>JAQPPZ010001844.1:10910919-12271774 GCA_028583015.1 Wollemia nobilis
ATTTAGAAATATTAAATCATTTATTTCTTCATTGTCCCTTTGCTCACACTATTTTCGGTTACTTTTCAAGAAATATAAAAATATATTGGGTAGCTTTATTTACATTTAAAGAGTTAATGAAATGTTGGACTATTTATTTAAAGGCTAAAACATTATGTATTATGTGGCGGATTAGTCTTGTTATTGTTTATTGGAATTTATGGCTTGAAATAAATAATATAATTTTTTAAAATAAATCTCAAAATCATGACCAAGTTTGGAACCCTATTATTGCCTCTCTTGCATAATGTTTATATGTATGGCACTTATCATGGGAAGTCTCAAGTGTGATAAAATATGTGGTAACAAGTTGGTTATAGGATTTGAATATACATAAAAAATTCATGTGATATAATGGCATTAAAGCAAAGGATATACTTCAATATATGGTAGAATAAAAATATCTAAAATTTGGGTTTTTTGAAAGGAACAATGGAAAAATGTAAAACACCAAACCAAGCCATAAATATCAAGGGGTTGAAACAACACCACATTAACCAAAATAAAGAGACTGAAAAACAAAATAAGATAATGGAAGCTAACACAAAAAATGCAATATCATATCATATGTAAGAATTGATTATGAGTACAATGGAGAAGCCTTGCTTAAATAGGCAAGGAATATCCACCACAACCATAGGATCAACAAAGAGATAAGGATCAATATTCACCGTACAAACAAGGAGGTGCAATATGATATTTTGAGAAAATATCTCAACCCTCCAAATGTAATCAATGAGTGTAAATCCCTAGGAATGCCAAATATCCCCATAATATCTAAATAAGATAAAAATAAATATCCACCAAGAGGCGATCGAAGACCCAACCACTTGGTAGTCAGACTTTGGCAGAACACATCATTTGATATATAAACCATTGTAGATAGCACTTCCAATCAGATGAGAACACATGGATATTTGGTGGATTTAGTATTGTTTATAACCACGTGGATGAAGCACATTTTTAAAAAACTCCATGATAGGTTTGTCCCACATCATTGGTATGGGTGAATATAAGTCATTTATACCTAATAAACCTCCATCAATAGAGTGACCATTTGTCGATGATCACCACGTAAGATCGGTATATGGAAGACTTGTGGTGGGTCGTCGTTAACCCTATATTCATGCAACCTGTTATTAACCACCATGTGCCATGTATCAGTTGGTTCATATTGGATTATGTTGAATATTTTTCTGATTGAGGGTAACAAGTATTTAATTAATTGATGTCTTTCATATTGTTATAACCATTGTAGTTAATCGTTGGGTCATGAATTAAGTGACTGTTAACTCATTGGGCATTATCCTACGAAGCTTGAAGTGACCGTAGTGGTTAGTTTAAAATTATATTTGGGTTTAATTATAACTTAATATGTCCTATTATGACCATTGGGTTATATCAAATGATTGTATAAAAGGAATTATTATTAAATATCCCTTGGAAGAATTAAAGGGAACTAACCCCTTTACAATATGAAAAGGAAAAGAAATTAAAAAAAAAAAAATTGAAGTGACTTTATACTTTTGGATATTCTTCTAAAAGGATTTCAAAAGAATATCTTTGATATCAAAGTGTGAAGCAAATAAACCGTTTTTGGGATCAAATTTTTGGAGATTAATAATGAATTATGAGGATTTTGAAAAGGATTTGGTGATTCAATTAATGTATCTAAAAGTAACTTTCCATGGATAAATTACCTAGGTGAGCATGAGCTAAAGTCTAAGCACCTACTCTAACACCCCTCCTCAAGTGAATATAGGGGTCAAAAAGAAGTGGTATATCCATAGTATGAGTCCCAACAATCAGACCTAGTCAGGTACTCATGTACAATGTATATCTAGAATCTCTCGAACTAGAAGGGGAGGAAACCATGTGGGAAAAACCATATAGCTAGAAAGAGCGAAGAAGAAAGGAAGGTGGCCTCATCCACACCCCCCAAGGACAACTTCCTTCACCCCAAGCATCTCTTACAACAAATGAAAATGAGGATATGGGAAGGGTTTAGTGAAGATGACGACAATATGCTACTAAGTGGGAATGTAGTCCAAGTTGATCACTCCATCCTAGATAAGATACCAAATGAAGTGCATATGAATGTCAATGTGTTTGTTCCTCCGATGCTCAATATGATTGCAATAAATATGTATGTTACTTTGGTTGTCACACCAATGTTGTCACAACCCACCCATTAGGACTTTTTAAAAAGGTCATTAATTTATCTGAGCGATAAATTAATACCTAACTCAAGGGTTGTAGACCCTAATTCTTCTTACAAAATCCTTAATTAAACTAATTGCACTCTACAAAACTGATTTGGAGAGTTTTGGAGGGCAATTAGGGGATTTGGAGTAGGGTGAAGAAGCTAAATAGGACTTTTGAGAAGGATTAAATTTGAATATTTTTCTTTTGCAAAAAGAAATTAAATTTAACCTATTCACTTAGTCCAACTACAACTAATTAAAAAGGGTAGTTAGGTGCATATGTCCTTATCACACTTGTCCAATTTTAATTGGACCCAAAAGAGCAATGTCATTATTTAATAATAATAATAATATTTTACTAGTGGATGAACTATTCTTCCTTCCATATGACTACTTCCAAACAGTATAAGTGTTGACCTTGTAAGTTTCCCTAGGAAAGGGGAGGCCCAAAATAAATAAAGTACTCCCACATTATCCCTTGGAATCTCCTTTTTGTTTAAAATATTAATTTCACTATTTTGGGTTGACTTCAAAAAGGCACCTATTAACAATTTAATAATAAACCCACCTTCTCACCTTCTTGCTCATGAAGAAAAATGGAAGCTGGAAAGAATTATAAAATGGGAGACAAGTAATTGGAAAGGGAAAATAATATTGGAGCTTAGGGATTATGCTCTTTACCTTGGTATATCAGAAACCAAAAATATTTGAGAGAGTACTATATTTTTAATTAAAGGCATCTGGCCAAGATGAGAAATTTTAAGAAGCAATTTGGCCAAGATAAGTGCTTAGAGGAAACAATCCTGAAGAAAGGCATAAATTTGGGAAGAACCTTGGAGGTATGCATGAGGGAAAATGATCTATGAAGAAGGCCAGGAAAAAAGGAGATTTCACCAATGTTGAGAATAATCAAGTTCATCCAGGTTGCATCACGTCTTTATGCTTCTCCTTGAATGCGTATATATTCTTTAAGAGGATTGTGCATTGGTTCTATTAGATGGTTCTATAATTGATTTAATCGATTTCAGAGTGGACTATTGTTTTAATCATTGATACCTCTAATTAGATAGCTTATAATTGGTTTGATCAATTAACTATATAGCTATTAGATGGCATTATAATTGATTTAATCAACCTCCGAGTAGATTGTTGGTTTAATCAACTTTTGAGTAGTCTAATTTGATAGCCTTATGTTTGGTTTAATCAATCTCTGGCTATTTGGTTTAATCAATATCTATCTATATAATTGGTTTAATAAATCTTAGAATGGATTTTTTTATAACTCGTTTAATAAGCCTTTGAGTAATATGACAAAAATTGGATGGAATTTTTCTACTCTAGTGTTTCGTATTTTGCAAAACTAGCAATCATATCTAGAGGTCCCTCTGTAGGATGGACTCTAGTAAATATCTTTACCTTATTTTATCTGAAGAACACAACCACCAGTGGAGCCTCATTGCCATCACCTAACGGTTATTATATTCCTAGAATGAGAAGATTTTTATTCTACTTTTTACATACTTCACAGTGCATATGGGACATTGTCTCTACAAGTGATTTAAATATATGAATACCCATGGTGACTTGCTTCGTGCATGATCAATTATTTTACTCACGCTAGTAAATATTAATAACCCAACATTAGGCCCTAAGCTCTATTGTATATATATGCCCCACATGGGACGTTTTCTACCAAGCCTCTCTTTTGACTATGATAACTCTTCCCTATTGCGAGAATGGATTCAGTGAGCAATACCAGGCCGATTAACCCAATTTGTGAAAAAATATTTTTTTAGCCCTATCATGAAAGTAATACCTCATTTTGCCCTGTAGATACCACTAAACTAGTAAATATGTTTATGCGTGTAAGGTTATTAATCACCGTAAATATCTAATCACCGCTTTAGATGTCTAATAAGTTGTCTATTTTAGAATTAAGGGATACACAAATTTAGTGTTTCCTTTATTGCATCAAAATCGGAGTTCTATCTAACAGTTTGGATAATATTGGTAAACGCCCCTAGAAATAGAGAAGCATCCAAACATGGCAACCTTACATTGTAATCCCTTGGGACATTTTTAGAAGCATTTGGAGCCTTCCAAAAATAATTTTTAGGTATTCGTGAGGCTCATTCTATGCGGTCAAGTCACTTGGGTTCACATAAGAAATAAAACTTTAAGAGACCCCTGCACATTTAGCCCACATGGGGCGTGTTTGGGATAAAACATTGTGTAAAATTAACTTCACTTCAATGCATTTTTGACCACCAAGAGGTGATCTAAGACCCAACCACTTGGTAGTCAAGCCTTTGTAGAACACATCATTTGATATTTAAACCATTGTAGATAGCACTTCCAATCAGATGAGAACACATGGATATTTGGTGGATTTAGTATTGTTTATAAACATGTGCATGAAGCACATTTTTAAAAAACTCCATGATAGGTTTGTCCCACATCATTGGTATGGGTTAATATAATTCATTTATAACTAATAAACGTCCATCAATAGAGTGACCATTTGTCGATGATCACCACGCAAGATCGGTATATTGGAAGACTTGTGGTGGGTCGTCTTTAACCCTATATTCATGCAACTTGTTATTAACCACCATGTGCCATGTATCATTTGGTTGGTAGTTGGATTATGTTGAAGATTTTTTTGATTTAGGGTAACAAGTATTTAATTAATGGATGTCTTTCATATTGTTATAACCATTTGCAGTTAATCGTTGTATCATGAATTAAGTGACTGTTAACTCATTGGGCATTATCCTACGAAGCTCAAAGTGACCATAGTGGTTAGTTTAAAATTATCTTTGGGTTGAATGATAACTTAATATGTCCTATTATAACCATTGGGTTATATCAAATGATTGTATAAAGGGAATTATTATTAAATATCCCTTGGAAGAATTAAATGGAACTAACCCCTTTACAATATGAAAAGGAAAAGAAATTTAAAAAAAAAGAATTGAAGTGACTTTATACTTTTGGATATTCTTCTAAAAGGATTTCAAAATAATATCTTTGATATCAAAGTGTGAAGCAAATAAACCTTTTTTGGGATCAAATTTTGGAAGATTAATAATGAATTATGAGGATTTTGAAAAGGATTTGGTGATTCAATTAATGTATCTAAAAGTAACTTTCCATGGATAAATTTGAATAGTAGATACATTAGATTTTTTAGTAAAAGGTTATTATATGAAATCAATTATGGGTAGAAGATTGATAACTATCCAAGTTTCAAATTTGTAGGAAGGAAATAAAAAAATGTAGATAATCCTACTATAAAACCTATTATCAATCTTGTGAAAGGATTGAATAAATTTGATTTACACGTATAACGACACTGAGAAACACTATCTTATAGAAAGGGTATAATCAAGGAGAGAGTAGGTGTGGGACTCATTCTTGAGGAAATTATGGGGTTTCCTCACTATGTTCGATCATACAATTAATGTTCCTATATGACCCTTTTCTAGTTATGAATTCTAGGATATATGGGTTGGTGAAATTAGTATGATCTTAACCTTGTAGGATGGAAGGGTAAGGACAAGGATAGACAAGGCTCTATTCCTGGATCAAAATTATATGTATAGCTACATGGATAATTTATTATCATATTTGGGTTAAGATTTTCATTATTGATATATTATGATTGGAGATCTAATCTTGAGGAATGGTTATTCCTCTTTATATGCACTTTTATATATATATATATATATATATATATATATATATATATATATATATATATATATATATATATATATATATATATAATATAGATGTAAGCATTATGGCCTAATAAACTCTTCTAATGTAGTTAGAATAATTTATCTCATTAAGGGTTGAATGTTTATAAACCTTGGAGAATGAATGTGGGATTCATTCTCGAGGAAATTATGGGGTTCCCTCTTTGATAATTGATAATATTTATCTTTAATATGAATCCAATGATCATTTCTTAAATTTGTGGATATAAGAATTTATGATATTCTTATGTATTGTATTGATGGTTTGTAAAAAGGAAATGTGGAATCCCTTATTTACATCATGATTTGAAAAAGGAACGATTTGATTCCTTTAAGTGTATAATTGATAAAGGATTTGTGGGATGCCTTTATGTACTTGTAATTAAGATAACCTTTATTTACAAAATGAGAGGAGACATATTTTAGAGGTTGGGTTGATTCCTCGTGAGGGTTCCCAGGATATATACTATGTATCTCTATTTTATGGTTTGCAACTGATGTTATACATGGATGTTAGATGTACTTTCTACTATGATGTTAATTAGATAGATTGTGGATGTTGCATGAGATGGAATTTAAATATTATTTACTTTCCAATGAGATGGTGCATTTACATAAGATATATATGTTGCATGATTTTGTTAACAAGCAATGCTCCATAAGTAATATTAGTTTACATTTGCACTTGAGGTTTATTAGAGCTAGTAATGGATGTTGCACTTGCTTTTCCAATGAATGGCTCTTTTTAAATGATTTGATGTTTATACCTTGATTCAAGTCTTGAAGTGAGTCAATTAATCTTTATATATTGTTTAAAAATACATGCATGGTATTCCGCTGCAAAAGAATTGAATACTAAACTTCCTAATGAAAGGATATATAGAAATAATAAATAAAGTAATTAATCAACATCATTATGGTATGTAAGGTTGGATAGGATTTGGTCACTCCTATCACAATATTTGTCACTAACAATGTCATAATTCTCTCGATTACTTATTACCCTGATTTATGTTGTTTTAAACATACTTTATTGTAAAATTTGCATTAAATATAGACATTTCATGATCAAAAAAAAAATTCTCTTTAGTTGGGATGAAAATTGAGGGTTGTTACGAAAGTGAAGTGCTACATTGATCCTATGAGAAGCCAAGATTTATTAAAAACTATCAAATCCAAATAATCTCCTAACTATTGAATATTGTTGTTCGATATTCTACCTTTTTTATGGAAGTGCAATAGTTGTTTGCTTTCTACACACCCAAGAAATAGGTGAAAAACCAAGGTATAAGACATAACCAAAATTAGATCGATGATTATCAACACAATCTACCCAATCAAAATTTGTATACCCAGCCAATTATAAAGACCCTATAGAAAATTTAAGACTAAAATTTCAAGTCCTTTTAAGATACTATAAAATCTACTTGGCAGCCTACTAATGACTGTCATGTTAATCATGTGAAAACTAGGAGACCAAACCAACTATATATGATATGTCAGGATGAGTGTGATTTAAGTAAACTCCCAACCAACTATCTATAAACGGTGGCATCAACTTTGAGAATAGAACATGTGGCACTCAAAACAACACCTAATTGAAAAGGAGTAGAATATGGCTTGCAGACAACCATTCCAAATCATTGAAGGTCCAAAAAATCTAAAAACTCCCTACTAAAATACTCCTCTCATTATTTGTGCAAAGCTTCTTGATGCAACTTGAAGATTGATTCTCAACAAAAATCTTAAAGACTTTGAATCTGGTAAAAACTTCACTCTTGAACTTGAGAAAATATACCTAAATTCTCCTTGATAAATCATCAATAGTGCATACTTGGATCCCAAAAAATAAGTGGTAAAAATCATCAAGTCATTGTGCACCAACTCAAGATGGGAAGAAGCTCTCTTGGACTTACCTTTGGGAAAAGGATCTTGATGTTGTTTGAAAATTACATAATCTAGAAAAACTCCATCAATATAGGAGACCTTAGGTAATCCAATGATCATATCATGAGTGTTTAAATACTTCAAATATATATAATTGAGATGGCCAAATATCTCATGCCAAATCTTGCTTTTTGAATATGCATGGACCATTAATCAAGTGCCTCCAAGTGAAGAATCAAAATCCTCAAAGTGATAAAGACATGATCTATGGTCATCAACTCCTTATGCAACAAAAAACTATGGGTTACTCAAATATCCAATCTTAGATGCTTAAAGTGTAAACAATACAGTTTTACCCCCCCTAGAATGACAAATTTGGTACACAAAGAGCAAATTGGTGGAAATTTTTGGAACTTAAAGACCATTCTTAATGCATCCACCATAAAAATTTATGTCACCTTTTCCCTTAACTAAAATGGAAGAAGAATCTCCAACCTCAATGCAAGATTTAGAAGTAGAACATGAGGTGGTAAATGTCTCCCTAGACGAAGTCATGTGATGAGTCGCTCCAAAATCCAAAATCCAATCCTTAGAAACAGCCTTAGATGATTTTCTAAAAGTATTCAAAGTCTTTCTCTTATCTTATAAAGGAGTGAATTTTTATTCTTAAATTCTTCCTTTAAGTCTTGTAACTTTTGCCAACACTTGTCGAAATGACCATTGACTCCATAATATGAACAAGTAGCATTTGACCTATGTTTGATTTTGGACTACTTAGGTTTATGATTGTACTCTTTGGAGGATGACTCTTTTTTATGCGACTTTAGAATTTTAATGAAATGAAAGATAAGAGAAAGGATTAGGTTGGTACTTAGACTTGGGCTTTCCCTTGCCTTTGGAAGTGGAAGTGGAGGATGCAACAAATACCTTATGTGAGGAGGTGTAATGCTCAGAGGTAAGAACTTTGGATTCTTCCCTCAAAATATTGGCATAAAACTTCTCAAAAGTAGGTATTTTATGATCAGAACCCATGGAATCCATATTGGCAAATTTGTGAAGGCAAACATATGAAATGGACCCCTAAGTTTTGACAAGATCATGAAAATACATTCTTCATCCATTTTAGTTTTTTCACTACCCTTTAAAAGTGTGAGCAAAGATTGAAACTTAGTGAGAAAATCACCCATAGATGAAAAATCATTTGGATTGAGAGCACTAAATTCACCATCAAGATGTAAAACTCTCAATGTGTCCACTTGCCCAAATAGCTTCTCGATATTCTCCTAAGTTTGAAAATGAGTGTCACAATCATTAAGATGAAACAAGAGATTATCACTCACATGCATTCCAATTAATCCCTTACATTCATCCATTTTACAATCACAAATAAACTTATAATACTCTTTTGTAACTTTAGGTAGCTCTTCTTACATTAATATTGATAACCCTTTAGATTGAATAAGTGTCATCATGTGTGGCTTCCATATGTGATAATTATGTGAGTTAAGTGGCTCAAAATCCTCTAAAACCATTTTTTAATCACAAAAAATAAAATGCAATATCCACAAATATGGTGTTCAAATCTACACCAAGACACCCTAGCCAAAATATTTTTATTCAATGGTTCCAAAAATAAGAACCCCCCAAAAATCAGATGCCTTTATAATTTAGGCATTACAAAGAGTATATGATCAAATCTGATTTTTACAATCATTGAAATTTTGCAGATCTAAAAAAAAAAAATGAGTAACAACTTCACAAAACAAATATTTTACAAAGTTGTTTTCAAATACACAAAAATACCAATAAATACATTTTTTAACATATTTTTAGCAAACCTTGTCAGTAACTTAAATGCAAATCCAAGTTTGAAATTTGGAAAGAACTTAGGAGTGAAGAATATAGGTTACAGATCTCAGAAAACCAAATCTACAACAAGCAGCTTCAGATATTGCAAAAAACAAGATATTTCATGGATTGTGTGCAAGAAAAAACCTACATATAGAAAAAAAATGTATATGACAGTGGTTGCTAGTATTCGAAAGTGATTGACGATGATTATGAATCAATGGTGGTCAAGTGAACAAGGTCATCAACAATTCTACAATTATTAAAACAACCCACAAAAAAACTTGAAAAAAAAATTCCAAAAAATACAACCTTTTTTATCAATCCCTATGGTCATAGGTGTCAACCAAGATGTAATGAAGGGCTTAAAAATATATAGAATATCTTTCCAACACAATATAAGAGAAAAAAAATCAATTTTCACCTTCTAGGGATTAGAAACCTCCAATCTTCAACTACAAAACCTTCAACATGATATGGTTGCACGAACCTTAATAATGGATGATTCCAATAGTTCTCACAACCCTGATACCATGAAAGGAATTATGGAAAAATAAAAAACACCAAACCAAACCACAAGGATCAAGGGGTTGAAGTAACACCACATTAACCAAAATAGAGAGACTGAAAAACAAAAACAAGATAATGGAAGCTAACACAAAAATTGCAATATCATATCATATGTCAGAATTGATTATGAGTACAATGGAGAAGCCTTGCTTAAATAGACAAGGAAGATCCACCACAGTTGTAGGATCAACAAAGAGATAAAGATCAATATCCATCATACAAATAGGGAGGTGTGATATGATCTATGGATAACTCCCTAGGAATGCCAAATATCCCCATAATATCTAAATAAGATAAAAATAAATATCCATATATAAAGTGGGTGGGGAAAATAAACTAAACTAGGTGATCATGAGCTAGAGTCTATTCACCTACTCTAACATTATCAAAATTAATTTTGATAGTGATTCTAATAGAAATTTGGAAAAATATTGGTGGAGATGGTGCCTTTCAAAATAATGAGGGCAAAATTCTCCTCACTTACTCATAATCATATGGAAATTCAACTAATTTTGTAAATACTAGGGCACTTCTTACATGGATTAAAATTATAATTAAAAAATGATGAAAATTATTTTAATTAAGGTAAATTTACAAATTATCATTAAAGTTATCAATAAAAATGGATGTGGAGATTACATAAAAATAATATTATTGCTAACATTCATCATCTATTGTTGGAGGTAATCTTTTAGAAATATGAGTATATATAGAGAGAAGGAAATCAGGTAGTAAATAATTTAGCTAATTGTTGTGTTGATCTTCATCTTGGTGAAATTCAAAATTTTAGAAGGCAAGTGGCCAAGTGAGGTTTTATCTCTTAATGAAAATGATGTCAAGAAGTTGATTGTGAAAATATAGTAATTTGAGGAAGATGACTAATATTTTTTATAGAAAAAATAAAATAAAAATATATGTGATAAAAAGGCATGTTGGATATGGTTTAATTGACTTAAGAGCAAATGTAATATTTGGTATTTTTGTGGGAGTGTCCCCCAATAGAAACCACATATAGCTTATTCAACTAAAAGAATAGAATATTGAGGAAATGTAACCCATGTAATAAGGTTAAGGACGTTGATCTGGCGATTGTGGTTGCATCACCAATGCAGACTGATGTTACCATCTAGCATGTATGTTGTCTCTGCTATTGAAAGCTTAGTCTTAGCTTTCACTTGTTTGTAATGATCCATTTTGTGGTGACTCATGTCCTTTTTGGTTTTGCTGGCTTAATGTCGTTTGTTCCTTTGGTGTTTCATTTTTTGCATCCTATTTTGTTCCCTCTTTTCTATTCTCGGTTATGTTGATGTACAAGGCGTTTGGGTGCCTTTCAAATGCCCTTTTTTGATGAATTTCATTAATTTACCAAAAACAAATAAATTGTATATGTATTCACAAAAAATATTTCAAAAAGGTAATAATATTAAATGTTATTTAAATGTTTTCATCATTTTATTTTTCATTCAAAAAATAATGTTATTTTTTAATAACATAAGCTCAAATAATTAGAATATGAGTTTAAACTTAGAATCTTGTTAAATATATATTTACCAATTTTATTATCCTCGATAGAGGATAATAACATGATCCAGGAGCAAGATTCATCTTTTCTTGATATAAATATTTGGGAAGAGCAAGGAGAGAGTCAGTAGCAAGCCTCTCCTATTTTTTGCTCCACATATTTAGGGAAATTCAAAAAATAAAGGATACATATGAGGAAAATCTTGGTAGTATGTAAAAATATGATATTTGAAAGCTCTAATTAAATGTAAGGATGCCCAAGCTAGAGACAAGATGAGGACATTCAATCCAAGCAACAAATATTACACCAAAAGTGATTACAAAGAATTAGATGATTGAGCATATTATAATGGTTTTTTAAAAGCAAAATGTTAATATGTAAGTTCCATAGATATTGGCCAAGGTTTTCAAAATTAAAAATTTGATCAAATGGAAGTGAGGATTGAATTCAAATTATTTCATGATTTTTCTTCCTAAATATTTGTCATCATATTTTTCAATTCAAATATGGTTTAGGGGAAGAGATATCATATATTTAATCTTTTTATGTCAATATAGAAACTACTAAAAAGTTGTGAATGTTTGTTAAGAATTTTAGACTTTCATATCAACTTATCAATAAGGATGTATTGAAGAATATTGTCAATACCCTATGGGATTTCATCCAAGAGGGACCTGCTATTAAGGATAAAAAGCATTTTGTATATACTTGAATATGTGTTTTCATGGCTATTTAAAATCTTTTCCAAAATCCATTAAGATAAAATGTGAATTGGATTAAAGCAGATGTCTCTATAGTTTCTTATGCAGTGTTGGTCAATGGGTTAGTGATAGAATATTTTAAATCCAAGAGAGGCCTTAGACAATGAGATCCTCTATCTCCTTATTTGTTCATTATTATGGTAAAATTTATGAGTAGAAACTTAAAGACGACTTACAAAAATGGATTTATAAGTGGACTTAAGGTTAGTAGTAACATCGATAACATCACCCATCAATAGTTTGTAGATGATACAGCCCTTTTTGGAAGGGCAAGGATAAATGAGGCCAAAGATTTGAATAACTTTTTAAAAGAGTACGAAAGAGCTTCAGGGCAAAAATTTAATAGGACTAAATCCAAATTTTACTTTCTTAACACTCTTGCTAATATCAAAGCAAGAATTTATAGGCTGCTTCAAATGGAAGAGGTAAATTTATCAACAACTTATCTAGGGATGCTTTTATTTGAGGGGATAATGAGGATAGATTTATGTAATCCAGTTATTAGAAAGGTTTAAAATAAACTTCTAGCTTGGAAAGGTAGATGGTTATATTTAGCAGGAAGAGTGCAGTTAATTAAGACAATATTACAAGCCATTCCAACATATTATATATCTTTGTATTCTATGCCAACATCAGTTGAAAAAAGTTTAATCTTTATTATGCGATCCTTTTTATGGTCAGGTTTACATGATAAAAGGAAATTTTCTTTGGTGAAATGGAGCAAGTTGTGTGATGACAAAACTAGGGGAGGTCTTGGTTTAAGAGCTCTTACATATGCAAACTTAGCTCTTAGGGGAAAATTTATCTGGATATTTTACAAAGAGAGTCAAAGACAATGGACAAGAATTCTTGTAAGTATGTTGATCCTAATGACCCAAGTTTAATATTTACTTCATTCTCTCTTCCAAATGGTTCTGCTCTTTGGAATGGTTTAAAAAAATCTATTGATATTATGATTAAAGGTTTAATATGGGTGGTGGAAACTGGAGAAAACTATTTGGATGGATACGTCGTGTGATAAAAAAACCACTCAATTTAGATCCAGTTTTGAAATCTTGGATAATATTACTTCAAGATAAATACGGTGATAGGGTTTCAAACATTTTGTACAAGGATTGAGAAGGAATTTACATATGGAAAGAATATTTTTTTACAAGTATACAAGACATTGATGCTAGGAGGCAATTGAGTAGAAAGATAACAAATGTAATTATTTTGAGGGGTTCCAAGGATAAATTTATTTGGGAGTTGAATAGCTTAGGAGAATACACAACAAGAAGTGGATATAATGTTCAACACCAACATAATAATAATATCACTAGAATTTGGAGAGATATTTGGGATAGCCCAAGCATTCCTAAAAGCAAAATTTTTTTTTGGCTAGTAGGTCATTAAAGAATTTTATCGTAGGATAACTTGATTAAAGGTTTAAAATATTCTTGATAGATGGAGTTGAGTCATTAAATGGAATTATGATGTTGGGTACAAGAGAAGCAAAAATAAGGTAAATAATATAAAATGGAAACCACCAGATGTGGAGTGGGTTAAATTGAATTTTTATGGAGCATCTAAAGGAAACCCAAGACCAGTAGAAGGAGGAATAATTAGAAATAATAGAGGAGATATTTTGTCTCATTATGCTTTCAATTGTGGATTTAAGACAAATAATGAAGTTGAAGCTTGGGCAACTTTAGAAGGGTTAAAAATATGTAAAAAAATGAAATGGAATAGAGTTTGGATGGAAGGTGATTCTCTCATAGTAATAAATGCAATTTTGAGGAAAGCAAAGGCTCCATGGAACATACAAGAGATAATTATGGAAATTCAAAATCTTGCTAAAGAGTTTGAAGAAAATGGGTTTACACTTATATTAAGGGGAGGAAACAAATGTGCATATAAGCTAGCCAATATAGGGATTTTGGTTGAGAATCCTGAATTTAACATCTTCTTTCCATGGTTAGAGGAAGTAGAAATTTTAGTTGAAGCTCACAAAAATTGTTGATTGCCTAAATCAATTAATGATTAAGATTTACTTTAATGTTTTCCATTGGTAATATCTATTTTATTTTGTAACAATAATGTGTGTTCAATTAGACTAATTATTATAATTTTTGTGGTTGCACTTGTGTTTTAGGAAGGAAACTAGCAATCCAAGTTTGGTAAAGTGGACTATGTTAGTGTGATGTTTTGGATATATTACTCTACTAAGATGTAAGGCATAAATAGTAGAGGTGAATTTTTGGCATTGTGAAGTTTGCTATAGGAAAATGTCAAGAAAGATGCTAAATTTTGGATTAATTGTATTCATACAGATATTTGAAAAGATCCAGAAAATGAAAATCAAGAATTCAAAATTTTTATGTTAAATTATGTAGGTTTCTATCTATAGCATCTCAATTGAGATGAGAAGTGTATCTATTTGTAAACTCTCAAGCTCTAAAGAAGAGAGGTGTAATTTTTTAAGGGTAGGGGATCCGAGTACAACCCCTTTTTATCAAGCAAAAAAAAATATCAAATATGAATCAAGAGAATGGGATCTATTAGATAATGATTACTACGTTATTTAGGTAATATTCAAAAATATACAATGCAAAGAGATAAACTCTCTAAAGCACCAAGAGTCTCTTGGAATATCAAGAGGTATTTTCATTGTATATAATTGTACACCATGGTTGAATAAGATTGATCTTTCTTCTTACTTCTCGATCCATCATTGGTATCAAAGCAAGGTGTCCATTGTCTTCACTTCCCCTGTTGTTTTATTTATAATCTCTTGAGACATGAGTGTCTTCAAGCAGGAGTAATCCCCAGCACATAACCACTACCTTTGTAAATGGTCTATGATGAGTCCCACATTTTCTTTTTTAATAGTCTCAAGTCCTCTATATGGACCTATTTCCTAGAAATTTCTTTAGAGAATGGAGAGAATTATTTGTAAATAATTAGAGGATTTAACATCAAAGTTGTTGAGGCTGATAGGTGTAGGGTACTAAAAGAGTGTGGCATATTCCACCTACAATGGTATTGACCAATGCAACCCATGTAAAAATTTTAATTGGATAAAGAGGAAGTATTTTCACTTCTATCACCGCTTGCAAGCACAAACTCTTTAGAAAATTATATAAATAAATACATCTATGTCCATGATTTTTTTACCTCCCTAGGAAAAATTTTCTTATTTTTTCTCTATTTTATTTCTCTTCTCAAATGAATACCATTTTTATTCAACCTATGTTTGTATCTTAATTCCACCTTGATGACCTAAAGAGTTTAGAAAGGTCATTCCTATTGGATTATTTGATATGACGGTAGTGCAAAGGACATGGCACTCAAGGTAGGTGCTAAACCCACAATCACCTAAGTGATATAAAAACATTAAGCACATGGCACTTTGGGTATGAGGTGAAACCACAATTTCTTAACACATTGGGTGGGACCAAAGTGCATCCCAGATAATAAAAAAGTCTTAGCCAAAGAAACTTTTCTTGCTACTATGAAGAGATTGAATTTCATCTACATGTAATGGTGACCTTGGCTTTCCTATCTCAAAGGAGAATAATTGGTACATGTATGCAATAGTTTGCCTTGGTTCATCCTATACCATGCAGTCATCATTTGTAGATAGTTACTAAAAACCAAAATGGTAGCCTTGGTATAGCAAAAGAAGAAAATAAGTGATTTGAAAAAGTAAAGGTGAAGAAGGTACCACAAATCCAAATAGTTGGTTTGGAATCAAGGGACTACCAAATAATTTGAACTCGAAGGTCTTAGGTTCAACTCTCTGCTTCTCATTTTACCTCAAAAGTGCATTTTTTCAAGGGTTTTAAAGCAAGCATGTTTCCTTTTGCTATACATGAAGTTCTAAGTAGGAAATTTGGCAAGTTGAATAAAATCATGAATTTTTAAAACAAAGGTCAAAGTTAAAAAACACACAAAGACCATATTTACATCTAACTACCCTATTTATTTTGTAATTTTATTATAGTTAAAAAAAAACTATAGTGAATTTTTTTTTGCAAAATTAAATAATAGTAAAATTGTTTATATAAAAGGTGTATTTTTGGTGATGAAAAATACCTTCAAAATTTTCAAGCTAATTTGCTTTAAAAAATTAAACACATGCTTAAGAAACTAGCATTCAGTATCAATGGCACCTTTATCTTGTGTTTATAGGTAAATTTGTTGCGTTAAGCTACTATGTCTATAGCCTAATAAAGTTGTATAACAACATCTAGGAATTGATCCTATAAATCATTGGGGAGAAATAAGAATATTTTTTCTCTCACTCTATTTTCTACCCTATTTGTCACTATCATTAGACATAAATCCTTAAATAGAGAAATTCCAAATATATGGGAAAGTTACGCCTAATACAAGGTTTTCTCTTTAAGTAGATGTCATTTATAGGGTGAATCCCTTTCCAAATTACCATGGTACCTTGTATTATTCTCTTTCACGTACCTTAAGGTCTATCTCATGTACAACCATGTATATCAAGAGGACTAAATTCTTCCACTTATCAATGGGTATATAGGAAGGGAGGGTATATAACAAATTAGTATATCAAACTTATGGTACATTGAAAGGGGGACCATTTGGGAGTCATAAGGAATCCTCGCCATGGAAACCTCAAAATTATTTCTTATAAAATCACAACTACTCAAAGGACCAAATTCTATACTATAGAAGACCAATATGGGGACCATCCTAGTGGTTGATAAACTCTAGGATATTGTCATCGAAAATATCACTCGACTAGAAGAGGATGAAAAGGCTCAATAGCAATTTTATAAGGTAGATACCAAGGCACTAATGATCATCACCCTTTCCATAGCATATGTCATTCAACCACACATTGGTGAAGCACAAACATCCAAGGAGGCATGGGATACACTTTCTACCATATTTGAAGGGAATAATGAAGCCATAATTCTTCACCTTCAATCTCAACTCCACACACTAAGAGTTCAATATGGAGAAAGCATTAAAGAATTTCTTTGTAGAGTTGTTGAATTGAAAGCAAGATTGAATACCATGGGGAAATAGTAGAATATAGGCTCTTAGTACCCATCATACTTATAGCACTACCAAAAAAAAATAGTGTTGATTACTTTATTGCATGTATCAAATAGAAAGGTGTCTTTTGATATAATTGGTGAACATGATTCAACAAGAGGAAGAAACCAATCAATTAAGGGACCAGTTGATAAATAATACACTCATTTACACAAAGAATCCCTAAAACATTCCTTTGAGAGAGGACATGATACAAAATATTGTGGATATAACTCCATGACTTGGGAGGTTCAAGTCCACAACCCTCCTCATCTTCAACATCATCACAAAAGCAAATTCAAAAATAAAGGAGGTATTATCATAACTTTGAGATAGGACATGATACAAAGTATTGTGGATATAACTCCCTGACTTGGGAGGGTCAATTCCACATCCCTCCTTAAAAAAAAACATATTTCAAACCACACACTAAGTAACAAGAAGGTTATGTTGCACATTAAGAACCAGAACATGATTTTGAACAAGAATTTGAACTGACACATAAGGTCTTTATGTCCAGGGTAGTGACAATACCAAAGATGAAATTTGGTACATTGATTCAAGTGTTAGCAAGTACATGAATAGAGATAAAGAGTAGTTTAACTCCTTACAATTCAATGAAGGGAAACCTATCTCTATTGCTAATGATAAGATCTATTATTTTAAAGTAGTGGGAATTATTCCTCTTAATATGATTGATGGCAAATGTACAATTGATAATGTGCTTTTTGTACCAATACTAGCAAACAACTTGCTATCTATATCATAGATTCTAGATCAAGATATGCTAGTAAAATTCTAGGTTGTTGATGCCAAAAAGAGGTGTTTCATCATAAAAATAGCAAGTTGGTAGCAACTAGTTCCTATAAGAATGGTTTTTTTGCCCTTGATGTTATATCATCTTCCAATGTTTCATTGTCCACATCCATAATATATGTTATCTCTCTTTGGCATAGGAGATATGGACATCTAAATTCTAGATACTTAATCTATCTAGGTAAGCATCATATGGTGATAAGTATACCTGGCCTTTCATCCACATTACCAATTTGTTTGGGTTATTTAGAAATAAAGCAATACCAAGTACCTTTTGATCTTAGCAATCACAAAGGTAAAGGACCATTGGATGTCATACATACCAATTTGTTGGACTAATGTCAGCTAGTTATAATGGACACAAGTACTTTTAGCTTTTTGTTGATGATTACTTACAAAATATGTGGGTATATTTCCTACCACTCAATTCAAATGCCTTCATGAATTTCTATAACTTTAAGAATCTTTTTGAAATAAAAATTGGGAATCATATTTAAGTCCTCTGCTCATGTCAAGGGGGAAAATATCATCCACTAATTTTTCAAGTTTTCTCACATAAAATAGGATCAACCAACAACTTACTATCACCTACACCCCATATAATAATGGGGTTACTAAGAAAATAAATTGTTATATCATGGAAATGGTTTGTTGTATGCTCATAGGAGTTGGTCTAGAGCAACAATATTGGATTGAATTTATATCTACTACAATGTATCTTCAAAATAGAGTTCCAAAAAAGGAAATTGAAGGGATTACACTTGAAGAAGCTTGGTTGGAAGAAATACATTAGTTTCTCATCTTGGATTTTTTGGAAGTAAGGCATACATGCATGTACCAAAATAAAAGAGGATAAAAATGGATGCAAATATGTGACCTTACATATTTCTTAGGTATGATGAGGTATTAAAATCTTATCGACTTATTGATATAGTAACCAAGAACATACATATAGGTAGAGATATGGTATTTGGTGAAGAATTTAAAACAAACACTAAGGATTTTGAGTCTAATAATGTCACATCTCCTATTGTGAGCATTAAGTTAAATGAGGACATTCATGAGGAAGTTTATAAATATGAGACAGATTTAAAAATGGTTGATGAACTAATATAAAAACTAATAGTGGTTACTCCACCACAAAAAAAAAAGACTCCAAAATTTTACAAATACTCTAAAAGATGCTAAGCTTGATGTACCACCTGATCTAACCTCCACATGACCATCTACTCATAGTAGTACATAAAAGGTAAATTTGGGCTTGATAACTTATGTAATGGAGAATGCAGAACCAACCTTAGTAAACAAAGCACTAAGTTTACCATAATAGAAGGAATCCATGGAAGCAAAATACTCATATCTAATGAAGAATGAAACATGGGATCTCATTGATATTCTAGAAGAAAAGAAGACCATAGGTTGCAAGTGGGTTTTAAAAATTAAATATAAGATAATGTTTGTTTCAAAGGGATACACATAGAAGGAACAAGTATATCATGAAGATACATTTGCACCTATAGCAAATATGACCATCATTTGTGCACTATTTGCACTAGCAGTGTAGTTTGATTGGAAAATTCATCAAATGGATGTCAAAAGTGCCTTCATTAACATTGATATTGAAGAAAAAATATACATGACACAATCCAAAGGCTTTGTTGACAATAGGAAACATCAAAAATTCTATAAATTGAAGAAGTCACCATATGGGATGAAGGAGGCTCCTAGAGCCTGGTATAATAATATGAATGATCACATATTGTAGCATGGTTTCACCAAAAGTCCTTTTGATCCAAATAATCTATGTGAAGAAATTCAGATATAAGATAGTTATTCTTGTGTTTTATGTTCATGATATGGTCATCATCGATAGTTCAAAAAATTTGGTGGATGATGTGCAAAATGACTTGAAAAAATCATTTGATGTGAAAAATTTGGGACTTTTGCACTATTGTCTTAACTTGAAAGTATAGCAAATAAAAAAATCACATTTTAGTCAGACAAATAAGTATTCCAAGACATTACTAAATAAATACAAGATAACAGATTGTAAACCAAAGTCAATACTAATGGATTAAGGGTTGCAACTTTTCAAATATAATAAATCATCGTAGGCATCTACTACTCTTTTTAGCAACTGATCAAAAGTCTCATATACCTAACAAACATGAAGCTAGATATCAATTTTTTTGTAAGTTACTTTTTGAGGTTAATTCAGTAACCAAAGGAGAATCATTGGAAAGCTACAAAGAGGAGACTACATTATGTCCATGGTATAGTAGAGTAAGGTCTGAAATATAAGAAGAATAATATTTTTCCTACAAGGGTACATGGACTCAAGTTATGTTGAATTATTAGATGATAGGAAGTCAACATCTGGATATGTGTTTCATCTAGGATCTAGACCTATCTCATGGTATAGCAAGAAATAATATGTAGTGGCATTATCATCCATAGAGAAAAATATAATGCAATATGAGGAGCTATGTGTGAAGCAATATGGTTACAAAGCATCCTATCAGATATTGAAGTGAGTAAAATTTGACCAACTTTGTTTACTTGTGATAAGGTGTTATGAAATTGATCAAGAGTTAATTATTTCATGAAAGAAAAAAACACATTAAAGTTAAATATTATTTTATTTAGGAAAAAATTTAGAACCACTAGATATAGCTCAACTACATTCCCACCTAATATCAACTTGCAGATGTTTTCACAAAAGCACTTGAATTGTTTCACGATTCTCTTTTTATACCAAATAATGTAATAAGGGGGAATGTTAGATAATAATTATTACAATATTAAGATATTCAAAAGATAAAATAAAAAGAGACAAGCTAGTCTCCGAAGCACCAATATTCTCTTAGATTATCAAGAGGCGTTTTCATTGTATATAATTATATAGCATGGTTGAATAAGATTGATCATTCTTCTTGCTTTTGATCTATCAAGATCAACAAGTGAAGTATAAAAACATTAAAATGATATTGTAAATTTTATGAGACTAGACACATGGCCAGATATTACAAAGTAAAAATAATGGAGAAAGATAAAAAATTAGTCATGAGATAAACTTTAGGGTGAATCAAGGATATCATACTGTAGTAGAAGCTCGATTAGATCAATGATATCTCAATTCCAAATAAAATGCAAAGAAATCCTATCTACGACATTAGGTGACAAAGGCCATCATATTACTCTAATCTATGGATAAAGAAATAAATAAGGATATAAAATATGAAGTACAATGTACAAGTTCAAATTTTGAAGAAATTATAGGTGTAGAGGAAGATATAGAGGAAATTTTTAAAATAAAAGAGGAGAAAAAGGTCAAATTTATTTGAGGTAAATTATCTTCATTTTCCCCAAGTAGCATAAAATCCTCTTCTTGCAAGAGAAATAAAAATAGTATAGAGGTTATCCCTTGCACTTAAGAGTTTCAGGAGTAGTATAATAAATAAATAAGAATTTAGGATATATATATATATAACAAGTGAGGAATTTAGGGTAGCATAAGAAGGGAAGTTTTATGGAGGAACATCCTTGCATTTTAGGGTTTCTACGAAAACATAAATATGAAAGTTATTTTGATATTATTTCACACTTTAAATCCTTCATAACAAGACAAACACATAGAAGATAAGTATCACTATGACCAGTATAAAAAAATCAAAGAGATTAATGGAGACAAAAGTGTAAGTCAAAATGAAAAAAGAAGAGAAAGATCTAAGAAGCAAAAACAAAGAGAAGCCACATATAGATAAATTTTAAAAAATAGGGTATAATAACTTTTGTATTAAAAATTAGGAGTTAGAAGTGAGTACAAGTCAGAAATGAGCCTCACCTTCTTCTTGTTTTAGAAAGAAAGTAATTGAGAGTAAGCATGAAGCAAGGAGAGATACAAACCTTTGTTGTGCTATATCTTTGGAAAATTTCAAAAAATAAAGGATTCTTATGAGGAAAAGCTAGACAATATAGAAAGAAATTAATTTTTGAAATTCCTAACTGTAAGGATGCCCTAGCAAAAAGTATGGATACCATAGTTGGGGATAAAAGGATGGTCGAATCTATGGCAAACCCTATCTAAGTAGCATATATCACACCATAAGTGATTATCTGTTAGAAAAATTCACATCCACATAAATATTGTAATAAAAATAGTAATTCTTGAAAGAACAGAATATTGCAATATGAAATATATATATATATATATATATATATATATATATATATATATATATATATATATGTATATATATATATATATATATATGTATATATATATATATATATGTATATATATATATATATATGTATGTATATATATATATATATATATGTATATATATATATATATATATATATATGTATATATATATATATCATAAATCACAATGCATAATTGTAGGCCTCTTCAAGGGGGCAACCTGCTTCAATATTTTTATTCAATATCCAAAAAAATACATTCATTTATGCCCCCTTATCTTTTAAAGATACATTTCATATAACCCTAATGTAATGCTCAAGAGTTATCTTACATGCAAAGTGTCACCCGAGCTAGAATCTTCTAACAAATAATTACATTATTTATAATTATTACAAGAAATGAACTCACTTGTTTAGGTGCCTCACATGCCACATACCATTATAAAATATCATTAAAGTAGGGTCCCCACATTAGAAAGGACCCACTACATAATAATGTTATAATTATATAATAATGTTAGGATGGGGTCCTAACATGCCCTTCTTCAAAAATCTTTATCCTCAAATATGGAGATGACAACATTATTATTGTATCTACTAGAGAGACTCCCATATGGTATCTTCTAGTTATAGTCCATGCCATTGAACAAGAACCTTAGTGATGACACAGTTGTGAAGGGTGTGTGATCTCTGGTCTAAAATTTGTTCAAGCTCAAGCATGATGGAACCTTCCTCATCCAACTCTGGTAAATTATATTGAACTTATACCTTGTTTCCAATAACCTTCTTGAGAGAAGAGACAAGGGATAGTGGATGGAGCTTGAACATAGCCAAAAGGACTAGTTTTTAGGTGTAATGACCCAAACATAGCTACAAGAAAATATATAGAAAGAAAATAATTTTTTTTTACTAAGGATTCATAAACCCCTATTTGATTTCTAATTGGTCTATTGTTTAAATCCCCTAAGTTTTTTGAAGATCTACATCTCAATAGATACCCTAACACAAGTCCATCTGTGCAGGTGTATAATGTGTTACCACAAATAAATTTATCTCTCTCATCACTCTTTATGAGCTAAACTTATCACCTTTAGTCAATCGAAGATATACGCCCATCACCATACCATACACAAGTCAATATGTGTAGGTATGCTACATGTATTGTGATTTAATCTATTCATCTCATCTCCACAATGAGCTATCCATCTAATCTTCATGATGAGATATCTTAACTCATATGTAGTCTTTCCTAAACTTGGTTATCATTCTCCCTAAGGGGTCTTGATCCCTTAGGTCCATTACGTTCACCCTAAGGGGTCTCAATCCCTTAGGTCACCCTCTAAGTTCACCCTAGAACTTATTATTTAAGTTTCTAATTTTTAGCAAGAAGAACAAGAATAGTTTAGATACTAAATCTAACAAAAGTATATTTCATAGCATACCAAAGACTAGAGGGAAAGCAACATTCAAGAGATAGTAAATATTTATAGGAAAAGAAATTAATAAAACACAGATTATTTAAGCAGTAATTTAAAGGTACATCTTCCATCAATTAATATTTATTACATATATGACAAGTATAGTAAAACCCTCCATACTCTTAAATAATATCATATTACATCATTTTCATTAGGAAAATATCCCCACAATTATAGTCTATTTGAGCATAATTAAACCATCATAAGTAGGATCTATGATGTACAGGTTCCAACTGCCTCCTTGCTCCTTTTTTTCATCGATGATTTGAGGATAGTAGGGTATCAGTGCACTCATGGTCCAAGATAGGCATGCCTCTAAATGCATCTACCAATTACTTTGCCAAATTACAACTATACAAATTCAATCAAGTCTCTAACCATCTAATGCATAGTTGACATCATAAAATAATTATTACTTTTATTTTTACCTCTCAAATCCCTTTAGAGATTTATTCAACATGCACCACTTAGATCACAGTTTTTATTTTAATCAAATCTTATCTTTATTCAAAAAATTAAAGTCCCATACCTCTAATCATCAAATATACTAGGTTCCTTTATTTTCCATGAATCAATATTAGAACTCAATTCATAAAGTAAACCATCTTTCCTTATCTCATAAATCAAAGTCCCATTACTTTAATCTATAAAACAATTATTTCATTTATTTACTAAATTAAAGTCTCACTGGTTCAATTTATAAATAAACAAATATTTTCATTATTTCATAAATCAAGGTCCCATACCCTTAATCTACAAAATAACCATTCATTTTATTTATTATATTAAAGTCCTAATGATTCAATTTATAAATAAAAAAATATTTTCATTATTTCACAAATCAAGGTCCCATACCCTTAATCTACAAAATAACCATTCCTTTTATTTATTAAATTAAATTCCTAATGCTTCAATTTATAAATAAACAAATATTTCATTATTTCACAAATCAAGGTCCCATACCCTTAATCTACAAAATAACCATTCCTTTTATTTATTAAATTAAAGTCCTAATGCTTCAATTTATAAATAAATAAATATTTTCATTAATATGAATTATCATTTTTTAACCCAACATAATTCATTTCCTTTTCTTGATAATATTATCGTAATATAATCTTTTAAGGGTTAATATAACTATCAATTAATATAACCATTAATTCTTTTGAGTTCATCTCTTAGCATAACATTAATTTATTAACTAAAAGTAACTCACTTGTTATAAAACCTCTACACCATTTACCCAACAAAAAGAGGGTTTAAACTAGCATAATTGTCTACCCTAACAACTAGGTGATCCCAGCCAAGTGGGCTTCATGACCCACACTACGTGGTAGACATAGGGGTAGAACAACGAGGTGGATAGGACTTGATGGTTAAACTAGTGGTCAGGCCAACACAAGCAACCAATGTAATAGAAGGTTCCACGAGTCCCTTAGCGAGCTCGCGCTACAACCAGCACTCAAGTTAAGCAAACAACAGCCCACATGACCAACCTAGTTTTTCATATCTAAGAAGGAGTACCTCCCATAAAATTAAACCAACCCTCAACACACAGCGTGTTTGGAATGGGTGAGGGAGAGGTCCACGATGGTCCATATCGCTCAGGTTTACTGGAGTGATGACAGTGCTCACAAAGGACATGGGTTCCTAAATTTAGCTTGACACTATTCAAATTCAAGCGATGGACAAGGCAAAAAAGGTAAGCCAGATACAAGCTCCATAGCAACGATAGGGTGAAGGAAGGCATCTAATAGGATATATCCTTTCTAACTGGTTTGGGTGAGAATATCTATACAGAGGCAACTAGGTCTCTCCTCCAACACATGGTAGATAAGAATAGTAGTCAGCTTGATCATGCCCAAACCTTGCATTATCCTCATCTACACATATGATGAAGGTCTGCCCAAAGGTGCAAGAGGCTTACCTAGACAACCTATGGTTGATGTTCTCAACCAACATGAACCTGAAATGGAATTTCCTCATAAATGAACGACTTACTCTCAAACACAGGGTGGGAGGACTGACAAGGGAGATGCCAACAAGATGACTAAATAACAAAATATGAAAGCAACAAAAACTTTAAAAGAAATATCTCTTGCGACCCAACCTCATTTTAACATAATGGTTGCTTCCTTGCAGCTTTCCAAATCATTCACTTTTGGTTTTTTTTCTTCTTTGATCCTTGGTCATTCAATATTGTCTTGCATCCTCTCATCTCTCCTCTTCCCTCTTCTTACAGTGCTTTCCAATCCTCTTTGTCTCAATCACGGTTGTCCTCCTTCTCTCTCTGCCTGACCTCCTCTTTGTCAATGCCCTCTATCCATCATAACTTTTCTAGCTACTCTTCTATGACTGTCGACATTAGATATTTCTTATAAAATATTTTTAATAAGATCCACCATAAATGGAGCTCTTCCCATTCAACATTGGTAGGATTTTCTCTAACAACTCGAACATGCCACTTGCAATCCCTTTTAAGAGGTAAATTATCTAATTTTTTCATAAAATTTGATTATCACCCTCAATAACATTTTATCATTTATAAATGAATAATCATTTATAAATGAATATGCATTTCTCATTTAACATAAACAACTATTGTTTATAAATAAAACTCTTTTATAGTAGTTAATATTTATAAGTGAGGCTCTATTATCACTTAAAATAATATAGCTACTATTTATAAATGAAGATCTATTATCACTTCTTCCACCCATGAGTGTACTTGATCCTGCACATTTGGTAATATGTTAGCAATACCATGCTCTTCCAAATAAACTAAACATCGCATAGTTGGTTAAATTTCTCAAACTAGGTATTAAAGCATCATAATTTAATGCATTGTTTCTTTGTGTCAAAAAGCCCGCCAGGGAGGGTCATGACATCCTACCCCCTGGGACTAAACATTATCCCGGATGTTTCCAGTTTTACAAAATAAAATTATTACATTAAATATTTTCAAACAAGAAGGAAAAAAAATTTCATATCCTCCACTTTCTCCCAAGTGACATTCCTCTCAAAAAACTGGTCCCACTGGACCTTGCATTGCTCAAGAGTCTGATTTCACATATACTTAGAAAAAACTCAAGAATCCTCACTAAGAACACTTCAATTACCTCTAGATTTTCCATCTGCAATTTAGAAATATCCCACACATGTTTAGGGTTAGCAACATATTTCCTAAGCAATGATATGTGGAAGGTGTCATGGATCTTTTATAGGTTAGGCGGTAAGGCAAGTTTGTAAGCAATAGAACTGATATTTTCAATAATCTCAAAGGGCCCTACAAACCAAAAATCTAACTTCATGGATTTGATAACACTCTTCACTAGTTTAACCTTTAGAAACACTTTATCTCCAATTGAGTACTCTCTTGGAGTCCTCTTTAGATCAGCATAATATTTTTACCTATCGGTTGCTTCTTTAAGTATTTTTTTTATTACATTTAATTGATCTTCCATTTATTTGACCATATCTGGTCCAATCACAACTTGATCATCTAGGTTATCCTAATATAATGGTATTCTACAATTTCACCCATACAAGGCATCAAAATAAGCCATTCCTAGAGATGAGTGATGTCCATTATTGTAGGTAAATTCCACAATATGTAAGTAGTCTTCTCAATGAGACTTGTGATCCATGCAGTACATGCAAATCATATCCTCTAGTACTTGGTTTACCCATTCAGTTTGACCATGTGTTTTAGGATGGTATGTCAAGCTCATATTTAGTTTCATGCCTACTTCATGATGTAGGGACTTCTAAAATTTAAAATTGAACTTGGAATCCCTATCTAAAATGATCACCTCATGAAATCCATGTAAATGGAATACCTCTTTAGAAAATTGGTTATCCACTACTTGATCATCATCCTTGACGTTTCTAGGTATGAAATATGCAATTTTAGTCAATCTATTGACTATTACAAGGATTGCATCATGTTGATACCTGGTCTTGGGTAACCCTACTATAAAATCCATAGATATAACCTACCATTTTTGTGTAGGTATATCATGTGGATACAATTTTCCTGCAAGATGCTTACATTCAACCTTAACTTTTTGATATTCAAGGCACTGAGCGATAAAACCGATGATATCCTTCATTCCTTCCCAAAATAAGGTTCTCTTCATATTTTCCCTCATTTTAGCCCCTCCAAGGTGAGCATAATAAGGGGATCTGTGGGCTTCTTGCATTATTACCTTTATCAAATCACCCATTTGGTATAATGATCCTACCTTTGTAACACAAAAGGTCATCTATTATGCCAAATTCCCTATTACCTTCAAGGTCTCTATTCATTCTAGCTCGAATATCCTGGCAATACTCATCCCGAGATTGCTCCTGTATCACTTGATCCATTAAATTCATGTGATTTCTAGTGATGGCCACTATGTGTTTCCTTCTACTCAAAGTATCAACCACCTTATTCTCTTTTTATTTTATATACTCAATTTCAAAGTCATACTCGATGAGGAACTCGACCCATATTCTCTATCTCGCATTGAGTATAGATTGGGTATATATGTACCTTAGACTTCGATGGTCAATCTCTAATTCAAATGGTCTTCCCACAAAGTAGTGGCACTGGGCCTTTAGAGCATTCACCACTACAGCTAGCTCTAAATCATGTGTAGCATAATTAACTTCATGCTTTTTGAGCTTTCTTGAAGTATATGCTACTGCTGACTCCTCTTGAGAGAGTACTCCTAACTCTTCCAATGGTGCATTCATGCATACTAAAAAGTCCCCTTGAGGGTCAAGAATCTTTAGTATTGGTGTAGTATTGAGCTTATGTTTTAGCAATGCAAAAGCAACTTCACACTTCTTTGACTACTTGAATTCATTTTCCTTTTTCTAAAGGTTAGTTATGGATGCATCAATCTTAGAGTAATCCTTTATGTAACGTCTATAGTAGCTCGTTAACCCCATGAAGCTTCACACTTCAGTCACATTAGTAGGGGATGGCCAATTTAGTATGGCCTCTATTTTCTTTGGATCCATAGCAATTCCTTCTACTGATATGATATGTCCAAGATATCATACCTTTGAAACATAGAAATCACTTTTAGCTATATTTCCATAGAGTTGATTTTCCCTCAACAACTCTGACATGATCTTGAGATTTTTATCATGCTCTTCTTTGTTCCAAGAGTATATTATGATATCATCTAGAAATACAAGGACAAACTAGTCTAGGTGCCTTCTGAACACATTGTTCATTAAATTCATGAATGCAGTGGGGGCATTAGTCGGTTCAAATGGTAGGACTATGAACTCATAGTGCCCATACCTAGTCTTGAATGTCATCTTATGAGTGTCCTCCTCATGTATTCTTATATGGTGATACTCTGATCTCAAATCAATCATGTTGAACACCATGGAATCTCTTAGTTGATCAAACAAATCTTTGATTCTAGGTAGGCGATATCGGTTCTTGATTATAGCTTAATTTAGCATCTTGTAGTCAATACATAACCTTAAAGAACCATATTCCTTTTTCACAAATAAAATTTATGCACCTAAGATGACACACTTGGTTTTAGCAATCCTTTTTCTAATAGCCCTTATAGTTGTATTTATAACCCTTGTATCACAATATGATTTATCCTATATGGATATCTATGAATAGGTTCTGCTCCTAACAAAAGATCAATTGTGAAATCAAATTTCCACACAAGAGAGAGTCCAAGTAAATCCTCTAGGAACACATCCCTAAAATCCTATAAAATTGGGTGCTTTCATAGCACCTCTCTCTTATGATCATTTTCTACTTCATTAATTTACAACATACACTATCCCTCCTTTCTTAAGGGCTTTCTTCAATTGCATAGCCGACAACATTTGGGGTTTGAATACCCCCTGCTCACTATGAACTCTAAGTCTCTCATCATAAGTAGGTACATACTTAAGTAACCAAACCGACTTCTTATAGTATGTCTCCACTTTTTTAGTTCCTTACCGAAGGCTAGCAAATTCTTCAAACTTTAAGGCATAGAAGTGTTCTGTGAGAAACCTCTTTTTGAATATTTCAACAAAATATTCCCATCTAATATCAATAGGTTCAACCTTATTCTTCTCATATTAGGTTCCCCACCATTCTAAAGTAGCCCCTTCTAGGTTTATCATGGACCAAATTGTTTGGGTTCCTGGGGAATAGCCTTTTACTGTAAAATAAACCTCTAATTCTCTTAGGCATGCTTCAACTGCATCCCCTTCACGTTCTCCATCAAACTTGGAGATACAAATATTTTTAGATCCCTAGACATTTACTTTTCTAGAAGGGCTCTAGCTTACAACTGTTATGTAGGTAGCCCATTGGCTTGGCCAACCTCTGAACCTCTAGATTACGATTTTTGATTCATAATTGTTTCTAAAACTTGTATCATTTGATCCTGCATAGCAGCAACCATACCAGTGAGGTCTTCTACCTCTCTATTGGAATTTCCTCGATCCTCATCTCAGATCTCTTCTTTGATATTATTTTATCAATTTCACCTAGGTGTAGGCCTCTCTTTTCTAGACTTATGTGGCATGTTTAACCTGGTTACAACCAAGAAAATATTAGGCTATAGCTTCACCTTAAACTGTATCACTAATTCAAGCCACAATACAGAGTTATCTTGCTAAAATCATCAATAATATAATTAGGATGGTATTCCAAGGTTATTATGTAACTTTAATACACAATCACATACTTAAGGTACCATAACATTCATTCACTCTTGTGATTAGTTCCCAATAGATTCTAGCAAGCGAAGATTCTAGGTCTTCCTAGATTTAGCTTAGAACTCTAAGCAAGCCTTCATTGAAATACATCCAACTCCTTCTAGCATTTAATAAGCTCCATACCCTCGTACCTAGATGTCTAATACCAAATGTAATGACCCAAACTTAGCTACAATAAAACACATAGAAAGAAAAAAAAAATTACTAAGGAGAAGGATTCATAAACCCCTATATGATTCCTAATTGGTCTATTGTTTAAATCCCCTAAGTTTCCTAAAGAGCTACACCTCACTAGATACCCTAAAACAAGTCCATATTTGTAGGCATATAATGTGTTACCACAAATAATTTTATCCCTCTCATCACTCTTGATGAGCTAAAATTATCACCTTCAGTCAATCTGTAACAACCCAGCAGTTAAGCTTATTACCTTGTTTATAATTTCTTCAAGAATAAGATACTGCTAATGTCTCGGTGGGTGCAGGAGCAGGTACTTTCTGTTGGAAGCAGTTCGAAGCTAGGATTTCCCTCCTTCAAAATAGGCATTCGACCTAAGGTAAGTCCAGGGATATGATGAGTGGTGGAGTAATTGTCATAATTGGATCTGAGTCTGAAGGCAATGCAACCACCAGCGGTTCATGTAGTTGTATTTCATTTTAGAATGCATCTTTAGGTTGCTTGTTAGGATATAAAATATAAAAATAATAATAATAATGAAAATTCGAAATGTTATTAAAGAAAAATAAAAAAATAATAATAATAAAATAATAATAATAAAGTAAATTATAATAATAAACAATATTTCATAATAATAATAATAATAAAATATAATTATACATTAAATGCATATAAAAAAATAAAGAATTTATGTTAAATAAAAATATTTATATTTAAAAATAATAAAATATAAAATACAATATATTTAATATATTTGCATAATGTACAAATGTACAACAAGGTAATCCTAAGTTACGAATGGCGAAGTTATTACCACACCACCTGGCATGTCCTCGTGAAAGACTCGCATGTAACCCAAAAGATGTTGGGCACAGCAGTGTGGGAGGTTCCTTTACATACAATATGAATGATAAGGAAAGGTGGTGTGGAATAGTGGGTAAAAGGCGTTAAGGAGTTAGAGGTTTTGAGGCAATGAACAAGCTTGAACAGTGAGTCTTTTTCCATCTGAAGCTAACATTATATGTTTGTTATTTTTCTAGAAGGAGATTTACTGAGGAATTACTAAATGTGTGTGCATGTCTTGCATATCTGAATTAAAATTCAAAGAAGACCTTTCATTGTCTTTTGTCTGCGTTCTCAATTTAAAAAGGAATCAAGATTTATTGTTGATTATATTTTTTTTTAAAAGACTGCGAAATTTTTTATTAAGTAAACTAAACATAAGAAAAGGGGAACCTGTACTTTAGAAAGTCTTTTTCCATTAATGTCTGCATACTAGGTAGTAGGTTGCATTGCATAGCATGGTTAGTAACTGCTCTGACCCTGAAATGGACGGATACTTGACGTGGATTATCAGGTTCACTATGCAATATTCCATGACAGAAGAACGTGGCAATGCCATGCTGGCAAGATTTGTTTCCTTCCAAGATGCATATCAGCTCCTGCAATTATTTAAAAATGTTTTTTTATATAGCCAGAAGGAAAGAGGGCAGTGTTTGAATGCTTGACTTAGTATGTATATTGTTTATATTTATCTTGTAAACCAAACTACAACATTCCATTATTTATTTATGAATTACGTTCTTGTATTACTTTAAACTGGTATGAATTAATATCACAAAATTATATTTTGAGGGAAGCGAAATTGTTTACATGTGATTGGCAGAATGTGAAATGTGATTTTTTAAAACTTAGTGACATTGAAACCTTCAGAAAAATCTTGTTTAAGCATAAAGTATAGGTGGAAGTAGTAATATTAATATATATATATATATATATATATATATAAATTCTGGCAGATGCATTATAGGGTAAAGCTGGGTACGTATCATTAAATATGCTTTTTATATGTTTAAGACATTTGTAGATGATTAAATGTAAGTAGTGAAAAATAATAGATAAGATTGTTTTAAATTTTATACAATATAGTTTGGAAACCATAGTAGTGACATGTGATCGGTTTTTAGTTTTCGGGTTACGTTTTGGGGAGTAAGAACATCACTTTGGCTCTAAATGCAGTCTTAACCAAAAACTTTGTCAAAGAAAAAAAAATCGTTACCTAAACTTGTGAAACCAAGTGGGTTGACTTGGGTTTTTACAGTTGGTATCAGAGCCATATGAATTCTTAGATAACAAAATTGTTAGTATGTAGCAATCAAAACCTTTGATTAGAACTAGGTTGCATAACTGAAACTAAACCAAGATTAACAAAGCTCTTTTCTGCAAACAGGCAATGGCATCCAGACTAAGAGCTAGTTCCTCAAAAAGATCGGTGGCAGCGGCTCAGCGGGAAGGGCTGACCGAGAACCCTAAATGAGTCCTTAGAAAGGTCATGAGGATAGGTGCTACTGAGAAAATAGTTGAACCCCCTCAAGTAATAAGGAGGGAGAAGGAGCCTATGTCGAAGGAGGATAAAATGACTCAAATGATCCAATTGATGCAAGAGAAAATGAGTTAGTAGAAAGAGCATATGGATCAACAAAGAGCCCAGATGCTAGAGCATATAGATCAATAAAAGGCATAGATGCTAGAACACGCGAAACAACAAAATTTCTAGTTAACCCAGCAATAGGAAATAATTACACAGCAACAAAAGATAATTGAAAATTTATCTAAGAGAAAATAAACGATGGTCGTTGGGGATGAATCATCTGTGGACCCGGGAAGGAGGCAAGTAGGGTCTAAACTTTATAAAGATATGCGTAGAATAGATATTACCAAGTTCGATGGCAAAGGAAATGAAGAAGAGGTAAAAAGGTGGCTAAATAGTCTGGAAGCATACTTTACCATCCGAACATTGTCCTCCAAGTCTAAAAATTTCTATGTAGTTTTTCATTTGATAGGAGTTGCAGTAGACTGGTGGGACACTTACACATAATTTTGAAGTTGCTAATGTACCATGGGAGAATTTTGTGTCTGTGTTTAAATAAAGATACTTGTCCCCTTAATTTTACCTGGAGAGAACTGCTGAATTTTCTCGGTTGACCCAGGTTAATATGACTGTCACTAAGTATTACCAGCGATTTGTACAGTTGCTCAAATATATGTCGTAATATGAGTAAATAATCGAAGTTAAAGTCCAAAAAAAAAATTTAGGACTCCATCCAAAATATAGTGACCTACTACTCATGCTTAAACCATCCTCATTAATAGCTTCTTGGGATTTGGAAAAACAATGTGAAGAAAATCATAAGGCCAAAAAGGCTTACTACCAAAAAACTTCTGACAGGGAGGAACTATCAAAGAAAAAGAATGATGGATCAACTAGATGGGAAAGGAGCAAGGGAAATAAGGGTCGGTTTGAGATCAAAATTAGAAATGACATGGGCAAAAATAGATTCCAAGGGAATAGGAATCAGGGCAATCGAGGAAGTCAGTTTAAATGCAACTTCAACATATTTGAATAGAGGGCTAATGATGATGCACAGGGTTGTAAAAATGGGGAAAAAAAAGAAAAGGTACCCCAAAATAGATGTATCTGCAAAAAACCACACTACATTGATAAATGTCCCATGAGAGCTAACAAGAGGCAAGAGCCAGTAGAGCCAGCCCATAAAATCTATGTTGCAACAGGTAACTCTAAACTTAGTGGTCAAGCTACTCCTTTTATGTTAGAAGGCATAATTTACAATAAGGATATAAGGATTCTAATAGATTCAGGAGCTACTGATAGTTTTATTTCACCAAATATATTGAGAGACATACCAAAAAAACCTGGATTTATGGCTAATGGGTGGAAGGTAGAATACGGCTCTGGGTAAACTTATATAGTAGAACAATGTTTTTTGACCCATAGATAAATTTACCCCAGGGAAGAACTAGATAGCAACTTTATGTAGCACCTTTACATGCCTTTGATGTAATCTTAGGAATTGACTGGCTCAAAGCTCATAAGGCATTACTAAATTTTGAAGAAAGATGGATGGATTTCATTGACGACTCCAAATAGAGAGTTTGAATTTATTGTGGGTGTAAGTCAGTGGAACCCCACTTTCTGTCAGCAATGAAAGTCAAAAGAGCTATCAAGAAAAGAAGTAGGGTGTTTGTAGTAAAACTTAATAAGAAAGAAGAGGTAGAGTCAGAAGCAAGTCTTTTCCAGACCTATCCGGTGTTAAATGAATTTCGGGATGTTTTTCTTGAGGATTTACCCAAACTACCATCCAAACAAAAATTTGAATTCTCAATAGAACTTCTTCCTGGAGCTGCACCTATAGCTCGGGCATCATACATAATGACTACTATTGAATTACAAGAGCTTAAAACTCAACTACAGGATTTTCTAAAAAAGGGACATATTAAACCAAGTGTTTCATCATGGGGTGCATCGGTTCTATTTGTGAAAAAGAAAGATGGGACCCTAAGACTCTGCATTGGTTATAGGATGTTGAACAAGATGACCGTCAAGAACAAATATTCTTTGCCCAGAATAGATGATTTGTTTGACTAGTTGAAAGGAGCTACAATCTTTTCAAAAATTGACCTTATGTCGGGATATCATCAGTTAATAATTCGAGAGGAAGATACTCACAAAACTGCTTTTTGCACTAGATATGGGCACTATGAATTCACAATCCTACCCTTTGGACTAACTAATGCCCTAGCAGCATTCATGAATCTCATGAACATTTTCTTGCAGGAACAACTGGATCAGTTTGTGTTAATTTTCTTGGATGATATATTGATATACTCTAAAACTAGGGAAGAGCATGATCAACACATGAGGATTGTTCTTGAAATTTTAAGGAAAAATTAGTTATACGGAAAATTGTCTAAGTGTGAGTTTTATACTCCTTAGGTACAATATTTAGGACATGTGATTTCTACTAAAGGGGTGTCCATAGATCCAAAGAAAATAGAAGCTATCATCGATTGGCCTACCCCAACAAATTTTTTTGAAGTACTAAGCTTTATAGGGATGGCTGGATATTACCGACGATTTATCAAGAATTTTTCTAGAGTAGCTTATTCCATAACCAATTTATAGAAAAAGGGAAATACTTTTAAGTGGAAAGAGCGATGTGAGGAGGCTTTTAGAACTCTCAAAAAAAAGTTGACCACTGCACCAATTCTTAGGATACCGGATCCAAATCTTCCATTCACTGTTTGTACTGATGCATCTATTGAGGGATTAGGTGGAATACTCATGCAAGAGGAAGGGGTAATAGCCTATGAGTCTTGAAAACTTAAGAAGCATGAGCTGAATTACGCCACACATGATCTAGAATTAGTAGCAGTGGTGCATGCTCTTAATATGTGGCATCACTATTTGTTGGGTAAACCATTTGAGTTGAGAACTGATCATCAAAGCCTGAGATACATCTTTACTCAGCCAATGCTCAATGCCAGGCAAAGGCATTGGATGGAATTTTTGGCAGAATATGATTTTGGCATTGAATATATTAAAGGAAAAGAAAATAAACTAGTCGATCTGCTGAGTAGAAGACAATATATTTTTGCTATGTCACAGTGTCAATTTGATTTAGTTGAGCAGATAATAACCTTACAACTTCAGGATGAATTCTCCCAAAAATGTTGTAAGTTGGTGCAGGAAGGATCTAAAAAAGCCAAGGAATTTCAAATAAAAGAGAATATTTTTTTTCCATAATTGGTTAGTGGTACCCAATGATCAGAGTCTTAAAGGTAAAATACTACAAGAAGCACATTATGCTCCATATTTCGCCCATCCTGGTTATGTAAATATGCATGAAAATATTAAAAAATATTACTATTGGTCAGGAATGAAGAGGGATGTCGCTGAATTTATCGTAAAATGCTTAGAGTGTCATAAATTTAAAGCGGAGCATTTACATCCTGTAGGACATTTGCAATCACATGCAATACCAGAGTATAAATGGCAAGTGGTAACTATGGATTTCATAGTCGAATAGCCTAAAAATCATTTCCAACATGATGTTATCCTAGTAGTGGTTGATAAGTTGACTAAGGTACCTACTGTAGCCCAAAAATTTGCCAGGGAAGTGGTACGACTACATGGTTTTCCTGAGACCATTATATCAAACAAAGATTCTCCATTTACATCTAAGTTTTGGTGAGTGTTGCATCAGGCTTGGGGTACAAAACTAAATATCAGTACAACATACCATCCTGAAACTGATGGACAAACTGAAAGGGTCAATCAAGTTTTGGAGGATATGTTGCGGATGTACTGCATGGATCATCAAACTAAATGGGAGGACTACCTGTATCTGGTAGAATTTGCCTACAATAATGGATATCATGTCTCACTCAAAATGGCACCTTTTGAGGGTTTATATGGAAGAAAGTGTAGGACACCTTTATCTTGGAGCAATCCGAAGAATCGGGTAATGATCAGACCAAAAATGTTAAAGGAAATGGAAGAGTAGTTAATTAAAATCTGACTTAGGCTCAAGGAAGCCTCTGATCGACAAAAGAGTTATGTTGATCTGAAATGAACACCGAGGGAATTCACTGTGGGTGACAGAGTATTCTTGAGGGTCAAACCCACTAAAAGCTCCATTAAATCCTCCAAGCTTAGGCCAATATTTGTAGGACCATTTGCCATTACTAATAAAATTAGCCCAGTAGCCTACAAATTGGCCTTACCCCCTAATCTGTCCAAGATCTATGATACTTTCCATGTGTCTCTCCTTAATAAGTATATATCGAATCCTTCTCATGTTTTGAATGTTGATAATTTCCAGATGACATATCCTCTGCACATTGAGGTGTGTCCGGTCCGGATACTCGGTTTCAGAACAAAGCAATTGAGAAAAAAAAACATTGATCAATGTCGGGTCCAATGGGACCAATACTCAGAAAACAATGCCACATGGGAAAATGTGGACTTGATGAAAAGACAGTTTCCATTTTTATTTGAATAATGATAAAACAATGTTATATTTTCTTTTGTATGCAATAGAAACTGATTGATGAATTTTGTTATCATTTGATAAAAAATTATACTGCTTATAATCGTTACTTTGTGTAAGTGGATTTGGAAAATTTTGGATGAGGAATTTTGATATGAACATTTCTATATAAAGATTAAAACTATGATTGATAAAAAAAAAATTATAAGAACTAATGATGATGTTTTATACTGAAAACACAGGGACTATGTTTATTCTTAGGGGAAAGTATGTAACAACCCAATAGTTAATCTTATTACCTTGTTTATAATTTCTTCAAGAATAAGATACTGCTAATGTCTCGGTGGGTGCAGGAGCAGGTACTTTCTGTTGGAAGCAGTTCGAAGTTGGGATTTCCCTCCTTCAAAATAGGTATTCGGCCTAAGGTAAGTCTAGGGATATGATGAGCGATGGAGTAATTGTCGTAATTGGATCTGAGTCTGAAGGCAATGCAACCACCAACGGTTCATGTAGTTGTATTTCATTTTAGAATGCATCTTTAGGTTGCCTGTTTGGATATAAAAATATAAAAATAATAATAATAATGAAAATTCGAAATGTTATTAAAGAAAAATTTTAAAAAATAATAATAATAAAGTAAAATATAATAATAAAAAATATTTCATAATAATAATAACTAGCTTAGATATATAAAATATATATATCTATAAATGCTGAGAGTTATCAATCTCGAGGCCTATCTCATTTCTTGGGGGTATGATAGATAGGCGCATCAAGATTGATAACTCTTGGGATGTGATATATATATTTTATATATCTAAGTTTGAGCATCATTTTAGTTTAAATAGTTTAAATATTTTTTAAATATTTTAAATCCACCGTAACCCTTAATGTCGACGGATAATTTTCTTAATGTCAGCTTTTTTTAATAAAATATTAATATTGTTTACGGCATGGTTGACCTTCCTGGCTACCATTGTAGGATGCCTATAGGCGTAATAATAATAAAATATAATTATACATTAAATGCATATAAAAATAAATAAAGTATTTATGTTAAATAAAAATGTTTATATTTAAAAATAATAAAATATAAAATACATTATATTTAATATATGTGCATAATGTACAAATGTACAACAAGGTAATACTAAGTTACGAATGGTGAAGTTATTACCACACCACCTGGCATGTCCTCATGAAAGACTCACATGTAACCCAACAGATGTTGGGCACGGCAATCTGGGAGGTTCCTTTAAATATAATATGAATGATAAGGAAAGGTGGTGTGGAATAGTGGGCGAAAGGTGTTAAGGAGTTAGAGGTTTTGAGGCAATGAACAGGCTTGAACAATGAGTCTTTTTCCATTTGAAGCTAACATTATATGTTTGTTATTTTTCTAGGAGATTTACCGAGGAATTACTGAATGTGTGTGCATATCTTTCATATCTGGATTAAAATTCAAAGAAGACCTGTCATTGTCTTTTGTCTGCATTCTCAATTTAAAAAGGAATCAAGCTTTATTGTTGATTATATTTTTTTAAAAGACTCTACAAAATTTTTGATTAAGTAAACTGAACATAAGAAAAGGGGAACCCATACTTTAGAAAGTCTTTTTCCATTAATATCTGCATACTAGGTAGTAGGTTGCATTGCATTGCATGGTTAGTAACCGCTCTGACACTAAATGGCCATATACTCGACGTGGATTGTCGAGTTCACTGTGCAATATTCCATGATAGAAGAATGTGGCAATGCCATGCTGGCAAGATTTTTTTTCCTTCCAAGATGCATATCAGCTCCTGTAATTATTTAAAAATGTTTTTTTTATATAGCCAGAAGGAAAGAGGGTGGTGTTTGAATGCTTGACTTAGTATGTATATTATCTGTATTTATCTTGTAAACCAAACTGCGACTTTCCATTATTGATTTATGAATTACGTCCTTGTATTACTTTAAACTGGTATGAATTAATATCATAAAATTATACTTTGAGGGAAGCAAAATTGTTTACATGTGATGGGCAGAATGTGAAATGTGATTTGTGAAAACTTAGTGATATTGAAACCTTCAAAAAATTCCAGTTTGAGCATAGAGTATAGGTGGAAGTAGTAATATTGAAATATATATATATATATATATATATATATTCTGGCAAATGCATTATAGGGCAAAGTTGGGTACGCATCATTAAATGTACTTTTTATATTTTTAAGACATTTGTGGATGATTAAATGTAAGTAGTGAAAAATAATAGATAATATTGTTTTAAATTTTATACAATATAGTTTGAAAACCATAGTAGTGACATGTGATCGGTTTTTAGTTTTCGGGTTAGGTTTTGGGGAGTAAGAACATCACTTTGGCTCTAAATGCAGTCTTAACCAAAAACTTCGTCAGAGAAAAAAAAATATTGTAACTTATAATGAATTTTATGAGAAACCTTTTATGAAATTCCTTATTAATGTAAAGGAAAATACAAATATAGTTGTGCCCTTATGACAAGAATTGTCCTTCAATGATGTCTCAGAAAACGAAGCCTTAGGATAGCAGCAATAGGGTTGAAAGATTTTTTTTTAAATATAGCCCAACTTAAACCTGAGAGCATACAAATATAATCAAAAGTGTCCTATACTTAGGATAAATGTGGTAATTAGCACCATGAATTCTTAGTTTAAAACACAATTAGGTTATATATTTATTTATTTATTTTAAAATTTGTGTATCTCAGTAATCAAAGTCTTCAAATATGCATGATAGTCTTTAATAGTGGTTGACTTGTGTACAGTATGAAAATTCTCAGTTGATTGGTATGGATTATATAAAAAAAAATTTAAAATTTCAACACTAAAAGAATTTGGAATTTCAAAACTTTAAGTAGCATATGCATACTTTAAAATGGGTTCGTAGGAGAATGCTTAGTATTGATTTGGATGAAAAAAGTATCTTTTTTTAATAATATTTGTTTAACTAGTGGATGCTTTTCAAAATAATTAGAAGCTTCCTGAATACCTTTGATATGACATTTAGATAAGAGTAGCACAACATACATTTCACATTGAATTCAAAAGAGAGTAATCCTCTCCATAAACTATAAAGAGATTTAGAGAATCTGCGCTGTAGAGAAAGTAATGTTCTCTTATTAAATTTTATATTTAATTATCTTTTACATAGAAAGTGAAAGGGCTTCCCACAAAATAGGAATAGGTATATGAAGTGAAGGGTTAAGACTTTTCTTTATGTGTAAAATTAGTTTTATTTTATGTTGAATGTTTGCTAAATAAAATCACGCTTTTAATCTTTTATGAAGGGTTAAAACTTTTCTTTTATGTGTAATATTAGTCTTATTTTATATATATTGAATGTTCATTTTAAATATTTTCATGTTTTTACCTATTAAATTAACTTAAGAGTTATAATTTTCCTTTAATACCAAATTTCATTTTAGATCATACCTAAATATGGTAGGGAAGAATTTGCTAAAACTATACTTTAAAGTTGTGGGTAGACAACTTTGTCAAATAGAATGCGGGAAGGCATTCGATTTTCCTACTATGAGTTGCCAGTCACCATGGGATGAAGGTGGAAAAGGGTAGGAATTTTGATATGGGCAAAATTCCTAGGCAAACTCAGCTAGTACAGGGACATAAGTGCTTAAGGAAAAACTTGCATAATGATATGGGCTTATGCAAGATAATACTTTTGGGTCAATACCAGTATAAAGGTAAACCTTGATGTGAGACAAGGGGTATGTGCACATCAATCCCGACATGCACTCGCTAATACCTTAAGGATAAGGTATGGTAAAATAAGCTATCAAAATCTAGGTGATATGGGCCTTGGTAGTGAAAACCCCTGCCAAGCACTTGGATTCTCGAAAAAGAGAGGGAGTACTAAGAGGTAAAATCTGTGAGACATGGCCAATCTCGCACTTAACAGATATTTTATCTGCAAAAAAATGGCATCTGTGAAGGTTAATGCATGCATAACTAGTATATCTAGTTTAGAAATTGGTTTGGAAACTAAAAAAAATCATTACCTGAACTTGTGAAACCAAGTGGGTTGACTTGGGTTTTCACACAATCAAAGATATACACCCATCACCATACCATACGCAAGTCAATTTGTATAGGTATTCTACGTGTATTGTGATTTAATCTATCCATATCATCTCCATGATGAGCTATCTTAACTCAAATGTAGTCTTTCCTAAACTCGATTATCATTCTCCCTAAGGGGTCTTAATCTCTTAGGTCCACTACATTTACCCTAAGGGGTCTCAATCCCTTAGGTCGCCCTCTAAGTTTACCCTAGAACTTATTATTTAAGTTTCTAATATTTAGCAAGAATAACAAGAATAGTCTAGATACTAAATCTAACAAAATTATATTTCATAGCATACCAAATACTAGAGGAAAAGCAACATTCAAGAGAGTAAACATTAATTGGAAAATAAATTAATACAAGACAAATAATTCAAGCAATAATTTAAAGGTACATCTTCCATCAATTAATATTTATTACATATGAGACAAGTATAGTAAGATCCTCCATACTCTTAAATAATAACATATTACATTAATTTTATTAGAGAAATATCCCCATAATTCTAGTTTATTTGAGCATAAGTAAACCATCATAAGTAGGATCACTGATGTACAGGTTCCAACTTACTCCTTGCTCCTCCTTTTCTTTCCATCGATCATTTGACTATAGTAGGGGATCAGGGCACTTATGGTTTAGGATAGGCATGCCTCTAATTGCATATACCAATTACTTTACCAAATTGCAACTATACAAATTCAATCAAGTCTCTAACCATCTAATGCATAGTTGACATCATAAAAGAATCATTACTTTTATTTTCACCTCTCAAATACCTTTAGAGATTTATTCAACATGCACCACTTAGATCATGATTTTTACTTTAATCAAATCTTGTCTTTATTTAAAAAATTAAAGTCTATACCTTTAATCATCAAATATACTAGGTTCCTTTATTTTCCATGAATCAATCTTAGAGCTCATTTCATAAAGTAAATCATCTTTCATTATCTCATAAATCAAAGTCTCGTTACTTTAATCTATAAAATAATTATTTCATTTATTTACAAACTTAAAGTCTCACTGCTTCAATTTATAAATAAAAAAATATTTTCATTATTTCACAATTCAAGGTCCCATACCCTTAATCTACAAAATTACCATTCCTTTTATTTGTTAAATTAAAGTCCTAATGCTTCAATTTATAAATAAACAAATCTTTTAATTATTTCACAAATTAAGGTCCCATACCCTTAATGTACAAAATAATCATTCCTTTTATGTATTAAATTAAAGTCTAATGCTTCAATTTATAAATAAAAAAACTTTTCAATATTTCACAAATCAAGGTCTCATATCCTTAATCTACACAATAACCATTCCTTTTATTTATTAAATTAAATTCCTAATGCTTCAATTTATAAATAAACAAATCTTTTCATTAATATGAATTATCATTTTTCAACCCAACATAATTCATTTTCCTTTTTGACAATATTGTCTTAATATAATCATTTAAGGGTTAATATAACTATTAATTAATATAACCATTAATTATTTTGAGTTCATCTCTTAGCATAGTATTAATTTATTAACTAAAGTAACTCACTTGTTTTAAGACCTCTACACCATTTACCCAAAAAAAAGGGTTTAAACTAGCATAACCATTCGCCCTAACAACTGGGCGATCCCAACCAAGTGGGTTGCATGACCCATACTATGTGGCAAACACAAGGGCAGAACAATGAGGTGGACAGGACTCAGTGGTCAAACTAGTGGTCATGCTGATACAAGTAACCAATGCAACATGCAACCAAGGTTCCATGAGTCCCCCAATGAGCTTGTGCTACAACCAGTTATCGAGTTAAGCAAACAACAGCCCACATGACCAACCTAGTTGGTCATTTCTAAGATGGAGTGTCTCCCATTTAAAAGTAGACCAACCCTCAACACATAGTGTGTGTGGGATGGATGAGAGAGAGGTCCGTGATGGTTCATCTTAATCAGGTTTACCGAAGTGATGAAGATGCTCACAAAGGACAGGGGTTCCTAAATCTAGCCCGATGTCGTCTAAAAGTCAAGCGATGGATGAGGCAAAAAAGGTAATCCAGACACAAACTCCACAAAAATGATAGGGTGAAGGAGGGCGTCTAACAGGAGATATCCTTTATAACTGGTTTGGGTGAGAATATCTACACAGAGGCAACTAGGTCTCTCCTCCAACACATGGCAGATAAGAACAACAATCAGCTTGATAACACCCAAACCTTGCACTATCCTCATCTATGTATATGATAAAGGTTTACCCAAAGGTATAGGAGGCTTACCTAGCCAACCTATGGTTTATGTTCTCAACCAACGTGAAGATGAAAAGGAAGTTCCTCATCAAGGAATGGCTTACGCTCAAACATAAAACTGGAGGACTGACAAGGGAGACACCAACAAAATGAATCAACAATAAAATATCTCTTGCAAGCCAACCTCATTTTAAAGCAGTGGTCACTTCCTTACGGCTTTCCAAGTCGTTTGCTGCTAGTTTTTTCCATCTTTGATCCTTGGTCATTCCAATCCATCTTGCATCCCCTCCTTGTCTCTCCTCTTCCCTATTCTCTTAATTGCGGTTCCTAATTCTACTCATCTCAGTCGTTGTTGTCCTCCTCTCTCTGCTTGACCTCATCTTTGTTAATGCCCTCTACCCATCATAACTTTCCAACTACTCTTCTATGGCAGTCTATATTAGATATTGTATTTCAAATCTTTTAATAAGATCTGCCATAAATGGAGCTCTCCCCATTCAATATTGGTAAGATTTTCCTCAACAACTCGAACATGCCGCTTGCAGTACCTTTTAAGAGGTAAATTATCTAATGTTTCATAAAATTTTATTATCATCCTCGATAATATTTTATCATTTATAAATGAAGATACGTTTCTCATTTAACATAAACAACTATTGTTTATAAATGAAACTATTTTATAGTAGCTAATATTTATAAGTGAGGCTCTATTATCACTTAAAATAATATAACTACTATTTATAAATGAAGTGAGGCTCTATTATCACTTAAAATAATATAACTACTATTTATAAATGAAACTCTTTTATAGTAGCTAATATTTATAAGTGAAGCTCTATTATCACTTAAAATAATATAACTACTATTTATAAGAGAAATCAAATATTATTTTGAAATGAAGTTTCTTTTGTCATTTAAAATAAATCAAATATTATTTTGAAATGAAATTTCCTTTATCATTTAAAATAAAACAAATATTTGCACGGAGACCAGGGTTTCAATCCCTCGGACCCCCTAGTACCAGTGGGTGTGTCGCATCAGCATAATCGGCTACGTAAAAGGTTTAACCGATGCAAATGGAGTTTATAGTGATGAAAAAGAACGAGATTCAAACCCATGAAGAGGCGTAGAAAATTGTAACGAGATACTGATTTCTCTAGTGTGATCAAAAATAAATAAATAAAACAAATATTATTTTGAAATAAAATTTCCTTTATCATTTAAAATAAACAAATATTATTTTGAAATGAAATTTTCTTTATCATTTAAAATAATAACTTACTATATATAAAGCATAAAATAGAAGGTTTTCTTATCAAATGCTAACATCATATTATTCCTTTGAAATATTCTAAGCAAAACAAGGAGCTTTTCAAAACAACCAAATTATGCATGCTTTTTATTTTCCAAGCCTACAATGCAGATAGTGATGAAGTAAAAGATAATCAAACATATGGAATAGAAAAAAAGGGAATTTTGTCATCAACCCAATCACCCGTCTCAGCTGAACAATTTATGATAGCTACTAGGCTATCAACTAAGGTCAAGGTGGCTGGCTTGTTGATGACTATCCATATCGATAATGCATGCCTATATGAAGGTATCCATCCATGTTATCCCTGAGTTACCTTAGTCATCATTTCTCCAACCTCAAGTACCCTGCTTTTGTTGGAGGATTCTACTTCTTCCACCCATGAGTGTACTTGATCCTACACATTTGGTAATATGTCAGCAGTACCATGTTCTTCCAAATCAACTATACATCGCATAGCTGGTTAAATTTCTCAAACTAGGTATTAAAGCATCATAATTTAATACATTATTTTTTTTTGTCAAAAAAACCCACTAGGGAGGGTCATGATAGTAGGTTGTTGAACCAATTTTTGTGTAATACCTAGTAAGGGTCATAGTATTTGGCAGTAAATTTTTGACATCTATAGAGTTGGAATGTTGATTGTTTGTAGGGTTATAGGTAGAGAAAACCCATATCCCCCACTCCAAATTGACACTCAAAACGGTGTTGATTAGCTTGTTGATGCATATAATTCTAGATCAATTCAAGATTCATATTAAGTTGTTAGAAGATAATAGCATGTTGGTTGAGAGTGGTGTCTATAGTATGAACCTTGGAACTTTCTAGAATATATGAGGAAGTTGTTGGTGGGAGATGATCGTATACTACTTCAAAGGATGTAACCTTGGTCATAGTGTGATATAAAGTATTTTACCACTATTCGATCATAGGAAGCCGCTTTGCCCCTATGTAGGATGTTCGGATGCAAAGTAATGAAGGTATATTTCTAAGCATTTGTGAACAATTTATGGTTATCCATCAGTCTGAGTATGATAGGCCGAATTTATTTTGAGTTGAATTCCCTACAACTTAAACAATTCTTGCAAAAAATGACTAGTAAAGGTGGGGTCTCTATCTAACATAATAGATTTGGCTATTCCATGAAGGTAAAATATGGAGTCTAAAAATATTTGGGCTACTACGAAGGTTGTGTAGGGATGGGTCAGGGAACAAAAATGAGCATACTTTGTGAGACGATCCCTTACCACCAAAATAATTGATTTTCCTCCTGACTTGGGTAACCCTTCAATAAAATCTATAGAAATATCTACCCATATTTGTTTTAAAATTGGTAAGGATTGAAGAGTTCCAAGGGAACACACAATTTCTCTTTTCATTCTTTGGTACTTATCACATTCAGGCACAAAATTTTGAATGTCCTTATTTATTCCCTTCTAGAAGAAAGTATGCTTGCTCCTCTCATAATTTTTTAGAAACTTGAAATATCCTATTGTTGTTAAGGCATACATTTTCTACAAGATGAATTTTTGCATTTGTAAGGTTTAGAGAATAACCAATCTATCATGATACCTCAAGTCTTGTCTATCCCAAGCATATTCAGGGCATAAATTAGGCTTTGCTTGAAGTTTATTGATCAATGTTTGCAAGCCAAAATCTTGAGCTATTTCTTCTTTGGTATTATTAATCCATTGAGGGATTGGTGAAGAGATAGAATTTAACATACTTTGATCTTCAAATTATTGGGATAGTGCATCAACCATGATATTATCCTTTCCTTTCTTATATGTGATTTCATAATCATAGCCCATCAGTTTGGAAACTCGCTTTCATTGTTTAGAAGTGGCTACCCATTGTTCTTAGAAGTACTTGAGACTTCGGTGGTCAGTTTTTATTTAAAAATGAAACCATATGGCCTCTAATGATTAACAACATGTAAAATGGATAGCATCTCCTTTGCATAAGTAGATTTACCCAAATTTCAACTTAAAAGTGCTTTACTGGTGAAGGTCAATCGTCTTCCTTCTTGAATCAATACAACTACAATTCCATTTCCCAAAGCATCATTTTCAATTTTAAAATGTTTAGAAACATTAGGCATTGCTAACATTGCTAACATCGGAGTGGTTGTCATGGTTTGCTTTAATTCATTGAAAGCCTTCTCTGTTGGTTTTGACCAAATAAAAGAATTATTTTTTAACATGATTGTTAAAGAAGTTATCTTTCCAAATCTCTATATAAATTTATGATAATATCCCATGAGTCCCAAAATCCTTGAATTTCCTTAAGGGTGTGAGGCTTTGGCCAATCTTGAATAGCTTGAATCTTTTTAGGATCAACTGTAACTCTATATTTGTGACAATGTGACCCAAATACTCTACTTCTTTCAATCCAAAAGAACACTTATACCTCTTGACATAAATTTTTTTCTTACACTAAAATTGTAGAGTTTAATCCAAATGTATGAGGTGCTCCTCCCAAGAGAGACTATAAATCAAAATATCATCAAAGAAAACTAGAATAAATTTTCAAAAGAATGGGTGAAAGACATTATTCATGAGGCTCTAAAATATTGATGGTGCATTAGTTATGCCAAATGGCATGATAAAAAATTCATAATGGCCCTCATGAATTTGAAATATTTTTTTGGGAATATCTTTCTTCTTAAGCCTTATCTAATGATAGAGAGAGAGGAGATCCAACTTGAAGATAAACTTTGTGCCATGTAGCTCATCCAATAATTCATCGACCATTGGAATAAGAAATTTATCCTTAATGGTGATATTATTGAGCTCACAAAAATCTATAAACAACCACCATGATCATATTTATTTCTAACCAACAACACTGGAGAAGAATAAGGATTGTTACTAGGTCAAATTACCTTGCTTTTAGCAATTCTTGCACCAACTTCTTAATTTTTGAATTAATTGCATAGAGGTACTGATAAGTTCTAATGTTAGGTGACAAGCTACTTGGTATCAATGTTTTTTCTTGATCATGGGAATGATGTGGAGGTAATTATGTCAGTTTCATAAAGACTACATCATTCTTAGTTAAAATGAGTTACAAATCATCTTGGGGCTTATATTCTTCTAAAGTTTGCGGTTGAATTGTAAATAATTGAGCTCCTACCCCATGTGAGGATTTTTTAACTTATCTATATGATTTAAACTGATAATATATGAATATACTGCTCATAAACCATGGAGAGTGTAGGACTTCCCATTCTATAAGAATTGCATCCATAATTCAGCAAAGTTCCAGGTTATCATTCCCAAGGTACCTAGCTAGTGTGCTCCTAGCATCGCATCAATTTTGAGTTCATAGTACCCTATATTCATCTTAACATTGTGGCATTTACCCTTACAATGTAATGTTCCTTCATTTTCCACCATAACTTCAAAGGAGTTGCAAGCATGTATATAGCAATTTGCTTGCTTGACTACTTAGGGATCAATAAAATTATGCGAACTACCTGAATCAATGATAATTGTACTACATTGTCCTTTGAATAACCTTCATAATTTGTTGGGTCAAGATTCCTACAATTGCATGGACAAATATCTCTAGCTATGGTTCTTCCTATGTTTCACCCTCATCTGAGGTTGTCCCTCTTGTAGTTCTACTTCTTCATCAGGTATTTCATTCCGTGTTGATTCATCCACATCCAACAAAAATAGCTTATTTTGGATGTATTTATACCCTAGAAAATACTTTTCATCACAATTATAACATAATCCTTGTGCTCAACGAGCATCCATTTCCTCCTTAGTCAATTTCTTGATTAGAGTAGACTTGTTGGTAGTATTCGATGTGAACTTGGAGGGAAATATGGGTTTGGCCTGTGGGACTTTGGATGATCTCCTTTGGGCCAAAAATAATTATTCTTCTAATCTTACCAGTTCTATGGCTTGCATCATAGACTGTGATTTGAATATTTTTACCTCGGCCTTGATATCATCTTTAAATCCACTAATAAAATAGTTTTGAAAAATCCTTCATTCAACCCTTATGTCCTATTAGCCAATTTCTCAAATTGAGTTTGATATTCTCAAACAGTAGAGGTTTGTTTCAATTTGGTTAAGTCTCCTATAAATTACTCATATTTTTTTTTTGGTAAATAAAGTTTTTCATTAAACCGGATTTTAAAGGTTGACCCAAAATCGATTTACAAAAATCAGCCTATGGTTGAGGAATCCCACCAAGAACCAAACTGAGGAACCTCTATCCTCTAACCTTACACTACTACCTAGCCAGAAACCATAAGAACCAGACCAGACTACCTACCATAGTCAAAATCCCCCTTAACAAAAAGAGACACAGGTCCAAGCAGGACCCTAACTATCCCAAATAACCACACTACACACAGAAGATCACCCATAAGACCGCAGGAAACAAAAATGCACTACCACTTACTAGGGCTAAATTGAGTGATTAATTGGGATTCAAAGTCTTCCAAGAAGGGTCAAGAGTTGTGTTTTATAACCATTGATACCATTTTAGGGCCTTAGATTCAAAGTTACAAGATACCATGGTGACCCACAAATATTGGGGTACATTATGAAGTTTGAAGAACTTATTTATTTAACACATCCATCCATCAACATCCTTTCCATTAAACTTAGAAAAGTCTAATTTAGGCATCTAAAATGGGGTAACTGTGTCAAAAAGAGAATGATGAACTTTTTTTATTGACTCCCTTTTCTTTATTGGTTGAACTTCCACCTGGTCCTTCAATTTTAAGATGCTCGAATGTCTTTGGGAATTTTTTTATTCACTCTTCAACCTCTAGGAATTTTTCTACAATCATAAATTTAGATTTAATATGGTTAGTTCTCATAACTTGCATGTGATATTTCATCTTTGAAATTTCTTGTCCAATGTGGTACATTTAGCTTTCTAGGGTACTAAGTGAGTGGTTTAATTGCTCCATTGATCCTCTAGTACCTCCAACCATATATATGTGATTTGAATGACTCCCACTTACGAAAAATAGAAGTGTTGTTCCATGAGTTACTATTTTTAGTAATGAGCTAAAAAAAATCTTTGGGTGCTATATATTAAAATGATCAGGTCAAAAAGATAAATGTAATGGGCTAGGTCTCATAATGATGTTTTTTGACACCTTAGAAAAAGTGCATTGAGGCTATATACCAAAATGATCAACTTGACAAGATGATTGCAATGAGCTATATCCCATAAAAATATTTTGTGGTACCCTAAATTTCTTTTAATTTAGGTAAGTGTTGTCTATTTTTTCTTGGAGTCTCTGTTCACTCAAAAAATTTACTTTTTTCCAACAACCCCTTAATAGGCTCTGCAATTTTTGTTATTGGCAACTATTTTTTCTAACTCTATAACTCACTATTTTTTACAGTTATCTTGGCAAACTTTGTTTTTGACATTTATTTTTACTTTAGGGATGTGTTGTCTTCAAGTGTCATCTATTTTTCTCTTGGATATTTTTCCGCTCATATATTTTACTTTTGTCTGACAACCCCTTAATAGGATCTACAATATCCATTACAACTATTTTGTCTAACTTTGTAACTCATTGTTTCTAACAGCTATCCTGGAAAACTCTATTTTTTACTTTTTTTTTAATTTAGAGAAGTGTTATCTTCAAGTGTCATCTATTTTTCTCCTAGACTCTTTGGTCATTTAAAAATTTAACTTTTGTTCAAAAACCCCTTAATAGGTTCTACAATATCCATTACCTCGGCCAAAAATAATTATTCTTCTAATCTTACCAGTTCTATGGCTTGCATCATAGACTGTGATTTGAATATTTTTACCTCGGCCTTGATATCATCTTTAAATCCACTAATAAAATAGTTTTGAAAAATCCTTCATTCAACCCTTATGTCCTGTTAGCCAATTTCTCAAATTGAGTTTGATATTCTCAAACAGTAGAGGTTTGTTTCAATTTGGTTAAGTCTCCTATAAATTCCTCATATTTTTTTTTTTGGTAAATAAAGTTTTTCATTAAACCGGATTTTAAAGGTTGACCCAAAATCGATTTACAAAAATCAGCCTATGGTTGAGGAATCCCACCAAGAACCAAACTGAGGAACCTCTATCCTCTAACCTTACACTACTACCTAGCCAGAAACCATAAGAACCAGACCAGACTACCTACCATAGTCAAAATCCCCCTTAACAAAAAGAGACACAGGTCCAAGCAGGACCCTAACTATCCCAAATAACCACACTACACACAGAAGATCACCCATAAGACCGCAGGAAACAAAAATGCACTACCACTTACTAGGGCTAAATTGAGTGATTAATTGGGATTCAAAGTCTTCCAAGAAGGGTCAAGAGTTGTGTTTTGTAACCATTGATACCATTTTAGGGCCTTAGATTCAAAGTTACAAGATACCATGGTGACCCACAAATATTGGGGTACATTATGAAGTTTGAAGAACTTATTTATTTAACACATCCATCCATCAACATCCTTTCCATTAAACTTAGAAAAGTCTAATTTAGGCATCTAAAATGGGGTAACTGTGTCAAAAAGAGAATGATGAACTTTTTTTATTGACTCCCTTTTCTTTATTGGTTGAACTTCCACCTGGTCCTTCAATTTTAAGATGCTCGAATGTCTTTGGGAATTTTTTTATTCACTCTTCAACCTCTAGGAATTTTTCTACAATCATAAATTTAGATTTAATATGGTTAGTTCTCATAACTTGCATGTGATATTTCATCTTTGAAATTTCTTGTCCAATGTGGTACATTTAGCTTTCTAGGGTACTAAGTGAGTGGTTTAATTGCTCCATTGATCCTCTAGTACCTCCAACCATATATATGTGATTTGAATGACTCCCACTTACGAAAAATAGAAGTGTTGTTCCATGAGTTACTATTTTTAGTAATGAGCTAAAAAAAATCTTTGGGTGCTATATATTAAAATGATCAGGTCAAAAAGATAAATGTAATGGGCTAGGTCTCATAATGATGTTTTTTGACACCTTAGAAAAAGTGCATTGAGGCTATATACCAAAATGATCAACTTGACAAGATGATTGCAATGAGCTATATCCCATAAAAATATTTTGTGGTACCCTAAATTTCTTTTAATTTAGGTAAGTGTTGTCTATTTTTTCTTGGAGTCTCTGTTCACTCAAAAAATTTACTTTTTTCCAACAACCCCTTAATAGGCTCTGCAATTTTTGTTATTGGCAACTATTTTTTCTAACTCTATAACTCACTATTTTTTACAGTTATCTTGGCAAACTTTGTTTTTGACATTTATTTTTACTTTAGGGATGTGTTGTCTTCAAGTGTCATCTATTTTTCTCTTGGATATTTTTCCGCTCATATATTTTACTTTTGTCTGACAACCCCTTAATAGGATCTACAATATCCATTACAACTATTTTGTCTAACTTTGTAACTCATTGTTTCTAACAGCTATCCTGGAAAACTCTATTTTTTACTTTTTTTTTAATTTAGAGAAGTGTTATCTTCAAGTGTCATCTATTTTTCTCCTAGACTCTTTGGTCATTTAAAAATTTAACTTTTGTTCAAAAACCCCTTAATAGGTTCTACAATATCCATTACCTCGGCCAAAAATAATTATTCTTCTAATCTTACCAGTTCTATGGCTTGCATCATAGACTGTGATTTGAATATTTTTACCTCGGCCTTGATATCATCTTTAAATCCACTAATAAAATAGTTTTGAAAAATCCTTCATTCAACCCTTATGTCCTATTAGCCAATTTCTCAAATTGAGTTTGATATTCTCAAACAGTAGAGGTTTGTTTCAATTTGGTTAAGTCTCCTATAAATTCCTCATATTTTTTTTTTTGGTAAATAAAGTTTTTCATTAAACCGGATTTTAAAGGTTGACCCAAAATCGATTTACAAAAATCAGCCTATGGTTGAGGAATCCCACCAAGAACCAAACTGAGGAACCTCTATCCTCTAACCTTACACTACTACCTAGCCAGAAACCATAAGAACCAGACTAGACTACCTACCATAGTCAAAATCCCCCTTAACAAAAAGAGACACAGGTCCAAGCAGGACCCTAACTATCCCAAATAACCACACTACACACAGAAGATCACCCATAAGACCGCAGGAAACAAAAATGCACTACCACTTACTAGGGCTAAATTGAGTGATTAATTGGGATTCAAAGTCTTCCAAGAAGGATCAAGAGTTGTGTTTTGTAACCATTGATACCATTTTAGGGCCTTAGATTCAAAGTTACAAGATACCATGGTGACCCACAAATATTGGGGTACATTATGAAGTTTGAAGAACTTATTTATTTAACACATCCATCCATCAACATCCTTTCCATTAAACTTAGAAAAGTCTAATTTAGGCATCTAAAATGGGGTAACTGTGTCAAAAAGAGAATGATGAACTTTTTTTATTGACTCCCTTTTCTTTATTGGTTGAACTTCCACCTGGTCCTTCAATTTTAAGATGCTCGAATGTCTTTGGGAATTTTTTTATTCACTCTTCAACCTCTAGGAATTTTTCTACAATCATAAATTTAGATTTAATATGGTTAGTTCTCATAACTTGCATGTGATATTTCATCTTTGAAATTTCTTGTCCAATGTGGTACATTTAGCTTTCTAGGGTACTAAGTGAGTGGTTTAATTGCTCCATTGATACTCTAGTACCTCCAACCATATATATGTGATTTGAATGACTCCCACTTACGAAAAATAGAAGTGTTGTTCCATGAGTTACTATTTTTAGTAATGAGCTAAAAAAAATCTTTGGGTGCTATATATTAAAATGATCAGGTCAAAAAGATAAATGTAATGGGCTAGGTCTCATAATGATGTTTTTTGACACCTTAGAAAAAGTGCATTGAGGCTATATACCAAAATGATCAACTTGACAAGATGATTGCAATGAGCTATATCCCATAAAAATATTTTGTGGTACCCTAAATTTCTTTTAATTTAGGTAAGTGTTGTCTATTTTTTCTTGGAGTCTCTGTTCACTCAAAAAATTTACTTTTTTCCAACAACCCCTTAATAGGCTCTGCAATTTTTGTTATTGGCAACTATTTTTTCTAACTCTATAACTCACTATTTTTTACAGTTATCTTGGCAAACTTTGTTTTTGACATTTATTTTTACTTTAGGGATGTGTTGTCTTCAAGTGTCATCTATTTTTCTCTTGGATATTTTTCCGCTCATATATTTTACTTTTGTCTGACAACCCCTTAATAGGATCTACAATATCCATTACAACTATTTTGTCTAACTTTGTAACTCATTGTTTCTAACAGCTATCCTGGAAAACTCTATTTTTTACTTTTTTTTTAATTTAGAGAAGTGTTATCTTCAAGTGTCATCTATTTTTCTCCTAGACTCTTTGGTCATTTAAAAATTTAACTTTTGTTCAAAAACCCCTTAATAGGTTCTACAATATCCATTACCTCGGCCAAAAATAATTATTCTTCTAATCTTACCAGTTCTATGGCTTGCATCATAGACTGTGATTTGAATATTTTTACCTCGGCCTTGATATCATCTTTAAATCCACTAATAAAATAGTTTTGAAAAATCCTTCATTCAACCCTTATGTCCTATTAGCCAATTTCTCAAATTGAGTTTGATATTCTCAAACAGTAGAGGTTTGTTTCAATTTGGTTAAGTCTCCTATAAATTACTCATATTTTTTTTTTTGGTAAATAAAGTTTTTCATTAAACCGGATTTTAAAGGTTGACCCAAAATCGATTTACAAAAATCAGCCTATGGTTGAGGAATCCCACCAAGAACCAAACTGAGGAACCTCTATCCTCTAACCTTACACTACTACCTAGCCAGAAACCATAAGAACCAGACTAGACTACCTACCATAGTCAAAATCCCCCTTAACAAAAAGAGACACAGGTCCAAGCAGGACCCTAACTATCCCAAATAACCACACTACACACAGAAGATCACCCATAAGACCGCAGGAAACAAAAATGCACTACCACTTACTAGGGCTAAATTGAGTGATTAATTGGGATTCAAAGTCTTCCAAGAAGGGTCAAGAGTTGTGTTTTGTAACCATTGATACCATTTTAGGGCCTTAGATTCAAAGTTACAAGATACCATGGTGACCCACAAATATTGGGGTACATTATGAAGTTTGAAGAACTTATTTATTTAACACATCCATCCATCAACATCCTTTCCATTAAACTTAGAAAAGTCTAATTTAGGCATCTAAAATGGGGTAACTGTGTCAAAAAGAGAATGATGAACTTTTTTTATTGACTCCCTTTTCTTTATTGGTTGAACTTCCACCTGGTCCTTCAATTTTAAGATGCTCGAATGTCTTTGGGAATTTTTTTATTCACTCTTCAACCTCTAGGAATTTTTCTACAATCATAAATTTAGATTTAATATGGTTAGTTCTCATAACTTGCATGTGATATTTCATCTTTGAAATTTCTTGTCCAATGTGGTACATTTAGCTTTCTAGGGTACTAAGTGAGTGGTTTAATTGCTCCATTGATCCTCTAGTACCTCCAACCATATATATGTGATTTGAATGACTCCCACTTACGAAAAATAGAAGTGTTGTTCCATGAGTTACTATTTTTAGTAATGAGCTAAAAAAAATCTTTGGGTGCTATATATTAAAATGATCAGGTCAAAAAGATAAATGTAATGGGCTAGGTCTCATAATGATGTTTTTTGACACCTTAGAAAAAGTGCATTGAGGCTATATACCAAAATGATCAACTTGACAAGATGATTGCAATGAGCTATATCCCATAAAAATATTTTGTGGTACCCTAAATTTCTTTTAATTTAGGTAAGTGTTGTCTATTTTTTCTTGGAGTCTCTGTTCACTCAAAAAATTTACTTTTTTCCAACAACCCCTTAATAGGCTCTGCAATTTTTGTTATTGGCAACTATTTTTTCTAACTCTATAACTCACTATTTTTTACAGTTATCTTGGCAAACTTTGTTTTTGACATTTATTTTTACTTTAGGGATGTGTTGTCTTCAAGTGTCATCTATTTTTCTCTTGGATATTTTTCCGCTCATATATTTTACTTTTGTCTGACAACCCCTTAATAGGATCTACAATATCCATTACAACTATTTTGTCTAACTTTGTAACTCATTGTTTCTAACAGCTATCCTGGAAAACTCTATTTTTTACTTTTTTTTTAATTTAGAGAAGTGTTATCTTCAAGTGTCATCTATTTTTCTCCTAGACTCTTTGGTCATTTAAAAATTTAACTTTTGTTCAAAAACCCCTTAATAGGTTCTACAATATCCATTACCTCGGCCAAAAATAATTATTCTTCTAATCTTACCAGTTCTATGGCTTGCATCATAGACTGTGATTTGAATATTTTTACCTCGGCCTTGATATCATCTTTAAATCCACTAATAAAATAGTTTTGAAAAATCCTTCATTCAACCCTTATGTCCTATTAGCCAATTTCTCAAATTGAGTTTGATATTCTCAAACAGTAGAGGTTTGTTTCAATTTGGTTAAGTCTCCTATAAATTCCTCATATTTTTTTTTTTGGTAAATAAAGTTTTTCATTAAACCGGATTTTAAAGGTTGACCCAAAATCGATTTACAAAAATCAGCCTATGGTTGAGGAATCCCACCAAGAACCAAACTGAGGAACCTCTATCCTCTAACCTTACACTACTACCTAGCCAGAAACCATAAGAACCAGACTAGACTACCTACCATAGTCAAAATCCCCCTTAACAAAAAGAGACACAGGTCCAAGCAGGACCCTAACTATCCCAAATAACCACACTACACACAGAAGATCACCCATAAGACCGCAGGAAACAAAAATGCACTACCACTTACTAGGGCTAAATTGAGTGATTAATTGGGATTCAAAGTCTTCCAAGAAGGGTCAAGAGTTGTGTTTTGTAACCATTGATACCATTTTAGGGCCTTAGATTCAAAGTTACAAGATACCATGGTGACCCACAAATATTGGGGTACATTATGAAGTTTGAAGAACTTATTTATTTAACACATCCATCCATCAACATCCTTTCCATTAAACTTAAAAAATTCTAATTTAGGCATCTAAAATGGGGTAACTGTGTCAAAAAGAGAATGATGAACTTTTTTTATTGACTCCCTTTTCTTTATTGGTTGAACTTCCACCTGGTCCTTCAATTTTAAGATGCTCGAATGTCTTTGGGAATTTTTTTATTCACTCTTCAACCTCTAGGAATTTTTCTACAATCATAAATTTAGATTTAATATGGTTAGTTCTCATAACTTGCATGTGATATTTCATCTTTGAAATTTCTTGTCCAATGTGGTACATTTAGCTTTCTAGGGTACTAAGTGAGTGGTTTAATTGCTCCATTGATCCTCTAGTACCTCCAACCATATATATGTGATTTGAATGACTCCCACTTACGAAAAATAGAATTTTTGTTCCATGAGTTACTATTTTTAGTAATGAGCTAAAAAAAATCTTTGGGTGCTATATATTAAAATGATCAGGTCAAAAAGATAAATGTAATGGGCTAGGTCTCATAATGATGTTTTTTGACACCTTAGAAAAAGTGCATTGAGGCTATATACCAAAATGATCAACTTGACAAGATGATTGCAATGAGCTATATCCCATAAAAATATTTTGTGGTACCCTAAATTTCTTTTAATTTAGGTAAGTGTTGTCTATTTTTTCTTGGAGTCTCTGTTCACTCAAAAAATTTACTTTTTTCCAACAACCCCTTAATAGGCTCTGCAATTTTTGTTATTGGCAACTATTTTTTCTAACTCTATAACTCACTATTTTTTACAGTTATCTTGGCAAACTTTGTTTTTGACATTTATTTTTACTTTAGGGATGTGTTGTCTTCAAGTGTCATCTATTTTTCTCTTGGATATTTTTCCGCTCATATATTTTACTTTTTTCTAACAACCCCTTAATAGGATCTACAATATCCATTACAACTATTTTGTCTAACTTTGTAACTCATTGTTTCTAACAGCTATCCTGGAAAACTCTATTTTTTACTTTTTTTTTAATTTAGAGAAGTGTTATCTTCAAGTGTCATCTATTTTTCTCCTAGACTCTTTGGTCATTTAAAAATTTAACTTTTGTTCAAAAACCCCTTAATAGGTTCTACAATATCCATTACCTCGGCCAAAAATAATTATTCTTCTAATCTTACCAGTTCTATGGCTTGCATCATAGACTGTGATTTGAATATTTTTACCTCGGCCTTGATATCATCTTTAAATCCACTAATAAAATAGTTTTGAAAAATCCTTCATTCAACCCTTATGTCCTATTAGCCAATTTCTCAAATTGAGTTTGATATTCTCAAACAGAGTAGAGGTTTGTTTCAATTTGGTTAAGTCTCCTATAAATTACTCATATTTTTTTTTTTGGTAAATAAAGTTTTTCATTAAACCGGATTTTAAAGGTTGACCCAAAATCGATTTACAAAAATCAGCCTATGGTTGAGGAATCCCACCAAGAACCAAACTGAGGAACCTCTATCCTCTAACCTTACACTACTACCTAGCCAGAAACCATAAGAACCAGACCAGACTACCTACCATAGTCAAAATCCCCCTTAACAAAAAGAGACACAGGTCCAAGCAGGACCCTAACTATCCCAAATAACCACACTACACACAGAAGATCACCCATAAGACCGCAGGAAACAAAAATGCACTACCACTTACTAGGGCTAAATTGAGTGATTAATTGGGATTCAAAGTCTTCCAAGAAGGGTCAAGAGTTGTGTTTTGTAACCATTGATACCATTTTAGGGCCTTAGATTCAAAGTTACAAGATACCATGGTGACCCACAAATATTGGGGTACATTATGAAGTTTGAAGAACTTATTTATTTAACACATCCATCCATCAACATCCTTTCCATTAAACTTAGAAAAGTCTAATTTAGGCATCTAAAATGGGGTAACTGTGTCAAAAAGAGAATGATGAACTTTTTTTATTGACTCCCTTTTCTTTATTGGTTGAACTTCCACCTGGTCCTTCAATTTTAAGATGCTCGAATGTCTTTGGGAATTTTTTTATTCACTCTTCAACCTCTAGGAATTTTTCTACAATCATAAATTTAGATTTAATATGGTTAGTTCTCATAACTTGCATGTGATATTTCATCTTTGAAATTTCTTGTCCAATGTGGTACATTTAGCTTTCTAGGGTACTAAGTGAGTGGTTTAATTGCTCCATTGATCCTCTAGTACCTCCAACCATATATATGTGATTTGAATGACTCCCACTTACGAAAAATAGAAGTGTTGTTCCATGAGTTACTATTTTTAGTAATGAGCTAAAAAAAATCTTTGGGTGCTATATATTAAAATGATCAGGTCAAAAAGATAAATGTAATGGGCTAGGTCTCATAATGATGTTTTTTGACACCTTAGAAAAAGTGCATTGAGGCTATATACCAAAATGATCAACTTGACAAGATGATTGCAATGAGCTATATCCCATAAAAATATTTTGTGGTACCCTAAATTTCTTTTAATTTAGGTAAGTGTTGTCTATTTTTTCTTGGAGTCTCTGTTCACTCAAAAAATTTACTTTTTTCCAACAACCCCTTAATAGGCTCTGCAATTTTTGTTATTGGCAACTATTTTTTCTAACTCTATAACTCACTATTTTTTACAGTTATCTTGGCAAACTTTGTTTTTGACATTTATTTTTACTTTAGGGATGTGTTGTCTTCAAGTGTCATCTATTTTTCTCTTGGATATTTTTCCGCTCATATATTTTACTTTGTTCGACAACCCCTTAATAGGCTCTACAATGTCCATTACAACTATTTTGTCTAACTTTGTAACTCATTGTTTCTAATGACTATCCTGGAAAACTCTATTTTTTACTTTTTTTTTAATTTAGAGAAGTGTTATCTTCAAGTGTCATCTATTTTTCTCCTAGACTCTTTGGTCATTTAAAAATTTAACTTTTGTTCAAAAACCCCTTAATAGGTTCTACAATATCCATTACCTCGGCCAAAAATAATTATTCTTCTAATCTTACCAGTTCTATGGCTTGCATCATAGACTGTGATTTGAATATTTTTACCTCGGCCTTGATATCATCTTTAAATCCACTAATAAAATAGTTTTGAAAAATCCTTCATTCAACCCTTATGTCCTATTAGCCAATTTCTCAAATTGAGTTTGATATTCTCAAACAGTAGAGGTTTGTTTCAATTTGGTTAAGTCTCCTATAAATTACTCATATTTTTTTTTTTTGGTAAATAAAGTCTTTCATTAAACCGGGTTTTAAAGGTTGACCCAAAATCGATTTACAAAAATCAGCCTATGGTTGAGGAATCCCACCAAGAACCAAACTGAGGAACCTCTATCCTCTAACCTTACACTACTACCTAGCCAGAAACCATAAGAACCAGACCAGACTACCTACCATAGTCAAAATCCCCCTTAACAAAAAGAGACACAGGTCCAAGCAGGACCCTAACTATCCCAAATAACCACACTACACACAGAAGATCACCCATAAGACCGCAGGAAACAAAAATGCACTACCACTTACTAGGGCTAAATTGAGTGATTAATTGGGATTCAAAGTCTTCCAAGAAGGGTCAAGAGTTGTGTTTTGTAACCATTGATACCATTTTAGGGCCTTAGATTCAAAGTTACAAGATACCATGGTGACCCACAAATATTGGGGTACATTATGAAGTTTGAAGAACTTATTTATTTAACACATCCATCCATCAACATCCTTTCCATTAAACTTAGAAAAGTCTAATTTAGGCATCTAAAATGGGGTAACTGTGTCAAAAAGAGAATGATGAACTTTTTTTATTGACTCCCTTTTCTTTATTGGTTGAACTTCCACCTGGTCCTTCAATTTTAAGATGCTCAAATGTCTTTGGGAATTTTTTTATTCACTCTTCAACCTCTAGGAATTTTTCTACAATCATAAATTTAGATTTAATATGGTTAGTTCTCATAACTTGCATGTGATATTTCATCTTTGAAATTTCTTGTCCAATGTGGTACATTTAGCTTTCTAGGGTACTAAGTGAGTGGTTTAATTGCTCCATTGATCCTCTAGTACCTCCAACCATATATATGTGATTTGAATGACTCCCACTTACGAAAAATAGAAGTGTTGTTCCATGAGTTACTATTTTTAGTAATGAGCTAAAAAAAATCTTTGGGTGCTATATATTAAAATGATCAGGTCAAAAAGATAAATGTAATGGGCTAGGTCTCATAATGATGTTTTTTGACACCTTAGAAAAAGTGCATTGAGGCTATATACCAAAATGATCAACTTGACAAGATGATTGCAATGAGCTATATCCCATAAAAATATTTTGTGGTACCCTAAATTTCTTTTAATTTAGGTAAGTGTTGTCTATTTTTTCTTGGAGTCTCTGTTCACTCAAAAAATTTACTTTTTTCCAACAACCCCTTAATAGGCTCTGCAATTTTTGTTATTGGCAACTATTTTTTCTAACTCTATAACTCACTATTTTTTACAGTTATCTTGGCAAACTTTGTTTTTGACATTTATTTTTACTTTAGGGATGTGTTGTCTTCAAGTGTCATCTATTTTTCTCTTGGATATTTTTCCGCTCATATATTTTACTTTTGTCTGACAACCCCTTAATAGGATCTACAATATCCATTACAACTATTTTGTCTAACTTTGTAACTCATTGTTTCTAACAGCTATCCTGGAAAACTCTATTTTTTACTTTTTTTTTAATTTAGAGAAGTGTTATCTTCAAGTGTCATCTATTTTTCTCCTAGACTCTTTGGTCATTTAAAAATTTAACTTTTGTTCAAAAACCCCTTAATAGGTTCTACAATATCCATTACCTCGGCCAAAAATAATTATTCTTCTAATCTTACCAGTTCTATGGCTTGCATCATAGACTGTGATTTGAATATTTTTACCTCGGCCTTGATATCATCTTTAAATCCACTAATAAAATAGTTTTGAAAAATCCTTCATTCAACCCTTATGTCCTATTAGCCAATTTCTCAAATTGAGTTTGATATTCTCAAACAGTAGAGGTTTGTTTCAATTTGGTTAAGTCTCCTATAAATTCCTCATATTTTTTTTTTTGGTAAATAAAGTTTTTCATTAAACCGGATTTTAAAGGTTGACCCAAAATCGATTTACAAAAATCAGCCTATGGTTGAGGAATCCCACCAAGAACCAAACTGAGGAACCTCTATCCTCTAACCTTACACTACTACCTAGCCAGAAACCATAAGAACCAGACTAGACTACCTACCATAGTCAAAATCCCCCTTAACAAAAAGAGACACAGGTCCAAGCAGGACCCTAACTATCCCAAATAACCACACTACACACAGAAGATCACCCATAAGACCGCAGGAAACAAAAATGCACTACCACTTACTAGGGCTAAATTGAGTGATTAATTGGGATTCAAAGTCTTCCAAGAAGGGTCAAGAGTTGTGTTTTGTAACCATTGATACCATTTTAGGGCCTTAGATTCAAAGTTACAAGATACCATGGTGACCCACAAATATTGGGGTACATTATGAAGTTTGAAGAACTTATTTATTTAACACATCCATCCATCAACATCCTTTCCATTAAACTTAGAAAAGTCTAATTTAGGCATCTAAAATGGGGTAACTATGTCAAAAAGAGAATGATGAACTTTTTTTATTGACTCCCTTTTCTTTATTGGTTGAACTTCCACCTGGTCCTTCAATTTTAAGATGCTCGAATGTCTTTGGGAATTTTTTTATTCACTCTTCAACCTCTAGGAATTTTTCTACAATCATAAATTTAGATTTAATATGGTTAGTTCTCATAACTTGCATGTGATATTTCATCTTTGAAATTTCTTGTCCAATGTGGTACATTTAGCTTTCTAGGGTACTAAGTGAGTGGTTTAATTGCTCCATTGATCCTCTAGTACCTCCAACCATATATATGTGATTTGAATGACTCCCACTTACGAAAAATAGAAGTGTTGTTCCATGAGTTACTATTTTTAGTAATGAGCTAAAAAAAATCTTTGGGTGCTATATATTAAAATGATCAGGTCAAAAAGATAAATGTAATGGGCTAGGTCTCATAATGATGTTTTTTGACACCTTAGAAAAAGTGCATTGAGGCTATATACCAAAATGATCAACTTGACAAGATGATTGCAATGAGCTATATCCCATAAAAATATTTTGTGGTACCCTAAATTTCTTTTAATTTAGGTAAGTGTTGTCTATTTTTTCTTGGAGTCTCTGTTCACTCAAAAAATTTACTTTTTTCCAACAACCCCTTAATAGGCTTTGCAATTTTTGTTATTGGCAACTATTTTTTCTAACTCTATAACTCACTATTTTTTACAGTTATCTTGGCAAACTTTGTTTTTGACATTTATTTTTACTTTAGGGATGTGTTGTCTTCAAGTGTCATCTATTTTTCTCTTGGATATTTTTCCGCTCATATATTTTACTTTTTTCTAACAACCCCTTAATAGGATCTACAATATCCATTACAACTATTTTGTCTAACTTTGTAACTCATTGTTTCTAACAGCTATCCTGGAAAACTCTATTTTTTACTTTTTTTTTAATTTAGAGAAGTGTTATCTTCAAGTGTCATCTATTTTTCTCCTAGACTCTTTGGTCATTTAAAAATTTAACTTTTGTTCAAAAACCCCTTAATAGGTTCTACAATATCCATTACCTCGGCCAAAAATAATTATTCTTCTAATCTTACCAGTTCTATGGCTTGCATCATAGACTGTGATTTGAATATTTTTACCTCGGCCTTGATATCATCTTTAAATCCACTAATAAAATAGTTTTGAAAAATCCTTCATTCAACCCTTATGTCCTATTAGCCAATTTCTCAAATTGAGTTTGATATTCTCAAACAGTAGAGGTTTGTTTCAATTTGGTTAAGTCTCCTATAAATTACTCATATTTTTTTTTTTGGTAAATAAAGTTTTTCATTAAACCGGATTTTAAAGGTTGACCCAAAATCGATTTACAAAAATCAGCCTATGGTTGAGGAATCCCACCAAGAACCAAACTGAGGAACCTCTATCCTCTAACCTTACACTACTACCTAGCCAGAAACCATAAGAACCAGACCAGACTACCTACCATAGTCAAAATCCCCCTTAACAAAAAGAGACACAGGTCCAAGCAGGACCCTAACTATCCCAAATAACCACACTACACACAGAAGATCACCCATAAGACCGCAGGAAACAAAAATGCACTACCACTTACTAGGGCTAAATTGAGTGATTAATTGGGATTCAAAGTCTTCCAAGAAGGGTCAAGAGTTGTGTTTTGTAACCATTGATACCATTTTAGGGCCTTAGATTCAAAGTTACAAGATACCATGGTGACCCACAAATATTGGGGTACATTATGAAGTTTGAAGAACTTATTTATTTAACACATCCATCCATCAACATCCTTTCCATTAAACTTAGAAAAGTCTAATTTAGGCATCTAAAATGGGGTAACTGTGTCAAAAAGAGAATGATGAACTTTTTTTATTGACTCCCTTTTCTTTATTTGTTGAACTTCCACCTGGTCCTTCAATTTTAAGATGCTCGAATGTCTTTGGGAATTTTTTTATTCACTCTTCAACCTCTAGGAATTTTTCTACAATCATAAATTTAGATTTAATATGGTTAGTTCTCATAACTTGCATGTGATATTTCATCTTTGAAATTTCTTGTCCAATGTGGTACATTTAGCTTTCTAGGGTACTAAGTGAGTGGTTTAATTGCTCCATTGATCCTCTAGTACCTCCAACCATATATATGTGATTTGAATGACTCCCACTTACGAAAAATAGAAGTGTTGTTCCATGAGTTACTATTTTTAGTAATGAGCTAAAAAAAATCTTTGGGTGCTATATATTAAAATGATCAGGTCAAAAAGATAAATGTAATGGGCTAGGTCTCATAATGATGTTTTTTGACACCTTAGAAAAAGTGCATTGAGGCTATATACCAAAATGATCAACTTGACAAGATGATTGCAATGAGCTATATCCCATAAAAATATTTTGTGGTACCCTAAATTTCTTTTAATTTAGGTAAGTGTTGTCTATTTTTTCTTGGAGTCTCTGTTCACTCAAAAAATTTACTTTTTTCCAACAACCCCTTAATAGGCTTTGCAATTTTTGTTATTGGCAACTATTTTTTCTAACTCTATAACTCACTATTTTTTACAGTTATCTTGGCAAACTTTGTTTTTGACATTTATTTTTACTTTAGGGATGTGTTGTCTTCAAGTGTCATCTATTTTTCTCTTGGATATTTTTCCGCTCATATATTTTACTTTTTTCTGACAACCCCTTAATAGGATCTACAATATCCATTACAACTATTTTGTCTAACTTTGTAACTCATTGTTTCTAACAGCTATCCTGGAAAACTCTATTTTTTACTTTTTTTTTAATTTAGAGAAGTGTTATCTTCAAGTGTCATCTATTTTTCTCCTAGACTCTTTGGTCATTTAAAAATTTAACTTTTGTTCAAAAACCCCTTAATAGGTTCTACAATATCCATTACCTCGGCCAAAAATAATTATTCTTCTAATCTTACCAGTTCTATGGCTTGCATCATAGACTGTGATTTGAATATTTTTACCTCGGCCTTGATATCATCTTTAAATCCACTAATAAAATAGTTTTGAAAAATCCTTCATTCAACCCTTATGTCCTATTAGCCAATTTCTCAAATTGAGTTTGATATTCTCAAACAGTAGAGGTTTGTTTCAATTTGGTTAAGTCTCCTATAAATTACTCATATTTTTTTTTTTGGTAAATAAAGTTTTTCATTAAACCGGATTTTAAAGGTTGACCCAAAATCGATTTACAAAAATCAGCCTATGGTTGAGGAATCCCACCAAGAACCAAACTGAGGAACCTCTATCCTCTAACCTTACACTACTACCTAGCCAGAAACCATAAGAACCAGACCGGACTACCTACCATAGTCAAAATCCCCCTTAACAAAAAGAGACATAAGTCCTAGCATGACCCTAACTACCCCAAGAAACCACACTACACACAGAAGATCACCCATAAGACCGCAGGAAACAAAAATGCACTACCACTTACTAGGGCTAAATTGAGTGATTAATTGGGATTCAAAGTCTTCCAAGAAGGGTCAAGAGTTGTGTTTTGTAACCATTGATACCATTTTAGGGCCTTAGATTCAAAGTTACAAGATACCATGGTGACCCACAAATATTGGGGTACATTATGAAGTTTGAAGAACTTATTTATTTAACACATCCATCCATCAACATCCTTTCCATTAAACTTAGAAAAGTCTAATTTAGGCATCTAAAATGGGGTAACTGTGTCAAAAAGAGAATGATGAACTTTTTTTATTGACTCCCTTTTCTTTATTGGTTGAACTTCCACCTGGTCCTTCAATTTTAAGATGCTCGAATGTCTTTGGGAATTTTTTTATTCACTCTTCAACCTCTAGGAATTTTTCTACAATCATAAATTTAGATTTAATATGGTTAGTTCTCATAACTTGCATGTGATATTTCATCTTTGAAATTTCTTGTCCAATGTGGTACATTTAGCTTTCTAGGGTACTAAGTGAGTGGTTTAATTGCTCCATTGATCCTCTAGTACCTCCAACCATATATATGTGATTTGAATGACTCCCACTTACGAAAAATAGAAGTGTTGTTCCATGAGTTACTATTTTTAGTAATGAGCTAAAAAAAATCTTTGGGTGCTATATATTAAAATGATCAGGTCAAAAAGATAAATGTAATGGGCTAGGTCTCATAATGATGTTTTTTGACACCTTAGAAAAAGTGCATTGAGGCTATATACCAAAATGATCAACTTGACAAGATGATTGCAATGAGCTATATCCCATAAAAATATTTTGTGGTACCCTAAATTTCTTTTAATTTAGGTAAGTGTTGTCTATTTTTCTTGGAGTCTCTGTTCACTCAAAAAATTTACTTTTTTCCAACAACCCCTTAATAGGCTCTGCAATTTTTGTTATTGGCAACTATTTTTTCTAACTCTATAACTCACTATTTTTTACAGTTATCTTGGCAAACTTTGTTTTTGACATTTATTTTTACTTTAGGGATGTGTTGTCTTCAAGTGTCATCTATTTTTCTCTTGGATATTTTTCCACTCATATATTTTACTTTTGTCTGACAACCCCTTAATAGGATCTACAATATCCATTACAACTATTTTGTCTAACTTTGTAACTCATTGTTTCTAACAGCTATCCTGGAAAACTCTATTTTTTACTTTTTTTTTAATTTAGAGAAGTGTTATCTTCAAGTGTCATCTATTTTTCTCCTAGACTCTTTGGTCATTTAAAAATTTAACTTTTGTTCAAAAACCCCTTAATAGGTTCTACAATATCCATTACCTCGGCCAAAAATAATTATTCTTCTAATCTTACCAGTTCTATGGCTTGCATCATAGACTGTGATTTGAATATTTTTACCTCGGCCTTGATATCATCTTTAAATCCACTAATAAAATAGTTTTGAAAAATCCTTCATTCAACCCTTATGTCCTATTAGCCAATTTCTCAAATTGAGTTTGATATTCTCAAACAGTAGAGGTTTGTTTCAATTTGGTTAAGTCTCCTATAAATTACTCATATTTTTTTTTTGGTAAATAAAGTTTTTCATTAAACCGGATTTTAAAGGTTGACCCAAAATCGATTTACAAAAATCAGCCTATGGTTGAGGAATCCCACCAAGAACCAAACTGAGGAACCTCTATCCTCTAACCTTACACTACTACCTAGCCAGAAACCATAAGAACCAGACCAGACTACCTACCATAGTCAAAATCCCCCTTAACAAAAAGAGACACAGGTCCAAGCAGGACCCTAACTATCCCAAATAACCACACTACACACAGAAGATCACCCATAAGACCGCAGGAAACAAAAATGCACTACCACTTACTAGGGCTAAATTGAGTGATTAATTGGGATTCAAAGTCTTCCAAGAAGGGTCAAGAGTTATGTTTTGTAACCATTGATACCATTTTAGGGCCTTAGATTCAAAGTTACAAGATACCATGGTGACCCACCAATATTGGGGTACATTATGAAGTTTGAAGAACTTATTTATTTAACACATCCATCCATCAACATCCTTTCCATTAAACTTAGAAAAGTCTAATTTAGGCATCTAAAATGGGGTAACTGTGTCAAAAAGAGAATGATGAACTTTTTTTATTGACTCCCTTTTCTTTATTGGTTGAACTTCCACCTGGTCCTTCAATTTTAAGATGCTCGAATGTCTTTGGGAATTTTTTTATTCATTCTTCAACCTCTAGGAATTTTTCTACAATCATAAATTTAGATTTAATATGGTTAGTTCTCATAACTTGCATGTGATATTTCATATTTGAAATTTCTTGTCCAATGTGGTACATTTAGCTTTCTAGGGTACTAAGTGAGTGGTTTAATTGCTCCATTGATCCTCTAGTACCTCCAACCATATATATGTGATTTGAATGACTCCCACTTACGAAAAATAGAAGTGTTGTTCCATGAGTTACTATTTTTAGTAATGAGCTAAAAAAAATCTTTGGGTGCTATATATTAAAATGATCAGGTCAAAAAGATAAATGTAATGGGCTAGGTCTCATAATGATGTTTTTTGACACCTTAGAAAAAGTGCATTGAGGCTATATACCAAAATGATCAACTTGACAAGATGATCGCAATGAGCTATATCCCATAAAAATATTTTGTGGTACCCTAAATTTCTTTTAATTTAGGTAAGTGTTGTCTATTTTTTCTTGGAGTCTCTGTTCACTCAAAAATTTTACTTTTGTCCAACAACCCCTTAATAGGCTCTGCAATTTTTGTTATTGACAACTATTTTTTCTAACTCTATAACTCACTATTTTTTACAGTTATCTTGGCAAACTTTGTTTTTGACATTTATTTTTACTTTATGGATGTGTTGTCTTCAAGTGTCATCTATTTTTCTCCTGGATATTTTTTCGCTCATAAATTTTACTTTTGTTTGACAACCCCTTAACAGGATCTACAATATCCATTACAACTATTTTGTTTAACTTTGTAACTCATTGTTTCTAACAGCTATCTCTATTTTTTACTTTTTTTTTAATTTAGAGAAGTGTTATCTTCAAGTGTCATCTATTTTTCTCCTAGACTCTTTGGTCATTTAAAAATTTAACTTTTGTTCGACAACCCCTTAATAGGTTCTACAATATCCATTACCTCGGCCAAAAATAATTATTCTTCTAATCTCACCAGTTCTATGGCTTGCATCATAGACTGTGATTTGAATATTTTTACCTCGGCCTTGATATCATCTTTAAATCCACTAATAAAATAGTTTTGAAAAATCCTTCATTCAACCCTTATGTCCTATTAGCCAATTTCTCAAATTGAGTTTGATATTCTCAAACAGTAGAGGTTTGTTTCAATTTGGTTAAGTCTCCTATAAAGTCCTCATATTTTTTTTTTGGTAAATAAAGTTTTTCATTAAACCAGATTTTAAAGGTTGACCCAAAATCGATTTACAAAAATCACCCTATGGTTGAGGAATCCCACCAAGAACCAAACTAAGGAACCTCTATCCTCTAACCTTACGCTACTACCTAGCCAAAAACCATAAGAACCAAACCAGACTACCCACCATAGTCAAAATCCCCCTTAACAAAAAGAGACACAGGTCCAAGCAGGACCCTAACTATCCCAAATAACCACACTACACATAGAAGATCACCCATAAGACCGCAGGAAACAAAAATGCACTACCACTTACTAGGGCTAAATTGAGTGATTAATTGGGATTCAAAGTCTTCCAAGAAGGGTCAAGAGTTGTGTTTTGTAACCATTGATACCATTTTAGGGCCTTAGATTCAAAGTTACAAGATACCATGGTGACCCACAAATATTGGGGTACATTATGAAGTTTGAAGAACTTATTTATTTAACACATCCATCCATCAACATCCTTTCCATTAAACTTAGAAAAGTCTAATTTAGGCATCTAAAATGGGGTAACTGTGTCAAAAAGAGAATTATGAACTTTTTTTATGACTCCCTTTTCTTTATTGGTTGAACTTCTACCTGGTCCTTCAATTTTAAGATGCTCGAATGTCTTTGGGAATTTTTTTATTCACTCTTCAACCTCTAGGAATTTTTCTACAATCATAAATTTAGATTTAATATGGTTAGTTCTCATAACTTGCATGTGATATTTCATCTTTGAAATTTCTTGTCCAATGTGGTACATTTAGCTTTCTAGGGTACTAAGTGAGTGGTTTAATTGCTCCATTGATCCTCTAGTACCTCCAACCATATATATGTGATTTGAATGACTCCCACTTACGAAAAATAGAAGTGTTGTTCCATGAGTTACTATTTTTAGTAATGAGCTAAAAAAAATCTTTGGGTGCTATATATTAAAATGATCAGGTCAAAAAGATAAATGTAATGGGCTAGGTCTCATAATGATGTTTTTTGACACCTTAGAAAAAGTGCATTGAGGCTATATACCAAAATGATCAACTTGACAAGATGATCGCAATGAGCTATATCCCATAAAAATATTTTGTGGTACCCTAAATTTCTTTTAATTTAGGTAAGTGTTGTCTATTTTTTCTTGGAGTCTCTGTTCACTCAAAAAATTTACTTTTTTCCAACAACCCCTTAATAGGCTCTGCAATTTTTGTTATTGACAACTATTTTGTCTAACTCTATAACTCACTATTTTTTACAGTTATCTTGGCAAACTTTGTTTTTGACATTTATTTTTACTTTAGGGATGTGTTGTCTTCAAGTGTCATCTATTTTTCTCCTAGATATTTTTCCGCTCATAAATTTTACTTTTGTCTGACAACCCCTTAATAGGATCTACAATATTCATTACAACTATTTTGTCTAACTTTGTAACTCATTGTTTCTAACAACTATCCTAGAAAACTCTATTTTTTACTTTTTTTTTTAATTTAGAGAAGTGTTATCTTCAAGTGTCTTCTATTTTTCTCCTAGACTCTTTGGTCATTTAAAAATTTAACTTTTGTTCGACAACCCCTTAATAGGTTCTACAATATCCATTACTAACAACGATTTTATCTAACTCTGTAACTTACTATTTTTGACAGCTATCCTGACAAACTCTGTTTTTGGCTTATTTTTCTTTAATTTATGGAAGTATTATCTTCAAGTGTCATTTATTTTTTTCCTGGAGTCTCTGTTTACTCAAAATTTTGACTTTTTTTTTACAACCCCTTAACAAGTTGTGCAATGTCCATTATTGATAATTGTTTTGTCTAAGTCTATAACTTACTATAAACTCTATTTTTGCCTCTCTTTTTAATTTAGGAAAGTGTTGTCTTCAAGTGTCATCTATTTTTCTATTGGAGTCTTTGTTCACTCAAAAAATTAAATCCTGTCCGACAACCCTTTAACAGGCTCTACAATATCCATTATTGATAACTATTGTGTCTGACTCCATAACTCACTATTTTTTATAGCTATCCTAGGAAACTTTATTTTCTAATTTAGGGAAGTGTTGTCTTTTAAGTGTCATCTATTTTTCTCTTGGAATCTTTTTTCACTCAAAAATTTAACTTTTGTCTAACAACTCCTTAACAGGCTCTATAATGTTTGTTATTAACAATTGTTCTGTCTGACTCTGTAACTCACTATTTCTTATAGCTATCTTGGAAATCTCTATTTCTAAAAAATACCCTAATTGTCATGATTCCCCACTATAACTATCAATTGTATGGTTAAACTCTATCTTAATTTTTATTGACTATGTAATTGACAACTACATGAACAAAATTTGTCTTGACTATTACTATGATTCTAACTGAAATGATACCTAACTGTTATTGGAAAATCCTGTCTTGATTGTTACTTTCACCACTATCCCTTTTGCTTGTTTATTTTTTCTTTTTAGTCAATTCGATTATAGTGTAGTCTTTTCATAATGCTCACTTTCTATGGTAAGGTTTTTGGCATGTAGGAAAAACATTCTGGAAAATAATGTGCTCTAGGCCAAGGAGTATGTATTGTCAATAGCCCTCTATTATACGATAGCGATGAATGATAATGCTTGAACCAATATTTTAGTCCACTACTCAAGGAGGATTCCATTATACCCTTGAGCACACTAACCACCTCTAAAAATACAAGAGGGTGGTCTTCCCAAATGTTGTGTTTTATGCACTATGGAAAATACACGATCAAAAATATTTCTAGGGATAAAGGTTTCTCCTAATCCTAATAGGGTCTCTCAATATACCTAAAGATATGTGGGAGCTCAATTTCGTATATGGGTGTTGTCTAAGGCCTGGGTATTGGAGCTTGATCGCCCCTCACTTCACTAGATGCTTTACGGGTAATCTAACTTAGCCAATAATGACAACTTCTCCATGATATTTTAAACCCCTAGCATAGGGTTTTTAACCTAGTAAACTAAGACAAAAAAAGACTAAATATTTTAATAAGATAATAAGTAGAAAATAAACACACGAGAAATTTATACTAATAGTTGAAATGGCAGTGCAAGAACTGTTGCAGTCGCAATAGAACACACAATCCTAGAAAGTGCTCTAATACCACTTATTAGGAACCTTCTAATTAAAATAATCACATCCACATAAATATCGTAATAGAAGCAGTAATTCATGAAAGAACAAAATATTGTAATACAAAATGTAAATATAGAAATATGTATATTAATATCATAAATCACAATATAAAATTATAGGCCTCTTCGAGGGGGCAACCTCCTTCAATACTTTGATTCAATATGAAAAAGATACATTCATTTATACCCCCTATATTTTAAAGATACATTTCATGCAACCTTAACCTACGATTAAGAGTTGGATTACATGCAAAGTGCCACCAAAGCTAGAATCTTCTACCAAATGTAGATAGTAGTTCTAAAAAGAAATGAATATTTAGATTTGTTTGACAAAAGGCCTAAATAATATTTTGAAATTTTAGATATAAAATAAAGTTTTGCAATATGTTTTGATGTATGTAACTCAGCCATAAATGGGTATGGACTGATTAATAATAATGATAACAATATTGTTGAAATGAGTCATCACAGACTGATTAGCTATGCTAAACAACTAAATTATTTAATTAAATATTGATTGTAATGCTCTAAATTTATTAGTTATAGACTTATTAGCTCTAAGCAGTTTTAGTTAAGGTTGTAACGAGTAGATGATTGAGGATGTTGGAGCCTGGTTGGTTACAGTAACCACCAAGGCCATCTTATAATTACCCCCTACTCATTTTATAATCATCCATGAATCCATACATCAATTAGAAGTGTTCTACTATTGCATGGATCTATGTGTGAAGAGCATTATCTTATGTTGTATGTATCCAGATTATGAATGCTATAAAATAGGTTGGAAGCAGGCTTGTATTATCAATGTTGTATGTGTTATGCAAATTTGTATTGAGGAGCGCTCGAGGACTAGTTTGAGGTTTGCAAAATAAGTATGTAATTGTAGGGAAAGTATCATCAAGGACCCATCTAGGCCTATCCATATGGACCTATAATCACCCATCTAGGCCAACCTGTCTAAACTTGAAACTACTCGTCTAGAACCCAACCTGTCTAGACCTGCAGTTACCCATCTAGACCTATGAAAACCCATCTAGAGACCAACCCATTTGGTAAGCCCGTCTGATAGGTAACCATCAGCCATATAAGCCTACCTGTTTAGGCCTATCCTTCTTACTAAAACCCATCTAGACTCTTCAATTTGTAACTTATTTGACAAGTGCAATATATCTGGACTAACTCATCTACAGTCATCATTCATTGGCTATTTGTCCTAGTAATACACAATATAGCTAAGTACCATGATTAGTATCCAATTTTTTCATTCCTTCCCCTCCTAAAACTTGTCATTCCCTCATCTTAGGAAGGTACTCACTCATATCTACACCAATTGGGACTGGACTTGCTCATCAATTATGAAACCTCCAAACACAACCAATATATATACGAACCCCTTTTACTTGCAAGAGTATATCTTGGATTTGTCAATTATGTTATGGTCGGAGTACTACTCACAATAACTTAATTGAATTAGGAGAAGCAGTTGGCATTATTGCTGGTCAATCAATTGGAGAACCAGGAACTCAACTAACATTAAGGACTTTTCATACTGGTGGGGTATTTACAGGTGATATTACAGAACAGGTACGAGCCCCTTTCAACGGGAAAATTGAATTCAATGAAAATTTGGCTTATCCTACACGTACACGTCATGGGCATCCTGCTTATATATGTCATAATAACTTCTCCGTGACTATTGTTGATAGTCAAGATAAAGTACAAAATTTAACCATTCCATCACAAAGTTTGCTTTTGGTTCGAAATGATCAATATGTGGAATCGGAACAAGTTATTGCCGAGGTTCGTGCTAGAACATCTCCCTTCAAAGAAACAGTTCAGAAACATATATATTCTGATATGAAGGGAGAAATGCACTGGAGTACCCATGTGTGTCATGTGCCAAAATATGATAGTAATGTTCATCTCATACTCAAGACAACCCATTTCTGGATATTATCGGGAGGTATGTACGGATCTGTTGTAGTCTCTTTTTCATTTCATAAAGATCAAGATCAAGTGGATGTTCAACTTCTTCTTGCCAAAGATCAATCACTTTCAAATTCTTCGGTGGATCAAGTGAAACACAAGTCAGTAGTTCATACATAGTGTACTAATTTGATCTAAGATTTAAATTATTTTGTTGTGTTTCAGCAGTAGCATTTTGTATCACGGGGCTAAAGTCCTAAATGATAAACAAGAACTAATGATAACAGGAAAAAAAATACATGGGAAAAAGTAACATCTGGAAAATATTGAATAAAAATAGAAAAATGCCAAATCTAAGGTGGAATACTTACTCTTTTGGTGTACATAAAGGAGTATATCTTGTTTCTTCCTACTTATTAACTGTATTTAATTAAAGACATAGATTGAAAATAATTTATATACCTCTCTCAAGGTATTGCAAGATTCAAGAGTTGTAAGTCAACAAATAGACCCATGTTGGATCCCTCTATAGGCAAATGAGGGATCCTTTATTTCAAATAAGAAGTGTAGAAAGCATACTAAAACCAAAATTGAAGAAATAAGGCGTAAGCATATTAAGCAAAAAAAATAAGGGATAGGAATAGTAAGCATAGTAAGGAATTACTATGCTTACTATTACATAGTCGGGATTTAAAAATGAGGAATCTATCTTCAAATTAAAAATCTAGTCTCTTTTATTCCTATTTTTTTCTTCTGCTATTAAGTGTTGAATTTTATTTTCAAAAAGTATTCTCCTTTCCAACAATGTTTTTGTCATTTTATTCAATAGCATTCTATTATATTGGAAAAAATTTAATAAATATTGATCTCTCCAATAGAAAATGATAAGTCAAATAATCAGATAACCAACGGTTGGTTTCGGCTTGGCGATCATTCGCCATATTTTCAAAACGGATGACCATTGGTGAAACTTCAACCAACCAACGACCATATGTGAATGAAGGCATATGTGGATAAATTTGTTTCCATTCAAAATAAAATGTTTGAATGCATTGTACAGACACCATATGGTCCCCGGGTATAATATCCTCAAGTTTCTAGTCTTTCATGTTCAAAATTTTGTTCTCACTATAAACACCCAGGACATACTTACTTCTAAAGGGGTTATGTGTTGCTTCTTTTCTTATTGGAATGTAAGTAATATAAATTCTTTTCAAAATTTCTTCATTTAGAAGAAGTTCTCGATGTGGAAACATACTAATGCGCTTCTCTTGAGGATTCAGAATTGTCTTTCATCTATTGTCTTTCATCTAAATAGGGACATGGAGAAAGATATTACTCCATAACTTTAAAGTATCTCTATTTAGTTAGATATGATATCAACTAGATATTAAATACTAGATACAAATAGTATCTACATATTCTCTATGTATCTAGAAAAAATCAATATCGAGAATATAGATCTATCTTATCTATAAGATATATCTATATTCTCGATATTGATAGGATTTAATCAATAGAAAGATATTAATTACATATTTATTTATCTATTAAAATATCTATTAAAATAAAATACAAATATCTAGAGAAAATAAATCCGTCAATTATTAGACAAGCATAGAAAAATCAGAAAAAAAATCAAATGAACAAAGAATGAAATGGGGTCAGAAAAAAGGAATGAGGTGAGGCCAAAAGAATGCTTGAGTAATTAAAAAATTAAGGTATATGCAGAGGTTATAAAAAACAATACAAGCCATCCAGTGTTTAAAACACACATAGATACGCATAAGATAAAAATACTTATAATAAGTAATGGGAAGTAAAGATGGTTCCATTCTCAATGACGTTAACTACTTTTTAGTTAAGAACTTTAAAAATAAAAGAAAGACAAAATTAAAGAAAATAAAAATATCACAATCATAAAATTGCCTCACTTCTATTATAACCATTCCTACCCTCTCATGTCAACCCCACCAGCCTCTTTTTCAAGGGAGACTTCAAAAAAAATGTCTCAACCCATCTCCATTTTTGTGAGTTCTGGCGCCACTTCTATTATAACCATCCCTACCCTCTCATGTCAATCCCACTAGCCTCTTTTTCTGACGAAAGAAAAATAGAAATAAAACGAAACAGGAGGACTCGTCGTCAACCCAATGACATTATCATGTCAAGGTGACACTCTACCACTGGGTTATATTACTTCCCTACCCTCGTCTAGAAAGGGAACTGACTGATGAATCAAAACTTCCCCACATTAGGTTTAGGGATAATCGGACTCGAACCGATGACCATCACCACGTCAAGGTGACACTCTACCGCTGAGTTATATCCCTTCCCTACCCCCATCTGGAAAGAGAACTGACTGATGAATCAAAACGTCCCAAGGAATTGAGAAACTCAACACCACTATTGTTACATTTTTTATAATAGTTACATGAAATATCCCCACTTATCTAGGCACCTCAAGTGCCACATACCATTACAAAATATTATTAGAATGGGGTCCTCGCATTAGAAGGGGTCACTACATAGTAATTTTAGAATTACATAATAATGTTAGTCTGGTGTCCTAACATTATCAAGGACAAGATGATTGAGCATGATATAGTAGTTCTTAAGAATAGAGAGTTAATATCTAATTTCAATGAATACAAATCAAAATTTTCAAATATTTAAAATTAGATCATGTGAAAGTGGGGATTGAAATCAAATTACTTCCTCATATTTCTTTCAAAAGGATTGTTTCTCATTGTCTTCTCTATTTTTAACATTAGGGGTAAAATAATGGATGGTAGATAATGTTTTAGGGGAAGATATGCATTATATTTAAGACCATGGAGTGAAACTTTTCTATGGAGATAAACTATTAAAAAATATTTTGTGTGTATTAAAAATTTGGACTTCTATATTAGCTTATAAATAAAAAGGTTTTAGAGAATATCAATAGTACTCTAAGGGAGCTCATCCAAGAGGTACCAACTACTAAAGAGAAAAGGTATGTTATAGATAACCAAATATGTGTTGCAATAGATATTACAAAAACTTTATCTCAATTCATTAAGATTAAATTTGAATCAAGAGAATGGGATCAACAAGTGGATCATAAAAATATTGCATTTGATTCCATAAATATGAGATTGGACATATGGCAAGAGATTACAAAGTGAAAATGATGGATAAAGAGAAAAAAATTAGGCATGAGATAAACTTCAATATGAAGTAGGGAAATCATACTATAGTAGAAACTAGATTAGATCAAGTATTTTCCACTCCCATGAAAGAGGTAAAGAAATATCCTTTGCATCATCAAATATAAAAGAAAAATTATGGTTTACTTGCATCAACTATTAGAATATGGTGGAGAACAGATCTTACACAAGACAGAAAACTAGAGAAACAAGAGCCCAAAATTTGTTATTCAATACTTCGAAAGAATTTTACAAGAATATACAGCAAAACTGTCATTTTTCCAACCCCCTCTCATTACAATCCATGGGTTTTTATCGAGTTCCCAATCCTCTATGCTTTCAAACTTCCCACGATCTATAATTGCCACCTGGAACAATTCTGGAAAGTTGCATTGATGAGACTCTAGGTGAGGTGCGCGACTGGCTGCCATACCCAACGAAATCTTCTTCTCGATCTGTTGCTTGTTGTTAGTTGCTATAAACGTGTCTCCAGATATCCTACATGAGTGGCCAACATGCCCGTTGAAATCCTCCTTTGAAACTGCTACTTCACTACTGCTAACTTGCCGCGCACGAAGGGACGTCTTTATGAAAGCTGGGAGTGCATGTTTTTCTATTTGGTCACGATATCGTGACATGTCGCGATATCACAACCATTTCCTTTCTGTGCCTTCTCTCTCTGTTTTGGTTGCGATATCACGACATGTCGTGATATCGCATCGTTTTTTTTCTATCGGCCTCCATTCTCTCGTTTCGGTCGCAAAATCGTGACATGTCACGATTTCGTGACCTTTTGTCTTTCGAGCCTTTGCTCCCTGCTTCGGTCGCAAAATCATGACATGTCTTGATTTCGTGACCTTTTGTCTTTCGCGCCTTTGCTCCCTGCTTTGGTCACAAAATTACGACACGTCGCGATTTCGCGACCTTTTGTCTTCCACGCCTGTGCTCCCTGCTTTGGTCGCAATTTTGCGACATGTCACGAAATCGTGACTTGTCACGATTTTGTGACCTTTTTTCCCCTGCTTTGGTCGTGATTTTGTGACATGTCGCAATTTCATGACCTTTGGTCCTCCACACCTTTGTTTCCCCTGCGGTGGTCGCGATTTAGTGACCTTGTGTCTTCCGGCCTTGTTTTCTCTGCCTTGGGTCGTGATTTCGTGACATGTCGCAAAATCGTGACATTCTGTCCGTTGCTCCCCTATCTTCTGTTTTGGTCATGATATCCCGACACATTTGCAACACTTAGAAAAAAAATAACTTTGCAACACTTAGAAAAAAATAACAACAAAAAGTTTGGTTGATGCTCGATTGCTTTGCTGCCCTCGGATGCTTCTGCATCAGAATAGGACATAAGGAATAAGGCAATATAATGCTCAAATTCAAATTCAAAAGGAATTAAAGGCAAGAAGGAAGCTAAAGAAAATTATAAAGGAAAGGAGGCAAAAGAGATAAGTTTAATCTAGGTAAATCGTCTTTATTGTCTTCAAGTAGGATAGAATATTGTCTTTGCAACAAAAATGGAACTAGTATAGAGATTACCCTTGTCATTTAGGGTTATAAGAGTAACATAATAAAGAAAATAGCATGAAGGATATCCATGGAAATTTAGGGATTTAAGGGTAGCATAAGAAATTAATCACTATGGAGGATCATCCTTGTGCTTTAATATTTCCAAGGCAATATTTAGGGTTTTCAAAGTAGTATAAGAAAGTAATTACTGTGGGGGATCATCCTTGCATTTTAGGGGTTTTATTGTGATTTGATCAAAGGTGTTGTTCATAATTCCTCAAAATATGATGTCAAAAATATCTCACCCAGCCAACCTTGGTGTCTAATGGGACTCTTTGCCAAATAGGTTAGCTCAAGGTCATACTTTGGTACCATGACTGCTTTAGTACCAAATATTTAGCACACACTCAATAAGTGTCCATCCAAAAATAATAAAAATTATTGGCACCTACATGAATATGACAAGCGACTAATGTCAATGTCGTGTGTCACTCTCAAGTGATCATTGTAATATAACTCAAATGTTCAAAACTAGTTCATCCACCTACATACTCCATAAATTGGCATCTAGTTTTCTAAAGTACATGATAAAGATACATGATTGTTTCTTGATACTAGCAGACTCGATGAAAGTTGAAGCCTCCCATCTTCCAGCTCTTTTGTAACTTTATAAACTTTATAAATGTAGGTTAGTACTTCTCTAAATATCCTAAAAACCAAAAACCTGGGACTCTAAGAAGCATCCATGTCCACCTTTTCATTATTCTTTCCTTCTCTTTTGCTTTTTCTACTTGTTCCTACTTCTCTATAAAATGGAGTGTTTGTGCCTTGTAGTGCCAATGGTACTACACATCATAAAGTTATTTTATACTTAATATAAGAGTGTTATATTATGTAGTGTATTTTTTAATTTACAAAATCCTCGTGTGATTATTTTATTGTGAGTATTTCTTCCATTTCTTCTCTATCAACTAAGTAGAAGGCTCAATGTTCAATAATGCAACTCTAACTATAACTTGCACACACCACAAGATAGTTCTATAAATTGTCCTCCATGCCAATCATCCTAGGCCCCTAGTGCATATATCAAGTTGGTATCAAATTAATCCTTCATGCTTTATAACTCCTTACATTTTTTTCATGTCCTTCCTAAACATCCTTTCCTAGCTCAAAATATTCTAGTATGCTTCAATATTAGATGCCCTTTCATAAGTGTATGTGATGCAAGAAGCTTGAGTCACACTATATTTCAAATTTGAGTACCCTAAAGCATGTTAACCCTACAAAGGAACACAAAAATATTAGGAAAATACTACATTAGCTATAATTGGTTATTAGTATATCTCACAAGAATATAAATTAGTTGTAACTTATTGATTTGTTAGACTATTAGTAGCTAGTACATATAACCAATAAACTAAATATGAATAGGGTCGTAACAAAAGATTCTAAAATTTGATCATGTAGTCTAATAATACATATGTATATAACCATATACATGTATAACTATTGATGTTGGATTAATACAAAATGATGCAATTTTGTCCAACAATGGTTCTAGAGAGATCTTGATCAAGACAATGTTATTGTAGTCATTTTCCACTAACTAGGCAAGGTCTTTATAGATCTTGAGTTGCTTGGACTAATTAAGGAAGTTAGTTCTGCCTAAATTGGATTTAACAATAAGGAATATATCTACTATTTTCCTCTAGCTAAAGAATTTTGACAATCTACAAAGGGAGTAGCACAATAGGGCATGACATAGCAAGAGTACCCCAACCTCTAGATCGACGTCGAAGTTGAACTTGGAGAGAATGGATATGAGCAATTCATTCAATAGGCTATCAAAATGATTCGACAGCACTTGGAACATGTGTTTTCTTTCACATTCTTATCCCATAGGCATTACAGTATTAAATTTGTGTTTCAAATCCTGTCGATATGCCCCTATCAGAGGACCAGGGGATGAGGCATAAGCAAGGATAATATTTTTTGATTTTTTGGATGAAGGGATTTTAAAAGGACCTCAAACCTTTAATAAAATGGATCCAACCTTCTTTTACAAGCATAAACAAGACTCTTAGGATCCCAATAGAAATGAAGATATATAAAAATTGCCGAGCTCCCAATAGAAATGAGGATCCCTAAAAATTGCCAGCTCCCAACTAGCTCCATTAAACAAAAAGAAACAAGAACAAACACTAATAAACCAAAAACACAAAGGGTAGTTCAATCCCACATGGGGGAGAGTAAATACCCTTGCCAAATAGAACTAACCAAAAAATCAAAAAGGAAGAGAAACAGTTTTCAAAAACTAGAACATAGACCACTGGAATAAAATAGGTGTAAATCAATTTTTACTGATGAAAGTATGATTATCAGTGACATCATTTAAAATCTACCCATGAAGCTTCCACCTCGTTTTTATACTTTCCCTCGTGTCATATTTGACTACTCACTAATCATGAAAAAGTCCAACCTGGTGAGCTACCCCCAAGTGGGTTTGCTATCTACATGAAAAGGGTTTGATGGTGATGACAATATTACTTTAAGAATTATATCTAATTTAATTCAACCCATCATTGTAATTCCATCAGCATCATTGCCCTCATAATTCTGATGTATACATAGAATTATTCTATTTAGACTGTGTGTCCCTCTTTTTACATCTCAAAAATAATAATAAAAATTCCAAGGGTTAGGTGGATTGGTAAGTGCATGTGTGGCTGAGCACTTACCAAGAAGATACCTAGGTTAAAACCTTGGGAGGAATCCAACCCTTTGCAAAGGTAGTAGTATGCTCTGAATCCTCTAAGTGTGTGCTAGACTAATGACAATGGTACAAAACCCGAGCGATTGGTGGTCCCCATATCACGTCGGATCAACAAAAATGATACGGATAGGTTTATTGGAAGGAGTTCCTGTGGTTTGAACCCTGAACTATGTTGGAGGAATTTAGTTGCTGCACATCATCAACAATTTAGAAAACTCCTCCGCACAGTTTGGAGATGTTAAAAAATAGGGCCAAATTTATTAGGGCAATAAATTGAGTAAATTATCGAATTGTTGGATTACTTGTGATCGAGGAGACCTAAACAAATTTAAGAGTGAAGAATGAGATGAAAATCTACTCACGGAAAAATCCTATGACACATCTTTACATATATGGGTCATCCAACAACAAATCTTGAGAGGCTTTTCCCTAGTGTCCAACACCTAATGGAACTGTGACATGAGCAAAAGGACCATTGAGTATCATAGGGATTTATGTCCTATTGAGAGAAAAAATAATTTGCAATAGTAAAAACAGTGCCAAGACCCTAGTGTGTATTGCTTCATCCTCTAAGACACAATCCTTCAAAATCCTAAGAGCCATAGATGACATCATTAATATGAGGTGCCAAAAATAAATTTATTTCAAGTCTCCATGTGGATGGTGTTGCTGACATATGAAATAAATATAACTTAAGTTATATTTAAATAATTTTAAAAAATAAAATAACACATTAGACTATGGAGGAAGACATATTCACACAATTGGATGGTAGAGTTGGTATTTCAAGAAAGTTAAATATGGAAACATAGTATCATTTCAAGAATGTTAAAGACTTCCAAGGTTTGAGTTGGCAAGTGGAAACATAGTATAAAATTCTCATGCATATGGAAATAAGTAGATGAGTTTCAAGAAATTTAAATATTTCTAAGACTTGATTTGGTAAGTGGAAACATAGTATAAAATTATCAGAACTAAGTAGATGAGTTGGCAAGTGGAAATATAGTATCAATTTTTTTAGTAGAGGTAAAAACCGATCAAGATCAATATTTCTTTTTGAACACACTCACACACCCATTGTGTAGTTTGAATTTTAGGTTTCCTTGATAAAAATATAAAGATATACAAATGTTGTGTCCCTTTTGGGATATATATATATATATATATATATATATATATATATATATATATAACTATCTTCGAAAATAATTTCTTTTAATTTTGAAAAATAGATATCATGAATATTTTGTAAAATTAAAAGGGTATAGTAAAAATTTGTATAAGGTGCATTTTAGGTGGTGATCAACACCTTAGATTTTTTTAAATATATTCTTTAAAAATATCATGCATTATATTTCCATTAAATAAGTGATTAAGCATACAAGCAATGTATGATATTAATTGCACCTTTGGCTCACGTTTACAAGTAAAGTTATCATGTTGTGCTACTATGTCTAAAGCCAAACATGGTTGCCATAACGACATCTAGACATCGACCCTTTAAATAATCGAGGAGATGTAAGCTCTTCTTCTCTTAATATTTCCACTCCATCATTAAACCCTATTTGTCACTATCGCTAGACATAAAACTTGAAATTGAGAAATTCTGAGTATATAGGAAGTTACACCTGTGTACAAGGATTTCTCTTTAAGCAGGTATCATTGATAGGGTGATTTTTTTATACTTCCTTAGTACCAAGTATCATTCTCTTTCACATAACTTTAAGTCTTTATCATGTACAAGTGCATATATTGAGAGGACTAGTTTCTTCTACGTATCTATGATTATATAGGAAGGGTAGGTATATAGAAAGGTTTATTATATCACGCTAAAAATATATTTAAAGGACCATTTGGGAGTTATAAGGAATAATCACCATTGCAACACCAAAAATATTTCTTACAAATTCACTACTCAAAGTTTCAAACTTTGGACCTTATAAAACTAATATGAGAACCATCTTAGTAGTTGAGAAACTCTAGGATATTATCACTTGCAAAGTCACATGACTTGAAGATGACGAAGATGCCCAATACAAATTTTAATATGTAAATTTCAAAGCACTAATGATCATCATGCTTTCCATAGGAGATGTTATCCAACCACATATTTGTGAAGCGCAAATATCCAAGGAGGCATTGGATACACTTTATACTCTCTACGAATGGAATAATTGATCTATAAGTATTCACCTTCAATCATAACTCCACACATCTAGAGTTCAATATGGAGAAATCATTGATTCATTTCTTCACAAAGTTGTAGAGTTAAAACTAGATTGAATGCCATGGGTGAACTAGTGAAATATAATCTCTTAGTACCCATCATACTTTGAGCTCTACCATATTCATTTTTAATGCTGATCAATTCCTTGAAACTCTCAAATAGGAAGGTTTTCTTTAATTAGTTGGTGAATATGCTTTTTTTAGAGTATATTACATGATTTGGGTTATGTAAATGTACCACCTTTTGTACATAACTAGAATAGGAGTTTACTTTAGAGTGAAGTAAGTTAGTTACTTAAAGTATTGTAATAAATGCACAAGTATCAATATGCAAGTTGTAAATGTGCATGTAGTCTACATGTACATATGTCCTAGATAGAGTAAGGGCCAATAAATCTATCTTCCTATATAAATACCTCATAGTGAGTGTTTTAGATGAGCAGTGAATATAATGAGAGTGTGTGTTATAGTTTAGTAGTATGATACAATGTAGTCCTTTCATATCCATTCATGGAGTGTTCATATCCTCCATTATATAGCATTGTACTATTTTTATCACTTTCATTAATGGTATATTTCTGAGTTATTTATCAATGTTCATATTATTATTTTCCTACATATTATTGTGCCATTAGTTTCTATTTATCTCATATTAGTTATTTTACATCTTGTGGTCATACTACCTCCCATCAAAAGCTAACAGTGGTATTAGAGCACATGGTAGATCAGATAGGAAATGGGAGAGCCACAAATGAGACGGAGAGAAATCAAAAAATCTCATTTATAGGATCTAAGATTACATTTGGCTAGAGTATTTCCACAATGTTAAAGGAAAACGCGTGAAGACTAGGACTCAATGTGGATTCCACTAGATTAATAAATCAACTAGTGAAGATTTGTCATCTCTAGATTTAAGAGTTTCTTACATTTCAGCTTCTAACATATTGTTGCAGGAAAAAGGAGATTCAAGAAATTCGTGAAGCTTCCTACATAGATATAGGAAGACCATCTTCATTAGAATCATTCCAACACTTGCAACAACAAGTACAAAACTGAAGATTTTAGAGACCTAAGAAAATGTCCCATTACTAGATATTACAAACCTACAAAGTGCAAAATAAGAAAAGGCCATAGTAGCCTTACACCTCATTCAAGAGATTCCAGAGAAGATTCTAGAAGAATATTGTAGGTTGGTGATCTCCATTAAATAATTTAGACAGTAAATTAAAGAAATTAGCCTAAAGAAACTCTTAGAAGGTCTAGTTACAAAACTCTTAATTATGGAATATTGGAGGTTGGTGATCTCCATTATAGCCTACAGATTACATAAGTGAATAAGGACCAGCAAGATCCTATTCCAAAATTCTAGTAGTAGTAGATTTCAGAGATCTAAGAGGAAGATCTCATTACCAACACTTCCATAGTAGAATGTTGAAGGAAAGGTCTCATTTGGAAGACTAGATAAGCTACGAGATTGAAGACCTTGGTGAGGTCTCAAGGAGAAACAAGGAGAAGGCTTGGAGAGACTTAGTTAAAAATTTAGAGAAGGCCATTAAAGGATTTTTTAGGAGAACTCATTGGAGAAATCTACCAGCAAGGAGAAGTTACTGATAGAGTAGAATTTGTGACAATTATTGCCATCCGACAATAAGCCCAAAAGGAGAAGAATTTGGCAAGGAGTACCAAATCCTAGAGGATATTGCTAAAGACCTAAAAACATTCATATTCTTGAGAATAAGGCCTATATTGAAGTCAAAATTTGACAAGGAGGTTGAAGGAGATGGAAGCCTAAATTTATTACCAAATTTGAAAGGTTTTAAGATTATCGTTGAAGGCTAGAAGGCTCATTTGGAGATAGGGGTTTGTTGAATCTTTAGCAAAATACTGAAGGGTTATTGAATTAAAAACTCAACTACAATTTGGGGGCATTCAGTGAAAATTAGTGCATACTTCGAGTTACTTTGAGAGTTCATTTACAAGAGTAATAAGGGAAAATTATTATTGCACTATATTAGTTATTCAAATTTCACTAAGGACTTTAGTTAAAGTGAACAATAGTGCAAAGTTAAACCTCTTGAATAGCACATTAGTTGCATGATTGAGAACTTGGATTCATTCTTACTAAGTTATCCAAGTACAAAAAATTAGAGGCTAGTGTTGTCTTGTTAGTAAGGTAACATAATTTACTCTCAATAATTTATCTTATCAAAGAAGTTAGAGAGCTTGGAAAAAGGAGACTTTCAGTCCAAAACTTGGTGCAAGTTAAGGTACACTATCTTAAATTATTACAACTATACATTTACATTGAAAAGGAGCACCATTCCTATTCTTTAAACTACAATAGAAGGACAAAATTTATAGCCACTAAAAGACATTACATCAGCCAACATTATACAGTCAGTCATCAAGTGGCCACATCATCAACGTCAAGGAGGAATATATCAAGGTAGAGATATTGAGCCATCAAAAAGGCTTATAATCTGGTTTTCAAATGTGTATAGAAATACCAGATCAGTGCCTACATCATCAGGACCTATAGCACATAAATTGAGGCATAGCACTCATTATAAGGTAGATTGCTCTAAGGATAACTAAGCATAGAATACGTAATATCAAGAGGTGGATAAGGGTACATTACCCAACTAGTTACTTGGACAAACTACCAGCTAAATCTATCAAAAGCCATCATCGATTGGAGATGAATTTCTAGCTAGTAAAAGCGTGATCATAGCAATCAAGAGGGATCATCGACTGAAGTCCTATCATCTACCAAAATGGTAGCATTGGAGCATCCTAGAAATGCCATTTTTGGAGCCAACTGTGAGGAGAATATCATCATCATTTTCTCACAAATGCACAAGCTTGCACTCTCTGGAAGGAGAAAAATATTGAAGCTAATATTGAATAGATTGCACCCATTAGAGAATAAATATCGAAGTATAATAAGATGTTTAAGACATCCTCACATGCAAGTACCACTTGGTCGAGCAAAAGAGAATGTTACATAACACAGGGAGAGAGCATCCATAATAGATATAACACTCATCTTGGAAGTGTTAAAGGTATCTTTTGAAGTATTGAAAGGTGTAATAATAATTTTAGCCAAATGAGAGCGTTGAAGACTCATTGACCAACATTCGAAGAGATTGTAATTTCTATTTACCATCCTCATATTCGAGCAATGTATGCACCAAGTGTTGAGAGCATCATCAGGAGGTTACTTGCCATAGTCTTCATTACAAGGAGGAATGAGCGTTGAATGAAACTAAGTCCCAATGCCCATCTCTAATGTAACTTCCAAGTGCCACTTGTCTAATGTCTAAAGGTATCAGCACTATTTAAAGCACCTAAACTCAATGTGGAGAAGAGTTCATTTATAAATAGTAGGAAAGAGTATCCATACATAGTGAAAGAGGAGCGAACAACATTAAAGACCAAAATTCAAGGTTTCTAAGAGGGTCAAAGCAGCATTAAAGACTTGCTACCATTGTCATATGTCTACCATTGAAGGAGACTAGCACACAGTAAGACAGCATCTAGTGCTCATTATTTAGGAGTTGGAACATTATAAAGGTAAGGTTTTTACCTTAATAAAATTGCTTTATTAAAGATTTATAAGGAGTATAGTATAAGGTTCAAACTCTTCTATTATTTACTTTGGAAATAATAGCAAATCAACCATACATTTGAAAGCAAATTTAAAGGAGATTTATATACCTAAATATTTTAATATTTAAAATTAAATACCATAGGAGATATAAGGGTTTCTACTTGGAAAATTAAAACTCTATTATTGCAAATATTATTATTTTCTAATATTCCAAATTAGGGAGTTATAAGAAATACTACACCAAAAATAGATTATTGGAATTTAGAAATATTAAACTATTAAATATTAAGGGGTATAAAAGGAAGTTTATTATTCACTTAAAGGAGTTGGAATTATTTTACACTTGTCTCACACTCATACCAAAGAGACAAAATAAATCCAACCATAGAGAACTTCAAATTAAGTGCATAGTTCATTAGGAGAGATAAGGTGAAATAGAATTTGATTATTGTTATTTACAAAACATTACAAAATAAACTCAAAAAGGTGAACTATTATTTACTAAGAACTTTATTAAGCTTATAGTTTATTCTAATCACTAGGGAGACATAAGGAGTCCTACAAAACTAAATTAGGTAGATACAAGGATCATCATGATAACAAATAAATTCATCCTTATAGAATCTCAACTACTTAAGTCCAAGTTATTCCTCATGGAAAAACAAAGTGATGGAAATTTTAATAGTTAAGAAGCTTTGGAAAATTTTCAAAGGAATAACTACTAAACCTAATTCAGGTGATACAAAGATTCAAAAGTTTGAAGAGAGTGATGCAAAAGCATTAATGATAATAACTTTTGCCATCACAGATGAAATACAACCTTACATCAGTTCAATAGGAACATCTATAGAAGCTTGGAAAACCCTAGAAAAAATATTTGAAGGGAAAAATAAAGCTACTATTCTAAATCTTCAAACTCAATTACATTCTCTGAAAATGAATAGTGGAGAAAATATAGAACTATTCCTAAGGAAGGTAGCAGACATTAAGGGAAAATTATTAACCTTAGGAGAAAAGGTTGAAGATAAATTCCTTGCTCAAGTAACCATGAGAGGACTTCCAGATAGCTACAAGCATCTGGTTACATCTTTACATGTTCTAAGTAAAGATACTTTATTTATTGAGCTAATTAATATATGAGTTGGAAAATATAGTGAAGGATGAAATGACTAAAAATGCATTGATTTCAAAATATACTCCATAGGGAAATGTTGCCTCATCATCAAAAGGACGAAGACAGTGGAATAATTGATATTGTCATGTATGCAGGAGAAAAGGTCATAGTACTAATTACTATAGATTCAATCCCAAAAACTAGAATCAGAGAAATCATACAAACCATGGAAGCCAACCAAATAGGTTATTCCAACAAAGAAAATATCAAGCTTAAAATAATCCTCGTCAACAACAGTTTCAATGACCATACAATTATCCTCAATTGGAATATCGAGAAGAAAATCAAAAGGGACACGTAGCTCAAAGAATTCAAGAAATTGCAGAACTAGAAGATCCTACGGATGATCATGAAGTCAAGCTCTCTTAGCGAAGATAGTATTTTATGAAGACACTAACTGCTCATTTGAACAGGACATAGACAGCAAAGAGGGAAAACTCAAACTCCAATACCAGATAAAATATTTATATTGAAGGCTAAAGTCTTCAATACCCAAATAATGTAATACAGGGGATGTTAGAGTATATTAAATCATTTGGGTTATGTAAATGTACCACCTTTGGTACATAACTAAAATAGAATTTTACTTTAGAGTGAAGTTAGTTACTTCAAGTATTGTAATAAATGCACAAGTATCAATGTGCAATTTGTAAATGTGCATGTAGTCCACATGTACATATGTCCTAGATAGAGTAAGGAATAAGGAATCTATCCTCATGGTGAGTTTTTTAGATGAGCAATGTGTTATATTTTAGTAGTATGGTACAATATAGTCCTTTCATATTTGTTCATGGAGTGTCCATGTCCTTCATTATATAGCATTGTACTATTTTCGTCACTTTCATTAATGGCATATTTTTGAGTTATTTGCAGATGCTCATCTTATTATTATCCTGCATATTATTGTGCCATTAATTTATATTTATCTCATATTAGTTATTTTACATCTTGTGGTCATACTACCTCCCATAAAAATCTAACAACTTCAACAAGAAGAAGAAACCAATAAATTAAGGGATCAGTTGTCAAATAATGCACTCATCTCTAAGAAAATTAGGATAAAGAAGCCACACAAGGGTTCTCCATCCTCATCATTATCATCACAAAAACAACTTGGTTAATGCTTAGAGTATAATGTCCATTTGATGCAATTATTTAATGCACCTTATACTCATGCTTCATAGAGAGCACATAGTCCAGAAGTCTGGTGAGCATGGGACATGGTTCCAAGGATAACCTCTATAATTTTTATCAAGGTTGACTTATTGTTCTGATGCTAGCTTTCTAAAATATCCAGGTTTACCAAGTTGTATATGAGGAAAAGGGGTAGAGAAAAATCTATAAGATTAACTAGCCAAAACTACAAGTGGCAATGTGTGGAGAATTCACAAAATCCTTTTGAGTATTAATAGGAATGTTAAACACATGCATCAAACATAACAACAATAGTAAACACGATTGCATATCAATGTAATTGTTTATCTATTAACTTCCCATGAAAACCAAGACTAATATTAATCAAGCCTTTCACATGAAGATGCATACACAAAGACCAACACAAGGATTTGGTAGTCAAATCTCCTTATATATATGCTTACAAGCACTTTTACAATTACATCGAAAATGAAAGAAGCTTGAGGGTCTACATAAAATGAATCAAGCCTTGAGTCTAGATTGATACACAGAAGGAGATGTGAGAAATTTTAAGGCCATATAATAGGCACAAAAATATAATTATCCCCTTTTTCTTAGATATAAAATTGGTTATTTATGCAACCTATCACAAATTTTAAAATTCAAAATTTCTTCCATACACTATGAGCAAGAAATTTATGTTCTTCTCAACTAGTTGGATCGAGGCACCATGTTGCATTTAAACCAAGTAGATCTAAAGATCATTTGGGGCCTTATCACAATAAATTCTCTATAGAAAGGGTGGTTCCTTTCAAAAGTGGCATTAAATGAACCCTCCCCCTTTGGAAACTCTAGCTTGGATGGTACTTGTAAAAAATTCCTTGCTTGGTGAAGAAATTTCTACATTGATAGGCTAATTTTAATTGTGTGGGCCAAATCCTCATGTTTTCTAGCCTCCTGGGTTACCATTTTCAAAGGTCCTCTATTGGGTTAGTAGGCATCTATCTTAATTGATCCTCATCCAAAATTTTGATAACTAGAACTTTGTGCATGGTGTGGCTCCGAAGACTTGTTAGACTTCCAGTTTTGTATTTATTTTTCATTTGCCTTAGTTCTTAGGGACTCGACTATCAAACTTTTGTAGTAACCTTTGGCTCAAGGTTACCTCTAGGGATCTGGTTACTCTTATTTTGTGCTCCTTCTACATTGGATTTTCTATGGAACTCCCAATGGAGTAATGGATTACCTCTAGATATCGCATGTAGTGAAAATTCACTACAGTTATGGCTACTGATAGATAATCTCCAGCCTATTGGTGATAAATAATATGGGATTGCTAGCCTTATCATTGGGCACAAAGTTAATATTAGAGTTTGTTCATGGCCTTGATGACTTCCATCCATTATTCCTTAGAAAGCAATTTCACCCAAGTGAGTTGTAAGTAATCCTTCTCTAATTCACCCAATTCCTCCATGAAAAAGGAGGTGAATTCACTCAGCTTTTAGGAGGAGCATTTCAAGCTTGACTATAGGTCTCATAGCTTAGTCCATTCTATCATTGAAGGACAATTCTAGTGGCACTAAATTGTTCACCTATTTGGTCAATCATTATCAATACTCCTACTTAGGGAGAGGTTCATTTTTGGAAGCCCATAAGGATGGGAGGTCAGTTGATGCTAATGAAAATACATGATCCTTCTAATATTTTTACCTCAATGCTATTCACTTGACTTTCTCATCACATTGATGTGCAACCCACTGGCCTATCAGGACTTCTATGATTTTATGGGTTCTAGTATATTTCTTATTAATTCTTGATGTAATCCACTACTAGTGGTCAATGTGAGCTATGATGACCTAGAATTTTTATGCCTCTTGAAACTAGACTCTAGTTATTCTTTCAAATCGATTAAACTCTTCATTGGCCTTGGATTTTAGGGAAGAGAATGTATGGATATACTAGAGCACCCAAAAAATTTCTTTAGCCTCTTGGATGACCCCTTTCTAATGTATCTAGTTAATCTCTGATATTCTCTCAATGTTACTTGCTCCCCACTTCAATTTTGCTATATTTTTCTTCTATTCCTCCAACACAACCTCCACTTCTTCAATATTTTTCATGATGTGGGCATGTTGGACCTTCACGCCTTAGCCTTGACTTAGGAGGTCTACATTTGCTTAATTTTTTTTTACTCCCTTCCTTTCCCTACCAAAGTTACCAATTTGTTCTCCTATTGTAATAATTTTATTCTTTCCTCTGGTCTTACATCCTTGAAGTTGAGTTTAATGGCTAACACCTAGTAATATTCAGCATGATATCTCCTTCTACCTTGGAAATAGTAGGTATAAAATAAAACATGTCTAATCCATCCTCTTGTGGAAGGAATCCAATCCTTGTATGTGAAGTGGTAGGTTATGTTGCCTGTCACTCTACCTCTTATTACAATTGGTGTTGGTCATACTCTTGATATTGTTAGAGACAAGGTATTAGCTCAAGGATTGAAGTGATGGGTTGAAGTAGTAATATGACTCATACGATTTCCACACATCTTAGGAGGATGATGTCAAAGTTCTTCTAGAATAACACTTCTTCAATAAGTACATAATGTGCATTTTGTAATATGTATGCTCTTCTTTGATTTTGGCTTAAGTCTAGTGGGTACTGGCTTTGCTATATGTAATTGATTTGGCCCAGTACTTAGTCCTAATTTTCTCCAACAATGAAAGAGCATGTTTTTCCCTCATTTTTATTAGCAATATCTTGTGCAAGATTTTGATACAATACTCTACCTCTATTTAATTTTGTTGTTTTGATTTCAATGTCATATTGACGATCCTAGTGATCCATCCCACTCTTTTTTTGCTAATCTCCCAATCATAATATAATCTTTGATGCTCAAATGGATGTCATTAGTAATAACCTTTTTATTTGAAATCAAATACTTAAATTTAGGCTCTTTATCAAGATAAATACCTATGTTTTGACATAACAATATTTCTCCTTGTATCCCTTCAAGGTTTGGCTAAAGAGCGTGATAGGACGCTCATTGTTTTCATTATTCTTTTGAGTAAGGATATCCACTATACTGAAGTCTCCTTCATAGGTGTAAGGGATGAATTCCTTATTGAAATCTAAGTTGGTTAGAACTAGGACTTCTATCATGGCTTGTTTTATTTCCCTAAAATCTTGCTTCCCTTCCTTAGTCCCCTTGAACTATACCCCCTTTTTTAATATCCAAGTGATGGGATAGACAATCATAGCAAAGTTTTGTATGAACCTCGTGGTGAAGTTGATCTAGTTTAGGAAAGAATAGAGGGTCTTATTGTGTTGTGGAAGTAATAGGTTGATCATAACCTTAACTTGGTCGGGGTCTATGGCTATTCCTTCTTTAGATATAACATGCCCTAGGATCTTACCTTGTATGCAAAAGATGTATTTCTTTGGGTTCAATCACACTCCAAAATCTTTATAGTGCTCAAATATCTTCTCCAAGTGTGTTAAATGGTCTTATTTCCTTTTAAAAACACAATGATATTGTCCAAATAGACCAAGATGATTTTTTTTAACAAGTCATTGAAAGCTATGTCCATGGCTCTTTGGAACATCACCCTAGCATTAGATAGACCAAATGGCATATGTTGAGAGGCAAAAGTTCCCCACTTTGTAGTGAATGTTGTCTTGTGTTGGTACTTATCTTTAACCATACCTAGTTATACCCTAAGAAACCATCTAGCAAAGAGAATCTATCTAAACTAGCTATTATTTATAAGACTTGATCCATGGAATGCAACGAGTAGTCATCCTTCAATGATGCTTGGTTAAGGTCCCTAAAGTTGACACATAATAGATCTCTCCATTTTGTTTCTAACTAGCACTAGATTGGATATCTAGGTGGTATGCTTAAGAAGGTATATGATCTTTGCTTATATAAGCTTGATAAACTCTTGCCTCATGAGGAGCTCTATTTTTTGGTTCATTGGCCTTTATTTCTATATTACCGGTTTGGCATTCGAGTCTAGATCTATGGTGTGTTGAATGATATATTTATCACAACATTTTAGATCGTCATAGCTCTAAACCATTACTTTGGTATACATTTGACACTGGTCAATGAGGTTTTTGCTTTCTTCTTGGATAGCCACCAGTTCTATCTACACCACTTGTCTTATGATATCTATTTCTTGATAATTATCTTTGATATCATTATTTTCTTCTTGCCTTTGAAATTACCATCAAGGTCAAACAGGGATTCAAGGGTGACTAGTCCTTTGGGGAGCTTATTGCCCTTGAGCTAATGGATTTGGTCCTCGTAAGCTTCTTGGACCCTTGGTGCAAACTCTTTAGCAAACTTGGATTCTTATTGGAGGAACCATAATATGCTCATCATTGTCAAAGATATGCCATTGTGCATCAGTATCAAGGATGGTTGGCCTAATTATGACTCTAACATATAGTTGGTTGTCCAACAGGTCTTATACAAGGTCAAATTGGGCTCTAATGATAGTCATGCGATTAACAGCTATGTTCTAGTTCAAAGGAACCTTAAACTAGTTGATTGTGTCAAATACCTCTAGTAGGTCCTAAATCCTCTGCCTATATGATTTTATCAACCAATTTTTTGCTAGGTATAAATATATGACCTATTTGATGATAAGCTCAGTATATTTGTATAACTATAAAACCTTGATCCCCTTTTTGAACACCATCTAGAGAATATATACTAGGGCCTCATGTTCAGCTACATTATTTGAGCAGTTAAATTAGAGCATGTATGCATGTAGATTCTTTTCTTCTTTGGGTGACACCAAGTAGATGCCAACTCTTGCTCCCATACTTTGGTCCCATAAAAGTGGAGCTTCCAAATCCTAGTTAGATATTCTAAAACCTTGATGATTTAGGAAGAAAATATTTATCCTCTTGGATTAGGTATGTGTCTATCCTATTTGACTTAAGGGTATCATATGGGTCTGATTCCCACATATCAATAGCTCATTCATCCATCCAAACATCTAAAACCTAAGTGTGATCCTCATCAACTTGTAGATCAGAGTCCTAAAAAATTTCTTCTATTAGGAATGTCTACTCTACTTCAGTTTTTGATCATCAACACATGATCCACATGGTGGATGTGAAGTGGTTTGGAGGGAATCTTTAGCTTGGTTCCATTGTGAGTTCTTAAGATCATGTGTATCTGATCCAAGGAGAGATCCTCCAATTTTGGTTTTGAAATCACAAGAAAATCAAATACCAAATGATTTTGGTAGCTCAATTATCGCTACCTTTTGAATTACGATCACATTGGGATAGGCATAGAGTGTGAGCAGGAGGTTCTTAACAAGGCCAAATATTGAAATTAAAGTTTTGTCCAGTTGCACGATTCCTTGATTTACTAGCTCATAAGTTATTCCCAATGTGTCAACCACTTGTCTAGGCATAACTGAACTTCTTGATCCAAAATCCATGAGGCAATTATGGATCAACTTGTCCTCGCATATGAGTGTTAAATAGAAAGGTAGGGGATTAGGTCTTCTAGGACTTTGATCAAATACTTGTATGATGGTCAGCATTGTCTATTTTCTAATAATATTATCTTTCTTATACTTCATCCAGTTGTTTCATATGTTATGATAGAGTAAGGACCCCCCAAAATTACATGGGAGTAATGGACTTTTTTAAGTGCTCTATCGCATTAAATGACTAGTGATTGAATTTTAGGTGCACTCCTTGAGATCCACTAGGGTCTCGATCACTTGGTAATGGTATTGAATGTTCTAATTTTTTTTAGTGTAGGCCCTCACTTTTTTTTACTATCCTTCAAGTTGTTGGTATCTAGTACCATGTTTGGAGTCATTTTATTTTCTTCTCAATTCTCCTTTACTACTCTTCTCTTGCTTCTTGTGAGGATACTTTATTGCGCTTATGGTATGCTATCTCTTGGAGTATTTTTTCTTTTGAGAATGGCATAGACTTCACCCTCATCTCGTGTCACAAGTGTTTGTTCTAGTGGTCCGATACAAGGACTTGAAATAATTTTTAGGGGTAAGCTTTGAGGATCCAATCTTGGTATCTATACCATTGGTTTTGATTATGTAGCCTAGGGTATGGGACATAATGCTTGTTATAGCTCTTCATGACCAAGAAAATAAGGATTAGGGTATGGATATTACCAAGAATATGAGTCTCCTATGTAATTTTTCTACATAGAAACCACATCTCATTGAATTTGGAGGAAGTTGCTAGAACTAGTATAGGTGCTATCCAACATCCAGTCTGAGGTTGACCAAACTCTGTCAAATTAGGGTGGATACCATTGATAATCATTTGGAGGAGGTTGGTATCCTTGGTTGCCCAGTTTGAAAGGAGGCTCTGGATATTTTTTATACTTAAACCACTAAAAATTATGTTTATACTTGAGAGCTATTATTTCATTAGGCATGGTCCTTATTGTGTTCTTTATTTCATTTAAATCTAAGGATTTTGGAGAGGTAGAAGGTTGACTCAAGATAGGGAAGGGGTCTGGATATAAGCTTGTTTTAGAAAAAAGGTTTGCTATAAGGTTGTGGGTTGCATAATCTAAGGTGGATGGTAAGGCAAGTGGACACTAGAAAACAAAGCCATGGGAGGCCTGGAAGTTAATCTCTCAATTTGGATGAGATTATTTTTAGCTTGAATAGTTATCCCATAAGTCGGTAGTGTGTTCCCTCCCCTAGATTTAACATTATAGCTATTTTTGAAATAAAAACTTTTAGATAATAGATAAAGGACATACCTAGTGGAGGTCATATCTCATTGAGGATTCTATACCAAGTATTATGAAATATAGCATTGAAGTCATCCATGGCCTCCATGGGGGATCTTTTGATAGTTACTAACTACTCTAGGAGGGACACTTCGTCTATCTTTTCTCCAAAATTACAATTTGATCCCACTTTGTGATAGAATGCAAAGTTAGTAATATGTATCATTCTCATACCTTCCCCTTGAAATAAGTTGCCAATAACCTTACCACCACATTCTATTCTTTGATGTTGTATAGTGCACACAAATTGACCATGTGTTGTAGATGTTCAATTGGTGTTGTATCTTCTTAGATGAAATATGGTAGAGACTTCAACACATATATTGGGATTTCATCATAGGTGGTAGGTGGCACTCGTGATCACAATGGACCTCTATCATGGTAGGCAAGGACCCATCTTTGATGCAGGTTTTGTAGTTCAGCCATATTTCATTGTTGACCTCTTTCTCTATGACCAAGGTTAAAAGGAGACAACAAGAGTTGAGGATTTGCTCTTGCACCAAATCTTGTAGTGGGTCTAAAGCTCATAACATTTGGTGTTCATTGTTGTAGAATTTCTTATCCTCCTAAGTTATTTTAGCCATAGGGAGTCACCAAGTGGGGAGAAAATGCTTTAACAAGACAAGAGAGAGAGAGAGAGATTCCCACCAAAATCTTAGCCTTTATTTTTTGGTTGGGTGATTTCTTTAGGACCCTTCTTTTTAGTGGAGTCACCAAGTGAACTTCTAGATGATTCACTAAGCAAGTTGACTAAGAATTTTATTGGATTATTGGTTGAAAATTTTTTCTTTTAGTTAATAGGTTTGAGTCCCACCAAACGTGCTAATAAAATTATTGGTTAATGCTAAAAGCACAATGGTCGTCCATTGCAATTGTTAGATACACTTGGTACTTTACCTCAAGGAGAGCACACAATCCAAAAGCCTGAGAATCTTGGGGTGTAGCTCCAAGGGAAATATCTAGGATTTTCATCAAGGTTGGCTCCTTGTTTTGATGTGATATTTGATGCTCACTTTCTAAACTAGCCTAGTCTATTGGGTTTTACTTGAGGAAAAGGGCTAAAGGAAAAGTGATAAGAATAACTAGCCTAAACTATGGGTGGTGATGCACCAAGAATTTACAAAATCCTTTTGAGTATCAATGGGATTGTTAAACATATGCATCAAACATGACACCAATAGTGAATACAATTTCAAATCAATGTAATTGTTTATCTATTAACTGCCTATGAAAACTAGGACAAATATTAGTCACAACCTTTCATATGAAGATGCATACACACAAAGGATAGGATAGAGATTGGGTAGTCACAACTCCTTATATATTTGCTTAAAAGAACTTTTACAATTACATAAAAATTGAAAGAGGCTCGAGGACTTGTATATGAAATGACTCAAATATTGGGTCCAAATTGATACATGGAAGGAGATAAGAGAAAATTCTAAGGCTAGATACTAGGCATAAAAATACAATTATCTCTTTTTTCTTACATACAAAATTGGTTATCTATACAACCTATCACAAAATTTGAAATTCAAAATTTCCTCCATCCACTATAAGCAAGAAAATTATTTCCTCCTCTAATGCCTAGCTCGAGGTATCGTATGCATTAAAACTAGGTATATCCATAGCTCATTTGGAGTCTTATCATAAAACATTATTTGTAGAAGGGGTGGTTCCTTTCAAAAGTAGCATTAAATGAGCCCTCCCGCTTTTGGAAACTTGGGCTTAGGTGGTACTTGTAAAATAGCCCTTACTTGCTAGAGAAGCTTCTTCATCGATTCCATGGCTAATTCCAATTGTGTGGACCCCATCATCATGTTGGCCAACCCTTTATCGAGTCTAATAGGAATTTGTCTTGACTTATCTTCATCCAAAATTTGTGCATGGTACGACTTCTAATACTTGTCAAACTTTTGGTTTTGTATTTTTTTTCCATTTACCATAGTTCCTAGGGATCCAGATGCTAGACTTTTGTAGTGACATTTGACTCAAGACTTCCTCTAGAAACCCAATTACTCTGGTTTTATGCTCCTTATTCATTGGCTTTTCTACGAAACTCTAGTTGGAGTAAGGGCTTGACTTTGGATCTCTCATGTAGTGAAAAATCACTACAACAACCTCTAAAAAAAAAGATATATTGTCATATCTATATTAATGGACATGATACACAACATTCTTAGTATAACTCTAACACAAGGAGATCATGTTTGCTAACCTCATCAGAAAAAATACAAACCACGTCTGAAGAAAAAGCAACAAGGGCATGTTGGCTATGATGACCAAATAAGCACATAAGGTGCTAATGTCCAAGATCATGACAATACCAAAGGATGATGTTTGGTGCATTGATTCAGATACTAGAAAGTACATGATAGGGGATAAAGCAAAATTTGACTCCTTACAAGTGAAATATGGGAAACCAGTCACTATCATCAATGATAATACCTATCATGTCAAAGGAATCAGAGATGTTCCTCTCAATATTCCCTGGGGTAAATGCACAATTTAAAAGGTATTATATATACCAAGATTAGCAAACAACTTGTTGTTTGTCCCACAAGTGATGTATTGTGACATGGTGATCAAATTCTAAGTTGGTAATGGCCATAAGAAGTGTTTTACCATCCAAAATACCAAGAATGTGGTAACCAATTCCTACAAAAATGGCTTGTTTGTAGAAATACAAAAATAAAGAACGCAGATTATAGAATGTCGATTAACATTTTATTGAAATCTTGGATGAATAAATACAAAGAACTATGGTGGTTTGGTTAGTTCAACCAACCAACCAATTTTCCAACTACCCAACTAATTGGCGCATAAACAAGTTTATGTCTATAATGTAATATATACACTATAATATATTATATGCTAACATCCCCCCTTATTACATTATTGGCAAATACAAAGAGCATTGAGAAACAATTCAAATTTAAGAGCAAGTGCCTTGGTGAAAATATCTGCAACTTGCTCATCAGTGAGAATGTACTGGAGCTGTATGTGATGCTTTGGAACTTCATCATGAATGAAATGACATCGAGTGTCGATTTTTTTGGTACGATCATGAAATATTAGATTCTTGACGCGATTCAAAACACCTTGACTGTCGCAAAACAAATAAAGTGGAAGATTATCTGGAAGACCCATATTTGTAAGAATGTGACTTAACCATATTATCTCGCAGACTGCTCCACTTGTTACGCAATATTTTACCTCTGTAGATGATAAAGTAACCACCTATTGCTTCTTACTATGCCAAGATACAGGACCATATCCAATATGGAAAATGTATCCAGAATTCGACTTGCAATCATCAATGGATAAGGCATAGTCTAAGTCTGTGTATCCCTATAAATAGAACTTGTTATTCTTATTGTACTCCAAGTCAAAATATGACAAATACCAGGCCAGATCTCAGTTTTATTGTGGGTTATCTTTCAAGGTTCATGCAAAATGATTTGGTACATACCAATCTGTGTGGTCCTATGCTAACCAACTATGGTGGAAAGAGGTATTTTCAATTTTTTGGTGATGATTACTCACGGACGATGTGGATTTTCTTTCTTCAATTGAAGTTAGAGGTATTTATGTACTTTCAGTAGTTCAAGAAGCTTGTTGAGAAGGAGTCACGATGTTCCATCATAACCCTCCACTCATATCGAGGGGGGGAATATACCTCCAAGGAATTTTCATAATTTTTGAATGAACATGGTATTAAGAGACAGCTGACCACAGCCTATACTCCATAGCAAAATGGAGTTGCTAAAAGGAGGAATTATTCCATTGTCGAAATGGTTTTATGTATGCTTAAGGGGGCACATCTTGAGCATGAGTATTGGGAAGAAGTAGTGAATACAGCATCATACCTCCTAAATAGAGCACCCACAAGAGTTATATGGGACAAGACTCCACAAGAAGCATGGAGTGGTAGAAAACCTCCATTTCTCATCTAAGGATTTTTGTATGTAAGGCATTCATCCACATACCAAAATAGAAAAGGAAGAAGTTAGATGAGAAAACCCTACAATGTATTTTTCTTGGTTATGATGAGCATTCAAATGGATATCGATTGATAGATACTATGACTAAGAAAACTCACATAAGTAGATATGTAATATTTGATGAAGCTTTCACATTAGATAACACTTCTATAACTATATACCTAGAGGAATAGGAGCCTAATAAAGAGGTTCCACCCTCACAGAACAAGGTTCCAAAATGGTATACTAGTACATTGAGAGATTAAAAGTTAACATCACTTCCAGATCTAACTCTAGATTGACCTTGTACTTGTAGTATGACTCAGCAGATGAGAGCAAAGGCATCAACTTCAGAGGTTGACGAGCTTTACCAATAATTTGATGAACTATTTGTAGATGCAGAGGAAGATAGAGAAATAGATATGGATGATGAGAGGATTTATATGTCAGCATTGGATGACAATGAACCCACAACTGTTCAGGATGCACTTAGTGAGCCTTAGTGGAAGGCTACTCTGGAAGTAGAACATACATATGAAAAATCATACATGGTACCATAGCAAGGTATGCATGCAGACTGAGGACAGGTTGGCATAGGTGGGATAAGAGCGTAGCCCAAGTCAGACACTGAAACCAAGACCACATTCTACATGTATACCGAGATAGATTCTTGCATGTGGTGGCTAATTGGACATTTAACATGGCAAGATAACACATGGCAGCTTGATGACACAGGACTGACACAGACCAGATGAAACCCAAGGCATTTATGAAGGTAGACATGGTAGAATCTGACGTGGATAGCAGGTTGACTGGATAGGACACGTGGCAAATGAGCCACTAGGATCGGATTGATGCTGACTGAATAGTACATGTGGCATATGAGCCACCTAGATCAACATAGACTAGACACATGGCAGACACGTGGCGGACAAGCCACGTGTGCAACTTGGACAATGTGGATCCCTCTGGCCACGCCATGTGGAAGGTGACAAAAATAAATTTGACTGATTACCCAAAGATAATCAACGGTTACAATAATCATTGGCTCTTTTAAAGGGTAAAATTGTAGCAACACGCTGCATGTGGGATAAACATCCTAAAATTTAAAAAAAAACACAATCAGGTGCCTTCAAATAGCGGTAGCCTCCCTTTTGTTCTTGTCCGCAATGCTAGTAGAGAAGGTCGGTAGGCAAGTTGCTAAGATTCTACGTGGCAGGAGGTCTCAAGATCAAACCCCACGCATGCTAGAAGTTTATTTTTTTGCTAAAAATTTTCTTCCCAGCAATTTTTGCAAAGCAATATTTTGGTGACAGTTTTTTTTAGTCGACGACTTTTTTGACAATTTTGTTTTTTGTCAACAAGATTTTGACAATTTTTTGTGAACAACTTTTTGCCAACAAAGGGTCCATTTTTTTGCCAACGAAGGGGCATTTTTTGACCACGAAAGGCATAGAAATTTTTTTTCTGCCAAAGCACGCGGAGGGGCTATTTAAGAGGTATTTTTCACACATACTTTGTTTATTCCTTTCAAGCAATTTTGGAGGGATAATTTTTTTTTGGAATTTGAAAGGGTAACAGCACAATTTTTTCATCCTTATTTATTTTGCAACAAAAGGGGGGATCAAAAGCATTTTTTTTGCAAAATTCTAAGACAAAGGGGGGAAGAAAAATTGTTGATTTGAAAAGCATTTGTGGAAGTGAATATCTTCATTGTAAAATTGGCATTGTAATAGGTGCATTTTCGGTGGAAACCGACACCTAGAGTGTTTAAATTTTGTGGGCACTTGTGATTTTTTTTGCATTTAATTTTTTTGTTTTCTTGCATTTTAATCATAAAGTAAAATATACAAATCAAAGAAAAGACCCCAAATTTTACACCTATTTGTGCAATTTATTGCACCGTAGCGTTCAGTATATACGATACCTCTGGTCCGCACTTACAAGTGATGTCGTGCTTGGGCTACTGTATCTAATGCCTAATATAGCTGTAACAACGACGTCTGAGCTAGTGTTCTCTATCAATTATCAGGGATAAATAAGGTAAACCGGTTTTGATATTCACTCCATTCAATGCCCTAATTCTTTCTGATTACTTGGCTTAATTTCCTCCAACTCATCAACCTTATTTCAAAGGGTTTTGATGCAGGTGCCATCAAACTTGATCGAATTCCCTTTCATGTACTCTTGCAAGTATAAAGAAAGGTGTACCATTTTGTGTTATAAGGAACCTTCACAATGGCCACTATTCACAAATATCTATCAAATTCATAGTTGCTAAAAGGTTTTAACTTCGCACCATGGAAGACAAAGATGCATGCTATCCTTCAAGTTGAAGATTTATGGTATGTAGTGACTGGCACTACAAAATGTCCTACAATAGCAGGGGTAGATCAAGAGGCCTTTGATAAGAAGGACAAAAGATATATCATATTTATTCTGCTTGCTACTACAGATGAGGTTGTGATGCCAAAACTGGTAAGGAAGCTTGGGATGCTTTGATTACCATTTATGAAGGTAAGAATCAATCCACTATTATACACCTTCAAACTCAACTACATACACTCAGTATGAAATCTGGTGAGATGACCTATTCCTATGCAGAGTGGCAGAATTGAAAGTCAAATTGAATGTTATGGTACAAATAGTGTATGATGATCTCTTGACCTCAGTCATATTGAGAGCTTTGCTTGAATCTTATAAGGTGTTGATTACCTCTCTTAATGTATCTGGTAGACAAGTTTCATTTGTAAAATTGGTAAATTTGCTTCAAATTGAGGAGGCAAATCAGTTTCAGAAAGATGAAGTGTCAGATAATATCCTCTACACCAAACAAGGGCGTAAGAAACAAGGTCATTTTAAAAAGGGAGGATCTACATCAAAAGTAAAAGGGAAACAGCATCAACAGAAATACAAACAATATTGAAATATTTGTGATATGAATAACCATGACACCAACAAGTGTTGGTTTAAGAACAAAAAATAGAATGACCAAGATAACAAGAAGAAGGGCAAAGGGAAATACAAACCACAGAAGAAGAATAAGCAACCCAAGGAGCATGTTGCTTATGTCGAATCAGACTTGGACTCAAATTTTGAGTGAGCACACAAGGTGCTCATGACACACACTTCTCAAAAAAAATATGTAGTGTGGTATATTGATTCTGGTGCCAGTAAACACATGACTAACGATAGATCATGGTTTGAGATATTTGAGGAAAAGGAAGGTAAGCCAGTAACCATTGCTGGCAATAAAACCTACGAAGTGCAGGGTGAAGGAGATGTTTGTCACTCTTCCAGATGGAAAATGTCAGATTGAGAAAGTTCTCCATGTTCCTATATTGGCTAATAATTTGTTGTCAGTCCCTCATATCTTGGATAGAGAAATGGATGTTGTTTTCAGTGTTGAGAAGGGAAAAAAGAGATAATTTATCACCATAAAAGGAAAACATGTAGCAATAGGATCATACAAGCATGGCTTGTCTATTTTAGATGTCGTTTCAATGCCTCATGTTGCCCTGGCAGCAACTACAAAGGAGGCTACTTCTCTATGGCACAAGAGATATGGGTATCTAAGTTTAGGGTATTTGCTCGAGTTGAGAAAATATGAGATGGTGAGAGGTCTTCCCAACCTTTCATCCACATTGCCAGTCTTCTCGAATTGCTTAGAAGGGAAGCAACATCTGGTACTGTTTGAAGTTAGCTCTTCATGTTTTGCAACTACCAACTAATTGGCACATAAACAAGTTTATGTCTATAATGTAATATACACACTATAATATATTGTATAATATATTATATGCTAACATTGTTTGTATTAGATGTCCTATCTTGTCCTAATGTCACATTGTCAACAACCACACTAGATTTTACTTGCCTTTGGCATCAACAATATGGGTCTTTGAGTTCTATATACTTACTCCAACTGAGTAAGCATAAAGTAGTTTTAGGTTTCCTCAACCTTTCACCCACATTGCTAGTCTACTCGAGTTGTTTACCATAGAAACAACACCAATTACCTTTTGATTTGAGCACTCACAAAGCCAAAGGAAAATTGGATGCGATACACATCGATCTATGCAAACCCATGCCAACCAGTTTTAGTGGACGAAGATACTTCTAGATGTTTGTCAATGACTACTCACAAAATATGTGGGTGTGCTTCTTTGAACTAAAGTTTGATGTGCTCTAGTATTTCCAACACTTCAAACATTGTGTAGAAATAGAAATTAGGCGTTCAATTAAAGTTATTTGCTTGGAACGAGGAGAAAATATACATCTAACAAATTTTTAATGTTTCTTGCACATAATGGGATCAAGCAACAACTCACTACAACATATACTCCACAATAGAATGGGGTTTCTAAAAGAAAAAATAATTCCATCATGAAAATGGTTTGTTGCATGCTCATAGGAGTCAATCTAGAGTAGCAGTAGTGGGATAAAGTTGTATCCATTGTAGTGTACCTTCTAAACAAAGCACGCACAAAGGCACTACAAGGAGTTACACCTAAAGAAGCCTAGTATGGAAGGAAGCCTCCAATCGCACATCTCAAAGTCTTCAAAAGCAAGGCATACATCCATGTGCCAAAGCAAAAGGTGACCAAGTTGGTTGCAAAAACCCTTTCATACATATTTCTTGGGTATGATGATGAGTCCAAAGGTGCATATAAATCAAGATGTTGTATTTCATGAAGAATTTGAACCTAAGTCGAATATTGAGTATTCTATAAAACCTAAGGATGCCACATCTCTAGTTGTGAGCCTAGAGTTCAATGAGGAAGTTTAATAAGTTCCAAGAATTATTGATGAACCTGTAGCAGTTGCTCCTTCACAATGATAAAGGAATCTAAAATGGATCACTAATACCATCAGAGATGTTAAACTTTATGCACCGTAGTTGGTTATCAATATATCTTTTGAGAGGAAAATTTGGTTGTAACTTATTGATTTGTTAGAATATTAGTAGCTAGTACGTATAACCAATAGACTAAATTTGAATATGGTTGTAATAGAAGGTACTATAATCTGATCATGCGATCTAATAATACATATGGATTAAATACAAAATGATGCAATTTTGTCCAACAAATAAATGAAGATTCAATGATTCAATCCAATACCACAACCTAGGATGTCAAGAACCTTATTTGAGTTGCTCTAGAGGAATAGATCACCACTTGGTTTGAGCAATTTCAGAATCTCATGCTTTAATTGGGAGCCCCACTTGCAACTGCCAACCCTTACACCTTCCCAACATTAACATTCTAGTCTTCTTACGCTAGAGTAATACCAGTGAGATAGATACCTAAGTTCAATAGCTAGAGGCCTATTATATTGCCAATTATATTTTGAATTGATAAGATCATATTTTTGGCTTTCATGATGACAAAATTGGTTATTTTTTGGTGGGAATCCACCAACAAGAAGCTTGGATAGGCAAGCAATCTTGTCTCTTCATAAGTAGAATTTTTTAACCTAGTTTGCAACTTATTCTATCACTTGCACCACTACAAAGATGATTATGTGTCCTTTTAACAATTAAGACAACATAAATAACAATCTATCCAATAATATACTAATTATTTTAATGATCTTAGTAAACTTTGCATCCAAGAAGATGAGAGGCATTAAGTGCTCAAGTATGTTAGTGGCCTACATTACCATCTTCAATCAAAGATGGATTTTCTTCTAGTCAACCCTTTAGCACAAACAAAATGCTTTGCATCAAATTTAGAGGAGAAATCAAGATCTAAGTAGAAATGTTTGGTTTCTTCCCTATAGACGAAATTGATGCCAAAACAAAGGCTTTCAAATGATTGACCATTGACAACACCTGCGCTAAAGGGGCCTCCCATGCCATGAAATCCCAAAGTGCATACATTTGAAGACAACAATAAGCATAAAATGGATGACAAATGCTAAAACCATCACAAGACCCAGACATTAGGCCCAACAAAAGATGTTGATATTCCATCTGGATTAGAATAATTATTCATCCCCATTACACAAAAAAAAAAATAGATGTCATGTGCTTGAGCACAAGAACTCAATAGGAAGTTTATTCCTCAAGGTCATATTCCTTTAGAGAAGAGCACCTCTTTCACACCTATTATTGGGTTAAGTAAAATCCTCTCCATGTCATCATGATATTCATAGCTAGATGAGCATTGCCATATAGGACATAGTGAAGCACCTTGACCTCTAGACTATGGTATATTCTTTGTATTACTCTTTAAATTATCATTAACCAAGGAAATGTGTCAAGGTTTAGTGCTAGTGCACCCTCGAGTATGACATTAAGTTGATGTGTGATATAATCACCTATGGCATGGTACTATTGGATATTTGTGACATCTAGCTAGGAAGACAATATCTCTTTGATCATAATGTGACTTGTATAATTTGTTCATACTAATGGTTGATGTACATTGGAGAGATAATAGACAAGATTCTTGAGTTCCTTATTTAGAAGAAAGTGACCCTAGTCTACTCAAAGTGATGCAAGAAACTAATATTATATGCTCAAGTGTTCATTTTTTTATAGTTCAACCTAAGACCAAGGTGCCAAGAAGTTTAACCTTACCACACCAAGTATAGAATACTCTACAAGATCCAAGGAAATAGATACTCTACTTTTTCCATTTATTGATGTTCATCTTGATCCTAAGGGAGTCTCATTATATTGTTCAATGAAGCACCAAATTGACCCGATCCTAAGATCAACTCTCCCCAATGATCCTTTGTATTATCATTTAGTCTATGAGAATGATGAGGTTTGGTGTCAAATACAAGACTTGATTGACTAAGGTAAGGTTTAGCCTACCTCATCACCATGTGATAGCCCCATTGTGCTAGAACCAAAGAAATGTGGTACTTAATGCCTATGTACTGACTATTAAGCACTCAATAGGATTACTTAAAGATAATTCTAATGCAAGCTTCAATCCAATATGGACTTTTGGAATAATAGAGATATCTTATATGGGAATTCAATGACTTACCACTCTAAGACCCTCTCTAACACAATATCATTACATCATGGGTAAAGAAGTTGAGGTTCATTCAAATTAGAGGCCTCTGCAATTCCTTCACTTAGTAAACTAGAAAATGTTAGGCATGTGAAATGAATGAATCATTCCACCTTATGATCAAACATCACAAGGGAAAGGAGAATTAGGAAGCATGCTTTTCAGTGAAATGCCCTAATGGAAGCAAGTGAACCATGATCCAATCCCTCAAACGAGCGAATCATGGCCCAACCGTATGCTCCATCCTCTCCTGTGGGAGCATCGCTCGATGGTGGTGAGTGTGGAGTTCTTCCCATGTGTGGTTTTCGTTGGTTGATTTCCCTTTTGGGCCCATGTTAGCTCTAGGGTCCATTCTCCGCTCCTCTCGTACTGCCCAGTCTCGTACTTCCTCAAAATAAATAAATAAATATATCTACTATTTGTACTAAAGGATATACTACTAATGATTGGCAGATGTTATAACGTTCAAATGCCAACTTTATTGACCTTCACCACCAATTAAAAGAAGGCAAATTAGCACTTAACCACCATCTCTAGGATGGGGTTGTATCATCTAGGATATTTCAATGTGCCATCAGGTGCAATACACCAGCTACTAATCTTGGAAGCACGCTATCCTAAGGTAATTGGGCACTTTGATGTTAACAAGACACTTATGATGCTATAGCAATACTTATATTGGATGCACATGCACTAGGAAGTGGAGCTCTACATAAAATCTTACATGTCTTATTGTATTACCAAACTAGCAAACAAGAAATCAAGACTTTACACACCATTGCAAATCTTGTCTAAGCATTGGTAATCTATTAGCATGGATTTTCTCTCAAGGTTATTGATCACCAAGCATCAACATTAATAGGTCTAACAAAAATGGCTATCATAGATCCATTCAACAAAGCATAGACAATTTGGAGACCACTCATATGATCTTTTAGTAAGTTTGGGTTCACTTTGGCCTACTTGAGTCAATTGTGTTTAAAAAAGATAGCAAGTTCCTTAGCAATTATTGGTGTCATGTTTAGAACCTCCTAGAAATGAAGCTCTAACATTCCATACCCTTCCATCCACAAATTTATGGTTAAATCGAGGTGGTCAATATGATGTTAGTGCATTTGCCTTCAATGTAAATCCTTACATATGGGATGAGAGTTTGCCTTACATCCAAAATTATTACAACAAGGCTATCACTCCTCAACAAGTTATAATTCATTTTAAGCATGTTGGGTTTCTAGCCTAACACCTCAATGAACATTGTCTTTTATATCCCGACTGTGCCATGACACCAACTCAAGCCAAGGAGGTCGAGAAGGCGGAGAAAGATCCTACAATAAGTGCAAAAAATACAAACATAGGTCTAGCGGATTCTATAGCACCAACAACTAAAGTATAAATAGCATCATGATCAGCATAGGATGCCTACCACATTCTAGGTTAGGGACAAGATTTATCTCCAACTAAAGAAAAAACGCTTCTTTGACCTATACCAAAAGATCAAACCATTAGGTTGTGGCCCTTTTAACATACAATTTTAGACAAGAGAGAACATCTTTAGTCTTGACTTCGTGTCATAGCATCCATTGTTCAATGCAATACTCCTCGGGTCGTTCCATTCTCCCCTACTAGATCCCATGGTGGTACGACTCCCAACGTAGTTGGAACCCATCACAACAAACATGTTGATTGAGATTACAAACAAGAGTACTTACCAAGGAGACATACAACCTATTCAAGGTTTCAAAATAGGGTCAATTTCCATGACAAGAAAAGCAGTACAATAGGGTCATTGCTCCTTAAGGGGGAGCAAATTATCTTACCATCTATCCAAGTTTTTTGCCAAGTAGTTTAGATCTAAGCCACACAATGGTGCCATGAGTACTTTAGTGCCAAAACTTTGGTGTCTATCTAGAAATGACAAAGGCATTGGCACTTGCATGAACATGACAAACACCTTACATCAATGCCATGCATCACCATCAGGAAATAATTGTAGCACAACTTGAACATTCCAAACCAGTTCAACCACTTGCACACTCCAAGAATTGATGCCTAGGTTTTTGAAGCACAAGAAACAAATTCTTGGTTGTTTTTTTATCCTATCAAGACTTGTTAGAAGCTTGGGCATCTTACCTTCCAACTCCTTTGTAACTTTTGTATATTATGTAAATGTAGCTTAGGACTTCTCTAAACAACATGGAAGCCAAAAACCTACGACTCCAAGAAGCATCTACATTCTCATTCTTCTTGGCTTCTCTTTCATTTCTTTTAGTTTTTCATGTTATTTGTAATACAAAACATCGATGCCTTGCAACACCAATTGTACTAAGCATTTGTAGTACCATTTCATACTTAATACAAGTGTTGTATATATGTGGTGTATTTTGCAATTGCAACGTTCTCTTCTTGAAACACCAATTGTACTAAACATTTGTAGTATCATTTCATACTTAATACAAGTTTATATGTGGTGTATTTTTGTAATTGCAACATTCTCTTATGTGTCTTTTGTTGAGATGCATTTTTCCTTCATTAACTGAGTAGAAGGCCCAATATTTCGCAATGCAACTCTGACTATAACTATAATTTGTCCTCTACACCAACCATCATAGGCCCTTGATGTGTGGATCATAGAGAAACATAAAGGAGAAAGTGTTTGTAAGGCTATTCCTTACACTTCAAATTATCCGAGGAAGCATAAACCTCTAGAAGATAAGTCTTGTTATGAATATTGTGGAAAAATAGAAGAGATTAATGGAGATGACAATGTTAGTAGGAATGCATAAAAAGAGAGGAAGCCCCTCAAAGAAAAAACAAAGAGAAGGAAATTGTAAGAGAACAATTTTAAAAACCAAAAACAAATATCATAGATGTTAATGAGAAGTGGGGCCAAGACCACAAATAAAAATAAAAAAGTAGATGAAAATGGTATCATATATGGTGTTAAGAAGTCGGGCTAATCCCACAAATAAAAATAAAAAGTGATGATAAAAGTGGTATCAGGCAATATTAGAAAATAAAAATTAAAAAAATGATTATAAAAATGGGATCATGGAATGTTAGGGATTTGAATAAGACCACCTTAAAAAGAGTTATTAGGGAACAAAACAATTGTTATAGTCCCAAGTTTGTTTTAATACAAGAAACAAAATTGAGTAGAGAGGAATGTAAGGATACATTCAAAAATATTTGGAAGATATTTAAGTTGTGGTTATAAATGTATATGCTCTAACTATACTTAATTCTCTTGAACGATATTGCAAGGACTTGAACATATTAGTCAATACAATGATGATTCATGATCATGATATATAGATTCTTAGGTACTTCAACAAAGTTCTATGTCCTAAGGGAAATAAGTAATTGTATGCTTAAATGGTCTAAATCAATGGAGACTTGTATTTCATTCAATTCAAATGGCTTTTAGGATGTTATTCCCTCAAGCTTTCAATATAAGTGGGATAATAGATGTATGGAAAAGCTTATTAGAAGGATTCGACATATTTTTTTCATCTAATACATCGTTGCAAATAAAATATACAATCCTTTTAAAGATTTTGTTGCATCATAAACTCAAACATATTAGAAGGATTGCACATATTTTTGTCATCTAATACATGGTTGCAATAAAATATACAACCGCTTCAAAGATTTTGTTGCAAACAAGATTAGATCATAAACTCATTCTCTTAAGAGGTGATCTATTCAATAATGGTTATCCAAATCCATTTTGATTTCAGTCTATGATTTGTTTCTTATGCTTATGTTATGTCGAGATTGAGCAAGGTTTGAAGGATCATGTATGTACATGCTCATTCAAAAGATGAAATATCTTAAGGGACACATGAATATTTGGAATGTTAGTCTTTGGGTAACATATGTCAAACAACGGAAGAAATTAAACTCAAACTAAAAACTTTACAAGAGAGCAGTAATCAATCAATGGACATTATGTATGTGTAAGAAAGCAATTACTTTCTCATGATAATAATATATTGAAATAGAAATAGTTATAGTAGTCCTAATAATTTAGGGAGAGATAGCTCAAGGAAGAGGACAAAAACGCCAACTTCTTTCATGGTACAACCAAAACATATTTCTCTTTTTGTCAAATCAAAAATATTTTAGCTCCATATAGAATAAGTATTGAAGAAGAAAAAAATATTAAGAAGAAAGCAATTAATTATTTCAAAGATATGGTGTTAGAAGTTGGGCAAGACAAGAAAGGTAAGTTTTTTTAAAAAATTCCATCAGTTATCACACAAGAACAAAACAAAAGCTTGATGAGGATACATGATGATACAATCATTGCACAAGCAGCGATTGCAAAGCATACTATCAATTATCATACAAGAATAGAATAAAAGCATGATGAAAATTCTTGATGATGTAATCATTGCACAAGAGGCCATAAGGTTAGATGGAGTTATCTATATATTATTCTTAAAAGCTTTGGTTTTGATCTAAGACTGGTTTGAGGTTGTTCCCAATGTCTTTCCCAGCTAGAGTTGGATTATCCAATAGAGGAGCCATTAATCAAATTTGAATATCTTAAAGCTATTTGTGACCTCAATCATTAACAAATAGTACCTTTAACTCTATCTTCAGTTTGTTAATGATACTTTTCTTTTGGGTCACACTCCTTAAATCATTTGGGGTCACATTCCTTAAATGATTGAGGTCATGGAGTTGGTATCAAAATTATCATGCTATGAGAAGGTTGTTTTGTGGTTAATACTACAAAATATAAGATCTTTTTCATTAATACTACCCAGATTTACAATGAATTATTGTGGAAATTTTAGGATTTAAGGTTGAAATATTGCATTACATTTTTGGATATTTCTTTCTCTAATAAATGAAAGGAGCTTTTGGACACAATTTTGGATTGAATGAAATCTTGTTTGGCAAGTTGGAAAAACAAGTTTTAAACCATAGTTGGAAGGCGACAACTTTTAAAAGCTACAATGCTAACAAGATAGTGTTTGCAAGGAAAGAACATTGAAGGATCAATCTTGAGAAATTACAAACTCATTATTTGGAGATTATTCAAAGATCAAGAAAAAAGTTAGACCAAAAATGTTAATTTAAAAACTTTAAGGTTCTCTCAATGCAATGAAATTGTTCAAGGAACAAACCCTTGGATTAGAACTATCTATGAAATAGTTCGCTATTCATCAAAAAAACATAATATATGGTCAATCAATGAGGGCAGTCTATAAACTTTTAGTCCAATGCTTTGGTTGAAGCCTTATCCTCCTATATTTTATCCACAATGTAACCATTCACTTGGAAATGTCTAGCCTAAAGGTTAATGTGAACAACTAGTAGAAATCATGGATTTCTATTAGCAAACATGGTTAAAATATATCAAATGAGCTTCAAAATATGCTTCATGATTTCCTATTTTTACATAGAAGAATGAGTTGGATTTTAATCTATCAAATGATGGTGGATACTAAGTTGGGATATAAGGATTTTGTGCACTCAAAGTTTCCTACTCCGATGATTTCCCTTGGAAGAATGGTTAGTGGACATTTCTTTAATAGAAAGGAAAATGAAGAATCTCTTTGAAACGTGACCGCATTTATAGAGGGAAATGGTGTTCATCTTTCATCTTAGCCAAAAAAAAAATTAAAATTTTAAAATAAGTGGCGTTCATCTTCATCTTAGCAAAATAAAATTAAAATTTTAAAAGCCAATTGGATGAATGAGACTTCATATCCTAGTAAAATGATATCAAGGAGGTGATTACTGAACAATTTGATGAGTAAAACTTCATATCTTAATAAAATAATATCAGAGAGGTGATTACAAAACATAGCCTTTTGAAAAAGACAAAAACATCTGTTTGACAGAAAGGGAAATGAAAATTATCTTTACTAAAAATGCATGCTAGATGTAGGTTAATTAACCAGATAAATATAATGTTTTTGTTAATTTGGATATTAACACCTTAGAAACCACACAACTTAAAAGATAAAAATTACAATATCAAAATCTCGGATTTATATAGAATAATTTGTTCCATTAAAAAACTCGCATACCAGAAAGTTTTTTCAACATAAATTAGGGGAATAAGAAACCACAAAACTTAAAATCAAAGTACTTAACACGAACTACTTTCTACATATTTCACTCCTTCAAATGCAGCATCAAAAATGATGTCCCTTATGGTATATAGCTATCTAAACATAAATGGAGGCATTTGAAAAACTTTGAAGAGTTATATCACAAAATCCTTGGAAGGACACAGATCCTTCAAACCATCTGTTTCTCTAATGGTGGTTTCAAGTGAAATCATTCCTGCCCCTAAAATAGCGGTTCTACTCCGGGTGGACTTCACTCGGTCCTTGCTATTTGTTCTTGTCAACATTTCTTGCAAGATTTCCCTAAAACCAGGTAGACTTCTCCACTCAGTTCTCACTATTTGTTCATGTCAACATTTCAAACTAGATTTCAGGGGATAGATAGAGGTTTAATGCTCTCATTGCAGAGTTTCTGTACAGCCAAGTCAGAATTTGACGCATTCGCAGATTGGACACAATGTCGTCCACTTCAATAATTCTTCAAACGGCTAAAGAATATGGTTGAGACCTCCAAAAACCTTCAGTTTTCAGCAAGTTTAGGGCAAGCACAGGTTGCTCGCTCTCCATTTCCTTCAAGTCGCTGGGAGGTTTTAGTTCTTCAAGCAGATGAAACGGAACTTTTGATGCACTCTCCAAAACATGGGCAGCAGATCAAGCATTGAGATAAGTTGTGAGAAATCATGGTAGGGAACTGCAACAGAATTCTCACCGTCAGTCATTCAGTAAGTGCTCTTTACAACCACCTAATCTTTAGGCTAGAAAGTCAATCAGGAAGAGACCGTCCATCTCCAACCAAGAAGGCTTTAAAGTACCTTGTTCCATCGTCAGAAGGTAGTATGGGTCCTATGTTGAGATCTCATACTATAGCAGTAAATTGTCCCCAAGAACCCAGGTCATGTCAAGAGAAGGTGGATCCAAGTCAACAACCAAGTAGACCTAATGACTAAGACTTTAGAACTCCAAATAGAAGGTCCAATGTTCAAATCCAACAGATAGTTGGGTTGTACACCATGTTCCGATAACCAGAGTTTGGTTGGATTAAAATACATTGTCCCAAATGGCCTATGGTCTCATGGACACCAAAACACACTTTACTTTCAAAGAGGTTCAAAAAAACTGTGCTTCGCTTTTAATTTTGCTAGTGGCTTGAACTTTACCTCGTCTCCTGATGTTTGGAATTTTTGTTTCGATTGTGTACTTTGATATTAGCTATATTGACATCACTGTAGAGGCATAGGACTTTTAATTCAACATATATTAAAAAAATGTTTAGCATTATGCAACCAAATAAGAAATGGGTGGGTAATGGCCATATGAAACTGAAGTATCTCTGCAACTATGCCATGAGAATATACTACATTTACTAACTGAAAGTATAAACAAATACCACCAAATAAATCCTTCAGATGATAGATTTTAAATGACAGCTCCCATTTAAGGCATTAAAACATCCCATTATAAATGAGGCATCATGACTATATAACATCCATGCTCCCTCCATAAAGGAATCTATGCTATGCCCTCTTCCTGCAGGGTCCTTTACATAGGGGCAGTGACATCTATAGACACAAGATTAGAGGAGTGTTATGCAAACATTGACATAGAGGACATATCCAGACAGTTTACAAAATATTAAGCAAACAGGCCTGATTTGAAAAAAAAATCCCTATAATACTTGACTCCAAGCTGCTCATAAGGGAGAAACACTACACTGAAAACTAATGGTAAGGTAAAATAAGCAATAAAAATAGGTATGTGATCATCGAATTTGAATAAGAGGTAGAATCAGGCTACTGGCTAAACAATAACTATAAACACCATTATTAAAATCAAAATAGTAACATATTCTCAATTTTATTAATTTTTAAAGAAAAAAAGAGGTAGTAACACAACTAAGAAAATTGTCATATGTTTTGAAGTATATGAACATATGGATTGATCTATACAAATTTTTTTAAAATATTTTGAACTATGAAGTGATGCACAGACCTTGAAGTATCCCATCTAGTGATAGATGTTCTTCAGCAAAGTGATTTGGTAGAAATTACAAAATAGCACTCCAAGGATTGATATTTTTCTCGTTTCTTTTCAGTCTCATTAATTATATTGGGTCTCCTTGGGCAAAATTAAAAAAATATTCCATTTCATTTCATAAAGAATGTTCTCGCAGAGTCAATGGCTACAAATTTGCTGCAATACCATGAATCGTATTAGGTCTCCTGTAGAGAAAATAAAAAATATATTCCATTTCATTTCATATAGAATGTTCTCATAGAGTCAATAGCTACATATTTCCTGCAATGAACAGCATGGAACTAGAGTCAATCGTGTTCCCCAACAAGGGCGGATGAAAATAAACACTGATGATGCTTCAAAAGATAGCGGATGAAAATAAACACTGATGATGTTTAATATGTCAGGTATTGTTGGTGCAAACCAAACTTTAAGAACATTGCAGGAATTGGCATTGCTTCTAAAAATGTCACAAAAGCTTTAGCCATAACAGATAATCATGTATTTGCCTTTAGAAGTAAGAATCCTAAAGGTGATCTTATCTCTAAATGGTTTGTTAGAGCTAATGGCACAAATTTGGAGGCTCTCTCAATTACTTCTACAAGCTTTACCCATATTCTTCCTGGATTCAACTCTGCTGGAGACTGGCTACCAAATGGGGCTCTTCCCAAGACCAAGGTAAAGAAATGAATTCACGAAGTGCTAGGAGGATGGCCTACCTGATTTTTGTAGCCTCATTACCAGTGAAGTCAGTGATGTTCGTTAGACAAATTAAAAAAGCCAAGGCCATTTCTCCTTTTTCTAAAGCCCAATGTTGATCTCAGTCTCCACAAAATGGAAGGCCCTAGCAATGTCCTGGGGGTCAACAGGATTAATACCTGGACAAGAGAAGGTCTTTCTGCATGTACATCGTGATTCAAGAAATGACTGAAAAAGGGCTGTGAGGAATCAATAAAGAGAATTTTTTGGCCAAATTCCATGTGTGTTAGCAGCCTCATTTTAGTTTCTAGAAACACTGATCCTGATGCTCATGGTGGCTCTGAACCCTCTGAGGGAAGTAACTATCTTCTGCTTCTGGTCTACATGCATTGGTATTCAGCGTAGTTTTCTTTCAGTTAGTGAGATTGTCATTTGATCTGTTTGGTATATCCTTTTGGTTTCCAGTCTTAGTTCGTGTTGCAGTGGACATACATAGAAGGGATAAATTCTTCTGAAACTGTTCACTTTCACTTTATCATTCAACTGTTTGAAGCCCTAAAGAGGGCCTTACAAGACCCAGCTGTACTTAGCTTTTTGAGCTTTTTGCATCATGGTCTTATCTGGAAAACATCTAGATACAGTGGAGTGTTGTGATCTGCTGCATTATCCTAGAGGTCAACAGGATTAATGCCTAGACCAAAGAAGCTATTTCCAAACTGTACAGTGTCTCATTTGAGAAATGACTAGAAAGGGGCTGTGAACAATAAGGAGAATCTTTGGGAAAAACTTGGCATATATATGGAAAGAGGGCCTCATTTCCATTCCAAATAATACTGATTCTACAAGCACTGGTATATTTTTGTGGGGACAGGGGGTGCACACAAAAAGGAATGTAAATGACAACTCTCTTAAACTCAAGAAAAAAGCCATCCATATATATATCTGGCAGAAAATGGCAACTTATATCTCAAAGCAACAAAATTCATTAACAACTTAAACATTGACCAATGAGAGAATAATCATAACTAGCTTGCAGCACATTGAGGAATTTCCAAACAACTACTTGAATAGCAGGATAATTTAAAATCTCATTAAGATTTTCCTCATGAAAGTGTCAAAGCAATCTCAAGAATCTTAACTGCAAAACTTCCTTAAGCCATCCAAGAGGCTTCTTAGGAACAGTTACTAGAATGACTAAGAGATGAATGTCTATCAGCTTTTAAAGGAATGAAGAGTGACAACACACACAGGAACAATTGGACACAAATCATTGATAAACCAAAAGAATACAGATTCAATCGCCCTTCTTCCTGAAAGAACATCCTTCAGTCAAGCGTGCACGACCACCAGTTGGCTGACATAGGACAGTTTGACAATTCCCACACACAACCACCGTCTGTGAATGACTGAATACAGTCGTGCTGTAATAAAACATGACATAATGTCAAGAATAATATAAAATAAAAGAACTGCTTTATGATTGTCACTCCTAAACAAAGTTGTTAAATGAAGCCAGACCAAAAAATGTAGATTGTAAACAGTGCACATGTGGGAGTAGCCAAACAAAAAACTGATATCAGCTTACATGTTGAAGCATCCTTGACACTTCACATCCTGCAAAGAATAACATAACACTCAAATGAAAATCAAAATAATGCAACGAAAAGATTAGCATTCAAATCTCCAACATTCTATTTAGATCTAACTAGAATCAATACCATGAAAAAGGAATTTGGCGACTGCACAAGACGTTTCAATTTGTGCTTTCGCTTTTCCAGCTCAGCAGGAGGATGAAGCAAGTCAATATCATTAGAAAGCACCTGCAGCCATCAAATAAGTTTTAGCATGTCAGACAATATGCTACTCATTAAATGTGAGGATACACAAGTTTTAGAATCTAGACACAATATGAAGCTGACTAATATATGTTGCCCTCCCCTTAAAAGGTTCAGTCATTCGCACCAAGTTTGCCAAAGATCATACTATCAAGAAGAGCCAATTATATTTACATCAAGTTTCTGCAAGTCCTTTTAGAAACCTCTTAGACAAATGACTACTTTTGCAAAATCTTTGGGCCTTTCATATTTTGTTTATACATGAGACTGCTCTTTCCACAAGGAACCCACACATTCTACAAAGTCCATGCAAGGTCATCATACCATAGTTTCGAAAACTCATCGGGAAATCGCTAGTTCTCACGAAACTTGCAAGAATTCGTGTCCGACAAGTTTTTTAATTTTCTCGACATCAAGAAACTTGCCGACTCATTACGAATTTGGACCATTTTCTCGCCAAATTCTAGCAAGAAACTCGCCCACTCATAACGAATTTTGGACCATTTTCTCGCCAAATTCTAGCAAGAAACTTGGCCATGGGCTCCAAAAAAAAATATGAAAGTTTAAAACTGCTTTAAAAACTTGGCTGGCTTTATTCATTTACATTAAGAACACCATCCAAAACAAAGTTATCCAGTCCCTTGCCATCTACTTATTGCTTATATCAAAATCAAAATCCCCAATCAGTTCAAGCGCAACATTTCATGACCTTTGAACAGAATTGTACATCTAAACATTATTTCTTTTTGTACTCTCATGTGTCAGACTCCATTGACTTCATTGACCAAAGTACACGCTAAATCTGAGTTCAAGCCTACTTTTTGAATGTTACCAGGAGAATATTTTTCTCTGAAAGTTACACACTAAGACAATATGTTTGTACTTGACGACGGTAAATAAAAAAATTGATAGATATATGATCTTATTTGATTATTCTTTGTGAGGTTAGAGTAACATGCTTCATGCCAATATTTCCTAAGGAAAGGCGAGACTCATCTTGTATAAAGATTGCAAATGCTAGTGAAACAACGTAGATAGTGTTTGGTATTTACAATAATATGGTTTCTTGTAGTTATAGATTATGAAATATTTAGAGATATTACTAAAAGACAAAGTAATTCATCTTTTTGTACAAAGAAGTCAGGTAGGAAATAAACAAGAGAGCAAATTACTACATAAGAAGGGAGTTTACCGGGTAAACTTTTTGGCTATATACTTTGTAATGAATATCTAATATAAAATCTCAACTTTTTGGCTCTCCAATTGTTGCTTAAAACATTCTTTCCCCTATTTATTAGAAAAAAAATCTTCATGTACTTTTTTGCTGAGTTATACACCTTATTTGGTCTCTCCATTGGATAATACAAAATGCACCTTAGATAATACAAATCCATTAGATAATACAAAATGCACATTATATAATACAAAATAACCTTTTATCATCCATTTAGATAATACAAATACGAAATACCTTTCAATTTTTCTAATTAACACTTTGCAAGCTTGTTAAATGACAACTCCAACACAATTAAATACACCTTATTTGGTCTCCTTTAGATAATAAAAAAGGCACATTAGGTATAGCTTTCAATAAAAGGTTCAAGCTTTCAACTAAATTACACACAAGGTTGCTCAGCTTGATGAGGGAGGACAAAGAAGGGAGGGACATTCTTTGCTCAAGAATCACCCAATTTGTCTCAAATTTCATCGCCTTACAAAGCCTTCTAGTTGCATCGCCTGCTTTGAAGCAGATTTTTGTGAGCAAGGAATGGTAACCTCATCGCTTCATTCAAAAGAGGAGGGGAAGTGGTAAATAAGGCAAGTTTTTGATGATTCATTTTAAGTGAGTGTGCAAAAAATTCTCAAGTTAAATAGTTGTTTAAATTTGAAGTCTTATTTTATAATTCAAAAAATTTAGTATTTTTTTCTAAATTTAACTAATTTAACTACAATGATTAATTTTGTGACAAAACCCTTGGTAAGGGTTCTTCGCCTTGTAGATGGTGAAAAATTAGCAATGTATTATTTAAATGAGACAATGGGTAAAGCAAAAGAGGCCATCCAACACTATTACAATGGCAATCAATGCAAGTATGAACCCATTTGATGTATCATTGATAAGAGATGGTCGAGGCAACTCCATCAACCTATTCATGCAATGGGGTACTTCTTGAACCCCAAATTCTTTTTCACTAGCAATCTTAATGTTGATGAAGAGGTCCAAGGGGGTTCTATACTTGCATTGACAAGATGATAGATGACCCCACCAAACATTGTCTCATCCCTACCAAGTTGCAAGCCTATAAGGAGGCTCAAAGGAGACTTTTCATATCCCTCCTATAAAGCATCAAGGTCAACCTTGAAACCAAGGAAAATAATTAAACTTTTAAGCATTTTTTAATTGCAGTTTAGGATGACACAATTACAAATATCCCTCCTATATAGCATCAAGGTCAACCTTGAAACCAAGGAAAATAATTAAACTTTTAAGCATTTTTTAATTGCAGTTTAGGATGACACAATTACAAATGTAAGTTAATAATCTGAAAAAAATATTCTTTTTAGATTTATTGTAGGAGTATGGTTCAAGAAAACCTAATCTGAGGAAGATCATAATTCATCCCAAGAGCACCTCAATGACCTTGTATTCATACTGTACAATCTTTGGCTTTGCACCAGATAAGTGGAGACAAATGAATCCTATGAGGCGATTGACTTGGCTGAGCTAGATCCACTATCTAATTAGATTGCTAAATATCCATTGGGTACTGAATTTATTGTTGAGGACATCGAGGCATTAGAGGTGGAAGCGGAACATATGAGAGGATTGGAGGAGATATACCATGATGATCCCATACCTGAGGAGCCTCCAATTCAACCACCTGTCCAAAGCCAACCATCCAGTTCAAGGGTGAGGTGGGGAAAACAAAAAGCAGTTTAAAAATTGCTTTATATTTTGAAATTTTGAATTTGTATGATGTATTTCATTGGATTTCATGATTTAAGAACTGTAATTGTACACTTTCATGAATATCTATCATAAAAGCAGCTTTCTAGCTCTCCAATTATTATTTCAAATTTTTATTTCTTTTTTAATTCAAATATTTTCTTTGGTTTCCTTTGTCAAGTTTTCCCTAGTTGTCATTAAAATCTCCAAAACTGGAGTGCAAAGTTTTCCCGAGTTGCAAATTTTCTAACTGTGATAATAGGAGTCATTCCCTTTACACTTCATGTAGAGAAGGTCAAACATGTGACTGATAGATCTAATAGCAAAAAGGAAAATCCAGCTGCAATGATAATCAAAAATAGATTGTCCTATTCAAAGCCACAAATCTGATTAACACATCAATAGAATCCATCGATACAAATCATAAAGTAAAAATTTAGAGACACTTCATAGGAGCATTCTACAACATCCTCACAAACTCAATTAGAGACACTTCATGGGAGCATTCTACAACATCCTTCACATTTTAAACAGTTTTAGATACCAGACTTAAAGTGAATTATGATGGGCATGACGACATAAGAGCAGGCTTATTGCAGATAAAATATTTAGTCATAGTGGAGTCCAAAACAAATTGGCAAGGCAACCATAGTTACAATGTTTGAAAATTTTATTTCATTCGGAAGGTCCAAAAAACCCGAACACTCGTATATTTTTAAAAAGTTCAAAATATCTGATTTGGAAATGTTATGTGCTCAAATAAAATATAGACTATTAAGAATAGTAAGGAAAGATTTATTATTTGATGTTCTTAACTTCTTGTAGTTAAAAGATCTTAATATAGGTAAGAAGGTTGGAAACTTCAGATTCATTTCAAAAGCCAAAAAAGATTCGAAAAATCACTGCTTCCATAAAAGCTTGAAAATTTTAAATGCTGTTGAGAAAACATAAGAACACATGTCAAATACAATTACAGAACAATTCATGAGCATAACTTCGTAGAAATATATCAGTTATATTTTTAATCAAAGCATTGTAGTCAAACTTTTGCAAGTGGCTTTGGTGGTGCCAAGGAGAAATATTAAAAATTGACTTTCTTTATATAAGAAGACTTACAAAAGAATAATCTGCAGAAAAGGATGGTAGGTGGATGTTAGGCTGACTGTGAATAATCAATACCTTATTGTCATGCACACTTTGATAGTTTTAGGTCTTTTCCTTATGTTTTTTATATTTTAACGTTAGAAATTATTTTAAACTTTACAAAGCTACAAATCTGGCAGTACTAATTCAGACATTCTATAAAAATCAGTCTGATCCAGATTTGGTCAAGATCCAACAGGATTTGATAACTATGAGGGCAAAATAGTATTTTCAGACTCAGAGATATGTTCCTAACAGCTGAACCAAAATCACACGACTTATGGTATACATCCAAGTGCTTGATCACAAAAACTGAGGTGGTTCTTTTCCGGCACTCCTAACACTGTACTAACAAGTCTTTAGCCAAGATTTCAGGCAATCCACTTAGATATTTGAGCACAAGAGTTAATCCATAGTAGAAAATTTATTCCACAAGGGGTACAAAGCTCTCAAAACCTCATGCCATCGATTTCCAATTGTTCAGACCCCCTTCTCTTGCACATGAGGTTGAGAATTCTCTTTGAGTCTGCTAAAGTGAAGGTAACAAAAATAGGGATTCAGATCCTTCTAGAACACCATTGCACATTTTGAACAATATGCCTAACTGGTTATGCTATTAATACCAATTATATCAAACATCACCAGTTTGTACTTATAAGATGTTCTCATTTCCGCATAAATTACAAAGATCTACCACCACTTCCTATATCATAATAAATAGTGGATTGTACAGATGACATTATAATCCCTTTCAAGCATGTTAAATAATATTCTTTTTTTTGCCTTTTAATTTCTATGTTTGCATTTAATTTTGCATATTACATAGTTTTGAAGCTATTAGAAACTCTGAACTTTGTTAAGCCTTTCCACTTCTCAAACCTCCAGAAGTTTTCAGACATTCCACCCATTCCTACAACTATAGATAATTAAGTAAACAATACAAGTAGCAAATCATTTACTAGGTAATCGTAGCAGGCTATGCCGGCAAAGAAAAACAATTCCAATAATAATAACCTAAGTTCAAGCCACATGAGGCATCATGCTCCCAATGTATTACTGAATATGTCAAGATGCAGGATTCCTAAGCCAAGGCTGGAGGCATGTGCCCGTCAAAATTAGACACAGTCTACATCCCTCATACATGACTTCTAACAATATTCAGAGCATGGTATAATATATTTTCTTGTCCATTATTCACCATCCATCTATAAGATGTCAGGTTGTCATTGAAGGTTAACAAGTCCTAAGATTCATGCATATATAATTAACATGACATGACTTTAATACCAAAATTCCTGGCAAGCTCGTAATTCCTCCAAAATGTAACCCTGATTGAAGAAAGCTTGCCTCCAATATATAAATTTCATGTTAGTTCTTCGATACTGATTCGTGAAATAGGATCTGTAAAATCCAGAATATATCATAGATATAAACTTGATAATACGTTCATCTCATGGAGCAAAATCTAGATTAGTAATTAAGGCCAATGCAATGCTTACATGCCAAACTGCACTGTCACAAATGTCCAAATATGCATCCCGGCCCAGGACACACGAACTTGGTTAGATGTGAACAGGCATGACATGAATGGCCAAAAATTAATATAGAATAATTACTATAATCAGAACATTAATGTCTTTGAAGGAAAAGGCAAGGCTCGAACTCAGTAGTATCTTTAACAAGGGTTTCAACAAGCCCCCTTACAACGTGTTTAAATATACAAAAACAATCCTCAAGGTGTACATATTAAAATAGAAGAATGAATCCAAAAATCGCCGTAAAAATAGGTTATGCAGTCGCCTAAGGATTTTACGACTAAATGCACTGAAAGCCCTCAACCCTTGGAATCCTCCATATCGCTCAATCACCATGTAAGAAAATAACATCTCAAAAGCTGGTAAATTGAATAGAAAGCCTAGAGAAGAGTAAGCAATTACCATTTTCGAAGCAGGAAGTAGTGTTGTGATCGTCTCTGAAAAGAAATCACAAAAAACAGCCGCACCAAAGCAAAAACCCTCTCCGACACCAGAGAAGTCGAGAGGAGCTCGATTCCTGTATTTATTTGGGCCGAATACTAACTCTATCGTCGATCGGTGTCGGACTCGTATCCTGGCCGTTGGTGTGGATTCCCACTCTCGTTTAGGTTAAATTGGGGAAGATGTATGGCGATGGAGGGGGACCAAAAGGTCTAATTAAAATGTGCCTCCACACCTAATTTTGGTATTTATTTATCTCCTTAAATTTGCTACCTTAGTTTTGCGAGATAAGCATGCTCTTAGACCAAGGCAGTTCTTACTATTTATAGGGTTACAGAAAATGATATTAGAGACCTATTTTATCTATTTATTTAATTATAGTTTAATTATTATAAGATAGTTTGGATTTGAATTTTTTACTATTAAGTTTAAAAGTCAATAATTTTGTAAATTTTTATATTTTTTTAATTAAAAAATTTTAATATTTTATTTGTGTTGAAATATTTTAACGGTATGTTGTTGGATTGTCATTTAAGTTACTAAAGTTTGAATCATGGGAAGAAAAGCCCTGTTGTGTCCGAGGGAGTGTGGTATTGGTTGGGAGTGTGGCCCCAACAGGGAGTGTGGTATTGGTTGGGAGTGTGGCCCTGGTTGTGTCCCACGGAGTGTGGCCTTGGTCGTGTCACCTATTATACTTGCATTACTTCAATCCAAAAAAAAAAAAAATTTCTTGAAGTGGATTTAATGGTTAAGACGTTGAAACTAATGATTAAGGTTCAAATCTTAAAAGAAAAAAAAGGTTGCACACTATGTTTGTGTAACCAAAATTTAAATATAGAAATATATATATAAAGATAAACACTAATCAAATAAATACATCATCCCATATAACATTTGGTCTCTCAACCTTAAAACTATTTTGTTTTTATTTTTTATTGTTGGTTCTCCTTTTAAACATATCTTATATACATAGAATAAACACTTATTGAATAAATACATCATCCAATATAACCTTTGGTCTCTCAACCTTAAAAACTAGTTTGTTTTTACTTTCGTATTGTTTGTGTTCATTTTACATCAAAGGCCACCACAGTTTGTAAAGATACATTAATTGTGGATGACAACTCATTGATAATATAGTCTCCACAGGGAAAATTGAATAATTAGGGGGAGGAGGAGGGTCCTGCTCCCCCTCCCTTGGTTCTTGCCAGTCCCTGGCTCATCTCGGGTCATCTCGCTCTAGGAATGCTTTGTAGCAGATGATCTCCTTGGGGGGAGATCTTTCTCCACTTTCTGCTCCTTTCCCAGCAATTTCAGGGTTTCTCTGCCAAAGCCTGGGGTTCAGTGCATCCCAGGGGTCTCCTAGGGTTCCCTACATGCTTTAGGGATCCCTTCCCCGATCTCCCTTAGGATTCCCCCTGGGGTTTTTTGTAGGTTTTTGCTTGGATCCGGTTCCCAGGGCTTCCTCGATCGGTGGTGGTGGTAGGTTGGGTTTTTGACTGCTTCTTGGTGCATCCCGTGAGGTCCTCTCTACTTCGAGGTTGGTCTGGTGGGGCAGTTTCCTCTTCTACTAGTGACTCCTCTCTGGGATGCTCGTGGTTGTTGTTGATCCCGTCCCTTTGGGTAGGGCCCTTTTCGGTTTCCTGTTTGGAGGCTTCTTCTTGCTAGATCTGCTTTTTGGTGGACACCCAGGGCATTGGTTGGCCATCGGGGTGGGCCTCTTCCTCTGCCTGGGTTGTTCCCAACCCTAGTCCTAGTTCCCTGAAGCTTCCATGAGCAAGGATGGGGGGCTCTTGGTCCCTTCTTCTAGGGTTCCTAGGGTTTATGTTGCATGTTTGGATCTTAGGGGGACCCATGATCAGTGCATGCAGACCCTAGTTCCCCCAGGTTAGGCTTTCGAGGAACCCATCTTTGTGCCTGTTGTCGCTCCCCGCCTAGGATCCTCAGGTTGTTCATTTCAGTTCCTGCTCAGGGGCTTCTGGTCCCAGTTCCTTAGATTTGTTCATGATCAAGGATGGTGGTTCATGGGCCTTTTTGCTAGAGTGGTGGGGGCTTCCTTCTATATTATTTGGTCTAGGGGGGAGATCAGTGAATTTGCAGCTATGGTCCCTCCTTCCTCCTTCAGTTTTGGCTTTCAAGATCTTGTCTTTGCACCTGTTGTTGTTTTCCCTAGATCCTTCCGGCTTCCTCGTATTTCTCCTTATTGTGCATAGGGATATCTTGGCCTGTAGATATCCCCAGTAGTGTTGTTCCTCTTTTCAGGCTCAAGCGGAGGCATCCCATTTTTTTTCTTTGAGGACCCTGATGCCATTTCCTAGGTTGTCCCGCTGCTGATCCCTGGTCTATATCCCGGTGCTGCTTGTTGCTTTGCTCATGCGGCTGCTTGCTGCCCTATTGCACCTCGGATTGCATCCAGCAGCATCCCTAGACGAGGATCCTCTCCAATTTTCTATATTTCCCTGCTTCATATTTTTGAGCAGGATTTTTGGTTGCAAGTTATCCTTGGCCTTCTTGCTCTCCCTACGCAGGTTTGTGCAAATGTTCTATTTCCACCCCTAGGAGGATCCCGGTCTGTTGTATCCACCCTCGGGTGGATCCCAAACTGTTGTATCCACCCCTGGGAGGATCCCAGTCTGCCATCAATGGGAGTATGATACCTTGGCAAAGCGGGTTTCACTAATGGTTTCTAGAATCTGGTCTTTCTGCTAGATCAAGTTTTATTTATGGCCCTTTCCCTTTCAGTTTGTGTTTATTTTCATGTATTTAGGAATTGCTTTAAATCTCGGTACTGTGACCCTTTTTGTTATAAGGTTTTGGGATCCTCTTAAAAAATCCAATTTGTATATAAAATTCTAGTTACTTATCAAAAACAAATATAGTCTCTACAGGGATTAAGTTGCTACACTATCATTATTTCTTTGGTGGATTGCAGTGTTCATGCAAATTAATTTATCTTCACTAGCTAGTCAATTAAATATTAAAAAAATTAACAATGATAATAAGCTAAAGTTTTTAAGGTTATTTTATTAATTTTATATTTTTTAATTTAATTTAATTTTTTGATGAACACACACCCACCCCCCTCACACACTCATTCATGCCATCGTTTGAACTTTGGACCTCCCAAAGAAAAGCCAAAGCCCAAATCGTTGCGTTGTCCCCCTGAGACTAATTTAAAATCTTAATTTATAAATCACTTGAAAAGACTATCATTAATATAAATAAATAAAAAAACCATTTCTCAAACAAATCTATGAGAAAAAAATGGTTAAGATACCTTTATTGAAGCAAAAAAAACATCTAGTAATTATTTGCTTTTTTGTATGTTCATAACTTGAGTGACCATATTAGTTGTTTGTCTTTTTTTTTATTAAATCATAACTTGATTGACCATTAGCTGTTTGTTTTTTTTTTATCAAATCATAACTTGATTGTCCATTAGTTATTTGTCTCGTTTTGTTGTCAAATCATACTCACAGCCCAAATCAAATAATTTTTCATAAGAGAACGTCTTAATCAAATGGGACAATCAAAGGGGCAAGGGTGGGAGTAATGGAATCGAGAGAAGGTGGGAGAATAAAATTAAAAACATTGAATAATTTTTCATTACTATTACATTCACAAACTTGAACATGTATTTATACATATAATGGAGTTTTTTTGTTAGGACCTCATCTTAACATTATTATGTAATGATCTCATTCAAACATTAATATGTAATACATTATAATGAGTATGTGTTACTCGGGGTACCTAGACATATGGGTCCATATAATGTAATCGTTATAAAAGATGTAACTGATTCTTTAGTAGAAGTTTCTAGTTGGGGTCCCTACTTGCATGTGAAATTGACTCTTGAGCATTAGTGTTAGGGTTGATAGGAGTATTTAAAAGATAAGGTATGGATGGAATATATCAAATCTTTTCATATTGTATTAAAGCTTTGCTTCTAAGGAGGTTGCCCTCTCAATGAGATCAACAATTTTGTATTGTGATTCTATTTTGTTCAATAAAGTTGTGATATTTCCATTCGTATGCAATATTGTTGTTTTTATTTTTGTTAATTATGTTATTTGTTGCAATATCTATGTGGATGTGCTTATTTTTAATGGGAAGGTTCCTAATGCTCTTAGATATCTCAAGAGACCCTTGGTGCTTCACCTTCTTCTCTAACCCTTCAACTTCTCTCAAGTGTAATAAATAAAGTGATAATTATTTATCAACCAAATAATGTAATAATTAGCTAGCATCCCTCCTTTCATTATTTGGTATAGCAAATATTTGAAGGTGTTGGTTATGGTTAAAAATGTACCTTTTACAACAAACTACTACCCCCTTAACGTTGAGAGAAATAAAATTGTAATCTGGCTTTGGCTTTGGCACTGGATCTTGCTCTTGCTTTAGCTCTAGCTTTGACTCTTCCTTTGAATATGGCTCTAGGTAATTACCTCTAGGTCTACCTTTGGGTCTGCCTCTAGGTTAGGGAGAGATCTAAGTATAATGGGTGATAAGAGCTTGTCTTCTATCTTTTCCCCATTGTATTCGATCTTGCCTTCAATTTCATAGTTCTACGAAGAAATTGCTCAATACTTTCCCCATATTGTACCCTTTATTTATGAAGTTGGTACTAAAGGTGAAGAATTATAGATTCATTATTTCCTTCAAATATAGTGGAAATCATATCACATGCTTCTGATGATGTCTTTACTTCATTGATGTGTGGTTGAATTCCATATGCTACACCAAGAGTGATGAGCATTAGTGCATTGACATCTCTCTCATAAAACTTTTATGGAGCTACAATCTCCTCAAGTCAAGTTTCTTCTTGGATGACTATGTCCTAGTTCTTCTTGATCACTAGGATGGTCCTCATCTTGGTCTTTCGAGGTGCAAAATTTGGACCTTTGAGCAATTGTGATTCTATGAAAAATATTTTTGGTGTTGTCATGGTGAAGGTTCCTTATATCTCGCAAAATGATACCCTTTTCTATATGCCACCAGTTTTATATACCAAACCTTTCTATATACCCACCTTTCCTATATACTTGGTACGTGGAAGAAGTTAGTTCTTTTGATATACATGGTCATATGTGAGAGAGACCTTAAGGTACATAAAATAGAACAATACATGGTACCAAGATAGTATGAAAATAAATTTTTCCTATCAATTACACATGCTTAAAGATAAATAGTTATATGTGGATATAACTTCCCTATATACTTAGATTTTCTTAATTTTAGAAATTCACATCTAACAATAATGACAAATAGGATAAGAAAATGAAGCGAAAGAGTAAAAACAAAATGGTCTTCTTATTTCTTCCTGATAATTTATAGGATCATGTCATTATGGTAGTTTTATTAGGCTATAAACACAATAGATTAATGTGACAACTTCTTGTAAATGTAAGCTAGAGGTGTCATCTATACCAAACTCTATGAATGTGCTTAAGCACATTTTTACTTGTGTACAAAGTGTCAAAATATGATGCTTACCTACTATAGACCAATGTTTTAAAACACAACACTTTTGATAATGATGTGGATTATGAAATTATAATTGTATTGCATTGCAAAAATATTACATATTTATAGGCACTAAGTGCATGTTACAAAACCACGATTTGAGCAAAACCATGAGCCCAAAACCATGTGTGTATTAAATGTCAATAGTTACAAGAACTCATTTAGAAAGTGGATTATTATTTAATATTTTCTAGAATATTCTTCATCATTCCTCCCCACCATAGAAGCATTGTACTCTGATGCATACAATTGAGGAGGAGAACAAACTAAAAAAGCACAAAAACTAAAAGACAATTATCCAAATTTTGTTGTGTTGGTAGTTAGAGTAGGTGTTTACAAAATATAAAATAGATGAGTCCATTAGGTCAAGCTTAGAAAGAGCTTTCCATTGACTATAAATACATCTATATTTGGGGTAGAAGAGTGCCTCGATTTGTGTAAAGAACAAAATACTCCTAGCAGCAAAAATACAAGCCAAACAAATAACCTCCAACTAAAAGAAAAAAAAATAAGAGAATTTTCAATCGAATATTCTTAGATATATTTGTTTCTTTTTTGTGTGTGTGTTTAAATAATGACTAGCCTCTTTCTTTTTTTCTTTTCTTTTTAATAAATATATCCTTGCTCTCTATTTTTGTGGAGGGGGAAAAGCGTGGGCATGGGCAAAGTGTGCGCACTCCACATGGGAGGAAGGGGAGGGGGGAAACATGGGCATGTACAACAAAATATGCATGCCATGTGATAAGGGAGGGAGAGAGTGGAAAGGGTAGAGTGTACCATTTTTTTTGTTAATCGACATGTGGCTATAGAGAGTGGGGGGTTTGGGAGAGCCATGGGACAATATTAGGACATGGTGATTTTTATTTTTTTATTTTTTATGGCCATGCATGGAATACATAAAAAATACAAAAGAAATGAATTGATATATATCCCACGGAGAAATAAATATGTACATGGAGGATATTGACGAGGAGATTCATGTGAAGACAAGTGGGATCCCTATTAGCTCCTTGAAGGGGCGATCAAAATGGTGCCACATGTTCAATGGAGAGAAGGACCATGTAGCGCATCATAGATCATATTTGGATGGCATCTTCGTGCCACATGTTCAATGGAGAGAAGGACCATGTAGCGCATCATAGATCATATTTGGATGGCATCGAAGATGATGTCAACAAAAGAAACAGACAATGGGGCTAGGGTTAGGGCTAAGGCACATGTTGGCTAGGGCTAATGGAACCATAGGGTGGCAAAAAGTTAAGGAGACTAGAAAGCGATTAAACTTGTGAATAAAATATGGCTAGCTTTCATCAATGTTGTAGAGGAAAAGGGACACAGGCGAAATATGGAACTCATGGTGAACAAGGCAGCTAACATTGATAATTTTTTCTTTTCTAGTTCGATGACTAGAGTGCTTGAATCGTGAGATAGTAAGCATACCATTGGGGCTGAGTGAGCAATACCAAACAACTTTGAGGTAGATAAGGATGGGGGGCAAGATGACAACTCACACAATGAAGGAGGAAAAGTGTAAGCGAAGCAAGGAAAAATGTCATGATCGCAACTAGGGACAAGAGCAAGGTCAATAATGATGAGGGATATGACTAGTATAGAATGCATGGTGGTGGTGCAAAAGACTATGGAGGGGAATCTAATGCAGGGGTAATATACAAAAAAATATAAGAGACCAAAAAGCAACTAGATCAAGTACATTGTTGAAGACAATGAGATCATAAATTGGGTGCAAAAAAATAGTCCACATGGAAAAAGACGAGAACAAACATGGATTAAACACGTCACCTCATAGGGCAGATATTGAGGTTTCAAAATGAGCATGTTTGGAGGTAGACAATATGGTGTAGTAGAGAAATATTTGCAGCTGAAGCATGCACTAGACGTGCCATTGAGGCATGTTAGAGGAGGACAAGTAGATAGTGAGGATATGTGACATTCATAATAGGACACCAAAATAGTCAAACAAATGACACAAGGAAAATTTGGCGAAGAAACAAGGTAGAACAAAAACCCAAACAACCAATAAGTAAGGCACGTTAACAAAAGGAGAAAAATATTAAATAGATGGATGAGAACCGTGTGGAGAGGTCACATTGGAAGTGGTTGGGATTGTGATACAACGATGACTTGTAGGTAAAATAAAGATATGAATAAAGGTAAAATATTATGATCTAGAAAAATGAAAGAGATGGGGGATATTTGCTAGAATGACCAAGACAAAAGTAGGGTAAAAATTGGGTGTTGATGTTATGGAATCAAGAAGTGGCAAGGTGGTGACCACAAACGTGTCCAAAGGAGAGAAGAATAGTACAAAAGGTGGATGCTTGCTATCATGGGCCATGCATTGAGGAATGGTACGACTGTGAACACTAATGTTAGTAAAGGAGTGGTACGTGCTAGTGCTCCATCAAGATGAGTTTTGTTTGATATGCAACCATCATCAGTAACTGAAACCAAGTTGATGAATGTTGGTAAAGAACAAGATATTGGTAAAATAGGTTGCAAGAACTCAAGTCTACATGTTGGGGTTGTAACAAGTCACATCATGTAACACATTGATGGTGGAAGAAAGAGGGACACAAACCTCCATATGTCATATTAGTGCCTATTGGGACTACGAGGTAGAGCCTAATGGCAAGCAAGATATGAGATGATGGGGTTGGCGATGGAGTTGGCACAACCTCCACCATCATAGAAACAATAGGGATAATATCTTCTTCTTTAATAGCAACATGGTCTAGTGGGAAGACGATGGGATTTTTACCCATTAACCCTAGTTTGAATCCAAGTGTTTCTACATATTTTTCTTCAACATGTGTCATTTCTTCTTCTACCATTTCTTCTAGAATGGTAGTTTGGATCAACTAGATTTCAATTGAGAGTGCTTTGGCTCATTGAGAGATCTCTTTGAGAGAGAGACTTTAGATAGGCAGTATGGTGCCTTAAACAAAAACAAATATGAAAGTAAGAACAACCTATGAATGATCGAGATGCTCTGATACCATTTATGAAAACAATTATGCAATGCTAAGTGGATGACAACTATGATATTATTATCTAGGATATTCCTTTTTTTCAATGACTTTACACAACTTTTTATGAGGGGTCCCAATCCCCTCATACTGAGTGGGGTTTGATCCTTGGACCTCTCAAAGGGGGGCCAAAACCCTTACCACTACAATAAGCATGCAACTCTTTATCTATGATATTCCTTATTAGATAAGTTTAAAAATATTTTTGACACCCAAAATATAATGACTCCTCACCACACTATAACTCTAACAACACTTTTTGACACTTATTTTTACTGACCATGACACCTCTTCAATAAAATCCCTTGACCTTTGACTAATTATAACTATGATTTTTTTTCACACTATATACTAAGACAACTGTTTTTCGATATATTATTGGACAATATACACTACTATTACAACATGGATTTTAAACTCACTTTGTCATGTATGAAAAATCACATACTTCACAAATTGACTATTTACACCTTATAATTCACCTTGACATAAACTTAAAAAACAACTATAACTCTTTATTAACAAAATGCTTTACTTGACTTAAAAACATGGATGCCACTCCCCCCTCTCTCTCTATTCTTTTCCTTTTCTTTTTCCCTTTTGTTTTTTTTACTACTTTCTTTTCTTTTCCTTTTTTATTCTCTTTCTTTTTCTTTTTTCTTTTTTTAATACTTTTCTTTTTCAACTTGCCCACTTTTAATATAGCCTGCTTATCACTTTTATTAAAATGCACCCTTTTTGTAACTTCAAAATATTGCTAAATAAAATACACTGAGGTTTGAACTTGTGACCTCTAAGTATAAATCTTCATGTGCTAGCCACAATGACTTTACTACAATGCTAATGTAAATGCCTGGACATATCATCCTCTATTCAGGAAACTTAAAGCAAACAAGCAAACGCCTTCTTTGAATGCTTCCTTGGTCTACTTCTCTCTAATGCACATGATCATATCTTCAATTATTGATTAACCATATTCAATGTTCCAACTCGTCCTAATAGAGCATCTCCATAGAGCTAAACATAATGTACAATATGCACAAACCATGTAGAAAAAGTGGTTATCTGTAGATGAAACGATTACAAAACAAAATTGAATTGCTCCTAATATTTTAGATGAGTGCGATAGATAAATGTAAAAAGATATTTTATCAAGTGATAGAATGACACATATGTATATCTGATTATAAAGTATTGTCATACAAAATGACAATCATATGAAAAAACTTCAAACCAAGAAAAAACAAGCCATCTACAAGTCTCTTGCTAAGCAACATCTACTTTGTGAACCAACTTTACAACATTTGTAGACTAGAGCTTTCAACCTTATTTTGACACATCAAAAGTTTTTACAACTATTAGATAGACTCTAAAGAAGTATTTTTGGAATTATTTCCATGATTTAAGAGAACGAATAAAAAATTAGATAGAAGTTCAAACTAAACATAGGTAAATTGACAGTGGATTTCAACTGATGCAAAAGGAACCCAAACATCTAAAATGAAGATAATACTTGCATCTACTCTAATACTAGATGATGGAATCGAGCGAAGGAAAAAGAAAAAAAATTAAAAACATTGAATAATTTGTCATTACTATTACTTTCATAATATTGTACATATATTTATACATATTATGAAGTATATTGGATATAGCAAGAGACCCTTGGTGCTTCACCTTCTTCTCTAACTCTTCAACTTATCTCAACCTCTCAGGAGACGCAACAAATAAAGTGTTAATTATTTATCACCCAAATTATGTAATAACAATGTAATAATGTGCTAACATGTAGTAGAGGAATCATCCATCCATGGTAGTGGTAACCCTAATTTACACCGAACCAATACCACCTTCATATCTCTCCTCTGGTCCACATATCAAAATGAGCTAGCCCATATTATCATCCATCAAAAATATCATTAAAGCATGAAGAATTTACCAAAATTATGGATTCCTTTGGCATGGCAAGACCCCTAGGCTGCTTTTATACACTAACACGACAACTTTACACCATATTTTGGCATAATTTAGGTGCTCATTATTACCCATAAATATCATGATTGTAAATTTCAATGCCAAAGTTTCTTGTCACACCACCTAATGTTAAGTGTTTTATGCCAGGTAGGTTGAGTGCAAGAGGTGATAACATAGAACCACATAATGAGGTATCGACAAATTATTGCTCATCAATGATTATGAGGTTAATATACATGCAAAGTTAATGTAGTCAATTGTTATTGCTAGTACAAGTCTTGTATATCTATAAGAATAATCAATTAAGTCTTTATCCTCCTTGGAGCATCAATTTTTTCTATACAAAAATAAATTGAAAAACAAAACACTAGAAAATAAGGGAGAAAATAAAATTTAACCAATTGTTGGGGCCTTAATCATTGTGGTTCTCCAACCCTAAAATCCTTGGAAACCTCTTCCATGGTGCATGGATTGTGAGGTCCCAACCTCCTTCCATTGATTTTTATATGTATTGAATCTTTCTATGTATATCGTTATTATTATTTATATTAGGATTGCTTTGTTGAAACTTAAATATAGCAAAAACTGTTGTTATACATATTTTTCACCTGAATATCATGCACATTGTTAATTATTCTTCATAGAAGGAAAGTAAAAAAGCAAAATGGAATTTTAAATACACTTCACTTGGAAAATCTATCCTACATCATGCAATTAGAGAGTAAGAGGACCCCTAGCAAGAAGGTGGAGCCATATGTGCCATCATCAACAAACAATTGCTACCATCAACCACCATCACCCCACCATCATATGTATGGTGGTTGATTATCCTATATGGATCACGGGATGTCCATTTTCACCATCACAACCATTGTATTGCTTGATTCTACCTTAAACATTTTGTTGAATCCCTGAATTTAAGTTATTTTTAAATTACATTGTCGACATAATTTTTTTCATATTATTTACACATGCAGTAAGTCAAGGAGCATCTATGTATGGATTGGATTATGGGATACATCTCTTCAGTTTTCTACTTAGTTCTTATCGATGGTAGGCCTTCTTAATTGTTCCCAGCTTCCAGAGGTATTAGGCAAGGTGACTCCCTATCCCCTTATTTACTAATCATTATTGCTGAATTCTTAGGTAGGACTATAACCAAAAAGAGAGAAAACAAAACCCTTGAAGGAGTTACCATTGATCATGGAGCTAGACCTATCTCTCATCTTCATTTTGTTGATGACTATACTCTTTTAGGTAAAGCTATAGTTAAAGAAGCTTCTAATATTAAGCAAATCATTAGTTGTTTTTCTAAGGCTACCAGGAAATTGATCAATGAAGACAAATCTAAAGTCATTTTATTTCACTACTCTGCCAAATAGAAATCCATGGTCTTGGATAAATTAAGAGTTAAGAAGACCTCCCTTCCAATCACTTATTTAGGTATTCCCATCAATATTTTAAGACAAAAAATATTGGAATTGTTTGTTAGACAAAGTCAAGAAAAAAATTGGAAAGTGGACCAATTAGTGGCTCTCTTCTGGAGGTAGAATCACCTTGGTAAAATTAGTTCTTCAATATATTCATATCTATGTTTCTATAATTTTGAATATCCTAAAGGTTGTTCTTCGAGAATTGGATCAAATTAGTCATCGGTTCCTCTGGAGTGGTACTAAGAAGAAAAGAAAATGGACCTTGGTGAAATGGGACACTTTATGTCTTCTTAATAATGAATGGGGGGTTAGGATTCCGGTCTACTATTAATAACAACAAATATTTAGCTGCTAAATTATATTAGAGGATTTTGCATAACCTGAATACTCTTTGGACCAAAAATATCTATGCTAAATATGCTGAGAACAAAATTCCTGAAGACCTTGTTCGATATCAATTGCCTTCCAAAGGTTCTCCCATTTTAGCAGTTCTTAAGACTTGCGAGGATTGGATAAAGAAAACATTATTTTGGATCATTAATAATGGTCAATAGGTAAATTTTTGGATAGTTCTTGGGATGGTCACAAGCCTTTGATAACTCAATTTATTGGTTGGAGGTCTTGGATGTAGGAGCTTCACCGAGCTAACTAGATAAAGGTGGCTAAATAATGTCGGTACCATACTGGTGATTCAGATGTTGGTAGATATTGGATACCTATTGAGGACTGACCTATTCAAATCCTATAAAGATAAAGACAAGATATCCAATGCATCCTTCATATGATATCTCTCTCTTGGTCCATGAAAAATATTATTTTGAATGGAACAACACTACTAAGGGTGAGTATTCAGTTGCTTAAGGTTATTTGACCTTGTGCCATAATAATCCCAACTAATCATCTGACATATTTTCTCAGTTGTGGGCTCAAAATCTCTGGCCTAAGGTGAGGTTCTTTACTTGGCTTTTATTGCATCGTAAGGTGCTTACTGGTGAGCAACTTATGAAGCGTGGTTTTCATGGCCCTTTTAGACGTGGAGAGAATGTGGAAACTCTAAACCATATTTTTATTGAGTTTACTTTAGCCTTTGAGCTATGGAGGAGAATGGCCACTTTACTTGGCTTACAGTGGTCTAGTTTTTTTACTTTTGAACAACTTTGGAGGGATTGGCCTAAACAAGAGGGTGTTGATCATTTTATTAGGCAGTTAGTTTGGATGGGTTCTACCATTCTTCTTTGGAGTATCTAAAATGAAAGGAACAACCAAAATTTTAATCAAGATAGGAAGGATATTTACAATATATGGTATAAGACCATTGCCAACTTAGTTGAATCAGTCCAACAACTCCTTAATCACCCTTAAAACTCCCACCAAAGATGGGATCAAGTGATGCAAAGATTGAATATTAAATATTCTAAGGAAAACCAGCTTAAAGGGAATGTGACTAATTGCAAAATGGATAGAACAAGGAATTGGCAACCTCCTCCTAAGGATTTTGGAAAAGTCAATATTGATGGAGCCTCTAGAGGGAACCTTAGAAAAGCTAGTGCAGAAGGAATTGGTAGACTTTCATATGGCTCTCTAATTTTTACTTTTTTTGAGAATTTGGGTATTCTATCCAATAACCTTGTTGAGGGGTATGGTATCCTCAGAGGCCTTCAAGAGGTTGCTAAGTTTGGATGGGAAAAGGTGCTAGTTGAGTCTGAATCTCAACTTATGATTAATATATGAAGACTCCTAAAAATCATAAGGTTGATTGGATAATAAAAATAATTATTAAGAAGATTCAATTAATCTAGATGGGATTTTTGAAAGTTGATTATAATCATGTGGTTAAATATCATAACAAGAGTGTTGATGCTTTAGCTAATTGGACTTTGAACAAAGGTGATATTACTTGCTATGACCACCCTCCTAAATGGTGGGCTTCGCAAATAAGGGAAGCTCTTCTTTTTATCATTTCTTTGGATGGCTCCAGTTCTTGAGGTACCTAGTTTCTTCTTGCTTTATTTTTGCTTCTATTTGGTTCGGTTAGGGTATTTTAGTTCCCTAGATCAAACTAATCTTCCTTTTGTTTTCTCTGTTGATTCTTGCCTTAAAAATATTTTGGTCTAGAAAGGCAATTGTTGTGTTCAGTTTTTTTCTTTTTTCTTTTTTCTTTTTATTTTAGTTTTTTGAGGTGTGTGTTTTTTTGTTTTGTTTTGTTTTTGTGTTTTTTGTGTTGTTCTTATGTTTTTGTTGTTTTGTGTTTTTTGTTATTTTTTTTTTATTTGTGGAAAACATCCCAAAAGGGATGCCACTTTCGGGTAAGACCCAAGGAGGCAGGGGTATCCATTCCGCCAAAAATGCCCAGGACTCGGACCGGCCTACCACCTTTGACATACTCAAGGAGCAAACAAACACACAAAACCAATTTAAAAATAAGTAAATAACAACAAAAATAATAAAATAAAATAAAAAACATGCTCCTTGAGTGTGTCAAAAACAAAAGCACAACCAAACACGCACAATAAGATAAAAGAAACCACAACACAAACCACATAGAAAAACACAAGAACCACATAACAAAACACAAACAAGACAAAAACAATAGAACACTACAAAGACATAACCCAAAAAAAACATGAAAAATAAACACAACCAAAACCTAAAAAATTAAAAAAATAAAATAAAATAAAAATAAAAAACAACCAACAACAAACAATAAACAAAAACAAAAAACATAGAAAACACTCACACATAAAAACACGAAATAACACAAACAAAGAGAAACCCAAGAACAAGAACGAAAAAAACACAAGAACAATAACAAAAAAAAACAACAAAAACACATGAACAAAAAAACAACACAAAGAACACAAAAACAAAACAAAACAAAAGAACCCACCCACCTTAAAAAACTAAAAAAAAAAAAAAAATTGAACATAACAATGACCTATCTAGACCAGAAGACTATTAAGGCAAGAATCAACAGAGGAAACAAAATAAAGAATAGAATGAGCTAGGGAACTAAAAAAAACTGAATGAACCAAAGAGAAGCAAAAAAAAAAAAGCAAGAAGAAACTAGGTACCTTCAGAACCGGAGCCATCCAAAGAAATGATAGAAAGAAGAGCTTCCCTAATTTGAGAAGCCCACCATATAGGAGGGTGGCCATAACAAGTAAGATCACCTTTGTCCAAAGCCCAATTAGCTAAAGCATCAACACTCTTGTTTTGATCTCCGACCACATGATTGTAATCAACTTTCAAAAATCCCATCTGGATTAATTGAATCTTCTCAATAATTCTTTTTATTCTCCAATCCACCTTATGATTCTTAGAAGGAGTCTTCAAGAGATTAATCATAAGTTGAGAGTCGGACTCAACTAACACCTTTTCCCATCCAACCTTAGTAGCCTCCCGAAGGCCTCTCGAGGATACCATACCCCTCAACAAGGTTATTGGAAAGAATACCCAAATTCTCAAGCAAAAGTAAAAACCAGGGAGCCATCCGAAAGTCTACCAATTCCTCCCACACCGGCTTTTCCAGGGTTCCCTCTAGAGGCTCCATCAGTATTGACTTTTCCAAAATCCTTAGGAGGAGGTTGCCAATTTCTAGTCCTATCCATCTTACTAATACTCACATTCCCTTTAAGTTGGTTGCCCTTAGAAGATTTAATCTTCAATATTTGCATCACTTGATCCCATCTTTGGTGGGAGTTTTGGGGGTGATTAAGGAGTTGATGGACTGATTCAACTAAGTTGGCTATGGTCTTTTGCCAAATATAGTGAATATCCTTCCTATCTTGATTAAAAATTTGGTTGTTCCTTTCATTCCAAATATTCCAAAGAAGAATGGTAGAACCCATCCAAACTAACCGCCTAATAAAATGATCAACACCCTCTTGATTAGGCCAATCCCTCCAAAGTTGTTCAAAAGTAAAAAAATTGGACCACCGTAAGCCAAGTAAAGTGGCCATTCTCCTCCATAGCTCAGAGGCTAAAGTACACTCAATAAAAATATGGTTGAGATTTTCTACATTCTCTTCACACATTTCACATCTAAAAGGGCCATGAAAACCACGCTTCATAAGTTGCTCACCAAGTAAGCACCCTACGATGCAATAAAAGCCAATTAAAGAACCTCACCTTAGGCCGGAGCTTTTGAGCCCACAATCGAGAAAATATGTCAGAAGAATGGTTGGGATTATTATGGCATAAGGTCAAATAACCTTGAGCAACCGAATACTCACCCTTAGTAGTGTTGTTCCATCCAAAACAATCTTTTTCATGGGACCAAGAGAGGGATCTCATATGAAGGATGCCTTGGATATCTTGTCTTTGCCTTTCTGGGATTTGAATAGGCCAATCCTCAATAGGGATCCAATATCTACCAACCTTTGAATTACCAAGCATGGTACCGACGATAATTAGCCACCTTTATCCAATTAGCTCGGTGAAGCTCCTCCATCCAAGGCCTCCAATCGGGAAACTGAGTTATCAAAGGCTTGTGACCATCCCAAGAATCTATCCAAAAATTTGCCTGTTGACCATTATGAATGATCCAAAATAATTTTTTCTTTATCAAATCCTCACCAGTCTTAAGAACTCGCTAAAATGGGAGAACCTTTGGTAGGAAGTTGATAGCGAACAAGGTCTTCAAGACTTTTGTTCTAAGCATATTTAGCACGAAGATTATTGGCCCAAAGAGCATTGGGGTTATGCAACATCCTCCAATATAATTTAGCAGCTAAAGCTTTGTTGTTATTAATAGAAGACCGAATCCTAACCCCCCTTCACTCTTAGGAAGACATAAAGTATCCCATTTCACCAAGGCCCATTTTCTTTTCTCCTTAGTACCACTCCAAAGGAAACGATGACTGATTTGATCCAATTCTCGAAGAACAGCCTTTGGGATATTCAAAACGGAAGAAACATAAATAGGAATAGCTTGAAGGACTGATTTTACCAAGGTGATTCTACCCCTGAAGAAAGCCACTTGTTGGTCCACTTTCCAATTTTCTTCTTGACTTTGTCCAACAACCAATTCCAATATTTATTTTTCTGCCTTTGAATATTTATGGGAATACCTAAATAAGTGATTGGAAGAGAGGTCTTCTTATATCTTAATTTATCCAAGACCATGGATTCCTCGTCTAGCGAGAGCGATGAAAGAAAATAACTTTAGATTTGTCTTCATTGATCAACTGCCCAAGTAGCCTTAGAAAAACAACTAATGATTTGCTTAATATTAGAAGCTTCCTTAATCGTAGCTTTACCTAAAAGAGTAGAGTCATCCACAAATTGAAGATGAGAGATAGGTCTAGCTCCATGAGCAATGGTAACTCCCTCAAGGGTTTTGTTTTCCCTCTTTTTGGTTATAGTCCTACCCAAGCATTCAACAAGAATGATGAATAAATAAGGGGATAGCGGGTCACCTTGCCTAATACCTCTGGAAGCTGGGAATGACCGAGAAGGCCTCGCCATTGATAAGAACTAAGTAGGAAACTGAAGAGATACATCCCATAATCCAATCCATCCAATCCTTAGAGAAACCAAATTGCCTCAAAACTTTGATAAGGAAGTGCCAATCCACTCGTCATAAGCTTTGGATAAGTCTAACCGAATGAACATGGAAGGAGAATTTTGCATATCCATGGAATGGATGGCTTCCTGAGCAAGAACTATCTCATCTACTATTTGACGTCCTTCCACATAACCCCCTTGCTCTGGGGAAATAATCTTATGCAAAAGAGGCTTCAACCTTTCTCGCCATGATTTTAGTAATGATTTTGAGAAGAACATTACATAAAGCAATAGGTCTAAAAGCTGAGATATGATCAACCTCTTGAGCTTTTGGAACAAGAGTAATATAAGTTTTATTGATAACCTTCAAAATTTCTTTGGCTTTCCTGGCTTCTTCCACCACCTCTAATAAATCAACATGAAGGATATCCCAGAACTCTTGGTAGAACTCAATGGGAAAACCATCGAGACCTGGGGGTTTTCCTTTTTGCATTTTAAAAACTACTTGTTGAAGCTCATTGATAGTAACAAGAGCAGTCAAAATAGAGTTCTCCTCAAAAGTGATAAGAGAAGGGATTGCTTGAAGAACATTTTGTTGTGAAGCTGAGTCAAGAGGAGTAGCAATAAAAATATTGGAAAAGTAATCAACAACAATAGAGTTCATGCCATCCCAAGTATAAACAACATCTCCGTAATCTGATTTTAAGGAAGAAATAAAGTTGTGAGATCTTCGAGCTAGAAGAGATTTGTGGAAGAAATTTGTGTTTCGATCTCCTTCTTTGAGCCATTGAATTCTAGATTTTTGCTTCCATAAGATTTCTTCTCTTTTTTCCCATTCCTCTAACCGAGTTGTGAGTTTAATTTCATCCGCACTTCTCTTCTCCCGTGAGGCCATCTAAACGGATTTTCTTATTCAAATTTTCAAGATGAGCAATAACTTCATGTTTTTTTTATGAACATCCCCAAACTCTTTCCAGCTTCCAAGTCTTGATTTTGGATTTAATGTATTGCAGTCTTTTGGCAAAACAGAACATCTTAGTCCCATGCCTAGGTTTACCTTCCTTCCACCATTGTTGCACACGAGGTCCGAAGGAAATGTCTCTAAGCCACATTAATTGAAAATGAAAAGGAGAGAAACTCACATTGGTTTTCCACATTTCCACCATGATTGGCCAATGATCCGAACCAACATTATTAAGAGTCTTCACTTTAGGAATGTGACCATGGATTAAGAAATTTTCAGAGAGCAAAACCTATCCAATCTCTCCATTATACAAGCTAAGCCTTGCCTTCTATTAGACCAAGTCATAAGGCCATTATCTCGGTTGGATATCCACAAGATGGAGGTTTGCAATATATTCGCTCATGAGGTCAGTGCTTTTGTCCAAATTTCTATTTCCCCCCCTTTTCTCATCCAGAGAGAGGATGGTATTGAAATCTCCTCCGATCAAGATCCAAGCTTTAGGAAAATGAGAGATAATATGAGTAATATCCTTCCACTGTCTTCTTTTTTCCTCCAAAGAAGTCGGAGCATAAACAAGTAATGCAGAGCATAATCTGGTTGGAATGTCTACTTTGAATAGCTATAGCCAACAAACCCCAACTCGCCAACCATATGGTGAATAACTACCTCTTTTGGGTCCCAAAGACAAGCAATGCCACCCGAAGTCCCTTGGGAACCGAGGGAAACCACTTTTCCAGTCGGCCAAATTTTATCGGCAATTGAGTCCATATCCTCCATTGACATCTTTGTTTCTTGAAGGAAAACAAGATGTGGATGATTTATCTGAATCATTCTTCTAATTTCATTTTGTTTTGAAAGACTCCCTTTGAGTCCTCTAATATTCCAAGTGATGATCTTCATTAATACCGGGGCTAAAAAATTTGGGAAGGGCATTAATCTTACCTTCCTCTACAAGCTTTTCACCTTCTTTTACCATATGATATTGATTGGTCTTGCGACTCGCCTTTTGATTAGAATCCATCTTCAATTTTTTTTTCCCTCTTTTCTTGACTTATTCCAATTGAATCCGAGATGGCTTCTAACCTTGAAGAATGCTCGTACACAACCAAAATTTTACTAGATGGTTCAACGGAGTCTATATTGGGACCCCGCATTATTTGAAGTTTTGACATTTGAAAGATTGTTTTTCTTGTGTAAATTTTCTCCCTTTTTTTCTCGTTGAAAACCTTTGATTTGTTGGTTTGTCTCTCGAGTTCTTCCCTTCATATTTAAATTGTGTTTCTAAGATTTTAGTTTCCATTATTTCCTCTTCCTCACTTGGGACATCATTTGTGGAAAGGATTTCAAACATATTAGCAGATGACTTTGATTGATCCTTCATAACTAGTTTTTTTTAGTGTTCTTCTTCTTAGGTATTTGGAAACCTACTGAGTTTATATCTTCTTTCTTTTGATCAGGAATTTTATTTGGGCAAGCACTGGCCAAATGACCATATTCATGGCAAATTCTACAACGAAAAGGAATGTTCTCATAGTCCACTACTTGCTCCCAAGTGTCTTCCCCAAATTGTAATGTGATATTTTTAGGTAGGGGTTTGTCAAAATCCATTAAAACACAAATCCGAGCATAAATAATATGTTCAAAATTTTGAGTACAATCAGCAGTCATCATAAAAGTTCCTAAAGAGTTTCCAATTGAAGAAAAAATAGTAGGATTCCAAAATTCAATAGGGAGGCCAAAGAGTCTAACCCACACGGGAGCTATAGAAGGCATCTCTTCTTCGACTTTAAATTTAGTATGCCGGGGCTTCATGAAAAGCCCCGCCCTTCCAAAAAACCAAGGACCCCCTTGAAAAGTTTTCTCTCTATCTTCATTATTAGCAAATAAAACAAGAAAATAACCATTTGGATAAATAGAGATTTGTAACTCACCTTTAGTTTTCCAGCTTTTTGCAGCCTAGACTTTGAAAGCGGATAGACTCGGATGAAAACCCACGAACCGACAAATTAGTCCTCTTTTTTCCAAATCTTCAATGCCGCTCTGAATGTTACCCATATCAAGCTTAACAATAGGAGTTCCATCAGCTTGCTTTAAGACATCCCGACTCCGTTTTCCTGGGATCAATCTTAGGCATTCTTAGAGGTTTATGGGAAGCCCTAAGATTGATATTAGCATTGGGCCGAGGTTGTCCACCACGAAGGGCATCCCTAAAATTCATTTTTGGGACCGAGTCTTCGAAATTCTTACCCTTGACAGGGGTTTTCACAGTAGAATTATTTTGTGGGTGCACCTTAGCACCAGATTCACTTGAGATATGAGCCATTTTTTGATCAACCGCTTGAAACTTGTTTCGTGATCTCTTTAATCCTTGCCCTAGACGCCGTGGAAAGGTATGGTTTTCACTTTTCTTTTGTGCAGCAAATTGGAAGTCGTTGTCACTCAAGTTCACAATATGATCTGTTGAAAGACAAATTTCTAACCCATCTTGGATCCCCTGCAACATTTCCTCGCTAAAATATTGAGCATAAACCACAAACATATTGGCCGCTAGGGACTGAAGGCCCTAAAAACCAACCTCTCGAGCCGCTTGCACTCAACCCAGATGAAACCCTCGCATAGCCGCTTGCCAAATATCTCGTTCACACATAGGGATGCGCTAGGATCTGTGTTGCTCCAAATGATATGAAAATTGGTGGAGACGTTCTAGGGTTTTTCAGGCATCTACCCTCAAAATTTTAGCTCAATCCGAGTCCGGATGAGTGAGATATGGCCGAAACGAGTTCGGTAGTTTGGGCAGTCCTACGAAAAACGTCTCATAAATTTAATCCTTTCAATCAATCCTCAACAAGATTACGTTTTCAACAACAAGTGGGATGGATTATTCTTGTGTTTTTTGTTATTATTCTTGTGTTTTTGTTGTTATTATTATTGTGTTTCTGTATGTTTGTGTTAATTGGTGTTTTTGTGTTTTGGTGTGTGAGTTTTTTCTATGTTTTTGTTTTTGGTTTGTCTTTTTTTTTTTTAGGTTTTTGTTGTTTTTATTTTTTATGTTTTTATTGGTTGTGTCTTTGTAGCGTTTTGTTGTTTTTGTCATGTTTGTGTTTTTTCTGTGTAGTTCATGTTGTGTTTTTTTTTATCTTATTGTATGCGTGTTTGGTTGTGCTTTATCTTTTTGACACACTCAAGGAGCATGTTTTTTTTATCTTATTGTGTGTTTGTGTTTGTGTGTTCTTATTTTTTGTTGTTTCAGGTTTGGTGGTAGGCCAGGTGCGAGCCTTGGGTGATTTTTGGGAAAGATATACCCCTGCCTCCTTGGGTCTTATTCGAAAGTGGCATCCCTTATGGGATGTTTTCCACAAAAAAAGACAAGAAGCATCTAAAATTTATGGTGGGATGACTTAGTAGAGAATATTATGGTTTGACAATTTGTTTGGCATGCTTGTGATGTGGTAGCTTCAACAATAGTGTTGTGGTGATCATTAAATAAAAGTATTATAACAAAATGTTTGTATAAGAGTATAAAATAATATTGTAATAGGGATATATTAGGGTAGAAATTAACAATAAATAGTAAAAGTGTTATTATCATGGTAAATTGTCTTCATCAAGTGTCTTTGTCACAAGGAGATATGTTGTAAATAATAAAATCTCTAGAAATCTAAGATAGTCAAAGGTACTTTTGGAAGTATTATGTAATTATAGGAAAAGTCAGAAAGAAAATTCTGTAGAAGGATGTGATATTAAAACTATGTCATAATTATAAATATCATAGGAAATTTCCAAAAGAAAAAACTCTCGAAACATGTGATATTTTGACTATCTCTTATAATTATAAATATAATAAGAAAAGGTCCAAGAAAGATATCTAGAATATCTTAGAATAAAAAAAGAGATCTTTAGAAAGTGTTGTCATGTGTCCATCTAGAATCTCCATGCATGTAATATCTAGCTCCCATAATCCTATAAATAGGGAAGAGACCCCTTATGGGAGGCAAGTCGAGCAAGTGTGTATAGTGTGAGAGTGAGAGCTAGTAAGCCAAGCTAGCAAGAGAATAATATCTCCTTGTCCAAGGTGTGGCCAAGATTATTAGAGTGAGTGTGTGGAGTACGATTATTGGAAAAGTCCATAAAAGGTGGAGGCTTAACAAGAGGACTACGTTCTCTCACAAGGCAATTTGATGACCTATCATGTACTTTTACAATTTTATATTTATAATAAATTTCCTTTTTTTTTCATTATGTCATATATTGTGTTGCCATCATTTACTATTTTCACTATGTTTTCTTGTGAATGAGATTTCTATGTTAGCATACCACCATCAAACGATAACTATGAATCAGTCATAATAACCATTGTAAGAGGTGGGCCCATGGAAATATTTTGAGTGTGGCATATTTTGATATTTTTGTTTCGTTTCTGAGATCACTCATCTTTGGTGGTGATATGGCTTGGTAACTAAACTACACCACCATATATCTCGTTGCTAAAGAACATTGGAGATTTGGATATTGACTTCACCTCCTTACAAGCTATAGTAAAGGTCGAAAAAAGCCTTATCTTTTCATCCCAATATTTTGAATATGCTAAGACCTTCATTTATGAATATAAGAGAGCATGAATTTATAATGGCTTGACATGAAGGGAGCAATGGGTGGATTTCCTTCTAATATTTTTTAATGGTGCTCCATTAAGATGGTACATGATACAAGAGGATCCTATCAAGAATTTATGAAATAAGATTATTGAAAATTGATAGATTCTTACTTGATGATTGAAAAAACAAAGCTACGTCAAAGACCTAAAGAAAAAGTTTGTGACTACTATTCACAAATGGAGAAGCTTCAAAGAAAGTGGAGGTACAAAAGGATAACTAATGGCCTCATGGAGGGTGTAGATAACATGACTTATAAGTATTTTATTATAGCTTTAGAGGCAACAATTAGGCTAGTTGTTAAGTATGAGCAGCTTGCCACCACCTAACGTGTGAATGAGGTTGGAAAGCAATAGGAGGAGAGTCTAAAGGAGGAGCTAGTTCCACCAACACTAGTTGTTTTGACAACTTCTAGTTGGGTTTCATAATTATTACCATCAAAAGCATCAATAAGTCCATCTTCTTCTACTTTTGTAGCTAAAGTAGAAGATCTAATTAAAAATATGGGACAACTTGCAATTGTCAACATATTTTTTTCATGTTATTTGTGCATGTAGCAGGGTAAGGAGCATGTGGAATATATGGTGGGATGGATTTATGGAGAAGATTATTGTTTGATAGCTTGTTTAGGATGCTTACACATATTATCTTCATTGAGAAGGTTGCAATTATTATTAAATAACGAGATTACAATAAAATATTTGTATGGAAGGAGTATAAAAAGAATAGTATGATAGGGATAGGTCACAATAAAAAGTAAAAGTAATAGTAGAAGTAAAAGTTTTTTTGTCATGGTAAATTATCTTTGTTGAGTGTCTATCATAAGGAGATATGTTGTAAATAATAAATTCTCTAAAAATACAAGATAACCACAAGTACTTTTTGGAAGTATTTTAAATATAAGAAAATTTCAAAAGGAAATTCTTCAAATGCAAGATTTTGACTATATCATATAATTATAAATATCACAGAAAAAATCTAAAAGGAAAATCTATAGAAGCACATAACATTTTGACTATTTCATGTAACTATAAATATCCTAGGAAAAGTCCAAAAAGAAAATCTCTAGAAGCATGTGATATTTTGACTATCTCATGTAATTATAAAAGTAATAGGAAAAGTACAAGAAATGTATCTAGAATATCTTGATATTATGAAAATCATACAAAAGGAGATTTCTAGAAAATGTTGTCATGTGTCCATCTAAAATTCTTGTGCATCTAATATTTAGCCCCCATGAGCCTATAAATAGGGGAGTGTCTACCAAAAAAAGGGAGATTTCATATAATTATTTAGATTAATATAAGTTAAACCAAGAAATTTAAACTAAGACAACAAAGTAGTAAATTAACAATGTCGTAAGCTATACAAAAAAATACATATCTTTGCAAGCACCCATAGTTATTCATATCTTTGCGAGCACCCATACAAAATACATTTAAACAATCAAGGAAAGAAGCCCATACTTATCTCTATAATGGTTTCCTTACCTACTCAAGTCTCAAGAAACCATTATAATTGTTTATCCATTCCAAAGCTCAAACCTCAAGCAACCATGCATTTCAACAGTCAATGGTTCCCTTACCTACTCAAGTCTTAGAAAACCATCAAATTCCAAAGCTTAATCCTCAAACAACCATGAAATATGCATTTCAACAATCAATGCACCATACAAGCATTTACATGCAAATACCATGGAAGAATCTCATATCTCTTCCAATTAAGCCTCATCCATGCATTAAACCATTTTAAGCATATAACAACTACTCAAAGCAATTTTATGCCAAACGTTGGAAGAAACCAATACTTCTCCAAATTAAACCTCATCATTCATCAAGCAACTTTTAGAAAATGAGATAATCCCATACTTATCTCGATATTGGTTTTCTTATCTACTCAAGCCTCAAAAAATCCAATACTATTCCTTTATAAAGGAACCAAATACTATCTCTTTATAAGAAACCCAATAATACTTCCTTCTTAAAGAAAATTAAACATTATCTATTTAACTAAGGAAAACCAACATTATTTACATTCCAAATAGTCTTCTTCAATGCAGGTTTTATATTAAAACCATCACCATAAGCTTTGCAGGTTTTACATCTAAGCCATTAATGCAGCCATTAACACAACTTTTCTCAGTGTACCAATTAACACAACCTTTTCTAAGTGCAACCATTAACACAAGATTTTCTAAGTGCAACCATTAACCAAGATTTTCTAAGTGTAGCTATTAACACAAGATTTTCTAAGTGTAGCCATTAACACAAGCTTTTCTAAGTGTAGCCATTAACACAAGCTCTTATAAGAGCAGACGTTAACACAAGCTTTTCTAAGTGCAACCATTAACATAATATTTACACAAGCTTTTCTAATTGCAACCATTAACAAAAGCATTTCTAAGTGCAACCATTAACACAAGTTTTTTCTAAGTGCATCCATTAACACAATTTTTTCTAAATGTAGCCAATAACACAAGATTTTCTAAATGCAGTCATTAACACAAGTTTTTATAAGTGTAACAATGCAACCATTAACACAAGCTTTTCTAATTACAATAATGCAACCATTAACACAAGCTTTTCTAAGTGCAACCATTAATACAAGATTTTCTAAGTGCAACAATCCAACCATTAGCAAAAGCTTTTCTAAGTGCAACCATTAACACCAGTTTTTTATAAATGTAACCATTAACACAAGCTTTTATAAGTGCAACCATTAACACAAGCTTTTATAAGTGCAACAATGCCACCATTAACACAACCTTTTCTAAGTGCACCATTAACACAAGTTTTTCTAAGTGCAACCACTAACACAAGCTTTTCTAAGTGCTATCATCAACACAAATATTTCTAAATGCAACAATGCAACCATTAACACAACCAAGGAGATGCATGAGGAAATAAAAACAAACAAAGCATCCAAATCCTCACTATATCAAGCTAGATAGGGATTCAAGTAAGCATAAAACTAGAGGAAAATACCTTTACAGTAGCAATCCAAAGAAATCCTTCTCTATTCTTTTTCCTCCAGCTGATCCTTTTGTCCACGCTATTGATCCCCCAAAACTTGGCAACCCAAAAAATATTTAAATCTTGAGAGAAGATCAAGGGTTGGGAGGTTTTCTTCCATGCAACTTGCCACCCATTATCTTTTACCATGGCTTTCTATCATGTTACACAAAAAGGTAACATTTTCTTTAAAACTCACGTTGCAAATATTTCCAACAAGCCAATAATTTCCACTTTTATTATTTTCACTTTCCAACCTTTATAAATATTAATTAAATTTCCTTTACAAATGTTATCTATAAAATTTAATATTAGTCTACTAATTATTATAAGGTAAAATATTAAATCATTTACTTAAGCATTATTAATAACAATATTGTTTTCTAATGCTACCAACATTAGAATAGTAATTATTTATCTATCCTATAAATTTTATTAATACCAACTGTTAATATTAATTATTAACATATCATAACCATAATATTTTAAAGAATTTTTTTACCTAAATAAACCAACACTTTAGCCCTTTGCGAAAGGGGTGTAAACCCAAGGTGCAGTCAAGCAATGGAACAAAGCAAAAAATTTGGCTACAGTCTTCATGAAAGGGATGCAAACCTTAAGTGCAATCAAGTGTTGAAGGAAGAGGGTTGTTCGTAGACCGTCTCTTTAGTCTGTGAGAAAGACTCTTCGATCAAAAGAAATATCTCTCAAGGATCTTTGGGTTCACGGGTGGATGAACCTTTACCCTCTATCATGATTTCAGAGGATGAATTTGGGTTCGATCTGATTGATCATGAATCCCGAATAATTATCTACAAACTCAAGGGCAAAAGACCAAGCCTAGAGGAGCTCAAAAGATACATTAAAGATTGGTGGACCAGTACAAAATTCCAAGTAACTCTCCTAATAAAAAAATTATTTTTTGTTTCCTTTTCTACTTTAGTGGATAGATATAGGGTAATGGATTATAGATATAGTTGGTTTTTTGGACAAAATGGTGTCTATATAAGACCTTGGACTCCCAGTTTCAACCCCTTTACAGAAGAAGTTAATGAATTCCCTGTATGGATGAATCTTTATGCTCTCCCTGTGGAATTTTTGGGAGAGAAGATATTCCCCAAAATCGATAATGCCATTGGTGCATTCCAGTATATGGATACCCAAATAGAGGAAAATTTGTCTAGTAAAATTAATGAGTAAAGCAAGATTGGTTGTTTGGATGGATGTTTAAGTTCCTGGGTCTCAATCCATTACTATATCCTCAAGCAAAGTGGAATGATTCCAAAATATTGAATATAAAAACTTCTCCCTAAGATGTTATGGTTGTCAACAATATGGCCACCTAAATAAGAGATGCCCAATCATCCAATCATGCTCTAGTTCCTCCTTGGTGGATCAGAAGGCCTTGCATGCGAATGATTCAAAAGCTTCAAATGTCCCAGTTCAAAAGAAAGAAGCTCATCCTCTATATGCACTAATTGTCCAGCAAGAATCATACGAGCAATAGAAGACTCAAGCCCAAAAGAAAAAATTGAATCAGATCATTGATAAAAGCCAAATGGTTACTAAAGACCATTCGGATGGTTCCATGGAAAATATTAGCACCTCATATGACACTCTTGAAGCTAATTATGAAATAATCGGTGACGATCAATTTTTTGAAAATGAAGATCCTACAAAATGTGTTACAACTAGATATTACCTCAAGAGCTTGAAGTGCAAAAATGCATTCTCAAATCTTGCCACTCTAAAGGAGGAAGAACCTTTGCTATAGAAGAAAAATAATCAAACTAATTTCCTCTTTGATGGATGACTGTTATGTTTGTTTTATTTCTATATGTTGAAGTTATGTGTCATGTAAGGGTTGTTGTTGTTGATGTTAGTTCCTTAAAAAAAAAGAGTTGATTATGGAAACTTAGCAGTTTGAGGAAGATGGAGAATATCTTTGATAGAAAGGCAAAGATGGGTATGCTTTAATTAATTTGTTAGAAATGTAATGAGAGCAATGTAATATTTTGTTTTTATAATGGGATTGGTGCCCAATAGAATCCACACATAGCTTATTAAAAAATATATAATAATTATTAACATTGGTATTAATACTTTAAGTATTAATCTTATATTTTTCAAGTCACCAAAAATTAAAATTGCAAAGTGCAAAGGATTAGGGTTTTTTCCTAAAAAATATCTCATCTTTTAGGAGCCATATCTTTGTGAAGGGTTATCCGATTCAGCTGATTCTTGGACCAACTTGTGCATAATTTGAATAGCTTTAAAATGAGTGGTCATATGAAGAAGCAATATTGAGGGAGATACGACCCTGTGAAGTCAACCATTTGGAACAAGGGCAGTGATGATTTTTCAAGTCGCAAAAAACGAAATTGCAAATATTTGCCAACTAGGGTTCGAACGATGGGAAGAGCAATGAAGGGCTAGGACTTCAGTGAGGCAAGACATTCTATCTGGACAAAGAATTTTTCAGCTAAGTTATTTTTTCCCTTTCTTTATCTTAGAAATTGTGCATGAAAATTTTATAAAGTTTTTATCAAATATTATATTTGCTATAGGACATTCAGATAAATTTCAATAGATTTTGAGTTTTAGTTTCCTTTCCATGGATCGATTTATAGTTAAATCCTTAGAATCATCTCTAGTGGTAGAGGTTAGTGAGTGCACCTTAGAGAGATCCTCATTGCTCCAAGATAGGGTAGTTTTTGGTAAATTTAATGGGTATTGGCCAGGGGCTTCAACCTTGAGAAAATGGATTGATAGGAGTTGGAAGTCTCCAAGAGTGATTCTATCATTTCTTCCCAAAGGTTTCTTCCTAGCCATTTTTTGTTCTAGGGAAGAAAGAGAAAAAAATCCTAAAAGGGGGTCCTTGGTTTATGGGAAGAGCAAGACTCTTCCTTACCCGCTGGTATGAAGGCTTTTCACCTGAAAATGTAAATCTATCCCTAGTACTAGTCTGGGTTAGGATGTTTGGGTTGCCCATTGAATTTTGGGAAATAGATACCTTCAAGGCAATAGGCAACACTCTAGGAGAATTCCTTGAGATTTCAGATACAACAAAAGATGGATTCTTGGCTATTTATGCTCAAATATTGGTCATGATTGATATAAGTAAAGCTTTACCAGAATCAATCATTCTTAAGTATGGGGATAAGATGTGGACCCAAACTATAGATTATGAAAACATATCTTTTAGATGTAGAAGATGTCATGAGGTGGGGCATATTGAGAGATCATGCCCTAAGAAGAGCCCAACATAATCATTTGTAGAAAATCGCAAGAGAAATTTACAAATGGTTATGGATGAAGATGGTTTTCAACTTCCAAAAAATAGATCTAGAAAATAAAAGAAAATGAACAATGGAGACCAGTAAGGAAGGATACTGGAAGAAATACCAATTCTTTTGAGGCTTTAGCCTATGAAGAAAAAGTAGATCAAAACTTAGAGGACACAATACAACAATTTCAACATATTAACAAGGAACCGTCTATTCAGTATGATCCTAATTTAAGGAAGAACATTCTCGATGAACCTAAGGAATGTGTCTCATCATATTTTGAAGACTCTCTTGAAGTACCATGCACCATTCAGGAGAAAATAATTGGTAAATAAAATGCAGTTTTAGAAGTTAATACCTCTGCCATTAATAAGGAAATACCAAAAAATGAGCAGGACAAGTCAAAAGCTTCTATAATAGAGCCAGGAGAGGATAAATATGATGAAAAAAAAATTGTGAAAGAATATTGAGGAATAGAATAATAAGACCTACTCCTGATATAGGCAAGGCAAAAAGAGGAAAACCCTCAAATTATCAAGCAAGATCCAGGGAAGCAAGAGCAAACATAGAGAAAGGAACACAAACTAAGTTGGTTGAACTTCTCTTTACCAAACAACAAAATGATATTGGTAATACGCAAGAGGGGCCAAAACCCCTAATGAGACATGATTATCATCTCATGGAATATAAGGGGTGCTAATGCCCCCTCAAAGCAGAGGTGTATTAGGGACCTATGTTTAAGTAATAAGCCCGATATTATCTGTATCCAAGAAACTAAAATGACAAAAGAAGAAGTTTCAAAAACTATGAAAGTGTATGGGCAAGATGTGAATGGGATGCTATGGATTCTGAAGGAGCAGTAGGGGGAATTCTAACTTGTTGGAATCCTTCTAGAACCTCTTGTGTAACCATTCATAAAACTAGGCATTGGATAGCCTCTTTAGTCACTTGCTACTTTGCAGATATTCGTTTCATCCTTATCAATGTCTATGGACCTACAACTTAGGCAGATTAGAAGTTTGGAGTGGGATTGAAGCCTTTATGAGAAGTAAAGACCAAGAAACCCGATTCATGATCATTGGAGATTTTAATGCCATAACCAAGTTGGATGAAAAATTTGGGGGAATTAGGAAATTGACCCAAAGTATGAAAGATTTCTCAACTTTTATTCAAAACAATAATCTATGGGAAGTTGAGTTTGAAGAAGACAACTATACTTGGACCAACAACAGGAGAGGCCAAAACCTAATAGCAAAAAAATTAGATAGATGCATTCTCTCAGATCATTGGCTAGATGAAGGAACTTGTGCTAAAATTAATACCTTAACAAGGATTGGTTCAGATCATTGGCCAATAAGAGTTAAAATGGTGGTAAGTGAATTCAAAAAAAGATCATATTTTAAATATGAGTAGATGTGGGAAGACCATCCTCAATTTGTTGATATGATAGCTCAAACATGGAATTCTTTAGGTAATGGTGGGTTGTATGCTCTTCCAAACCAAATTAAAGCTATGACATCTAGATTAAAAGAATGGAACAAGAACACCTTTGGAAATATTTTTGAGAAGAAAGAAGAACTAAAAGATAAACTTTCAAAATTCCAAAAAGGTGATGATAATAATCCAAGCTCAGAGGAAAGGGAGTTGCTTAGTGAATATCATAATATTTTGAGTAAGGAAGAGAAATTCTGGAGATTAAAATCAAGACAGACTTGGTTAAAAGAAGGAGATAAAAATACAAAGTTTTTTCATAGGATGGCTATAGTACAAAGATCAACTTCTAGAATTAGTAGAATTAAATCAATAGAAGGGGTTTGGATTGAAGATCAGAGTGAAATTAGAAAAGAGGCAAAGTCTTTTTATCATAATATTCTAGGTTCAGAGGAGATCAAAGTTCTTAATGATAAACTTCTTCAAGATGTTCCTTCAGTTATAACAAATGAAGACAATAGGAAATTGATGGAGCCTATTACTCTAGAAGAAGTTCATTTAGCTCTTTTCTCTTTTAATAAGGATAAATCCCCAGGTCCAGATGGGCTCTTTACAACTTTTTACCAACATAATTGGGATATAGTGAAGGATTCTTTATTGGTGGTAGTGGAACAGTCTAGGGTAAAACAATACATTCCTTATAAAATAAATGCAACATATCTTACCCTAATTCCAAAAAAGAAGGATGTTGAATTGTTTGATTCTTTTAGACCCATAAGCCTATGTAATATGGCATATAAGATTATTTCCAAAGTGATGGCAAATAGATTAAGGCCATTGTTAGACAAAATCATTTCAGAAGAGCAAGGAGGATTTGTGAAAGGGAGACAAATTTTGGATGGGATCATAGTAGCTCATGAAGTTATACATTCAACAACTTCAAGAAAAGAGAAAGCAATGATCTTAAAACTTGATATGAGTAAAGCCTATGATAGGGTTAAATGGGATTTTCTTTTTGCAGTTTTAGATAAGTTTGGTTTCGGGAAGAAATGGGTTAGATGGATTAAAGCTTGTGTCTCTACAGTTTCTTATTCAGTGTTGGTCAATGGGTTAGTGACAGAATATTTTAAAGCCAAGAGAGGCCTTAGACAAGGAGATCCTCTATCTCCTTATTTGTTCATTATTATGGCAGAGGTTTTGAGTAGGAACTTAAAGAAGGCTTACAAATATGGGCTTATAAGTGGACTTAAGGTTAGTAATAACATCGATAACATCACCCATCAACAGTTTGTAGATGATACAACCCTTTTTGGAAGGGCAAGGATAAATGAGGCCAAAGCTTTGAATAAATTTTTAAAAGAGTACGAAAGAGCTTCAGGGCAAAAAGTTAATAGGACTAAATCCAAAATTTACTTCCTTAACACTCCTGCTAATATCAAAGCAAGAATTTGTAGGTTGCTTCAAATGGAGGAGGCAAATTTGCCAACAACTTATCTAGGGATGCCTTTATTTGAGGGGAGAATGAGGATAGATTTATGGAATCCAATTATTAGTAAAGTTCAAAATAAACTTCCAGCTTGGAAAGGTAGATGGTTATCATTAGCAGGAAGAGTGCAATTAATTAAGTCAATCTTACAAGCCATTCCAACATATTATATGTCATTGTATTCTATGCCAAAATCAGTTGAAAAAAGTTTAATCTATATTATGCGATCCTTTTTATGGTCAGGTTTACATGATAAAAGGAAATTTCCTTTGGTGAAATGGAGCAAGTTGTGTGATGATAAAACTAGGGGAGGTCTTGGTTTAAGAGCTCTTATAGATGCAAACTTAGCTCTTAGGGGAAAAGTTATCTGGAGATTGTACAAAGAGAGTCAAAGACAATGGGCAAGAATTCTTCTAAGTAAGTATGTTGATCCCAATGACCCAAGTTTAATATTTATTGCATTCTCTCTTCCAAATGGTTCTGCTCTTTGGAATGGTTTAAAAAAATCTATTGATATTATGATTAAAGGTTTAAGATGGGTGGTGGGAACTGGAGAAAAAATTTCTATTTGGATGGATACTTGGTGTGATAAAAAACCACTCAATTTAGATCCAATTTTGAAACCTTGGATGAGATTGCTTCAAGACAAATATGGTGATAGGGTTTCAAACATTTTGTACAAGGATCGAGAAGGAAGATACAAATGGAAAGAAGATTTTTTTACAAGTATACAAGACATTGATGCTAGGAGGCAATTGAGTAGAAAGATAACAACTATGATTATTCTGAGGGGTGCCAAGGATAAATTGATTTGGGAGTTGAATAGCTCAGGAGAATACACAACAAGAAGTGGATATAATGTTCAACACCAACATAATAATAATATCACTAGAATATGGAGAGATATTTGGGATAGCCCAAGCATTCCTAAAGTTAAAATGTTTGTTTGGCTAGTAGGTCATAGAAGAATTTTATCCTAGGATAACCTTATGAAAAGGGGTTTTCATGGCCCCTCTCAATGTGTTTTTTGTAATAAGGAGGAGGAGAGTATAGACCATCTCTTGGGACATTGCTCAATAGTCTGGAATCTATGGCAATGGATTCTTAATATGTTTGGTAAATGCATGGTGATGAATTAGAACAAATTGAAGATTGGTTAAAGCAATGGCAGAGCACTTATAAAAGTGAGGCTTTACAAACAATATGGGATATATCAAAAGATACAATACTTTGGACTATATGGCTAGAAAGGAATAGAAGAATATTTAAAGGAAAGGAAAGCAATTTAGAGGTAATGAAAAAGAAGATATGTTTAGCCATAGAGGAGTCTAAACCAACCCTATCAACTCACCCAATCCCTAATTTGGAAGTAGAGAGCCTTGATAGATGGAGTCAAGTCATTAAATGGAATTATGATGTTGGGTACAAGAGAAGCAAAAATAAGGTAAATAATATAAAGTGGAAACCACCAGATGTGGAGTGGGTTAAATTGAATTTTGATGGAGCATCTAAAGGAAATCCAAGACCAACAAGAGGAGGAGGAATAATTAGAAATAATAGAGGAGATATTTTGTCTCATTATGCTTTCAATAGTGGATTTAAGACAAATAATGAAGTTGAAGCTTGGGAAGCTTTAGAAGGGTTAAAAATATGTAAACAAATGAAATGGAATAGAGTATGGATGGAAGGTGATTCTCTCATAGTAATAAATGCAATTTTGAGGAAAGCAAAGGCTCCATGGAACATACAAGAGATAATTGTGGAAATTCAAGATCTTGCTAAAGAGTTTGAAGAAATTAGGTTTACACATATATTAAGGGAAGGAAACAAATGTGCAGATAAGCTAGCCAATAGAGGGGTTTTGATTGAGGATCGTGAAGTTAAATTCTCCTTTCCATGGTTAGAGGAAGTAGAAAGTTTAGTTGAAGCTGACAAAAAATGTTGATTGCCTAAATCAATTAATGATTAAGATTTACTTTAATGTTTTCCATTGGTAATATCTCCTTTATTTTGTAACAATAATGTGTTTTTTAATAAAAAAAAAAAAAATGATTTAAATATTTTTTAATTTTTTTTTGGTATAAGGTAGAGGTGGTTATAAGGTCCACAAACCTTTTACAAAGTCAAAATGGGCTGGTTCTAGCATCAAGCCCGTATAATCAAAATACAAAATGGATCTTTCTAAGACTCACATTAAGCCATACTTAGAGTCCACAGTCCTATACTTGTCGCTTGACTATTCAGGATAAAACAAAAACCAAACAACACCTAGCACTTACTAACACTAGGTTGCTGTACTGTACACTTGTCACCTCCCAGGCCCCAACAAATGGGATGCCTTTTCTGCCTAATTCCATCTGTCGGATTACTCATCATCAGCCCCTCTGATCTCCTGATGCTCTAACAGGTTTGATCTTAGCTCTTCTCTAGCGGCCAACACCAATAGTTCTTGAGGGAAGTTATCCTTCCAAATTTGCATCTCCCCAACGAAAACTGCAATATTTGCCATTAGATCCGTCGCTTTGGTTCCCTTCTCTCGAAGGTGTGTTGGATTCGGGCATTAACCAAATGAGATTTATGAATCTTTGCTTCTAGGATAAGCTCCAATATGGTCCAGTTGGGGTCTTTATCCTCCTTAATTGCCTTGATTATATTAAGCGAATCCCCTTCAAAGATAACTTCCTTATAACCCTCAAGTCTGGCAATTCTCATTGCCTGCATGCAAGCTCGGGCTTCTGCAAAATGATTTGTTTGAGTTCCCAAAGGCTCTGCAAAGGCAAGGACCACTTTTCCTTCCTCATTTCTCAAAACTCCTCCTGCTCCTGCTGCCCCCGGATTTCCTTTAGCTGCCCAGTCAAAATTAAACTTAACCCACTTTTGTGTGGGGGGTATCCACTTGACACCATCCCGTGGGTTGGTTGTAATGTCTAGGTCTGGAAGTTCCTCCCCCCAGTTCCGCAAAATCCTCCTTTCCCTTAGAGACATGGTCTCATTTTTGAAGAAGAAAGTTTTCCAGTTTTCTTTCAAAGCTCTGATTATTTTATTACCACATAACCTGGGATCTTTCTTACGTCCTTTAAATACTCTCTTATTTCTCTCATTCCATATCCCCCATAAAAAATGGGGTAAGCTGAGCTTCCAGAGCCAAGTCAAAAGCTTTGCCGGAAGGGGGAAGCCCATTGTATGCGAAGTCGGACATGCTATTTGGACGAGACCCAATCTATATGAAATTTGGACAGGATCATTTGGAATGCTGTACAAGAAAAATCACAAGTTAGAAATATATGACTTACAGATTCTATTGCTTTCTCACACAAGATACATCGATTGATGAATTGGAAACCTCTCCTTTGCAGATTATCTGTTGTCAGGATCTTATTTTGAACTGCCAACCAAAAGAAGAAAGCTATTTTTGGGGTTAAATTATTTAACCAAATAATAGAAGTCGGAGTCCAGCCATTGAATCCTGAGTGGATTAACTTATAGGCAGTTTTTACTGAATAGATCCCACTTGTAGTTTTGCCCCAAATCGCCTTGTCTCTTCCTCCCCCAGGAATGATCGGGAACACCCTTAAAGCATCATTGAGTTTGGTTAGGGCCACCTTCTCTTGCTCGAACAGATTATGAACTGTGATTTTCTTCCAAGAAGAAGTTTCCTGTGCTACAACAATAAAATCCCCTACTTTTCCTCCCATTTCCTTCGAAAGTTTATGTTGGAGGACCTGAAGGTCTAAGTTATCTTTCAGAGGGGCCTCTTCCAACCACGGGTCTTTCCAAAAGTCCACTTGTCTTCCATTACCAATTCTCCATCCGATGCCTTTCCCGACTACCTCCCGACATTCGAGCAAACAATTCCAAAAATAGGATCCTCTAGGAAGATTATCGACTTTCGGGAAGTCCCGATTATTTCCGATATATTTTGCCTTAAGAAGTTTTACCCATCCCAATTGATCATTATTGATAAATCTCCATACCTGTTTGCCAATCAGAGCTTGATTCATTTCTTTCATTCTCTTTAACCCCAGGCCCCCTTGATCCTTGCTTGCACACACCTGATTCCATGCTACCAACGAAATTCTCTTTCTCTCCTCTGAACCTGACCACAAGAAGTTGCGTTGAATTAGCTCCAATGTAGCTCGGACCTTTGCGGGCATTCAAAATAGAGACATGCGATGAAATTGGAATGCTCCGTAAAGTAGTTTGAACTAATAAGGCTTTTCTGCCGGAGTCGAGAAGGCTGCCCTTCCACCCTGCTAACTTTTTGGAGATCCTGTCAATGATCGAGTTCCACAAAGTAGCCTTCATTCTTCCTTCGAACATAGGCATGCCTAGATAAGTTCTTGGTAGAAGCTCCTTTCCACAACCGAAGAGGTTAGCTATTCTTTCCTCCCTCCCACCAGGCGTGTTAAAGAAATAGATGCTACTCTTCTTATAGTTTATGTACTTTCCTGCTTCTGTCTCATACTTGGTTAGAATTCTCTTCAACTTCCTAGCTTGAGGCACCGAGGCTTTGGACACAATGATTGTATCATCCACAAACTGTTGGTGAGACACTGGCCCTGTTGTTGAGGCTGGTTTAAAACCTTCCAATTGACCATCTGCCACCGCTGCTGAAATGTTCCTACCCAATGCTTCCGCTAAAATAATAAACAAGTATGGAGACAAAGGATCTCCTTGTCGCAACCCCCTTTCACTCTTAAAGTAACCAGAGGGTGACCCATTCACCATGACAAAAAATCTTGTAGTAGAGATACAACTAAAAATCAACTTAATCCACTGGGGACAGAAACCAAACTTACCCAAAATCTTGGTGAGGAACCGCCATGAGACCCGGTCGTAGGCTTTATTCATATCAAGCTTTAGTAACATACATGCTTCCTTACTAGTCACCATTGAATGAATAACCTCATGAATTGTGATGATACCATCCAATATTTGTCGCCCTTTCACAAAGCCACCTTGGTTCATATCAATGATGAAAGGAAGGATAACCTTCAACCTATTGGCGATTGTTTTTGTGAGAATCTTCATCAGAGTGTTACATAAACTGATAGGGCGAAAACTGGAAAATTCCATTGCTCCCACTAGTTTAGGGATGAGGACTAAAAAAGTAGCATTAACTCCTTCTGGGATTTCCATGTCCTTTTGAGCCTCAATTATAGCTTCCACTACATCATTGCCTAGGATATCCCAAAACTTCGGAAGAAAGGCTGCAGGGAAGCCATCCGGTCCTGGGGAGCTGTTACCATCCATGTCAAAAACGACCTTCTTGATTTCCTCCTTTGTGAAAGGACTAAGTAAGAATCCATTAAGATTATCGGTTACGAGGGGTGGAATGGCTGCCAACAGAGAGTCCTCTTCTTCAATAGTCGGATTTACATCTTCTAGCAACGATTTAAAGTACTCAACCGCTTCCCTCCTTATGTCTTCCATATCTTTGGTGTTAGACCCATCGGCCATCTTGATCTCCTTAATTTTGTTAGTACTCCTGTGGCGAAGAGTAGAGACATGGAAGAACTTTGTATTTCTGTCACCCTCCTTTAACCAACGTAGTCTGGATTTTCGCCTCCAAAAGGTTTCTTCAAATCCTAGCATCGTGTGGTATTCGGCTAACAACTCCCTCTCCTGGTTTCTCAGATCCTCTGTAAGTCGCTACTCTGACTTCAGCTTCTCCTGTAGTTCATTGATCTTGTCTTTTAGTTCTGCCTTTTTAACAAAAATATTGCCAAAGGAAGTTTTGTTCCACTCTCTAATGTTAGCCTTCACATTCCTTAGTTTACATGCCACTTGGGCCGGTTTCGAACCATTATACTTTTTGTCCCACCATTGGGCAACCGGATCCTTGAGATCCTGATGTTGGAACCACATAAGTTCGAATCGAAAGGGTCTGATGTATCTTTTCTTAGAGTCCTCCCCTGTTTCCCACAGAATTGGGTTGTGATCAGACCCGATTCTTGGGAGTGCCGTTAATGAAGAGTCCCCAAACCTCTCTAGGCATTCTTGAGAAAGAAGAAACCTATCTAATCTTATCTGAATTTGGTTTTCCTTCAATCTTTTGTTAGACCATGTATAGGAGAATCTACGCGAGTCCACATCCATCGACTCATGTTGCTCAACAAAATCTCTAAACTCGTAGATATCAGCGGTTATTCTTTGAGAGCCCCCCAATTTATCTACGGGATTAAGGTAGCAATTGAAATCCCCCGCCACAATCCAAGGGTAGTTGGGGACCGTCTCCCTCAATTCAGCTAGGTGACTCCAAAGAACCCTTCTCGGTCCCTGTCTAAGCTGGAGCATATACATTCGTTAAGATCCACTCTTCCTGCGTGGTTTTATCCACACATAAGAGACAAATAAACCAACTAGACATCGGAATCACTCTACTATCAATCACATTTTTGTTCCACATAACCAGTAACCCTCCTGCTGTTCCAGTGGCCTCTTGGCCTACTACTTCAGCTTCTCGCCAAGTCCTATTCTTAAAAGGAATAACTCTACTCTCCTCCATTTTAGTTTCTTGCTGTAAAATCATATCCGGTTTGTGTTCTTGTCTAAGAGCATACAAAGCTCTTATTTTTGCAGGATTACTCCCACGAATATTCCATGAAAGAATCTTCATTTATGGGCTTTGGATCCTCGAGCCTTCGCCCCAAAGAGCAATACTGCTTGAGTGCCATCAACCACTCCTCGCTCTGCTTCTTTCTCGCCTTAAGGCGGCATTGCTAGGTTTCCCTCTTCCCACCGAACCATATCCCCATACATCCGCTCTAGGTTGAAGTTCCTTGGGATTCACTTGGCTTCTAGTAACCATCTTGGGTAGGTCGGTCTTGGTATTTGGGGTAACAATCGGCTTTCCGGGTTAAGCTGGTCTTTTTGACAGTGGAGATGATTCCGTGCTCTTAGCTTCTTGATTAGTAGATTCTTTTTTCCCTGCTTTGGGGTTACACTGATCTTGGTGGTTCACCTCTTCCTCCCGAGTATCCTTGCCTGTATTATTAGTTTCCTGCTCCTTCCTCCGATTTTTCTCCTCTAAATCCTTCTCTTGAGTCTCCTCTACCTCAGATTCCACTTCTTGGCTGTCCATCCGATCTCCCTTCAAATGATTTAATGCATCAAAACTGTTCTCCACTGGGATGTTGATCTCCTTGGAATTTCTTCCCATAAATTCCTCTGCAGTACATGGGACCACTTCCACCGAGCCTCCATAGGCCTCCCGTATCACCCAATCAAACTTACTTGCCCCAGGGCGTTGATCTATGGGGTTCTTTCCTTTGTGATTTGGCTCCGAGGCTTGCTTGTATCATCTTAGGAGCGAGGTTGAGCTTGAGGGTTCCCATCAAAGGGACCAGCTCCCCTGTGAGAGGGTTTTGGGGCATAGGAATTTTTGGGAGGAGGGTTAAAACGTTGCCTCTTGCTTACAATAGGGCGAACAGGGTCTCTGATATTCGGATTTCGAGCTCCACGTCCTTGAGGCCCAGGTTGGGTAGGAATGGAGATCTGCGGGGGAGGGATATTATTCTGGGTTTGAGGATCAGTATTTTGGAGTGGGGGCTGGTTCTTGGAAATGCAGTGGATACCCTGGTGCCCTACCTTCCCACAAACACTACACTTAAAAGACATATTTTCATATTCAAATACCCGAGTATGAAGGCCAAACATAGACGACAAAATAATGGATTTAGGGAGCTCTTTACTCGGGTCCGCCAACACACACATGCGAGCGAGACGGGAGTCTTGTTTTGCTCAAGGTTGCGGGATCAATAGCTATTAGTTCTCCAATCTCCGTAGCTATCCCAACCAATATTTGTTCGTTCCAAAAAAGCAGAGGTAATCCTGGCATCTTAACCCAAATAGGAGCCAAATCCAGCACCTGAGTCTGGGGGTTGAAATCGGGGGACCAACGCTTCAGATACAAGCCCCTTTTCCCAAAAAACCAAGGACCTCCTTGGAGAGTCCTTTCCATGTCCTGTTCACATTGAAATGTCACCAAAAGAAAACTCTTGGGTAAAGCCTTAATCATCATACCGGCCCTTGGGCTGCCATTTTTGGACGGCCCATCTCCTTATGACTTCCAAGTCCGGCCTCACCCCCATAAATTTAGCCACCAAAGATGTTCTGCCCTCCATAGCCACATGCTGAGCTAAGGAATCCGGGACGTGCAACCTACCATTGACAGATTTTAGATTAAAACAAGAGTCGGATAATTTTTGCTTACCGCGAAGAGCATTAAGATATGAAGGTCTCCGGTTGCCAGGTTTCTCTTTGTCTCCTTCTTGGGTCTTCCTTTGATCCTGACGCATAGAGTCCTGGTCCCCCTCAGAGAAATCTTCAACCGCATCCGCCCAACGCCCTTGGACCGGTTCCAATAGAACTTCCTTGTCCACATCCTCCGTCTGGGGGCTTGCTATCTCGCCAGAGCCCCCACCTGCCGCGTCTGCTGATCTGCCCTCTGAAGTCCCACACCTAGGGTTTGATGCCCCTAGACCTCTCGCTCCTCCTCCTTGCTGCTCCATCCGTCACAACTTGTTGCCTCCAAAAAGAATTGTTAATCAAATTTTTATCTTAAATTGTTAATCAAATTATTATCTCAAATTGTTACTCAAATTTTATCTCAGATTGTTAATCAAATTTTATTTTCGATTGTTAAGATTTGCTTGAAAATAAAAATAAATGATTAAATCTAACTTTGCAATATAAAATTTTTGGAATATCATATTAGTTATTCACTTTAATGAAAATTTGAAATTTATTAAAATTTTAGTTTTACGTAAAGTGAAATTAAATGATCATTTAAAAACTATGCAAAGTTTCTTTCTCCTATTTCAGAGCCTTTTCTCCGTCACCTACACCTACCGCCCTTTTATCTCAAGCCAGTTGTTTCTCCTCCATCTTGTGTTCATTGAGCCTCCTCCTTCCCTGTCTTTTGCTTTTCTCGGAAGGTCCCCCCAGCTAGCGTTGTCAACTCTGTTTCGAATTGGCCCATGGCTATCCTTGATCCTTCCAGCATGCAAATTGAAGGTGGGACCGCTGATTTACTCGATGCCAAATACTTCATCAATTTATTCAAGCTATTTTTAGGATACAAAGATGACATGACCAGAGCCTTCATCGAATCTTGGAATGAAGGGGAAGTGCAGGTTCGTGGCATCCATTTTGAGGTAAATGTCCATTCCATTTCTTAGATTTCTAGCATTTCGATTGAAGGCGGAGTGGTTCGCCATGACAGACATAATTTTAAAGAGGAAATCAAACAATTCCCTGACAATGGGAAGAATATTATTTGGGAAAAGAAGGGAGTAGTTTTTTTGTCCTTGCCTTGATCTTGGAATATGATCATTGTTCTCGTCCTTCAATACGTCTTGTCGACAAGCCTAACAAGCCTCTCTAGGCCTATAATATCTCCCTGGTTAATCACCTATACAACGTCCATCCGATCAATATCCCAAACTTCCTCTTTAGGTCCATCACCCTGGCCATCACTAATTTTAGAGAGAGTAAGTTCCTAAAACCCCCCGTGATCAGGGGCTTTTTTTGGTCCTTTAAAAGTACAACCTAGTCCATTAGGTGTTTGGGTTTATGTCCTTGAAATCTTAGTGTCCTTCCCGCTCTTCTAGATCTGTCCACGTCGAAGCCACCAATTGCCCCAAGTCCCCCTCGACCTCCCCCCCGAAGTCCTCCCCTCCCCTTATTTTGGGTAAGGAAAGCTCAGCCCCTACTGCTTTTCCCAATGAGGAAGGACATTCTGGCAAGCACCCCAGACCCAAGCAAAAGTCAGTTCGGCCCCTCCAGATGTGCAGGAAGTCCATAAGACTGAAATCACCCAAGGTGAATGTCTAAAAACCAAACATTGAATTCATTAGTGATGATGAAGATCAACGTGTTGATACCGCCAAGGAGTCATTACGCAACATTACAACCAAGAAAGCCAGTGACGTTGTCAACCATTTGTAGGTGGTAGCCAATATTTACAGGAAGGATGCGCCATGTTGTCCAACGCCATGGAAGAGCTCAAAGAATTCCCAGTCTTGATTAAGACTCTCCTCACCTCCGACGACAATGCTTAGCAGGGAAAGGACAAGGAATCTCGGTAGCCTGGGAGGGCCGTGTGTTGGCAGCCGATCAACAATTTTAGCTGGTGTTAAGTCATATTTTTTCTATTTTTCTTCTTCTTGGAAAGTTTATGGCCTGGTTCGGGTCTCGTTGTATGAGGTTAAGCCTCAGTTGTTTTTTGCTTGTAGCCATGGGATGGCACAATTGTCACTTTTTGCTACTGATGTAATAGGGACGAGACCCTTTAACCCATAAAGCAATATAATTTTTTTACCTACCAAAAAAAACTATGCAAAGTTTAAAACTTCAAATTTTCATCAAAAAACGTGAATTTACATAAACATGAAAATTTGAAACTTAATTCTTGAAACCGACGTATTTCTTTTTTGAGGTTTTGATTTTTATTTGATGAAACTTTAACAAAAATAAAAGGCTAGGGTTAGAAAAATAAATAAAATAAAAACAAGTCACTGTAACTTTTAAAATTTCATCTCGAATTCATATAAACAAATATCCTGCACTAAACCAACATTAATCCGACCAGTCTTCACATAGTCCAAAATTAATGTGATGCAATCTTCTACGAGAATAACACAATATATTAAATAAAATAAATAAGTATACCATCCGCATGCATATAACTTATTAAAAATTTCCAATATATTGCCAAAATAAAATATATTTAATGAATGCTCCTTCAAAATACCTTGCTTCAACATATTACAATGGGTGAAATTCCTTTAGTCCAGCAACTAGGGAGGATATGCTCTTTCACAAAATCAAGTTTCCGACATTGGCTTGCTCCACAAAGTCTTCGACCCTGTTTCCATGAGTTCCAATGGATATTTAAAATTAATAAAAAATTTCATTTTCTTTTCCTCTTGTTCAACTTTATAGCACTTTCTTCAACAAAAAATCTCTCACCTTCATCTTCGTAATGCTTTTGCCATATCATGCGTTTAACTTTTCAACTTTACAAATGTCACAAATGTTCTTTTATCCAATTCCCTCCTTTATATCCATCGACTTTTATAATTGCACCCATTTATCTTTTATGATGTGTTGCAATATAGTGTCAATTGACACATTAATTTTGGCATTCTCTTTATATGAAAGCCTCTACAAATATAGAGCTTTTATTTATTTATTTCATATTTCTACAAAATATGAATATGATCGAATACTAAACTTATCCTTCTCTATCGCCAACAACATTAGTATCACTGTTCACCAGTAGCATTGGTAACACAGTCCGTAAAATAAATAAATTGGCACCAAACCTCCCCATTCAACACCAACTCCCCATCCGGGTGTTCGTTGTTGGCACCAAACCTCAACAATATTTGATGAATTGGCTTTTGATCAATTTTTAGATAAGCAATATGATCTTAAACTTCAGTAGAGGAATCTTTCATGATATGCAATCCAAAGCTGTCATGAATAGGACACTGATTCCTTTTACAAAATTTTGAATTCCCATCTCGATTCATAGACACACATCAATTCCCAATATATTAATTCAAAATTTTGAACTATATTGCTAAACTAATAAAATCAATGTCACCGGATCTTCCAATTTTCATGTGTTCGGATGATAGCTTTGACACTTCGATGTCTTAGGCTTTTGTATGGGAGGCTCTCTTACAATCCACTGTAAATCTCAAAATATTTTTCTTCACGAGCAATCAATTATTATGTAGATAGCTCCGGTATATGGAAACCAATACTACACCATGAAAATCCAATCTCTTCGATAATTACACATAGTCATGGCTTCTCAATAATCGTGGCTTCTCAAAAATCATGGCATAATAGTGTTCATGGTATAGCAGCATTGTGTAGTGGATTGTGCAGGTGGAAGAATGAAACCTTCATCATTCTGATCTTCGATTCTTTAAGAAGGCCCCTACGTGTAAATTGTTTCATATTTAACTAAGCTGTCCATGGATGCCATTAAATTTTATCAATTCCTCCTGATACAATACGATAATCACACTTCGAAACTGCTCAAAACTTTATCTACAACATCTCCAATTTGGAGCATTCTCTACAGCATCATTCTCTTCTCTTTGAAGCGTTCCAACATATTTATAGAAACATTAAAATTTGCAATCAAATACTTCGAAATCCCAACACGATTGACCCCTCAAAATTGAAAGAATATCATGCCATGACTCCCATGAACTTCCTTTCTCAATACCCGTATTTCCTTTATCAAGTGTTTCACAAAATTGTTGTGGGTTTAATCCCACATGCATCCGAAGATAACATTGTGGAAGATTTATCAACTCGAGCGCACATTAACCCATATGACAAGTTGTTCACCATACCAAATCCACCGCAGACTCACTCAACCGTGCCACTTGGTGGCTCCTTGGAAATCATGCTCATGTTCATCCTAAAAAATTATGCCCCTATGTTGATCCCGCTCATGCGCTACATTCGCAAGTCAACGTGGTCTTGCCTTAAAAAATGAGCCATCTATTTTCTGGTTGGTCAGGTCGGGGTTCACGTCAAAAATGAGTCCATCATAATAATTTTTTTATAACCTGAACACGAAGATAAGAAATTAAATCAGAGTTAAACCAAAAGTACTTTATAGAAATAAAAAATTAAATTAAACCAAAAGTACTTTATAGAAATAAAAAAAGTAAATTAAACCAAACATACTTATATCAAGATTAAACCAAAAGTAATTTATGCACATCTTATAAGGTGAACAATAATTAATGAGGAGAATAAAAATGACAACCATAAATCGTGTAAAGAGAATATACAGTGAACAACACTTTAATAAAAATCTTTAAACTTTCCTATAAAATGAGGTGATTTTACTTTTTGTTTTTGTTTTTTTATTATTTATTATTATTATTATTATTTTGTTTTTATTACTATGTAGGAACTCGAAATGGGGAGGTTATCCTAAATAAAAAAATCATGAGAACAAACACATGAGATCGCAAAAATTATCCAATGCTAAAAATATGATAATAGAAAACCTTTGGACTTTATTGACCTCTTTATGACATCATAAACTAACATAAACAATGCAAAACAAAAGTCATATGAATATAATTTTTTAAGTGGGTCTCCAAATTGGGGTACGTTGTGCAATGGCAACAATAAATGACGACTCTGTGAGAAAATCCTCTTGAGAATTTTGGATAAAGAACCCATACTAAAATTAAGAAAACCAAAGATCAGTAAAATATAATTCATCCAGTAATATCCAAGAAATATGGGGTTGAATAACTTCAACTAAAAGTAAGTACTTCATTTGCTTCAACTTAGTGTGTGTTTTGTGAATTCATTTTATATTTTTGAATCCATCAGAATTTCATCATCTATTTTGCAATTAGGCTATGAAATATATCACTCATAAATATTTATCTCTGCATTTCTCCACTTGTAGCCAAGCATCTATAGCTTCGATGGAGATGAACTTGATCTCTTCTAGACCTTGCTCTACTGCTAGTCGGTCATTTATAGCCCTAGTAGAAATTATCCGAACCACTCATGCATTTAATTGATTTGCATTTTTTTATATTAGCATTGAATTGCTTTTCAAATATACCATATGCCTCTTGGGTAGAGATCACTTAAAGCTTAAGATGGAGTGTTTAAATTTTTTGCCTAATCAACAAACCAGAATGACTACATCCTTCCAGAATCAAAGATATCCTTTAAATATGATGTTACATGTGAAGCTTTAGTAAAATATCGTATTACCTCAATATCCACTATTTTAGTCCACAATTCAAGAATAACTACTAAATAATCTAATTTCACTAACTTTAGTTTCACCAAATTTCAAACAAGCAATTCATCTTCAAATACTAAGACACACTTCCTTTAGAGATACCAAGAGTCCCTTGTAGTTACACAACTATACCACAATATGGAAAATGAAAATATTGTTGTGAATGTGCAGAAGCAAAATGTGAACCTAAACCAGCACAACAATTGGTATAAACCTACATTATTGAAACCCAAAAAACAAAAAATCAAAATATCAAAATGAAAAATAACCTAATAAACAAATGATGACTGTATCCAAATAATACGTGCAAACACAAAATTATGTATAAGTGAAAGCAAAATAAAACAACAAAGTGATGTACAAAAGTTTGCAAAATCAAAATCTATGTACAAAAGAGGAATATATACAAGTGATGACTATGCTCTACTGTCTCAGGGATGGAAATAGGGCTTTAAAAACTGCCCATTGACATGCAAAGGAATGTTCTCTCCACTTAAATTCTACAATCTAAAAGCAGTTTCTCCAAGAATCTCAAAAATTTGGTAGGGGTATACCAAATCTAGTAACAATGTGTCCTAAAAATTGGATAACTACTTAAGTACAATTCTTAATGGGAATGACTTCACTCCATCTGGTACAATAATCTGTGGTGGTTAAAATGTATTTATGGCTAGGTGAAGAGTTTGGGTTTATAACTCCTGTGAAATCTAAACCCCATTGTGCAAATGGTCTATCCTCAAATATGGGTTGTAATGGCATTGAGGTATTTCATTCTCTATTGGCGGTAATATGACATGTATGGCAAGAACGAACATGAGCATGGATATTTTTGAAAATGTGGGGCCAATAGTAACTAGATCTCAAAATATGATGCACTATGGTATTAGATGATCCATGCTCAATCCCATACTTACCATGAAATCCTTAAGTATTTGCATAGACTCATCCTTACTCAAACATCTAAGGCAAATTCCTTCATGATTTATTTTGTATAACACACCAGATTTAATCATAAAACTAGAGATTTTTAATCAAAGTTATCTTGTTTGCATAGCATTAAAGTGATCAGGGCACTTACCATTAAAAAAAAATACACAATGTCATTATACCATTCATTCGTGGTGATGCTTTTTGCACTGTATTGCTGACACACGATTTGAGGAGCGATTTTAGGTACAGACTTTGTCAAACCTTGTCCTCTAACCAACTTCATTGGATGGATCTCCAAATAAAACTCCTGCAAAGTAGCCAACCATTTTTCTCTTCTTTATCCTAGTTCATTTGACATCAACATTGTTTTGACAGCTAGGTCAAGTACTATTGCAAAAACTCTACTATGCAAAATGTAATGTCTCATCTTCTTCACAATTAAAAAAAAAACATAAACTTGTTTATCCAGAATAGTGTATTTCAACTGTGCATATTTTAGTGGTGAACTCAAGAAAGCAATAGGACTTTATGAATTATCTTCGTTCTTTTGAGTTAATACACTAGAAAAAGAATGCTAAGAAGCAAATGAATAAATATAGAAATGATTCTTGTAATTAGGACTCACAAGCACAAGTGCAAAATATATTGCATTTTTAACATCCTAAAAAGTTGCTTTAGCTTCACCAGTCCAATTAATGTTAGCATAAGTTTTCAACATATCATTAAATGGTTATTTTAGCAAGTCCTAAAATTAATTTTCTAACAAAGTTGATTTTCCTAAAAAGTGATCGTAATTCTTTTTTGCTTCCAGGAAGAGATTTTTTGGATGGCTTCGATTCTTTCAGATCTATAGAAATTTCGTATTTTGAGATGACATGGCCTAAAAGTTTACCTTCAATTACTCCAAAAATGCACTTTTTAATATTTAGTGAAATGCCATGCTCTCTACACTTTTGAAGAACTTTTCTCAAATCATTAACATGGTTAGATCTATTCTTTGAGAAAACAGGAATGTCATCAACATAAATAACTATGCATTTACCTATCAAATCTCTAAATGCATAGTCCATGGCTCTCTAAAATGTGGCACCTGCGTTAAGAAATCCAAAAGGTATTATTTTTTAAGCAAAGGTACCCCAATTCATGGTAAAAGCAGTTTTCATTCTATCTTTTGGGTCAATAAGAATTTGGTTATATCCATAATAACCGTAAATAAAAGACATCATCTAAGAACTATTCACCATTTGAAAAATATGATCAATGGAAGGCAAGGAGTAGTTATATTTTTGTGAGGCCTTATTGAGATTCCTAAAATCAATACACAAATATATTTCACATGTTTTCTTCCTAACTGGTACAATGTTTGCTACCCATGTAGAGTGTTTGATTGGAAAAATAATCTTAGAATATAACAATTTATTAACCTCTTTTTGTAGGTTCTAGTAATAGGTTGATTGGTCTTTATTTTTGTCTAAATGGTTTTGAATCTAGATTTAAAGGAATAGTATGTGTTATGAGTTTTCATTATAAGTCTATAAATTCTCATATCTCCATGCTATTACGTCAACGTAATATTTAAGAGCCTGTACAATCCATTATTGATCATGATGAGTGCAAGAATTTCCTATGAGTACATTATGCGGGCTTTTACTAATCCCAAGATCAATAGAATTATAAGCATCCTATGGAGTGAGGTTTTATTACAACTTTTGCTTTTGTAATCAATATCAAAAAACTTTTCGAGAGAAACTATACCTTTAGAAATCACATTGATTTTCTTTGTTACCTCATGATCTTCATTTTTGTCTTCTTGCAATATTTTGTCGTCATTGATCACCTAATTTTCAAAAACCCCTGAATTAGTTACAAAATTGAAAATATGATGATCACTTTCAAATACTTGTAAAATTTTCACATTATCTGGAATAGAAGGACAAGGTATTAATTCGATTGAAATTTTTTTTAGCCTTCTATTATCAATAGGTTTAAGAGTACTTGCTACAATAGCTAACGAATCAACAATTCAATTGTTCTTCCTAGATATCAATGAAATATTGAAAGCATGAAATTCATCAATAAAATCCCTAACTCTATTTCCTTTTATCATGACATGTGTATTGGCCTTTCATTTGTTTAACAACCAATTATAAATCTCCTAGAACTTTCAAACATTTAATATTTTTCTTTAAGGATAAATGCAATCCAAATATCAAAGCCTCATATTCGATCGTATTACAAGTGCAAGGAAACTGTAATCTATAAGCTGCCAAAGAAGACTTACCTTAAGGACTAATTAGTTCAACACCAACTCCACTTCCTTGTTTGGATTTAGATCCATAAAATTTAACCATCCAAACAATATTTTCATCATTCATTGGATTAACAGAGGGTATTTTATTCTCATATTCACCTACATCTAATTTTTTTTCCAAAGTGTAAACACCTAACTCAGAATCATTGTAAAAAATTTCATTGGTTTTGTTATATTCAGTAATCAAATCCTTGATTCTAGGTTCTCTTTCAACTCTAATTTGGTTAGCAACACCCTTCCATGGTAGCCACATATGTGAACAATTTGTGGCCATGTATCCGTTTAAGTTCCTAGACCAATCTCTGCTCAACAACATTCCATACCTATTAGGTATATCTACATGTATATCAATATACTGATGTATTTTAGGTTCTAAGGCTAGTTGTATGTGAACATTCTTAAGCATTTAAACCATATTAAATTCAGATTTACCCATTTGCACAACTATTCTGTTAAAAGGGATGGGTTTCAAATCCAATTTTTGATAAACAATGTGAGGCATGACATTATCGGATGCTCCTGAATCAACAAGACAATTGTGTAGATTTCTTCTTGCAATTCTTATAGCCAAAAGAAAGGGAGGATCTTCCCCTTTGTCCCTTTGTGAGATAAATTGCGTATCAATGGCCTTCTGAGGTTAACTTTTTCTTTGATCACCGCAAGCCTGCATCAAAAATTCTTGTTGATTAGTCAATTTAGCAACATCACATAAAGAAATATTCGCTTTGGTTTTCTTTAAATCTTCCACAATATTATATGCAATTTTATCATGTGGTGGTTGAGGCAGATCAAATTTAGACAGAGGCATAGGATTGTTACTAGATTGTGTGTCAGGAGGAATAATGGTGTCATTTGGTGGAGTAGAAGAAGTAAATGGAGCTTTAGTATTACTCCTAAGCTTGTAATTATGATTTCCCTTTTTAAATTGTCTGAAACCTTGAACTTCCTCTTCTATAGACCCATCATACCCTTCTTCATCTTCTTCAACTGATTCAAATGTTTCAACTATTAGCGTTGATTCTTTATCTTTCCTAATACTAGCCTGTTGGGAAGGATCTTCATCTGAAACAATTTCCATGTTATCCATCTCCTTTTGTAGAATATCTAGTGTTGTTTTGAATTCAGGACACTCATTCTCACTATGTTATGTCATGGAATGTACCCTACACCAATTGTTTAAAGCTAAATTTGAAATATTAACAATGGTTATGGTTTGATTTGCATTAACAGGAGCATTGGTTTGATTGACAATAGGATTGGGCACTCCTCCATTGTTCGAACGAGTATTCCATGGTTTTCTCTGAAAATTGAAATTTCTATTTTGATGAGAATTTTGAGGCAATTGTTTTTGTATTTGAACCATGTCACTACTGAGTTTTTGGACAACCCTCTATAGGTCGTTTACTTGAGAATTAGGTTCATTATTTTATCCTATAGTAGTTTTATTGGTTGAGTTATTTGTAGTAGTGGGATTTTGAAAATTTGGCAAATTTTCATTTTGAGCAACATGTGAAAATACTATGTTGTTTTGATGAAATTTTGACGCATTTGGAGTGGGTGTTGTATTAAAGAATGTAGGCATGGTTTGAGCATTTATTTCAACCATTTTATGAGTGGTGAATTGATTTTCTAAATATAGCGGAGTGGTAGGATAAGTGGGCGTGATAGGTGGATTGTATAGCAAATTGAAATTATTGAATGACATGGCATTCAACATAGGTATTTGTTGTGACAAAGCTTGATTGATCATAGGTACTTGATTATAAGCACCTAGTTATCCTATGGAAGGCAACTATCCTATCCCAAAACCTTGTGGTATCAACTGTTGTTCTATAGTCAAAGCCTCACTGTATGCCATGGGAAGTGTAGTGATTTGAGGAGCTCTCCTTATAAACATAGATGTTAAAGGGTCCAATGCCCTAAAGTACATTTGTATAGCAACAACTGCCTAAAGAGTATAAGGAGCAACTAAATTGCTATACAACTTATGGAAATGAGTATTGAACAATCTCAAAGGTTCATTAGGCTCTCTCTTGGCTGATGCAAACTGATGATAGATTACAACATGATCTATGGATAGCCTAAATTGATTCACAAAAGTTGTTTCCAACTCGGCCCAAGACATAATAGAATTAGTAGGTAAACTAATGTACCAATAATATGCCATTTCATCTAAGGTGAGAGGAAACATTCTGCAAGCAACATCCTCATGTTAAACTTGTAGCCTAATCAAGGTATCCTTGTAAGCTTGAATATTCTCTTCATCAATTCTAATTCCATCATGTTTATATTTAGGTAAATACCTTTCTATGTTTTTTGGAATGTCATGGGCTACTCCAACAATGTTTAAAGGACTTCTATGAGCACCTAACCAAGTTGCAATTCCTACCATTAGAATTAGTGGTGGAGGAATAAATGGGATGATGGGTAGTGATGAACTGCTACTGGGTGGAATAACAATCGGCTAACTCTTGGACCTTTCGATCCTCTTTGTAGAATAAATGCTATGGAAATTAGTATCTTCAGAAGCCTTAATGATTTTTGGTTCTAGTTTTGATAATGAAACAATAAGCGTTTAATGATCTTGACATGAAAAGACTTCCAATTTTCAAATGTTTAACTGATAAATCATCATGTTCATTAAAAATGCATCAATTAAACCATAACAATAAGGAATATTCTCAATTTGTAAAATATTAGAATCAATACATTATAAATTAAATAATTTCCAACCATAAATATGAATAACTTAAAAAAAACTTCGTAAATAAAATAAATTACCTTCAAGTAGACCCTCCTAGCGCCAATTCTGTTGAGTGATATTTTTGTCCAATCACAAGAATATACGCATAGTCAGGATTTTACCCGGATATCCTCTCTTGCAAGGAAATATTTGTGATTTTCCCAAGGTTTTTTTTAATGTGTTAATATTCTTGCAATGCTTAGTGAAAAGTGTGAAATACCAAAAGTTAATTGGATACCTTAGTGTTGCATATGCTTGTTAACAAGGGGCCTGTTTTGGTTGATTTGATTTGTAATGATTTTGTTGTTCATGGAATTTATGAAAATGTGAAATTATTGATCAACTATTTACTTTGAAATAACAACCTTTGAAATGTAATAAACATTTGATTTTAACCTTTGAAAATTTTATTTTAATTGATTTTATCTCAAATTGTTAATCAAATTTTATCTCAAATTGTTAATCAATTTTTTATCTCAAATTGTTAATCAAATTTTTATCTCAAATTGTTAATCAATTTTTTTATCTCAAATTGTTAATCAATTTTTTTTATCTCAAATTTGTAGTCAATTTTTATCTCAAATTTTTAATCAAATTTTATCTCAAATTGTTAATCAAATTTTTATCTCAAATTGTTAATCAAATTTTATCTTAGATTGTTAATCAAATTTTATCTCAGATTGTTAATCAAATTTTATCTCTAATTGTTAATATTTGCTTGAAAATAAAAATAAATGATTAAATCTAACTTTGCAATGTAAAAACTTTGGAATATCATATTAATTATTCACTTTAATGAAAATTTGAAATTTATAGTCCCAGGGAGACAACACAACAGTTTGAGTTTTGGCTCTTCTTTGAGAGGTCCAAGGTTCAAACCGAGGTGTGGGTGAGTGTGTGAGGGGGTGGGTGTGTGTTCATTAAAAAAAATATTGAAATTTCAATTTTACGTAAAATGGAATTAAATGATTATTCAAAAACTATGCAAAGTTAGAAGCCTGCATACTGTAGCAGCTGCCACTTTAGCAGTTCGTGCACGGTAGCGGTCACAAAAATTTTGGCCCTAAAAAAAAAAAAAAAAAAAATGGCAGATTTTGGAGGCAACAAGTTGTGACGGATGGAGCAGCAAGGAGGAGGAGCGAGAGGTCTAGGGGCATCAAACCCTAGGTGTGGGACTTCAGAGGGCGGATCGGCGAGACGCGGCGGGTGGGGGCTCCGGCGAGATAGCGAGGCCCCCGGGCGGAGGATGTGGACAAGGAAGTTCTATTGGAACCGGTCCAAGGGCGTTGGGCGGATGCGGTTGAAGATTTCTACGAGGGGGACCGAGGACTCTATGCGTCGGGATCAAAGGAAGACCCAAGAAGGAGACAAAGAGAAACATGGCAACTGGAGACCTTCATATCTTAATGCTCTTCGCGGTAAGCAAAAATTATCCGACTCTTGTTTTAATCTAAAATCTGTCAATGGTAGGTTGCACGTCCAGGATTCCTTAGCTCAGCATGTGGCTATGGAGGGGAGAACATCTCTGGTGGCTAAATTTATGGGGGTGAGGCCGGACATGGAAGTCATAAGGAGATGGGCCATCCAAAAATGGCGGCCAAGGGCCGGTATGATGATTAAGGCTTTACCCAAGAGTTTACTTTTGGTGACATTTCAATGTGAACGGGACATGGAAAGGACTCTCCAAGGAGGTCCTTGGTTTTTTGGGAAAAGGGGCTTGTATCCGAAGCGTTGGTCCCCGATTTCCAACCCCAGGACTCGAGTCTTTGGATTTGGCTCCTATTTGGGTTAAGATGCCAGGATTACCTCTGCTTTTCTGGAACGAACAAATCTTGGCTGGGATAGCTACAGAGATTGGAGAACTAATAGCTATTGATCCTGCAACCTTGAGCAAAATAAGACTCATGTCTGCTTGCATGTGTGTGTTGGTGGACCTGAGTAAAGAGCTCCCTAAATCCATTATTTTGTCGTCTATGTTTGGCCTTCATACTCGGGTCTTTGAATATGAAAATATGTCTTTTAAGTGTAGTGTTTGTGGGAAGGTAGGGCACCGGGGTATCCACTTGCATTTCCAAGAACCGACCCCCACTCCAAAATACTGATCCTCAAACCCAGAATAATATCCCTCCCCCATGAGATCTCCATTCCTACCCAACACTGGGCCTCAAGGACGTGGAGCTCGAAATCCGAATATCGAGAGACCACTGTTCGCCCTATTGTAAGCAAGAGGCAACGTTTTAACCCTCCTCCCAAAAATTCCTATGCCCCAAAACCCTCTCACGGGGGAGCTGGTCCCTTTGATGGGAACCCTCAAGCTCAACTTTGCTCCTAAGATGATACGACAAGCCTCGGAGCCAAATCACAAAGGAAAGAACCCCATAGATCAACGCCACAGGGCAAGTAAGTTTGATTGGGTGATACGGGAGGCCTATGGAGGCTCGGTGGAAGTGGTCCCATGTCTTGGAGAGGAATTTATGGGAAGAAATTCCAAGGAGATCAACATCCCGGTGGAGAACAGTTTTGATGCATTAAATCATTTGAAGGGAGATCGGATGGACGACCAAGAAGTGGAATGCGAGGTAGAGGAGACTCAAGAGAAGGATTTAGAGGAGAAAAATCGAGAGGAAGGAGCGAGGAAACTAATAATACGAGGCAAGGATACTCGGGGAGGAAGAGGTGAACCACCAAGATCGGTGTAACCCCAAAGCGGGGAAAAAAGAATCTACTAATCAAGAAGCTAAGAGCACGGAATCATCTCCACTATCAAAAAGACCGGTTAACACTGGAAAGCCGGATTGTTACCCCAAAGACCAAGGCCGACCTACCCAAGATGGTTACTAGAAGCCAAGTGAATCCCAAGGAACTTCAACCTAGAGCGGATGTATGGGGATATGGTTCGGTAGGAAGAGGGAAACCTAGCAATGCTGCCTTAAGGCGAGAAAGAAGCGAGAGCGAGGAGTGGTGATGGCACTCAAGCCGTATTGCTCTTTGGGGCGAAGGCTCGAGGATCCAAAGCCCATAAATGAAGATTCTTTCATGGAATATTCGTGGGAGTAATCCTGCAAAAATAAGAGCTTTGTATGCTCTTAGACAAGAACACAAACCGGATATGATTTTCTTGCAAGAAACTAAAATGGAGGAGAGTAGAGTTATTCCTTTTAAGAATAGGACTTGGCGAGAAGGCTGAAGTAGTAGGCCAAGAGGCCACTGGAACAGCGAGGAGGGTTCTTGGTTATGTGGAACAAAAATGTGATTGATAGTAGAGTGATTCGAATGTCTAGTTGGTTTATTTGTCTCTTATGTGTGGATAAAACCACGCGGGAAGAGTGGATCTTAACAAATGTATATGCTCCAGTTAGACAGGGACTGAGAAGGGTTCTTTGGAGTCAGCTAGCTGAATTGAGGGAGACGGTCCCCAACTACCCTTGGATTGTGGCGGGGGATTTCAATTGCTACCTTAATCCTGTAGATAAATTGGGGGGCTCTCAAAGAATAGCTGCTGATATCTATGAGTTTAGAGATTTTGTTGAGCAACATGAGGTGATGGATGTGGACCTGCGTAGATTCTCCTATACATGGTCTAACAAAATATTGAAGGAAAACCAAATTCAGATAAGATTAGATAGGTTTCTTCTTTCTCAAGAATGCATGGAGAGGTTTGGGGACTCTTCATTAACGGCACTCCCAAGAATCGGGTCTGATCACAACCCAATTCTATGGGAAACGAGGGGAGGACTCTAAGAAAAGATACATCGGACCCTTTCGATTCGAACTTATGTGGTTCCAACATCGGATCTCAAGGATCTGGTTGCCCAATGGTGGGACAAAAAGTATAATGGTTCGAAACTGGCCCAAGTGGCATGTAAACTAAGGAATGTGAAGGCTAACATTAGAGAGTGGAACAAAACTTCCTTTGGCAATATTTTTTGTTAAAAAGGCAGAACTAAAAGACAAGATCAATGAACTACGGGAGAAGCTGAAGTCGGAGCGACTTACGAGAGGATCGAGAAACCGGGAGAGGAGAGTCATTAGCCGAATACCACACGATGCTAGGATTTGAAGAAACCTTTTGGAGGCAGAAATCCAGATTGCGTTGGTTAAAGGAGGGTGACAGAAATACAAAGTTCTTCCATGTCTCTACTCTTCGCCACAGGAGTACTAACAAAATTAAGGAGATCAAGATGGCCGATGGGTCTAACACCAAAGATATGGAAGACATAAGGAGGGAAGCGGTTGAGTACTTTAAATCGTTGCTAGAAGATGTAAATCCGACTATTGAAGAAGAGGACTCTCTGTTGGCAGCCATTCCACCCCTCGTAATGGCGATAATCTTAATGGATTCTTACTTAGTCCTTTCACAAAGGAGGAAATCAAGAAGGTCGTTTTTGACATGGATGGTAACGACTCCCCGAGGACCGGATGGCTTCCCTGCAACTTTCTTCCAGAAGTTTTGGGATATCCTAGGCAATGATGTAGTGGAAGCTATAATTGAGGCTCAAAAGGACATTGAAATCCCAGAAGGAGTTAATGCTACTTTTTTAGTCCTCATCCCTAAACTAGTGGGAGCAATGGAATTTTCCGGTTTTCGCCCTATCAGTTTATGTAACACTACGATGAAGATTCTCACAAAAACAATCGCCAATAGGCTGAAGGTTATCCTTCCTTTCATCATTGATATGAACCAAGGTGGCTTTGTGAAAGGGCGACAAATATTGGATGGTATCATCACAATTCATGAGGTTATTCATTCAATGGTGACTAGTAAGGAAGCGGGTATGTTACTAAAGCTTGATATGAATAAAGCCTACGACCGGGTCTCATGGCGGTTCCTCACCAAGATTTTGGGTAAGTTTGGTTTATGTCCCCAGTGGATTAAGTTGATTTTTAGTTGTATCTCTACTACAAGATTTTCTGTCATGGTGAATGGGTCACCCTCCGGTTACTTTAAGAGTGAAAGGGGGTTGCGACAAGGAGATCCTTTGTCTCCATACTTGTTTATTATTTTAGCGGAAGCATTGGGTAGGAACATTTCAGCAGCGGTGGCAGATGGTCAATTGGAAGGTTTTAAACCAGCCTCAACATTAGGGCCAGTGTCTCACCAACAAGTTTGTGGATGATACAATCATTGTGTCCAAAGCCTCGGTGCCTCAAGCTAGGAAGCTGAAGAGAATTCTAACCAAGTATGAGATGAAACGAGGACAGTACATAAACTATAAGAAGAGTAGCATCTATTTCTTTAACACGCCTGGTGGGAGGGAGGAAAGAATAGCTAACCTCTTCGGTTGTGGAAAGGAGCTTCTACCAGCAACTTATCTAGGCATGCCTATGTTCGAAGGAAGAATGAAGGCTACTTTGTGGAACTCAGTCATTGACGGGATCTCCAAAAAGTTAGCGAGGGTGGAAGGGCGACCTTCTCGGCTCCGCGAGAAAAGCCTTATTAGTTCAAACTACTTTACTGAGCATTCCAATTTCTTGCATGTCTCTATTTAGAATGCCGCAAAGGTCCGAGCTACATTGGAGCTAATTCAACGCAACTTCTTGTGGTCGGGTTCAGAGGAGAGAAAGAGAATTTCGTTGGTAGCATGGAATCAGGTGTGTGCAAGCAAGGATCAGGGGGGCATGGGGTTAAAGAGAATGAAAGAAATGAATCAAGCTCTGATTGGCAAACAGGTATGGAGATTTATCAATAATGATCAATTGGGATGGGTAAAACTTCTTAAGGCAAAATATATCAGAAATAATCAGGACTTCCTGAAAGTTGATAATCTTCCTAGAGGATCCTATTTTTGGAATTGTTTGCTCGAATGTCGGGAGGTAGTCAGGAAAGGCATCGGATGGAGAATTGGTAATGGAAGACAAGTGGACTTTTGGAAAGACCCGTGGTTGGAAGAGGCCCCTCTGAAAGATAACTTAGACCTTCAGGTCCTCCAACATAAACTTTCGAAGGAAATGGGAGGAAAAGTAGGGGATTTTATTGTTGTAGCACGGAAACTTCTTCTTGGAAGAAAATCACGGTTCATAATCTGTCGAGCAAGAGAAGGTGGCCCTAACCAAACTCAATGATGCTTTAAGGGTGTTCCCGATCATTCCTGGGGAGGGAAGAGACAAGGCGATTTGGGGCAAAACTACAAGTGGGATCTATTCGGTAAAAAGCGCCTATAAGTTAATCCACTCGGGATTCAATGGGTGGACTCCGACTTCCGTTATTTGGTTAAATAATTTAACCCCAAAAATAGCTTTCTTCTTTTGGTTGGCGAGTTCAAAATAAGATCCGACAACGAGATAATCTGCAAAGGAGAGGTTTCCAATTCATCAATCGATGTATCTTGTGTGAGAAAGCAATAGAATCCGTAAGTCATATATTTCTAACTTGTGATTTTTCTTGTACGAGTCTTCCAAATGATCTGTCCAAATTTCATATAGATTGGAGTCTGTCCAAATAGCATGTCGACTTACGCATACGGTGGGCTTCCCCCTTCGGGCAAAGCTTTTGACTTGGCTCTGGAAGCTCGGCTTACCCCATTTTTTATGGGGGATATGGAATGAGAGAAATAAGAGAGTATTTAAAGGACGTAAGAAAGATCCCGGGTTATGTGGTAATAAAATAATCGAGCTTTGAAAGAAAAGCTGGAAAACTTTCTTCTTCAAAAATGAGACCATGTCTCTAAGGGAAAGGAGGATTTTTGCGGAGCTGGGAGAGGAACTTCCAGGACCTAGACATTACAACCAACCCACGGGATGGTGTCAAGTGGATACCCCCACACAAAAGTGGGTTAAGTTTAATTTTGACGGGGCGACTAAAAGGAAATCCGGGGCTGCGGGAGCGAGGAGGAGTTTTGAGAAATGAGGAAGGAAAAGTGGTCCTTGCCTTTGCGGAGCCTTTGGGAACTCAAACAAATCATTTTGTAGAAGCCCGAGCCTGCATGCGAGCAATGAGAATTGCCGGACTTGAGGGTTATAAGGAAGTTATCTTTGAAGGGGATTAACTTAATATAATCAAGGCAATTAAGGAGGATAAAGACCCCAATTGGACCATATTGGAGCTTATCCTAGAAGCAAAGATTCATAAATCTCATTTGGTTAATGCCCGAATCCAACACACCTTGAGAGAAGGGAACCGAGCGGCGGATCTAATGGCAAATATTGCGGTTTCTGTTGGGGAGATGCAAATTTGGAAGGATAACTTCCCTCAAGAACTATTGGTGTTGGTTGCTAGAGAAGAGCTAAGATCAAACATGTTAGAGCATCGGGGAGATCGGAGGGGCTGATGATGAGTAATCCGACGAGATGGAATTAGGCGAGAAAAGGCATCCCATTTCTCTGGGGCACGGGAGGTGACAAGTGTACGAGTACGGCAACCTAGTGTTAGTAAGTGCTAGGTGTTGTTTGGTTTTTGTTTTATCCTGAATAGTCAAGCGACAAGTATAGGATTGTGGACTCTAAGTATGGCTTAATGTGAGTCTTAGAAAGATCCATTTTGTATTTTGATTATACGGGCTTGATGCTAGAACCAGCCCATTTTGACTTTGTAAAAGGTTTGTGGACCTTATAACCACCTCTACCTTATACCAAAAAAAAAACTATGCAAAGTTTAAAACTTTAAATTTTTATCAAAAATGTGAATTTTCATAAACATGAAAATTTGAAACTTAATTCTTGAAATTGACGTATTTATTTTTTGGGGTTTTTATTTTATTTGATGAAACTTTAACAAAAATAAAAGGCTAGGGTTAGAAAAATAAATAAAATAAAAACAAGTCACTGCAACTTTTAAAATTTTATCCCAAATTCATATAAACAAATATCCTGCACTAAACCAACATTAATTTGACCAGTCTTCATACAGGCCAAAATTAATGCGATGTAATCTTCTACGAGAATAACATAATATATTAAAGAAAATAAATAAGTATACCATCCGCATATATATAGCTTATTAAAAATTTCTAATATATTACCAAAATGAAAGATATTTAATGAATGCTCCTTCAAAATACCTTGCTTTTCAACATATTATAATAAGCGAAATTCCTTTAGTCTAGCAACTAGGGAGGAGATGCTCTTCCACAAAATCAAGTTTCCAACATTGGCTAGCTCCACAAAGTCTTCGACCTCGTTTCTATGAGTTCCAATGGATATTTAAAATTAAAAAAACCCTTCGTTTTCTCTTCCGCTTGTTCAACTTTATAATGCTTTTTTCAACATAAAATCATTCACCTTTGTCTTCCTAATGCTTTTGCCATATCATGCGTCTAACTTTTCAACTTTAAAAGTTTCACAAATGTTCTTATATCCAATTCCCTCCTTTATATCCATCGATTTTTATAATTGCACCCATTTATCTTTTATGATGTGTTGTAGTATAGTGCCAATTGGTACATTAATTATGGCATTCTCTTTATATGAAAGCCTATATAAATATAGAGCTTTTATTTATATATTTCATATTTCCACAATAAGCAGCATTAGCATCACCGTTCACCAGTAGCATTGGCAACACAGTCTGTCAACAAAATCAACATCGTGGAAATGGTGCCCATTTAATACCAACTCCCCATTTGGGCGTTTGTTGTTGGCATCAAACCTTAATAATATTTGATGAATTCGATTTTGATCAATTTTTAGATAAGCAATATGATCTTGGTATTTGGTAGAGGAATATTTCACGATATGTAATCCAAAGCTATCATGAACTAGACATCGATTCTTTTTACAACATTCTGAATTTCCATCTCGATTCATAGATGCACATCGATTCCCAAAACATTAATTCAAAATTTTAAACTCTATTGTTGAACTAATAAAAACAATGTCACCAGATCTTTCAATTGTAATGTATTTAAATGATAACTTTGCCACTTCAATTTTTTAGGATTTTGTATGGGAGGCTCTCTTATAATCCACTGTAAATATCAAAACATCTTTCTTCACAAGCAATCCATAATTCTACAGATAGCTCCAATATAAAAAAACCAACACTACACCACGAAACTCCAATCTCTTCGATAATTACATATAATTGTGGCTTCTCAGCAATTGTGGCTTCTCAACAATTGTGGCATAGTCGTGTTCATGGCATAACAACATTCGTGGCATAGAAGTGTTCGTGGTATAGCAACATTGTGTAGTGGATTGCCTAGGTGAAAGAATGAAATCTTCGTTATTTCGATCTTCGATTATTTGACAAGGCCATCGTGTGCAAACTGTTTCATTTTTAACTAAGCTACTTGTGGATGTCATTAAATTTTAACAAATCCTCCTGATACAATACAATCATAACACTCTGAAACTGCTCAAAACTTTGTCTACAATATCTCCAATTTGGAGCATTATTTGCTACATCATTATCTTCTCTTTGAAGTGCTCCAACACATTTATAGAAACATAAATCTTTGCAGTCAAATACTTCAAAATACCAACCCGATCGACCCCTCAAACTTGGAAGAAATATCATGCCAAATTATTGCGAACTTCCTTTCTCGATACACATCTGTCCTTTATCAAGTGTTTCACAAAATTATTGTGATTTTAGTACCACATACGTCTGGAGATGACATTATGGAATATTTATCAACTCGAGTGCATATTAACCCATATGACGAGTTGTTCACCATACCAAACCCACCGCAGACTCACTGAACCATGCCACTTGGTGACTCTTTGGAAACCGTACTCGTGTTGACCCTAAAAAATTGTGTCCCTGCATTGATCATGATCATGTGTTGCGTTCGCAAGTTAGCGTGGTTTTGCCTCGAAAATTGAGCCATATGTCCACTGGTTGGCTTAGTCAAGGTTCACCTCAAAAATCAAGCCATCATAATATTTTTTTATAACTTGAACATAAAGATAAAAAATTAAATCGAAGTTAAACCAAAGTACATTATAGAAATAAAAAGTAAATTAAACCAAAAGTACTTTATAGAAATAAAAAAATTAAATTAAACTAAAAGTACTTATATCAAGATTAAACCAAAAGTACTTTATGTGCATCTTTTAAGGTGAACAATAATTAATGAGGAGAATAAAAATGATAACCTTAAATCGTGTGAAGAGAATATATAGTGAAAAATACTTTAGTGAAAATCTTTAAACTTTCCTACAAAATGAGGTGACTTTACTTTTTTTCTTATTATTATTTTTTGTTTTTATTACTATGTAGGAACTCGAAATGGGGAGGTTATCCTAAATAAAAAAATCATGAGAACGAACACATGAGATCACAAAAACTATCCAATGCTAAAAATATGACAATAGAAAACCTTTGGACTTTATTGACCTCTTTATGACATCATAAACTAACATAAACAATGCAAAAAAAAAGTCACGTGAATATAAAAAAAAATTAAGTCCCCAAATTTGGGTACGTTGTGCAATGGCAACAACAAACTGCAACTTTGCTAGAAAATACTCCTAAGCATTTTGGATAAAGAACCCAGTCTGAAATAAAGAAACCAAAGATCAACAAAATATAATTCATCTAGTAATATCCAAGAAATATGGGGTTGAATAACTTCAACTAAAAGTAAGTACTTCATTTGCTTCAGTTTAGTGTGTGTTTTGTGAATTCATTTTCTATTTTTGAATCCATCAAAATTTCATCATCTATTTTATAATTAGGCTATGAAAGATATCACTCATAAATATTTACCTCTACATTGCTCCACTACCAACCAAGTGTCTATAGCTCCGGTGGAGATAACCTTGATCTCTTGTAGACCTTGCTCTACTGTCAGTCGGGTATCTATAGCCACGATAGAAATTATTCGAACCATCCATGCATTTAAATAATTTACATTTTTTTATATTAGCATTAAATTGCTTTGCAAATATCCCATATGCCTCTTGGGTTAGAGATAACTTAAGGCTTAAGATGGAATGTTTAAAGTTTTTGCCTAATCAACAAACTAGAATGACTACATCCTTCCAGAATCAAAGATATCCTTTAAATATGATGTTACATGTGAAGCTTTAGAAAAATGTCGTATTACCTCAATATCCACTATTTTGGTCCATAATTCAAGAATAACTACTATATAATCTAATTTCACTAACTTTAGTTTCACCAAATTTTAAACAAACAATTCATATTCAAATACTAAGACACAATTCCTTTAGAGAGACCAAGAGTCCCTTGCAGTTACACAACTATACCACAATCTAGAAAATGGAAAACATGTTGTGAACGTGTAGAAGTAAAATGTAAACCTAAACCAACACAACAATTAGTATGAACCTGCATTATTGAAACCCAAAAAACGAAAAACCAAAATATTGAAATGAAAAAGAACCTAACAAATAAATGATGACTGTATCCAAATAATAGATACAAACACAAAATTATGTATAAGTGAAAGCAAAATGAAACAACAAAGTGATTTACAAAAGTTTGCAAAATCAAAAGCTATGTACAAAAGAGGAATATATATAAGTGATGACTATGTTTTACTATCTTAGGGATGGAAATAGGGCTTTAAAAACTGCCCATTGGTAGGCAAAGGAATGTTATCTCCACTTAAATTCTACAATCTAAAAGTATTTTTCCCAAGAATCTCAAAAATTTGGTAGGGTCCTAACCAAAGATTGTCAAATTTATTATGATCACCCTTCCTTTCATGTGCCTTATCCCACAATAAAACCAAATCAACAATACTAAAGGCTTTGACCTTGGCTCTCTTATCAAACCACCTTTTAAAAACCCCCTAATGCTTACTAAAATGTTGTAGGGCATCTTCCTTTTTTTCATCTAGACTTATTAAGTGAGTAAACCTTACCTCTATTTTATTATCAATTTCAAGATAATATTTCATAAACTGAAGAGTATGCAATTTCAAGTTAGTAGGAAAGATGGGATCTTGACCATAAACTAAATGATAAGGAGAAGTGCCTATGGACCCTTTTGATCTAGTTCTATCCGCCCATAAAACATATTTCAACTTGTTATGCTAGTCTCTAGGATTCATTTCCAACAATTTCTTAATTGTGTACAATAAGTTTTTATTAGTAGATTCTGCCAAACCATTACCTTGTGGATAATAGTTTGAAGAAAAATTTATGCTTACCTTATTGTCGTAGGCCCATTCTGCAAACTGAAGTGAAGTGAAAGCACAACCATTGTAACAAACAATAGAATATGACATACCAAATCTAGTAACAATGTGTTCTAAAAATTGAATAAATATTTTAGAAGTACAATTCTTCATGGGAATGGCTTCAGTCCTTTTGGTACAATAATATGTGGTGGTTAAAATGTATTTGTGGCTAGGTGAAGAGTTTGGGTTTATAACTCCTACGAAATATAAACCCCATTGTGCAAATGGTCTAGCCTCAAATATAGGTTGTAATGACGTGTAGGCATTTCGTTCTCTGTTGGCGGTAATCTGACATGTATGGCAAGAATGAACAGGAGCATGGGTATATTTGAAAATGTGGGGTCAAAATTAACCATATCTCAAAATCTAGTGCACTATGGTATTAGATGATCCATGCCCAATCCCATACTTACCATGAAAATCCTTAAGTATTTGCATAGACTCATCCTTACTCAAACATCTAAGGAAAATTCCTTTGTGATTTCTTCTGTATAACACACCAGATTTAATCATAAAATTAGAGCTTTTTAATTGAAGTTATCTTCTTTTCTAGCATTAATGTGATCAGGGCACTTACCATTCAAAAGAAAATACATAATGTCATTATACCATTCATTTGTGGTGATGCTTTTTGCAGTGTATTTTTGACACGTGATTTGAGGAGTGACTTCAACTAGAGACTTTGTCAAACCTTGTCCTCTAACTAGCTTCATCAAACAGATCTTCAAAACAAACTCCTGCAAAGTAGCCAGCCATTTTCTTGTCCTTTCCCTTGGTTCGTTTGGCATCAACATTGTTTTGACAGCTAGGTCAGGTACTATTGCAAAAATGCTATTGTGAAAATATATTGTCTAATCTTCTTCACAATTTTAAAAAGAACATATACCTATTTATCTAGAATAGTGTATTTCAACTGTGCATATTTTAGCGGTGAACTCAAGAAAGCAATAGGATTTTTTGAATTATCTTTGTTCTTTTGAGTTAATACACTAGAAAAAGAATGCTAAGAAGCAAATGAATAAATATAGAAAGGTTTATTGTAATTAGGACTCAAAAGCACAGGTGTAGAAGATATTGCATTTTAAAAATCCTGAAAAGCTACTTTAGCTTCACCAATCCAATTAATGTTAGCATCTTTTTTCAACATATCATTTAATGGTTTGACTATTTCAACAAATCCTGAAATGAATTTCCTGACAAAGTTGATTTTTCTAAAAAATGATCATAATTCTTTTTTGCTACCAGGAAGAGGGATTTTATGGATGGCTTCGATTCTTTTAGGATCTATAGAAATTTTGTCTTTTGAGATGACATGGCATAAAATTTTACCTTCAGTTACTCCAAAAATGTAATTTTTGGAATTTAGTGAAATACCATGTTCTCTACACTTTTGAAGAACTTTTCTCAAATCATTAACGTGGTCAGATCTATTCTTTGAGAAAATAGGAATGCCATCAACATAAATAACTATGCATTTACCTATCAAATCTCTAAATGCATAGTTCATGGCTCTATGAAATGTGGCACCTACGTTAAGCAATCCAAAAGGTATTCTTCTGTAAGTAAAGGCACCCCACTTCTTGGTAAAAGCAATTTTCATCCTGTCTTTTGGGTCAATAAGAATTAGGTTATATCCATAATAACTGTCAAGAAAAGACATCATCTCAAAACCATTCACCATTTGAAAAATATGATCAATGGAAGGCAAAGGTAGTTATATTTTTGTGAGGCCTTATTGATATTCCTAAAATCAATACACAAATAGAAATCACTTTTTTTCTTCCTAACTAGTACAATGTTTGCTACCCATGTAGAGTGTTTGATTGGAAAAATAATCTTAGCATCTAACAATTTCTTAACCTCTTTTTGCATAATAGGCTCTAGAAATGGGTTGACTAGTCTTTGCTTTTGTCTAAATGGTTTTGAATCTGGCTTTAAAGGAATAGTATGTGTTATGATGTTTTCATTATAAGTCTTTAAATTCTCATAACTTCATGCTATTACATCAACTTAATCTTTAAGATCCTGTACAATCCCTTCTTGTTCATGATGAGTGCAGGCCTTTCCTATAAGTACATTATGTGGGATTTTACTAATCCCAAGATCAATAGAATTATAAGCATCCTATGAGAGTGAGGTTATATTACAACTTTTGCTTTTGTAATCAGTATCAAAAAACTTTTCGAGAGAAACTATACCTTTTGAAATCACATTGATTTTATTTATTATCTCATGATCTTAGTTTTCATCTTCTTGCAATATTTTATTGTTATCGATCACTTGATTTTCAAAAACCCCTGAATTAGTTATAAAATTGAAAATGTGGTGATCACTTTCAAATACTTACTTGTAGCGACCCCGGGAATGCACGCACCGGTCCCTTTTCTAAAACCCTACTTGCAATGCTTATTTAAAATACCAAAGATAAAATGGAAAGACAAGAGGAAAAAGCATATAACACGAAATAACAAAAGACGGATCTCTTTATTGATATTGAAGCTCGGTTACATGTCGGTCCCTCTTAGGGATACCCATTTTGATACTATAAATTACAAATAGGCAAGGAGTGCCCCTTCCGCGAAGAGGTGGTGCGCTTATAAAAGCTTCCCGGTTCCGCACACGAAAATGTATGAGGGCTTACAGATGCCTCCTTCTCTAGGTCTATTTCCTAGAGGGATCCCTTTTGCTCTCATATGTTGTAATCTTCATCCGATGTACCTGTGGCCCTACAAGCAATGAAACAACAACACACATTTAGGTGTCCGAGATTGCCTCCCTGGATGAGGTTGTTAGTAATCAAAGAATGTAACGGAAATATGATAAAACTATGCCATGAAATCATGTAAATCTATGCTAATGATATAAGAAAATAGAATAAAAGATGCTATGTCTATCTAAGCTAAGCCTACGGGCCACTGTCCAAGACAACGACCGCTAAAGTAAACCTTACCCTCTTTGCCCCAAAGCTATGGGTCAAAGACTATAATCTGATGTTGAAGATAGTAGGTGTTATGCTCTTCGATTCATCAAAGCTCCATCGTACACGTGATCTCAAAGAGAACTTTCCAAGTCTTGAAAGCTCTCCTCAAAAAGATGTCTCTCTAAAGATCTCTGGATATCTGATTCTCTGATCTCTTGGTGCTCTTAGGCTTGCACCTTTTATAGTGTGAAACCCTAGGTCTATGTCCAAGCCCTAGAAATGAATTTCTCATGCGTAGTGCAAGTTAGCATGAGAAGCTTTTGTCCATTGTCTATATTTGAAGGCTAGTTAACTAAAATCTAACTACCCACTTGAGTCTTCTATGCGAACTGGTCATTAGCATGAGAAGCTTTTGTCCTTTGTTTATGCTTGGAGGTCAGTTAACTTAAGTCTAAATGCAAACTCAAGTCTCCTATGTGAACTGGTCATGAAAAGGAATGCAAAGTCACTCCCGCTCACCTTTATTGCATGTAGACTACCACTTCCACCCGAGATTAGGCCTATTTGTCGGTAAACCACTTCTTATGGCTTAGTCGCTATCATCTACAGTGGCTAAGATCTAGTCATTATCATCTATAGTGGCTAAGGTTTGGCCGCTCTAGGCTTGAGCGGCTAGGATCTGGTCGCTCTTGGCTTGAGCGGCCAAGCTTGGATGGCTTGAAAAGGCCCCAAATGAGTGGTGAGAACCATTGTTGATGCTTGGAAAGTCCAATATTATGTCTTATGATCTTATGAGTGTGTCTATGTAAGTAGCTCCCCTAAGCATGACATGATTTAGGTGTCTATAGATGCCCCTTTTTGTGATGTGTTATGTGGAAAACACAATGTTGAGCAAAAACGTAGACTGATCTATTTGTAGGGTGTATGGTGATCAATGGTCTGATCAATGCTGGATGGCCCAATCATGCAAGATGGTGTGCATCCCTTGAATCATTGCCTCAATATTCGGAGGACTTAGCTCAGTGGCTTTTGCATGTTAAATTGCACTCATTCCTCAAACTCAATCGGGTAGCTTCAGTTGCTACAACAATTTCGATCGGTAGGAGAGCTACAATTGAAGATGTCATGTCTACTTACGTTCCCAACAAACAAGGGAAATTTGTGATTGTTGTATGCAATGATTCGAAGGATGAACATGATTTTGCTATGATCGAGTGATATTTTGTTGATTTTTTATTATGATTAAGTTGAAGTTTTGAACTACCTCCTCACACAATGAATTGGTGAAGAAATGACAATGAATGAAGTGACAAGTCGCTTGACCAATATGACTAATCTGGTTCCTTTCTAGCATTTGCTGCTTTTAATGGGCAATCCCACATCCAAGTGTGATTCCAATTGCTTATGATAATCATCCATCCCTATCCCGAGGAGCGGTCCGACTATCAATAGCCTTCTTAGGGAGTTAGGATGAGTGATTCTATTCATGCCTAGATTGTATCACTTTGACTTAATGTTTTTGATGTCATAGGGGAATTAGAATGACCCCTTCGCACCCGTGGAGCAGTCCGACCATCTTGATCTTCTTCGGGTTTGAAGGGTGACATATCGTAATTCCAAAATGAGTTGTTTTTGCCCCAAGTGGCCTTATGGTTGCCTACTCATCTCACCGAAATACATGGAGTGCAGGTCGTTGCAATCATCGAGTGGATAGAGTAGGTAACTGGATACGAGGCCTACTTGAGATTGTGATTTTATGTGATTTTTTTGTTATTTTGAACATTATGATGATCCTAAACCACCAAAGTGTGTTTATTTGTTGTTTTGTTATTCCCTCATGGAAGGAACTGCTTTACTTTGATCTGTGGGCCTGGCCGTTGTTAGGTCCAATGGCCTCTGAGTTCCTGCCTATGGCCGTTGTCGCCTTGAGCGGCCAAGAAGCTCGGGTCGTTGGCATCAGCAGCGACCAAGGCATAATTAAGGAAATATAAAATTTGCAATTCTAGGGTTTGACCTATCATTTTCACTATTGAAGATTCCATTTTCAGAGCTCTGGTGCAGCGATGGTTGTGACTTCGAAACTTGTTGGTGCTGAGGACATGGCTGCATGGGGTGAGACATCAGCTATTGGAGGAGCCGGAGCTTCTTGGGTATTTCTCTTCAAAACCCTAGCTCTCTTTTCTTTGTCTAAGTAAAATTGAACTTCACTAAGAAATGAGCAAAATGAACCTCACTAAACCTGTTGGCAATGAACAAACTCCGTAATTAGGCTTAGGTTCCCTTTTGCTATGGTGGGTTAGTCCCCAATTTTGCTATCTGTCAGTGGCTTCAACCTAGGGTTTTTTGAATTTTTTTAATTATTCACCTACTGCCGCCATTTGGGTGTTCTCAAACTTAGCTTAGTTTTGATGCTTGGGTAGGGGATTTGCTTTCCATTTTGTTTGCTTTCCCTCCCTATGTCATTTTTTTAAATTATTTTGTTAAATTTGTAATTTTTTTATTTTTTGGCCAAGGGTTCATGGGTTTTCCATGTCGCCCCTTGGCCGTTATCACTCAGAGCGGCTTTGAGCCGTTGTCACTCAGAGCGGCCAAGCTTGAATCCCAATGGTAAAAAATTTGACCATTGGGCCTTGGCCACTGCTGCCTCCAGCCCAGGTTTCGATCACTATAGGCGACAATGGCTAAAGCTTAAGCCTTGTTTTTTGCATTTCGTGTATTGATTTTTATGATTTTTTTTACTTTTGAATTTTTGCTTTGCTTGATTAGGTGCAATTTATTCTTCCTTTGCTTAGATTTAGAGTAACTCATACTCTTTTGCACCATTTTCATGTTTATTGTGAATTATGCCTTAGATGCACTATAGTTATATTTTGTCTTTCTTCTACTTTGTTTAGATCCTCACTACTCGGGCTCGAGACCCGAAGCTCCTGCTTGACTTGCTTCCTAGATTTGATGACACTGACTGGGAGTGGTTTAAGGCCCATGGGCTATAGTACATTATCAGGTTGCCCCATATTATGGCCGACCAGGCTTATCTTATGACTTTAGCCCACCGTTGGGACCCACGGACCAACACCTTCCACCTTCCACCCGATGAGATGACTATCACATCGAAGGATGTGTACAGGATCTTTCGGATCCCATTCGATGGGGTGCCCATTGTTTCATCGACCACTAATGATCAGGTGGTCATCTATGCTCGGGTGTTTGGAGCACACTCTACATAGGCCCTCCAGGAGACTAGGTCCGAAGGAGTATCTATCAAGGCTTGGTATGATGCTCATGTTTTCACAGTGAGGCATGTCATGTTGCTGATGGTGATCAACAATGTTCTTATCCTAGACTGCTCGGGTTTGAGGTTCCCTTGGAACCTCCTGGCGATGGTGCAGGACCTACTAGATAGTGAGGAGCCTATCATCTATGCATGGGGTAGATCGCTATTGGCTCAGTGCTACGATGAGTTGTACCACATCCATCGATGGGGACATGTCAGCATTACCTGTAGCTTGCTCCTACAGGTTTGGGGATGGGAGCACATTAAGGTAGATCACCCTAAGGGGCTCCCAGAGATTACAGCTATTGAGGCTCGAACATAGTGCTATGCTGCCAGATGGGCTCGAGAGCATGAGGAGCATAAGAGCCATACTTTTGTAGGGGAGTTGTCCCACTATACTGATGCTTTCACCAGACTGTTGGTCGAAGATGTCATGTGGTGGCCTTACTATGAGTGTCCTGCTTGGGATGATCCAGCTAGTTTTACTGCCAGGACATGATGTGAGTGATGGCTCATTGGCCGTAAGATTGCCATCCGAGAGTATTTCTTCTACTCTCGGGTTCTTCATCAGTACGGATTGTAGTAGGATGTGCCCTTGATACCATTTTTATATCGGTGCCTCATAGTAGAGAAGGACCTACCTCCATGATAGATCACAGAGCTTGCAGATGAGGAGGATGCCCCAACCATAGACCCTATAGTGGCTGGGGGAGTTACAGAGGCCTACTCTCAGTGGTGGGGTGATCGGATGTGGCATGGCATCGATAGCCTAGGATGTGAGGATGATGGTGGGGGTGATGGCATAGATCCGATAGGACGTAGGGTTCGAGCCAAGACCGAGGTATGGGGCTAGCCGATAGAGCAGGTGGTAGTAGAGGATCCTAACATTCCTAAGGAGGAGGAGGAGTTAGAGCCCGAGGAGAGAGACTCTCCTCTAAGAGCACAGTTGCATGAGGTCGAGGCTGAGCTTCAGGCCACTAAGATCTAGGTACAATGGTGAGATGCTATGATTGAGTAGCTCACAGCATAGATATAGGCTCTATAGGCTACTATTGGGGGTGGTGATGTCAGGATGTAGTTTGTTGTTCCTCCTTCTACACCATAGGAGGTTCCAATGATAGGTTCAGGGGTAGATGTGGGATGACTTTAGTATTTGTTGGATGAGCATGAGGAGCGGATCCAGGGACTTACGGATCATGTCACCATCCTTCAGATGTAGCTCAAGAGGCATGGGCTTGTCCCTAAGGATCCAACAGGTGTAGGTGGTTCATAGGTCAATGGGCGCTCTACCTCAGGGTAGTCTTCCGCCCATCCTAGCCAGAGGACCCAGACTCGGATAGAGAGACCGATAGGCTCGCACCACTCGACTCACGACACCACCATAGGGGGAGGTGGCACTGAAGGAGGTGATGTAGGGGGCTCAAGCCCGATATTTGATTGATGCTCTACTTGGTTCTTGATCCATTTTTGAGGTCGACTGACCTACATGACTATAGCCCATGGGCATTTTTGTATATCCATTGGACTTGACACACATACTTTTATGATAGATTTGCTTTTTATGACTCATTATGTGTATCATTTATTGCTTATGTTTTTGTTATTATTTTATTTTATGATATGATGCGATGATGGTATTATGATGATTTGATGAATATGCTAGATGATAGATGATATTTGAAGATGCTTAGATGGATGTGTAGATGCTTATATGATTTGATGATATGATGCGATGTATTTTGATGATGAATGATGAATTTATGATTGGTATGTAAATGGATATTGCCTATATGTTTTATGATGTGGTTTATGGATGATTAATGACTTGTTTTTGTGGATGCAAATGTTATTGTTAAATGCATGTTTAATTTTTGCTTTAATTGTATGCATCTAACTTATGTGATGGAATGGTATAAATGAACCTGTATGCTCTAATCACTTAAAACATACGGAATGCATATGACATTGACAATCTTAATGGGTGATACCATAGAAAGTAAAAAAATAATCATGAATTTAAATAATCACTCTTATCATAAGAATTGATTAAGTATTCATATATGAGATGTAATGGTGTGTAATGTATTTTCTTAATAAGTTTCTGTAAATTAAAAGATATAAAGTAGTCAGTGGCCGTCTATATACTATTTCTAATATATATGTGGTATCTGTCCTACTATGTTGATACCCCCTAATTTATAGAATCTTATAAAGAAAGTGATGGTGTGAATGATGTTATGATTTGTTGCTATGTAAAAATTTTTGGGGCTTTTCGGAGATTCAAACACTCTAGTTCCCCTATCAACAGTTGTCTACTTACCACTTAGACTTTTGAAAAGTAAGGCTTTTACCATGGACCTAGTTTTTCATGATCTCTGTGTGTGCATGTGATTGTATATTTTGAGATAGAACTCAAGCATTTCCTCCGATGTCAAGCGGGATTCTTTCAGCCCATTGCTAAGATCAGGGATCCTCAAGTGTTCATCTCATCCTTATGTTGGACTTAGTTGGACTATACCACTAGGCAATATTTGGTTACCTAAGCTAGCTCATCCACATTCAAACATTGGTCTACACAAATGCATGAAGCAATTGTAATAGACATATCATCATGCGTAAGGATTTCTCCTTCCAATTTTGTACAATGCTGAGAATTCCAAGGATTCAAGCTTTATTCCCTTCTTTTTGGCTTTGGATTTTTGCTCATATGTAGTGATGAAAATCACTATTTATTTTGATTTGATTTTTTTCTTTGAGCGGGGATTTTTTTGTAGTGATGATAATCACTGTTTATTTTTCTCATACGTAGTGATGAAAATCACTATTTATTTTTATTGATTTTTTTGAGCTTGATTTTTTTGTAATTTCTGAATTTATGCTTTGTGTATCGGATTTTTGCTTTGAAATCTGGATTGTATGCTTGGCCTTTTGAATATGTACTTTGCTTTGGGATTTTTGCTTATTTTTATTTAAGCAAGGGATTTGGATAGGGTAAAGCTTGTCCTTTTGCCAATTCTCAACACCTTTAAACCGGTTGCACAGGGGGATAAGCAAGGATAATCCTTTTCGCTTAAGGTAACCTAGACCACTTTGCAGCTTTCATATTTTCCTTGTACCAGCTAGGATTTTAGTGTTTCAATTAGTGATGGGATCTTGAATATCCAAGGCTTTATCACAACTAGGCCTTACCTTCTACTAATCAAAGTTGTTTTCCTCAAAAGTTGATAAGATTACTAGGTGTGGTTGATTAACCGAAAAACCTTATTATATTATGTATAGCAACAAATAATGGTTGTGTTGAAAAACACAATTACACACATTTGGATGGAGTTATGGATATGATTGACTTGTGCGACAAACTGTGGTATCACTTTTAAGGCTCTCATGACATATGCAATTGTAATGGATATGAAAATGTAATGCAATGATGTGGATGCAAGATGTGAGATGCAATTGTTTTTGTATTTTTGATTTTTATGTTGTTTTTGTATTTTTTGATTAATTTGACCAAAGGGCTTATTATGCCTTTGGGGCTTTTGTTATTGATTTTGACCAAGCGGTTTGAATTACCCTTGGAGCCTTTTTGATTGATGTTTGACCAAGCGGTTTGAATTACCCTTGGAGCCTTTTGAATTGATTTTGACCAAGCGGTTTGAATTACCCTTGGAGCTTTTGAATTGATTTTTGACCAAGTGGTTTGAATTACCCTTGGAGCTTTTGATTGATTTTGACCAAGCGGTATGAATTACCCTTGGAGCTTTTGAATTGATTTTGACCAACGGTATGAATTACCCTTGGAGCTTTTGATTGATTTTGACCAAGTGGTATGAATTACCCTTGGAGCCTTTGAATTGATTTTTTGAATTTTATGTTTTTATGATTTGTTTGTATTTTTGACATATTTGAATATTTTTGTGTTTTATGACATATTTGAATGTTTTTGTGTTTATGTGTAAAATGCCTTTAAATGAATGATATTGAGAGGTTCAGGCTCTTCAACACCATCTAATGATATAAGGTGATATGCTCCAGGCCCAACTCTCTGTGAAATCATATATGGACCTATCCAGTTTACCATGAACTTATCTCGTAGATGCGGCGATAGATTTGAATTATGTTAGTTTTCTTTGAGCACTAGATCTCCAACCTTGAATTCCCTTAGGTGGAATTTACTATTGTAAGCTCATGCAAGGTGATCTTGGTAAACATGGAGATGCTCTAAAGCATTGACTCGACATTCATCAAGAAGCATCAACTGATCAAGGTGGCCTTGCCGCGCAACTTCATCATCTATGAAGTCCTTTAATGCTATGCGTAGAGTCAAGATTTCCAACTCTAGAGGCATGATGGCTTCAGTGCCATATACTAGTGAAAATGGTGTTGCCCAAGTGGGCATCCGTATACTAGTCCTGTATGCCCATAGTGCAAGAGGCAACTGCATGTGCCAATCCTTGTGATTTTCTTGCACTATCTTCCTCAAAATGGAGACTATTATTTTGTTTGAGGCTTTTGCTTGCCCGTTTGCTTGTGGATAATAAGGCATTGAAAAACTATGCTGAATATGGTATTTTTTCATTAAAGCACACACATTTTTGTTCTTGAAATATGGCCCATTATCCGATATTATCTTAGAAGGGACCCCAAAATGACTTATGATATTATGGAGTATAAACTCCGCAATCCTTGGTCCAATTGTTGATGTTAAGGGGATCACTTCTACCCATTTAGTGAAGTATTATATGGCCATTATGATGAATGTATGTCGGCATGAGGATGGGGGTGAGATCTTCCCAATCAAGTCTAGTCCCCATTGCGAGAATGGCCATGCTGCCTGGATGGGCTGCAAAGCTTGCGATGGTAAGTGCGTTAGGTTTGCATGATGCTGGCACTTATTACATTTCTTGACATACTCATAATAGTCCTTTTCCATTATGGGCCAATAGTAACCCATTCTCAAGATGCGCTTAATGATGGCCATGCCACTAAAATGGCCTCCACATGTTCCATCGTGAGCTTGCAAAATTGCCCAAGATGCTTCCTAGGGCTCAAGACAATGGAGTAATACTCCATCATATCCTCATCTATAGAGGATTTCTCCTAGAAATATGTATCTTGTTGCTCTCTATTTGAACGTTCACCTTTCAGTATGTGACAAACCTTGAGGTATTATTCCAAGCTTTAGGAAGTCTCGTAGTTGGGAAAGCCAATCTTGATAGGCCACAACTTCTATAGAATAGACAACTTGCTCTTCCTACATTTTTGAGGTAGTGAACATGGATTGAGGAACAACTCTATGGTATATGGTTGCACCACACTCTACAGGTCCTTGGGAGATCAAATACCCCCAAGGTGTTGTTTGCAAGAAATATCTAGCTATGAAGGACCAATCCTGATTTGGTTCGATGTTGATCATGTTGACTGATTCTTGATTGTCAAAAGCCTCATGACGTATTGCTGAATGCGAAAGCACTTTTACATGAATGGTAGTAAAATTAGTAGATGGATTCTGAGGGATTAAGGATCCCAAAGAGGCCATGGTGTCTACAAATCTATTCGACATACGAGGGATTGCCTCGATGTCATACCATTCTAGCCGAGCTAAGTAATTGTCAACAAGTTCCTTGTAAGTCTTCAGGAGTGGGCACCTGCATTGAAATAGTCCTTTGACCTAGTTTACTATGAGCAAGGAGTCACCAAAGATATTCAATATTTTAATACCCATTGCTATGGCTGTTTGGAGTCCCAGGATCAATGCTTCATATTCTATATTGTTGTTTGTGCATGAGAAGTCTAGTTTGAATGATAAGGGCAATGGAGCGCCCTATGGTGTGATAAAGACAATCCCTGCTCTACCTCCTTGTTCACACTTTGAACCATCAAAGAATAATGACATGTCTTTTTCTTTCTTAGGTTCTTCGAGTTCTGGCGGATCTGATAATGCAAAGACCGCATCATCAAGCAACTCTATGGTGAGAGGCTTGTTATCCTGAAGAGGCACCTCTGCTAATTGATCTGCTATGACTTGTCCCTTGATGGAATTTTGGCTTATGAACTCTAGATCAAATTCTATCAATAGCATGATCCACTTTGTGGTACGTGTATTGTGATATGTCTTGCTCATCATGTACTACAAAGGATTTTGTTTTGATATGACGTAGGTCGTATGGCTCAACATGTAGTGTCACAACTTTCGAGTTGCAAAGACCACTGCTAAACACAACTTTTTGACATACGCATATCCTAGCTCATAGCTCACCAAGGTGTGACTAATGTAATATATGGCTTGCTCTTTATCTTGTGTATTATTTTGGGCTAACATGGTGCCCAATGCAAAATCAGTAGTCGATATATATAGTAAAAATGGTATGTCTGGCCTTGGTGGAGCCAATACTGGCGGTGTTGCCAGATAAGTTTTGATCTCTGCAAAGGCTTGATGGCATTCTTCATCCCAATGAAAGGGGACTTCCTTGCATAGCAACCTATTCATAGGTCTGCATTTGTCTGATAATTGCATGATGAATCTTTTGATGGATGCTATCTTGCCTTGTAGGCTCCTCAACTCCCTAATGTTGGTAGGGGCGGCCATTTCTAGTATAGCCTTTACCTTTGCAGGATCTACTTCGATGCCTCTCTTGGATACGATGAATCCCAAAAGCTTGCCAGAAGTTATGCCAAATACACACTTCTTAGGATTCAATCGGACATTGTGTTCTATGAGGCGATCGAAGACTTGTCTAAGGACTTCGGCATGCTCTTGCCGCAATAGGGACTTGGCTAGTAAGTCATCCATGTAATCTTCCAAGATCTTATGCATATAGTCATGGAATATGTATGTCATGGCCCACTGATATGTGGCACCAACATTTTTGAGACCGAATGGCATCACTTTGTAACAGAATGTTCCCCATGGAGTAATGAAAGCAGTTTTATGTTGATCTTCGAGCTTAATCCGGATTTGGTTGTATCCAAAAAAACCATCCATTAGGGAGAGCATTTCATGACCTACGGTTGCATCTACAAGAGCATCTATGTTTGGCAATGGGAATGAATCCTTTGGTGTTGCCCTATTTAAATCCCTAAAATCCATGTAGATACGGACTCTTCCATCAGGTTTCCCTATGGGTACCATGTTTGACACCCACTCAGGGTAGTCGATAGGAACTATGAATACTGCATCCAGTAGTTTTTGCAATTCATTCTTCACCATCAAAGCGATGGTTGGATGCATTTTCCTCAATTTTTGCTTGACTGGCTTCTTCATGGGATCCAATGAAAGGTTGTGAATGACTAACTTTGGATCTATCCCTGGCATGTCTTTGTAAGTCCAAGAAAAAATATTTGGCCTCTCCTTGAGGAGAGGAATTAAGATGGCTTGTTCCTCTGGAGATAGACTTTCTCCGAACTTGACTTTCCTTGGTTGGGTAGGATCATCACTGATGTCCACCTCGAAAGTTGCTTCTATAGCCATATGTGACCCATCCTCTAGCTGATGAGGCATGGGTATCAAATGAATGTCATCGATGAGATTCATAGGACCTACTGACTCAGGTTCCAAACCAACATGGAAGACGTCATACGTACAACCTGATGCAAAATGGAATGGTTGTAACATCTCTTCATTGGGGAAGAGGTCTTCAGGCTCTATGGGTGAATTAGCATGATCCCAATCAATAGCCTCTACATCAAGATGCAATGATTTGGTAGGATCTACTGGATTATGAAGTGGAGTGGTCAAATCGATGGAGATCATGTTGATGGATGGGATGAAATCTCCAGGACCACATGGGTGCAATCTTGTCTCAAGGGTTTTCCTTCCATACTCACGATGAGGTTCTAGAGGAATGGGAATTTTTGGATCTGGCCCATGAGCAGGGTGGACAATAGGATCATTGGGCTCTAATTGCTCTCTGAATGTAGGCGGAGGGGGGTTGACCATCCGATGAATGGCAGCTAGGTCAATAGGTCTTCCCAAAAATTAGAGATGAGGGTCTATGGCATGGAGTGCCACCTCTCTCTCTACTAGCTCATTGACTTGCCGCAAGTGGTGAGGTCCAAGATAAGCCATCTCGGTCTCATCCTCAAAGTCATCATCACTTATCCAAAAATCATTAGCATTGGTATGCGGCCCTAAGACAAGGGGCTCATGTCTTGGCCCCAAGTAGGCCATCTCTATTTCATCTTCATATTCTTCATCACTTATGAAGAATCCATTTGCATTTGTCTCTCACCCCAAAGTCAGGGGTTGATGGCTTAGGCCTAAGTAAGCTCTTTCTGTTGAGTCTTATGATTCATAGTCACTTTCATCTGATGTATATCCAATCTCATCATGGATGGACCATGTGAATCTTTGTAAATAGTGAGGCCCTTGATAGGCTAAGCCAAGTTGTACCTCATCATCACTTGCTTCATATCCATTCTCCTCATCCCATGAGTTGTACCCTATTGGGGTGGAATCAATTGAGGTGTTTGGATGATAAGTTTTTGGAGGTGGTATGTTTACCATGGCCACTTGTCTATTGCTCAAATTTTCTATTCTTAAGGGGTGATAAGGAATGAAATCAATGTCTTCTCCCAACCCTATGCTTAATCTTTCCAATGCTACTGCAAGAGAGTCATCTCGACCTCCGCTATAATAGCCTAAGCCAAATCTATCAGAGGGAAGCTGATATAGTGGCTCGTAAGGCCTCCTGTGCCCCTGCTCATATACGCCAAGGCCATAGCCATGCCAATGGCAATGCTCAAAGTAGCTTAGAGAAAACTCAAGATTAGAGAGGTAATGAACATTGACTATGAATAATTCATCACCATCCTCTTCTATATCTGAAGACTTATGGGTGCAGTCCAAGCTGACATAGACAAAATTGGTTTGGTTGGGAGGGATTCCAAGTGGAACCATTGTTCCTACTAGCGGCCTCAAGTCTTTAGGCCTCCCTATGTCTTGTGCAGACTCAATGATAGGTGTAAAGGTAATGTTCTACACAAGGTACTCCCCTATGCCTATGCTTGCCAAGTGTATTGATGCATGCGATGTGGATGACCCCACGGATGATACTGGTGAAGCAGGGTGATAATCACTATCTTCATCTTGATCTTGAGGATCTTCCTCTTCCATAGGACTTGGCATTTTAGCAATGGCTATAGTTGGCACTTCTTTGGGCCTTTCTTCCTTAACTAAGGGTGCCTTTAGCTTCTGATTATCTTTTGGTTTTGACGTTGATGGTACTTTAGAAGCATTGATTATCTTGAGTGCACCAGGAGGTGTTGATGTGCATGGGTCTTTTCTTACCCCTTTGTCTTCGTTATCCACTTGTGTGGTTGGGGATGAAGGTGCCACGTATAGGTGAGTAGAAGGGATCATGAATTCTCCTAGAATGTCCACCTGATTAACATATTTAAAAGGCTCTTCATCGGCCAGAACCACATAGACTTTGTTTTCATGCACATACTTGACACACTGGTGCAAGATCGAAGGCACACACTTCATGGCCCTTATCCAAGGGTGCCCTAAGAGGATGTTATATTGCATAGCTCCTTCCAAGACATGACACATCATGGGGATGGTCTTGTGCCCCACCTTGATGGGTAGGACTATCATTCCCATAGTATTGCATAAAGCATCATTAAAAGCTCTCAATGTGTAAGCTCCTGGAATGATATTGGTCTTGGGTATCTTGAGGTGCTCTATTGCAGTTGTTGTAATGATGTTTATCGATGAACCTATATCGACCAAAACCCTCTTGAAAGGTAAGTCATTGATGGCCACTACAATGTTTAGTAGAGGGTCTAGTAAGGCAGCAGAAACTATCTTAATCTCATGATCATAGAATCGGATTACAGGTTCCTGGCATTCTTGCACTTGTCCCACAAAGTGAGTGAATGCATTCGCATCTTGTGGTTGAAGCTCAATTGTTCTTAAAATCTCCATTAGAGTCTCCCTATGCTTTGGGGACTATTGTATGAGCTCATAGATGGATAACTTAGCTGGAGTCATCTATAGGTTTTGCTCCAATCTACTCCGAATAGTTACCATAGGTCTCGTCGGTGGACCTGGAAGGTTGTCTTACCTTTGCCTAGGAGTGGCTGGGATGTTCATGGGAGCTACAGGTGGTTGTGGTTGACCATACCACCTAGTCCTTGTTGCTATGTTAACGATCTCAACCATCCCAATGCATCCATGGGTAGGTATGTCAGCTCGAACTTGATTGACTTGGGCCCCTTGCTCTCGAGGGGCCTCATGATTGGGCAATGGGTTTCTATATATGCCCATGTCTCTGTTATCGAGAGCTAGTGGGTTGTCAACTTTGAGTTCTCCCACCTCAATCATGTTTTGCACTTGATGCTTAAACCCGATGCAAGCCTCAATGTCATGCCCCGATATCCTATGATAAGGACAAAATTGATCTTCCCTATATCCTTTTGGCTTAGGATGGTTGGGATCTATAAGAGGTATATCAAGAAATCTGATCCTCCTAGCCTCACTCAATTGATTAAATATTGATTGCATTGATTATGTCAGAGGCATGAAATAACGAGGTGGCTTGCATTCTCGATTTCTTCCTTGATTGTTCTTTTGGTCATAGTTGGCTGGCGAGGGATGTGCTTGATAGTTCTATGGTTGTTGTGCACCCCCATCCTTGGGTGTAGCTAATACGACTTGATTGACTAGAGTAGGGTTGCCCTACTTCTACTTATACTTGTCATTCTTACCATTCTTGTTCCACTCCTTTTTGTTTTGGAGCTTAATGGTTCCCTCATCTACTTTTATCTCTTCGATGAGCTTGGCCTGTGCCAAAGCTTCCTCAAATGAAGGATACTATTGGAGTTGTAGCAAGAGGGAGATATGTTTAGAACAACTTTTGGTAAACATGTGAATGATCTCTTCTGTGGGAACGGAGAATGATAATTTTACCATGATTTTTCTCCATCTATTCCCATAATCCATTACTGGCTCATCATCATACTATTTCAAGTTAGCCAGATCTGAAAGGTTCACCTTCTTCTTAGCACCAAAGGAGAAATGCTTCAAGAATGCATTTACTAGTTGTTCAAAATTGGTTATGCTATGCTTAGGTAGTTGGTTGAACCATTGAGTGGCAGCACCTAAAAATGTCATTATGAATGTTCTTAGCATGAGAGCATCATTGTCTTCAAGATGAAAATAGGCATTGATAAAATTGGTGACATGCTCTTGTGCATCCTCTTCACCTTTAAACTTTTCTAACCTAGGCATCTCAAAGTGCTTAGGATATGGAGGGCTAGGGATTGATGGGCACAATGGTTGATTGTGTATCTTGCTCAATGTTGGTGAGTTCCCAGCTGCCTCTTGTTTCTCAAAGGTTTTCATATTTTCAGCAAGCTCTTGAAATGCCTTTGATGCATGGATTTCCTCCTCTTGTAAGCCTATTCGCATTGGCAATGGAGGTAACTCTCTATCCATTTGATTTGTTCCATTTTCCTCCCTCCTACGAGGGGACTCAGGATTGTGATCTTGGTTTGTTATGTTTGCCCTTCCCCCATTAGTTGGATTTCATTCATGATTTGGTGGGGGGTTTCATTGTGGGCTATCTTGTCTAGTGTGCCTCTCCTTAGGTGAGTCAGTGTGTCTTGTTCTTTGGTGGTCACCACTATTTGTTGGTAAATTGTTAAGAGCTAGCCACTCAACTTGCTCTCTTAAATGTTGCTCATGTTGGTGCAAGAGTCTTTCTCTTTGTTTCTCTTGTTTGAGAGCTTCCACTAGCTCTCGCTCTTTACGTAATGCATTTTATAACCACCTCATTCGGTCAGTTTGTGTTGTCATAGAAGACTCATGTTTATCTGACTCTGTTCTTGTTGTCTTGACTCATAGATTCCTCGAGGGGGTTTCTACTATATCTATACTCTTGCTAGTTAATGTGACTTGTTCAGTGTACTGTTGAGTATCCCTATGATCAGACTCCATGCATCTTCTATGGGGTCACTCTGAGGTACCCCTAGACTGGGAGGTATGTTTAGAAGTCACAGTTCATGAGCTTCCAGATGCAGAGTTCTCAGTAGCTATAGTTCTTTGAGTTGGTTGAGTAGGAAATCGATCCAACCCATCTAGTTATCTTGTTTTCCATGGCTGATCCCGTGGGGTGCCATTTACTCCTATGAGGTCATAGTCTATGGGAATATTTCCTTTTGTGTGAAGGGTTTCTTCTATATGATTCCCATGACTAGATGTAGCTCTAGTTTCCTGCCCTTCAGTGGGTAGACCTGTTTCATATGTTTCTTGTGAGTCTTGAGGTGTTGCAATTCTTGTTTGCCTTCTTGATGAAGAGGGCTTGGTGGTAACATGCTTCCTCCATGTGGATGGAGATGTGGCAGTCTCATCATCCCTATGTGAAGAATGAGTCTTAGAACCTTCTTTATGTCCATGTGAGGAGGAAGCCCTTGAAGCTTCCTCATGTCTTTGAGATGTTTCTGTGTGTTTAGAGGAGGCCCTTGAGGTCTCCTCATGTCTCCTTGATGAGGATGGTTGTGAAGCCTCTTTTTGTTTATGTGACTTTGTTCCATGATGTGGTTCCTTACTTGGGGTTTCTCGAGGAGATCCCCCAAGGGTTGAATTATCACCCCTTAGGCTCGTGGAACTACGTCTCACGGTCTTACGGGTAGGTCATTCAATGTTACTATGACTCCGCCTATGGGCATGAATTGCTTCTGTCTCTCCCTCGGTATCAGACCGAGGGTGTTTACTTCTTGTTTTGACCATGTTGTTTTATGACTTGATTTTTTGAGTTGCAAATTAGGAATGACCACACAATTCCAAACAAATGTTTATCTTGATTACCGATTTGAGTGTGCCCTAAACTATTTGGTGTGTTTTGATGTGTTGTTCTTTCGATTTCTTTGCTCTTGTTCTTGGATTAAGAATGAGAAGACTCATCCATAGTGACAATCAAGTACACTCATGCCAAACATGATTTTCTCAAAAGAAGCTAGGGTACACCATTGAAGACCCAATGGAGGGTTCGCCTAGCTCTTCCACTCTGAACCAATGATTGTTCCAATAGTGGGAGATAGTTTGAACACAAGTAACTTAGTGTCACTATAAGTAAGTTTCTCAATCCATTTCTAGGAAGCTCTAGGGGGCAAACCAGTGGAAGGAGATGAATTCCAATGTCATTGGACTGAATTGAAGGTTGGTGATGAAATCCAACTCTCCAATGTTTAAATGAGATGTGCGTGTGTGGTGTTCATTTTAAGCTTGCGTAACATAAAGTGCATCATATAGCAGCAATGAGTCTTTCCTATATGCCTAAGTGCAAAAATACATTTCAATATTCAGAAAGATGCATGAACTACTATGATTTGTATGAGCGCACTTTATTTCGTGCAACTATGGCCTCTAGCAGGGCCTCAAAGCAAGCAAACAACATACAATGTCTAGCACATTGGATTCTAGGGTAAAATTTTTAGGCATAAGCCATTGTTCCTAGCAACGCCTAGTGGAAAATTTAAAAGAAGATCTAAGATATGCGAAATGCTTAATTCTTTCTTCTTTATTATTTCAATTTCCAAACATAAATGTGCTTTAAGTTCTCTATTTTGAACACATAGAAGTAGATAGAAAGTTATAAAATATCAGGGAAGCTATACCAACCTTTGATCCAGCTCAGAGAGTCTATGTTTTGACCTCTATTGCACTCCAGTTCTAGCCATTGTTGACCAGAGCGGTTGGTTCTTGGTTGTTGTAGCTCAGAGCGGCTAGTTTCTGGTTGCTGTAGCTCAAAGCGGCTAGACCTGCACACAAAATTAAGTTAGTATTCTAGAAGAAAATGAAAAATTAGTGGTGGTCCCACCATGATCGCCATCTGTAGCGACCCTAGGAATGCACGCACCGGTCCCTTTTCTAAAACCCTACTTGCAATGCTTATTTAAAATACCAAAGATAAAATGGAAAGACAAGAGGAAAAAGCATATAACATGAAATAACAAAATATGGATCTCTTTATTGATATTGAAGCTCGGTTACATGTCGGTCCCTCTTAGGGATACCCATTTTGATACTATAAATTACAAATAGGCAAGGAGTGCCCCTTCCATGAAGAGGTGGTGCACTTATAAAAGCTTCCTGATTCCACACATGAAAATGTATGAGGGCTTACAGATGCCTCCTTCTCCAGGTCTATTTCCTAGAGGGATCCCTTTTGCTCTCATATGTTGTAATCTTCATCCGATGTACCTATGGCCCTGCAAGCAATGAAACAACAACACACATTTAGGTGTCCGAGATTGCCTCCCGGATGAGGTTGTTAGTAATCAAAGAATGTAACGGAAATATGATAAAACTATGCCATGAAATCATGTAAATCTATGCTAATGATATAAGAAAATAGAATAAAAGATGCTATGTCTATCTAAGCTAAGCTTGCGGGCCACTGTCCAAGACAACGACCGCTAAAGTAAACCTTACCCTCTTTGCCCCAAAGCTATGGGTCAAAGACTGTAATCTGATGTTGAAGATAGTAGGTGTTATGCTCTTCGATTCGTCAAAGCTCCATCGTACACGTGATCTCAAAGAGAACTTTCCGAGTCTTGAAAGCTCTCCTCAAGAAGATGTCTAAAGATCTCTGGATATCTGATTCTCTATATCTTGGTGCTCTTAGGCTTGCACCTTTTATAGTGTGAAACCCTAGGTCTATGTCCAAGCCCTAGAAATGAATTTCTCATGCGTAGTGCAAGTTAGCATGAGAAGCTTTTGTCCATTGTCTATATTTGAAGGCTAGTTAACTAAATCTAACTACCCACTTGAGTCTTCTATGTGAACTGGTCATTAGCATGAGAAGCTTTTGTCCTTTGTTTATGCTTGGAGGTCAGTTAACTTAAGTCTAAATGCAAACTCAAGTCTCCTATGTGAACTGGTCATGAAAAGGAATGCAAAGTCACTCCCGCTCACCTTTATTGCATGCAGACTGCCACTTCCACCCGAGATTGGGCCTGTTTGTCGGCAAACCGCTTCTTATGGCTTAGTCGTTGTCATATGCAACGGCTAAGGTCTGGCCACTCTAGGCTTGAGCGGCTAGGATCTGGTCGCTCTTGGCTTGAGCGGCCAAGCTTGGATGGCTTGAAAAGGCCCCAAATGAGTGGTGAGAACCACTGTTGATGCTTGGAAAGTCCAATATTATGTCTTATGATCTTATGAGTGTGTCTATGTAAGTAGCTCCCCTAAGCATGACACGATTTAGGTGTCTACACTTACAAAATTTTCACATTATCTAGAATAGAATGACAAGGTATTAGTTCTATTGAAAACATTTTTAGCCTTTTCAATAGGTTTAAGAGTACTTGCTGCAAACAGCTAACGAATAAAAAATTTGATTGTTCTTCCTAGATATCAATGAAATATTGAAAGCATAAAATTCATCAATCAAATCCCTAATTCTATTTTTGTAATAAATTAACCTTTTATCATGACATGTGTATTGGCCTTTCACCTGTTTAACTACCAATTCTGTATCTCCTAGCACTTTCAAACATTTAATGTTTTTCTTTAAGGATAACTGTAATCCAAATATCAAAGCCTCATATTCGATCGTATTACAAGTGCAAGGAAACTATAATCTATAAGCTACCAAAGAATATTTACCTTTAGGACTAATTAGTTTAACACCAGCTCCACTTCCTTGTTTGGATTTAGATCCATAAAATTTAAGCATTCAAACAATATTTTCATCGTTCATTGGATTAACAGAGGGTAATTTATTCTCGGATTCATGTACATCCAATTTTTTTCTAAAGTGTAAACACCTAACTTGAAATCATTGTAAAAAAATTTATTGGTTTTGTTATATTCAGGTAATCAAATCCTTGAGTCTAGGTTCTCTTTCAACTCTGATTTGATTAGCAAAACCCTTCCATGGTAGCCACATATGTGAAAAATCTATGGCCATGTATCTATTTAAGTTCCTAGAAAAATCTCTGCTCAACAACATTCCATACCTATTAGGTATATCTACAACATGTACATCAATAAACGGTTGTATCCTAGGTTATGAGGCTAGTTGTATGTGAACATTCTTAAGCATTCCAACCACATCAACTTCAGATTTATCCAGTTGTATAACTATTATGTTAAAAGGGATGGGCTTCAAACCCAATTTTTTATAAACACTGTGAGGCATGACATTACCGGATGCTCCTGAATCAACAAGACAATTCTGATTGGCCTTTCACCTGTTTAACTACCAATTCTGTATCTCCTAGCACTTTCAAACATTTAATGTTTTTCTTTAAGGATAACTGTAATCCAAATATCAAAGCCTCATATTCGATCGTATTACAAGTGCAAGGAAACTATAATCTATAAGCTACCAAAGAATATTTACCTTTAGGACTAATTAGTTTAACACCAGCTCCACTTCCTTGTTTGGATTTAGATCCATAAAATTTAAGCATTCAAACAATATTTTCATCGTTCATTGGATTAACAGAGGGTAATTTATTCTCGGATTCATGTACATCCAATTTTTTTCTAAAGTGTAAACACCTAACTTGAAATCATTGTAAAAAAATTTATTGGTTTTGTTATATTCAGTAATCAAATCCTTGAGTCTAGGTTCTCTTTCAATTCTGATTTGGTTAGCAAAACCCTTCCATGGTAGCCACATATGTGAAAAATCTATGGCCATGTATCTATTTAAGTTCCTAGAAAAATCTCTGCTCAACAACATTCCATACCTATCAGGTATATCTACAACATGTACATCAATAAACGGTTGTATCCTAGGTTCTGAGGCTAGTTGTATGTGAACATTCTTAAGCATTCCAACCACATCAACTTCAGATTTATCCAGTTGTATAACTATTATGTTAAAAGGGATGGGCTTCAAACCCAATTTTTTATAAACACTGTGAGGCATGACATTACCGGATGCTCCTAAATCAACAAGACAATTGTGCAGATTTCTTCTTGCAATTTTTATAGTCAAAAGAAAGGGAGGAGTTTCTCCTTTGTCCCTTTATGAGGTAAATTGTAGGGCAGGGATTTTCATGAAGCCTTGGCATACTAAATTTAAAGTCGAAGAAGAGATACCTTCTATAGGTCCCGTGTGGGTTAGACTCTTTGGCCTCCCAATTGAATTATGGAATCTGACAATTTTTTCTTCAATTGGAAACTCTTTAGAAAATTTTATGATGATTTTTGATTGTACTAAAAAATTGAACATATTATTTATGCTTAGATTTGTGTTTTGATATATTTTGACAAAATCCTACCTAAAAAGATCACATTACAATTTGGGGAGGACACTTGGGATCAAGTAGTGGACTGTGAGAACATTCATTTTCGTTGTAGAATTTACCATGAATATGGTCATTTGGCTAGTATTTACCCAAATAAAATTCTAGATCAAAAGAAAGAAGATATAAACTTAGTAGGTTTCCAAATGTCTAAGAAGAAGAACACTCAGATTAAACCATTTATGAAGGATCAATCTAAGTTATCTACTAATATGTTTGAAATCTTTCCACAAATGATGTCCCAAGTGAGGAAGAGGAAATAATGGAGACAAAATTTTTAGAAACACAATTTAAATATGAAGGGAAACTCAGAGATAAATCAACAAATCAAAGGTTTTCAACAGAAAAAAGGGAAAAAATATACATAAGAAAAACAATCTTTTAAATGTTAAAACTTCAAATAATACAGGTTCTAATATAGACTCTGTTGAACCTTCTAGTAACACTTTGGCTGTGTACATGCATTCTTCAAGGTTAGAAGCCATCTCAGATTCAACTGGAGTAATTCAAGAAATAGGAAAAAAAATTGAAGATGAATTCTAATCAAAAGGCAGGTCGCAAAACCAATCAACATCATAGGGCAAAAGAAGGTGAAAAACTTGTGGAGGAAGGTAAGATTAATAGCCTTCCAAATTTTTTATCCATAGTATTAATGAATATCATCACTTGGAATATTAGAGGACTCAAAGGGAGTCTTTAAAAATAAAATAAAATTAGAAGAATGATTCAAATAAATCATCCACATCTTGTTTTCCTTCAAGAAACGAAGATGTCAATAGAGGAAATGGAATCAATTGCTAGTAAAATTTGGCCAGCTAGAAAAGTGGTTTCCCTCAGTTCTCAAGGGACTTCTAGTGGCATTGCTTGCCTTTGGGACCCAAAATAGGTAGTTATTCACCATATGGTTGGTAGTTGGGGTCTTTTGGCTATAGTTATTCAAAGTAGACATTTCAACCAAATTATGCTCTACATTACTATTTATGCTCCGACTACTTTGGAGGAAAAAAGAAGGCAGTGGAAGGATATAACTTATATTATCTGTCATTTTCTTGAATCTTGGATCTTGATCGAAGGAGGTTTCAATACCATCCTCTCTCTGGATGAGAAAATGAAGGGAAATAGAAATTTGGACAGAAGCACTGACCTCATGAGTGAATATATTGCAAACCTTCATCTTGTGGACATCCAACCAGATAATGGCATTATGACTTGGTCTAACAGAAGGTAAGGCTTAAATTGTATAATGGAGAGATTGGGTTCTTGCTCTCTGATAATTTCTTAATCCATGGTCACATTCCTAAAGTGAAGACTCTTAACAATGCTGGTTTGGATCACTGGCCATCATGGTGGAAATGTGGAAAACCAATGTGAGTTTCTCTCCTTTTTTATTTAAGTTAATGTGGCTTAGATATAGTTCCTTTAGACCTCGAGTGCAATAATGGTGGAAGGAAGGTAAACCTAGGTATGAGACTAAGATGTTTTGTTTTGCCAAAATATTACAATATATTAAATCCAAAATCAAGACTTGGAATTGGAAGGAGTTTGGGGATGTTCATAAAAAAAACATGAAGTTATGCTCAAATTGAAAATTTAAATAAGAAAATCCATTTAGATGGCCTCACAGAGAGTAGAAGTGCAGATGAAATTAATCTCACAGCTCAGTTAGAGAAATAGGAAAAAGAGAAAAACTCTTATGGAAGCAAAAATATAGAATTCAATGGCTCAAAGAAGGAGATTGAAACACAAATTTCTTCCACAAATATCTTCTAGCTCGAAGATCTCACAACTTTATTTCTTCCCTAAAATCATATTCTGGAGATGTTGTCTACACTTGGGATGGCATGAACTCTATTGTTATCAATTACTTTTCCAATATTTTTGTTGTTACTCCTCTTAACTCAGCTTCTCAACAAAATGTTCTTCAAGAAATCCCTTCTCTTATCACTTCTAAGGATAAATCTATTTTGACTGCTCTTGTTACTATCAATGATCTTAAATGGGTAGTTTTTAAAATGCAAAAATGGAAAACCCCAGGTCTTGATGGTTTTCCCATTGAGTTCTACCAAGAGTTCTGGGATATCCTTCATGCTGATTTATTAGAGGTGGTGGAAGAAGCTAGGAAAGCCAAAGAAATTTTGAAGGTTATTAATAAAACTTATATTACTCTTGTTATAAAAGCTCAAGAGGCTGATCATATCTCAACTTTTAGACCTATTGCTTTATGTAATGTTCTTATCAAAATCATTACTAAGATCATGGCATAAAGGTTCAAGCCTCTTTTGCATAGGATTATTTAACCTGAACAAGGGGGTTATGTGGAAGGGCGTCAAATAGTGGATGAGATAGTTCTCGCTTAGGAAGCCATCCATTCCATGGATATGCAAAAATCTCCTTCCATGTTCATTCGGTTAGAATTATCCAAAGATTTTAACAAAGTGGATTGGCACTTCCTTATCAAAGTTTTGAGGTAATTTGGTTTCTCTCAAGATTGGATGGATTGTATTATGGGATGTATATCTTCAGTTTCCTACTTAGTTCTTATCAATGGTAGGTCTTCTCAGTTTTTCTATAGACATTAAAAATTTATCCACTCTACATCAATTTTCATTAATTCTCCCTCATGCATTAATTCTCCAACCATCCAAATTCACCTCTTTAAATTTTTTAAAATTAAACACTTATTGCCTCAAAAATTAAGGTCATATTTGACATGAATTTTCACCAACCAAATCATCTCTAAAATTCTCAAAAGCACCACCATTAGATAGGGTTCGAAAAGAGTTTCTCTTTGATGATTTTCTCCAAATTTTCTCCAATTCTACTCAATTTCCTCCAAAATCCCTAATACCTCTTCTAAAGTCACATATTTCCTCTAATTTCTTTCCAAATATCCTTCTAATATCCCTACCTTCTTATAATGTTCTTGTTGGTCATCAAATCCGCACAGGAAAGGACTTTCGGTGGGTTTGCGCGCCCTGGACCTGCGACCAACATTGAAAGGCCGAGGGGAAGAGATGCCCCTCGTGCCAATCTTCGGAGAAAGGCCGGCTCCTATACTAATCTACTTTTGGGGTTTGAGACAAGAGTGCAAGAAAGAAATAAACAGAGTAAGGGTTAGGAAAAGAAATAAAAAGAGTAAGGGTTAGAAGATGATGATTTAAGGTGGGAGAGAACAGGAAGCACGATTACTCGCTAACAACTCGAATAGCAGCAAGAAATACCAAGAATAACACGAAAGAAATGAAATGCCGAACTTCCTATGTATCCTCTGGACGGGTTCGCAGGGTTCTCCTTTCTCTCTCGCTGGAATTCAGGATTCAGAGTAACAGCGATTGAGATAAGGGAATAACAGAAACCTCAATCCACCAGGAAGCATAAAGGAAAGCGACAAGGCATTTTTCCTCTCCTATGTATCCTTCAGGGCGAATTTCAGGGGTTCAGTCCCCGATCGCACACCGGATTCAGGATTCAGAGTCTCGGTACGCAAACGAGAAAAGACAAAAGAATTAAGCATAGAAGGCAGCATAAAAGAGAGAAATAGAGCACAAAAGGTCTTTAGTATTAAACGCAGGACATCAAGTTACAACAACTTTCTAGCAGAAAGTTCCCCCTCTTTTTTACATTACAAAGCCTGGGTTTTTATAGAGGACCCGACCCTCTTAATCATTATCACAAAAATGACGGAGTACGTCCTCGGGCTCTGAGAAATCGGCTCCTCGCGGTTGCTGCGACTGAGTTTTCAAATCGGTTGTCGAAACTGGCAACTGTGACTGGGTCAACCATGGAAACATTCATTTAATGCACCGCTCGAGTGTCCCTGGCTTCTGGATGCTGTGCTTGAGTGATCGTTACGCCCGTCGGGTTCTACTTCGAGGACTGTTACGTCCCTTTCATTTGCCAAAAATGGTCAACGGACTTATCGGGCAAGAAAGGGGGCATTTATAAGGGGCTTTCGATCACCTTGGGAAGCTGCCCGCCTTGGAACATGGGCCCAAAAAGTGCTTCGCTATATCTCTCCCTCGCCAAAGCCTTGGGCCGAAGTAGTTTCTCCTTGATTTGGTCTTCGCAAAATAGGGCTTCGCAAAACTACTTCGGGGGTGTCGAGTGCCGAGCGGATTTCATCTTTGAAGTGGGGCCCTCCGTCCTTTGCTGGCGAAACTGCTTCGGCTGGAAAATGTTTCGGCCCGATTCTTTCTCAAAACTGCGGTTCGGGGAATTTTCGACCGAAGCACTTTTCATTCTTCTCGGCTCCGATCGCTTCGGGTGAAACTTAGCCGAAGTAGGTGCTTGAAACACTTCGGGACCGAAGTGGTTTCCTTACCTTAGCTGATTTGGATTATCCTTTCCTCCTTCGACGAAGTCGTCTGGATGCCGCTTCGCAAAACTTCCGCCCGAAGTGTCTGCTAGAATTGCTTCGGGTGCGAAGCGTTATCTTTGTATTTCCTTCGACGATATTACTTCGCAAGGCTTTCGCCCGAAGTGGTGATTTGAAGTGCTTCGGACCCGAAGCTCTTTTCACATTCTCCTTTTTTTTTATATACAAAGGGGCGATAGGGAAAGCCAAAATGTTGTAACTTAAAATTAAAAGAAAAAACTTTCAACAAGGAAATATTATACAAAATTCTACTATTCTTCTACCCCTTGTATAATGTGACAAAAAGGTGTCAACATTCTTGGCGGCTCGCGGGGTGACGAGCTCGTCTCGACGGAAGAACCCTTTGGTCCTGATCCATTGGGCTACGGAGTCACTGGTCTCCCCCGGATTCTTCTCTCTTTTCCATCTCTTGGGGTGTTTCTGCGGTATGCCCTCCCTCTTGCTCTTCTTCTCCTTCTTCTTCTTCTTCCTCTGGCACGGCTTCTGGCTGTGGCGATGGTTCGAGGCGATCACGGATGCGCTTCATCGTTCTTCGGACATGAGTCCAGGCACCCTTTTGGAATGGTTCTTGATCCTGTAATGCCTTTACCAAAACGTGAAACCGATCAATCTGCCCGATGTCAGCATGTTTGGCCCTGATGAATAAATCGTTTAGGCATGCTACCATCTTGCAGTATCTCAAGATGAAGTCCGTTATCTGTCCCTCTGAGATCGGCTCCTCCCACCCGTCTATCTCTGAGACATCGCTCTCGAACTGGAGCCAGACTGGCTTGAGGTCATCTTTAGTCAGAAGGTTCCCGTCATCGTCTGTGAAACTCGAGAAACCCAAGGAAGAGAGGTCCTAAAAATAATTCATCGAGGCACGCTGCTCGTTGTCAAAAATGTCTTGGAGCCTTCTCGCCTTCTGAGCTTTTCGCACCTTGGAAAAGAAGGCACGAACTGTGGCCTGGGCCGTGGACCAATCCCTAGCCGTCCGAGTCATCGCAGTGACCTGCAAGTCCTGATATTTTGCATTCTGGACGTCGAAGGCTAACTTGAGCCTGCTCCTGGCTTTCTGCGTGACCTCATCAATGATTGGCCCTCCTTCGGCAATAGCGCACTGGGCTTCGATGATGAAGGTTAGTATCGTGAGGGCGCTGGAACACCGAGACCTAAAATTCTTGAGCAAATGGGCACGAATCTCCTTAATTCTGCTCCTATCAAACACCGTCAGGTCTTCCTTCTCGTACAGCTGGGCTTGCATTTGTGCAACTCTACCTTCTAGCTCCTTGGCCTTTAGATCATTTTTGGCTTGTCTCTACGCCTGATTTTCTTTAGTATTCTGGAGCTGTAGAACTTGCAGCTTTAGGGCGCGTGTTTCCTTTTTCATGGCCTTGCACTGCTCCTCGGCCTCTGCCAACTTGGAGCGGACCCTCGCCAAATCTTCCTCTAGCTTAACATTGGCGGCCTCGGCCTCAATCCTGCGCTGGTTGGCGATAACTGCATGAGCCCTAAAGGTCTCAATTCGGACATGCATGGATGCCGATTCGTTGTCTACATTTAGATGCACCAGGTCCTTGGGTGTTTCTTGGTAGTCATAGTCTGCTGGAGTCATTTCATCCAGAGGCTTCTGAACCTTAGGGACCTTCTTGATTTTGTGCATCTTCCCAGCTTTCAAATCAAACACGGCGCATTTTTCAACTTGAGCCGTCGCTTGCCCTCTTTTCTTTCTCGCCTCCTTCAAGATTTTGTCGGTATTCTATCGGGCTTGGAGCAGCTTCTCGGCAAGGGGGCGCTCCTTGATCAAGGACATTTCAGACTCAAACAAGGCTGGGTCACCAGCCGAAGGAGTGAACAAATATAGGGAATGGATGGGGGATGCCTCGCCAGAAGGTTCGGCGGTGGGTGTGGCGGGCATTTCAGCGATGGGGGCCACATCATGAGAAGTGGGACTCGATGTCGAAGTAGCATCCCCGCCTCTACTAATGACCAAGGGAATGGCAGCATGAGTAGGTGAAGAAGACATCAATGGACTTATCCCTGCCGAGATCGTGGGATGGACTTGGACTAGCCATGGGTGACGCGTGAGGGGATGAGTGGCCTTGCAGGGGAGACTGATGGGAACCTTCGGCCATGGCCGTAGTGGACATGGGTGAGTCCTGAGCAAAGGGTGGAGAATGCATACCTGAGTGCCCTCCTGGCAAAGCGGCTGTAGTGACTTCCAGTGCAGCCGTCTCCTGTCCTTCCTCTGCTTTGGCATTTTCAACCTCCATGGTTTCTGCCTCAGCGTCCCCTTCGGATTGGAGGAGTTCCTCCACATTGATGACATTGATATCCGGGATGGTTTCGACGCTTGGTGGTGCTACGCCTTCAATGTTTGCTTCGGACGGACCTGGTGTAGATCGTCCAGTGGAGGCACTCTGAAAACCTGTACGGGGTCGCTTCGGATAGTTTGGGGGCACTGAGCCTTGTTCTGGCCTCTTCCTTTTTGTTCTCACCAGCGGTTGTTCTGACTCTTCGGAGCTCGTGTCTTGGCCTCCCATAGGTACCTGAGGTGGTTTACGTGGTGTGGCTTTGGCCTTCTTCTCCTTCTTTGGCTCCGAAGTCTTATTTTCTCTTCTTGGGCTTTCGCCCGAACCTGGAATAGCTGGAGGAATGAGGTCGACGAAGGACAGAGGCTTCCATGTCCCGGCATTGGCCTCATAGACCGCCACGAAGTCCTTGTCAGATGACAAAAAACCGTAAGAATTCATCTTTCGATGATGGACCCTCATTATCCACCACTCTCTTAGTTGGGCCACGTCCCAATCTTTCATTGCCTCCTTCAAATCATCTTTTGCCTTCTTCCAGAAGGTGGAGTTGGGGCTCGGGAGAGGGTGCCGAACTGGGTCATATGCGACCTCCATCGGGTAGAACTCATGCCAGGGAGGTAGCGTTTCCATTTTCTCCAAATGCCACTCTAGATCCTTCCCATTAGGATTGTTCCTTTGCTCCACAATTTTTGGATAGGGGCAAGCGTGGAAGTTCTTAAATCGAAGATGGTCCCTCATTACCCCCAAGGGGTCATAGAGCCATTGCTGAGGAAGCTGGACTAGGCCAAAATTGGCGAGTTTCTCCTCCAAGAAAACATTTTGTTTGAGGGCAAACACCTCGATAACTCCCATTTTGAAAGGGAAATCGTAGGTGTGAGCCCATTTCCGTCCATGGCCATAAATGGCGTTTGTTGCATCGCTCTGCCGAGCGACCTCCAATGCGAACTGGTATTCGGAGGGATAGACTGGCAGTAGGAAAGGCTTCCCTACGAAGCCGAATATGCGAATTACGAGCCCCTGTGTCAGCTGAAAAATGTCTCCCCTCTTCTCTTGTACCACCTTGTCCCTTAGGAGGAGGGGAACCCGAGGGGAAGACCCTGTTAGCATGTGCATTGCGGGTCCCAAAAATTGTTGGTTAAAAGAATAATAGGACTCCGTCTTCAATAGGAGAAGGGTCCACTGGTATACAGGCAGAGGATTTCCATCCTCGTCGCTTGCCGTAATAGCAACATAAGGGAAACTCTTATGTACATGAAAGAAAAATAACCAAACAAGAAGAGAACAGGGCGAGAAGTACTTATTTGTCCCAACATTCTTCATGCTGGTGAGCCGCGTATGTAGGGTCCTCGGCCACCCATTCTGCCCAATCAAAAAATACTGGGTTGGTGCTTGGCCTCGAAGCATCAGGGGCATAAAATTCCCCTCTGGAAATACACTCAGCCAAAGACACCTGCCACGGGTGCACCGAAGCGTCGGTAGATAGGCCTGCCACCCATGCAATGATGGAGAAGATGTCGGCATTTTTGAAGGCCTCCAAGGGTAGGGGCATTTGGGGCAATTTTCCCGAAGGGAGCCCGCTTTTGAGGCTCTACTGCAAAAAATTGATCATGTAGTTGGAGGACGTGAACCTCTCCATTTGTTCGCTAAGAATAACGTTGCGAACTGTGTACCCTTTAGGAGGGCCCTGCTGTGGCGCAAAGGCTGCCTGGACATCTTCCTTCAGAATGGAGAACAGCTTGTGGCCGGAGGCATCTACCACTTGCCTGGAGGTGGGCTGATAGTTTCGTGTGATGGCATCAATCAGCTCAGGGCAGTGATGTGTGGGGGGCGTCAGATACCAGTATATCTGGGAGTAGTAAGCGGCAACTCTTTTGTTGTCTATCGAGAGCCTACTTTTCATGAACTCGATGGTGCTCCTGAGTTCAGCTATGCTCCTCGATAGCTTGGTGTCTCTGATCCTATCCCATGCATCAACTGGCGGTTCTTCAGGCTGCTCATCCCCAGAATCCTCTCTTTCTCCCATGACTTGTTTCTCAGGGTGGCGGCTAACATCAACTTTCTTCGGCCCTTTGTCATGGCCCTTTGCCTTTGGCTGTTCGGAGGCCACCACTTCTGGTTCCTTTCCCTTTTCCTTGGAGTTCTTCTTTCCCATGGTTGATGCTTAGGGCAGCGAAGTCTGCAATGTGCTGGGGTTCGAAGGCTTGAAGGCGCAAGATAGGAGAGCTTGAAGGCTAGCAGTGAAGTTTGCATGAATTATCGAGCAAGTAGCTTCTCCACTGTTGGAGTCTACGTTATATAGCCTTAGAAGGCAACCACCAGTATTTATGGCACTTGCCATAATTAACTTCGCGTCGCTTCGTCTAATTCGCCGCATGGTGGAGTGGTACACAGGGTTGTGTGTTATGATGATTGCGGCTTTCTTTGGAAGCGTGACCCTCTGCCACTTTGTACCCGAGCATGAACTTTTCTCCTAACCGAATCCTTAAAGGATGTACTCGCCACCTTTTCATTTAACTCACCCGCTTTAGACGCTTTTGAAGGCGGCTGTCGACATGTTCCCCTAGGCACATTTTAAATGCCCCTACCTTTTCCGTCATTGGGTTGGTGAAGTCGAGGTCAGGGTTGAAATGCTTTGGGGCGAACCCTTGGTGCGAGCTATTTCTTTTACGCTTCGGGCCCGAAGTGGTTCCCTTCATAGGAGACTGGTTTCGAAGTGCTTTCCATTCGAGAAGTGGTTCGTCGGTTCTCCTTCGACACTGCTTCGCTTGGATTCCCCTTGGAGAAGTACCTCTCGGTCCTCGGCCTGAGTCTTGCTCGGCCAACAAAATTTGCTACGAGCTATTTTCTATCAGCTACTTCGTACGCCCAGTTCCCGAGCTTCTCTTTTTTTTTTTTTTTTTGGAGTTGCCGAAGTAAAACTCGACCTGAGCTTTTGAGCAACACCTTATTTACCAGCCGAACTATTTACAGTATTTACACAATTTTTTTGTGGCATAATCGGCATGCCGCCACCATGGATTCAGCTTCGAGAAATTATCCGATAAACCTGCAGTGTCCGGACCAGATCTGATTGTACTTTAGCATACCCTTGAAGTTTGGCTGGACCCTTCCCGAAGTTGTCCATGCTACGAACAGGAAGCAACGCAGCCGATTTCCATTCCTGCTAGTGCCCAGATTATTGGCGAAGAAGTTCGCCACTTGAAAGCCTTCTTGGGGCATTGGTCTTAGGGATAGCCGGAACCAATACCAGACCCAATGCCAGAATTCTATAGATTCTTCGAAATAAAGGTCGGGTACAGGTTCTTCCATCCCACTGATATGGTAACAAGGTTCCTCCGACGAAGAGTAGTCCTCCAGAATCCCTTCGGGCTCATCCTCTGAATCGGACAGGCTTGATGAGCTTTGGCTGAACACTTGCATGCCATCTCTTGAGATACAAAAAGGGTGCAAAAATGTGCCCTCTTTGTTCTCGGGTTCTACCACTCGAGCCCGCTCCTCTCCTCGGTTCATCTTTTGATGAAGATCGCAAGCAGCCGTGTTGTTCATTGGGTGGGCCATGCTTGCGTACTCCCATTGTTGAGCTAGTATGAGGTCTGCCTCCTGAGCTCCAAATGATTGCATCTCAGGCCTCGGCTCAGTGTGAGGAATGCCCCATGATGAGTACTACGTTGGCCGGATAGGAGCAGTAATTATCGGAGGAAGTGACGGAGTTTCTCTCCACTGCCACTTTCTCGATAGGAGCAGAAGCCGTTCCGCTCGTATTGCCTCCTCAAATATTTGAGGGAATCTTCGTTCCCCTGATTGTAGTAGAATGAGGCTTACGTCCGGGTGGAAGGCCCGAACATAGAAGAGATGGGCTTGGGCGGGCGTCGGTTGGATCTCCAGTGGAATTCTCTTCCAACTTCTATAGAATCGGACATTGAAGTCCGTGATACCCTCCGAAGGTGCTCTCTTGATGGTGGAGAGGTATGCGAAGAGATGGAAGGGGTCCTGAGAGCCATCGAACATTTCGATCAATGCCCCCGCTAAGTCATCCCATGAGCAGATGCTTTTGGGCCTGAGCAATCTGTACCACCACAGCGCCCTTCCTTCCAGAGATAGAACAAGAAGTCTGATCATGACATCTTCATGGATAATGTCATGGAGGGTCGCTAAATCGACAACATCTTCAAGGTGTTCTCGGGCCATTCCCGCGGTGCCGCTGTATTTTGTCAATGATTTCAAGGCACTTTTGGGAATCTCATGGTAGCTTTGGATATTCAGGGGGCCTGGATCATTCCAGCTAGGAAAGCTTCTCCCAGCCATTACGACAGTAGCCTGTGGAAATCGCGGTTGTCGCCACTGAGTCAGAGTCGTTAGGTGGACATTCTTTCTCCGCTTATGAGGTCAAGGCTGCTCACCGAACCTTGATTCCTCCGAGATATCTTCTTTCAGATTTGATAGGCGCCTACGACCAAGAAATCTGGATCTTCAGCTCGACTGAGTCGCCAGGTGATTTTATCGGATGAAGACAAGCCAGAGCTTCACCGAACTCAGACTTTCTTAAAACATGGGGGCTCCTGGTTATGAAAACCAGGTTTAGGTACTGGTCTTCACGACTTCAGAGATTCTCGGTTAAAACAGAGTCGCCAGATGCTAAGAGTCTTTCGGTAATGAGGGCATCGATTCTCACTACTACTCAGAAGATGAGACTGACCGGATCTCACCGGGAACTTGTTAGAACTACTGGCTTCGATGAAGACGGGCTAGAAATTTTCTCAAATATGGGACCTAAGGTCCCACCGGGCATGCCAAAAACTGTTGGTCATCAAATCCGCATAGGAAAGGACTTTCGGTGGGTTTGCGTGCCCTGGACCTGTGACCAACATTGAAAGGCCGAGGGGAAGAGATGCCCCTCGTGCCAATATCCGGAGAAAGGCCGGCTCCTATACTAATCTACTTTTGGGGTTTGAGACAAGAGTGCAGGAAAGAAATAAAAAAGAGTAAGGGTTAGGAAAAGAAATAAAAAAGGGAGGAAGGAGAAAAAAAAAAAAGTAAGGGTTAGAAGATGATGATTTAAGGTGGGAGAGAACAAGAAGCACGATTACTCGCTAACAACTCGAATAGCAACAAGAAATACCAAGAATAACATGAAAGAAATGAAATGTCGAACTTCCTATGTATCCTCTGGACGGGTTCGCAGGGTTCTCCTTTCTCTCTCGCTGGAATTCAGGATTCAGAGTAACAGCGATTGAGATAAGGGAATAACAGAAACCTCAATCCACCAGGCAACATAAAGGAAAGCGACAAGGCATTTTTCCTCTCCTATGTATCCTTCAGGGCGAATTTCAGGGGTTCAGTCCCCGATCGCACACCGGATTCAGGATTCAGAGTCTCGGTACGCAAACGAGAAAAGACAAAAGAATTAAGCACAGAAGGCAGCATAAAAGAGAGAAATAGAGCACAAAAGGTCTTTAGTATTAAACGCAGGACATCAAGTTACAACAGATTTCTAGCAGAAAGTTCCCCCCCCTTTTTACATTACAAAGCCTGGGTTTTTATAGAGGACCCGACCCTCTTAATCATTATCACAAAAATGGCGGAGTACGCCCTCGGGCTCTGAGAAATCGGCTCCTCGTGGTTGCTGCGACTGAGTTTTCAAATCGGTTGCCAAAACTGGCAACTGTGACCGGGTCAACCATGGAAACATTCATTTAATGCGCCGCCCGAGTGTCCCTGGCTTCTGGATGCTGTGCTTGAGTGATCGTTACGCCCGTCGGGTTCTACTTCGAGGACTGTTACGTCCCTTTCGTTTGCCAAAAATGGTCAACGGACTTATCGAGCAAGAAAGGGGGCATTTATAAGGGGCTTTCGATCACCTTGGGAAGCTGCCCGCCTTGGAACGTGGGCCCAAAAAGTGCTTCGCTATATCTCTGCCTCGCCAAAGCCTTGGGCCGAAGTAGTTTCTCCTTGATTTGGTCTTCGCAAAATAGGGCTTCGCAAAACTACTTCGGGGGTGTCGAGTGCCGAGCGGATTTCATCTTTGAAGTGGGGCCCTCCGTCCTTTGCTGGCGAAACTGCTTTGGTTGGAAAATGTTTCGGCCCGATTCTTTCTCAAAACTACGGTTCGGGGAATTTTCGGCCGAAGCACTTTTCATTCTTCTCGGCTCCGATCGCTTCGGGTGAAACTTAGCCGAAGTAGGTGCTGGAAACACTTCGGGCCCGAAGTGGTTTCCTTACCTTAGCTGATTTGGATTATCCTTTCCTCCTTCGACGAAGTCGTCTGGATGCCGCTTCGCAAAACTTCCGCTCGAAGTGTCTGCTGGAAATGCTTCGGGTGCGAAGCGTTATCTTTGTATTTCCTTCGACGATATTACTTCGCAAGGCTTTCGCCCGAAGTGGTGATTTGAAGTGCTTCGGACCCGAAGCTCTTTTCACATTCTCCTTCTTTTTTATATACAAGGGGGCGATAGGGAAAGCCAAAATGCTGTAACTTAAAAATTAAAAGAAAAAACTTTCAACAAGGAAATATTATACAAAATTCTACTATTCTTCTACCCCTTGTATAATGTGACAAAAAGGTGTCAACAGTTCTCTAATCTCTTTATAGTATCCCTAAGTTCATTGTACACTGTTCATTGTACACTGTACACTGTTCACTATTCATTATGCACTATTCACTATTTTCAAATTCAAAGTAGGATGCATCATTTTCAAATGGCATTATCCCACTTACAAAGTGGCACATTACTTCATTATTACTATTTTCAAATTAGAATGTTCCACTTCCAAAGTGGCACATTACTTCATTATTACTATTTTCAAATTAGAATGTTCCACTTACAAAGTGGCACATTACTTCATTATTACCATTCTCAAATTAGAATGTTCCATTCTTCCATTTTCAAAATAACATGGTCCATTTTCAAAGTGGCATGTTATTTTCCACCAAAATATGGTGGACAATATTTTATGCCATTTTTAAATTCAAGCCATTTCTCTCTCTCCCCAAGGTCATGAAAAAACTATAAATAGAGCCCTTGGGATAGCCTCATCATCAAGTATTTCTCAAACACTAAAACTCTATAGATTTTCTTCAAGCTTTCAAGTCTCCAAGCAAAGGATATCAAAGGAATCATCAAAATTTTATTAGACATCTTGAGGAAGTCATCATCAAGATCTCATAAAGAAAGAGAGAGAGGCAACCTTGTTCCAAGGGTTTGCTCTTTCAACCTCTCTATTATTGTTGTTTGTTTAATTTCTACAATCCTTTATTAATTTGGAATCACATTTTCATTTCATAGTTATGTTATTTTAATTCATACTAACCTTGCATGTTTCATGTATTTTGCTATTATCTTTAGCATTCCTTCATATAGATAGTTTATTTTATTTATTCACATCCACCTTGCTATTTTGTCTCACAAACATTATCATTAATGGGGTCCTATTCCGTGTATGCTCTTCCCTTGCACTTTGTGTGAACTTGGGAATCAAAAGCGGATAGGTCACCTAGGATTAATAAATAATATCACACTTTTTCATTATTTAATTCATTTACTCATTTCATTTCTGATTTTACTTATTATTGCACAAATTTATATCACATTAAAGGGATTCTCACTTCGTGTATGCTCTTCCCTTGCACTTCGTGTGAACTTGGGAATCAAAAGCGGGTAGATCCCCTAAGGTTAAAGAACATCATCAAAGTCATCATTTTATTTTGTAAATCACATTAAAGGGGATTCTTACTTCATGTATGCTCTTCCCTTGCACTTCGTGTGAACTTGGGAATCAAAAGTGGGTAGATCCCCTAAGGTTAAAGAACATCATCATAGCTATCATTTTCTCTTTTTTTTTACACATCACATTAAAAGGGATTCTTATTCCATGTATGCTCTTCCCTTGCACTTCATGTGAACTTGGGAATAAAAAATGGGTAAATCCCCTAAGGTTAACAAAGAATATAATCATCTATTAGCATCTTAGTTTCTTACTTTTTATATGTTCATCCAAAAGGTCAATACTTCTTTTCTTTTTACAAGGTCAACTAAAAGGACCAAGGGGGCTTGCTGCAAGTTCAGTCATATTGTGACCTAAGCAGGCCCCCAAATACTAATCCAATTTTTTTTAGTGTTTGTGAAGTTGTTTTACAGGATTTAGAGATTCTGTGGAGCTTTACGGATGCAATATAAAGCTAGTGGTCAGCCTTTCAGATTCAGGTGAAGTGCTCTTGTTAGTGTTTTAGGTTGCTTGTTGAAGTGTTTTCTTTTTAAGACATTTTCAATTATCATTCATTAAATCACACAATTACATATATAAAGGAACTAATTTACTTTAGGCATTGAAAGTGAAAGTGCATATAGTTTTTGCATCTAGGTTAGATTATTTGTGCATCTTCCTTGTGCCCTTGCTTTTAAAAGATTAAAAGAATTTAAATTTTGTTATAAGAATTAGATATCATTCAAATTAAGAATCATTTTAGGACTAGTTCTTGTTTGTTTACATTTGTATTCCTTGCATTTCTATTTCATTTATTTTAGTTTAGTATATAGAAGGCCAATCTTAGGTGTTTGTTCAAATTTACATGTAAAACATTCCAGCCCTCAGACTTGGAACGAGTCCTAAAATTTTCTTGGTGAACCCATTTTTCCTTGTCCATCAAGTGTAGAGAACAATATACCCTCACGGTTCACCTCAAGGATTTCTCTCTTTTGTGGATCCAAAGGTATTAGGCAAGGTGACCCCCTATTCCCATATTTATTCATCATTCTTGATGAATTATTGGGGAGGACTATTACCAAAAAGAGAAAAAAAAAACCCTTGAGGGAGTTACCATTACTCATGGAGCTAGATCTATCTCTCATCTTCAATTTTTTGATGACTCTACTCTTTTAAGTGAATCTACAATTAAGGAAGATTCTAATATTAAGCAAATCATTAGTTGTTTTTCTAAGGCTACCGAGCAATTGATTAATGAAGACAAATCTAAAGTCATTTTCTTTCACTGCTTTTCCAGACAGGAATCCATGGTCTTGGATAAATTAATATATAAGAAGACCTCCCTTTTGATCACTTATTTAGGTATTACCATCAATATTCAAAGACAAAAAAAAATAATGGAATTGGTTGTTGGACAAAGTCAAGAAGAAAATTGGAAAGTGGACCAATAGGTGGCTTTCTTCTGGGGGTAGAATCACCTTGGTAAAATAAGTCCTTCTAGCTATTCCTATTTATGTTTCTACCTTGTTGAATATCCCAAATGTTGTTCTTCGAGAACTAGATCAAATTAGTCATCGGTTCCTTTGGAGTGGTACTAAGGAGAAAAGAAAATGGGCCTTGGTGAAATGGGACACTTTATGTCTTCCTAAGAATGAAGGAGGATTAGGATTCTGGTATGCTATTAATAACAACAAAACTTTAGCTGCTAAATTATATTGGAGGATTTTGCATAACCCCAATGCTCTTTGGGCCAATAATCTTCATGCTAAATATGTTGAGAAAAAAATCTTGAAGACCTTGTTCGCTATCAATTGCCTACCAAAGGTTCTCCCATTTTAGAAGTTCTTAAGACTGGTGAGGATTTGATAAAGAAAAAAATATTTTGGATCATTCATAGTGGTCAAAAGGTAAATTTTTGGACAGATTATTAGGATGGTCACAAGCCTTTGATAACTTAATTTCTTGATTATAGACCTTGGATGGAGGAGTTTCATTGAGCTAACTGGATAAAGGTGGCTAGTTACTGTCGGTACCATACTAGTAATTCAGAGGTTGGTAGATATTGGATCCCTATTGAGTATTGGCCTATTCAAATCCTAGAAAGGTAAAGATAAGATATCCAATGCATCCTTCATATGAGATCTCTCTCTTGGTCCCATGAAAAATATTGTTTTAGATGGAACAACACTACTAAGGGTGAGTATTCAGTTGCTCAAGGTTATTTGGCCTTATTCCATAATAATCCCAACCAATATTCTGACATATTTTCGTAGTTGTGGGCTCAAAAGCTTTGGTCTAAGGTGAGGTTCTTTACTTGGCTTTTATTGCATCACAAGGTGCTTACTAGTGAGCAACTTATGAAGCGTGGTTTTCATGGCCCTTTTAGATGTGAAATGTATGGAGAGAATGTGGAAACTCTCAACCATATTTTTATTGAGTGTACTTTAGCCTCTGAGCTATGGAGGAGAATTGCCACTTTACTTGGCTTACAGTGGCCCATTTTTTTTACTTTTGAATAACTTTGGAGGGATTGGCCTAAACAAGAGGGCGTTGATCATTTTATTAGGTAGTTAGTTTGGATGGGTTCTACCATTCTTATTTGGAATATCTAGAATGAAAGGAACAACCAAATTTTTAATAAATATAGGAAGGATATTCACTATATATGGCAAAATACCATTGCCAACTTAGTTGAATCAGTCCAACAACTCCTTAATCATCCCCAAAACTCCCACTAAATATGGGATCAAGTAATGCAAATATTGAATATTAACTCTTCTGAGTAATTGCAATATGGAAAGAACAAGGAATTGTAAACCTCCTCCTAAGGATTTTAGAAAAGTCAATACTGATGGAGCCTCTAGAGGGAACCTTGGAAAAGCTAGTGCAGGAAAATTGGTAGACTTTTAGATGGCTCCCTGGTTTTTACTTTTGCTAAGAATTTGGGTATTTTATTCAATAACCTTGTTGAGGGGTATGGTATCCTCAGAGGCCTTCAAGAGGCTACTAAGGTTGGATAGGAAAATGTGCTAGTTGAGTATGACTCTCAACTCATGATGAATATTTTGAAGACTCCTAAGAATCATAAGGTTGATTGGAGAATAAAAAGAATTATTGAGAACATTCAGTTGATCCAGATGGGATTTTTGAAAGTTGATTACAATCATGTGGTCAAATATTAAAACAAGAGTGCTTATGCTTTAGCTAATTGGGCTTTGAAAAAAGGTGATCTTACTTGCACCCTCCTAGATGGTGGGCTTCACAAATAAGGGAAGCTCTTATTTCTATCATTTCTTTTGATGGCTCTAGTTTTGGAGGTACCTAGTTTCTTCTTGCTTTATTTTAGCTTCTCTTTGGTTCAGTCAGGGTATTTTAGTTCCCTAGATCAAATTAATATTCCTTTTGTTTCCTCTTTTGATTCTTGCCTTAAAATTATTTTGGTCTAGAAAGGTCGTTGTTGTTTCTTTTTTGTTTAGTTTTTTGAGGTGTGTGTGTGTTTTTTTTTTGTTTATGTTTTTTGTGTTATTTTTTTTTGTTCTTGTGTTTTTGTTATTTTGTGTTTTTTTTTTTGTTCTTGTTCTTGTGTTTCTGTATGTTTGTGTTAATTGGTGTTTTTGTGTTTTGGTGTGTGAGTGTTTTCTATGTTTTTTTTTTGTTTGTTGTCTATGTTGGTTGTTTTTTTGTTTTTAGGTTTTGGTTGTTTTTGTTTTTCATGTTTTTGTTGGTTGTGTCTTTGTAGCGTTCTGTTGTTTTTGTCATGTTTGTGTTTTGTTATGTTGTTCTTGTATTTTTTCTATGTGGTTCATGTTGGGTTTTTTATCTTATTGTGTGTGTGTTTGATTGTGCTTTATCTTTTTGACACACTCAAGGAGCATGCTTTTTCTATCTTATTGTGTTTTTGAGTTTGTGTGTTCTTGTTTTTTGCTATTTCAGGTTTGCTCCTTGAGTATGTCAAAGGTGGTAGGCCAGGTGCAAGCCCTAGGTTATTTTGGTGGAAGAGATATCCCTGCCTCCTTGGATCATACCCGAAAGTGGCATCCATTTTGGGATACTTTCCACAAAAAAAATATGTGTTGCAATATAGTGCCAATTGGCATATTAATTTTGAAATTCTCTTTATATAAAAGCCTCTACAAATATAGAGCATTTATTTATTTATTTCATATTTTCATAAAAGATGAATATGACCGAACACTAAAATTATCCTTCTCTATCGACAACAGCATTAGCATCATCGTTCACCAACAACATTGGCAACATAGTCCATCAACGAAATCAACATCATGGAAATGGTGCCCATTCAATACCAACTCCCCATCTGAGCATTCGTTGTTGGCATAAAACCTCAACAATCTTTGCTGAATTATATTTTGATCAATTTTTAGATAATCAATATGAGCTTGGTCTTCGATAGAGAAATATTTCACGATATGCAATCCAAAGCTATCATAAAGTGGACATTGATCCCTTTTACAACATTCTAAATGTCCATATTGATTCATAGGCACACATCAATTCCAAAAACATCAATTCGACATTTTAAACTATATTACTGAACTAATAAAAATAATGTCACAAGTCTTTTAATTGTCATGTATTCGAATGATAACTTTGCCACTTCAATTTATTAGGCTTTTGTATGGGAGCCTCTCTTATAATCCACTGTAAATATCAAAACATCTTTCTTCACAAGAAATCCATCATTCTGAAGATAGTTCTAGTATACGAGAACCAACGCTATGCCATGGAACTCCAATATTTTTGATAATTATGCATCGTCATGGATTCTCAACAATCATGCCTTCTCAGTAATCGTGGTATAGCAGCATTCATGGCATAACAGTGTTGTGTAGTGGATTATACAGGTGAAAGAATAAAATCTTTGTTATTCCAATCTTCGATTCTTTGACAAGGCCATTACGTGTAAACTATTTCATATTTAACTAATTTTCCTATGGATGTCATTAAATTTTATCAATTCCTCTCAATACAATACAGTCATAAAACTTTGAAACTGCTCAAAAATTTATCTACAACATCTCCAATTTGGAACATTCTTTACTGCGTCATTATCTTCTCTTTGAAGCACTCCAACACATTTATAGAAACATTAAACTTTGTAGTCAAATACTTCAAAATTCCAACACGATAGACCCCTCAAACTTGGAAGAAATATCATGCCATGACTTTCACGAACTTCCTTTCTTGATACACATATTTCCTTTATCAAGTGTTTCACAAAATTGTTGTGGATTTAATCCCACATGCGTCCAAAAATGATGCTATAGAAGATTTATCAACTCGAGTGCACATTAACCCATATGATGAGTTGTTCACCATACCAAACCCATCACAGACTCTCTTAGCCATACCACTTGGTGACTTCTTGGAAACTATACCCATGTTGACCCTCAAAAGTTGTACCCCTACGTTGACCGTGCTTATGCGTTGTGTTTGTAGGTCAACATGGTTTTGCATCGAAAAATGAGCCATATGTCCGTTGGTTGGCTAGGTCGGGGTTCACCTAAAAAATTGGGCCATCATAATAAAATTTTTATAATGTAGACACAAAGATAAGAAATTAAATCAGAGTTAAACCAAAAGTATTTTATAGAAATAAAAAGTAAATTAAACCAAAAGTACTTTATAGAAATAAAAAAAGTAAATTAAACCAAAAGTACTTATATCAATATTAAACCAAAAGCACTTTATGCACATCTTATAATGTGAACAATAATTAATGAGGAGAATAAAAATGACAACCTTAAATCATGTGAAGAGAATATATATATTATACAAAACTTTAATGAAATCTTTAAACATTCCTACAAAATGAGGTGATTTTACTTTTTGTTTTTTTAATTATTATTTTTATTCTTATTATTATTATTTTTGTTTTTATTACTATGTAGGAACTCGAAATGGGGAGGTTGTCCTAAATATAAAAAAATCATGAGAACGAACACATGAGACCGCAAAAACTATCCAATGCTAAAAATATGACAATAGAAAATCTTTCGACTTTATTGACCTCTTTATGACATCATAAACTAACATAAACAATGCAAAACAAAAAGTCACATGAATATCAAAAAAATTTAAGTGGGTTCCCAAATTGAGGTACGTTATGCAATGGCACCAACAGGAAGGAAACTAGCAATCCATATTTGGCAAAGCGGACTATGATAGTGCGATTTTTTGGAAATATTACTCTACTATGATGCAAGGCATGTGAAGGCTGCTATAGGAAAATGTCGAGAAAGATGCTAAATTCTAGAGTAATCATATTCATACAGAGATTTGAAAAGATCCAAAAAATGAAAATCAAGAATTCAGACATTTTATGTAAAATTATGTAGGTTTTTTAGATATAGCATCTCAATTGAGATGATAAGGGTATCTATTTTTAAACTCTCAAGCTCTAAAGAAGAGAGATGTGATTTTTCAAGGGTGGGAGATCCGAGTGCAACACCTTATTATCAAGCAAAATAAAAAATACTTTAAGTATTAATAATACCAATTTTTTTATTAATACCCATCCAAATGAAAATATTAAAACACATGCATAATACATCCAATGCAAATCAATAATACACCACATTGTTTTTCCTTAAGTAGGTGGCTCTTTAAGATAACCAACATTATCACCTACCTACTAAGGAAGGCTCCCTTGCAATAGCAACCTCCTTGCCCAATGGGGTATTCAAACAACAACAACAATATATATATATATATATATATATATATATATATATATATATATATATATATATATATATATATATATATATATATATATATATATATATATATATATATATATATGCAATTGCATCTATATGAAGGGTATTCTCTTACCCTTGAGCTATCAATGAACAAGTCATCAACCATCATTTTCCTTTTTGTCTCTCAATATTGGTGGTTGTCCCAAACCAATCCACCCATGAGAGCACCTGGTCTTGCAACCATAAATTTCATCAACAATACCATATTCTAAATATAATATAATCAAAGCATAAAATACAACTAAATCACATTCCTTGATAATAAATGAGATTATATATTTGATATCCACACATCAATATATAAATTGGGTATCAAGAACAAGTCCTACCAAGGGGGGATATAACATCCCCCCCTTGTACTAAATATAGTCCTCTACATTTTCCTAAAATAAAGCAAATATTTCATTCAAACAATTATGGGAATTGCTTCCCCATTTTATCAAGTAGGAATATAGATTTTTGATAGGTTGGACAGTAAGACAAGCCTAAAGACTACTAAACTAATATTATAAATGATTTTAAAAGGCCCTACCAAACAAGGATCCAACCTAGTTGACTTGATGGTACTTTTCATGGGTTTTACTCTCAAGAAAACTATAACATCCACAAATAATTCTCTTGATGATCTTTTTAGATCAACATAGCTTTTTTGATGATTGATCACTTACTTGAGCCTAAGCTAAATCACTCCGAGCTACTCCATCTCCTTGATAGAGTCTGGTTTGATCACAACCTGATCCTCTGGATTGTCCCATGATAGAGAAGTTTTGTATCTCCTACAATACAAGGCTTCAAACAATGTCATTTACAAGGATGCATGGTCATTATTATAAGCAAATTCAACAAGATGCAAAAATTCTTCCCACTTAGAATTTTGGTCCATGCAGTACATGCAAAGCATATCCTCTAAAGTGGTTTGAAGAACACAATATTATACTGAGAGGGGAGGTGAACAGTATAAGACCAATTTTTACTTTTTATTCCAATTCAATAGTATGTTGTGTAAAGATAGCAATATCAATAGCAGTAATCAAAGCAATGCACATAAACCATACACAATAGAGACATCACAATTTACGTGGTTCACCCAATGTGGGCTGATGAGGCACTGAATTGCCACATTCAAAGACTTCTTTTGAATACTTTTAAAACTCATTTGGCATTATTTGTGATGTGGGTTCATGTTAATTTTGGATATTTATGCATTATGTAGTAATATTTGCATGAAAAATAGGAAACTGCAAATACTCTGTTTTTATTGTTTTATTCATGTTTTTGCTGAAATCTGATTATAATTCTGCATTAATTAGGATATAATTCTCTTTAGGCAATTTGTGAATAAGGTTTATAGTCTTCCACAATGTATTCCACCGTTATGCACCTGTTTAAATTGACTGTTGGCGCCAAAAAGTTGTCAGAATGAAAACTGTGCAGGGTAGACTGGACTTTGTCATACAAATTCCAGCCAGCTGTATTTCTACAGCATGGCATGGAATTTGTCCACCCCAACTCGAATCAAGGATGGAACTAGTCTCCTGGGTGTCCAAAGAAGCCATATCTACCGCTACAGCCAGTCAAACAAACTTTTGAAGACAACACAACAGTTTTCCTATTCTGTTGCCTGATATTTCGGAACAACTCTGGAATGAGCGCAGATAGTTTAAACTGCTCAAATATGCTGTTGAAAGAAGGAGAAAATGGTGGTTGAGCTATTTCAAGGGATACCTTATCCAAATCTACATCTGTTCCTCACTTGGGAACGCTCCAACACTACAATAGGATAAGGATTGAAGGGTTCAAACCCTGGATTCAAGAGAAGACCTAGACTAAAACTGTTGTAACAAACCTAAATTATAGCTGTAAACCTTATCTGCAAGATGTTTTGTTTAGAATAAATAAGCACTCCCATTTGGTTGAGTGATATATAGATATAGAGATAGAGGAGAAGAAATAGAAAATAGGTGTGAGTAGCATAAATCAGATTTTCTGTAATTGCTGCAGTAATTCAGTATTCTGCAGGTTTTTCCTGCATTACTGTAATGTTGTTTTGATGAAATAAAAGAGTGCATCATTATTCATGTCTTATTCTGAGTTAAGTATGAATAGTTAGTCAGTTTAGGAAGGTTTTATTTGCCTCCTTTGGTGCTGGAAGCAAGGGCCACTTCCAGGTCCAGGGGAGGACTTTTCTTCTGATAGAATTCTGCTTATTATGACTGCAGCAGGACAACAGGAAACTGACAGGTTCTGTAATTTCTATTTCAGGTTAGGTTATTGCATAGGTCAAATATTTATTTCTATTTTTAGCACATTTCAGATTTGCATCATTTCCAAAATTTCTATTGCAATTATAAACATTTCAATTCTGTTATTTTTCCTGTAAAATATGTAATGATTTCATTAGGAATTTGATTTACTTTCAGTTATCTCAATGTGTAATTCCCAGTCTTCAGTAGTACAACTTTGCTTTTCTATAGTAAGAGTGGATTTTCTTTATTTCCATGCATTTTTATTTAGTTTTTCATAACTTAGGATCATTTCTGTTTCTGTCACAGGCAGTACTTTAGCATTTTTAGTATATTCATAGGAGAACCAACACCCCAATACTAACTATCCCATCAATAAAAGCTATGAACTAAAGGATCTGAATCACAGTCTGTTATACCCTACTCTCGCATACAGCCATGGACACCACCCTGGACTTGACACATATTGATTAAATGATGAAGGATTAGACGACACTCATCATTTTTGGCGCCGTTGTCGGGGATCTATAGGTGTTGTTAGTTAAGGTTTAACAGTCCAGAGACTATCCTGTTTTAGGTCATAGTCTTTGCAAGACTGAGATTAAGATGCTTTAGGACATAAGCATGAATGAACAGGCCTAGAGACGAAAGAGGAAGGTTTGTTAGTAGTAGGTCATTCCCAGGAGGGTGATCTTCACAAGAATTTCCTGTGTATGATTACCCTGAAAGATTAAAAAGAGAATCATCTTCTTCAACAGTTGAGCCAACTCAAGAACCTGCTGAAAGGGAAATTCATGAGAGACCTAGAGAAAGGACTCCTGATCCATTAGAACTAGCCGAACAAATCAAACCTGAACCAGAGCAAGAAATACCAATAGTACAGGTTGAACAAGAAAATATGGCGGGACAACCTCCTGCTAAGACTTTTGAGTACCCTATACAATTAGCCGCTGGTCAGCCAGGGGCTATGAAAACTATTTCTCCCTCAGTATTACCAATCTTCAGAGGGACAGTTTCTGAAGATCCTGACCAATTCCTATTTGAATTTAAGATCTTGTGTCAAACTTATGATTATATTGTTGATAATCAAAAATTGAAGTTGTTTCCTTCTACTCTTAAGGATGCAACATTACGATGGTTCATGAGTCTGGACTCAGATTCTATTCACACTTGGGCAGAAATGGAAACTGCATTCTTAGACAAGTATCAAGAATATTGTAGGGTACGTAATAGGAAGGATGAGTTGTTTCGGATTAGGCAAGAAGAAGATGAAAGTTTGGAAGATTATCTTGATCGATTTGCTTTCATTCAGAAACGAGTTGGTGGTATAGACGAAGATGTGTTAAAAGCTATCTTTTTGAGAGGACTAACAGATGAGTCTAAGGAAGTATTGGATATAATGGGAAAGGGAGATGTTTATCAAATTGATTTTGATGACATTATGGAGCTATGTAGAAATTATTCTCGAACTAGGCATAGAAGGAAAAAGAAGAATCCTACTAATGTGGATACCAAGGAATTAATGGAAGAGTTAGCCAATATGAAGACTGATATTCTGGTTCAACTAAACTCTGCATTTGGGGAACGACTTCCAAAAGGCAATTCTTCATCACCTTTATCCATCTATTGTCCTAGGTGTAGGAATAAGCATGCCCTACAAGATTGTCCATTAGACAAAACTACAATATCAACCATTTGTGGTATTTGTTCAAAGGGACATACAACTGATAAATGTCACTTTCTGCCCCATCTGAAGAATGTTTTAGAAACCCAAGCTGAGGAAATTAATGTGATAGGACAGAGACCGGGAGGAAATTTTGCAAATACTCCTCGTTGGGGACAAAATCCTTGGAACATGCCTTGGGGATACACAGAACCTCCTTTGCAACCCTGGCAACATTCTTGGACAGCTCCTCAAGACTGGTCACATTCCAATTGGAATCAACCATGGCCTTCAAATAGTCAACCTTGGGTACAAAATCAACAAGGACAAAGGTGGGGACAACAATATCCATCTCAACAATGGTATCAAGCACCAAACCAACAATTTTTGCCAGCTCCTAATCAAAATTTCTAGGGAAGAAACCAACCACCACAAACACAACCAGTCAAGCAACCTCCACTCCCAGCTCAGCCTGTTGCTAACCCAAATAATAATAGACCTGGAGCTCCTGTTTATGGAGCTGGGTCTGAGGAGTCTGTTGCTGCAATCAATGTTCTTGACTGTAGTAACATCCAGTTAAGATCAGGGAGGGTTTTACCTGACCCTGCACCCCCCACTATTGAAGAAATTGATGGACAACATGATTTGCCAAATCCAAAAACATTACAAACAGAAATGAAGGAAGAAAAAATAGACAAAGGGGAACCTGAACCTGCCTTAGTAAATCTGCCATATCCTGAAAGGTTTGATCAAACTATCTCAACCCCTGAATCAGAATTAATTACTGAATTAAGAAAAATGTCCATTTCACTTCCACTATTGCAGGCAATAAAGGAAGTACCTCTGATTAGAAAAACCATTCAGGATTTGTGCATTAGGAAACCTGGTAGGAAGAAGAAGGCCTTTCCAAAAACTATGCAGGTAGAAGGGAAGTTGGCCGATCTGCTTTCTGGGAAGCTAGTCCCTCCTAAGTATGGTGATCCAGGGAGTCCAGTGGTTACCATCACTGTGGGATTGGTTAAAATTCCAAATGTACTTATAGATTTAGGAGCTGCAATCAATGTGATGACCAAAGAAACTATGCAAAAACTGTAGCTCAACAATCTGAGTCCTACTACCACTATTTTGGAAATGGCGGATAGGTCAGTAGCTAAACCAAAAGGAATTTTGGAGGATGTATCCATTGAAGTCTCTTCTTGGGAATATCCTATGGATTTCCTCGTGTTACAACCCAAAAATGCAGCTAATGGTTATCCTATTATTTTAGGAAGACCCTGGCTTGCTACTGTAGCTGCATTTATAGACTGCAGGTCAGGAGAAATGACCATCTCCAATGGTGTAGATTTGAAGAAAATCTCCTTATATCCACCAGCCCAACCTTCAGCCAAATATTCTGGACAAATTTGGTATCCTGAATCTGAAGAAGAACAGGAAACTTTTGTCACCTTGGCCACTGTTGTAGTAAAAGAACATATTGAAGAACTGAATTCATCAGAAAGAGAAATATTTGAATATGAATCAGTCTTGGTAAAAACACTGCATGAAGAAGGCCTTAAGGATGACCAAATTATGATCCATCGATTGTTATGGAAGGATAATGAACACATTGCCGAGCCTATGACTTCCATTCCTTTACAAGAAAGCTCCTTCACACTGCCACATGGGTGGCACCATCATCTTCTAAATTCTTTTACTTGTCCTATGCAAATGATTCCATCAAGTATTACCTTTACACCAGAGTCCAGAGTATTTCATACTCTGCAGCCACATCATTGTCCATTAAATACATTAATCAGCAGTAAATATGAGGTTGTTAATTCTATTCTTCCTGGGGTCAAGCAGATTGAAATACAACCAGGAAAGTGTGTGAACATTAATAGTTGGTTAACTACTGAGCAAGAAGCCAAATTGTTTACTGTTGTACAGAGGCATATTCAAGCTTTTGCTTGGAATTACAAGGACATGGCTGGCATACATCCTGATGTATGTACACATAGGATATATACAGAAGATATTAAACCAGTAAGACAACCACAAAGACGCTTGAATCCTGCTCTAAAAGACATTGTTAAAGAAGAAATTGAAAAATTGTTGGATGTAGGATTCATTTATCCAATTTTAGATAGTAAATGGGTTTCACCATTGGTCATTGTTCCAAAGAAAAATGGGAAAATGAGAGTGTGTGTAGATTATAGGGAATTGAACAAGGTCACACACAAAGACCACTTTCCATTGCCATTTATAGACCAAGTGCTGGATACTCTTGCTGGTAAGAAGTTTTTCTGCTTCCTTGATGGTTTTAGTGGCTATAATCAGATCCAGGTTGCACCAGAGGATCAGGAAAAAACAACTTTCACATGCCCTTGGGGAACATTCGCTTACAGAGTTCTACCTTTTGGTTTGTGTAATGCACCCGCAACATTTCAAAGAGCTGTAATAGCTATATTTTCTGATTTGACCAACGAGAGTGTAGAAATTTACATGGATGACTTCACTGTGTTTGGTGATTCTTTTGAGTATACCCTTGAACAACTTGAAAAAGTTCTTATACGTTGTGAAACATATCATCTATCACTCAATCCAGAGAAATGTTTCTTGATGATGGAAGAAGGGATTGTTTTAGGTCACCACATATCTGCTGAGGGAGTCAAAGTTGATCCCAAGAAAGTAGAAGTAATCAAAACCCTTCCTCCTCCAAAAACTCAAACTGATGTACGAAGTTTTTTAGGACATATTGGCTTTTATCGTAGATTTATTGCCAATTTCAGTACCATTGCTAATCCAATGTTTACATTATTAACAAAGGATTCTGAATTTGTTTGGTCTGCTGATTGTCAGAAGTCCTTTGAAACTTTAAAGGACAAATTAACCACTCCACCAGTACTGAGAGGCCCTAAATGGGAGTTGCCTTTCCATATTCAAACTGATGCTTCCAATACTGCTATTGGAGCAGCGCTAGGGCAAATTGAAGATGGGCAACATTATGCCATATACTACATTAGTAAAAACTTGACTGGAGCTGAAAAGAACTACACCACAACTGAAAAAGAATTCTTATCTGTAGTATATGCCATTAATAAGTTTAGACACTATATCACAGGGTATCCAGTATTCATCCACACAGATCATGCTGCTATAAAATATCTGATGAATAAACCCTTGGTTAGTTCATGAATTATTCGATGGCTAATATTACTGTAGGAATTTGATATTACTATAGTTAATAAGCCAGGGAAGTCTAATGTGGTGGCAGATTTTCTATCAAGGTTACCCAATGCAGATACAACAGAGTTGGTTGAGGATGCATTTCTTGATGAAAAGTTGTTCGCAGTTTCTATACAAACTCCTTGGTTTGCTGATATAGCCAATTATTTGGTTTCAAGAAAGATTCCTTTTCATTTTACTCCTAGACAAAAAAAATAGTTAATTAGGCAAAGCTCATATTTTGAATGGATAGAGGGATTATTGTTCAAATGTGGCCCTGATCATGTTTTACGCAGGTGTTTACGCAGAGATGAAATATATGATGTCTTACATGCTTGTCATGATGAACCATCAGGGGGACATTATTCAGTAAAAACTACCATTCAAAATATTTTGGGTGCTGGTTACTATTGGCCATCTCTGCACAAAGATGTGAAAAGGTATGTGAGAAATTGTGATGCATGCCAGAGAATGGGTAAACCTACCTTTACTAGTGAAATGCCCTTACAACCTCAATTAGGTACAGAACCATTTGAGAGATGGGGTTTAGATTTTGTAGGACCCATTGATCCTCCTTCCCAAGGGAAAGTACACATCCTTGTATGCACCGATTATGTAACCAAATGGGTAGAAGCCCGTGCTTTCAAACATGCCCGAGAGGAGAAAGTTGCTGATTTTTTGTATTCACAAATTTTTCTGCGATTTGGAATTCCCCATTCTATCACCACTGACCAAGGACCTAATTTTACTTCAAAAGTTGTGGAAGCTTTTACACAACTATATGAAATCAAACATCGAAAATCCTCACCTTATCATCCACAAGCCAATGGCCAAGTTGAAGTGACAAATAGAGAGTTAGAAAGGATTTTGACCAAAACTGTAGCAGCCCATAGGAGGAATTGGGTGGATAAATTACCTGAAGCAATTTGGGCCTACAACACAACCTGGAAATCCACTACTGGACTTACTCCTTATGAATTAGTTTATGGCAAAAAGCCTTTGTTGCCAATTGAATTTGAACTACTAACTCTTCGAACTGCTATGGAAGTGGGAATTGATTTGTCACAGGCACAAACAGATCGGATTCTACAGCTCAATGCGTTGGATGAATTACGGAGAGATGCATTGCACCAGACCGAGGTGATCCAGGAACAACAAAAATTGTGGCATGATAGTCATATCAAACAGCAAAAATTTCAACAAGGCGACTGGGCTTTGTTGTTTGACTCACGATATAAAGATCATCCTGGCAAGCTGCAGACACGGTGGCTTGGACCTTATGAAATTGAGGAAGTATTCACCAATGGAGCTGTGCGTCTTTCACCAATTGATGATTCAAGAAGAAATATGGTGGTTAACGGTCATCGTCTCCGTGTGTATCATAAGCCGTTAACAAAGGAAGAATTTCTCAAACAAGTGGGAAACATGGATGTAATGGTATTGGAAGCAACCATTGCTTCTAAAACCAACTCAATCAAGTGATGTCTTAAAAAAAAAAAATAAATATATATATATATATATAAATAATAATTAAAAAAAAATCAATAAATCAGAATGTGAAAACCTCTTTGAGGCACATCTGAATTTGGCTCTCATGAAAACCAGTTCACTGGCATGATTGCCTACTATCCACTAAATGTTCCATCCATTGTCTCTCATCATCATTCCATCTCCTTTCCACTCTCTCCCATCATCATTCCATCTCCTTTCCATTCCCCCTCATTCCATTCACAATTGTTTTATTCATCTGTTTTGAGACAGTTCTGTTCCAATTGCACTCTGTAAATGCAGAAACAGTAGGAAATCAGCATTTGTCCAGAATATGGATAAGACAGTTTTTCAGGTATGTGCTTTCCTTTTTAATCTTGTAAATATGTATTGTATGATGTATGGAATCCTTAGTTAGCATAAACACATGCATTTAATTCCAATGAGTTTTTAAGAGATAAAAGAAGCCTACTTCAGAATACTCTACCCTGGAATAAGTCAACTCCGGGAGCATGTGACATAAAATTTCTGTGCCTACATCAGCGTCATAAGATTTGAGGAACTGTGCCACATCGCAGATTCTAAAGTCATAAGGTGGCACATGTTTTAAGAAGGTGATCACGAGGCAGTTTTTTTTAGTTGGCCTATAGACCACGTCACCGCATTTGCCGAGATCATGTGAGGAGAAGCGCATTATTAGTCGGGTACTACCACCTTCCAGATTTACTTCACGTCACATGACCATGCATCATTGCCATGCATGTATATGCCAACTTCAAAATTCATTCCAGAAGTGATAGCGGTGAACAAAAATTTTCCACAGCAGGGGTGTATTGAAAGAAGCTAGCAAAGAACCAGACAGGATGGTGGGTTATAAAAATCGCATTGAACCAGACAACATTGACTATTTACGGAGAGATTCAGAATGCCTGCAAATTTTTGCCGAAGGAGGATTCCTGCCGTTCTTACAAAAATTTGAAGGACATTCAGAAGGGCTTGCCACCGAATTCGCTAGAACCTTCAGGCGAAACCGAGTACAAATTAATGGAATGACAATACAGGTAAGCCCTCAAATCCTCAGTGAAATTATAGAGCTACCTCTTGAAGGAATTCTTATAAATAAGTCTGGAAAGAATACCCTCGTAGACCTCGTTAATCAGTTTAGGGGCACCAATGATAGACCAACAAAATATATAATGAGTAATGGCATATGCAAAGGAGTTAAACGATCTAGCTTGCAAACCCCGTGGGATGAGGTCATTGTCTGGGTTATTCGATTTCTTACCTATGATGGTCAATATCCTATTCTTTTTGGCTGCCACATGAAAATCTTAACTCATCTCCATTTTGGCCAAGAAAACCCTGAGCTTAGAGTCAATTTGCCCCAATATTTATACCAGGAATTGACCAACATGTCTCAGAAATATCAAGCAGGGAAGGGATATCCGAAGCACCATGGGTTGATCAAAATAATATGTAAATACCATTTCAGGGGTCATCCTGGAAGTTTTACCCGATTCTTTCGAACCTGGGATGAAAGTGCTACAGAGGAAGTTAGTGAACATTCTGAACAGGAAACAGAAGCACCTAACCCTAATTCCACTTCTTCACCTAGCACCTCAACTAGGGCAACCCCTTCATCTCCTGAAGAACCTCCCTCTGCAAAAACTAGAACACAACATCATGCTGAACGGAAGCGAAAAATTACCTGTGCACAAAAACATCACAATTCTGAGGCAGGGGAACCTTCTGTTCTGCAAGATAGAAAAATTGAAAGTAGTACTAAAAAGAGAAAAGGGCCATCTATCCCAGAATTGAGGAGGTCCGCAAGATTACAAGGGGGTATTAATGTGCAAACAAGGAAGAACATGAAACAAAATGTTGATGATCAAGCAATGGAAAGTAATGTGCAACAAGAAAATGTTGAAGCAGAGATAGTACCATCCATGACTCATACTGATTCCTCTGGTTCTAAGGAACATATCAATATAGAGGAAACACAAGAGGATGCATTTATTCCCAATCAGTGGGAATCTCTGGTTGATTACCCTGATACTGATGAAGATGTAGAAATAGGGGCAGAGAAAGCAAGAAATTCAAGTTCAGAAGAAGAGGAAGTAGCTGATATTGAAACACAACTTCGGGCAGCAAAGAGTGTGATTAAAACTCAAATGGGTTGGATTGAAAAGAATGAGGCCAATTTAAAAGAAAAGGATAATGTCATTGCCAAACTGTGGCAAGAAATTGAAACTATAAAAAATAGACTGGCAATTCTAGAACAACCCTCTCAAACAGATTCAGGGAATGAAATGGCAAATCTGTTGGTTAATCTGGCAGACACTATAGAGAAAAGGTCAGTTGCTGAAGCATCAGAAGCAATGGAGATACCACAACACCCTCAACATAATTCAGAAAATGAACCCGTAGAAGCAGTTGTGCAAATGTCTAAAGACTGCATAGCAATCACCTCACCAGTAGAAGCAGGTTCAATATTTCCAGCACAGGTAATTATTCAGTCATCCCCACAAAAGGCCATTTCTAAAATTGAGCTGGTTGAAACAGAGACACAAACAGATAACACTGTGATAGAAACTATGGATGTTGGAGTACAAGTGGAGATTGTTTCCCAAATGCCGCCTATTGTTAGACCTCCTGATACAATCTCACTTGTCAAATACACTGAGGATGTGACCTTCTGGATGAATAAATGTCAACAACTGGAAGAGAAAGTTGTATCTCAGAAAAACCTTGAGAAGGAAGTGGAACAGAAAACTTCTGAAGTTAATAAATTGAAGGAAAAGATTCAAAGTATGTGCCAAATTGTTGAATGTCTAGTACAATGCAGAAGGCCTCCTAGGTTTTACAGCCTAATTTTGAAAGAAAAGTACCTGCGTTGGCAAATCATGAGGATTGCCTCTGGCTTGACAGACACAGTTGAAACAACTGAAGAATTTATAGAAGTTTTCTGGGAAAGCACTACAGAATATAAAAATTTGTTGTGTGAATTGTTTCTCCATAGATTCCTTCTACCATCAGAAGTCATTTTCCTTCCCCACATTTTCACTGGAGATGTTCAATTGAGGGCTTTTCAGTCAACTCTGCAAAATCAGGTCTACTGGGAAGAACAGAAGAAGGCCAACAAGGCCCTGGAGTTACAGGTTGTTTTGCTTATTAGACCAATTCATCTTAACCACAGAACTACCACCAATGAACATTTTACATTAATGAGGGATGACAGAGTGAAGAAGTTATATCTAAAAAATTTGCAGGATGGTATGCATACTTTTCAAGAATATTGTTCAGTATCATTTCCTAATGCTTTGTCAGCCTGCAAAAGTAGATGGGATGAATTGCCTATATCTCTCCGAAAGAGAGAACCCATCTCACCCAATAATCTGCTTTGGTCAAGACGAAGGGCTGCCAGCATCATACAGATAATACATGAGCTCAAGGATCAATGGATTGGCCTCAGATATAGAATGCCTACCATCATTACACCTGTACCTTGTTTCTTTGACAGTGATCCACAGGAGGAAGATCAATTTCAAGGATGGCTCCAGGAAATCAGAAGTCACAGGGGATATTATTCACCCTTCATCAAAGTATGGCCATATAAGGAACGGTACTTGGATGTGGATTTATGTGCCCTTCTTGCAGAACAAAATGCATGAGGACATGCATTGAATTAGGCTGGGGGGAAAATGATGAGGCACTGAATTGCCACATTCAAAGACTTCTTTTGAATACTTTTAAAACTCATTTGGCATTATTTGTGATGTGGGTTCATGTTAATTTTGGATATTTATGCATTATGTAGTAATATTTGCATGAAAAATAGGAAACTGCAAATACTCTGTTTTTACTGTTTTATTCATGTTTTTGCTGAAATCTGATTATAATTCTGCATTAATTAGGATATAATTCTCTTTAGGCAATTTGTGAATAAGGTTTATAGTCTTCCACAATGTATTCCACCGTTATGCACCTGTTTAAATTGACTGTTGGCGCCAAAAAGTTGTCAGAATGAAAACTGTGCAGGGTAGACTGGACTTTGTCATACAAATTCCAGCCAGCTGTATTTCTACAGCATGGCATGGAATTTGTCCACCCCAACTCGAATCAAGGATGGAACTAGTCTCCTGGGTGTCCAAAGAAGCCATATCTACCGCTACAGCCAGTCAAACAAACTTTTGAAGACAACACAACAGTTTTCCTATTCTGTTGCCTGATATTTCGAAACAACTCCGGAATGAGCGTAGATAGTTTAAACTGCTCAAATATGTTGTTGAAAGAAGGATAAAATGGTGGTTGAGCTATTTCAAGGGATACCTTATCCAAATCTACATATGTTCCTCACTTGGGAATGCTCCAGCACTACAATAGGATAAGGATTGAAGGGTTCAAACCCTGGATTCAAGAGAAGACCTAGACTAAAACTGTTGTAACAAACCTAAATTATAGCTGTAAACCTTATCTGCAAGATGTTTTGTTTAGAATAAATAAGCACTCCCATTTGGTTGAGTGATATAGATATAGAGATAGAGGAGAAGAAATAGAAAATAGGTGTGAGTAGCATAAATCAGATTTTCTGTAATTGCTGCAGTAATTCAGTATTCTGCAGGTTTTCCCTGCATTATTGTAATGTTGTTTTGATGAAATAAAAGAGTGCATCATTATTCATGTCTTATTCTGAGTTAAGTATGAATAGTTAGTCAGTTTAGGAAGGTTTTATTTGCCTCCTTTGGTGCTGGAAGCAAGGGCCACTTCCAGGTCCAGGGGAGGACTTTTCTTCTGGCAGAATTCTGCTTATTCTGACTGCAGCAGGACAGCAGGAAACTGACAGGTTCTGTAATTTCTATTTCAGGTTAGGTTATTGCATAGGTCAAATATTTATTTTTGTTTTTAGCACATTTCAGATTTGCATCATTTCCAGAATTTCTATTGCAATTATAAACATTTCAATTCTGTTATTTTTCCTATAAAATATGTAATGATTTCATTAGGAATTTGATTTACTTTCAATTATCTCAATGTGTAATTCCCAGTATTCAGTAGTACAACTTTGCTTTTCTGTAGTAAGAGTGGATTTTCTTTATTTCCATGCATTTTTATTTAGTTTTTCATAACTTAGGATCATTTACTTTCTTTCACAGGCAGTACTTTAGCATTTTTAGTATATTCATAGGAGAACCAACACCCCAATACTAACTATCCCATCAATAAAATCTATGAACTAAAGGATCTGAATCACAGTCTGTTATACCCTACTCTCGCATACAGCCATGGACACCACCCTGGACTTGACACATATTGATTAAATGATGAAGGATTAGACGACACTCATCATGGGCTACTCCACGGAGAAAATATTTTACTAAAAATTTATGAATCAATATCTTTGGGAATCACTCCAAATTACAATATTTATGGATTTTTATCCAAAGGAGATGATGATCCCCTAATCTCAAGTTTGTGTGGATCTCTTCCACAGGAGAAATATTTCCCCTTATGCTCTGGCTATGTGATATTCTAGAAGACTTTGTCTCTCTACTGCACTAATTGGTGGACCTCTCTCCACTTGAAGACTCCTCACTCAGATCTGTCTTCAACTATGCTAGTTGCTGGATCTCTATCCACTAAGACTCTGTCCTCTATACTCTGTCACCTCCAAAGCTCAGTCAATAGGCTCACTAAGAACCTGCTCAATTGGCTCACACAGAACTTGCTTAACAATCTCACATAGAACTTGTTAAAATTGTGCTAGCAAGCTCACCAAGAACTTACCCAAATATGCTCTAGCAAGCTCACCAAGAACTTGCCCAAATCTGCTCTAGCAAGCTCACCAAGAACTTTCCCAAATATGCTCTAGCAAGCTCACCAAGAACTTTCCCAAATATGCTCTAGCAAGCTCACCAAGAACTTGCCCAAATCTACTCCAACAAGCTCACTAAGAACTTGTCCAAACACTGTCCTCAAATCTATCCCAAAGGCCTTCTCAAAGGCTCAATCAATCATGCTCAAGTAGTACTCAAAATAAACTCAACAATGAATGGCAATCTCAACTCAAATTAACTTCATAGAAGCATAAAAATAATTGTTAGAGACTCAATATGTTCTAATCTCACTCTCAACCCAAATCAATCTCAATTTAACTCAACTCAAATTAATATTAACTCAACTCAAGTCAATCTCATAGAAGGATAAAGAGAATTGTTAGAGACTCAATATGTTCTAATCTCACTCTCAACTCAAATCAACCTCAACTCAATTCAAGTATTATAGAACCATTCAGAGATTTGTTAGAGACTCAATATGTTCTAACCTCAATCTCAACTCAATAAAGAATGATGGAAAAGTTCATTTTATATAACTTGAACAATCACATCACACATCACTTGACTAGGCTCAATCAACTCAACTCAACCAATCATCACAAGGGACAACTCTCTCTCACACAATCCTAGTCCAAGTATGTATCAACCAACTCAAATGTTTCCAACAATGCTCAACCACAAATATCACATAACAATGATACTCATGTTATTTTCTAACTCAAGTTCTTTCACAACCAATAGGATTCAACAACTATGCTTACAAAACAAGGTTTAAACTCAAATCTCAAATCAAAAAAACCTTGAAGCATTCAACCAACCAATTTTTAAAAGGAAACCATAAACAATCCTTTTCCCTCCAATGATATTTCAGAAATCAACCACCATAAATAATCAATAGGAGAATGTGCCCATACCATTTTTGAAGATGAAAAAACCTCTTTGTAAATCTGCCACAATCGCAAAATTATTTTGCCAATCTTCACAAGGGTTAGTAGATCACAAAATAATCAACATTACTCCACTTTTCAATAATCATCACCAAGGCCTTTAATTGCACAACTTCCTTATCTCTCCTAAAACCACTTGTACCATAAAATAAAATAAATAAAAACATTGCATAACCTTTTCACTCCCAAAACCACTTATACCATAAAATAAAATAAATCACAATATTGCATACCTTGTCACCTCATGAAAGAATTAATCCTCTTGAAAAAGAACAAGACAAACTTCACTTTTGGAACCCCTTTGTAAAATCAAAAATATCTCTTTACACACACCTTAGTTCTCCTTGTAAATAAGTTAATCAAATAGCCCTCGAAATAAGCTTTCCTATGATATATAATATGCCCCATTGCCATAATAAATTGAAACCTTTACATATATATATGCCACCTCCATTAATTGCACATAGGTCGGCCCTCCATTAATTTAAACTTAAACTTTAAACTTTAATATCTTCATCACCGGAGGTCATTTTTCGATGAAACAAAATTCCAGCTTGGCTTTTAATAAAATCTCTTTCCATATAAGCCCACCATGGTTTTAAATAAAACCTTTTATTTCGCCTGCCTTGGTTTTCATAAAAACTAGATATATATCCATGCTCTCCAAAATATCATAGATGATTATCTATGAAGTGATTATCTATGATTATCCATGTAACATCAATGACAACATAAAATGCCTCAAATTAACTCAAATTTCCAACATGGTTAACCCTATCTATTTTGCCATCTATTTTTAGATGATATGCATAATTGATGTTCAACTTATTGCCCACTACATAGTAAAGAGCCTATCCAAATTTTGATGTGAGCCTAAAATCCTTATTTGATATGATCACTTTAGGAAACCCATGTAATCTAAAAGTTTCTTTGACAAACTTATTTGCCACCACAGGTGCATCATCCATGATGTTCCCTGATATGAGATTTGCAACCTTGGTCAACTTATCAACCACTACCAAAGTTACGTCATGTTGGTACCTAGTATTAGGTAAACCCACAATAAAATCCATAGATATTACATGCCATTTTTGCATAGGTATATCATGTGGGTATAATTTCCCTATTGAGTGTCGATGTTTTGTATTAACCTTTTGGTATTCTAAATATTTTTCTATGAAACTAGTGATATCCTACTTCATTCCTACCCAATAGAAGGTCTTTCTCCTATTTTCCCTCATTTTTGACCCTTCTAAATGTGCAAAATAGGGAGAACTATGAACCTCATGCAAAATAATTCTCCTTAAATCACCATGTTTGGGTATGACAACCCTATCCTTGAAGCATAAAAGTCCTTATTTAATGTTAAAATCTTTATTTTCTTTAGGATTTCCATCAATTTTATCTCAAATTTCAATGCAAAACTAATCTTATAACTACATTTCACTGACTTTGTCCATCTAGTCACTATGATTTTGGGTTAATATTGTTATCTACCTTCTCCTACTTAAGGAATCTAAAACCTTATTTTCTTTTCCTTTCATATACATAATACCAAAGACGTATTATCCAAAGAATTCTATCCATCTTTCTTACCTTAAACTTGGTGATTTGTTCTTATCTTAAACTATTTTTGCAACAATAGTGCCTCAGACCTAAAGGTCATATGTAGCATAGTTCAAATCTAGATTCTATTGTGTCATTCTAATATGTCCCTTAAAGACACTTGTTCACATAATGAGGATCCCAACTAATGAAGCAACCAATCCTAAGTGGATGAAACCTTTTCTATATTTTATCCTCTTTCTGAGCTAATTCAGTCTGCTTTTGAAATGTCATTTTTTTGGAAATTCTCTTTGTTCCTATTTTCAATATTTGGGATTCCTTAACTTTTCTTAAGCTTAGCATCAATTTGAGTTTTACCCTCATGGATTCCTCTAGAAGTTTTTTATTTCTATCTACCCTTTGAATCCTTGATATCAACTTCTTTATCAACATCTTTCATTATTACCCCATCTGCTCTTGAAGTAACTTAACTATTGAAAAACGTTTTCCACTCTCTCACTTGAACCTGTTGTTCCTCAGGTTTTCTTGCTAGAGTCTATTATCCTTCCAAAATTTCTACTAGAATCCACTGTTCTAGTTTTATTTTTGGAGTCCATTTTTCTTCTAGATTTCTTACTGGAGTCCACTGTTCTTCTAGTTCTCTTGCTAGAGATCATTTTTCTTCTAGACTTCTTTTGGGGACATACTACAACTTTCATTGATGTAGTTGACCCTATATTTTGGATGATCTTAATACAGGTGCCTTATATTATTCACACAAAGGAGATGGGTAAGTTATAATTTCCCTCAATGTGCTTCCAATAAATTAGTTTCATTTCCCCATGAACTAACTTAGACCATTATCACTCCCTTGATAAATATCATGGTTATACTTGTCTTGTCACAAGATGTCATTATTTAGAAGACCATCATCACTCATTGAATAATGATCATGGTTACACATGCCTACCCATAATGTGTCATCTCTTATAAGACAATTATCACTCATTTGATAATAATCATGGTCACGCTTGTCTCACTGCAAGGTGCCATTCCCTAATAAGAAACTATACTCTCTAGGATTTTTACTCTTTGGTCTGACTAGTCCCATTGACACGCAATGCCTATTGTATCCTAGATCATGTTAAGGTCCTTAAAGAGAATTTCTCTCCAAATTAGAACATAAAGTCAAGGCTCATCCTAGGCACACTCCATGGAAGCTTCTAGTCCTATGACCTAGAGCTATGATACCAACTATAACAACCCAAACAAAACCAACCCTAAAGAGATACATTTATTTATTTTTAATACACAAGTAGGTTTACAAGATTTCCAATATCATTTTCAACATTCTCAAGGCTTAACCACATTTGAGTCACTTGACATTACATATGACACTCAAGTGGATAAGAGTGGCCAACATCTTATATTTTGTGGGTTCACCTTACTAAACCTCATCATTTAGAAGGATGCCAAAGTGGTCCCCCCATATTTTCTATACCCCAATTGGTATAGGACCATTTGACCATAGCATAGGGATTATCCTTTAAGGCCCATAACACTTAAAGGAGGATACTTTTTTCTTAACCTTACCATAGGTCCAACTATGTAGGTTATTTTAGCATAAAGCCTTGGTGCTTAGTTACTTTACCTTCGTGGGCTAAGTAAGGTCATTATCACTCATATGGTAATGAGCATGATCACTTAAACCTTCACATTAAGTGGACCACCACCATCAAATTGTGATTTATTTCCAATGACGTTTTACTTATTGGGCACCTGATCTTCAAAATTTAAGGTGTATCAATTCACAATAATCTTACTATTCCATCCTCACAACTCCTTCCAGATTTGTGGTTTGTGGGTTTCCTAGCTATTACAGTCTTGCAACTCCTTCTAAGACCCCCAACTACCTGGTTGTTGCATCATCACAAATCCTCCATGATTGGATTATTTCTTGACTCAAGGTTCCTATTAAGGTTCTAGATCCATTTCCAAGAACCCTTTCCTAAGATTCATGCTTAATTATAACACAATGCTAGATCTTAGTTTCAAAACAAACATAATTTCCAAGCATTGCTACCATATAAAAGCATCTCTCTCTCTAAATCAAAATGTCATCATAATGCTAACATAAACATATTTTCTTTTAAAAGATATTAAACAAGCTTAAATAGATCATAATGTTAACATATAATAAAAAACATCTTTTTTTTAAAAGCTAATAAATAAGTTTAAATACATCACAATGTCAACATATAAACCAAAGGCTAACATAAACAAATTTTCTTTTAAAAGCTAATAAATAAGCTTAAATACATCACAATGTCAACATATAAACCAAATGCTAACATAAACATCTTTTCTTTTAAAAGCTAATAAACAAGCTTAAATAAATCATAATGCTAACATTTAAATACAATTGCTAGCATACACGTCATTTTTTTTAAAGGCTTAGTAAAACAAGCTTAAATAAATCATAATACTAACATATAAACACAATGCTACATAAACATCTCTTTACTTAAAAGCTTAGAAAAATAAGCTTAAATAAATCATAATGCTAACATATAAACACAATGCTAGCATAAACATCTCTTTGTTTAACAATAAGGATCATCTTCCAAAATAAGGTTCAATCATACTTTGTTTTGCTCACAAACCAAGCTTTCTCTATAATTTACATAAAATATTCCAAGCTTAAAGGACTTGGAAATAAAAACTAAGTATTACATCACAAACTTTTCATTTACATAACAACTTTTCATTCCCAAGTACATTTGAGCAAGTTCATCCAAGTGGCCTCTGCACCACCTTATTTTTACGATCCTTTTCATAAAAGGACACTTTCTTGGACTTTAAGAAAAACTTAGGGATCAAGATAACCCTTAATGTAATGCAACTTAACATGATCTATGTATAAATGCAAGCAACCATGCAAAATACATTCTAACAATCAAGGATAGAAGCCCATACTTCTCTCTATAATGGTTCCCTTACATACTAAAGTCTTAGGAAACCATTATATTTTTTTATCCATTCCAAAGCTCAAACTTCAAGAAATTATGCATTTCAATAATCAATAGTTTCGTTCCCTATTCAAGTCTCATAAAACTATTATATTCCAAAGCTTAATCCTCAATCAACCATGCAATATTCATTTCAACAATCAATGCACTATACAAGTGTTTACATGCAAATACCATGGAAGAATCTCATATATCTTCCAATTAAACCTCATATATGCATTAAACCATTTTAAGCATACAACAACTATGCAAAGCAATTTCATGCAAAACTTTGGAAGAAACCTATACTTCTTCCAATTAAGCCTCATCATGCATCAAGCAATTTTCATACAATGAGAGAATCCCATACTTCTCTCAATATTGGTTTTCTTATCTACTCAAGCCTCAAAAAATCCAATACTATTCCTTTATAAAGGAACCAAATACTATCTCTTTATAAGAAATCCAATAATACTTCCTTCTTAAAGAAAATCAAACATTATCTCTTTAACTAAGGAAAACCAACATTATTTTTATTATCTCTTTTTCCATCCAGTCTATATGATTTCAGGTTAATGCTACTATGTGCCTTCTCCTACTTAAGGCATATACAACCTTATTTTATTTTCCTTTCATATACATAAATATCCAAATCATATTCTGTTAAGAATTTTATCCATATTCTTTACCTTAAACTTGGTGATCTATCTTTAGCTCAAAAGGTTTTTCCAATAATAGTGTCTTAGACTTGAAGGTCATATGTAGCATAGTTTAGATCCAACTTCTATTGTGCCATTCTAATAAATTCGTTGAAGACACTTATTCGCATAATGAGAACCCCCACTAATGAAGCAACCAGTCCCAAGTGCATGAGACCTTTCTTGTCTTCTATCCTCTTTTTAAGTTGAGTCTTTCTGCTTATGAGATCGAGTTTTTTTAATTATCCTTCTTCTAGAAATTCTATTTTTGCCATTGTTCCTATTTTTGATCTTTGAGTTTCGTTAAATTTTCTTAAGCTTAGCCTCAATTTGAGCTTTACCCTCATGGATTCCTCTAGCAAGATTTTCTTTTTGTCTATCCTTTGAATCCTTGATATCAACTTCTTTATCAACATGTTTTGTTGTTGCCCCATCTACTCTTGAAGCAACTTAACTATAGAAGAAAAGTCTTCCACTCTCTCATTGGAACTTGTTGTTCCTTAGGTTTTCTTGTTGGAGTCTATTATCCTTCCATACTTCCTTTTGGGGTCCACTGTTCTTCTAGTTTTCTTGGTAGAGTCCATTATTTTTTTAGACTTCATACTAGAGTCCATTGTTCTTCCAAACTTCTTTTGGGGACATACTGCAACTTCCACCTATGTAGATGACCCCACATTTTAGATGATCTAAATATAGGTGCTATATCCTATCCACATAAAAGAGTTGGGTAAGTTATAATTTCCCTCAATTGTACTTTCAATCAGTTAGTTTCATTTTCCCATGAACTAACTTAGACCATTATCACTCCCTTGATAAAGGTCATGGTCATACTTGTCTTGTCAAAATATGTTATTATTGAGAAGACCATCATCACTCAACAGATAATGATCATGGACACACTTATCTACCCACAAAGTGCCATATCTAATAAGACCATTATCACTCATTTGATAATGATAATGAATACGCTTGTCTCATCACAAGGTATCATTTCCCAATAAGAAACTATACTCTTTAGGATTTTTACTCTTTGGTCTGATTGGTCCCATCGGTATGCAATACCCATTGTATCCCATATCATGTTAAGATCCCTAGAAAATAAAATCTCCCTAAAGTAGCACATCAAGTCAAGGCTCATCCCACTCCATGGAAGCTTCTAGTCCTATGACCTAGAGATCTTATACCAACTGTAACAACCCAAACAAAACCAACTCTGATATATATATATATATATATATATATATATATATAAAATACACAAATAGGTCTATAAGAATTCTAATATCATTTTTTAGCATTCTCAAGGCTTCATCACATTTGAGTTATTTGTTGCTACAGATGACACTCAAGTGGACACGAGTGGCTAAAATCTTGTATTTTTGGGTTCACCTTACTAAACCTTATCATTTAGAAGGATGCCAAAGTGGTCCTCCCACCTTTCCTATACACTCATCGGTATAGGACCATTTGACCATAATGTACAAATTATCCTTTAAGGCCTATAACACTTAAAGGGGGATGCCTATTTCCTAACCTTACCATAGGTCTAAGTATGTAGGTTATTTTGGCATAAAGACTTGGTGCTTAGTTACCACAACTTCGTGGGCTAACTAAGGTCATTACCAATCATTTGGTAATGAGCATGATCACTTGAACCTTTGTATTTAGTGGACCACCACTGCTAACTTGGGATTGATTTCCAATGATTTTTTAGTTATGGGGCACCTGATCCTCAAATTTTAAGGTGTATCAATTCACAAGAATATAGCTATTACATACTATCAACTCCTAGATTCATGGGTTTCCTAGCTATTGCATTCTCTCAACACCTTCTAAGACCCCCAACTATCTGGTTGTTGCATCATCACAACTCCTCCTAGAATTGGGTTATTTCTTGACTCAGGTTTCCTAGCTATTGCATTCTCACAACTCCTAGAACCTCCAACTACCTGGTTGTTGCATCATCGCGACTTCTCCTAGGAGTGGGTTATTTCTTGACTCAGAGTTCCTATTAAGGGTTCTAGATCCATGTCCAATAACCCTTTCCCAAGATTCATGTTAAATTATAACACAATGCTAGATCTTAGTTCCAAAACAAACATAATTTCTAAGCATTACTACCATACAAAAGTATCTCTCTCTAAATAAAAATACCATCATAATGCTAATATATAAACACAATGTTAACGTAACCCAGGTTTTGTAGGTGAGTTGGACAGGAGAGGGCAATCCTCCAAGGGAGGTCTCAGGTTCAAATCTCCACCCTACCAAAAAGCTGAATTGGGTATCTAAAATCCAATTGATAATGTTGGTGCGGGCAGGGTCGGGTGCGACCCTCGGGTGACTTTGACGGTGTAGAAACCCCTGTTCATGGTCTCTTAGACCAATGCGGCTCCGCAAGGGGTTTTTTGCTTAAAAAAATAAATAAACACAATGTTAACATAATATATTTTATTTTAAAAGTGATTAAACAAGCTTTAATAGATCATAATGTTAGAATATAATCCAAAAAATATCTCTTCTTTTAAAGGCTAATAAATAAAATTAAGTACATCACAATGTCAACATATAAACCAAATGCTAACATAAACATATTTTCTTTTAAAAGCTATTAAATAAGCTTAAATACATCACAATGTCAACATATAAACCAAATGCTAACATAAACATCTTTTCTTTTAAAAGCTAATAAACAAGATTAAATAAATCATAATGCTAACATATAAACACAATTGCTAGCATACACATATCTTATTTTAAAATCTTAGTAAAACAAGCTTAAATAAATCATAATGCTAACATATAAACACAATGCTAGCATAAACATCTCTTTGTTTAAAAGCTTAGAAAAACAAGCTTAAATAAATTCTATTGTTAACATATGAACACAATGTTGGCATAAACATCTTTTTGTTTAACAATAAGGATCATCTTCCAAAATATGGTTCAATCATACTTTGTTTTGCTCACTATAGTAATAGAAAACATGCCATTTATTGAAATAAAACCATTATTACAAAAATGATTAACAAATGCTCCTTTGAGCTACAAATGAGGGTCTTCCAAGAATGAAGCCCTTTTTCAATCAAGTTTCATGGCATTCCATGTCTTCTATTGCCACCTCAAAGTGTGGGTGGGTTTTGAAGCTCCAATAGCTTGATGGACCACCCTTGGTTGTATGTGCCTCCAAGAACCCTACACACAACCAACAACAAACTAGTTAGTAGCACCTATTTTACAAAAAAAATGCAATAGCAAAAAGTTAAGCTAATGTGTTAAACAAAACTTAAAAACAAGTTAAAAAGCATGCTAAAGCATTTTACTCACGATGAATAAGTAGATATTAAAGTGATTTCGATAGAGTTGTGGCATGTAAGAGCATGTTCCTCTTCAAGTGAATGAAATGGGGGTATATTTGTAATATTTTTTGAAGATGAGGAGAATGATGAGGGGGTGAGAGGATTATGGACAAGTGACATGGGTGAGGGAAAGGGGGAATATTGAATTTCCCCGCTTTGTTGTTTGGATGGACCAAATGTGCATCATTCTCTATTTGGGCTATGACACCCTATGATGCACTGTGACACATTATGACATGACTCACTAATGCTCTTAAATGGAAAGATTCCTCACCCACCAAAAATGATGTGCTTGATCAATGTATTTGTGTGGAGGGAGTCATCGCCTATGTGCATTAATGCACTTGGAATGTGAAGGAGATAAGAGAGTAAATGTCAACTAGAGTGAAGTAGATCAGGGTTAATGCGAGGAGGATGGTCTCATGATGACCATGGTTTAGGTGTAGGAAGGTGCTTAGGACGGTCAAAGGGGATAGGATAGTCAAAATTAATATTTATAAGGTTGCAATGTATTAATTAAAATAATTGCATAATTTATTAAATATTAATATTTAACTAATGTCAATATGACACTTTTTAGGTTTCTATGCTCACAAACCAAGCTTTATCTATAATTTACATAAAATATTCCAAGCTTAAAGGACTTGGAAATAAAAATTAAGTATTACATCACAAACTTTTATTTACATGACAACTTTTCATTCCAAAGTGCATTTGAGCAAGTTCATCTAAGTGGCCTTTGCACCACCTTATTCTTACGATACTCCTAATGAAAGGAAACTTCCCTAGAATTTAAGAAAAAATTAGGGATTAGGACAACCCTTAATGCAATGCAATTTAACATGCTCTATGTATAAATGCAAGCACCTATACAAAATACATTTCAACAATCAAGGAGATAAGCCCATACTTCTCTCTATAATGGTTTCCTTACCTATTTAAGTCTCAAGAAATAATTATAATTGTTTATCCATTTCAAAGCTCAAACCTCAAGCAACCATGCATTTCAAAAATCAAAGATTCCCTTACCTACTCAAGTCTTGGAAAATCATTATATTCCAAAGCTTAATCCTCAAGCAACCATGCAATATGCATTTCAACAATCAATGCACCATACAAGAATTTACATGCAAATACCATGGAAGAATCTCATATCTCTTCCAATTAAGCCTCATCCATGCATTAAACCATTTTAAGCATACAATAACTATGCAAAGCAATTTCATGCAAAACTTTGGAAGAAACCCATACTTCTTCCAATTAAGCCTCATCATGCATCTGTTAGAGTTAGAGTATATTACATCATTTGGGTCATGTAAATGTACCACCTTTGGTACATAGTTAGAGTAGGAGATTACTTTAGGGGGAAGTTAGCTACTTACTTCAAGCAATGTAATAAATGCACAAGTGTCAATGTGCAAGTTGTAATGTGCAAGGTGTCCCCTTGTACAACTAGGTAGAGTGTTGGCCAAGGAATCTCTCTTCCTATATAAAGGGAGGAAGGGCCTCAAGTACATATCAAGCATATCAAGTGCATTATAGTAGAGAGTAGTAGATAGTGGTAGAACTCCTGTATGGAGTACAATGTAGTTCTTTAGCTTATATTAATGGAGTGACCATCACCTCCATACTGCATTGTATTTTTACCACTTTCTATTTATAGTATATTTTAATCATATTGCAGAATCACTTTCTCTCATATTTTTTACATCTTATTAGGACCTATGTTAGATCTCTCCCACTACATATATCCTCAAAAGCTAATAGTGGTATCAAATCCACGATGAATCGAGAATAGGAGGGCCTACATCCATCATAGTTCCTCTTTGCATTTTTGCAAACCGGACTCGCCATTGTGCACCGCCACTTGCAAAAGTTATCATAAGAGAAGTCTAGTAGGTCAATAGGAATAGGGAGAGTCACCATTCTATTGACCAATCTTTGCAAACTAGATTGTTGTACGAAAGCTGCCATTAGAAACCAATTGATAGAAAAAGCCACAATAGTCAATAGGATTAGAGAGAATCACAAGTGAGGACTAAAATAAACTCTAGTTACAGAAATTTTGAGATTACATTTGGCTAGAGTCTTTCCACAGAGTTGCAAAAAAACTCGTGAAGACTAGGACTCAACATTCATACCACTAGATTGACAAATCAACTAGTGAAGATTATTATCTCCAGAATTATAAATTCTTTCATTCTAGTTTCTAACAACTTGTTGCAGGAAAAGGAGATTCAAAAAAATGTTGGGAAGCTTCCTACAAGAGAGCTAGGAAGAATATCTTCTTAGAATCATTCCAACACTTGCAGCAACAAGGAGAAGACTGAAGATTTCAAAGACCTCAAAAAAATATCTCATTACAAGAGCTGCAATCCTACAGATTGTAGAAGTGAAGAAAAGGCCACAGTAGCCTTATAGCAGACTCAAGGAAGAAGAGACTCTAGAAGATGAGTCAAGGAGGAGATAGGATATTGGTGATCTCCATTCAAGATCAATACCTATAGAGTGTAGAAGCAGAAAAGGCCATAGAAGCCTTGATCCAGAAGAAAGGGCCACAAAAGCCTTAATTTTGAAGAAGACTTCAGAGAAGAGTTCCTGATTTAGAAGAAGAGTTCCTGATTTAGAAGAAGACTCTAGAGAAGAGTTCCTGAAGAAGACTTTAAAGAAGAGTTCCGATTCAAAAAATGAGTTCCTAATTTAGAAGAAGACTCCAGAGAAGAGTTCCTGAAGAAGACTCTAGAGAAGAGTCCACGAAATAGGATATTGGTGATCTCCATTAAAGCCTACAAATTGTAAAAGAAAAGAAGGACCAACAAGGTCCCATTCTAGAATCTAGAAGCAGTAGATTTTAGAGATCCAAGAAGAAGATCTCATCACCAACACTTCCAGAAGTAGAAGGTTGAAGAAAAGGTCTCAGTTGGAAGACCAAAGAAGCTGCAAGATAGAAGACCTTGGAGAGGTCTCAAGGAGGAAAAGAAGAAGGCTTGGAGAGCCTTGTTGTAGAGCTCATAGAAGCATCATCAAAAGAGTTCCTAGAAGAACTCATTGGAGAAATCCACTACCAAGGAGAAGCTCTTGATAGTGAAGGACTTGGGACAATTATCGCCATCCAACAACAAGCCCAAGAGAAGAAGAATTTGGCAAAGAGTGCCAAATCCAAAAGAAGAATCCAATGAAGACCTCAAGACATTCAAAATCTTGAGAAGAAGAAGATCCTATTTGAAGTCAAAATTCAACAAGAATATTGAAGGAAGATTTAGATAGAAGAAGCCTACCAAATCCAAGAGATTTGGAGATTACCTCTCACAACAAGAAGGCACATTTCAGAAGCAAGGACTTTTTGAACCTACTACAAAAAATCGAAGATCACTGGAAGGATCAAGCCACCAAACCCTAGGCTCAAGACAGAAAGTTCAAGACCACAATTTGGTGAAGCAAGAAGCTATTTTGGACAACCAACAAGAAGCTACGAATTCATCCATTACAAGGCAACAACTTGGTGAATCAAAACACCAAGATCTACATCTATACAAAAGCCATTAAAGGTAAGCAACTAGGGTGCAATTAGTTGAACTTCAAATTAGGGTTCATTATCAAATTCCATTAAGCACCATATTTGGATTAAAGTTGCAAGGAGAAGGGCTCATATTATAGTCTTCAAGAAAGTGCAAAAAGGAGAGTTCATTTTAAGATATATTTGCACATTAAATAGGAGTTGGATATTTTTTGAAAGAAATAAAATTATCACCTACCTATTATCTATCTAGAAAGCAAGAAGACTACATCCTACAATATTGATTGTAGTGAAAATTGTAGATTATTCATTAAGGGTTCTTTATAGATTACTCTTAAAAGTTGCAAATATTATTAAGTGCATTTGGAATTATTTTGAGAGTTTATTTATAGGAGCAATAAGGTGAGATTATTGTTACCATTAAAGTGCATTATTAATCCATTAGCACTATACTAGTTGATCTTTAACTAGTTACTCTCAAGAAATTAGTTTGTGTTTTGATTGTTAAAGGCACAAAAATAGCACAAAATCTACAACATTTCATGGCCAAAAGAAGCCACCAATACAAGTCAAAAGGTGGAGAAGGAAGCCACCATTAAAGTCCTTGAAGGAAGCCTCAAATCGAGACTTGGTGAGTCTCAAGATTCAAGGAATATATAAGGGTTTCATTTAAGTGCAAAGTGCATAAATCCTTACTTTAAAATCAGCATATTAAGAGTATCTTATTAGCTTGGATTAAATCTTATTAAATTATCCAAGGAAGAGGATTAGTGAAGGCAAGGAGCTGCCTCATCAAAATAAAAAAGGATTTCAAAAAAAAGGTCCATCATATTGGTGCAAATATAACTATTACAAAGCACCTCTTTTGTTCCTTCAAAAAAGGACAAAAGAATCTCTCATTGCAAGAAACAACATGGCCATTATCTCAGCAGGTATTAGGGTAGAGTTCGAGCAAGAGGAAAGAGCCACCGAAGAGCTCACACTTCTCAAAAATCAAGGTGTTTAAAAATACCATTTCTTCACATCCAATCCAGCCCTAGAAGCAAGCATTTCACCTGCAATATTGGAGCCATTACAAGAGGCTATTATCATCCGAGTCTACGTAGAGAAAGGATAGCATACAAAAGGATATTATCTACATGGAATAGCACTATCAAGCTAAGCACAAGGGGCTACTACAAAGGATACAAATCAGCATTCAAATAGGTTACAAAAGCTACACAAACAACATATTACAAGCATCAAGGTATAAGGGAAAAAGTGCTATACCCAAGGCCATTACTTGGAGAGAATGACCACAAAAAAGGAGCACAAAAAGCTGCCACAAGACCACCATTAGGAGCACCATAGAACCTTGGAGCATTACAGCTAGAGCCACCCATTATCCTCATCAAGACAACGTGCAAAAGGAGAAGAGGAAATACTTGCATTCCAAGAAACATAGCAAGCCAACATACAATACAAAGATATAGGCAAAGATAGGGTTACAACGCTCATCCTTGGAGCGTTAGAAGAAAGGCTTACATGCACAAGCCTTGAGTGCCACTTGGCACAAGAGTTCTAAGCACCCCAACATTCATGAATAATCCAATGCTCACCTAAAAAGGAGTTACAAATCTTTGGGAGGTTACCACCAAACTCATCATTGCATAAAGGTACATTGGAGGAATATCATCACCTACTTAGTAATGCCCAAGTGACACTTATCCATAATTTGCAAGGAAATAATCCTATTTAAGGCACCCATTTTGGAGAAGGAGCAAAGAACAAGGTCAAAGGAAGTCAAGCATTGAATGGTGTGAAGCACGTTCATAGGGAGGAGGCTAATTCAAGCTTGTGCACCATTCAAAGGTGTAAGTCTGCATTTAAGAAGCTATCATAGACCAGTAATACCAATGCCCCATTTGTAGAGGATATTTGTCATAGACCAAGCATTCCTTAAGGAGAATATCAATGCCATTTATGGAGGAGAGAAGTGCTACTCAAGGGAGAAACCAACGTCGATCAAAGAAGGCATTGACTACCCATGAGCACCACATTCCAAAAGGTTTCAAATCTACCACCTCACAACATCAAGGCAAGATAATCCAGAAGGGTTATTAAGGTAAAATCTCATATTATTTATTGCTTGCTATAAACTAAAGTTATATTGGAGTTATAAGGGTACATTATATTTACTATTGCAATCATCCATTTAGCATTAGTAATATATTAAGCAAGCAGATTTCAAGAATATTTATATTTGCAAATAATAAAGTAGGAGGTATAAGGGTTTCAACTTGGAAATTAAAACCCTATTATTGCAAATATTATTGTTTTCTAATATTCCAAATTAGGGAGTTATAAGGAATACTACACCAAATAAATTATTGGAATTTAGAAACATTAAATATCAAATATCAAAGGCTATAAAAGGAGGTTCATTAAGGATTATCAAGAGTTGGAAATTAATTGGTATACTTGTCTCAAAACCACATTAAAGGGATAAAAGAAATCCAACCATTAGGACCTCATCAAATTAGAAAGTGCTTAAGTTCAATAGGAGTAATAAGGTGTAACAAAAGTTGATTTTTGCTATTTACAAAACATTACAAAATCAACTCAAAATTGAACTACTATTCTCAAAGAGCACTTTATCAATCATATAGCATATCCAAAAACACTAGGGAGTCATAAGGCATTCTACAAAAACTTGATAATAATAGCATCCATCAAAGTTTATCAAGTACTCAATCCATTTTGGGAGTCATAAGGTTTCTACAAAATATAAATTCTACAAGGATTTTATTAAATCAAATTCACATACTCTAAACTAGGGAGCCATAAGGTAGACTACTTCAAAGATTCAATTTAGAGTATTTAAAGGACTTCTATCAATCCATATCTACAATTCTAAGGAATAGCAAGAAACACTATCTCAAAACCTATCAAGAAGGAATATGGATGAAATAATAAGAAATGCCTTTATTAATGAAGAATTATTTCATGAAATGGAATTGTATTCTCAAAACTTGATAGATACCCTTGAAGGATATGAGAATCTATCAACTAGTGATAAGGAGAGATTCTCCTTATTTATTAAAGAAGAAAAAGAGGGTATCTTTGAAGCATTAATTGGTTATCTTCATGAAAGCCTCTTCAAGGCATGGTGGAATTCACAAAAAATAGTTATATTCACATCCAAGGAATGTTTGATGATTTACCTATCATTAATTGTGTTTGTACTCACTCAACACATGAAGCAAACTAGCAATACAAATCAATATTATTGTGATGATAGACTAACTCCTCATGAAGCAGAAATTCCACTAGTATCAATGCAGAATCGTAGGAGAAGAAGGAGGAAAAGGAAGAAAAGATATGCTAAAAGAGATCATAGCAAAGAAGACATGAATAGCAAAGAAACCATAAAGACTGAACCAGACAGGCATTTTCAAAATATTGAAGAACCCTCAGCTACAACTCTCTTTGCATCATATGAAGACACTAACTACTTGCTTGATCAAATTACAATAAGCAATGAAGGAGGATACAAGTTCTAGTACCCAATAGAAGAAGATCCATATTGAAGATTGAAATCTTCAATACCCAAATAATGTAATACAGGGGGTGTTAGAGTTAGAGTATATTACATCATTTGGGTCATGTAAATGTACCACCTTTGGTACATAGTTAGAGTAGGAGATTACTTTAGGGGAAGTTAGCTACTTACTTCAAGCAATGTAATAAATGCACAAGTGTCAATGTGCAAGTTGTAATATGCAAGGTGTCCCCTTGTACAACTAGGTAGAGTGTTGGCCAAGGAATCTATCTTCCTATATAAAGGGCCTCATAGAGATATCAAGTACATATCAAGCATATCAAGTGCATTATAGTAGAGAGTAGTAGATAGTGGTAGAACTCCTGTATGGAGTACAATGTAGTTATTTAGCTTATATTAATGGAGTGACCATCACCTCCATACTGCATTGTATTTTTACCACTTTCTATTTATAGTATATTTCAGTCATATTGTAGAATCACTTTCTCTCATATTTTTTGCATCTTATTAGGACCTGTGTTAGATCTCTCCCACTACATATATCCTCAAAAGCTAACAACATCAAGCAATTTTTAGACAATAAGAGAATCCCATACTTCTCTCAGTATAGGTTTTCTTATCTACTCAAGCCTAAAAAAATCCAATACTATTTCTTTATAAAGGAACCAAATACTCTCTCTTTATAAGAAACCCAATAATACTTTATTCTTAAAGAAAATCAAACATTATCTCTTTAACTAAGGAAAACCAACATTATTTCCATTCCAAAATAATTCATAGGCTTCTTCAAATGCAGGTTTTATATTAAAACCATTAACACAAGCTTTATAAGTTTTATATCTAAGCCATTAATGCAACCATTAACACAGCTTGTCTAAGTGCAGTCATTAACACGAGCTTTTCTAAGTGTAGCCATTAACATAATATTTTCTAATTGTACCCATTAACCAAGTTTTTCTAAGTGCAACCATTAACACAAACTTTTCTAAGTGCAACCACTAACCAAGCTTTTCCAAGTGCAACCATTAACACAAGCATTACACAAGATTTTCTAAATGTAACCATTAATACAAGCTTTTCTAAGTACAACCATTAACACAAGCTTTTCTAAGTGCACCCATTAACACAAGATTTTTCTAAGTGCAACCATTAACATAAGATTTTCTAAATGCAAACATCAACACAAGCTTTTCTAAATTCAGCCATTAACACAAGCTTTTCTAAGTGTATAAATGTAGCCATTAACACAAGATTTTCTAAGTGTACGAATGTAGCCATTAAAATAACATTTTTAAAGTGCAACCATTAGCACAAGCTTTTCTAAGTGCAAAAATGCATCCATAACACAAGCTTTTCTAAGTATAGCAATGCAACCATTAACACAAGATTTTATAAGTGCATCAATGCAACCATTAACACAAGATTTTATAAGTGCAACCATTAGCACAAGCTTTTTTAAGTGTAGCCATTAACACAAGATTTTCTAAGTGCAACCATTAACACAAACTTTTCTAAGTGCAACAATGCAACCATTAACACAAAATTTTCTAAGTGCAACAATGCAACCATTAATACAAGTTTTTTTAAGCGTATCCATTAACACAAGCTTTTATAGTGCAACAATGCAACCATTAACGTAAGCTTTTCTAAGTGCAACCATTAACACAAGATTTTCTAAGTGTAACTGAAGAGTTCTACCCAAACTTATTCTAGAATAATTAATACAAAAATAAATAACTCAGAAGAAAACAACAACTCATAATAAATTATGCACATAGAACACATGAGATTTACCCTGGTTCATCCAATATGGGCTACTCTAGAAAACAAGAGCCGCACCTCCTTTGATATTATTATTCACTCATTGCACATAATGGGACATTACAATAAATATAAAGGAAATTCTTACAACCCTAAACCACAATGTGGTATTAGAATACCATGGGCATAATACCATGGGCTAAAAACACCCATACCCACTAATCATGGGAATCCCACCAACGTCGTCGAAGACAGGGCCTACCGTATAGTACTTACTCTACAAAGAATGAGACACATCCGACATTCTCCCGCTTGTTGAATACTTTGCAGAAAGGCTATAATCAATGTTAGTTCCCACAGTCAGTCTTTCCAAACCCATTTTAACTGTACAAAACATGAACTTTGCTATGCTAACTGCATTGGTTAAAGCATCTGCAATATTTACCTTGGTATCCACTTTTTCCAGAAACACTTTCTTATGTTCAATTATGTCCCTACTAAAGTGGTACTTTGTATCAATGTGCTTTGTTCTTGAATGGTAAGTTGGGTTCTTTACCAAAAATATAACACTTTTGCTGTCATAATTTATCTTCATAGCTCCTTGAAAGAACCCAATCTCAACACATAGTCTTTGTAGCCATACTGCTTCCTTACTTGCATCAGTGGCTACCATGTATTCAGCTTCAATGGTTGAAAGAGCAACAACAGTTTACCTTTTGCTCATCCAACTAATAGCCCCTCCAAACAAGTTGAATACATAAGCACTAGTAGATATTCTATTGTCAAGATCTCCAACCCAATATGCATCAACAAAACCTTCTATATCCAAGGATCTACTTTTGTTACCTACACCTTCATAACAGATTGAAAAATTAGATGTACAACTCAAATATCTGAAAACCCTTTTGATATCAGTCCAATGCTCTTTACCAGGTTTAGACATGTATCTACTCAAAACTCCCACTGCATGGACAATATATGGTCTAGTACATACCATGACATACATTAAAATTCCTACAACATTTGCATAAGGAACATGAGATATTTCTTCTACCTCTTCTTCTATTTTTGGACATTTTTTAGCAAACAATTTTTCCCCCAAAGGAATAGGTACCTTCACTGCTTTGCAATCCTGCATACTAAATCTCTTCAATACTATCTCAACATAATTCTTCTGATTCAACCATAACTTTTTTTTTGAATGATCTCTATTTATTTGCATGCCCAAAATAAAATTTGTAGGTCCAAGATCTTTCATGTCAAACTGTGATGCTAGTTGAGACTTCACTTCCTTGATCATTTCCTTACTATTTCCAATTAGTAACATATCATCAACATACAAAACTATAATGAAAAGTTTATTACCAATTTTATTTGAGTATACACAATGATTAGAATTGCTATGAATAAAATTAAGTCCTAAAACATAAGTATCAAATTTTTGATACCACATTCTAGGTGACTATTTCAGTCCATACAGACATTTATTTAACTTACATACAAAGTCCCCATTTCCTTCAGCAATGAATCCTTCAGGTTGTCTCATATAGATTTCTTCCTCCAAATATCCATGAAGGAATGTAGTTTTTACATCCATTTGCTCTATTTCAAGATCAAATGTAGCAGCCAAAGATAACATAAATATTATTGAGGTTAGCTTTGCAATAGAAGAAAATACTTCACCATAATCAATTCCCTCTACCTGAGAATAACCTTTAGAAACCAAGCGAGCATTATATTTATCCACTTTACCTTCAACATTTGGCTTCTTCTTGAAGATCCATTTGCTACCTATTTCTTTTCTCCCACCAGGTAATTTTATTAGATCCCATGTCTTGTTCTTTTTCAAGGCCATAATTTCCTCATTCATGGCTTCTTCCCAAAGGTTTACCTCTTCAGAATTAATAGCTTCTCTAACTGTTCTAGGATATTCATCAGTAATAGATAAAACAAAGGAAGAAGGAAAATCAGATGGACTATACCTATCAGGTTTCCTTCTTTCTCATGTTGATCTCCTTACCACAGGTGTATGAACCTCTAGTTCATCCTCTTCTTCTTCTTTTGAGTAGGATCCTTCTTCCATGAGATCAAATTGCACCTTTTCAGGTTCTTCTTTTGTTACTTCATTCATGTGATCACTTTTCATTTCTCTAAACACCACATATCTAATGTAATCTGTCCTTTTAGTTTTTGGATTCCAAAGTTTATATCCTTTAACACCATCTTTATAACCAATAAAGATACGTTTAACAACCTTATTATCAAGCTTACTGCTTCAAATGGAGTTTGATCTGGTAATGCTGATGTAGGAGATCGATTTCGTAAGTAACATGCTGCACTCACTGCCTTTGCCCATAATTCTTATTCCAGAACAATACCACTGAGCATACTTCTTGCCTTTTTTATCAGTGATCTATTCAATATCTCAGCAAATCCATTTTGTTGTGGTGTATATAGAGTAGTCTTCTATCTTGCAATACCACATTGCTTACAAAAATCCTCAAATTTATTTGAACAATACTCTCCTCCATTATCAGACCTCAACACCTTAATCTTTTTCTCAGTTTGATTTTCAACAAGTGCTTTAAATTATCTAAACTTATCAAACACTTCATATTTACTTTTAATAAAATAAATCCATGCTTATCTTGAAAAATCATCAACAAAAGAAGCATTGTACCATGATTTTCCAAGATATGGAACAGGAACATGACCACAAATATCACTGTGAATCAAATCTAATACCCCTTTTGATCTTGCAGCACCATATGGGAAACTAACATGATTATGCTTGCCATAAATACAATGTTCATAGAAATCAAAAACCATTTAGCAATTAGGTATATCTTGGACCATATCTTTCGTGTACAGGGTACGCAATCCCTTTTCTCCAATATATCCCATTCTTTGATGCTACAGCATTGAACTTTTATCCAATTCAGCCTCAACAATAGTTGAGCTATTGCACTCATTTGTCATAGTGCTTCCCAATAGATTATACAAGGTTCCAATATGAACTCCTCTTGCTAACACCATAGATCCATAAACCATTTTGCTTGAATCCTTACTGAAACTGATGTTTACTGCTACATCAACCATTTTGCTTACAAAAATTAAATTTCTAGCAAGGCAAGGAATATGCATCACACCTGGGAGGGTTTTAACCCTACCATCCTGCAAAAATATTTTCACCCTTCCATGAAAAATCATTCTAAGTTATGAATCATCTCCTAACAGTACCTCCCCTCCATCATATCTTTCATATTCACTGAACCACCCCCTATGATGAGTCATATGAAAAGAGGCATCAATATCGATCAACCAATCATTTCTATTTGAACGCATGGAGAAAGATGCTAGATATACATCCCCTCCTTCATCAGTGGATTTATTTATCTCTGTGGAAGTGGATTCGTTAGATCTCTTTCCAAAATCAACATTCTTTGATCTACAATCCTTCTTCATGTGTCCAAGCTTACCACATTTCCAATATTTTCTCTCAAACCTTCCTCGAGACTTGGATCTCCCTCTCAACTTAGATCTATCACCATATTTTGTTTTATCTTTTTCCTTAGCATGCCATCTCACTGTTAGGGCATCCTTTGATGTGCCCTCCATGGATTTTCTCCTCATATTATCTGATAATAGAGATGCCACAACATATCCAAACTTCAATGTGGATGAAGTTGTACTACCAATTGCTACAACCAGGTTATCCCACGAATCTAGTAAAGAGCATAACAAAGTAATACATTTATCTTCCTCACTTAACTTAATATCAATAGATGCAAGTTGACTTACCACCGTATTGAATACATTAAGATGATATGCTACTAAATCCCCTTCATTCATCCTCAGATTATACAATTTCTTTTAGAGGAATAATTTGTTCACCAGGGACTTAGATTGGTACAGAGCCCCTAATTTATCCCAGAGATCCTTTGCAGTAGCTTCTCTAGAAACATTGATTAGGAAAAAAATTGTAAGACACAGTTGAATTAGACTCCTCGTTTTTCGATTCAACTTTTCCTAATATTCATCAATTGTACTGGTAGGTTTTGTTTCAAAGATAACAGACCACTGATCTCTGTCCATGAGCAGATCCTCCATATTTAACTTCCATAGCTCAAAATTTTTTCCATCAAATTTCTCAATATCTATCTATTGAGCAAGGTGCAACGACAGTATTGTCATTATTATCAACACAATCATATAGATCGGTTGATGCAGTGGACAGGAGTTCAAAGGTTATTCAGAGTATGTATAGTGATGTTAAATGCTTATGAGGATGTTTTTGATGTTTGGGTGAAGTTGTTACAAGTTGTTTGTGCAAAGTTGAAAAAATCGTCATGTTGTGGCTGCTCCACAACGTACCCCAAAATTGGGGACCCACCTTTTTGCATATTTTCCAAGAAGACCGAAGTGGCCCATATGCTAAAGATCAAAGAAAAAACAAGAGAAAAAAGTGTCGCGATATCGTGACATGTTGCATTTTCGTGACCAAAAGAGAAGAGAAAGAGCAAGAAAGAAAAAGTGTCGCGATATCGCGACATGTTGCATTTTTGTGGCCAAAAGAGAAGAGAAAGAGCAAGAAAGAAAAAGTGTCGCGATATCGTGACATGTTGCATTTTCGTGACTCAAAAAGGGCAGGCAGACAGAGAAACAAAAGTGTCGCGATATCGCGACATGTTGCATTTTTGCCAAAGGAACAGAGTAGTTGACAATGTGTCTGATATTAGTGATGAACACCAGGATAGTGAAACTGAAGACTGCATAGTGACGTGGACCTATAAGGAATAAATCGAAGATTGAATAAGGTAATTTGTCACATAAGGACAAAATTCAATGAATAAGACAAAACGTTACATAAGGAATCTTTAATGATTTGAAATCATCTAAGATGGTCGTTACACATGGAAAGAAGTGGACGCATGCCCATGTGGAGAAAAGGAAATGAAGGGCCACAAAATAGAAATGAAAAGCCTTTTTGGAAACCAAAACACATGCATGCACAAGGGAAGGAGAAAATGAACAGTCATGGAAGGAGAAAACGAACAGTCATGGAAGGAGAAACAATTTTTTTTAGAGGTTTTAAATACGCCATTCAAAGAGGCCATAAGTGGTTGGTGCTCCTTTCTGTTGGTGCAGATAAATTAGGGGTTGGTGCTCCTTTCTATTGGTGCAGATAAATTAGGGGTTGGTGCTCCTTCCAGTGGGTGTTGGTAAATTGATTGTAAAGTTGGTGCTTTGCAAAGGCTGGATTTGGATGGGAGTCCAAACAATCATTTTGAGGATGTAGCCAAATCGGTGAACCTCGGTACATCTTGTGTTGTGTGATGTTCTCTTGTTATACTTGCTTTATTTGGTTTCAAGTTTTCATTGTTTCGGCTTTAAGAGTTGAAGATTTAAGTTTTAAAAGAGCTACACTGATTCACCCCCCCTCTCAGTGTCATTGTGAGACTAACAATTGGTATCAGAGCGAGGTTCCTGAACAAGCTTAACCGGCTAGGGTGATCTTGGAAGTGACACAATGGCAGGTGGTGAAGGCTTCTCATCAAACAAAGCACCATTGTTTGACGAAACTAATTACGCATTTTGGAGACTCAGGATGCAGACATATCTTTGTGCTTTGGGATACGACATTTGGGATTCAGTAGATAGTGGATACACAATACCCACCACTTCTCCAACCGATGTTGCCGGTAAGAAACTGTTTGAGAATGACTCAAAAGCAAAGAATGCTATCATGTGCGGATTAGTGGACAATGAACTGGTAAAGATTATGAGTTGTAAAATGGCAAAAGAAATATGGGACAAACTGAGGAGCATTCATGAAGGAGACGTTAAGATCAAGGAGGCCAAGTTACAAACACATCGAGCTCAGTTCAAAGTATTAAAGATGAATGACGATGAGAACATAGAGGCATATATGCTAAGAGTTAATGAAGTCATTAATGCGATTAGAGGACTCGGCGAGGAAATCAAAGATTTTGTCATCGTGAAAAAGGTATTAAGATCTCTTCCCCAAAGATTTGATTCTAAAGTTTCAGCTATAGAAGAAGCTAAAGATCTAAATTCTTTTAGTATGGATGAGATGCATGGTTCTTTGACTGCATATGAGATGAGAATAGGAAAATCTAAACCCACGGATAGAGAAGCTGCTTTTAAAGCCCATAAAAATATGAAAGCAAAACAAGAATCCGAGGAAGAAGAGACATCAGATGAAATGGAAGCAAACTTTGTTCAAAAACTAAAAAGGGGAAAAGGAAAATACAGAGGAAAGTTACCGTTTAAATGTTTCAATTGTGGAGGCGTTGGGCATTTTGCAGCTAAATGTCCACTTAATGAGAAGAACAAAAGTGATGAAGGATCGCACCAAGAAAGAAGTGACTGGAAGAAAAAAACAAATTTCAGAAAAGGCAACTTCAAGAAGAAAAGTTTCATCTCCAAGAATGTCGATTCATCGAAGACAACTGCAGTGAGGATTCTGAAAAGGAAACAGGTGAAGCTCTTTTCATGGCACTCAAAGAAGAAAAAATAGAAAAAGAACAGGAATGTGATGAAGAAGAAATTGATGCAGAAGTAAATTTGGAAGAGGAACTAATTGCAGCTCTGGATGAATTGAAGATAGAAAGAAAAAAGAATAAGAAAATTTCAAGAAAGCTTGAGGATGCAAATGAAATCATAACCAGCTTGAAAGTACAGATAGAAGAATCCAAGAAAATATCTGAAGATCTCGAAGTGCAAATAACCATGAAAATAGATTATTGCAGCAAGCTAGAAGAAGAGACTGTTGGTTTAAGGATGCAGATAGAAGAGATGAATCGTAAAATTAGTTGTTATCACAAACGTGAAGAAAGTTCTATGAAGCTGGATAAGATCATAAATAACCAAAAGACTACAGGCATCAAATTTGGTTTGGGCTTTGACGAAGGAGAATCATCAAATGGATCAAAGGCCATAAATGAAGAATCCATAAAGAATGAAGATAAGAAACAAGGTTGATCAAGAAAAATTGACTCATGCAAAAGAAAGCAATAATGCAAGGCACGAAAGGAGAATTGACAATGATGGATTCACCAATGTCACACATCAAAGAAGAAGAAGATTTATGGCTCCTACGACAACATGGCAAAGACCATCACCCAGGTTCAATCATCTCTTTTCTGGTTACTATTTTAAATGCAATGGTTATGGACATAAGATTTCAGATTGCAAGTATAATGTAGGACCAAGGAATTTTACCAAGAGAAATGTTTTTTCACCTTTGATGGATTATGCAGTAGAATGTTATAACTGTCATAATTTTGGGCACATTGCAAGAAATTGTCGAAGTACATTTGCATCAAATCAATTTTAGGGAAGAAAATTTCAACCAAATGGAATGAGACAAAATAGAAAATTTCTTGAAAAACATGCACAAGCTACTGAAAAAGAAAAGTCAAAACAAGAGCCCAAAACTGTAATCAAACCAGAGTGGAAAGAAAAAGAGCGATCTAAGGAAGAAAAGGAATCCCTGATCGTACAAACAACATTTAAAGCACAGAAATAAATCTGCACCATGGATACTTGATAGTGGATGCTCCAGTCATATGACAGGTGACAAACAAAAATTTGAGAAGTTACAACAATATGAAGGTGGTTCAGTAAAATTTGGAAATAATGATGGAGCTAAGATAGTTGGCAAAGGTTCAATTAAGATCAGTGACAAAAAAATCAAGTCAAAAGAAGTCTTGTTTGTGGTTGGTCTGAAGCATAACTTGTTGAGCGTAAGTCAGATTTGTGATAGAGGTCATGAAGTGATTTTTAAGAAGCAAGGTTGTGAAGTCAGAAAAGCAAATAGTGGAAAGTTGATAGCAACTGGATCGAGGACATCTGGCAACCTGTACACTCTCTCAGAGACTTCAGAAGGAGCTTGCTTGATTGGACAAGAAGAAGAAAATTGGTTGTGGCACAAGAGGCTCGGTCATATCAGTTTTGACAATCTAGTAAAAATCAGCTCAAAAAAGGCAAGTGAGAGATATTCCCACCATTGGAAAACCATCAAATAGCATTTGTGCTTCATGCCAAAAGGGGAAGCAAACTAGAGTCTCATTTAAAACAAAAGAGTACTACACAAGCAAACCTTTGGAACTAATACATACCGATTTATGTGGACCCATGAGAACGCAAAGCATAAATGGTGACAAATATTTTATGTTGTGTATAGATGACTATTCCAGGATGACATGGGTACTATTTTTGAAGCATAAATCAGAAGCTTTTGAGATGTTCAAGGTTTTCAAAAACCAAGTTGAGAATCAAACAGGAAAAAGGATTAAATGTTTAAGATCAGATAGAGGAGGAGAGTTCATTTCAGAGGATTTTATAGAGTACTATGAAAAATATGGTATTAGGAGACAGTTTTCAGCAGCCAGGACACCTCAACAGAATGGTGTGGTAGAAAGAAAGAACAGGACAGTGCAGGAAATGGCACGGACTATGTTGACTGAGAGCAAAGTAGCAGACAGATTTTGGAAAGAGGCAGTCCATACTACGGTATACATCCAAAATAGGTGCATGTTGAGGACGCATGAAAGCAAAACTCCTTATGAGTTGTGGTTCGGTAAAAAGGCAACAAGTAAGATACTTTAAAGTTTTTGGCAGCAAGTGTTACATCAAAAGAACTCAAGAAAACCTTGGTAAGTTTGAAGATAGAGCGGATGAAGGTATTTTTCTTGGCTATTCATCAAAAAGCAAAGCTTACAAATGCTACAACAAGAGGCTAAGGAAAATTGTGGATAGTGTCGATGTTAAAGTTGATGAAGGTAGGGAACGAGTAATTAGCTATGAAGAGAACTACCCAATTTATGAAGAGGTTATTGAAGGAGATGAGGAAAAGGAAATGGAAAAGAAACAAAAAATTGACTCAGATGATTCAAACAAGTGATTCAGAAGTGGAAGAAAATAAGAAATTCAAAACAAGCAAATTGGTAGAAAGATCATCCTAGAGAGCAAATAATTGGAGACCCCACAGTTGGTGTTCAGACAAGAAGAAGAGTAGTAAGTAACTACTCTCTATTATCCAACATTGAGCCCAAAAATGTTGTTGACGCAAGCAAAGATGAAAGTTGGATGAAGGCAATAAATGAAGAATTAGATCAGATCGAGAAAAACAAAACTTGGGAGTTAGTACCAAGACCTGCAAATAAAAATATAATCGGTACTAAATGGGTCTTTCGAAACAAATTGAATGAAGACGGACAGGTAGTCGGGAATAAAGCAAGATTGGTATGTAAAGGCTATGCACAAGTTGAAGGTATTGACTTTGAGGAAACCTTTGCACCTGTGGCTAGACTAGAGGCAATTAGAATGTTTCTGGCTTTAGCAGTTTACAAGAATTTCAAAGTTTATCAAATGGATGTGAAATCAGCATTTTTGAATGGGAAACTTGAAGAAGAGGTTTATATTGAGCAGCCAGATGGTTTCCAACTTGGTGATGATCCCAACTTGGTTTGCAAGTTGAAGAAAGCATTATATGGCTTAAAACAGGCACCCTGAGCATGGTATGCAAGGCTAGACAACTATCTTACTCAACAAGGGTTCAAGAAAGGTATGGTGGATAGTAATTTGTATGTCAAAACAAAAAATGGCCATCTTATTGTTCTTGTTGTATACGTAGATGATATCATATTTGGCAGTAGCAAAGATGAGTCGTGTAAAGATTTAGCAAATAAGATGCAGAAAGAATTTGAAATGTCAATGATTGGTGAACTTTCGTATTTCCTCGAGTTGCAAGTTAATCAAAATGAGAAGGGCATATTTATTTCTCAAATTAAATATGTGAAAGAGATGCTAAAAAAGTTCACAATGGAGGATTGTAAGCCAGTTAGCACTCCCATGATGACAAATTGCAAGTTGAGCAAGGATGACAAATCTCCACATGTTGATCAAACCATGTACAGATCTATGATTGGGAGCTTATTGTACTTGACAACTACCAGACCAAATATTTTGTAGGCAGTATGCATGGTAGCACGATTTCAGGCTAGTCCCAAGGAGACTCATGTGACAACAATGAAGAGGATTCTTCGGTACCTCAAGGGTACTATGGAGTATGGGTTATGGTATCCGAAAGGTAAGGACTTCACCCTTATTGCGTATTCAGATGCAGATTGGGCAGGATGTGTAGATGACAGAAAGAGTACCAGTGGAGGTGCATTCTATCTTGGAGACAGGTTGGTCGCGTGGCACAATAAGAAACAAGAGTCAGTCTCCTTATCCACAGCAGAGGCAGAATATATTGCAGCGACAACGTGTTGTACGCAGGTATTATGGATGAAACAAACCCTGAAAGATCTTGGTATTAACTTCAGTGAGCCAATTTCAGTTAAGTGTGATAACACCAATGCCATTAACATCTCAAAGAATCCGGTTATGCATTCTCGCACAAAACATATTGCTATCCGGTATCACTTTTTGAAGGAGAAAGTTGCGAAAGGTGAGGTTAAGTTGGATTTTGTTCCAACAAGAGAGCAAGTAGCGGATATCTTCACAAAACCATTGCCCAAGGAAGTCTTTGAGTACCTTCGCAATAAATTGGGAGTGGTCACGCTTCCCAAGAATTGACTAGCTATCGGGACCACATTCTCAGGGGGAGCATTTGTGTATTTGTTTATCTTTTTGCTCATGTTTGTGATTTTTGCTAAGTGTAATAATTTTTGCCTGAGAATGTTGTGCATGGACTCAGGGGGAGTTTGCAGTAGCCCTTTGGTATTGTTGTCAAAGGGGGAGAAGAGTTACAAGAAATTGCACGTGTGTTGCCAACAATTCCAAAGGGGGAGATTGTTGAGCAAGGTGCAACGACAATATTGTCATTGTTGTCAACACAATCAGATAGATCGGTTGATGCAGTGGACAGGAGTTCAGAGGTTATTCAGAGTATGTACAGTGATGTTAAATGCTTATGAGGATGTTTTTGATGTTTGGGTGAAGTTGTTACAGGTTGTTTGTGCAAAGTTGAAAAAATCGTCATGTTGTGGCTGCTCCACAACGTACCCCAAAATTGGGGACCCACCTTTTTGCATATTTTCCAAGAAGACCGAAGTGGCCCATATGCTAAAGATCAAAGAAAAATCAAGGAGAAAAAAGTGTCGCGATATCGCGACATGTTACATTTTCACGACCAAAAGAGAAGAGAAAGAACAAGAAAAAAAAGTGTCGCGACATGTTGCATTTTCGTGACTCAAAAAGGGCAGGCAGGCAGAGAAACAAAAGTGTCACGATATCGCGACATGTTGCATTTTCGCCAAAGGAACAGAGTAGTTGACAAGTGCGTCTGATATTAGTGATGAACACTAGGATAGTGAAACTGAAGACTGCATAGTGACGTGGACCTATAAGGAATAAATCGAAGATTGAATAAGGTAATTTGTCACATAAGGACAAAATTCAATGAATAAGACAAAACGTTACATAAGGAATCTTTAATGATTTGAAATCATCTAAGATGGTCGTTACACATGGAAAGAAGCGGACGCATGCCCATGTGGAGAAAAGGAAACGAAGGGCCACAAAATAGAAATGAAAAGCCTTTTTGGAAACCAAAACACATGCATGCACAAGGGAAGGAGAAAACGAACAATCATGGAAGGAGAAAACGAACAATCATGGAAGGAGAAACAAAAATTTTTTAGAGGTTTTAAATATGCCATTCAAAGAGGCCATAAGAGGTTGGTGCTCCTTTCTGTTGGTGCAGATAAATCAGGGGTTGGTGCTCCTTCCAGTGGGTGCTGGTAAATTGATTGTAAAGTTGGTGCTTTGCAAAGGCTGGATTTGGATGGGAGTCCAAACAGATCATTTTGAGGATGTAGCCAAATCGGTGAACCTCGGTACATCTTGTGTTGTGTGATGTTCTCTTGTTATACTTGCTTTATTTGGTTTCAAGTTTTCATTGTTTCGGCTTTAAGAGTTGAAGATTTAAGTTTTAAAAGAGCTACACTGATTCACCCCCCTCTCAGTGTCATTGTGAGACTAACACTATCCTTGAATGATTTGACATAATTTTTCTTCAAGATCCTTTCGTGTAAAACCCTAGATCCTCTTCAAATGAATTAAAACCCTAGCAATAAAGGCGTCCCTCTATGGCTAACAATCAGGATCTGATATGATATGAAGAGTTATACCCAAACTTATTCAAGAATAATTAATACAAAAATAAATAACTCAGAAAAAATAACTCACAATAAATCATGCACATAGAACACATAATATTTACCCTGGTTCACCCAATATGGGCTACTCCAACAAACAAGAGCCACACCTCCTTTGATATTATTATTCACTCCTTTCCCGTAATGGGACATTACAATAAATATAAAGGAAAATCTTACAACCCTAAACCATAATGTGGTATTAGAATACCATGGGCACAATACCATGGGCTAAAACCACCCATACCCACTAATCACGTGAATCCCACTGCCTCTGAAAATAGCTTCAATAATTTTTTTTGAAAAAGTAGGAGCCCAAAAAAATTTCTAGGGGCATTGCCCCTTGTCCCCCATCAGGGGGCTTCTGCCCCCCCAAACCCCCCTGGCCCACTCATCGACGAGCAGGGCCACCGAAGATGAGTCTTGCCGTACAATTTTTCCTCTGCAAAGAATGAGACACATCCAACAGTAACAATGCAACCATTAACACAACAACCAAGGAGATGCATGAGGAAACAAAAATAAATAAAGCATATAAATCCTCTCTACATAAATCTAGATAGGGATTCAAGCAAGCAGAAACTAGAGGAAAATACCTCTACAATAACACTCTAATATTTTTTCTCCAGTCGATCCTCCTATTCGTGCTATTGATTCTCCAAAACTTGGTAGCCCAAAAAATATATAGAGCTCGAGAGAAGATCAAAGGTTGGGAGATTTTCATCCATTTCTTCTTTCGTGCAACTTACCACCCATTATATTTTACCATGGTTTTCCATCATGTTACACAAAAATGTAATGTTTTCTTTAAAACTCATGTTGCAAAGATTTCCAACAAGCCAATATTTCCACTTTTATTTTTTCCACTTTCCAACCTTTATAAATATTAATTAAACTTCCTTTACAAAGGTTACCTATTAAATTTAATATTAGCCTACTAATTATTATAAGGTAAAATATTAAATCATTCACTTAAACATTATTAATAACATTATTATTTTCTAATGCTACCAACATTAGAATAATAATAATTAATTATCTATCCTATAAATTAAATTAATATCAACTGTTAATAATAATTATTAACATTGGTATTAATATGTTAAGTATTAAATATACCAGGGGGTTTCCTCCTAAGAGGCCTAGAAAATGATCTAGTGCTTTAATGATCAATAAATTTGAAGGTTGAAGGTGCGTGGAAGACTAGAGGTTGAAGGAGTGTGGAAGGTTGGAGGCTAAAGGAGCATGGAAGGTTGAATGATGAGTTAATATTTAGAGTATCAAGGTTAAAGGAGCATGGAAGGTTGTGTTGGTTGAAGAAGCATGGAAGGTTGGGTTGGTTGAAGGAGCATGGAAGGCTGAATGATGAGTTGATCTTTAGAGTGTCAAGGTTAAAGGAGCATGGAAGGTTGGGTTGGTTGAAGGAGCGTGGAAGGCTGGACTAGCTTAAGGAGCTACAACAAAAGGCTAGGATGGTTGAAGAAACATGGAAGGTTGGATTGGCTAAAGGAGCTACAATGAAAGACTAGGATGGTTGAAGGAACGTGGAAGGCTGATAAGGCTGAAGGAGCGTGGAAGGCTGGGCCAAATTAAGGAGTTGCAATAGAAGGTTGGGATGCTAAGTGGAATACTGGGAAGGCTAAATGAGTGTGGAATACTACTTACAATGAGAAAAAAAATTGTAAAGTGCGAAGGATTAGGGTTTTTTACTTAAAAATATCTCATCTTTTAGGAGTCATCTTCGTGAAGAGTTATCTGATTTAGCTGATTCTTGGACCAACTTGCACAAAACTTGAATATATTTAAAATGAGTGGTCATATAAAAAAATCTAAGAAATATTGATGGATATACGATCCTATGAAGTCAACCATTCAAAAAAAGAGCAATGACGATTTTTCAAGTTGTGAAAAATAAAATTGCAAAGTGCGAAGGATTAGGGTTTTTTTCTAGAAAAATATTTTATCTTTTAGAGCGAAGAGTTATCTGATTCAACTGATTCTTGAACCAACTTGTGCAAAATTTGAATAGATTTAAAATGAATGGTCATATGCAAAAATCTAAGTAATATTGACAGAGATATGACCCTGTGAAGTCAACCATTCGAAACAAGGGCAATGATGATTTTTCTGAAGAACACAAGCTTATACTAAGAGGGGGGTGAACAATATAGCGCCCACTTTTTACTTTCTTTCCAAACCAATATCAATTAGTGTCCTCAATTGCAATTACCAAATACAGTAGTGTGCATTAATAACATAGATAGCAATAGTAAGCAAGTGCACAAATCACCACACACAATTGAGACACAAGATTTAACGTGGTTCCCCCAATGTGGGGTAGTCCACAAGATAATCTCCTTATAATATTTCACAAAGAAATAGGGATCCTTATCCCAATACAAATGATTACTTTGATCTGCTCAAAGCTAGGCTATCCTGATCTGCTTAGGTGGGCTCCACTGATCTGCTCAGCTAGGCTCTCCACTGATCTACTCAGCTAGGCTATCCACTGATCTACTCCTAGTGCAATCCATCTAATCTACCCATCAGCTATCCACTATCTAGCTATCCCCTAGCTATCCATCTATCCAGCTAGGCTATCCACTAATCTGCTCAGCCAATCCAGTCCTTCCATCATCTATCTATCTCAGCTAGGCTATCCACCGATCTACTCGAGCTAGGCTATCCACTGATCTACTCAGCTAGGCAATCCATCCATCTACCACACACTTCTACTCTCTCTCTACATCTGCTCATCTAGGCAACTAGTGTTGATGAGTTTTTCTATTTCTATTCTATCTCTTTCACTGCTCACAAATCTGCCTCAATGCCTTCTCACAAGGCTCAAACAATCCTGCTCATATGTTATCCCAAATCTATCCTCAAAGCCTTCACAAAAGGCTCAAGCAATGATGCTCAAATGTTATCCCAAATATATCCTCAAAGCCTTCACAAAAGGCTCAAATATGCTCAAATATTGTCCCAAATCTATCCTCAAAGCCTTCACAAAAGGCTCAAGCAATCATGCTCAAATGCTGTCCCAAATCTATCCTCAAAGCCTTCACAAAAGGCTCAACCAATGATGCTCAAATGCTGTCTCAAACTATTTCCTCAAAGCCTTCTCAAAGGCTCAACCAATCATGCACAAATAGCACTCAAATATCAACCACAAATCAATGAAGGCAAGGCTCAATGATGAACTCAACAATGAATGGCAATGTACTCTTCAATGGATGACAACAATGATCCACAATGATCTCAAAAATGTATGACAAATACTCTCTCAAATGGATGACAACAATGCTCAACAATATACTCTCAAATGTATGGCAAATGAGCTCTCTAATGAAAACCTCTCCAAGCAATAACAATGAGGACTTCAACCAACCAAGGACAATCTCCACAAGTAATAGCAATAGGTTCTCAATAATATCTTCCTCATGCAATGTCAATAAGCTCTCAAGAAACAAGCACAACTCCCTCAAGCAAAGAGCTCTCAAATAGCCAACAATGATCTCCTCAAATGAAAGACAAATGTATCCACAAGTGACTAGCAAATGATCTCCTCAATGGTCTCAAATAGAGGCAATGTACTCAACAAGTAACCAACAATACTCTCCTCAAAACAATAGCAAAAACCTCCTCAATAGTGGCAATACTCTCAATGAACTCCACTAAAGCAATTATGAACTCAAGCATCAATTTTATCCATAAAATTGATTTTCTAATCCATCCACTTCCTCTCAATAGTCAAGGCACATAATCAAGCAATTTGTCTTCAACTTCAAACCCTAACTCATGTGCATGTCTTCTAACTCAAGGTAGCAATTAACTAGGTCTCAAGTTCCTAATTTTAATTTCATAATAAAACCATGCACTAGGACATATACATGTTCAACACTTTACAACCTTATAACTCCCCAAAATAATTAAATAAAAAACAAAACCCCCTTCCTTTTTTTTTTTTTTTTCCCCCCCTTATACCTCCACAAGTACACACAATAATTTTCAATTATTTAATTCAACACCTTATAACTCCCTAAATACACATAGCAATAACAAATAATATCTCAACACCTTATATCTCCCTAAGCACACACAACAATCATTTATTTCCAACAAATACCTTATGACTCCCTAATTTTGGAAGAAATGATTTTAATGCACCACAACTTTGGCAATATCAACTATTACCATGCGCTAGAGATAAATACCTTTTTATGAAGTTCGTAGCCTCCGCAACCTTTGAAAATGTTAATGTCTTTGCCAAAAATCAATGCACCTTTACCACCTTCAAAATCATCAATGTTTTGCCCAAAAATCAATGCGCCTTCACACCTTCGTGGGAGTCGAACTCTATTCCTCCTTGCTTGCGTTGTGAAGTGCTTACCACGTGAGTGTTGGCCCACATTGGGATTTAATCCCAAACACTTCCTTTAATATCTGCGCTCGGTTGTCAAAACGAAATCAATCTCTCACAAAAAACTTTTGCTCCTGGCGGGATTCGAACATAGACCTCTCCTGTGCAAAGATGATGCCCTGCCAACTATGCTACGCTATCCAGTGTGACGTCAGTTTCGAAGCTTCCGATTTTGTCTTTGCCCTTGAGTTCAATATTTTATTTTGCCTCTACGTTGCCTCCCTTCGACGACTCTCTCTCATGCGCTAATTATTCTCCTATCTCCACAATGAAATAACCAAAGTCTTCTTTGATTTATATGCCTTTCAATGCCTTCGAATGACGTCGGCAAACTTTGATTTGCCATCCTAACCTTTGCACGTCGGTGGATAATTTAATTAAACTTTAGACCTTAGAATTATTAAATAAATATTTAATAATTCATCTCTTATCTTTGAATTGGGATATCTCCTTCGTTCTTTTGAATTTTGCCATGAAAATTTTTGCACCTAGGTTTTATTGAAAAAACCTTTTCATCCATCATCATTTGGAGATGTCTTAGCACATTGGTTTTAATGAAAAACCCTTTCCAATGGTTTTAATAAAAACCCTTTCCGTTGGTCTAATTAAAAAACCTTTCCATCGGTTTTAATAAAAACCCTTGCCATTGGTTTTAATAAAAACCTTTACCATTGGTTTTAATAAAAACCATTAATATAATATTTAAAAATTAAATATTATATGCCTCTTGTGCCACAAAACCCTGTATATATCCATGCTCTCCAAAATGTCATAAATGAATATTTATGAAGTGCTTTTGCCACCAAAACTCAATGTGATCCATGTGACATCAATGACAACACAAAATAACTCAAATTGCCAACAATCTCCCCCTTTGTCATTGATGGCAACACCTCTAATGCAAAACACCACAATCACTACAAAAACCATCTCTGAGAATCAAAGTTGCTCCCCTGACTCAATACTCTCTATGGAGGCTGCTCCCCCTATCTCAATGCTCTCTTTGGAGGCTGCTCCCCCTAACTCAATGCTCTCCCCCTTACTCAAATCTCTCCCCCTTTGACATCAATGGCAAAAAGGGACACCTATGGGGCTAAAATATATGACTCTTAAGCTTAGCCCCCCCACCACCTTCTCTCTTGAGGTGATTAATTTTGGGGTGGGAGTATTTTTACTCCCATATTACATTGTTCCTTTCCTTTGTCAACTTCCTTCCACTTCTTTCTGATATCCTTTTCTTGATGAGTTACTTGATCTTCTTGTCTTGAACCTGTTTGACCTTCTTGCCTTGAGACTCGCTTGAACTTCTTGCCTTGAACCTATTTGGAATTGAGTCCTACACCATTTTGCAATATGTCCAAAGTTATTGCAATTAAAACACTTGATATTGTAGCCTTTGGATGGTGCCCATGTTCTGAATTCTTTCTTGAAATCATTTCCATATCCATTCCTTTCCTGAACCCTATATTGTGAGGTTCTATTTTCATAATCATTATGACCATGACCTCTGAATTGTGTAGCTCTAAGACCAAAACCATGTTGCTCATTTTATTTGCACTGAGAAGCTCTATGACCAATCTTGTTGCATAAGAAGTAGTGTCCTTGAAAAACATACCTTCTTCCTTTGAAGTTCCTTCTAGCAAAATCAAACTTCTTTGATCCATAGACCCTGCAGTGTATAGCCCTGTGTCCAAATCCATTACAAGAAAAACAATGTCCTTGGAAAGCCCTTTGTTCATGCCTTGGTTCCTCATACCTTTCTTGACCATTATCCTTGTGATCATATTTGACTTGTGCATTGTATCTTTGATCCTTCCTTGTAGTATCTAAATCCTCTTCCTTAACTTCTTCCTTGCTTTCCTCTTCAAGAATTTCTTTGCCTCTTGAACTTGATTCACCTATCTCAAAACAAGATCCAAACTAGATATTTGGAGCCATAGGAGCTTTGGAACTTTCTTCATGAATCTTAGGTGCTTCCTTGCTTTCATATTTTACAACTTCCTTTCCTTTTGAGTGTGATTCCCCAAACCTGAAATATGAGACCTTTGGTGCTTTGGAACCTTCCTCTTCTTTTTCTTTATTTGTGTCAAATAGCAAATTGGCACACATCTCTATAGCCTCTGAAATGCAAGTATCCATTTCTGCTGCTTCCTTTTCTTTGGAAACTGGTTCTTCCTTATAAATTTCTGAAACAAAACCTCCTGATACAAATAGAGGTCCTTGTGTGTTTATTTTTTATTTCCCTTCTTCATAACCAAGCCCTGTCTTTATAAATGGATCTCGTTGTAAATCCAAAAAGTTATCCAAAGTTTTTGAATTCCTTTGAAATCGTGCTAACTCATTTATGTAGGTCCCCAAACATTTCTGATCTTCTTCTTCTAACTGATTACATCTTTCTTTCTTCTTCTTCAATTGCTCAGAAATAGTGATGCCAAGCTCTTTTGTTTCTTGAAGCTCTTTTTCCAAATCTTGAATGTGTCGATTAAGCATTACTTTGACCTTTTCATTTTCATGAACCTTATTTTTAAGCCTTTTGATTTTCCTTTTCAATCTCTTGATTTCATTTTCTTGTTTTGTGGATTCCTCTTCTTCATCATCACTGTTGTTGGAATTGTCACTAGAACTGCTGCTAGAACTATTACTAGAACTGCTGCTTTCTTTTTCCACAAATAAACTTTCCTTGTTGCAATTGTTGTAGTACGTGCAATCATCATCTAAATGCCCAAAGTCTCTGCATATGAAGCATTTTAGTATTCTTAGACCCTTCTTGTACCTGTTTGCTTGCTCAATGGCTATAGCAAGCTCTTCATGTCGTTCTTCGATAGATATATCCTCTTCTTTATCTTCAATACCTAGGAATAGGTGTTCTTGCCTTTCTTCACTTATTCCAAAGAATGTACATTCTTCTTCGTCTGACTGGTCTTCATTGTTGTGATCTGAGCTATCATTTGCTTCTTCAATGTAGAAAGTTTTCTTTGTCTTACGAAAACTTTTCTTCTTCTCATGCTTGCTTTGCTTGTACCTGTCATCTTTGTCATGCTTATGCTTTCCTTCTTCTTTTCTTCTGTGACCCTATTTTTCATCATCATTGTTTTCTTCATGTGGACACTTGTTTGCATAGTGACCATAATCACCACACTTGTAGCATCTGACTTTCTTCATATCCCTGTAATTCCTTGAGTCCTTTTTCTTTTTGATGAAGTTAGCTTCCTCATCATTATCTGAATCTCTATCTGTCTCTGGATCTTTCCCTTTATTTTTCTCTGAAGCCTTGAATGCAATTCCTTTCATTGGAGCCTGATGCTTATCTATCCTCATCTCATAAGCTGTGAGAGTTCCTTGTAGTTCTTCCATTGTTAGCTTGTCAATATCCATTGTTTCTTCTATCGCTGAAACCTTTGCATCATACTTCATGGGAAGTGATCTCAAAACCTTTTGAGTAACATCTGATTCTTTCATCTCAAATCCTAGGCCTCTCATGGTGTTAGCAATCTCATCAACTCGAAGTAAAAACTTTGCAATATCTTCAGAATCTTCCATTTTCAATTCCTCAAATCTTCTTCTATGAGTTTGTAGTTTTGCCAACTTTACCTTGGAATCTCCTTCATAGGTATTCCACAACTTGGTCCACATTTCATTAGCTGAATTACATACCATGACTTTTGCAAAATCTGTCTCACGTAGCCCACTCAGAATACAATTCATTGCCTTTGCATTGATCTCAACTAATTTCTTGATAGTTTCATCTATCTCGGGATCACCTTCAACCTTGTACTCTTTTGCAACCATCTGCCATACCTCATATCCTTGTGATATCAAGTAGTTCTTCATTCTCATGCTCTAGAAAGCATAATTGTTACCATCAAATAGTGGAGCCTTACTTGTAGATGATCCATTCTATGAAGCCATCTATGTTCTTGTAGAATCTACCCTCAAGTTGTTAGCCTTTCTGAAGGAACCCGCTCTGATACCAATTGAAGAACACAAGCTTATACTGAGAGGGGGGTGAATAGTATAGCACCCACTTTTTACTTTCTTTCCAAACCAATATCAATTAGTGTCCTCAATTGCAATTACCAAATACAATAGTGTGCATTAATAACATAGATAGCAATAGTAAGCAAGTGCACAAATCACCACACATAATTGAGACACAAGATTTAACATGGTTCCCCCAATGTGGGGTAGTCCACAAGATAATCTCCTTATAATATTTCACAAAGAAATAGGGATCCTTATCCCAATACAAATGATTACTTTGATCTGCTCAAAGCTAGGCTATCCTGATCTACTCAGGTGGGCTCCATTGATCTACTCAACTAGGCTCTCCACTGATCTACTCAGCTAGGCTATCCACTGATCTACTCAGCTAGGCAATCCACTGATCTACTCAGCTAGGCTATCCACTGATATACTCAACTAGGCTATCCATTGATCTGCTCAACTAGGCTATCCACTGATCTACTCAGCTAGGCAATCCACTGATCTACTCAGCTAGGCTATCCATTGATCTACTCAACTAGGCTATCCATTGATCTACTTAGCTAGGCTATCCACTGATCTACTTAGCTATGAAATCCATTGATCTACTCAACTAGGCACTCCACTAATCTACTCAGCTAGGCACTCCACTGATCTGCTCAGCTAGGCAACTAGTGTTGATATATTTTTTATTTTCTATTCTATCTCTTTCACTACTCACAAATCTGCCTCAATGCCTTCTCACAAGGCTCAAACAATCCTGCTCATATGCTATCCCAAATATATCCTCAAAGCCTTCACAAAAGGCTCAAAATGATGCTCAAATGCTATCCCAAATCTGTCCTCAAAGCCTTCATAAAAGGCTCAAGCAATGATGCTCAAATGTTGTCCCAAATCTATCCTCAAAGCCTTCACAAAGTCTCAAGCAATGATGCTCAAATGCTATCCCAAATCTATCCTCACAAAAGCTCAACTCAAATCTGTCCCAAATTCTATCCTCAAAGCCTTCTCAAAGGCTCAACCAATCACTCTCAAGTAGCACTCAAATCTCAACCACAAATCAATGAAGGCAAGGCTCAATGATGAACTCAACAATGAATGGCAATGTACTCTTCAATGGATGACAACAATGATCCACAATGATCTCAACAATGTATGACAAATACTCTCTCAAATGGATGACAACAATGCTCAACAATATACTCTCAAATGTATGGCAAATGAGCTCTCTAATGAAAACCTCTCCAAGCAATAACAATGAGGACTTCAACCAACCAAGGACAATCTCCACAAGTAATAGCAATAGGTTCTCAATAATATCTTCCTCATGCAATGTCAATAAGCTCTCAAGAAACAAGCACAACTCCCTCAAGCAAAGAGCTCTCAAATAGCCAACAATGATCTCCTCAAATGAAAGACAAATGTATCCACAAGTGACTAGCAAATGATCTCCTCAATGGTCTCAAATAGAGGCAATGTACTCAACAAGTAACCAACAATACTCTCCTCAAAACAATAGCAAAAACCTCCTCAATAGTGGCAATACTCTCAATGAACTCCACTAAAGCAATTATGAACTCAAGCATCAATTTTATCCATAAAATTGATTTTCTAATCCATCCACTTCCTCTCAATAGTCAAGGCACATAATCAAGCAATTTGTCTTCAACTTCAAACCCTAACTCATGTGCATGTCTTCTAACTCAAGGTAGCAATTAACTAGGTCTCAAGTTCCTAGTTTAATTTCATAATCAAACCATGCACTAGGACATATACATGTTCAACACTTTACAACCTTATAACTCCCTAAATTCATTAACATAAACAACAAGCACCTATGCTTTTATTTATTTGTTTTCACACCTTATAACTCCACAAGTACACACAATAATTTTCAATTATTTAATTCAACACCTTATAACTCCCTAAATACACATAGCAATAACAAATAATATCTCAACACCTTATATCTCCCTAAGCACACACAACAATCATTTATTTCCAACAAATACCTTATGACTCCCTAATTTTGGTAGAAATTATTTTAATGCACCACAACTTTGGCAATATCAACTATTACCATGCGCTAGAGATAAATACCTTTTTATGAAGTTCGTAGCCTCCGCAACCTTCAAAAATGTTAATGTCTTTGCCAAAAATCAATGCGCCTTTACCACCTTCGAAATCATCAATGTTTTGCCCAAAAATCAATGCGCCTTCACACCTTCGTGGGAGTCGAACTCTATTCCTCCTTGCTTGCGCTATGAAGCGCTTACCACGTGAGTGTTGGCCCACATTGGGATTTAATCCCAAACACTTCCTTTAATATCTGCGCTCGACTGTCAAAACGAAATCAATCTCTCACAAAAAACTTTTGCTCCTGGCGGGATTCGAACACAGACCTCTCCTGTGCAAAGATGATGCCCTGCCAACTACGCTACGTTGTCCAGTGTGACGTCAGTTTCGGAAGCTTCCGATTTTGTCTTTGCCCTTGAGTTCAATATTTCATTTTACCTCTACGTTGCCTCCCTTCGATGACTCTCTCTCATGCGCTAATTATTCTCCTATCTCCGCAACGAAATAGCCAAAGTCTTCTTTGATTTATATGCCTTTCAATGCCTTCGAATGACGTCGACAAACTTTGATTTGCCATCCTAACCTTTGCACGTCGATGGATAATTTAATTAAACTTTAGACCTTAGAATTATTAAATAAATATTTAATAATTCATCTCTTATCTTTGAATTGGGATATCTCCTTCGTTCTTTTGAATTTTGCCATGAAACTTTTTGCACCTAGGTTTTATTGAAAAAACCTTTTCATCCATCATCATTTGGAGATGTCTTAGCACATTGGTTTTAATGAAAAACCCTTTCCAATGGTTTTAATAAAAACCCTTTCCGTTGGTCTAATTAAAAAACCTTTCCATCGGTTTTAATAAAAACCCTTACCATTGGTTTTAATAAAAACCATTAATATAATATTTAAAAATTAAATATTATATGCCTCTTGTGCCACAAAACCATGTATATATCCATGCTCTCCAAAATGTCATAAATGAATATTTATGAAGTGCTTTTGCCACCAAAACTCAATGTGATCCATGTGACATCAATGACAACACAAAATAACTCAAATTGCCAACATTTTCAAGTTGCAAAAAATGAAATTGCAAATATTTGCCAACTAGGGTTTGAATGATGGGAAGAACAATAAAGGGATATGACTTCGGCAAGGAAGGAAACTAGCAATTCAGATTTGGTAAAGCAAACTATGATAGTGAGATGCTTTGGAAATATTACTTTAATAAGATGCAAGGCATAAATAGTAGAGGTAAAGTTTTGGCATTGTGAAGGTTTCTATAGTAAAATGTCAAGAAATATGCTAAATTTTAGAGTTATTATATTCATACAAAAATTTGAAAAGAGTTAGAAAATGAAAATCAAGAATTCAGATATTTTATGTAAAATGGTGTAGGTTTCTAAATATAGCATCTCAATTGAGATGAGAAGTGTATCTATTTGTAAACTCTCAAGCTCTAAAGAAGAGAGATGTAATTTATCAAGGTTGGAGGACCCGAGTACAACCCCTTATTATCTAGCAAAAAAAAATGTTAAGTATAGTAATACCAACATTATTATTAATACCCATCCAGATGAAAATATTAACCATCAATTTTTATGCTTTCAAACAAATGCATAATACGTCTAATGCAAATAAATAATACACCACATTATTTTTTCCTTAAGTAGGTGGCTCTTTAAGATTACCAATGTTGTCATCTACCTACTAATGCATAATACATCCAATGCAATAATACACCACATTATTTTTTTCTTAAATAGGTGGCTCTTTAAGATAACCAGTGTTATCACCTACCTACTAAGGAAGGTTCCTTTGTAATACCAACCTCCTTGCCCAATGGGGTATTCAAACAACAAAAATATATATGTATGCAAATGCATCTATATGAAGGGTATTCTTTTACCCTTGAGTTATCGATGAACAAATCATCAACCATCATTTCTATTTTTGTCTCTCAATCCTGGTGGTTGTCCAAAACTAATCCACCCATGAGAGCACTTGGTCTTGCAACCATAAATTTTATTAGCAGTACCATATTCTAAACATAATATAATCAAAGCATAAAATGCAGCTAAATCACATTCCTTGATAATAAATGAGATTATATATTTGATATCCACACATCAATATATAAATTGGATATCAAGAACAAGTCCTAGCAAGGAGGGTTGTTACACATAAAATCACAAACATTGATCCAAACACCATGTCATTCAAACCCTATGTATAAAAACATGCTAGCATTATGACTATGCATAAAAAACCTAAAGTTAATTAGATGATCAAGCTTCCCACTTAAAGGGGTGGACTTGGCACCATTTATTTTTAGGATGCATGCATTGAGGGACACATGTCAAAACATCATTTAATCATTGACTGTTCTTATTTTTGAGCTTTAGAAAAGTTAGAAGGAAAAATATCATAAAAGATGACAAAAAATGATAATTAGGGGAAGGGAATCACAACACCAATAGCTCATTGTTGTCCTACTCAAGGACTAACAAAGTTAGTCCACCCCTATGCCATATATTGTATGAAACTCTCCACCACCTACGAAGTTAGTTGTTAGTGCTATTAGTGCTATTTTTACAAATATAGAGAAAGTAAGTGTGATCTCAAAGAAGTAAAAAAGAGTCTAGCATGAGTGAGAGTTAGCAAGCCAATCTAGCTAGAGAAGATAGTCTCTTTGTATAAGGTGTGGCTAAAATTGTTAGAGTGATGGTGTGGAGCATGTTGTTAGGAAAGTCCATAAGAAGTAAAGGCTCAAAAAGGAGACCACATTCACTAACAAGGCAGTCTAGTGAGCATTCATGAAACTTTGCAGTTTGTATTTATAATAAGGTTCATTTTGTTTTTATTGTGCATCTTTTATGCTGCCATCATTTACTAATTTTCATGTTGTTATAAATTGTTATTGTAAATGCGAGTTCTATGTTAGCATACCACTAGTAGATAAATATTATACATAAATCATAATAACTATAGTGAAAGGATCAGGGAAATTGTGAGCATACCATATTTTGACATTTTTTGTTATGTTGATGGGATTAGTCCTCTTTGGTGGTGGTGTTGCCTAGTAACTCATTTTTACTGTAGTAACACTAGAATTTACTTTATGTTAAAATCTATTTATTGGGGTCATTGCTAAGTATTACCATTAGTTAATCTCCTTCTTATAGAACTTGTTTGTTATATCATAGGTGTACTTGTTCCTGAAGTATGATCAACAAGTGTATATTTTGGTGATCTCATGGATAGTTTGTGAGTACTTCATCATAGTCTACCATATAATTTACCTTGGGTATAAGAGTAAGGAATTGATAAGCATAATCTGGTAAATTTGCTATTCAGTGTACTCTACAAGTAGATTCAAATTCTAGTTCATGAGTCCTTGGCTCTTTCACCAATAAGAGTTGTACTTAGGATTCTAAGGATGTAGTAAAGATGTAAAAATTCTTGTCTTCTCAACCCAATATTTTAGAAATATGAAGACACTAATTCAAGAATATAAGAGAGCATGCATTTGTAATGGATTAACATAGAGTAATCAATGGGTGAAGATCCTTCGATATTTTTGAATGGTGTTACTTTAAGATGGTATGAGACACAAGAGGATCATATCAAGAATTCATAGGATGAGATTAGTGAAAATGTTATTAAGGAGTATAGCCTATGACATAAAGTAAAATTTCATGATTACTATGCATGAGTGCATGAGTTTTAGAAGAAAGTGAAGGTCTAGCTAAAAAATTAGAACTTGCCTAATGGCCTTATGAAGGGTGTGGATAACATGCTTTATAAACATTTTTTAATAGGTCCAAAGGCAATAATTAGGCCAAAGGTAAATTATGAGGAACTTGCCACTACCCAATGCACATATGAGGTTGTAGAGTGGTAAGAGGAGAGTCTAAAGGAGAGCTAATTCCACCAACACTAGTCGCTTTGGTAGCTTCTAGCTATGTTCCACAACTAGCAACACTAGTAACAACAACAAATCCATATTCCTCTACTATTGTAGATAAAGTAGAAGATATAATTAAGAATATAGGATAACTTGCAATTAATTTGTTGAGAGTGGATGAACCTTAAAAGGATGTGTCAAGTGATTTAACCTGGCTCTACAAGAAAATGATATAAAAATTCAATGAGCCTAATCTAGAGATAAAAGTGTTAGGAAGAATTTATCTAAGGCAGTTTGCTATGAGTGCAAAGAGAAAGGACATTACAAGATAATTTACCTTGATAAAGTATCTACTTCAAGATTAAAGAGTAATGAGAAAGGCAAATCTTCAATTAACATTATTGATCTTGTTTAAAACAATGAAGAAGTTGATGGCATGGCAATGAAGCAAGCTTATGATAGGAATCCCAATGAAGGAAAGGAGGCCAAAAAGAAGAAATAAGAGCCCAAAAGGAGGAGAATAAAATTGGGAGTTCAAAAATTTTCAATCTTAGTAGGCCAGACACCTTACTCAATTATAGAGGATTTATTAAGGTAAACCACCATCACATATGGGTAGCTACTTGCATTATCGTTAGAAAAGTGAAGGAAGTTATGTAGTCGACTTAGTGCTATATGGAGAAAAATTAGTCATTGTGTTTGACATAGAAGTTGATCCATATACTCCACAAGTTGAAATATTGTGCAAAGGTATTTTTATTCTTGATGTCTTGGTAGATGGTGGAACCATTATTTAATTTAAGATATAATATACTTTTAAGACATTAGTACTAGAGATAAATAATCAATCTAACTTAAAATTGAGATCCTTGAATAAAATAAAAACAAAGCTAGTAGGATTAGTCTTTAATATAACAGTTTCAGTCATGGGAGTCACTTGTGTGTAAATTTTCAAGTAATGAAAGATGGTATCATAGCCTATATAATATTTTTAGGAACACCATGGTTGAGAAAATCCCATGCTTGTATTTATTAGTGCAAAGGATACATGACCATTGGTTAGGATCCCAAGAAAGTGAAGATATATGTGATACCTCAATGTCAAACATTGAGGATAACATAAATAGAGGAAGAAAGTGAGTGAACAACCTTAGATTATGCTAGCATGAGTGAGGTGGAAACTAAATATAAAGAATAAAGAAATGTGGATGTCTCAATGTTTGACATCCTTCCTCATGCTCCAATAGATCATCCACATCAGTTTTATGAGAAAGAGGTGAAGAATTGACTATAAAATTTATACTTTGGGAATGAATAGAAGAGCATAAAAAAGGGGATTCCTTATGGTTATTTTGTAGGTATATTCGTATGTTCACTTTTGATCAAAAATATTTATGACAAGTAGATTTTATGATGCATCAAATAAAATTGATTGATGATGCTAAACTTATAAAACAAATGCCATATGATATGAATCCAAAATTTTCCAAGTTTGTCAAGGAAGAGATATACAAGTTGTTGTATCCAAACTTCATTTTTCTAGTTGTAGCACCCTAAAATTGGCGCAGTAAAACCTTAAATAATTACAATTACTTTAGTAATAATTCAAATTCAATTTTTAACCCCCAAAACCGCTCCTAAACCGCCGTTTTACCCGTTTCCTCGTTTCCCACACCATTTTTAGAGGTTGTTTTGACCGTTTGACGATATCGTCGCCGATCAGATGATATCGCCTCAGATCGGATGATTTCGTCTGGGCTAGGACGTCCAGACGATCTTGTCCCAAAACTAATTTTTCACAATTAGTCTCTGTTCCAACGACGTCTCTAATCTGGGTAGAAGCATGTCTGCGCCGTTAGAGACCCTCCCTCATTGGAGATCTCCCAAATTGGGATGATCTCCAACCTCCTAACCTCCCTCCTAAGCCTATTTAAACTTAGGACCTCCCCTTGGCATCCCCCCGGCTGAAATTTCTTGTAACTTGACTTTACACGCACTAAAACATCCCGAATTACCATCTGCACTTGTCCTATCCAAATTTTGTTGCAGGAACCTTGTCATTCTTCAGCCGGAGCAAGCTCAGATCGTCGTAGACGATCCTGTTCAATTCGAGACGATTTCATACCAATCCAAGATGATTTCGACTGCAATCATCATTGGGGGCAATCAGTGCCCAGAGTTTGCATTTTTCTCTTCTCATCTGCTGTTTTATTCTCGTAGCTAGTCGCTTTATTTATTACTTTCTGCTATTCTGCATCTTGGAGTTCACCCATATAGTTTAATTGCATAATAAGGTCATGATTAGCTATTAAAGTGTTGCAATTCACTTGCATTTCTATTCGGGATTATCTCTTAACATCCTTATTGTCATTTTACATCATTATCCTCTATTAGCATTGCTCGCATTTTTTGTATTTGGTGTCTATTTCTCCTTTTTGTAGGTCTCTGACTGAATTCGTCGGATCTCGGACGATCCTCGCGAGTCGAAGACGATTTCGTCAAATTCCAGGCGATCCTGTCTGCTTCAAGAATCAGAACCTCCATCAGACATCCGGATCAGGTATGGCTCTGTAATTTAGCTTTTTCTCTCTGTTTCTGTTCAAATTTGTTTGTTGTATTTCATTTAGTCTGCATTTTCATAATAGAACAACTTAGATTCATTTGGCCAAACCTAGGACTCGAATGTTTAAAGATAAAACTGAACACATTAAACACATTCCCAACCTAGGCATGGAAACTGCCATTCAAACGTTTCCCGGTGAACCCACCATCCATCAAAAAATCACCATAATACACCTCCCCCGAGAGGCGGGACCTTCGCAAGGCCTCTCAGTCCGAGGTACCGTGCCATCCTTTTCACATCCCCCTTTCGGGCACGGATCCTATAGCCTAAAGGTAAGGGTGTGAAAAATTTGGAGCGATACATTTTGGTGAACCCGACGTGAATGCATTTAAAACCTTTTGAAAAAAAAAAAAAAAAAAATAGATGCATTTCAAATCATTTAAAACTAATAAGTTGCATATCATGTTTAGATGGTAGCTCCTAAGAAAAGACTAGCAGTTACTATAAATGTTGAAAACCAATTAGCAGCCATAGAAATCAATTTTGTGCTTAGTGTGCCTGAAACAGATAGAAATCAACTTTTGTGGGACGAACTTGATAGAAGACTAGGTGTCATTTCATCTAGGTCAACAAAACTTAAACAAATCAAAAGGCTTGTCCTAGATAGAATCCTGGATCCTCATCAACTCATTTTTTATCATGAACTTCGGAGAGCCTGCCATAGATGGTTAGCTTATAGGAGAGCTCTTGTGTCTTCAAAATTGTTCACCTTCGAGGAATACCTCGAGAACGCAGCCACTATACACCAGTTCCTAGGTCATGTAGAAGACCAAGAGGTCGTTCTTACGGATAGGGAAAGATGGAAGAGAGTTCCTAGAGCTGTGTTATATCGAGAGTATTGCCACGAGCTTTACTTCTATCAAACAGAATCTGAAACAGATAATATCACTATAGCACTTTTTGTCAAATTCTTGAAAGAAAATTTTCAATTTGAAGAACACTTCATGACTCCTGAAGAACTTGAGCCCATTAATGATATTTATAAATTGTTTATAGAAAACTAGATCATTGCTTTCATTATTATTATTTCTTGCGTTTTGTGTGTTGTTTGTTATCTTTATAATATTGTTATTAAAACCAGAAAAAGAATAAAGAAAAACTAAAAAACATAACAAAAAACCAAAACATTTCATTTTAAATATTGTAGTAGGTATATAATTAATATATACCTCTTAAGCTGGTTGCATATATATATATATATATATTTGCTGAAATCTAAGTTAAGCACAATGCCTAAACTTAGGAATGGTAAACAAACTGAAGGAGAAGAAGAAGATTGGTTAGGAGACAAAACAAGAAACCCAAATGTCCTTCCTGAGGATCCAATCCCGGAAGAAGAAACTCTAGACCAACAAGACGATGAGCTTGCTGTAGATGAACAAGAAGAAAATGTTAAAGAGGATGGATCCTCATCCCCTAGAATAACTCCAGATGGAACTATTGCTTTTGATAACTTAGATCATTTCTGGAAATTTTTCAATAATAACATTGGCGCTCTTAATATGGCAGTTCGTATTGATAAAGGACAAATTAGTGACACTCAAGCAGCCATGGAAGATGTGTTTAATATACACACTAATCCCTTGTCCTTTGTTGATCAAGAAAGTGATAAGGCTGGACCATCCAATAGAGATATGGTCACTATGATTCAGAACATGCAAAAACAACAGGTTACCCAACCTCCTAAAGAACCCGTTATTGAGCCTAAAATCATTCCCACACAAAAGAAACTTTCCTTCACTGCTTTACTTCGCCAAACTATTGATCAATATGCTTCAAATCAACAAAAACCTAAAATGAAGCCAAACACCAATTTCCAACAATCTGGAATACAACATAATATAACTTCAAAACTTCTTCATAACACCCTTCCTACCAACAGATTACACAATAGCAATATAGCATCTAATATTCATGTCCCTCCATCATATGCTCACAAATCCCATATTAATGCCCTATCGAACCAATATGGTGGGCAAACCAAGTAATCTGGAAGCCATGGTGAAGCAGTTAGCTTCCCGCATGGACCAGATAGATCCCTACCGTCCCTCGTACAATTATCGAGAGATGTGTAGTCAACCTTTGGATCCCATAGTTGTAGCACAACCGTACCCTAAACACTTCCCTATGCCGGTCCTGCCTATATATAAAGGAACCGAAGATCCCATAGAGCATCTTCGCATGTTTAGGATAGCATGTCATGATATATCACATGATGACTTGCTATTACTAAAAATGTTCCCAAAAAGTTTAGGTGGAATGGCATTAGAGTGGTACTATCAATTGCCCACTCATTCTTTGAGAAACTTTGAAGAAACAACTGAATATTTTGTCCATCAATTTAGTGCCTACATCGAGAGGCATGTCACCATTAAAGATTTATACAACTTAAAACAAGACAAAGATGAATGTTTTGCTGATTTCTTAGCTAGATGGAGGCAATTGATAGGAAAACCGCACTTTGTGCTACCTTATAGGGAAATGTTGGACATTTTTATTAATAATTTACAAGAACAAATATCTTATGAGTTATCAATCGCTACTTTAACTACCTTCGATCAGAGCTATAGATTTAGCTCGAAGAGTAGAAGATGCCCTCATTAGGAGAGGCCAACTTAGGAAGAAAGATGATGAGAAAACATCCAAAAATCAATATAAAAACAAACAAGTCGTAGGTGACGGAGTCACTGACAGCAAAAATGTTGCTAATATCAATGCAACAAAGACAACAAAAAAATTTATATTGAAACCTCCTGATAAACCTCCTCGAGAATTTACTAGATTGAATCAACCATTATCAACTATTTTACCTCAATTACTCGAAAGAGGCTTGATTCAATTACCAACTATCCGGGAACCTGATCCAACCATACCCGGATACAGAGCTGACTTACACTGTGATTTCCATAGAGGGCCTGGACACTCTACTAATGCTTGTAAAAGGTTGAAACATAAAATACAAGATCTGATTGATAATAATGAAATGGAGGTGCAAGCCTTCCAACCTAAACAAAATGCTCCTAATAATGCTCAAAAGAACATTCCCCAAAATCAAAATCAAAATGCTAATCAATCATTAGACATATTTCAACATCCTTTACCAAGACATGGTAAAGAGGTGGCCAATCAAATTGAGCATCATAATGTTCCTCCTCCTACCCGATATGTAGGAACTATTAGCGGACATTTACCTAATCATGATTTACAAAAATTTGACACAACTTTATCCATGGTCACGACCAGGCCCCTACATAACACTCAAACTCCAGATCCTAGTGATGTCGAATCAGATACTGAAAGTGACATGGAAATCACTTCAAACCAATCGAATAGTTCTAAAAATGAATCAGATCCTATTCAACCTATTACAGATGCTATGATTCCAGAAGAACCATTTCCTAGAAGAGTTACTACTCGAACCTCTTCTGATCAATTCCTTTCTAATGAACAAGCTATAAATGCTAGACCAAGACTTATTCAACGTCCTCAATACAACATTGTAGGTACCATCGGAGTCGTTACCAGACAACAAAGCTCAAAATTCTCAACAAGAACCAAACCAGAATGATGGATCAGCTCCATTTGTTTTGAAAAATCCCAATAAAGGGAATCATGCTTCCAATGTTCAACCTAAACCCCCTTACAATATTAATGAGCAATTATCCAATACTACAGCCAGAATTTCTCTCTTGGATTTATTAAGATCTTCTCCTACCCATAGAGATGAATTAATGCTTACATTAAGCCAAATGATGGTACCTCAAAACATTCAACCTGAAGCCATGGCCAATACTATCATCACTAGGGAAGTCGATTGTATTGACTTTCGGGATAAAGATATACCACAACATAGTTTACATAAGGATAACCCCTTATACATTACTGCCCTAATTGGAGATGTAGCCGTTAAAAGAGTTTTGATTGATAATGGTTCATCTCTAAATATTTGCACTTTTGATTTCTACCAACGATTTGGGTTTAGAAGTGATGAAATGAAGAAAACCGACATGATCATAAAAGCTTTCAATGACGAAACACAAGAAACGTGTGGAGTTATTACCATCCCATTGCAAGTTGGTCCTAGAACCTTAGATACGACCGTGTTTATTGTACATTGCCCCGCATCGTACAATATACTCTTGGGTCATCCTTGGATCAATGCAATGCGGGTTGTCCCATCAACTTTACACCAATGTGTTAAATTCGAATTTAAAAATCAGTTGGTCACTATCCATGGTGATCCTAGACCCTTTGATATGTGTGCCTTGGCAGAACCTGTTGGAGTTCAATTTTGCCCCCGCTCTGTCATCCACACATCCTAATTCTTATTTTTCATCTAAAACTGTGAAACACACACCCATAACTTCATCTATTTCTCCTCCATTAGTTTCATCCTCATATATAGATCAACAATCTTCTAAACAAACCACTCTAGAACCTCAAAAAGACCTTCAATCCATAACCAATCCTTCATGTTCCATCCCTATAATTTCAAAACCTATAGACCCATCTATTAACGCCTCCACATTATCTACATCTATCATACCTTCCACATCTAAAGATATAGAGAATGATCCTTCTACATCTTATGCTCTTTCTGATGAACTCTTACCTGATTTATCTCAAATTCTTATATCAGAAAAAACAAATGCTTCTATGCAAAATTCCATTATCTTAAATAACTTGCCGCCATCTCCTCATACTTTGGGCCTCCCACAACCTATGGGAAGTACTTACCAAGTCGGGAGTTGTGCCTTCATTTATAAAGGATATGACTGGGGAAGAATACCTCGGAATATCAAAACTCATCATGATGGATATGCTCGATGTTATTTTACTAATGAGTATATTAAAGCTAAACCTATAATGCTTAAAATGGGATATAAAGGGAAAGGCTTGGGACCTTTCCAAAATGGTATGAAAGAACCTTTCGAGGTAGAACCGTGGCCTGCCCGTTGTGGTGTGGGCTTATTTCCTAGTAAGGGTCAACCCTTTCCTTTTGAAGATGATGATCAACTCATATGTTATCAAGATTATTTGGATAGGCGTGATGATTTGCCTCTAAAACATTAGCCATTTACATGTAACATGCTATCCATAGCTTACCCTGAAATGATCGTTGAATCCGATGATGAGTTGGAAGGAGATATTTTCCATGATGTCTCCGTTGAAGAGATGTTACACAATGGGTTTTATTTTGATGGTTCTATACCTACTATAGCCCAACTTGAGGCCACGACTCCTCAAGATGAATTATCCAAGTTAACCTTAAAAGAATTACAAGAATTGGGCGTTTCACCCACCCCACCTAATTTTGAAAGAGATCTACACATGGAAGTAGAAAATGTCATTAAAATTAATATTGGAACTGAGGATAGTCCTCACATAATCAATATTGGATCAGAATTAAGTCAAGAAAAACAAGAGCAATACATTGCATTCCTTAAAGAATATGAAGATGTCTTCGCTTGGACATATGAAGATATGCCGGGTCTAGACCCTTCTGTAGTCATGCATCACCTAGTAGTCCATCCGGATGCTAAACCTGTTAAACAGAAACTTAGAAAAATGCATCCCAAAGTGGCCTTGCTAGTCAAAGGGGAGTTAGAAAAACTCCTGAATGTTGTCTTTATACAAGCCATTGATTATGCTGAATGGATCTCAAATGTAGTTCCAGTCACCAAGAAAGAAGCTACCAAAGTTAGGGTTTGCATAGATTTTAGAGATATTAACGTTGCATGCCCTAAAGATGATTTTCCTCTTCCAAACATGGACCAAATCATTGATTTTACTGCTGGGAGTGGGATGATGTCCTTAATGGATGGATTCTCTAGTTATAATCAGATCAGGATAGCTCCTGAAGATCAAGGTAAAATAGCCTTTATTACCCCTCGGGGTACCTTTTGTTGGAAAGTGATGCCATTCGGCTTAAAGAACGTAGGTGCAACCTATCAACGAGCTATGACTTATATTTTTCATGATATGATGCATGATATCCTACATGATTATGTAGATGATATTATAGCTCGCTCTATTAATGAAGATAACCATTTAGATGATTTGAGAAAAGTTTTTAATCGGTTAAGAGAATATCTTATTCGATTAAATCCAACCAAATGCATATTTGGAGTTAAGTCCGGTAAACTATTAGGGGTTATAGTTTCTTTACGTGGTATCAAAATTGACCCTCTCAAGATTGTGGCTATCACTGATATGCCCACACCTACCAATATATCCGAATTACGAAGTTTACAAGGTAAGCTTCAAGCTATCCGTCGCTTCATCGATAAGTTGGCGGACAAAACCGGTCCCTTTCTTAAGCTCCTTAAGAAGGATGTCCCTTTTAATTGGGATGACGAATGTAAGGAAGCTTTTGAACTTCTCAAACAATACCTCCTTAACCCACCAGTGCTTTCTCCACCTAGACCTGATCGCCCATTTCTCCTGTATATTTCAGCTTCAGATTTTGCCTTAGGAGCTATGTTAGCTCAACTTGATGATGAGAAACGAGAACGTGCTAATTATTATATTAGCCGAACCTTCATCAGTTATGAAACCCGCTACACAAAATTAGAAAAACTATGTCTAGCAGTCGTGTTTGCTATGCAAAAATTACGTCATTATATGCTTAGTCAGAAAACCTATGTCATTGCTAAATATGATCCCTTGAGGTATCTCATGAGTCGACCTTATTTATCGGGTCGTACAGCCAAGTGGGTTCTTGCTCTAAGCGAGTTTGACCTCACGTTCATAGGACAAAAGTCTGTTAAGGGTCAAATCATAGCAGATCAATTAGCTACTACACCCTTAGAGTCTACCCATCCCCTCATCATTGAGTTTCCTGATGAATGCCTTCAATTAGAGGCAGACCATGTTGAACAATGGTCCTTATACTTTGATGGAGCCCGATGCATGAGTGGGGCTGGTGCGGGTATTATTTTAATATCCTCGCAAAAACATCTTATTCCTCTGTCCTTCAAATTAACATTTGCTTGCACCAATAATACTGCTGAATATGAAGCTCTAATCCTTGGGTTACGCGCTGCCTTGGCGCTAAAAATTAAACATCTGTTAGTTTTTGGTGATTCTCAACTTGTCATAAATCAAATTAATGAAGTTTATCAGACCAGAGATGATAAATTGCGCCCATATAAAGCCTATGTTTTACAATTAATATCTCTATTTGATAAAGTTACCTTGGAAGCTATTCCTCGAACTAGCAACCGTGCAGTTGATGCCATGGCCGCAGCTGCATCTCTTCTGCCCTTGGAGTTAGATGACGAATATGCCACCATCATTATTCGTCGGCTCCAGGAACCCGCTTCAAATAAGTCATGCTTAGAACCTTTGGATGTGTTTCTAATTAATGAAACTACTCCTGAACCTTGGTATACGGATATATTTGATTTTCTTCAAAATGGGACTTTCCCCGCCAATTCTAATAGAAACCAACGTCGGTTATTACGTAGACGAGCAAGTCGATTTGTAATAATTGGCAATACTTTATATAGGAGATCTTTTGAAGGTATCCTATTGAGATGTTTGAATCTAGAAGAATCCAAATCAGCCTTGAGTGAAGCCCACGATGGATCTTGTGGAGGACACTTCAGTGGTAGTGTCATTGCTAAAAAGCTCCTTAGGATAGGATACTTTTGGCCTACCATGGAGAATGATGCACATGATTATGTGTGCCATTGCGACAAGTGCCAGAAACATGCTGACCTTGTCCATGCTCCTGCACAAGAACTGCAGGCTATTTCATCTCCTTGGCCCTTTTCAAAATGGGGCTTAGACATTATTGGCAAAATTAATCCTGTGTCATCTGATGGACACAAATTCATCATAACCGCCACCGAGTATTTCACGAAGTGGGTTGAAGCTATGCCTTTAGCTTCCTGCACTGGCACACAAGTCTCTAAATTTATTTTTAATCAAATCATTTGTAGGTTCGGAATTCCTGCAAATCTCATCTCGGACAATGGAACTTGTTTCAAAAATAAAGATGTTAAGAAATTATGCCAAAAATATAAGATTCAACATCGCTGGTCCACTCCCTATTATCCTTAGGGTAATGGTCAAGCAGAAGCTTCAAACAAAACCTTAATCAAAATTCTCAAAATATTGGTCAATAAATCTGGCCACGACTGGCACATTCAATTATATCCAGCCTTGTGGGCCTATCGAACTAGTGTTCGAACCCCTACTGGAACTTCACCTTTTGTTTTGGTTTATGGCGTCGAAGCCATTTTTCCCTTTGAATTAGAAGTTCCTTCTTTGGCTCTACTACTTCAAGATACCGAAGTAGGAGATGAATATCGAGATGGCAGACTCAGTCAGCTGGAACTCCTAGATGAAAAGTGCATCAATGCTTTGGAGCATCTTCGTGCCTACCAAAACAAGCTTAAAAGATCATATGCTAAGAAAGTTCGTCATCGATCCTTTGAGGTCGGCGATCTTGTTTTAAAAGAAAATAAAAAAAATACTAATGCAACTAAAGACCTTAAAGGTAAATTTGAGCCCAACTGGCTTGGACCATATATTATCACTGCTAAATTTGAATCGGGAGCATACAAATTATCTACCTTAGATGGTAAAGAACTTAAAGAACCTATGAATATTATGCATCTTAAACGTTACTATGTATAAATTTGGGCATTTCATCATTGTGTATATTTGTTTAAAATATTTCAAAATCACTATCTTGTATTTCTTTCAATTTATAAATTCAAAAATACCAAAAACATTCAAACTCATCAAAATATTCAAAACTATTTGTTGTATTTATTTATGGCACTTGTTAATTCTTTCAAAAACAAACATAATAAAAATAAAAAAACATCAATATTATTGACTCTTTCAAAAAAAAAAAAGAAAGAAGGAAAGAGAGAGTCAAAATTATCAAACTCCTCAACAATATTTGTTGTATATTCTTGAAGTATTGCAGTTATATTTTCAAATTATTTTGGATAAATTAGCATTTATTTGGAATCCCTCACTTTTGCAAACACAAAAATAAATATCTTGATTTTATCTGGCATGATTACTAATCTCTCTTATATCAAAGTCCACAAAATTCAATTAAATAAAGTTTGAGCACAGAGAATTGATCTTGTTATTTACTTAAACCAAGCACATCCTTTCACAATAAAATGATTATATTTGTAATGTCCATGCTATGCTACATAGTAGAAGTGGTTTCTTGAGCGAAAAGTTTCCCCTGCTATCCTATCATGCACATGGTCTAGAATCTTTGAGAATTGGCAAAAGGACAAGCTCACCCCTACCCAGAATAAAAATCCCTTGCTCTACAACTAATCCGAGCAAGTATCCCTAGCATAGGAAGAAAAGCAAAGTTCAAGAAAAGAGAAAAAGAAAAAAGTTATTTTATATCATTACAACAATGTTCCAAGCATTATCTCAAAAATCAAGCAAAATACAAAAGAAAGAAACCAAAAAAGAAAGCAAAAGAAAGCAAAAGCAAAAGCAATAAAATCCTTTTCCCTACCCTTTGAAAAGAAAAGAAGGGTTGATGAGCTTGAATCCCCGGAATTCTCAATTATTCGAAAACTGTGAGGTAAGCCCCATAACAGGTGGTTTGTGCCCAACCCGCTTGGCCTTGGGTAACTCCTAGCGTGGCGATATGTCCGTCACATTAGCGACCTTCTTTTGTATAGACCTATGTCTCGCTTATGGATTAGCTAGCTCTTGATAACCCGACTTACATAGTAGTCTGGTATGGTTATAAGCATCTAAATCATGGTTAATGAACACTTATTTTGGTTAATTCAAATTACTTGTATCAAATTATCTTGCTCAAAACTGGTCAATGCACAAAGCAATTGCACACACATTTGTATTTGAGAGATTTTGTGTATCATTATGATAAATCAAGATTGGAAATGAACTCACATATGCACATGGGATTCCTTATAAATCTAACTTTTGTCTTCAAGATACTTTGAAATATTTTTGCAAATTGTCTGGAATAATTTCATTTTCTTATTTGAGAATAGTTGTTTAGTATAAAGACAACTACAGGCATTACCAGAAAAATCAAAATCATTTTTAAAAACATGCAATAAAGTTACATTTATATATAACTTTTGACTTTCGCGATGATGGTATAGTTCCAAAACCAAAATTGGAATTTTATGCCTAGCGCAAGTCCTCATCTTCATATTTTCTGTTTATTAAAAAATCAACCATGCAATAAAACTATCTCTTTTTTGGATTTCGCGATGATGGTATAAGTCTATACCTAAATATTCTATGCCTAGCGCAAACCATTGTATTAATTTTATTTTCCATTTATTTCAAATCAAAATCATAAAAACATATGACTTACATCATTATGTTATACAATTATGCTTTCAAAAGAACGAACATTATTACTATTTCATGTCATTTTGTCAACATGCAAAATTGCAATGATGGTATAATTCCTAGGGAATTATTCAAAAATTTTATCACACTTAGGAATTTATGCCTAGCAAAAATCATTTCAAAATATTTCATGCATACTATTTTTATGAAAATCTGAAAACAAACCATCATCATCATCATTTGCATCATCACAACAAAAGTCTTAAGACAGTCTCTTAAGCACTCTTTTACTTTTAACAATATTTCTATACTGGGATTAGCTTGATGACCGAGTGAGCGACGACTCCATGAAATGGTCTATAATAGCGACAATGTCCTTTGAAATTATTGTTAGAAGTCCTTTTTATTTTTATCAAATCATCACATCACAAACAACCAATTTGTTCCATCAGATTATTTCATTTAAATTTTAAAGCATCCATTAAAAACCATACATATTTCCAAACGACATAATTACATGAATCATCAAATCACACATCAAAAACATTAAAGCATCATAAAAACATATAAACAAGTCATATCATCATAAGACAAGTCATATGATCAAAAATATCTCATCTATATATATATCAAATATATGTACATCATATCAAAACCTGGATTGGTATGCCACAATCTATATCTTGGCATACTCAATCCTCTCAATCATATATCCTCTATGTAGTGTCTCGAGAACCCCTCGAGCTCTCAGCCTCATCTCCTCCCCCACCCTGAGGTGGACGAGGTGGCCCCATCGCAGTCCGTGTGGTGCTATGAGTCCTGGACCCTGATCGTGATGATGTCCTTGATGACCCCATCATGATAGGCTCCGCAATGGGGGCCGACAGTGGTAACCTCTGCCCCTCTGGCACCATCTGGTAGTATAGCGTCTGATAGAATGTGATTTGGGCAATAGCCCATGCTAGGTCCCGAGTGCTAGCCCCTCCGCTCCGTGCTCTGAGGCGTGCGACCTCATCTCTAAGCTGTGTGGTCTCCTCTCGATGTCGTGCAGCCTCATCCTGCAGGACCTGCACCTGAGCCCGGAGACGAATAGTCTCCGCCTGGAGAGTAGCCATCTCACTACTCTCTCCTGTGTCCACACCCTTGCCCTTATCAGGCGATGGTGGCCTCTCTCTCTACGGAGAAGGGGGTCTCTCCTCCCTCCTCTCCCGCTGTCATGGCCTCTACTGCGCCTGTGGTCTCCTCTGCTCTCTCCCATCATGACCCTGTGCTGCCTCAATGGCTGCCTGGCATCGCCTCCCCATCCGACGCACAACTGCGTGAATCAGACCCTGAGCCCTCGTCATCCGAGGAGGGCGGATGCTTGTGTACCAGGCATCATAGTCGTCGGCTACCCCTACGTCATCCCCATCCACTGGCTGGATGGGGGCATCATCTGCGTCCTGACTCCAAAATCACTGCATATCTGGAGCCCCGCTAGCTGTAGTGTTATCCCGAATAGTCCGAGAAAACTCGTAGTCTCCGAGAGATGGGATCCCCTACCGTAGACCGAACTACCTCAAAACTTGATCATATCGATGGAGCTCCACCTCTCCCCTCTCCATCCTCGCCCAGTAGACTCGCTTCGATGTGAGCCGCCTCCTGTCCATCCTCGGCCCACCCTGGATGATCTCTCCAAGGCCTCCAGGTGATCTGGTCGGAGACAAGGTCGTCTAGTAGTCTCTGGGATGCTGGCAGATCTATCCGTCGTTGTGCCCCTCTCTGGAGCCACCAGTAGAAAACTCGAGGCCTCTCCCCGTCAATCCCTGTCAGTGGAAGCCCTACCGGCCTCCGCACCACGATGTGCTCCCAGCACCAAACCTACAGTAGTGATGTCATAACCAGACATCGGCCACCCTTGTACACGACCCCATGCAGGATCCTGTACAATCGATAGAGTACAAAGCTCCCCAAGCAAACTCGTATCCGTGGTCTCTCATGTCGCAGACCACATCCGTCGATAGCCATGGTATCCTGCATCCACTCTGGTGGCACAACAGAAGTCCACCTACCACCCCAACCAAAACCCATGTGAGTCTAGATGCCCCAGGCATCTGAGCAATGACTCGATATTCACTCCGCCCTTCTCCAGGGCAAAGCTCGGATCACCACATAGTCGCATCATCGCGTGGCCCTGATTGGCCATGGGAGTGATCAACCATCCTTGTATGGGGATCCTCAAAATCCTCCATACATCCTCCAGTGTGGGAGTCATCTCCCTATCGATAACCGAAAATAGGAAGAACCCAGATACCACCTCTCTGTTAGGGCCATCAATAGCCCCATATCTCGTAGAAACCTGTGGCATCTCTGCCACGTGCTGCAAGCCATCCTGAGCCAGCTGATCTCGCTCTGCCTGAGATAGAGTGGCCAAGTCATCCCTCAACCCGCCATATTTCCATTCCCTGCTCTTTAGTAATCCTCTTTGCAACATAAACAAAATCAACAATAAAAATCATTAATAAATCATTAATTAAAAATGCAAGTCAAAATAAGTTCAATTTTATAAATGATGATATCGCCCACAATTGGACGATATCGTCCCACATTTGAGAAAATTCGTCTCCGATTTTGCATGATGAAATCATCCCTTATTGGACGAAATCGTCCCCCTATCGCCGATTTTGCCCTTGGACGAAATCGACGATATCGAGACGATTTTGACGAAATCAAGACGATTTCGTCCCGACGACGTCGACGGCCCAAAAATGGCCATGATGCTCAAAAATCAATCAAATCTAATCTAAAAAGCATGAAATTCTAAAGTAAAGCATTCTAAATTCAGTTTAGACCCTTACCCGTAGCCCGCGCCGGACCTTTGTCGATCTGTGCGCTGTCTCGACCATCTTGTCTCCAGAGCTCTAAAAACTATGAAAATGAACAGTAACAATGAATTAGGGTTTTACCCTATTTTTCTTAATTTTATTCAAAAACAATTAAAAACAATTTTTAAAATTTAGCTTTTTCGCGTTTTTACCTCAAACGTTCGATTTGGGTAAAAACACGGAGGGGGCACCATAGTAAGCTGTCGTACGATTCGACCTAGAATCGTCGCCTAAAAATGGGAATAATTTTTGCTTTCTCGTAAATCAAGAAGAACTCATCTTTAACGCATTTTCTTTCAAAAAATTCGCTAAAGAGGGGGCAAAATGTAGCACCCTAAAATTGGCGCAGTAAAACCTTAAATAATTACAATTACTTTAGTAATAATTCAAATTCAATTTTTAACCCCCAAAACCGCTCCTAAACCGTCGTTTTACCCGTTTCCTCATTTCCCATGCCATTTTTAGAGGTTGTTTTGACCGTTTGACGATATCGTCGTCGATCAAACGATATCGCCTCAGATCGGACGATTTCGTCTGGGCTAGGACGTCCAGACGATCTTGTCCCAAAACTGATTTTTCACAATTAGTCTCTGTTCCAACGGCGTCTCTAATCCGGGCAGAAGCGTGTCTGCGCCGTTAGAGACCCTCCCCCGTTGGAGATCTCCCAAATTGGGATGATCTCCAACCTCCTAACCTCCCTCCTAAGCCTATTTAAACTTAGGACCTCCCCTTGGCATCCCCCTGGCTGAAATTTCCTGTAACTTGACTTTACACGCACTAAAACATCCTGAATTACCATTTGCACTTGTCCTATCCAAATTTTGTTGCAGGAACCTTGTTATTCTTCAGTCGGAGCAAGCTCAGATCATCGCAGATGATCCTGTTCAATTCGAGATGATTTCGTACCAATCCGAGATGATTTCGACTACAATCATCATTGGGGGCAATCAGTGCCCGTAGTTTGCATTTTTCTCTTCTCATCTGCTGTTTTATTCTGTAGCTAGTCAGTTTATTTATTACTTTTTGCTATTCTGCATCTTGGAGTTCACCCATATAGTTTAATTGCATAATAAGGTCATGATTAGCTATTAAAGTGTTGCAACTCACTTGCATTTCTATTCGAGATTATCTGTTAACATCCTTATTGTCATTTTACATCATTATCCTCTATTAGCATTGCTGCATTTTTTGTATTTGGTGTCTATTTCTCTGGTTTGCGTGTCTCTCGATGAATTCGTCGGATCTCGGACGATCCTCGTAGGTCGGAGACGATTCCGTCAAATTCCGGGCGATCCCTGTCTGCTTCAAGAATCAGAACCTCCATCAGACATCCGGATCAGGTATGGCTCTGTAATTTAGCTTTTTCTCTCTGTTTTTGTTCAAATCTGTTTGTTGTATTTCATTTAGTCTGCATTTTCATAATAGAACAACTTAGATTCATTTGGCCAAACCTAGGACTCGAATGTTTAAAGATAAAACTGAACACATTAAACACATTCCCAACCTAGGCGTGGAAACTACCATTCAAACGTTTCCCGGTGAACCCACCATCCGTCAAAAAATCACCATAATACACCTCCCCCGAGAGGCGGGACCTTCGCAAGGCCTCTCAGTCCGAGGTACCGCGCCATCCTTTTCACATCCCCCTTCCGGGCACGGATCCTATAGCCTGAAGGTAAGGGTGTGAAAAATTTGGAGCGATACACTAGTAGCTTTGATTGAGTGCATGGTAGCATAGGTTCTTTCTCCTTTAGAGTGGTAAGATATGAGAATGCATTTTTGCACTTCAAGCTCCTAAGGTAATATCTAATTGTAACACATTCTGTATGATCTTCATTTTTAGAAAATTAATTATCATCGATTATTTCATAATTAGCTTCAAGAATACTATCTGAGGTGCTAATATTTTCCATGGAACTGAGTAGATGATATTTATTGACCATTTGAATTTTATCAATGATCTGCTTTGAATTCTCTGTTTGGATTTGAATATTTTGTTGCTTGTTTGATTCTTGTTGGATAATTGAGGATGAGCTTCTTCCTTTTGAACTAAGATATTTGAAGGTTTAGGATTATTCGCATGTAGAGCCTTATCCTCCACCAAGGAGGAATTAGATCATGATTAGATGATCAAGCATCTCTTCTTCAGGTGGCCATATTGTTGACAACCATAAATTCTCAAGGAGAAGTTTTCAAATTTAATATTTTGGATCCATTACTCTTTTCTTGAGGACATAGTAATGGATTGAGGTCAAGAAATTGAAACAACCATCTATTGGATCCAATCTTGCTTTATTCATATTAATTTTATTGGACAATTTTTCCTCTATTTGTGCATCCATATATTGGAATGCACCAAAGGAATTACCAATTTTTGTAAATATCTTCTCTCCTAAAAACTCCATAGGGAGAGCATATAAATTCACCCAGATCAAGAATCCATTAGTTTATTATGTAAGGAGGTTGGGACTAGGAGTCCAAGGTCATATATAGATACCCCTTTGTTCGAAAAAACAATTGTATCTATAATAGACTACCTTATCTCTATCTGCTAAATAAAAAAAAAAAAACCATAAAATAAATTTATGGGTAGCAGAGTTACTTGGAATTTACTAGACCACCAAATTTAATGTATCCTTTGAGCTCCTCTAGGCCTAGTATTTTCCCCTCGAGTTTGTAAATAACTGTTTGGGCTTCATGATCAATCATATCCAACCCAAATTCATCCTTTAAAATCTTGATAAAGCGTAGAGGTTCATCAGAAAGCTCCACCCACAAACCCAAAGATCCTTGAGAGACATTTATTATGACGAAAAAAGCTTTCTCACAAACTAAAGAGTGACTAATATCCTCTTGAGCATAACGAGCAGGTTACAAACAACCCTCAATCTGTAATGCTTGACTGTACCTAGGGTTTGCATACTTTTTTCTTTGTTCCATCCTCATGTCCTCTTGAGCACAACAAGTGGGCTACAAACAACCCTCTTCTCGCAATGCTTGACTGCACCTAGGGTTTGCACCCCTTTCACTTTGTTCCATCCTCATGTCCTCCTGAGTACAACAAGTGGGCTACAAACAACCCTCTTCCTGCAACACTTGATTGCACCTAAGGTTTGCACCCCTTTCAAATAAATATTTATTTTTTAAATTCTTCAAATTCCTTTGAAGTTGAAATCCTTATTTCTCCCAAATTAAAAAAAAAAGCAATCAATTTAATTTCAATTTTTCAATCAAGCAATCATGTTATTTTTAATTCATCAATTTCAATCTCAATCTTCTTATAACTCCCATAAATTATTTTCAATTTTTAATTGTTAAATTAATTTGCATTCATCAATCTTGAATAATCAAATTTTCAAATTTCAATTTGCAAAATTAATTAATCAATTTTGCATTAAATCAATTATCAAATTCAAATAAGCAATTCTTATCTCTCCAAATTAATTCAACATTAGTTTTCTTTATTTCTCCAAATCTTTTATTTCTTTTAATAACTCTTTCCCTCATATTCATTAACAAAGAAACTTCAATAATTATATTTCAACATTCAATTTGAAATTAGGCACCCAACATTTTGAAATATCAAATAAAGTTAATATTTCATACCTTTGGCACTCACTTTTGATTCCACCTTCCATGTGGCAAAATGTTTGCATGCAATGGACAATATTATAAGATTTCCTCCACCTTAGGCACATATGTTACTCAAGTGTTACAACTCATACTTATCTTCTGCTACAAATGCTTTGGTTATCCTATCGAACATAATCTCTTCTCTCTTAGGCATGTCTCCAAGCATAAATTCACCTTAGGCTCTTCACTTACTACTTCAATTCATTCTTGGCAAGAACGTTTATCTCCATGGAATTCTATGTGCTTTGGGAGTACTCCAAATTATGTGACGTCTCTGTATCGACTTTATTTGGTAGGCTCGGTAATCCAGAGTGCAGTCTAAAATCTCTCACGTCCTTTAATATTTTAGGCAACAAACATTCAACTTGCTCCAATATTTAATTCTATTAATCAATCTTCTATCAAACTTCAAACTAATTTACACCAAAAAATTTTGGTGCTAACTTTTGTCCAATATGACTCCTACCTAGATAGGATAGTGTGGCTCTGATAGAGTCTACCCAACATAAATTTGATACCACTGATGGTTTTTTAGCTAGATTTAAACATAGGTCCAATATCCAAGATCTTAATCAAACTCAATATTAGAGCATACTATATCACAAGTCAATATCAACGAATATAACATTCATGAAATAACAATAATAATAAAACACAATGAACAAACTCATTGTATTATTAATGAATAAAATATACAAAATATTGGTGATAAATTTTATACATGGAGCTTTATCTCCATGATACAACCTTATAAATATGACTCTTCAATATTTGACTATTGCTCATCACATATCTAGGAGATGCATCCTTTCCTATTCCACACATAAGACAAATCTCTCATGTCTCTTGACTTTACATCTTACCACATACATGTGACTCTTCACTTGTATACTTACCACCTACACACGACTCTTGACTTACATATATGATACATTGCACACTCTTACATATTACACACTTGCACACTTTATTACATGACACTTGCACACTCTCACACTCTACACACTTGCACACTTTATGACACTTGGACTCATCCTACACATTGACACATACTTTAAGGGAAATATAAATCACACACCCTAATCTAATAACTCACACACTAATATAATATTTATAAATGTACAATGGTACCATGGGGGTAAATTAACATCTACAAAATAATGTAATATTCTCCAACAATCTAAGTGAGCTGTGACAACCTTTGCCAAATGATGTTGTATATAGGATTTCTCTGCCTCTTTTTTTGGAGTGGAAATCTTTGATCTAATTTAGTTTCTACTACTGTATGATTTCCTTGTTTTGTCTTAAAGTTTATCTCATGATCAAATTTGTTTATCTATTTCTTCATAGTTTTCACTTTGCAAACTCTTGCCATGTGGGTAGTGTGATAACAATTGCAACATCGAAATGCAATATATTCATAATCCACTAATTGATCCTATTCTCTTGATTCATATTTAATATTAATGGATTATGGCTAAGGTTTTAAAATATCCATAGCAACACATATTTGGGTATATATAACATGTTTTTTCTCCTTAATAGTAAGTCCTTCCTTAATGAATTCTCCTAGGGTATTTCCATATTCTTAAAAACATCTCTATTGATAAGCTGATATGGAAGTCCAAAAAGCTTAACCCACACAAAGAGCTTCTTAAAGGTTTTTGTGTAAACATAATAAAATAATTCCATGGTTTAAATAAAGAGCATCTCTCCTTCTAAACCATGGACCATCATGCAGCATTTTGTGCTCAATTTCTAAACTAGAAAAGTTGATGAGAAAAAAACCTTTAGGAAAAAAATCATTAAGTAATTTGAATTCAATCCCCACTTCCATTCAATTCAATTTTGGATCTCTAAAAACCCTGTCTAGGATATGTGGAACTTATATATTACCCTTCTACTTTTTAGAACCATTATATCATGCTTAATCATCTCATCCTTCATAGTCCCTTTTGGGAATAAAATCAACAACTTGAATCAAACTTGCCATATAAGGGCATCCTAATTTCTATTTAGGACATCCTAACTTCTAATTAGGCTTTCAAATATGACTTTCCTTCCATAATATCTAGTGGGATTCACTCCTATATTACACTCCCTCCTGGCTCACACTTACTTCTAGCTTGCACTTCCTCTTAGCTCAAACTCATTCCTAGTTTGCACTCTCTTCTGGCGTACACTTGCTCTTATCTCTTCTTTCTCTTATCATTTATTTGCCTCAACAATTTTCTAGAAACAATATTTATCGTATTCATGGTAAGGGTTTGTTACGCCCATATATCGTACAAGGATGAATAGGGAGGTAAGCAATCAAATACTAACTAATCCTAAACAATAGCTAACTAATAGTTGTAGGATGCCAGCTAAGACATACATGAGGATACTGCTCACGCGGATTGTTATCCAAAAATAATATTAAACCTAGGAACTAGCTAAATAATAAACTAAGCCTAGGTACTAACCATAACATGAACGTGATGCCCTCATCATATAACATGTTAAGCTACATTGCATAAAGAGTTATACTTATCCCTAAATGTTCCTCAAGTTCACGGGTAATTCCTTACATGAAGAATATTGTGGAAGGAAGGTGGTGCATGGACCATTTAGGTGGAATGGCTTTGTTGTATATCAGATCAAAAAGTGGATATGCAAATGAGAATTTGCCTTGTAATGTTTAGAGAAAAACTTTAGATGATATTTCAAGAAAAGTAGTTTTGTATTATGGAAATAGTTTGTTTTGAACAATAGCAAAAAAAAAAGGATTTTTTAGAATATGATAGTTCTCATGCCAAGTGTTTCTATTGCTTCCAATAAACATGTGATCTTGTGATGGAATGTTATTATCTATGATCTCTAAGTGGAAATTGATAGCACTATGAATATTTGATTTGTGTACAATTGAAATGCTTCTTTATGTAATTTCTTGATAGCTCAAATATAGCATTTGGATTATTATAAATGTGGTAGCTTTAGTTGAAGCTATTGTTTAATTTGAGATGCATATAGTCTCATTCTTAGTTTGATATGATGTCATAGCTTAAGCATGTTTAATTCATTTAAAGCATTCAATTTTCATAGAGAGAGTTACTATTATCTTAATGTTTTCTTGGGAAAAAAGAGGTTCATAGGATGGATATCGACCTTCTTTTAGGACCTAAGTCAAAGTATTTAACCCAATCCTAGGAGGAGTTGCGATGGTGCAATAACCAGGTTGAAGTGAGTCTTAGAAAGAGTTGTGAGAATGCAATAGCTAGGTTCTCATAGGTCTGGAAGGAGTTGCGAGAATGCAATAGCTAGATACTCGTGAATTGATACACCTTGAACGATGAGGATCGAGCGTTCCCATATGTGGAAGTCTATAGGAATTATTCACAAGACAATAGTGGTGGTACCTTAAACCTGTAGGTTCAGGTGATCATATTCATTGCCAATTGAAAGGTAATGACCTTAGTTAGCCTACGAAGGTGTGGTAACTAAGCACCAAGGCTTTACGTTTGATTAACCTATCTAGATGGACTTAGGTTAAGGTTAGGGAATACACATTCCCCTTTAAGTGTTATGGGCTTTAAAGGTTAATCCCTACACCATGATCATAGTGTTCTATACTGGTGAAGGTATGAGAAAGATGGGGGGACCACTTTGACGTCCTTCTAAACGATAAAGTTTAGCAAGGTGAACCCCATAAACTACGAGATGTTGGCCACTCCTATCGACTGATTGTTGTATGCAATAACATTGAATTCAATTGTGGTGAAGCCTTAAATACTAAAAAAAAATATTGCAACCATTTAAAACCTTCCTTATATTATATTATAAATATATATTGAATTGAGTTTGATGGTTGTTACACATATTCTTTAACTTTTAAGTTTCAATCTTGTTAATATATATATATATATATATATATATATATATATATATATCAAGCTGTTAAATAATCATAATATAATTTTAATACAATGTAATTGATTAAAAAGCAAAAATAAGTTTAAAAAATAAATTCATTGTAAGCCCCTAGAGCATCCACTAATAAAACACGATAAAAAATGAACTTTATATTTATATTTATATAAAATTTAATTATTATTTTTTATAATATTTAACTCACACAGACGGGCATCGCCATCGCCCGACATGCAGATGAAACGTCAAAATCAAATTAAATGTAAAATATGAATTAGGAAGATGCCTAGAAATTCGAAGCAGCAACACCGCCCACGAGCAATTCGCCGTAAACAGCAGGTTTAAGCCCGCCGATTACCATCGCGAAGGCCACTAAAGATTTAAGGTTTTTGTAACTTTCGCAGCACCTGACATGAAAGAAAGTCAGCTGAAAAGATATTTTCGTCTTTTCATAAGAAAGCCACTGCAGAAAGGAGAAGATAATTTATGTCTGTCTTTACTGGCCGCCACATCGATTCAGCACGCCTCGAGCGCCCTCGAAGGTTCAGGTTTGGGCAGTCATACTCAATTCTTCCTGCCGCCATGATCTTGAAATTGCGCGGTTAAAAACCTTAAATCTGACAGGCAAATCTATCAGTTATTGGTAACGGGCGAGCAAAGATGGACCCCCAGCCTCTCTCAGGATTCGTAGGAGCCCTCATCAACATCTTGCTAGAAGAAACGCTCAAAGCCCTAAAGGTCGCCATTTACTGCCGCCGCGAACTCCACACCTTGGAACTACAGCTCCGGCGAATAATCCCTCTCGTGGACTCGGCACGATCTGATTGCAAATTCATATCGCGTACGCAGAGAGACGGGGGAGAACAAAATGCAGTGAGACGGTGGTTGCAGTCAATGCATTCTCTCCTCAGGGAAGCAAATAATATGGTCAACGAATGTACGATTCCCCCGTATAATCTCCTTAAGCGCTATAGAATGGCCAGAAGGATCGAGGCAATGAATAAGCAGATCCAAGACCTTCTCAGCGATGCCGGCATCGTCAATTTAACTCAGCAGCTCTTCACTCACAAGAAGATCATGGAGAAAATGGAAAGCATGTGCAGATCCATCGTACGCCGGCCATCGATCGTCCTTTCGGGAGTGGAACCCGTGTCCGAGCCCGACATTATTGGGCAGGAAAGCTTGTTTCAGGAGCTTCAGGATCAAATCCTCTCTGTGCCGCACGGAGACGAAGACTGCTGCATCGGCATAACGGGCATGGGCGGGGCGGGAAAAACCCTGCTGTTAAGGACCGTGATCAACAGCGAGCCTGTGCAGCGCGCCTTCGCAAACGATCTCATCGTGTGGCTTACTGTGTCCCAGACGCCGTTAGAGTCGCTTCTACCAAAACTCGGGCGGGCCATAGCAAATCAAACAATGTCCGCCGTTTTCGACGACGACTGGACCGCAGAGGAGTTAAAGGGATTTGTGAGGAGGACGCTGAGGCAGCGAAGATTCTTGATAACGCTCGACGATGTGTGGGGCGGTAACGAAAGTCTGATAGGGTTTTTGCTCCTCCTCAAGAAAAGGGATTCCAAAATTGTGTTGACGAGTCGTGACCAGGGGCTGCTTTCGAGGATGGGGATAAGGAGGACAATCGCCATGAGATTCCTGGCGGAAGAGGAGGGCTGGCAATTGTTTAAGATCCACGCTTTTCTGGACGATCTTCCTCCGCAACTTGAGTCCGTGGCGAGAGACGTTGCCCGCGAATGCAAAGGTCTGCCCCTTGCCATTAGGGTTGTCGGAGCGGCCATGGCCGCCCAGTCTTATCCCCTGGAACAATGGCAGAATGCGCTGGAAAAGCTGAGAAACGCGGACGTGGTTTCTCCGGAGCAAGAAGTCCGACTGTTCGGGAAACTGAGACTCAGCTTAGACGTTCTGAGTGGGAATCTCAAGTTGTGTTTTCTTTACTTTGCGGCGTACAAGGAGGACGCAGTCATAAGCGCGGAGGACATAATCTTCTTGTGGAATTACGAAGGGTTACTAGGCACCTCCAGGGGCTATGGATTTATGCAACGCGGCCGTGAGCTGTTGAATTCACTGGTGGAGCGCTGCTTGATCGATGTGGTTATCAAGGACAGGAATGGGCAGGTGACATGTTGCAAGATCCACGATGTTGTGAGGGATCTTGCCCTCCGCGTCGCTTGGCAGGAGGAGGGTTGCTTTTTTAGAGCCGGCAGAGATCTGACGGAAGTTCCGCCGGAAACTTGCTCTGACAATTTTCAGATAATCTCGTTGAAAGACAACAAGCTCTCAACCATTCGTGAGGATTTCAAGGGGTTGGGCGTTCGCACGTTGCTTCTCTCCGGTAACAGGCGTCTCAACAGATTGCCGGAGAATGTAATGAGCAGATTGATAGATCTAAGAATCTTGGATCTGAGACAGACGGCCATCCAATTCTTGCCGGAGAGTTTAGGGTCTCTGAAGCAGCTGATCTGCTTGAGACTCTCGGGAACCCCCATTGAACGGCTACCGGCCCGTTCCCTGGGGAGGCTGAAAAAGCTACAGGTACATTACTCTATTCTTATTTTTCGTTATTTTTCTGGTTAAGGGACAGATACCTAGCTTGCATTTGATAACTCCAATCCAGAGAATTCTTGTAATCTACTATTTTGCTTGTCTTTATTTTGTTCCATCCATCTCAGAAGAACACAAATGCTGATGAACCAGTAACTCATTCAAACAATTTTATACAGAATTCAATAACTTCTACAACCTACAGCTTCGGAGCCAAAACAGAACAAATTTTAATAGAATTATAAAAGTAGTCTAGACTTGATCCAACTAAATTTAATATGGGACTAGAAATATTGAAGTTTTGTCTGCGTCTTACTTCGTGGTCCTAATTTTAGTGTTACAGTGTCCAGTAAAACTTGTTGGAAGTTTCATTTGATATCATATTCATTAGAAAGATCCCTTGCGAACAGGTGCTTGACCTTTCAGAGTGCTCGATGCTTACTGAATTGCCAGAAAGCTTATCGAAATTGAAAAGCCTGCAGATCCTGGATCTACACGCCTGTCAAAGTCTCGAATATCTTCCACTGGGCATCACTGCTTTGGTTTCTCTGCAAGTACTGAAGATGGACGAATGCTTTGCCTCGGCATGGCCTGTACAATTTATGCCACCCAAGACCTTTGCCAGCAGAATAGCAAGGTGCAGGAGCATCCGTAATCCTAACTTGACGGATTTGAAGTCCTTGACTGAATTGAGATGTCTAGAGATAGACAATTGGAGGGACATGTCTATCCCGACGGGAATGATGACTTGTTTTCCGCACTTGGAGAAATTAATGATGGGGATGCACAGCATACAAACTTTACCCGACGATATGGGCAAGATCAGAGGGCTAAGGCAGCTTGTTCTCAAGTGTGGGAGCCTCAAGGAATTAACGGCGACGACGACTGCTGCTTTCAAAGCTCTACAAGAGCTTAAATTATTTCACTGCCGAAGTTTGGAAAGCCTCCCAGCCTTTGATTCGTTGCCGCTTCTTACTCGTCTGGAAATCCACGAATGTCACGGTCTTTCGCGCCTTCCCACCACATTTGGCAGGTCCGGAGCTTTTCCGAGCTTGAAGGTTTTGTGGCTTCGCAAACTGAATAACTTGCAGGAATTGCCCTCCTTACATGCGCGAGCGATGCCTCATCTCCAAGTGTTGGGCATTGAGAAATGTATGCAGATAACAAGGTTGCCGCAGGGAACGAAAAGACTAGTGAATCTTAAGGTTTTGAGCATTTACGGGTCGAGAGAATTGATGAGGGTTACAAGTGAAGGTGGAGAGGATTGGGAGACTGTGAGGAAGCTCCAGCGAGAAAAAAATGTAAAGGTATTAACAGAGAGGAATTCAGAGTGGATGAATGAATTCGGAGGGAAATCTGGAGAAGACTGAAATAAATTTCCAAGCGCACGTAGTATTCTCGTTTATATCACAGTAGACCGCTGAGAGAAAAGCAGATAGCTGCGTAACTGTAAACCGCCATATTTTTCTGGTCTTCTGGAAACACAGATTTATAGTTGTATCTTTTTGTATTCTTTTTGGGATATGTTAACGAGGAAAAGCTATTTGCTCCTGATTTAAAGTATTAGGACTTTTCACCCTTCAGACAATTGTCTGCTTCAAATTTTATCCTTGGAACTCACGACGCCTTGAATCTATGGATTTCTCAGTTTTGAGAGGCCTATTTTTAACTGACTATGTTACTGTAGGAGAAAGTGATATAAGTGTTTCTCTTCTTCATCTACTGCTATAACTTTCTTTTAACTTCCATATTTTTAAAAAGGATAACTTGCTGGCATTAGATGCTTGTGTGTACTAGACAGTAAATAATGTACAATTCCATTACATTGCTTGTGAAATATGTGTGGCAAGAGACATGCAATGCACTCTGCACTAGGAAAGACTCAACAACCTTTTAAGATTCAAATAATTATGGTTATTTCCTTTTGGATACTTCTCAATCATTCTCGACAAAACACAAGGAAAAGTTTATAAAATCAACAAACTTTGACACGTTGAAAAGTTTTAAATTTCGAAAGATTTTGACACTAATTTTCCACCATTCATAATTATTGGGAAAAATGGTCAATGTTAGTTTTTTTTTTAAGCCAATGCATTGGAAAATAACGAAGAGAATTAGATTTTATTTATTTATTTATTAACGTTTATTACAATAAAAAAATTAACGAAGATAAGTTTAGTTTATAATAAGAGGCAAATAATTAATATATTTTTTGAGTTAATTAATTAAATAGTTGGATTTAAAAAGATTTAGGTTTAGATTTGTATATTGTTAGGTGATAAATGTATAATCTTAATCTTATAACATCTTAATTTTATAAAATCAATTTAAAAAAATATTTCAGCACGGTTATTAAATTATACATCACACAAAATTTATTTAATAAAATAAATTGCAAAAATTAATAAAAGCAATTTATTATTTTGGATTAGCAAATTTAAAAGTACTATATAAATATATTGAAATAAAACCTACAACTATCTAGTGATTAGGGTTTTCTCCCATGGTTATCTTAGTTGCTTAAAGCATATTTATGTGGTCTCTCCTTTAACGTTTTTCCTTTTATATTCTTCTTTTTTATGTTTAAGAAGGTGGTCACTTAAGTGGGTAAGGGATTTGGCCTATGCTTCCATGCTTTTCAATAGAACCCCTAGTGGCTAAGACCTATGAGGGTTACCTCTCAAGTCAAAACCTAACAAATATCTCTACTAAGCCTTAAAGTGGATACATTCCCTCCTTTCTTTGTCAAACCTCCCATCCAATGCATAGGTCCCTCTCATTTATCAATTTCACTTTTTATTTGATGGTTGCTGACAAATGACCTCTTTGTTATTGTCAAACCATTTTGTTGCTTTAAATGTGGTTTCACTCTCAATAAAAACTTTTGTGTCATTACTCATGCTTTGGCTACTTAATAATAAAAGGTCAATAATCATTAAACTAAATAAACCAAATGGGCAATGTAGAAAAAATATGTTTTGTTATCTCTATAAATGTTTCAATGTCCTTATCAAATCCCATTGTACACATTTTATCGATAATATCCAACAAATTCAATTGAACATTGTAAAGAGTAATCAATATAACATAGAATTTTGAATCAACAAATTAAAAAACACTAGATAAGTATACTAAACTGAAGTCTATAATGAGACAATGATTAGGGTTTCATCCCATGAATATCTCCAATATTCACTTTGAGCATATGCAGTGGGTGTACTACCATTCAAATGTTCCTCTTTAATGGTCCTATTTGTGTGTAGAGGTGATTATTTGGATGGACAATGTTTTTGGTCCATGTGCCCCTGTTGAAAATAGGGCATGCAAAATGAAGCACCCAAAACAGAGTACCAAGGAAAAAAACAAAAATTAACAAAAAAAAATACACCCAATTGAAAGTTGCTCACAAAGTTAGAGAGAAAAAGACACAATTGTACAAAAAAAAAAACCCTCTCTAAAATTGTTTACTTATTTTTGTCATAATCTATACAATTTTGTTTTTTAAAAATAAACTCCTAGAAACAACAATATGCATGTTCATTGCATGCTTTATTTACTCCTATCTATATTCTATTTATATTCCTACTTTATTTATGCTTATTCAAAAACATGCATGCTCATCCTTATCCTTAAGCATTAACAAAAATAATTACTCAATATTCTTTATCTTAATGCTTAAGGGAATAACACCCAATTTTGTTCGAAGCCTCTCAAATATTTTTTTGAAAACATCTTGGTGAACACATTTACAAGTTGCTCCTTAAATGGGCAAAACCTCATTGCTACATGTCCTTCAACAAGCTCCCAAAGGATATAGCAAATATGCTTCATACGACTATGAAAAATTAGATTTTTGGACAAAGCAATTGTAGAAGTATTATCACAAAAAATTGTGACAAGACAATTTTGCTCATGCTTCAACTCTTTCAATACTCTTTTCAACCAAATAGCTTGACATGTTGTTGAAGTTGTAATATATTTAGATTTTGTTGTAGACAAAGAAATAGTTACTTGCTTTTTGGATGACTAGGAAATAACACCAATTCCCATGCTAAAAATATTTTCAAAAGTACTCTTACGATCATCAAGACAACCTTCCCAATCATTACCCGTTTATCCAAAAGTTGTAATTATAAACTCAAGCTTTAATATTAAAATGATTTTTATTTCTCAACACAATATGATGGATTTTTTTGGAAGAAAACCATTCATGATTGCCCATAGATTGAGATAAGATGAGAATGGAACTAGGAGAAGTGATGAAAAACGTTTTGAAGCTCTTGATTTTGACCAACATTTATCTAAATAGTTGTTATCTTATTTTGGAATGTTTATAGTTTAAGTTGTCTTTTAAGCCAAATTATCTTAGGTCCCAATGTAATTAAGCCACAATATCTCAGGTCTTTATATCAATAATCAAGAGCAGAATTAAATATAAAAGCAATCATATATATACTGGCCAATATAAATATAATAAAATTCACTATAATATAAAATATGAAAGTAAATGGTCAAAATCATTCATGTACAAGCATGAAATATACTTATAATAATATTGCTCAAAATCTATATACAAACTTTATTATTAATGCTTATTATGGTGATCGTTACATATCATCTTCCCAATTACATTATATGGAGCTTTTTCTCCATAATATAGACATAGAAAGGCGACTCTTCAATACTTGACTATTGCACTCCTCACATATCCAAGAGTTGCAACCTTTCATATTATTTACATAAGATAAGACTCTCATGTTCTTTGGCTTCTCATCTTACCACTTGTATACAAGACTCTTCACTCTCTACTTACATGCACACTTGACACTTTCACACTTCTACATGACTCTTACTCTCCTACATGCACTCCTAATACAAGACACTTGTGCACATCCTTACATTACATATTGCATACTTACATACATAACACTTGTGCACTTTCTTTCATTACACACTTGCACTCTTACTTACATGACACTTGTGTATATCCTACACATTACACACATGATACTTGTGCATATCCTACACATAGACACTTACATAAAGAGGAAATATAAATCACTCACCTAAAATATATACTCAAACCCTAATCTATTATATATTTATATTTGTACCATAAAGGTACCATGGGGGTACATTTACATGTACCAAATAATGTAGTATTCTCTAACAATTTAACCCCACTTGATAGGAAGTATAAACTAAGAAAGTTGATGCTTTGGTGTCAACAACATATACTTATAATTTATGAAGTGAAATTGTTGGGTTTTATAATACTTTGCTAGAGTGAAAACAAGCAATACATCAAATCCAATCATAATGCAAGGGATTTAGATAGTGAAAAGAATAAGTGACAACACACAAGAAATGAAGGATACTCTTAGGCACCCATACAAATGATCAATATAAAGTCGCATCGATGTATTGGATTAGGTTGTAGAGGGATATAAATACCAAATCCTTAGTAATTATATGTTACTTAACTCCTTCCTATATCACATTAGGTATAAATTGTTAGTAAAGGTTAGGATGAATGCATAAAGTTGTGCCACACTTTTGGGCCTTCTTGTATCACAAAAACCTCTATATGTCATTTTGATTGATCTTTAAGGATAATTCCATTTGAAATTTGAAAAATTTGTTAATTAATAAATTGAATCATTTAAATGTAGACTATGACCATATTTTTTATTTTCAAAAAAAAAAAATCATTGTTAATTCATATATTTTTTGGTAAGGCAATACAATTACTTAAATACAAAGATACTAAATGGTTACACTATGCCCATACATTCATGTAGATATACTTGTTTTCTAATAGAATAATTTTTTACACAAGCTACACACCTAAAGCAATACATTTGTTATTTTATTACATGATTTTGATAAATAGTTTTACTATAATAAATATGTGAATTATGTCACATTGAATTTCATTTGTTTCTAATGCACCTATCTTCGAGGTGTAAGTTTATTTTTATTTTTTTGTAAGTGATGAAAGAACATAACATGTCAATTGAACTAACATTTGTTTTCTTATTTTTTATATAAAATTTATATTTTTTCATGATTTTTTTGATTGGTGAAAAAGGGTTTTGGAAGGGTCCCGTAACCTTTTATAATGTTAAGCAAAAAAACAAAAGCTCTGAAGAGACTATCCACCAATAGGTAAGCATACTTACACTACCCTAGAGAAACTACTGATGCATAACCAAAAGGGCCCACGTAGGGGCAACAATAGACTACCAAAACAACCCTCGTAGGTGTGGGTTTGAAAATAGAAAACAACCCTCGCAGGGGTAAACCACAACAACACACAAAACAACAAAGAGAGAAAAATGGACTATCAATGGGGATCCCCACAACCGAGAACCCACCATCAGGTTCTAATTGGGTATTTGGATCCGGGCCATTACCTATAGGGTTCTCCCCGACCAGGATCTTAAACTCTTTGAGGATTATGAATTGTTCCTTGTACTCTTCAAGGAGGGAGTCCACCTGAATTAGGAGGGAGGAGATGGTCCTGACCGCTCGACCTAGAGTCTTGAGGAGGTCCTGAATCTCCTGAATGTGCCCACGATAAGAGAGATTAGGGAAGTTCGTCACACGGGAGGCTAATAGGGGATCCTACGTAGAGGTCCCTTTATTTTGGAGCAATTTCCTCATCGGTTCATCTTTCCTAGCCTAGAACAAGAGGGAGTCATATGAGACATCGTCAATGATGAACGAGATCTTCTGCTTGTTTCTTCTTGCCTTGGCGTTGATGGGTACCGATGAGATTTAGATCTTTGAGATCCCAAAGTATCTTCTACCCTGGTTGTAGGTCCTAGGGTGCAGTTGGGAGGGGGAAAAATTAGGCCATCACCCCTAGGTTTGTCTCTAGTGTTGGCCGATCCTACGGTGATGGGGGCAGGTTCAACAGGCACCGTCGCTCGTCGGTTCTGCTCCGCTGCTATGAACTTGAACATCACATGATGGAGGTCTTAGTGGAGGGGATAGGAGGAAAAACCTCTCTTTACATTGAACACATATCTCTCCATCGAACGTAACATGTATTACAAAATTTTAATTCATTTCTTCCCTCTGAGGTGGCATGCAAGATGAAAACTTCGTAGAATCGTGTTTGGATTGTCGAGTGTAAAGTAATGTAAAACTGTTATCATCACTGTATCCCATGATTTTGGCAGCATCTCCTTGACTATACTGCCTTTTTCTTTGCCGATGGACTCTCTTTTGTCCCTGAATAGGGCCAATTCGCCTTGGAGGGAGTTTTTCTCTCGATTAATGATTTCCCCATCACTGGGGAGGCCAATCACTTTCGCTAGGAGATCCGTTGTAACTGTGAATCCCATCCCACGAGCAACAACATACCCCCCATTCCACGAATGAACAAAGTCCATGGAAATGTCCAACTTAGTTCTGTTGAATAGTTGCAAAAAACTAAGGAGGCCATGGTCCTTAAAAATATCTTCAACCAAAGGAGTCATTTGAAGTGATGCGGGTTCAATTTCGGCCATGGCGAGGGCGTAGTGACGACGAGAGAGACAGAGAATAGAAAGGTGGCAAAAATGATAACGAGGAGGGGTTTCAAATGTGAAAATAAAGTAAAGGTAGCTCTCTAGAAGAGTCCCCTGCCCAAGATGGTTCGTGCTCCAAATCATCTAGATCAAGAAAAAATCAAGGGACACGGGGGAAATGGCACACCAACCAATGAGGAGGGCTAGGTGGAGGGGAGCAAATATGGCACTAGTATCGTCAAGGAGGGTATATGGGAATGGATCATGATGATTGGGATGATTATCCACGGTGGATAGGTAGACAAAGAAAATACACACGAAGGTGGTGACAATGCCAACCGCCACGGGGACAACAAGCTGAAAACACCAAACCAGTCTAAAGTTGACAATGCACCTTACCAAAAAACCACTAGAGAGGTCACAACAAGTTAGCAAGAAATGGTTGATAACAAGGGAGTGAGCAAAACACCTACATGACATAGGGACCGCTGCACTGACCCGATCGAGGACATAGACACAAGGGAAAAATATTTCCAATGGACGGGCACCCTTGTCGACGCAAAAAATTAAGGTGGTGATGTTTCCAAGGCAAAATCTACTAATGCTAAAATTATCCGAGTTCCATGTGAATCCAGTCTTGTAGAAATTCCCCTAACCTCGGCCTGACAGCTGGTTGAAACTACGAAGAAAAAAATTAGAAATATCTGCTCGGGGGAGGCTGATGTGACAAAGATTGGCATGTGAGGTGCGATCGAAGTTAGAGCTAAAAGTGCCATAGTGGAAATGCACCATGTTGGCTCTGAACTGAATATTCGGCCTACTTAAGTGAATGTGGGCTTAACACCAAAGGGACTAGTTTCTTACCCTGGTCCACATCACCTTACTAATTGGTGAAGTTAGTAATACTAACATTGATGATTGCTTGGGGGAAGGAGTCATTCCAAACCCTGAGGCTGGACTCTGAAATCCCAATGTTTGCTAACTGGTCAACCACTCGATTCCCCTTCTTGTAGGTGTGGGTTACCCTTGCGCATGAGAAGGAGCGCAAGAGATGAGTGACCTCAGTGATCATACTGGAGGTGTTCCATGAGGTGGTGGAGGATCTAGAAGAGATACTAGTGATAACATTCCTGGAGTTGCCTTCCACCAGACGTTGGAAGCTTACAAATTATGGATGAGGATAACTCCTTGATAAAGAGCTATGGCCTCAACAATGTGACTGGAGTTGAATCCCAAGTTCTTGGCATAGGCTAGAATGATATTGCCCTTGTGATCCTGAATTATGCCTCCTGTGCCTAGGTTTCCTTTGGCTGCACCATTGAAATTTAGCTTGATGAAGCCTGAGGGGGAGGAGACCATTTGACCAGGGAGTGATCAACCTTAGTGGGAGCCTACTTGCGGATGCCTTTCAGGATATCGAGCCTAGAAGCCAGGAGGATTTCAGGGTGAGGCTCACGGTCACATTTCCTCTGAGAGATCGTCACATTTTTGACAATAGTAGAAAGGATCCTATTGAGGATGTGGTTCTCCTTGTGGGATGAATCCTTAAAGGCATAGGAATTGCGCTCTTGCCAGATCTCCCATAGGAAGTGGGGGAGACAAAAGGACCAAAAGATCTTTAAGAGGTACCCTCTGAATGGATTTGGATATTGAACACAAAGATCATTGAGTCAAAAGGGTGAAGCCCAGGAGATACCGACAGAGGAGAGCATGGAGGACAGGATGGATTGGGAAAAGGTGGTGTAAACTCAGCTACAAGAGACCAACAAAATGAATTCCAATCACATAACACAAATGCAATAGAATGGAAGAAACCTATAAATAGATATTCTTCTCATTCTTGAATTCACACCCCTTCTCCAAAGGAATACAATCCATAATATAGCCACCGAAAAACCAAATAAACCCTAAAGAAACCTTAAAAACGTTTTGTTTTTCTAAAAACTACTAAAAATAAAAATGAGTCGGATTGCACCCAAATTCAGTGCACACATCCCTATTACAATAATTAACCTTACTTTAAAATATTAGGTCTCAACTTAAGGTATAACAAAAGATGATAAACTTCTAACATTCAAAAAAACATAAAAAACTTAGGAACCTATTCTAAAAGCTAATTTTGAGACACTAGATGGAGGAGTTAGGTTTCAAAAGTATGTTTTTTGGAGGGTCATGCGCATCAGAGATGAGCCTGATGTAAAACACGCACGCGAAAACACCTGCTAAATTTCAAGGCAAATGGGCGTACGATTCACAAGTTATGGCTCTGGCAAGGTGCATCAAAAGGGGTAGGAAGTAAAAATATGTTGGGTAGACTCACCATCCGAAAGGCATAGGTAACAGCAGTTAGGGAGAGACAAGCCACAATGTTAGAGGTTAGGGATAGTGAGGATTTTGTTAGAATTCCTAAAAATAGACGTGAAAATCATTACACAAAATATGAAGAGAAGAGTAGAACTGATTGATTTATTCCATGGATCAAATTTGTATAAATAACAAAGTTGATCATTGAGAGTCGTTGGATTACAACTCATCAAATTTGAACTAGTCTAAACTAAGAGTTCACCTGACTCATGGAAGAGTGGTAACTCAAGTAAGTCTATCCTAGTAGAACTTAAGAAAATAATTATTTATTCTAACACCCCCCTTAAGTGATACTAGGGGTGAATTTAACAAATGAGTCCCGACAATAGGGCCTGATGAGGTACTCATGTACAATGATTCTTATTGAAGAGATGGTAAAAAACACATGGGAAAAAAACATCTATCAAAAAGAAAAAGAAGAGGCATGTCTTCAGATGGTGAATATTGTCCTCATTAAAAAAAAAAGAAATGAAAACTGAAAACTGGGCCTGATGAGGTACTCACGTACAATGTTTTTACATATAGGAGAGATGGTGAAAAAACCACATGGGATAAAACTATCTTCCAAAGAAAAGAAACAATAAGAAGAAAGGAAAGGTGAAAACCTCTTTTGTACCTTCTAATGCATCTACCTTACCCCAAGTTTTTCTTGCAACTGAATGTAACGCAGAGAAGGAAAGGATTTGGTGAATATGTTTGCAATTTGATTTTCTGTTGGAATATAGTCCAAGTGTATTTCCCCTCTTTGAATATGTTGTCGAATGAAGTGCATGTGAATTTCAATGTGCTTGGTACGCTGATGCTCAACTGGATTATGGGAAATATGAATTATGCTTTGATTATCACACCAAATATTAATAGGTTTATCATGGGAAAAACCAAATTTTTTTAGTATTTGATGAAGCCAAAGAGCTTCCTAACTTGCCAAAACTACTGCCTTGTATTCTACCTCTATAGATGATAATGCTACTGCTTGTTGTTTTTGCATAACCAAGCAATTGGTGAAGAACCAAGACAAAAGACATAGCCAGAACATCTATCTTCTACTAAACCTGCCCAATTAGAATCTATGTAACCAATGATATCCATGGATTTTACTTCATATAAGAGCCCAAATTGAGTAGTTCCTTGCAAGTAGTGTAGGATTCTTTTTGTTGCTTGCCAATGGATGAAATGAGGTTGATGTGAGAATCTAGATATCAAGCCAAAAACATATAAAATATCTGGGTGAGTATGAGTGAGGTATAACAAACTCCCTACAAGTTGTCGGTATAGAGTAGCATCACATAGAGGGGATGTGCAAGAAGTACTTAGAGTGAATCCAAACTGAAAAGGTGTAGAAGAGGGCTTACAATCAATCATATTAAACCGTTGAAGAAGGTCTAGAGTGTATTTCTGTTGACACAATGAAATTCTTGCATCTGTTTGATTTATTTGAATTCCAAGGAAGTAATGAGCTAAACCCAGATCAACTATTTCAAATTTTTTAGAAAGAGATTCTTTTGATAGTCTGAATGAGAGAAATTTCAATACCAGTGAGTAGTAGATCATCAACATAGAGAACAAGTAAGGTGATTTTTTCTTCATCTCTCCAAATGTAGCCTATGGCATCAGATTCACAATGAGAAAAACCTGAGGAAAGAAGGAAGGAGTCCATTTTTCATACCAAGCTCTAGGAGCTTGTTTGAGGCCATAGAGAGATTTCCTTAGTCTACAAACAAGGGAGGAGTCTTGAGTGAATCCATTAGGTTGTTCCATGAATATATCCTCTTTTAAGTCCCCATGTAAGAAAGCACTTTTAACATCCATCTAAAAAACAAGCCATTTTTGGGAAGCAACTAGTGCAAGTACCAGCCTAACAAAATCCATTTTGGCAACTAGTGCAAAGGTTTTAGAATAATCAATGCCTTCAATTTATGAGAAACCTTTAGCTACCAAGCGAGCTTTGTGTTTGTCAATTTTTCCATCGGGTCCATATGTAGTTTTGTAAATCCATTTACAGTGAACTAACTTCCTTCCCTTAGGTAGAGGAACTAAATTCCAAGTGTTGTTTTTTATTAAGGAAGAGAATTCATTCTCCATGGCATCATCCCATTCTTTTATTCCAGTTGCTTCCTTGAAGGTTTGAGGATCTGTGGAGATGGACTGACACACAAGACCAGAACCTATGGTGTTGCCTAATCTGGATGATGGAAGATTTTGGATGTAAGGAGTGGCTTTTTCAACTATGGTGCGGTCCCATTTTGGCATTATGAAAGGAGTAATTGGAGTGGCAGGATTTTGAGTTGGATTTTGGAGTATAGGATCCTCATTTTGGTCATTTTGATCATTTATCTCCAAAATGGGATCTTCATTATATCGAGGCTCTAATATTGGAGATGGCTCAAGAGAAATAATGTTGGAAGAGGATGGTTGAGGATCTTTATTATGGAATCTTTCATAAAATTGAACATTTCTATGAAAAATATCTTATGAGTTGTGGGATCAAGAAGCTTGTATGCTTTCATTTCCTCACAATAACCAACAAAGATGAGTTGTTTGCTTTTATTATCTAGAGCCTTCTTTTTATTCTTTGGGATATGTGCCCAATAAGTACACCCAAAAGTTTTGAAGAAAGAGACATTAGGTTTTGATCTAGTCCATGCTTCCTCGGGAGTCAAATGGTCAAGAGATTTGTGAGGTGTGTGGTTTTGAATATAGTTTGCACGGTTAATTGCCTCAGCCCAAAAAACTATTGGAAGATCTCTTAAGTGAAGCATACAGTTTTCCATTTCCTTTAAAGTTTTGTTTTTTCTTTCTGTAATACCATTTTGTTGTAGATTATGGGAGACTGAGTGCTGATGAATTATGCCATGAATTGAGAGGAAAATTGAGAACTCATTACTGAAGTATTCCCCCCATTATATGTATGAATTTTCTTGATTTTGCAAGTGGCTTGATTTTCAACTAAGGCCTTGAAGATTTTGAAGTGGAATAGAACATCACTTTTGCATTTTAGAAAGTAGACCCAAGTTCTTCTGGAAAAATCATCAATGAAGGTTAAAGCATATTTTGCTTCTTTGAAAGAAGGTTCTGGGAAGACCATCAAGTCACTATGGATTAACTGTAGAGGGGATTAGGCTCTTTGAGAACCACTTGGGTGGAAAGGTTCTTGATGTTGCTTTCCAAGAGCACAACCAGGACATACTCCATCAATGGAAGAGACTTTTGGCAACCTTGTTACCATTTCATGGGTGTTCAATTCCTTTAAGTAGTTATAACTGAGATGTCCAAACCTTTCATGCTAAATTTTGCTTTCAAGATCTCCATGTGCAACAAAACAGGAGGCCCTTTTGAATTTTTGAATCCTTTGAAGTAAAATAGGCGAGTGTTGTGATTAATATCTCCTTTTGCTATGAGAGTGTTTGGTTCTTGAAAGTCTCTTATCTCAACTCCAGTTGGTGAGAAGAGAACTATTTTGCCTTTTTCATAAGTACAAATCTGATAGACGAAGAGGATATTTGTAGCTATGTTTGGGACATAGAGAACATTTTTGATATAACCACCTGTTGGCATTTTTGCCACATTGATTCTCATTGATTGAAGTATTAATGTTTAAGTTGTTGCATATCTAACTTCTATACTGGCTTTGATGCGGCTTTGATGCAAAAGGAGCAAAAAATGACTAAGTTAAAAAACTGTCACGATTTCGCGACGTGTCGCGGAATCACGGTCAACGCGGTCAACGGATGCAGGTTGGCAGAACCGTCGCGATATCGCGACGTGTTCTATAATCGCGGGTTGTGACAAGCAAAGGAGGGAGAGCGACAAACCGTCACGAAATCGTGACAAAAAATTCAGCCGAAGACGTAAACTCAAATGCCGTAGCGAAATCGCGACGGACATCAACACACAGTGCACAAAGCAAAAGTCGTTGCGTTTTCGCGACGCGGGTGGTTTCAAAGGCTTAAGATGTAAAAAGTGCAGCGATTCGCTGCACGTTCCAAAATCGTGGAGCATTGGTTGAAATGGGAGTCTAAGGCAAAAAGTGCAACGATTCGCTGCACGTTCCAAAAATCACAGGGCGTTGGTAAAAAGGAGGCAAAGGAATAAAAATGCAGCGATTCGCTACACTCTTAAAAAGGGACGCACAGTGCATAAGGCGAAAGATGTTCTATTTTCGCGACGCGGGTGGCTTCAAAGGCTTAAGTTGAAAACGTGTAGCGATATCGCTACCGTTACGAAACAAAGCCAAACAAAAGAAAACGCGTAGCGATATCGCTACCGTTCTAAAATCGCGGGTAGTTTGTTGAAAAGAGTCTAAGATGTAAAAAGCGTAGCGATTCGCTGCACTTTTTAGAAAGAGTTTCGGCAAGGCAAAAGATGTCGCATTTTCGCGACAAAAAGTGGCAAATGGTACGGAAAGGGAAAGATGTAGCGATATCGCTACCGTCCCAAAATCGCGGTCGTTTTGGTCCGAAAAGCAAAAGACATGAAAGTTGTAGCGAAATCGCTACACTTTCGACGATAAGGCCAGGAAAGATGAAGACGTCGCGAAATCGCGACAGGGAATGGAAACCGTACAAAAGACAAGGAGATGGTAGCGATTTCATGCCGCATTGTTGAAAAATGACCAAGTGCTCAAATGTGTAGCGAAATCGCGACAGGGGAAGGTCGAAGACATTCAAAGGCAAAAAGTGTCGCATTTTTGTGGCCTATGAGCAAGACCGTACCAGGTGCCGGAAAGACGTAGCGATATCGCTACATGTTCCATTTTCGCGGGGTAGAGCGGAGGAAAGAACCAAAAGACAAAAAGCGTAGTGAAATCGCCCAGCGTCTCATTTTCGCGGAACAAGCTAGCGATGGAAATAATGAAGCCAACTATGCAGCGATATCGCGACAGGAAGAATTTTCGCGGGTTCCAGCAGCAAAGGTGTACGGCATAAGAAGATGTCGCGATTTCGCGACCCGTCGCGTTTTCGCGACCTGCGACAGTTTCCCGCCAAAACGCAGTGTGAACGGCCCGATAAGGTTTTTTCGATTTTCGAGGATTAAATGCTTGCCAGAATTTAATGTTTTGCGGATTTCCAACGCGGTCAAGGTCGAAGAGCGCCCAGGCCACCAAAATTGAAGATTTTATTTGTTCGAAGCTGCTATTCGTGGATTGTTCTAACGGTTTCATGCACATGTTCAAAAACAAATTTAATGAAGGTGACCGCTGACGTCTAATTGCATTCAATTTTGTGGTTCTTCAAGGCTGCGATTAAGGGGATCATGCTCCTAGTTTCCGTTGCATAATTGTAGATCTCAAGAAGGTCGGTGGCAAATATTAAATGCTGCAAAGAGGACGGCCCTCTATAAAAACCAATGTAAACCTCATTTGTAAGGGTTGGGAAGTTTTTTGCTAAAAGCTCGAAGTTCATTTGCAGGAATAAAAGACTTGGCTTCTGATTTTTCAAGCGGCTGTTTGGGTGATTTTCCTTTCTGTTTGTTTTACATTTCTAATAGCACTCATATTCCTTAATTGCTATTGCATTTGAATTCTGCATATTGGATTTAAATACTGCTGTAAGGGTATGATTCCTGGAAGGTAGTCTTGGAGGGATTTTCTGCATACGTTGTGCGAGAATTAAGTTAATGTCTTCTGTTACTTGCTGTTGTTGTGCTTTGAGTTTTCTGCTGTTGTTCTCCCGATCTTATAACTTCGGCTACGGCCATATTTCCCATTTCTTTCAGCAAATTTTAAATTTCTTTCCAGAAACCCTAATCTTCAAACAAAATTTAGAATAGTAAGGGAACCAGCCCACTCTGGAGATTGGTCTGGGAGCCATTTCTTGCTTCCAGCCTTTCAATGTTGGCCGGGTCTAGGGTGCACATGTAAAAATCCTTTCCTGTGGCAGATTCGTGACCAACAGTTTTTGGCACGCCCGGTGGGACAGATTTCTTCTGTCTCTAAAAGATCCCATAGTGTTGAAGGTTTAATGTTCGCCTTCATACTGTAAAACTAGAGCATTTGGTGACTCTGTTGGACTCAGAAATCTCTGAACGTGGATGCAGTGAAAGCTGTACTTCATGATCACGAGATCACAGTCTAAGAAATTTGGCGATCTTGTCGAGTTTTTTGAACTTGACAGCTCAAGAAGTGGTGAGCATTCTAGGTTGGTTTCCCCATCCCTTCCATCATCTGCTACACAAATCTCTGGTATTGTTACTAGTGTTTCATCCTCCCAATCATATCCACTAGTTCAAATGGCTCAGTATCCTCCACCCAGGAAGTTCTTGGCATGGAACAGCTCTGGAGCCTTGAATTTGCAGGCTCAGAATCCAGTTCCTCAGGCCGCGTTGAAGGCTTTGCCAACTTATGATGGTACGGGTAAGACTGCATATGAACACATAAATGATGTAGCTTCTCTAGCGGCCATTCATGATATAACTGATGAAGATGTAATGGTGAAGTTGTTGGTATGCTCCTTGAGAGGTAAATTGCTATTTTGGTACCGAACGTTGCCACCAGGCACCGTAACATCATGGGATCAGCTAGGAGATCTGCTAGTTAAAAATTTTCATGAACAGGCTGACCCCTTTTCATTGTTGAATCAGTTTACTGTAATCCAGAGGCACCCGTAGGAAGAGATAGCTGATTTCAACGTCCGATTTACCAGAACCTGGCACAGAATTCCTGATGGTCTTCGGCCTGCTGATGAATTGGCTGCACTTTACTACCTCAGAGCGTTCAACACAGATATCGGTTGGGCTGTTCGGCAGTCCAATGTGACAACATTTCCAGAGTTGTTTGAACAAGCCATAAAAGCAGAAGCTGATCTGATTGCTATAGGGAGACTTCCTCCGAAGGTAACTATGCCTATTATACCAGATTTGCCTCAGTATTTATATTCTGGCTCACTTCCACAGCCCATGCCATCTATGTATCCCACCCCATCATGGAGCTCCAAAGCACCTCAAATTGCACCTATCCTAGCTCCTTTGCCACTTCCTGCACCCAGCACTCAACCATCTCCCATTTCCACTTCATTTCCAGCTTTGCCAGCACCCCCAGCTCCTTTGCCATTGCCAGCACCTCCTGCACCTGGGAACCCCGATCCTTATACAACACTATTGCAAGAGGTAAAGTCTGCCAATTCGGCAATTAGGGCAATGGGTAACAATATCACACTCATTGAGAGGAAGCAAGCTGAGCGAGATTTCCAGCCAAGGAGATTTCAACCTCCTCCAATTACAAGAGACCAAGCTGCCTCAACAAGTAAAGCGCCTGAGAAAAGCTTAACTGCTTTGATAAATGAAGATGCAGCCCTTGCAGACAGAATGTATTGGTGCTCGACTTGTAATGACCCTCATGGAGAGGATAATTGTATGGTCCATCTGAATTATGTGCAGACATTGGCTGCTAGTTCTTCGGGTGGACAAGTTAATATGATCTCTGAAGCAGGCCATAGTTTAATGTCTCCGCTGGAAGAGCAAGTTTCAGTTCTAACAAGGACTGGAAAGAAGCCTGTGACAGTTGATCCTGCTGACTTAGAGCCGTTGAAAGTGCCGGCTGATGCGAAGAAGCCAGTGAAAGCTCCTGTGCCAGTTCCAAAGTCTGATGCGCCTATTTTGCCAAAGGATCCTATTTTCCACAGAGTTCAAGAAAAGGCTGCAGCTGCACCAGCAAGATCAGAAGCGGAGGAGCAAGCTCGAGAAAGGTTGAAGTATCCCTCATTGACAAAGAGGCTAAGAGTGGAAGCCACTCAGCAGTATCGTAGCAGATATGAACATCCTGTTGAAAAGAAGGACTCTGCTGCGGTTGCATACAATATTGTTGAAGAATTAAAAAAGACCCCAGCTAAGGTAAGTCTTTACGATGCATTACAGTTGCCTGGCCAAGTAGATTTATTGCAGGAATCATTAAAATCTGTAAAGGATAATGAAAAGGGTTCTACCCAGATAGTGTATGCTCAAACCTTAACCACCTCTGCTACTGGGAAAAATAGACCACCCCCATTTTATTTATCATTGCAAATAGAGGGTTGGATTGTGCATAATTGCATGATCGACTCTGGGGCTGCTACAACTGTCATGCCCAAGGGAGTTTGTGAAGCAATGGGAATGGAATATACACGGAGTAGTCCTGGAGTTCTGCAATTAGATGGTACTCCTATAAAAATGGTGGGTGTAATCAAGGATGTCCCAATTGTTCTGCATACTATGCCTCAGATTACTGTTATCCAAGAAATTGTTGTGGTAGATCTAGAACCCTACTTTAGTATGTGTTTATCCAGGGAGTTTACCGCAAATTTGGGGGGTTATCTGGCACTAGATTATTCCCACTTAGAAATTCCTTTCAAGGGTAGGCGTCTCAGGATTCAGAATGAAAAACCTTCCTCTTTTCATATCGAGAAGTTGGAAGAAGCAGAAAAAGACATGCAGTCTGTTCACATGCTTACTGAAGAGTCCGAGGATTCTGTTTTGATGAGTGAGGTTTTAGATAATCTTCAGTTGGATGCCCAGTTTTCTATGCTTGATTTTAACGCCATGCTGGAGACTGAAATCGGCTGTTATGCCATCCAAAAACCTGAGAGTGACACAAAGCAAGAATTTCCTAACCAAGCTGATCAGAATGCTGTCACAGATCAACTATGGCAGCTATATTTCGATGGGGCTAGATGCAAGAACGGTGCCGGAGCAGGTATTGTTTTGATTTCTCCTTCTGGTGTACAAAGAACTTATTCATACCGTCTTACATGGAATTGTACTAACAATGCTGCTGAATATGAAGCATTATGCTTGGGTTTAAAAAAGGCAAGGAAGTTAGGAATTGAACAGCTCAAGATTTTTGGTGATTCTGAGCTTATTGTAAACCAGATTACAAATAGGTGCATTTCTAAGCAGCATTACCTTAAAGCATATCGCAACCAAGTGTGGGACCTGTTTGAGTTTTTCACAGCTCTAAATATTCAAGTTGTTTCTCGAGAGATGAATAAACATGCAGACCTTTTAGCATCTCTTGGAGCCAATTTTTCCCCTATTGAACAAGTAATGAAAAAACCAAAGACAGTAAGGATGGTGTATAGGCCAAGTGTGCCCGACAAAGAAATTTTTTGGCAAGTCTTTGAAGATGATGAGCAGATTGTCAACTTTTTGATCCATGAAGCTGCCACTGTTGAAGGGAGAACTTTGGAGCACGAAGAAGCTGAAGGTCTCATTCGATTACGGAATAATCACATTCCGAAGGGTCTTATAACTCTGGAGAGTTTATTTGATCAGCATGATCGATCCAAAAAACATCGGATCGAGATTGACAAAAAGGAGTACATGGAGTTAGAGTTAGAGCCTAATAAAGTCATCAAGGTTGGAACTGATTCTACGCCAGATGAACTGCAAAAGATCAGGCAACTGTGTGAGGAGTTTTCTGATATTGTGGCTTGGAGTTATGAAGATTTGAAGGGATACAATAAACAGATTGTGCAGCATACGATTGAATTGGAGGAAGGAGTCAGACCTTTTCGGCAAAAACAACGACCAGTAAATCCAAAGATTGAGACGTTGATGAGGGCTGAGCTTGTGAAAATGCTGCAAGCTAAAATCATATATCCAGTTAAGCACTCAACTTGGGTTGCCAATCTGGTCCCGGTTCGAAAGAAGAATGGAGACATACGATTGTGTGTAGATTTCTAAAATTTGAACCGTGCATCGTTGAAAGATCATTATCCTTTGCCGCGTATAGATCAAATACTGCATGTTGTTGCTGGAGCTCAGCGTTTTTCACTATTGGATGGATTCTCTGGATATAACCAGATTTGGGTTAAAGATGAGGATCAGTACAAGACAACATTCACAACAAAGTGGGGCACTTTTGCTTATCAGCGAATGCCTTTTGGACTATCAAATGTTGGGGCTACCTTCCAAAGAGCCATGGACATTGCATTCAAGGAATTATTGAATAAGATTATTGTGATATATCTTGATGACATGACTGTATTTTCACATAGACGGGAAGATCACTGCTCTCACCTGAGGCAAATTTTTGAAAAGTGCAGGGAATTTGGGATTTCCATTAATCCAAAGAAGTCAGTGTTTGCAGTAAAAGAAGGTAAGCTTATGGGGCATGTGATTTCAGAGGATGGGTTAGCAATAGATCCAGCCCGAGTTGAAGCATTGAAAAAATTGTCACTCCCTGCAAACAAAAAGGAACTGCAGTCTTTCTTTGGACAGATCAATTTCATCAGGAAGTTCATTTCTGATTTTGCTCAGATTGTGAAACCTATGACTGAATTGTTGAAAAAGGATGCAGATTTTCAATGGACCGCTCGAAGGAAAGAAGCATTCCAAGAAATCAAGGAAAGAATAGCGCAGGCCCCTGTTTTGATTAACCCTGATTACTCAAAGGATTTCATTTTGTATGCAGTTGGGGAAGATGAAAGTTATGCTGCGGTTCTTACACAGAAAGGAGACGATGGGAATGAAAGGCCCATTGCTTTCCTTAGTCAGGTCATTCTACCTCATGAGGCAAAGTATAATTTCATTGAAAAACAAGTGTATGCTGTTATGAAATCCCTTAAGAAATTCAAGCATTTTATATCTCAGAGCAGAACAATTGTCTATGTTATTCATCCTGATGTAAGAAATTTCATTCTTCAAGGAGAGATGGGTGATAAACGTGCTGGTTGGGTCACCAAGATCCAAGAATTTGATGTTGAAATTCATCCGACTAAGCTAGTGCGTGGTAAGGCTTTATGCCAGCATTTGGCAAAGATGGCAGCATCTGGTATAGGTGAATATCAAGCAAAAAATCTTGCTAGTGATGACAATTTGACGAATTTCTTAATTCAGGAAAAATATTGGACAGAAGACCTCATTGATTACTTCACAACTGGTAGATGTCCTTCACAGTTGAATGCCTCACAGCGGAGAAGATTTCGTCTGCAAGCTCTTCAGTATGTTTTGTTACCAGAAGGATTGTTTTTTAAGAATATTGATGGTGTTCTTCTAAGATGTGTCAAAGAATCAGAAAAGGCTAGGCTCCTGGAGGAGTTTCATTTCGGTCTATCAGGAGGACATTTTGCAGGAAGACCGATGGCTTTAAAGATAACTCGAGCTGGTTACTATTGGCCGACCCTGTTCTCAGACGCTTTCAGGATTGCACAAGCATGTGACAAATGTCAGAGATACACAGGAAGAGTTAGGAATGCAGCACTGCCTTTGCATCCGATTCAGGTTGAAGCACCCTTTCAGCAGTGGGGGTTGGATTTTATTGGGATTATTGATCCCAATTCCTCAGTTGGACATAGATATATTTTAACAGCTACAGACTATTTCACGAGGTGGTCTGAAGCTATTCCAACAAAGGTTGCGAACCAGACTGTGGTGATATCGTTTATTGAAGGCCTGATTACACGATTTGGCATTCCTGATGCCATTATTACAGATAATGGGACCCCATTTATTGGAGCTGAACTAGCTGAGTTTGCAAACAAGTATGGCATTTTCCTAAAAACATCTTCCAATTATTATCCACAGGGAAATGGCTTGGCGGAGTCCACAAATAAAAATTTGCTTCGGATTTTAAGGAGGTCTTTGGGGGAGAACAAGAGATCATGGCACCTTTTACTGAATCAAGCTTTATGGGCGAGATAGGATTTTAGTTAAGAAGTCTATCAAGACCTCACCCTATGCCTTAGTTTATGGGAAAGAAGCAAGGTTGCCTGTTCATCTCGAGTTACCAGTATTACAGCGATTGCAGGCTTTTCAGGATAATGAAACAGACATAAGTTCCTTGGATACGCGGATAGCTCAGTTGTTGCACTTGGAGGAGCAGCGTTCTGAGGCATATGAAGAATTTGTTAAACACACACAGGGTATTTCGAAGTGGTTTCATAAACATTCTGCAGATCGTCCATTTAAAACGGGAGATTTGGTGTTGAAATGGAACGAAAATAAAGCTAAGCCTGGGAATCACAAAAAGTTTGATGCTTTATGGGAGGGTCCCTTCCGCATTACCAGCACAGGTGCGGCGAATTCGTTCTATCTCGAAGACTTGGATGGCAGCCCACTTCCGATTTCAGTAAATGGCTTTCATCTGAAAGCCTATACTTCATGAACTGACAGTCCAGTATGAGTTTGTATATAGTATAAAAAAAAAAGAGAAAAAAAAAAGTATATACATGTTTTACTTTTATTTTTTCGCCTTGGTTCTTGTTGCCTGCGAGCCGTAGGTGCCTTTTGTTTTTCTGTGCTTTTCTCCTTTCCCAGCAGTTGGTGGCTTTCCAGAAAATTCTTCTTTTCCCTTCCCTTTCTCTCTTTCCTTTCTTCATCTTCTTCCTCCTTCTTTTCTCTTCTGCAATAAAAAAAGAGAGCCACGACTGTTGTTTCTTTTCCCTATTCCTATTATTCCCGTTCCTTCTTATCCCTTTCCTCTAAGTTCTGTCTTTTTACGCATTTACTTACAGTCTAGTTCATTTTCATTCCACAGCCTTCATACTTTCACTTCCATTCCATATGTTCATTTACTTTTCTCCCATTATTATCATCATTCCATTTGCATTCACCGCTTGCGCAATCGCGAGATCTCACTCCATTATCTCATTCCATTTGTTTCATTCCATAATCAGTTACATGCAGGTTCTTTCAGTTTTAGCTTTTCAGCAGAAGTTATTGCAGCAGTCCACTACGAGGTATCACAGCAGCCAACTTCTTGTTCTAATATGACTCTGTGCCCAATGGATTCAGGCCTGGATTCTTGCATACAACGAACTGTATACCCCGCGAGCTGCCAAGAATGTTGGCATTTTTGCCACATTGATTCTCATTGATTGAAGTATTAATGTTTAAGTTGTTGCATATCTAACTTCTATACTGGCTTTGATGCGGCTTTGATGAAAAAGGAGCAAAAAATGACTAAGTTAAAAAACTATCGCGATTTCGTGACGTGTCATGGAATCGCGGTCAACGCGGTCAACGGATGCAGGTTGGCAAGAACCGTCGCGATATCGCGACGTGTTCTATTTTCGCGGCTTGTGACAAGCAAAGGAGGGAGAGCGACAAACCGTCGCAAAATCACGACAAAAGAAATCGACGGAATCAACACACGAGTGCACAAAGCAAAAGCGTCGCGTTTCGGACGCGGGTGGCTTCAAAGGCTTAAGATGAAAAAGTGCAGCGATTCGCTACACATTCCAAAATCAGGAGCTTGTTGAAAGGAGTAAGGAAAGAAACAAAGCTTAAGTTGAAAACGTGTAGCGATATCCTACCTTACGAACAAAGCCAAACAAAACAAAATGCGTCGCGATATCGCTGCACGTCCTAAAATCGTGGGTAGTTTGTTGAAAAGAGTCTAAGATGTAAAAAGCGTAGCGATTCGCTGCACTTTTTAGAAAGAGTTTCGGCAAGGCAAAAGATGTCGCATTTTCGCGACAAAAAGTGGCAAATGGTACGAAAAGGGAAAGATGTAGCGATATCGCTACCTGTCCCAAAATCGCGGTCGTTTTGGTCCGAAAAGCAAAAGACATGAAAGTTGTAGCGAAATCGCTACACTTTCGACGATAAGGCCAGGAAAGATGAAGACGTCGCGAAATCGCGACAGGGAATGGAAACCGTACAAAAGACAAGGAGATGGTAGCGATTTCATGCCGCATTGTTGAAAAATGACCAAGTGCTCAAATGTGTAGCGAAATCGCGACAGGGGAAGGTCGAAGACATTCAAAGGCAAAAAGTGTCGCATTTTCGTGGCCTATGAGCAAGACCGTACAGAGTGCCGGAAAGACGTAGCGATATCGCTACATGTTCCATTTTCGCGGGGTAGAGCGGAGGAAAGAACCAAAAGACAAAAAGCGTAGTGAAATCGCCCAGCGTCTCATTTTCGCGGAACAAGCTAGCGATGGAAATAATGAAGCCAACTATGCAGCGATATCGCGACAGGAAGAATTTTCGTGGGTTCCAACAGCAAAAGTGTACGGCATAAGAAGATGTCGCGATTTCGCGACCCGTCGCGTTTTCGCGACTTGCGACTGTTTCCCGCCAAAACGCGGTGTGAACGGCCCGATAAGGTTTTTTCGATTTTCGAGGATTAAATGCTTGCCGGAATTTAATGTTTTGCGGATTTCCAACGCGGTCAAGGTCGAAGAGCGCCCAGGCCACCAAAATTGAAGATTTTATTTGTTCGAAGCTACTATTCGTGGATTGTTCTAACGGTTTCATGCACATGTTCAAAAACAAATTTAATGAAGGTGACCGCTGACGTCTAATTGCATTCAATTTTGTGGTTCTTCAAGGTTGCGATTAAGGGGATCATGTTCCTAGTTTCCGTTGCATAATTGTAGATCTCAAGAAGGTCGGTTACAAATATTAAATGCTGCAAAGAGGACGGCCCTCTATAAAAACCAATGTAAACCTCATTTGTAAGGGTTGGGAAGTTTTCTGCTAAAAGCTCGAAGTTCATTTGCAGGAATAAAAGAGTTGGCCTCTAATTTTTCCAAGCGACTGTATGGGTGATTTTCCTTTCGTTTTTTTTGCATTTCTAATAGCACTCATATTCCTTAATTGTCTGTTGCATTTGAATTCTGCATATTGGATTTAAATACTGCTTGTAAGGGTATGATTCCTGGAATGTAGTCTTGGAGGGATTTTCTGCATACGTTGTGCGAGAATTAAGTTAATATCTTCTGTTACTTGTTGTTGTTGCGCTTTAAGTGATCTGTTGTTATTCTTCCCGATCTTATAACTTCGGCTACGGCCATATTTCCCATTTCTTTCTGCAAATTTTAAATTTCTTTCCAGCAACCCTAATCTTCAAACAAAATTTAGAATAGTAAGGGAACCAGCCCACTCTGGAGATTGGTCTGGGAGCCATTTCTTGCTTCCAGCCTTTCAATGTTGGCCGGGTCTAGGGTGCACATGTAAAAATCCTTTCCTGTGGCAGATTCGTGACCAACACCACCATCAATGGATATGTCATATTTTCTTTGACTGGGATGAAGGATGAGTCACCAACTTCTATGCTACATGTTGAACTTGAGGAGATTGAAGTGAATGACTCATCTGAGAAAGTCATGTGATGAGTTGCTCCTGAATCTAGAACCCAGTATTTTGATGAAGTTTTTATAGCTCTACCTTGAACATCTAAGGCTTTTCCTATCTGCTTCTTACTATCTATCTTGTGATCCTTCATTACTACCTCTAGTTGTTGTAGTCTTTTCTAACATTTTTTTAGAGAATGACCATTCTTTTTGTAGTGAGTACAACTTATGGGACTTATTTCTTTCCTTTTGAATTTTTCTTTAGTAGGGGTTGATGCTACTAAGGGTTTTGAGGAAGAGGGAGAGATATCATACTTTACAATTTTTATTTCCTCTCTAGTTAGCCTATCACAGAATTCCTCTAAAGAGAGCATTTTAAAATTTGCACCAAGAGCATATTTTGTAGACAGGAAGGTGGTTGTAAAAATTTGAAATACACCATTTAATTTAGAAATAATTAGATAGATGCATTCTTATTTTGTTTTATTCTTGCCACTACCTTTGAATTGAGTAAGGACTTCTTTAAATTTGGTGAGAAAGTCAACAATATTGCTAAAGTCTTCAAGAGATAATGTTGTTAATTCTGCCTCTAGCTACATTGACCTTATTTGATCTACTTTCCTAAACAAGCTCTTTAGTTTCTGCCAACTTTCATATGGAGTTTTACATTATGAAATATGAAACCATAAGTTTTCATTTACATTTGTGCTTATAATACCCATGGTTTCATATATTTTCCCTTTATGAATAATATCTAATATTCTTTTTCAAATTCAGGCTGCTTCTCTTCTAGCAAGTGAGTGAGCCCTTTTTGAGAAATGAGATTTAATATTTTTAGTTTCCATGTGTGATAGTTATGAGGGATGAGTGGATCAATTATATTCATTTTGCAAAAAAACTGCAATGAACCAATGTTCCCCCCTTTAACTGCTAGTATTTTGAAGCAATAGGCAACACTACTAGAAACCTTTTATATGAATGGTATCAAAATCCAGACCTCTATACCAAGCCTCTCAAAAACCCGCCCTTACGTGAGGGAAACTATAAGTTTTGAAGATATTGATATGTGGAACATAGGCAATTTGAAACCAAAAATAATATGCCAGACCTCAATACCAATTATCTCAAAACAACTCACCCTTACGTGAGGGAAACTATAAGTTTTGTGAGGATATTGATACTTGGAACATAGGCAAATATTTTATAGAAATTGTTTTTGGCTATTTGAAATTTTTTGTCAAAGTGCTTAATAGAATGTGAGTGCTTGTTTTTTGAGAAACTCCTTAATGCAAAAGCTGGCCAAAATGCAGAATAAGCTGAAGGAAGGAGAAGAAGCAACAAGCATGAAGTGGCCAAGAAGGTGCCACATAAAAAGGAGTGCACTAGAGACTGCCAATCAATTTTGACACAAGAAGACAACTTCCCCCTTAAAGAATCTAGCAAAACAATAGGTGCAAGAATCAACACCATAACCCCCCCTCCAAAAATATTTTATTACTTGATATTACAATATGTCTATTCTCTTTGACAACCTCTTTGAAATAGGTGATGAGAATAATGTGGAGACAAAAAGGAATAATAAGATTACAAACTATTTGTCTTGAAGAGAAATAGAAGACCAAGCTACCCACAACAAAAAATAGGCTGCCCACAGCGAAGAACAAGCTACCCACAATGAAGAACAAGTTTCCCACAGTCTGTCTCTCTATCAAACGTTGGAGCTCACGATTAAAAACACCTCTTTCGCATGCTTCATATCCTCAGGTACATAGCAATCAATACTTATCCAACGCATGGTGCTGCTCACGCTTTCGATGCGCCAAGTGAATTCCTTCGACATCCTCACTGTCTGTGCAGAGCCAAAGATGAGCACTGGTCTTGAAACACTTTAGCCTAGCAATAGAAAAAAAATTTACGTTCGTCTCTCAGCGTTTTGCAGTGGTGTACATGAAAAGGGACTGCCCAGGCTCTCAGATGACGGTGATATGACGTCGAATTCACCTCAATCACGAAAAATAACCTGTATAAAAAAATAGTGCCTCCCGTAGTAGAATGAGAATGGGTCGTCAGAACTCTGCAAAAATATTTTATACCAATATAGGAAGAGGAGGCATTTTTATAAATGCATGAGATGGAGACTATGAGTGTTAGTGGAACATTAAAGAGGACAAGTGTCCAATATGCTTTGAGAGTGAAAATCAATAATCGCCAAAGGGTATGCTAGAAAAATTGAGTTGAGACTTCCCTCGTCGACACGTCATGAGGCATTGATAGCCTAAGTGCGTGTTCACTTGGAGAGGGGTCTCAGGCACCAAATCGACATCAATTCTCTAGAGAGCCAAAACGTTTTAGAAGATGCATTTTGGATCCTTTAAGTAGAAAGGGAGTGCCCAATTGATTTACTGTCCACTTTCTAAGGAAGATCTTGAAGGAATAATATCTTTTATAGCACCAAGAGAGTAAGAGCGCCAAAACTAATGTTCATTTTCCAACGTTCGTTTTCCAATGCACGTGGAAGGAGAGCGCCAAGACCAGCAATGAGAGAATAGCATAAAAAAAAATTGACCTGCGCCACGATGCAGTACTACGAGTGCACCTTGGAAGTCTCAACAAAGGAGACTAAAACGATGATGGACACCTTTGCTAAAAAAAAATGGCATGAGAATTATAAAAAATGTAGAGAGAAAAAAGTAAAAAAAAAAATTCGAGGCCAAGATTGCGATAGTAATTTTTGGCCAAAAAGAATTTGATTTTCACTAAAACAGTAGTTAATTTCCCTTTTTTTTTTTTTTTGTATATCTTTGAAGAAGACACTATCAATCAGAATTAACCCATTTATATATATCTCAAAAAATATATAGTTAAAAAAAAAACTATATATTAAAACTTATTGGAGACTTGAACAAATGCAGTGAGAAGTCTACAAGAGATACAATGAACTAGCTCCTAGAACCTTCAAAAGAGAATACTAGCAAAATCTATCCTACTATGGTACCATGTTAGAATTTCCCAAAAATAGACATGCAAAGCATTACACAAAATATGAATAGAAGAGTAGAACTGGTTGATTTATTCCATTGATCAACTTTGTATAAATAGAAAAGTTTATCATTGAGAGTCATTGGATTACAACAACTCATCAAATATGAACTATTCTAAACTGAGAGTTCACCTGACTCATGGAAGAGTGGTAACTCAAGTAAGTCTATCCTAGTAGAACTTAAGAGAATAATTATTTATTCTAACAGATCTTATCCTGAACGGACAACCACTAGAAAAAGTTAACTTTAGAAATCAAATGGGGTTTCTAGATAAGCCTAGATGGGAACCAAGGAGGGACAGGATTCTTGGATAGGGCACAGGATAACTTTACTGAGAAGAGGCCAAAGGAGGAAGGAGCCCAAAGGATGGAATATTCAACTGGAAAAGAGGGAATGACACAAACAAAAAGAATATCAAAGAGGACGAGAGAGGCTAGCCTGTGCTCTGATGAGATGCCAATAGACGATAAAGGCTTCCAAGAGAGGCCCTTTGGGTGGAAGAAATGCTAACCTTATGCCCGAACATGGTGTCTATCACTGGTCTCAGGCACACCAAATCTTCGCTGTCCTGAAGTGGGCAATTGCCCAGCTAGAGGTCACTCCAAAAGCTAATCTTGGAACCATTTCCTAGCTTTCATCTGATACCATTTTGGAGGATATGCTTAGTCTTGAGAATAGAGTTCCAAGCCACAGGTCCTCGAATGGGGCTAGGATCATCCAAGAATTTTTGGTTATGCCACAAATATTTTACCTTAATGATGGAGATCCACAAGGAGTTTTCATTGGTGAAGATTCGCTAGCCTTGTTTGGTGATGAGTGCCAGGTTCATATTGTGAATTTTTTGGAGTCCAATGTCACCATACTCCTTCTTGGAGCAAATATTATTCTAAGCCACCGAATGAATCCGCTGCTTATTTTCTTATCCTAACTAGAGAATTTTCTTTGGAGTTGCTTGATGTGATTGTAGACTTCGACGACGATTAGGAAAATTGACAAGAAGAAAACGAGAATGCTCTGAATGGTGGCTTTGACCAGGTGTGGTTAGGATTGCCTTTGCTGACTTTGTCGGGTTCACCCTTATTGGGGTTCCAGGTTTCATCTGTTGTTGTTGCTGCTATTCTCCTTCCATGCATCGCTACTTCCTCTATCTTCCCTTTTGTTGTCTCTGCTCCTTTTTTGCATGCTCGCTGCTCCATCCTCTCTTCATCACTTCTAATTATCCATATTTTATTCTAATCAAAGTATCATTTTTTCATGAATTTTTAATTTAATGGGTTTTGTTGTTTTATAATGCAAAAAGGAAAAATAATAAAAATTATAAAAACACAATAACATATTATAAAACTTTTGTGAATCAAATCTAGACTATTAGTTCTGCATTTTGGAAGAATACCCAAAAATATATTTTCAGTTGAAATCCCTATGATTAGCATTTGGATTTATCCAAAGGTGTTTCTATAGGCCAAAGACGATGCCTTTTAATTTTTGAAAAGGTGTACATCTGCATAAAATATACAAGCATACATATTTGTACATTGTACATAATGTACGATTATATAAATTTATATAATCATACTCATTTGATGTGCACATGTCATAATTAGATTGACAGGTAATGTCATTGACACCCCTATTTTAATTTTTTTGTAAATTTGTGTGATTGTATAAATTTCTTTGATCATACAAACTATATGGTCATAGAAATGTTTTTTATAACCATACATGTTTGGAAAAAATTAGAATGTGACACAAATCTATGCACTTGCTTGTTAATGGTGATAAGGTTAAGTTATAATTCCATCACCTAATTATATAAAATAGTATTAAATACATCATATTGTGGTTAGCCATACACTTATATTTAATTTATTATATAATGTGGTCCTTTGGCAATAAAGTCATATTATGCATTGTCAACACTTATAATAATTTGAATTAAGGGGAAAAAAGAGAATAAATTAATAATCATAATATCTTATCCCATCCTTTAATGGGATTTATTGTGGGTTAGTTCACTCTGATAACCAAAGGATCCATTTGAATCTCCCTTGTGATCTAGAAATCTACCTTCTAACTTAAAATTTGCTTTAATATTTTTACTCTGATGACAATTATTTTGCTTCCACACGAGTCTTAGGCTTTGCTAGTTTGAATTCTTTTGTATGAGACTATACCTGATAAATGACACCATAATTCTTCCAAAAACCTAAAGTGAAAAAGAAGATATAAGAGAGCATTGTAGGTTAAAAGCTCATGTTCCTCTATATACATGGAAACCACATGAATCACTAGTCCAAAAATATAAAAGGAAAATATAGATTGGCAAGGACAAACTTTACATAGTCTTCATCATTCTTCCTTTGCCTCCTAAAGATGTGATATCTACTCGTAGATAATTAAAACATAAAACATAGGCCTCAACATTATAAAATTCTAAGATCTTAAGGGAGGACAATTCCATCTCCAATCTACTAAATTTTGTGGCATTAACTTTTCTAAATAATTTCTATAGACTTGTCCACACCTTTGTGGTATCACTTTTCTATCTCATGCAAAGTATATTGGGTTCAACAACATCAAAAGTAGACCTAGGTAATCCTCCTTCTTATGAATAGGTTATTTTTATCAAGATCTTTTGTTGTTTCTGTTAGTTTTTGATGATTTATATTAAAGGAAAGGCAACCACAAGATGTAAAATGAGCAAGCAATGATAAGTATATGATAATGGCACTATAAGATAAAATTTTGCAATAACTCAAAAATATGCGATTATTGGATGTTCATGAAAATAGTACAATGTATTCTAATGGAGGACATGAACACTCCATAATTTCAATGAAAGAACTACATTGTACTCTAACTATAAATCACTATAGTAAATTCAGTCTATCTTGCTCTTTGTTACCCTCACTCTATACATAAAAGGCATATATATAGTAATATATGTGTCTTGGCCTTTACTCTACCCATGACTCTTCATCTACCTATCCTATGACTCATGTACATATGGACTACATGCACATTTACATCATTGCACATTCTAACACTTGTGCATTTATTACTTTCTTGAAGTAACTACTCAAACCTTAATCTAAAATAAACTCCTAATTTAGAAATGTACCCAAGGTTGTACATTGACATGTACCAAATAATGTAATATACTCTAACAATTTCTTTCTTTAATATGCATAAAAGATTCTTACTTCTCAATAATCCAAAAAATTATCTTAAGTATTATAATTTTATCAATTTAAAATAGTAATATGTTCCAAGGGATCCATCTCACATGGATTCACCCTCAACACTATAACAAGTCCTTGAATTGATGTCATCAATGTGAAGATCTCAATAAATCATGCAATTCGAAAACATTAGGCCCATAATACTTTTGGAGTTGATGTGATAAGAATGGAGTGTGACATGGCATAATTGGTGATCAATGTGTCACTCATCTAGAAAAATAATAATAATTTTTTAATGTAGAGGTCTATGGTATACCCAATACAATACCATGTGGTTTATATTATGGTAATAATGCTATATGTGTATGCATCTCTGTGTAAGTCAATCTGAAAAGGGTTTACCCGAGCATATTGGAATAAAGTTGTTTTATTGGATATATAACCAACCCCTGGAATATGAGCATATACCATTCAAGTGTATAAACTAACATGAGCATGGGCACTTCTCTCGAAACTATCCAAATTAACAAGTACATAAAATAAAAAAGGAAGAATCAAGCTTCTAGGAAGTCAAAAGGAGACCACATAGATCAAGAAGCAAGAAGCGACAACCTTAACCATAGGAACAAAAAATCATCCAACACAAAAATAAATTTGAAATTCTTAGTGAAGGAGAAAATGAAATCACCTCTCTATATATGATGGATCCTAAAGGTAAAGAGAAGACACTTGTGATTGAAGCTGACAACTTGCCAAAGATCTTAGGAGATACACTAGAGAATACAACTAGAGAAGAAATTGATGGGAAATCAAAGGAAGAGGTAGTATAAATGAAAGAGAAGGAAATAGTGATTCTTGGGGGATTATCAGCCATACAATTTCTAGTCAAGGAAATAAAACCTAACCAACATCTCAGAAATAAGCAAGCGCAGAAAGACTTGCAATCCAAAATGTAGGTCATAATTGAGGAGAGCTTCACAAAAAATAAGAAGTAATCCAAAAAATGAAGATTATGTCATGGAACTATAGGGGACTAGGAAGTCCTTTGAAAAACTATATCAAATTTCTAATATAGGAGCAAAAGCCAACAATAGTCTGTATTAAAAAAAAATAACGAAGGCAACACTGACTACAGAATGGCAAAATATATAGGCACAATCAAAATTTATAGCTATTGATTCTATGAGAGCTTCAAGGTGATTGGTTTTGGCTTGGGAACCACAACAATTAGTTTGTAGAATATAACTAAAGAAGAAGAAATTTCCTCTTACTAAATGCAACTAGTGTAGCAGTAATAAATTTTTATGGTCCAAATCATCCTATCCAAAAAAGAGAAGCATGGCAAAACTTAGCACAATGTCTAGAAATTGAGAAGTTTGACAACTTAATACTGGGAGGAGATCTCAACATGATACTCTACCACTTGGATAAGGCTAGGGAAAGTTTAACAAGGGATCTAAATAGAGATTTTATCAATCAAATTATGGGAAATGAAAGCTTACAAGACATTCAACCGACCAAAGGAAAGTACACTTGGAGCAATAGAAGAGCAGGGGCAAACTATATTGCAGAAATATTGGATAGATTTTTTATCAATAAAAATCTCCTAACATACTTTCCTCTTACTTCTAGTCACGTCATTCATAACTTTATCTTAGATCATAAGCCAATTCTCTTGGATAGCGGTCAAATCCTACAACCCTAAAATCCTTTAAGTAGAACATTGAATGGGTGATAGAGGAATATTTCAGTGAACTTGTGGAAAACAATTGGAACTAATAGGTCTAATCCACCAACCCCCAAGAAAAGTGGAAAAGCAAAATTCAAAAATTGAAACACATGACAAAAAAATGGTTTACAAAAAAAGCAAGAGTCAAACCCAACAAGAAGTAGTTGATGCAACAACTAAAGCAAATAGAAATAGAAATTGGGGACCATCCTCCACAACCATGGCAAGAAGATGCAAGAAGTGTCATAATTTAAAAGCTTAATAAATTAAGCGTTGAAGAAGAAACACATTAGATGCTTAGATCCTAAATGGTATAGCTAAGCAAAGGGCATAAAAACACCAAATATTTTCATTTGAAAACCATGCAACACTTTCAAAGAAACACAAACAAGGAGATAAAGCATGAATGAACCATATATACAGACAAGGAAAAAATAAGGAACTTTCCAATCAACATTACTCAACTCTACTCTCTAAAGAAAATGGAATCCCATATTCCTAGGGAATATCATTGTAGCATATACCAACAATATTAAGTTTGGAAGGCAAACAAGATATCAGTCAACCAATCACTATAGAGGAACTCAAGGAGATTATAGCAGCTCTGCCAAAGGATAAAGCTCTTGGACTTTTACCAACAATACTTATGCATCATCAGAGGAGATATTCTATGCATGATTGAGGATGTTAGGGTGAAAGGTAAGCTTATTGAAGCCATCAACTCCACATTTCTAGCATTGATTCCTAAATATAAAATACCACTACTTTTTCTACATTCAAACTAATTTCTCTATGTAACTCTTCCTACATAATTTGTACCAAATTGTTGGCCAATAGAATAAAGAAGAAACTTGACAAACTAATATCAAAATAGAAATGGGGGTTCATGCCTTTAAAACAAATATATGATAGTATCATAAAGGTGCATGAAGCCCTCCACACTAGTAAAAAATATAAAAAGAAGCAAATTGTTATAAAATTCAATATGGCAAAGGTCTTTGATTGAGTCAATATACAATTTGTATAATAGGTCCTATAGAAGTTTAGATTCCCACATCAAGTAATCAAGTGGATCAGAGCATGCATTAGAAACCCATGGATATCCCCCTTAATAAATGGAGAACCAAAAAAATTCTTTCAGGCTACAAGGGGAATTAGACAAGGGTGTTCATTATCACCATACCTTCGCATCATTTTAGCTGAAACTCTTGGAAGATTAATTAACCATCTTGCAAGAGAGAAAAATAACAAGGATAGACATTGTAGAAAGATGCAAAGCTATAATACATACCCAATTTATGGATGATACCATTATTCTAGGCAAAGCCACCAAAAAAAATGTTAGACAACTCAAGCAATACCTGGATTGGTTCACGCAAGTCATCGAGGCTCATATAAACACTCAAAAGGGTTAGTTCTATACACAAAATACTGCAGCAACAAGATTTAAACTCTTGTGCACTATCCTAGGATTTCGATCTGACATAGAAAAATACTTCAGATACCTAGGAGTTCCCATGAGATTCCACCTCAAAGCCTCAAACTACTAGTTCCCAACATTGGACAAGATGGTTAGGAGAATATAGAGTTATAATAAAAGTTAGTTTAGTTTTGCAGGAAGGACAGTATTGATCAAATCAATGTTAGCTTCTCTTCTAGTCTATCAACTATTATTATATTATACTCCCAAGTTTATTTTGTAAAAGGTATATGGAGTACACAAATTTTTATGACAAGGAGGTAGGTAATTAAAAAGAAAAAAGTTCCACTTGGTCAATTGGGAGATGGTCACCAAAGGTAAAATTCAAGGAGGACTGGGAATCAGAAGAATGAGATAATTTTGAAAGTATTGGGAGCAAAAATTCTCTAAAATATGCTTAAGCACAATCAATCATGGCAGTGCATACTAATCAACAAGTATGTAAATAACCAATTAGGTATTCGAATGCTCAAATACATAGAAAAACTTCCTAGAGCCTTATTGGTTTGGAAACATATTGTGGCAAAAAAGAGCATAATTGAGGATAAAATTTCCTAGCTATCGAGATATGGTAAGTCAATTAATCTATGGGAAGACCCAATCCTAAGAAATCCACCATTAAGAGAGAGAACTTCAGTCAAATTATAGAATCACTTAGAAAGCTAAACAATACTCAAATTAGGTGACTTATTTTATTGGATCTCAGAAACACTAAACTAGATCTCCCTCCCATTCCATCTCAACTTCAAGGAGATTGTGATTACTTTTAAGTCTCATGTAGCAAGCATTAGACCTCTTCATCCTATGATGCCATACAAACTTATTTGGGATAGCATTAGTAGTAACAGAGAATACTCAATTCATTTAAGAGTCCAACCATCAACAAACTAGGCCTACCAACAAAAAACTATCGATACTGTGAAAAAATTAAGCACCACCTAAACTGCAAGTATTTATCTGGTAAGTCTCTCAAAACAAAATTTTAAGGATAATTGACAAAATATCCTATCAACATGTAAGACAAAAATTCAATAAAGAGGTCGATACAATAGCAAATCAGGCTATAAAAATAGCCCTTGGTTATTGCCACTAACTCATCAAGAAACAGAAGGACAAGGATGGTATGCAAATATGACAAAGACCCCAATAATTAAATCTTATCAAACTTGATGTCTATTGACTATGTTACATTTCTTTGCTTCCTTTTATATCTTCATGTTTTGTTTCCTCAAATATTTTGTTCACTTTGATCTCTCTAATAAAAGAGTTTTATATCTTTTTATTAAATAAATCTTTCTATTTTTAAAAAAATAAACCACTTATAATTATTAAATATTTAAAATTCATATACTTTTTACAATTAAAACATAATACCTAAAAAACAATATTCTTATTTTTTATTTTTATTTTATTTTTATTTTATTTTTTTTTAATTTTGAGAAAAAACTAGATTATATTAATTCATTAATCCAAACATTATAATAGTTTGGTGCTAGCACTCTCCAACAACTAAAAAGCAAAATAAGGTAGATTAGGAGTAAAGCATACGTAACTGAATCAAATTATTTATAACATTAAAACCCTCTAAATTTAAAACTATATAAACAAGTGTTATAAAATAACTTAATCACCAAAAATTACATTTTAATGCTATTATAAAATAACTTAATCACCAATACAAAGTTATCACTTAACTTTAATAAATAAAATATAATATATATTATTATTGTTTTTGTTTGATACAATAAAAACAATATTTTTTTAACAATAATATATATTAATGTAACAAAAACTTTCACTTTATTCTTTACTTATAATGAAGAAAACTTCCCTTATAAGTTAATAAATATAAGTTTAAAAATCAAATAGTATTAATTTAGGTTTCCTTTTATGGAAGAAACCAAATGCCCCAGTTCGTGGGCGAATAGCCTGCGTTGGGCTGTTGACTTGTTGATATTTCTTTTTTTAAATATCAAGAATATAAAAAACTAAAATTAATGTTATTTGATTTTTAAATTTATATTTATTAGGTAATTTTTTTTTCATTATAAAAGAAATTTTTTATTAATTGAACATCGTTTACTTTCGAGCAAACATAGGAGGAATCGACCTCATGATAATAACCAGGAAACTGCCATTACACCAAATGCCGTTTCGGCTATATTATATTTTCATTATAACTAAAGAACAAAATGAAAGGCTTTATTAAAATAATATATATTATATTTATTTATTAAAATTTAGTTGTAATTTTAATTTTATTAAAAGATATATAGACGGTGGTCAGGGAAGCTACCGCATGGGGCTTTTTAGTAGCATCAGTTGGAAGCGTTAGGGGAGCCTTCCTTGCGGGGCTAAATGCGCTAGTTGGTAGGCACGTAGCCTGTGTTAGACTGTTGACTGAGTTGACTTGTTGACCGCAGAGCCTGTGTTAGATTGTTGACTGAGTTGACTTGTTGACCGCAGATTCTGTTGACTTGTTGACTATGAACTGCTGATTATATTGACCTGTTGACTGTTGAGAGCTTTTACGTTTTAGTTATTATAATATTACTAATATAGTCAAAGGTAGTGTTTGATCTATCCATGTGATGTGGTCTACTGGTAAGGACACCACTTGCATTATTGGTGATCTGACCTAGGTTCAATCCCCACGGCGGATATGTATATGTGTAAGAAGTATTTACTCAATAAAAATAATAAAAAAAATAGTGTTTGATCTTAATCCTTTGAGTGCACGTCAAATCGACACGATACGAGTCGTAAGCGATTGGTGGTCCCCTCCAGGGTTGAAATTTAAAAAAAATAAAATTTGTCAACATAATTTTTTTATGACGGTTCCAAATTTTTATTGCCAGGTTATGGTTTAAATTTTTATTTGCCTTTCAATTTTTTTTTGCTAGTAAGCATTTTACTTGAGGATTAAGTCCTCCTGCCCTTGCAATTGGTGGGAAATCGGGGAGAAGAGGGGATGCTAATCAGTTTGACACTCCAGGAATTGGGGGAAAAGAGGGATGCTAATCCGTTTGACACTCCCAGGATGCTTGTATCTTTCAACTCTAAAAACTGAGATGGATGGATGGTTTTGATGGTAGTTTTGTATTCATTAATCCTTGTTCACTTTAATTTAATGTTTAGTTGTACTAGCATTAAATATTGTAATGACACGTTAAACTAAAAAGGAGGCAACATCTGTATTCGTGTATCTAATATATATTTATACATAAATACTGCAATTTGTATACTACAATTAAAATCTATGGTTTTCAAACATTTTTACCTGTAAAATTTACGATTTATAATAAAAATAAAATTTACGGTTTATAATAAAAATAACTAGCTTATAAATAACTAGCTTAGATATATAAAATATATATATCTATAAACGCCGAGAGTTATCAATCTCGAGATGCCTATCTCATTTCTTGGGGGTGTGATAGATAGGCGTCTCGAGATTGATAACTCTCGACGTTTATAGATATATATATTATATCTAAGCTAGTTTAAATATTTTAAATCCACCGTAACCCTTAATGTCGACCCTCGACGGATAATTTTTTTAATGTTAGTTTTTTTAATAAAATATTAATATTGTTCAGGGCGTGGCTGACTGCCACTGTAGGACGCCTATCAACATAACAAGTAAAATTCTATGGTCAACATAAAATTAAAACTGTAATTTACGGTTTCAAATACAAAATACGGCCGTATACCTGTCAAATTCCAGGCCTGGTCCCCACACACCGGGTCATCAACAACCAGGTGGTATAAACTTGTTAGGAGCAGCCTTTGTGGTTTGAACATTGCATTTGTGGTATAATGTAGGTGTAAACAATTCATGTATCAAAAAACAAATTACTAATATCATAACATAATTTTAATATAATTAATTAAAAAACAATCATTTGTCTTAAGGGAACAGTGCAACGGTTCTAGATTTGATTCTTCTTTGGGAGGTCCAAGGTTGAAACAAGTTGTGGGTGAGTATGTGAAGGGGTGGTTGTGTATTAAATTTCCTATTGATAAGCATAGCTATTGATTTTATACGTGTTAATTTCCCTATTGATAATCATAGCTCTCGATTTTATACGTGTTAAATTCCTATTGATAATCATAGCTTTTGATTTTATACAGGGATCATGGTTCAAAGTAGACTGCTCAACCATATACTTAAGAATTTCTTACACTAACCAAATCTAAAAAACATTTAAATAACAACTCAATTTTAATATAATTAATTAAAAAATATAATTATTTAATTAATTTAAGTCACGACTCAATAGTTCCATAGGACTGATAAAAGACCTAAAAACATATAAATAATGATTGTAAATTTATATAAAATATCGATACCCTCTATTACTGCTTTCTGAATTGGCATGTTACCACTAGAAAATGTGCAGCGTAAGCTTCTAGACATATTAAGGTGAAACCAAATCTCAATTATGGAATATACCGTCGCTGACTTGAAGACGAAACGTCAAACTCAAATTAAGTCTAAAATATGAATTAGGAAGATGAGTAGAAATTCCAAGCAGGAACACCGCCTCTACACCGCCAGGTTTAACCCCGCCGATTACCATCGCCAAAGCCATGAAAGATTTTTGTATGTTTTAGGGAGGTAACTTCCGCGGCTCCTAAAATGAAAGAAAGTCAGAAGAAAATATATTTTCGTCTTTTCATAAGAAAGCCACCACCGGAGAATAGGAGAAGATCTTTTATGTCTGTCTTAAGAGGCCGCCACAAGTTGGTCCGTAAAACTAATTGGACCAATTCAACAGGTCTCGAGTGTCGTAGAAGGTTTGGTCCGTAAAACTAATTGGACCAATTCAACAGGCCTCGAGTGTCGTAGAAGGTTCATGTTTGGGCAGTCAGACTCAATTCTTCCTGCCGCTATGATCTTGAAATTGCGCAGTTATGAACCTTAAATCTCCGAGGCAAATCTATCGGTTTTTGGTAACGGGCGAGCAAAGATGGACCCCCAACCTCTCGCAGGATTCGCAGGAGCCGTCATCAGCATCTTGCTAGAAGAAACGCTCAAAGCCCTAAAGGCCGCCATTTACTGCCGCCGCGAACTCGGCACCTTGGATCTACAGCTCCGGCGAATAACCCCTCTCGTGGACTCGGCACAATCTGATTGCAAATTCATATCGCGTACGCAGAGAGACGGGGGAGAACAAAATGCAGTGAGACGGTGGTTGCAGTCAATGCATTCTCTCCTCAAGGAAGCAAATAATATGGTCAACGAATGTACGATTCCCACGTATAATCTCCTTAAGCGCTATAGAATGGCCAGAAGGATCGAGGCAATGAATAAGCGGATCCAAGTCCACCTCGGCGATGCCTGCATGGTCAATTTGGCTCAGCAGCTCTTTACTCACAAGCAGGTCATGGAGACAATGGAAACCATGTGCAGATCCATCGAACGCCGGCCATCGATCGCCTTTTCGAGAGTGAAACCTGTGTCCGAGCCCTACATTATTGGGCAGGATAGCTTGCTTCAGAAGATTCAGGATCGACTTCTCTCTGTGCCGCACGGAGACGAAGACTGTTGCATCGGCATAACGGGCATGGGCGGGTCAGGAAAAACCCTGCTGTTAAGGACCGTGATCAACAGCGAGCCTGTGCAGCGCGCCTTCGCAAACGATCTCATCGTGTGCCTCACTGTGTCCCAGACGCCGTTAGAGTCGCTTCTACCAAAACTGGGGCGGGCCATAGCCAAGCAAACAATGGGCGCAACTTTCGACGACGACTGGACCACGGAGGAGTTGCAGGGATTTGTGAGGAGGACGCTGAGGCAGCGGAGGTTCTTGCTCACGCTCGACGATGTGTGGGAGGGTAGCGAACAATTGATAGAATTTTTGCTCCTCCACAAGAAAAGGGATTCCAAAATTGTGGTGACGAGTCGCGACAAGGGGCTGCTGTCGAGGATGGGGATAAGGAGGACAATCGCCATGAGATTCCTGGCGGAAGAGGAGGGGTGGCAATTGTTTAAGATCCACGCTTTTCTAGACGATCTTCCTCCGCAACTTGAGTCCGTGGCGAGAGACGTTGCCCGCGAATGCAAAGGTCTGCCCCTTGCCATTAGGGTTGTCGGAGCGGCCATGGCCGCCCGGTCTTATACCCTGGAACAATGGCAGAATGCGCTGGAAAAGCTGAGAAACGCGGACGTGGTTTCTCCGGAGCAAGAAGACCGACTGTTCGGGAAACTGAGACTCAGCTTAGATGTTCTGAGTGGGAACCTCAAGTTGTGTTTTCTTTACTTTGCGGCGTACAAGGAGGACGCAGTCATAAGCGCGGAGGACATAATCTTCTTGTGGAATTACGAAGGGTTACTAGGCACCTCCAGGGGCTATGGATTTATGCAACGCGGCCGTGAGCTGCTGAAGTCGCTGGTGGAGCGCTGCTTGATCGATGTGGTTATCAAGGACAAGAATGGGCAGGTGACATGTTGCAAGATCCACGATGTTGTGAGGGATCTTGCCCTCCGCGTCGCTCGTCAGGAGGAAGGTTGCTTGTTTAGAGCCGGCAGAGATCTGACGGAAGTTCCGCCGGAAACTTGCTCTGACAATTTTCAGATAATCTCGTTGAAAGACAACAAGCTCTCAACCATTCGTGAGGATTTCAAGGGGTTGGGCGTTCGCACGTTGCTTCTCTCCGGTAACAGGCGTCTCAACAGATTGCCGGAGAATATAATGAGCAGATTGAATGATCTAAGAATCCTGGATCTGAGACAGACGGCCATCCAATTCTTGCCCGAGAGTTTAGGGTCTCTGAAGCAGCTGATCTGCTTGAGACTCGCGGGAACCCCCATCGAACGGCTACCGGCCCGTTCCCTTGGGAGGCTGAAAAAGCTACAGGTACATTCCTCTATTCTTATTTTTCTGGTTAAGGGACAGATACCTAGCTTGCTTTTGATCCTAATTATCCCTCCAACGAAATTTGGTCAGACATACATTTCCTCTCCCATTTTTTAACATCTCTTGCAGAGTGAATTTTTGCATTAATCTCGTCCAGGAAATGTAGATCTTCAACTCCCCTCTATATCTAAATCTCTTAGAAGGAAAATTGCTTACAATAAAACCATTATTTGACAACGTGCTTGTTGCTTTATTTTGGGCGGACCTTTTCACAAACACATGAGTGCTGGTTAACATACAGAATGTAATTACTTCTACATTCTACTGCTTTGTTTTCCTTTATTCTGTACAACATGCCTCACAAGAACAAGACTGTTGGTTAACTCTAATCCAGAGAATTCTTGTAATCTATTATTTTGTTCCATCCATCTCAGAAGAACACAAATACTGATAAACCACTAACTCATTCAAACAATTTTACAGAGAATTCAATAACTTCTACAACCTACAGCTTCGGACTAGATCCAAGTACTCTAGACTTAGGCCATGATCCAAGTAAATTTAATATGGGACTAGAAATTTTGAAGTTTTGTCTGCGTCTTACTTCGTGGTCCTAATTTTAGTTTTACAGTGTCTAGTAAAATTTGTTGGAAGTTGCATTTGATATCATATTCATTAGAAAGATCCCTTGCCAACAGGTACTTGACCTTTCAGAGTGCTCGAAGCTTACTGAATTGCCAGAAAGCTTATCAACATTGAAAAGCCTGCAGGTTCTGGATCTACACGCCTGTCAAAGTCTCGAATATCTTCCACTGGGCATCACTGCTTTGGTTTCTCTGCAAGTACTGAAGATGGACGAATGCTTCGCCTCGCCATGGCCTGTAGAGTTTATCCCACCCACGACCTTTGCCAGCAGAATAGCAAGGTACAGGTGCATCCGTAATCCTAACTTGACGGATTTGAAGTCCTTGACGGATTTGAAGTCCTTGACTGAATTGAGATGTCTAGAGATCGACAATTGGAGGGACACGTCTATACTGACGGGAACGATGACTTGTTTTCCGCACTTGGAGAAATTAGTGATGGGGATGCACAGCATACAAACTTTACCCGACGATATGGGCAAGATCAGCGGGCTAAGGCAGCTTGTTCTCAAGTGTGGGAGCCTCAAGGAATTAACGGCGACGACAGCTTCTGCTTTCAAAGCTCTACAAGACCTTAAATTATTTCACTGCCGAAGTTTGGAAAGCCTTCCGGCCTTTGATTCGTTGCCGCTTCTTAATCGTCTGGAAATCCACGAATGTCACGGTCTTTCGCGCCTTCCCACCACATTTGGCAGGTCTGGAGCTTTTCCGAGCTTGAAGGTTTTGTGGCTCCGCAAACTGAATAACTTGCAGGAATTGCCCTCCTTACATGCGCGAGCGATGCCTCATCTTCAAGTGTTGGGAATTGAGAAATGTCTGCAGATAACAAGGTTGCCCCAGGGAACGAAAAGACTAGTGAATCTTAAGGTTTTGAGCATTTACGGGTCGAGAGAATTGATGAGGGTTACAAGTGAAGGTGGAGAGGATTGGGAGACTGTGAGGAAGCTCCAGCGAGAAAAAAATGTGAAGGTATTAACAGAGAGGACGACAGAGTGGATGAATGAATTCGGGGAAAATCTGCAAGGTAAAGGTACATATAGGTGATGTGGTCCGAATTCAATTTTCATAAATTCGAATTTAATCTCCATAATAATATGTATAAGAAATATTATTTAAAAAAAATTCCACGTGCACGTAGCATTCCTGTTATACAGTAAACCGCTGAGAGAAAGCGGAGAGCTGCGTAAATGTAAGCCGCCATATTTTTTTGGTCTTCTGAAACACAGATTTATGATTGTATCTTTTTTATTCTCTTTGGGATATGTTAACGAGGAAAAGCTATTTACTGCATATTTAAAGCATCTCAGGTCCATTCTTATTAACTAAACATAAATCAGGACTTTTCACCCGGAGAGAATTTTCCTTTTCAAATTTTTGGTGTGGTTGGATATTTATGGAGAAAATCGTTTCTTTCAATTATTTTTAAAAAAAGTTGGATTGGTAAATGCAATTGTGGTTGGATATTTATTAAGAAGAAGTTGTTGTGACGTCCTTCACAACTATCTTAAAATTGGGGACCTACTTGAAAATTTAAAATTTTATTTTCAAATTATTGTTTAAAATTATTTTTCGCAGTTATCATTATAAAAATATCAGTTTTCAAAATGGTGTCATAGCAATGTGCATTATCAAAAGGGTTGGTTTCCATTTGGATAGTAAAAAATACACCGTTGAATTCACTATGTGTTCATCAAGTCTCTTTAATTTATGTTTCCAAAGTCATTTCGAGTAAATTTTAATGTTCATGTATTTGTTTATTGTTATGTTTTAGTGTTTGTTATTTTTGTCTTTGTGTTGTGATTGATTAAATTCATCATGTTTTATGTGGTTTATATTATGTTGTGTCATAGTATAATGTGTTTTGTAGGTTTAATTCTTTTTAGATTTTTTTGGTAGTGTATGGTGTTATGTATATGTTTGTTCTATTGTGTGAATACTGGTGGACAATGATTTGGTTTAAGTCTTTGTGATTATTTTTATATGTAGCATTTGTTTGAGATAGAATAATATTTCTTCTTTATAAAAATTTTGATTATTTGTTTGATATTCAATTATGTTTGCATGCCCTAGTTCAATTTCATAAGAATTAAACTTTACACTATGTTTTCATGTTGGTATGTTTGTATTTACGGCGGGTTTTAACAAGGATCCCAAAACCTGATTACATAAGCAATGGGCCTAGGGCATCAATCCCTTGAAACTGAACACCAAAACAGAAATCCCGCCCAGCGGTAATAGTAAGCATGAAACAATCCCTCTCAACGGGAAACAAACAAATAAGAAAGAAAGTAGTTTTGGAGATCCCGCCCCCCAGTGGGGAGTAGCCAAAAACCACCATCGAGAAGATCCCGCCCAGCAGGAAGCAAAGAAAAACCGTTACAATAAAATCCTGCCTCGCGGAAGCAATCAAAACCACCACAAACAGTCCCGCCTAGCGGGAAGCAACAGGGAAATCCCGCCATCCGGGAAACCAGCAAAAAAGAAAGGATCCCGCCTCGCGGGAAAACCGACGGATTTGGCGGATCCCGCCCTGTGGAGAAACCAGCCGCCCACCGGGAAAACATTCCGTTCAGCGAGAGCCATCCTGTAGGAAGCCGACAGCCAGCACAGAGAGGATCCAGCCCATCAGGAAGTGACCAAAGAGTTGTACCACAAGGAACCCGCCCCGGGAAAACGAGAAGAGGATCCCAGCGACGGGGACCAAGAATCCCGTCCAAGCACAGAGTCCCGTCGAGGATTCACAAGAAAAATGGGGAAGCTGTTCAAACCCTAAACCGTCACCTCCACCGCATCGAGAAACGTAGGGGACCAGATCCACGCGAATAACCTGCAAAAAACCCCAGGGGGAAGCCTGAGGGAAAAAGGGAAGAGATCCCCAACCAAACAGGGATCCCTGGGAAACACCAATCCGAAAAAACAACCAAGGAAACCCTAGCCGACCGGGAGGGGCACGGATAGTGGAGAAGGATCTCCCCCAGGAGATCATCTGCAAACAACCACTCCCCGGGAGGAATGACCTAGGTTGAGCCAGGGACTGGGCAGGAACCAGGAACCATGGGAGGGGGAGCAGGGGAGGGACCAAAGCCCTCCCCTCTCTACTTTCTTCCCTCTTCCCTGGTTGTTGTACATCAGATCTATTATTATCAACTTTACACTATGTTATCAATAATTTATTTAAATATTAAATTGTTTTAATATTTAAATAAATGAATATATAAAAGATAAATGAGTACTCTGGTTTCAACTTTGATTTAATAAAGTTGAGGATTAGAATTGACATCTTTTATTGAAATTTGTTTGGATTTAATGCTTCAAATACCGTTTTATTTATTTATCGATCTAAACCCTATATTGGAGGATTATATTTGTTATTAAATATTTTATTCCATAAATATTTAATAAACAAATAATATGAGAAAAACATATTTATGAACTTGATTTTCCAAGCATAAAATTCACAGTTCATAGATTAGTTTTATATTAAAACCCTATGGATTATAATTATAATATTTGAAAATCTTACAATTTTAGAGTTAAAATTATTACTTTTTTCATTTTCCAAATATTTTAATGTTGATCTTATATTTGGGATGAATAAAATGTTCTGGTTCTAGCTTTGATTTAATAAGGTTGAGAATTAGAAATGATTTATTTTATTAAAGTTTGTTTGGATTTCATGTTTTAAGTATAATTTATTTATGCACAAATCCAAACATTACATTGGAATATTATGTTGGTTATTAAATATTTGATTTCACAAATATTTAATAAACAAATATAATAAAGAAGTACATTTATGAACTTGATTTTAAATCATAGAACTCACAGTTCATAAATAATCTTTATAGCAAACCCTATGAATTTATGATTAATAAGGTTTTTAAAACCTTATAATTTTGGGGTTAAACATTTTTATTTTATTCATTTTCTCAAATATTTTAATGTTGATTTTATATTTGAGATGAATAAAACCTATTCATTGATTAGACCTTAGTTTTTTTTTTTTAAGGTGAATATTTATAATCAGATTTTATATCATCATTTTGAAATTTCACATACTTTAATTTTTTAAGGTAATTGAAATTTCATATTAATTAAAATGCTAAGGCAAATTTTTATTTCAAATTAGTTTTGAAAGCATTTTAATCAATGGTATTGTTAAGTTTGCATCAATAGATCTTAATCATAAGGCAGATTTACTTTATCATTTGGATAATAGAATTTGGTGAAAAGCATGTTATACATGATAAAATTTGAAATCATTTACCTAGTTTCCCAGGCCCCTTGTTAACAACACTTGCAAACCAAACGATTTATTCGAGTATTTCTTATACATATACGTAAGATATATTGAAACTCAAAACAAGAACCTTGGAGATATATACTATTCTTTGCAAGAGAGAACTTAACGTTCTAAGTTGTCGAGTGGTTTTGTGACTTGACAAAATCGCACCTCAATAGACATTTAGGTTCAAACTTTGGGGAAGCCAATAACAAAGATAGTAATCCAATAACAAAGGTAGTAGTCCAATATGAATTCTTTGAGTACGTAGCAAATGAGGATAATGGTACAAATTCAGAGCATCTGGTACGCAGCAGATATAATCGTACAAACCCAGAGCATCTGGTGGTCCATTTCACATTAGGCTAAATAATAATGAGATGAAATAAGTTTGATGAATGCAACCCCTCTGGTTTAAATCCAAAACTTTTGTAATCTCAAACAAATAAAAAAAAAACATAATTTCTTTTGAAATTGTTTCTTACATGGTGTTAGTTTGATACATCTTGAAAAATGAAAAAGGAGAACTCCTGCCCTTCCCTTGATTGTCCAATCATCAAGTTTAATCTTAAGTTTCTTAACAAAGGAAGAGATTTCTCTGGGAGATTATTGGGAACTCATAAGCCCGCACTATGGGGCTATCATTTTTTTTTTCAAAATTAAATATTTATCCAAACAGAAAACTTAGTTATATTTAAAATATGTTTGTAAGGATAGGAACCCTCTCCTAGTTGAAGGTGATAATCACTAGATTGTGTCATAATATCTAATTTATTCATCAGGCATTTTTTTTCATCATTGATACAACGAGAAACTGCAAAGATTACACGTTAGAGGACATTCCCTGAGGATTGTGTGATGAATATCTCAAAATAACAAATTATGGAAGAGTTTTTTCTAAGATGATTATTTCTTTTTGGATACTTCTCAATCATTCTCCACAAAACACAAGGAATGCTAGTTGTCTTCCCCAATCAACCAAATTTGTAGCTTGATGCCCATGTTATATGTAGTGGCTTTTAAACCCTTGACTAGTTGAAAAGTTTAAACTTCTGAAGGATTTTGCGCTCTTTTACCATAATTGACACTAGTTTTTTTACAATTCATAATGATTGGGAAAAATGGTCAACGCTAAATTTTTTCAATTTTTAATTAGTGGAAAAAAGGCCAATGCATTGAAAAATAACAAAGAGAGTTAGATTTTATTTATTTATTTATTACTATTTATTATGAAAATATGTTTATTTTATAATAAAAGATAAATATTTAATTTAAAAAAAAATTATAAATATTTTAATATATTGGAGTTACTAAATATATTGAGTTTATTAACTAAATGCTTAGTTTTAAAAAATATTGAGGTTTATGTTTGAATTTTGTTAGGTGAACATGTTTAATTATAAAAAATAAAGTTTTTAAAAACGCGATGTGTTCATTAATCTCATAAAACCAATTTACAAAAATATCTCAATATTTTTATTAGATTTTTCTTTATAACAATTTTATAACATACTTTTGATTAATATCATCCAACAAAATAAATTACAAAAATCAATAAAAGCAATTTATTATTTTGAATTAACAAATAAAAGTACTAGATAAATATATTGAAATAAAGTCTACAATTATCTAGTTATTAGGGTTTCCTTCCATGGTTATTTCGAGTAGTTGCTTAAAGCATATGCTTTATGTGGTCTCTTATTTGGTGTTTTTCCTTTTCAATTCCCTTCGTCTATGTGCAATAAGGTGGTCACTTAGGTGTGTGAGGTATTTGGTGTATGCTCCCATGCTTTTCAATGGAGATCCTCATGATAAAGACTATGAAGCTTACCTCTCAATCCAAAACCTGACAAATAGTTCAATTAATTAAAAGTGAATACACTTTCTCCCTTCTTTGTCAAAACTTCCATCAAGCCTATAGGCCCCCCTCATTTATCATGTCACTTTTTATTTGATGGTTGCTCAACCCTCTCTTAATATTTCCTTGACAAATGACCTTTTTGTTATTGTCAAACCATTTGTCGCTTTACATGTGTTTTCACCCCTCACAAAAACTGCTTTGTTATTACCCATGCTTTGGCTACTTTATAACAAAAGGTCAATAATCATTAAAATAAATAACCTAAATAAGGAATACAGAAAAAACATGTTTTGTTATCTCTATAAATGTTTCAATGTCCTTATCAAATTCCATTGTACACATTTGATCGATATATCCAACAAAATCAATTGAACATTGTAAAAATTGATAAATATAACTTAGAATTTTGAATCAACAAATTAAAAAATACTGGATAACTATACTAAAATCAAGTTTATAATGAAATAATGATTAGGGTTTCATCCCATGAATATCTCCAATATTTACTTTGAGCATATGTAGTGGGTGGTCCACCATTCAAATGTTCCTCTTTAATGGTCCTATTTGTGCATAGAGGTGGTTATTTGGATGGAAAAGTTTTTTGGTCCATGTGCTCCTATTGAAAATAGGGTGTGCAAAATGGAGCACCCAAAATAGAGCACCAAGGAAAAATAACAATTAACAAAAAAAATACACCCCAATTGAAAGTTGCTCAGAAAATTAGAGAGGAAAATACACAATTGTGCAAAAAAAAACCTCTCTAAAATTATTTACTTATTTTTGTCATTATCTATACAATTTTGTTTTAAACAACAATATGCATGTTTTTTTCATGCATTATTTACTTCTATTTATCTTCTATTTATATTCCTACTTTATTTATGCTTATTCAAAAACATGCATGCTCATTCTTATCCTTAAGCATTACAAAAAATAATTACTCAACATTCTCCCCCTTAATGCTTAAGGGAATAACATCCAATTTTATTTGAAGCCTCTCAAATATTTCTTTTGGCAACATCTTGGTGAACACATCTACAAGTTAGTGCATGCTAAAGTATGGTACCATACAAGAAGAACATGGAGAGCGAGAAAGGTAGCGATCGAGCGGCGGATGGAGAGCGACCGGGAGGATACGACAGAAAGGAGGCAGGACGGTCAGGCGAGAGTCCAGGAGGGACCAGTCATGGCACGGTTGACGGGGCAGTGGCTGATGCATCAGGGACCCAGGCGGATGGGTCGGACAGGCATGGAAAAGACCCTCCTGACAAGGAGGGACAAAAGGGCGGGCTAAACCTAAACCAAAAAGGGTCCTACGCTCAGGTCCTGAGGCCAGGATCCTCAACAAAGCAACCCTCCCAGGAACTGCTTCCTTGTGGAACAGACCTGGTTATCCCTGAAGACCTAATGGATAGCTACATGGAGCTTGAGCATTTCACTCTGATTGGCAAGTTTGTAGGAGGGAGACCAGACATGGAGACCATCCAAAAATGGGCATTTTCCAAGTGGAAAACCAGTGGAAACATGGAAATCGTTGCTCTCTCTCGAGGTTTCTTCGCCATCAGACTCAATACTCAGGAGGACTACTGCAACATCTTAGCTGGGGGACCCTGGTTCCTCGGACGCAGGAGCCTCTTTCTCCGAAAGTGGGGGGATGATTTTAACCCTGAAACTCAAAACATAAACGTAGCTCCTCTATGGGTTCGGTTGCCAAACCTCCCTTTCCAGTTCTGGCATGAGGATGTCATTCGAGGGATAGCCCGCTCCATAGGTGAGCTCATTGCCATCGATCCTTCCACCAAAGTCTGATCCAGGATGGTCCATGCCCGCTTCTGTGTCTCCGCTAACTTGGAAACAGAGCTACCCTCCTTCATCAATTTGTACAGAGGATCCCATATGGTCAGGAGGCAGCCCATCGAGTATGAAAACAAGCCTACCTTTTGTACTCACTACTGCACCCAAGGTCATCTACCGAATCAGTGCCCTGGTTTGAGGACCCAGAACCAAAAGGTGGCAGGTCCAACCAAGGGCATGCAGAGGAACCAGGGTATCCCCCCTCTCAACAAGGAACCGTCGGTAGGCCCGAAACACATCATGCGTAATCCTGCTCATCGAGCACCTCAAGAGGCTGGCCAGAGTGCCACTGTAGAACAAGGTAAGCAAACCAGTGAGCAAGGAGAAGGATCCTTGCTAGGCCAAAAGGAGCAGGAGGTGCTCCCAAAATCTTCGGTTCTCACCAGTCCTAACATAGAGGATCCAACGGCCCAGGTACAACCCCCTCCCAAAATTGTTTTTCCAAATTCTTATATGGATGAGTACCTGGTGAGCAATAGAAAATCCCCAAATTGCTCGAATAGGGGAGAGGCACCCCCTTCTCCTTCATCTAAAAAAGAAGGCCCATCTCTCTCGGGAAGGATCAGCCCCAGGAACACCAGGAGCAGGAAACAGGCAATAGACTATGGCAGTGAAAGGAAAAGAGGGAGACCCTCTGACAATGAGAAAAGAAACAAGGAAACAATGGAGGATATCGCAAATGGGACCCAGTCGATGCTTTTCTTCGATGAGTCCGACAATGACAAGCAAGGAACCAAACCCCCCTTCCAGCTGGTGAAGGGAGGCAGGAAAAACCCTAAACCCTTGAGATGAAGGTCCTCTCATGGAATGTGAGGGGCCTAAACGAGGCAGCCAAGCAGAGGTTGGTGGCTGACCTAAGGAAAAGGATCAATCCTTCCATCTTCATTATGCAAGAAACCAAAATCGATGAATTCTATTCTCGAAAGGCTGCCAAGGCCATTTGGGCCAATGGAGATTGCCTTATCAGTCCTGCTCAAGGCACGTCGGGGGGGCTTATGTGTCTTTGGGACCCTACCCTGGTCGAAGGAAGGCTTCTATCATCCTCGAATAGGATCCTAAACATTTTGTTTCATTCCAAGACCAGTAAGCAGTCTTGGATTCTATCAAATATTTACGCCCCAAACTCACCCATTGAGCGGGTCGCGATGTGGGAAATAGTAACTCAAATGAGGACCACCTTTAACACTTTTCCTTGGATCTTAGCAGGGGACTTCAATAGTCCTTTGCATCCATCTAAAAAGAGAGGAGGCAACGACTCTTACAGCAGAAGCATGGAGGATTTCAGAGGGTTTGTCAATACCAATGAGCTCATGGATGTTCAGCTCAAAGGATCCTCTTTTACTTGGAGCAACAGGAGGATTGATAGCGGACTCATCCAGGTGAAGTTGGACAGGTTCCTAATTTCTCAAGAAGCTATCCCATGGTTTGGCGATGCCACTCTGCTGGCCTTACCTCGGATCGGATCAGACCACAATCCCATCCTCCTTGAATCTGGTAGGCCTCCCTCCTTCAAAACTCCTTTTCGTTTTGAAGCCATGTGGACCCAACACAAGGATTTCAAAAATCAAGTGTCCTCTTGGTGGCATCAAAATGTCAGAGGGTCTGCCACTTCTCAGTTGGCTCAAAAGCTGAAGATGGTCAAAGAAAACCTAAAAATCTGGAATAGGGAGGTCTTTGGCAACCTTTTTGCCAATAAGAAAGCTATTACTGAGAAACTTCAGGAGATAGAAAGGAGAATCGAAGCAGGGGATCACAACAGCCCCACTAGGGAGGAGGAAAGGAACCTCCTAGCAGAATTCCATAATATCTTGGCTAGAGAGGAAACCTTCTGGAGGCAGAAGTCAAGAGACCTATGGGTCAAGGAAGGCGATGCCAATACAAGGTTCTTTCATGCCTCCACCATGCGGCACAGGGCATCCAACAAGATCAGGGAGATCGTGTGCAACAACGGATCATCTTCCACTGACATTGTGGAGATCAGGACCGAAGCAGTGTCTTTCTTCCAGAACCTCTTGGGAAGTGCCTCGGAGGGTGACAGTCAAGCTCAGGATACTCTTCTTGCTAATATCCCCTGCATCGTTCCTCAGGACTTGAACTCCAGACTGGTGGATCCCTTCACCCGTGATGAAGTTAAAGAGGCCTTGTTTTCAATGCAACCCGATAAAGCCCCTGGACCGGATGGTTTCTCTCCAAGGTTCTTCCAAACTATGTGGGATGTGGTGGGGAATGATGTATGTAAGGCTATTAGAGAAATTCAGGAAACCAAAGTCGTCCCTCGTAGTTTCAATTCCACTTTCTTGGCCCTCATCCCGAAAGTCTCTGCTTGCAAATCCATCTCTGATTATAGGCCCATCAGCCTATGCAATGTCATCTACAAAGTTTTGACCAAGGTTATGGCCAACAGGCTGAAGGCCATACTTCCCCTCATCATTGATCAATCCCAAGGTAGCTCGGTAAAAGGGAGGAACATCCTGGATGGGGTCATCTCGATCCATGAAACCCTGCATTCGGCCTCAATGTCTAAGAAGGCTGCCCTGTTTCTTAAGCTGGATATGAACAAAGCCTTCGATAGGGTTGACAGATGTTTCCTCCAGAAGATCCTTCTCAAGTTTGGCTTCCACCCCCTATGGGTCGATCTCATCCAGGGCTGCATTTCCTCTCCCTGGTTCTCGGTCCTAGTCAATGGCTCTCCCATCGGGTTCTTTCAGAGCTCAAGAGGTTTACGCCAAGGGGATCCTCTGTCCCCCATCCTTTTCATTATCCTTGTAGAAGCATTGGGAAGAGCTCTCAAGGATGGCCAACGTCGAAAGAAGGTGACAGGTATCCTCCCTGCCTCAGAGATTGATGCGATCACCCATCAGCAGTTTGTGGATGACACGCTTCTGTCCACCATTGTGTCAGTAGCTCAAGCTAAATCCATCAAACGAATCCTTGGACTCTATGAGAAGGTTGTCGGCCAAAAAGTAAATTACATCAAAAGCAAGATATTTTTCATCAACACCCCGACCAGGCATCAAGTTCAGATTGCAAGGATCCTGGGCTGCTCTATTGACTACCTTCCCACCACCTATCTTGGCCTCCCTCTATTCTGTGGGCATGCAAAGGAAGGGATGTGGAATATGGTGATTGAGAGGATCCACAAAAAGTTGGCATCATGGAAAGGCAAGCTCCTATCCCAAGCTGCCAAGGCAACCCTTACCATGGCATGCCTCCAAGGGATTTTGACCTTCTTCATGTCTATTTTTAGATTGTTTGCCTCAGTTCTTCTCAAGATCGAGCAGGCTCAACGGAATTTCCTTTGGTCAGGCAATGAAGATAAGTCCAGGATTCCTCTGGTAGCCTGGGACAAAGTGTGTAGAAGCAAAAAGCAAGGTGGATTAGGGCTCAGAAGAATGGCCATGATGAACCTAGCGCTCATTGCCAAACACACTTGGAGGATCCTAGTCGAAGAACCGGTTGAATGGGTTAGGATTGTCAGGAGGAAATACCTCAACAACACTCCCCTTCTTGAGGGTGGAATTCCCATCGGGGGTCAGATTTTTGGAAAGCCATTGGCCAATCCAGATAGTTGATCCAAAATGGCATCAGGTGGATCCTTGGGGATGGTCAAAGTATAGACTTTTGGAAGGACAGGTGGGCCCTAGAGGATCCTCTGTCAGAACAGACCGGGCTGGTTCAACTTAAAAGTTTCCTGGATAACAATGTTGGGCAGAAGGTGGCCGATTTCATTGAATGGAGAAATGGCTCCCTGTAGTGGAAAGTCATCAACGCAGAAGGGCTAGAGATGGAGGTCGACTTCCTATCCTCCATCCTCAAGGACATCATCATCCCCACTAGCAGAGGACCGGACAGATTGATATGGAGGGGGACCGATGATGGGGGTTTCTCTGTCAAAACTGCCTATGGTTTTCAGTGCAAAGGGCTAAATTCAGACTTTCCTTACAACATGGTCTGGAGGAAAGGAGTGATCCCAAAGGTAAATTTCTTTTCTTGGATTGCTTTTCAGAACAAAGCCCTCACTATTGACAATCTTCACAAGAGGGGGTTTGCTTTGGCCAATAGATGCTACTTGTGCGAGTCTGCCTGTGAGTCCTCTGACCATCTCTTCCTGCACTATGGCTACACTGGGTCGGTCCTTGGCGCCATCCTCTCCACCTTCCAGATCCAATGGGTTTCCCCCAAGACCATCAAGGAGGCCTTCTTCCAATGGGTCAATCCTTTTAAAAACCCTAAGCTCCGTTTCCTGTGGAATGCTTGCTTCCACCACTTTCTATGGTAGGTATGGTTGGAACGCAATGGTCGGGTCTTCGGTCACCCCCTAGGGATCCTCCCTTAGTCGCTCATAGGGCCATCACCTTTGCCATTGAGAATGCCAAGCTTATCCCCAACCCTTGGCCCAAACATGTGTTCGAAGAAGGATTGTTCAAATCCTTGAAGCTATCCGGGGAGAGTAAGGAGCGGGAGGATCCACGGGTCTCCAGGAAGAACGTCAGGTGGGTCAGGCCTCCTCACGGGTGGTTGAAGCTAAATTTTGATGGGGCGTCTCGTGGCAACCCAGGGGCGGCCGCTATGGGGGGGTCAGTTCGAGATCACAATGGAAAGCTTGTTATGGCTTTCTATGAAAACTTAGGGCGTCAAACCAATCATGTCGCAGAGGCTAGAGGACTGTTGAGAGGACTCGAGCTCATGACGGAGGATCCTCATCCCTTGGTTGTTGAAGGGGACTCTTTGAACATCATCAACTACATGACGACTTCCAAGGATCCGGTGTGGAAGGTTTACAATATCATCACTGAGGCCAGGAGCATCCTACTTCGGAGGAACCAGGTCCAGATCAAGCATACCTATAGGGAGGGCAATGGTCTAGCTGACCACTTAGCAAACAAAGGTTTAAAGTCCACATGTCTTGTGGTGTGGCGTCAGTGTTTCCCAGTGGACATTGAGAAGATCGCCAGCCAGGACATTATTAATGTCTCCACATAAGCGTGATGAAAGGACCGGGCCTAGGTGGATGGGCTCGGGGAGAGCCACGACACCTGCGCCATCGGGTCCAATTGGCACATCCATCATGATGGTTCATGGTAGGCATAACGAGAATGATCCTTTCCCAAAGGCCCTCGAAAGGTGGTCCAGCAGATCCCCGATCCTGTCCCTCATGCTTGGCAGAGTTCGAAGATAGGTGGGTGCTTTTTCATCTCCCTTGTAGATATTTGGATGGGTCCGACGTGCCCAAGCGAAGATCACCATTGGCCCTCTCCTGGGCCACCTTGAGAGGACGCTCCGGCCCACCTCTCTAGACACAACTGCCAAAGGTGCCACTACCTCCGGCAATGCGTGGCACCTTCGGAGATTGCGTGTCCACCTCAACATCAATCCTTGCCACCACCCTGGATCTAACGCTATCTTTGGTAATGATGGCCCTCCCTGCATGCATGTGAGGCTCATCTCCAAAGAAAATCTATTTAATTTAGTGGTGTTTTGGGTGAGCCTTGTCTTTTTTGGTGTAAGGTGTCCCCTGGAGTGTGGTGCAGAGTCATCTGGCTTCCCTGTCCTAGCTCCTGGCATGTGTTTTCCTGAATCCATGGCTTCTCCTTACGTCGAGCTGGCTGAGCTTTCCCTGTGTGATGAAGCCATGATGTTTATGAAGGCCAAGGGTATGCTCCCTTTCCTCCAAAAATTCCAAGGGCCCGAAGATGATATCACCCATGCTTTTGTGGACTCCTGGAACCGAGGCGAGGTTGTGGTGAGGGGGCTAAATTTTAAAATCTCCATTGAGCTTCTGAGTGAGGTCACTGGGTTGCCGGTGGTAGGTCGTAACATTCGACGTGATCATCACAATTGGGAAGAGGAATTGGAGCAATTCCTAGACAAAGGATGAAACCTTGGGTGGGATAAGTCGGCCCTCCTTCGCTCTGCCCTCCCTGAACCTTGGAACCTTGCCATCATCCCTATCCTACAGTATGTTACTTGCGATGATCCCGACAAGCCTCTACGTAGTTTCCACATCAGTTTTGTGAACCATCTGAGGGATGCCAAGCAGGTCTGTATTCTCGACTATCTTGTCTACTCCCTTGGCCTCACTATCAAAAAGAGCAAGAAGTCATCATACCCTCCCATCCACCAGGGGTTAATGAGCATCATCTTTCGCCATGTCACTGTGAATCGTCCTCTACCCCAGGCGGTCCATCCTATTGCTACCCAAGCCCCGGGTAGTCCTATGTTTGTTCAAGAGGATGGGACTTCCAGCCCTATCCGAAGCAGCCCCCCTGAGGTGGCTAATCCTGCATCCCTCCAAAGAGTTTCCCATAGCAAGCCAGCCAAGAGAGGGCAGAGTGATGCCCCGACCCCATCCCGGTCGTCTCTACGGCTCAAGAAGGTGAAGAAGGAGAAAGGGACTCCACCGTAGCAAATCAACTCTGACACTGAGAGTGAGGCAGAGGGGTTGTCCCCCCAGTTCCTGTTAGACATGATGGCCAACATCCTCTCCTCTACCAATGCAATGGTGAGGATCCTCAAGCGCTTTAAGGGGCGTGAGGCCCAGGAGGATCAGGAGGATCCGGACGTGTAAGGGAGGTTCCTGGGACGTGATCCTTTTTGTCGTCTGGTGGCAGCGATCTATATAATGGATGCTTATGTGTTTTTTTATGTTTTTTTTAGTTGTTTTGACCTCCGTTGGGAGGGTTTTGATGTAGCCCTCATGGGCATCACTATGGTTTTTTTTTTGGAAAGTTTTCATATGGTACCTAATGTATTAGCCCAAGGGGCTCCTTCTAATGGTAAAGGCTACGACCTCTCATGTTATAAGGTTTTGGGATCCTCTTAAAAAACCCGTTTTGTATATAAATTAATCTACTTACCAAAAAAAAAAACACACATCTACAAGTTGATCCTTGGATGAGAAAAACTTCATTGCTACATGTCCTTCAACAAGCTCCTGAATGAAATGATATCTTATATCAATATGCTTCGTACAACTATGAAAATTTAGATTTTTGGACAAAGCAATTGTAGAAGTATTATCACAAAAAATTGTGATAGGACAATTTTGCTCATGCTTCAACTCTTTCAGTAGTCTTTTTGAAGAACACAAGCTTATACTGAGAGGGGGGGGTGAACAGTATAAGACCTCTTTTTACTTTTTCCTTTATACTTCAAAACAGTAAAGCAATATACCCAAAGCAATATCAAAGCAATGCACAATATCATCCACAAAGTGACACCAATTTTAACGTGGTTCACCCAAAATGGCTGGGCTACGTCCACAAAACTTTTCTCTAAAAGTTATCTCAAAGTTCTTTGGGAATCCTTCCCAATTACAATGTTTATGAGCCTCGGCCCAAAGGAGATACCTTCCCCCAATCAGAATTTATGAGCCTCTCCTCAAAGGAGATACCTTCCCCTCTCGCTCTAGAAATGATCCCTCGGAAGATCAACCGCCTCTACCTCTTGCCAGCACGTGGAACTCCTTTCCACCGAAGACCTCCTATCCTCAATGCTTAGCCTAAGAGACCTCTGCCTTCTATGATCACGTCCACAGTAGCTCAGCAACCTGTACCAAACACAGTCAGTCGGTCTAGTACAAGTCTTCCTCTGTCTGTCAGATCTGTCCAACGCTTGAACAAATCAATCCTCTGCACACAAGCCTTCTCAAAGACTTGCCAAATCTGTCCTCAGGTTCTTCTCAAAGAACCAAGTGCACCTCTGTCCTCAAGTTCTCCGATAGAACTATCAAACTCAGCTCACAAGTCCTCTCGCTAGGACCTGTCCAAATCTGCTCACAAGTCCCCCGCTCAACAAGTCCCCACCGAACCGTCCAAGACTCGCTCACAAGTCCCCACCGAAACCTGTCCAAAACTCAGCAAGCTCACCAAGAAAAAAAACTTTCTTAGTAGGAAATCACAAGGTGAATTGTTAGAGACCCAATGTGATTTGTCAAACTCATAGAAGCATAAAGAGAATTGTTAGAGACTCAATATGTTCTATACTCAACTCCCAATCTCAAAACTCAACTCAAATCAACTCAGCTCAAACTCAATCTCAAATCTGAAAACTCAACTCAATATCTGAAATGGATAGGATAGAATGCTTTCTTTCAAGAACATGAAACCCCAACAATTGCCAACTATGCAAAGAATCACATAACAATGATACTCATGTTCTTTTCACCATCAATTAGGGCTTCAACAACAATGCTCATCAAACAAGGTTCAATCAACACCATTCAACTCAAAACACAACCTTGAAGCATTTCACAATCAACATTCGAAAAGGAAACAAGTAGAACTCCTTTTCTCTCCAATATTGTTTGAACAAAAAGCATCCACCAACTCAAATCACAATAGCACAAAACAACTTTTCAAATCATCAACAAAGGAGTAAGCCCAACACTTTAACCAAGTAAAGAATAGCTTGATTATTACCAATTTAATGAAAGCAAATGTCAATCTCAAAGCTGCCCACTTAAGGTTTCACAACTTCACACAAGAAGCAATTTTAACCTTAAAACATCATGCTTTCATTTCCATAATCAACCAAAAGCACTCTCAACATTACAAGAAAAATTTATCCCTTATACACCTTATTTCTCCCTTATAGTCTTATCAAAAATAAAATTTATCTCTCATAAGAATGCAATAAGATATTTCAAACAACACCTTCAAAAGAATATTTTATCAAAATAAAACAAGCTTTAAACTCCTTATAACTCCTAAGCTGTTTTTCCCTCTAATAAACTTCCTCCATCCGCAAAATACACTTAGCAAAAATTAATTTCGAAAATACCTTGGCCAACATCAAAAATCATGCTATGGAGAAATTGCGCACGAATTCTAACACCACCCGCTGTGTCCACTTCACGATGAAAAACCCTTTCACGTTATTCGAACGCGGAACCTCCCGTTCGGGTAGCGCGCCAACAACCTAGCCGCTACCGATGCGCCAAAGGCGCCCGATGAGGTTTAAACCTCACGCTGTTAGCCTTGTTCCTTCTGCGCCAGGGATTAAATAAAACAACAGTGCCTCCCTTTCTTCTGACGTGAACACGAAGACGAAAACCTTACGGTGGATTTACGACAAACGACGAGTACAAAAAAATGAACAGTGGATTCACAAAAATGGCGAAGACACAATCGAATAACAGATCACGAATTCACAGCGAGCAACTCTTTTCAAAATGCGGATGGGATAATTCTTGATTTTCATCGAGGGAGATTTATATGCATTTTTACCATAAGCTCTTGACGTCGGCGAGGAGTTTAACACGTCGACGGAGGTCTTGGCTAGCGCCCACAATCTTAAAACATAGCGCCATGGGTTAGGAGAACCCATTGCAAACAATAATTTAATATTTATTTAAAAATAATTAAAGGGAACCTTAACAAGGTTTTTAATTATTTAAATAAATACTTCCTCCTGGACCCAAATGCATTAAACTAATGCATCCACCTGTAATCTTTAAACCTCCCAACTTGGGGTTTACAAAAGACCTTTGAAACTGTCATGCCGTAACCTTCATCAAAACAAATTATTTGACATCAAATCAAATTCCTTCAAGAGCTTCTTGACATCAATGACAACTTATACACTTGAGCAAAGGCAATGTACCCAAAGTACCCAAAATTGCCAACAATCTCCCCCTTTGTCATTGATGGCAAACCTTTACCGAAAACACTTCTCAAGAGCCAAAACTGAAACCAACTATGCTAACAACCGACCAACCGTGCCCACAACCGAGAATCTTCCTTTGAAGTTTTGCTCCCCCCGACTTGAAGCTCTCCTCTTCACTTTGAAGCTCTCCCCCTTACTCATATCTCTCCCCCTTTGTCATCAATGGCAAAGGGTCACCTTTGGGGCTCGGGACTAAGAATGAGCCTCTTAGCTTAGTCCCTCCCCCACCTCCCGATGAGGTGATTAATTCTGGGGTGGGAGTAAAACTCCCATTAGGCACCGATCATCATCAGCGTCTATAACTTCCTTGTCGGGCCTTCTCTTGAACTCTTTGTCCATATTCCTGTTCTTGTCACTCGTTCTTGTTCTTGTTCTCATCCCTCGTTCTTGTCCATGCCTTGATCCTTGGACCCGATCATGCCACTGTTCCTGTTCCTGTATTCTAGAATTTTAGCTCTACACTGTCCGATTATGTGACCTTCATTGTTGCACTTGAAACACTTGATGATGTTGTTTCTCTGAGGTAAACCTGATCTTTGAATCCACCAGTTCTAACCAAACCTCGTCTTGACCAAACCTGTTCTGACCAAACCTATTCTGACCAAACCTGTTCTGATCAAACCTGTTCCTGTTATTTGCCTTGCAATAAACTCGCCTTGTGCCCAAACTGTTGACAAGAGTAGCAATACCCTTGAAAGAAACTAGCACTTCTAAAATTGTCATTTACCTTCTTCACTTGAGCCATGCAATGTGAAGCCATGTGACCAAACCTGTGACAAGCAAAACATCTGCCTTGAAACTTTCCTTTATTTGACCTCTTAGGTTCCGAAAACTTCTTCTTCTCATTCTGAATTCTGTTTTCTATTTTTGTGCATCTATCATTCAAGGACTCCTTTTCTGAAGTACTTTCCTCATCAGAACTCTCTTCCTTTTGGAGTCTCTTACTAGACTCTCCAACTTGTTCCTTGTGTGGCTTAACAAAACCAAGGCCTGTTTTATCTCGTTGTCTTTCTTTGACCTTTGATGAGTGACTTAACCTTTTTGGAGCTATCTTGAAACCTGTAAAGCTTATCCTTGTACTCTTTAGTTTCCTCTTTCAAAGAAGCCATTTTCTGTTCTAACTCACTATACTCAAGAACCTTAGACTCTAACTCATCCTTGAGTTCTTGTGTCTTAGCTATAGAGAAGTCAAGACTTTCTATAAGATCATCTCTCTCCATACAACATTCATCTAACTTATCCTTGAGTCTAGCATTCTTCTTTCTTTCCTTTTTCAAAGCACTAAGAGCACTAATAAGTTCACCTTCAAGATCTACTTCACCTTCCTCTATATCTTCCTCTATTTGTTTGCTTTTTGAATCATCAAAGCCTTTTTCAGATTTCTTATCACTAGAGGTGCTACCCTTTTCAAAAACCATACATGCATCTTCCTTATAGTTTTCTGAAGCATCCTCATACATACTAGAAACCAAATCATTATTTGTGCAATCATCCTCAAGGTGACCAAAGTTTCCACATCTAAGACATTTCATGATAATGAATCTATGTTTCGGTTCTTCCTCTTTTTCTGATATGAACAACATCTCATTTTCATCATCACTTGAAGAACTTTCACTATCACTACTAGAACACTTACTTGCTTTGTCTAGGTAGAAACTCTTCTTGTGCTTGTGAGAATACCTCTTTCCTTGATTGTTGTGCTCATCTTTGTTCTTCCCGTGATGCTTGTGCTTTTCAGAATCCTTGCTCTTAGAATCCTGTTTATCTTCATCACTTTCATTCTTGGGAACAGTACAATAAGTAGCATAATGACCAAACTTTCCACAATTGAAACATCTTATATTTTTCATACTTTTGTGCTTTCTAGAGAACTTGCCTCTCTTGTCTGTAATATGCCTCTTCATCACTAGAAGACTCATCACTATCTTGAAGTTGTTTACCCTTGGATTTCTTGGTAGCCTTGAAAGTCGCCTCTTTCTTGACATCAACCTTCACTTGAGTTCTCAACTCAAATGCTCGCAAGTATACTATGGAGCTCATCCTTTTTCAACTTATCCAAATCTTTAGCTTCCTCAATAGCAAAAATATTTTCACTAAATCTATTAGGAAGAGATCTTAAAATCTTATCACAAACATCATTTTCAGCAAGCTCAAGACCTAAGTCTTTCATGGAGTTAACAACCTCATCCATACGAAGCATGTAGTCACTAATATTTTCATCATCATTCATCTTGAGTTGTTCAAACATACCTTTGAAGTGTCTCAACTTGGCCTTTCTGACATTTGTATCACCTGTATGAACCACCTTCAACTGTTTCCACATTTCACTAGCTGTCTTGCAGTGAATCACTTTGGTGAGATCTGCTTTCTGTAAGCCTTTCAGGATTGCATTCATTGCTTTTGAATTGTTGTGATGTAGGAGCCTTTCTTCTTTAGTATTAGGACCATGTTCAGGAATAGTGTACTCATCTTCAATCACTTCCCAAACCTCATTCCCAAGTGCCATTAGATGAACCTTCATCCTTGCACTCCAAAGACCAAAATCTGACCCATCAAGAATAGGTGTTGCATTGCCACTTGAATGATCCATTGTGTTCTTTACTAGCTTTTCCTTCAAGCCGTTAAACTTTTCGAAGGCACCGGCTCTGATACCAATTGAAGAACACAAGCTTATACCGAGAGGGGGGTGAACAAGATAAGACCTCTTTTTACTTTTTCCTTTATACTTCAAAATAGTAAAGCAATATACCCAAAGCAATATCAAAGCAATGCACAATATCATCCACAAAGTGACACCAATTTTAACGTGGTTCACCCAAAATGGTCGGGCTACGTCCACAAAACTTTTCTCTAAAAGTTATCTCAAAGTTCTTTGGGAATCCTTCCCAATTACAATGTTTATGAGCCTCGGCCCAAAGGAGATACCTTCCCCCAATCAGAATTTATGAGCCTCTGCTCAAAGGAGATACCTTCCCTCTCGCTCTAGAAATGATCCCTCGAAGATCAACCGCCTCTACCTCTTGCCAGCATGTGGAACTCCTTTCCATCGAAGACCTCCTATCCTCAATGCTTAGCCTAAGAGACCTCTGCCTTCTATGATCACGTCCACAGTAGCTCAACAACCTGTACCAAACACAGTCAATCGGTCTAGTACAAGTCTTCCTCTGTCTGTCAGATCTGTCCAACGCTTGAACAAATCAATCCTCTACACACAAGCCTTCTCAAAGACTTGCCAAATCTGTCCTCAGGTTCTTCTCAAAGAACCAGTGCACCTCTGTCCTCAAGTTCTCTGATAGAACTATCAAACTCAGCTCACAAGTCCTCTGCTAGGACCTGTCCAAATCTGCTCACAAGTCCCCACCGAACCTCCAAAACCTCCAAGTCCCCAACCTATCCAAGACTGCTCACAAGTCCCCACCGGAACCTGTCCAAAACTCAAGCAAGCTCACCAAGAAAAAAACTTTCTTAGTAGGAAATCACAAGGTGAATTGTTAGAGACCCAATGTGATTTGTCAAACTCATAGAAGCATAAAGAGAATTGTTAGAGACTCAATATGTTCTATACTCAACTCCCAATCTCAAAACTCAACTCAAATCAACTCATCTCAAACTCAATCTCAAATCTGAAAACTCAACTCAATATCTAAAATGGATAGGATAGAATGCTTTCTTTCAAGAACATGAAACCCCAACAATTGCCAACTATGCAAAGAATCACATAACAATGATACTCATGTTCTTTTCACCATCAATTAGGGCTTCAACAACAATGCTCATCAAACAAGGTTCAATCAACACCATTCAACTCAAAACACAACCTTGAAGCATTTCACAATCAACATCAGAAAAGGAAACAAGTAGAACTCCTTTTCTCTCCAATATTGTTTGAACAAAAAGCATCCACCAACTCAAATCACAATAGCACAAAACAACTTTTCAAATCATCAACAAAGGAGTAAGCCCAACACTTTAACCAAGTAAAGAATAGCTTGATTATTACCAATTTAATGAAAGCAAATGTCAATCTCAAAGCTGCCCACTTAAGGTTTCACAACTTCACACAAGAAGCAATTTTAACCTTAAAACATCATGCTTTCATTTCCATAATCAACCAAAAGCACTCTCAACATTACAAGAAAAATTTATCCCTTATACACCTTATTTCTCCCTTATAGTCTTATCAAAAATAAAATTTATCTCTCATAAGAATGCAATAAGATATTTCAAACAACACCTTCAAAAGAATATTTTATCAAAATAAAACAAGCTTTAAACTCCTTATAACTCCTAAGCTGTTTTTCCCTCTAATAAACTTCCTCCATCCGCAAAATACACTTAGCAAAAATTAATTTCGAAAATACCTTGGCCAACATCAAAAATCGTGCTATGGAGAAATTGCGCACGAATTCTAACACCACCCGCTGCGTCCACTTCACGATGAAAAACCCTTTCACGTTATTCGAACGCGGAACCTCCCGTTCGGGTAGCGCGCCAACAACCTAGCCGCTACCGGTGCGCCAAAGGCACCCGATGAGGTTTAAACCTCACGCTGTTAGCCTTGTTCCTTCTACGCCAGGGATTAAATAAAACAATAGTGCCTCCCTTTCTTCTGACGCGAACACGAAGACGAAAACCTTACGATGGATTTACGACAAACGACGAGTACAAAAAATGAACAACGGATTCACGAAAACGGCGAAGACACAGTCGAACAACAGATCACGAAATCACAGCGAGCAACTCTTTTCAAAATGCGGATGGGATAATTCTTGATTTTCATCGAGGGAGATTTATATGCATTTTTACCATAAGCTCTTGACGTCGGCGAGGAGTTTAACACGTCGACGGAGGTCTTGGCTAGCGCCCACAATCTTAAAACATAGCGCCATGGGTTAGGAGAACCCATTGCAAACAATAATTTAATATTTATTTAAAAATAATTAAAGGGAACCTTAACAAGGTTTTTAATTATTTAAATAAATACTTCCTCCTGGACCCAAATGCATTAAACTAATGCATCCACCTGTAATCTTTAAACCTCCCAACTTGGGGTTTACAAAAGACCTTTGAAACCGTCATGTCGTAACCTTCATCAAAACAAATTATTTGACATCAAATCAAATTCCTTCAAGAGCTTCTTGACATCAATGACAACTTATACACTTGAGCAAAGGCAATGTACCCAAAGTACCCAAAATTGCCAACAATCTCCCCCTTTGTCATTGATGGCAAACCTTTACCGAAAACACTTCTCAAGAGCCAAAACCGAAACCAACCGTGCTAACAACTCGACCAACCGTGCCCACAACCGAGAATCTTCCTTTGAAGTTTTGCTCCCCCCGACTTGAAGCTCTCCTCTTCACTTTGAAGCTCTCCCCCTTACTCATATCTCTCCCCCTTTGTCATCAATGGCAAAGGGTCACCTTTGGGGCTCGGGACTAAGAATGAGCCTCTTAGCTTAGTCCCTCCCCCACCTCCCGATGAGGTGATTAATTCTGGGGTGGGAGTAAAACTCCCATTAGGCACTGATCATCATCAGTGTCTATAACTTCCTTGTCGGGCCTTCTCTTGAACTCTTTGTCCATATTCCTGTTCTTGTCACTGTTCTTGTTCTTGTTCTCATCCCTGTTCTTGTCCATGCCTTGATCCTTGGACCTGATCATGCCACTGTTCCTGTTCCCGTATTCTAGAATTTCAGCTCTACACTGTCTGATTATGTGACCTTCATTGTTGCACTTGAAACACTTGACGATGTTGTTTCTCTGAGGTAAACCTGATCTTTGAATCCACCAGTTCTGACCAAACCTGTCTTGACCAAACCTATTCTGACCAAACCTATTCTGACCAAACCTGTTCTGATCAAACCTGTTCTGATCAAACTTGTTCTTGTTATTTGCCTTGCAATAAACTGCCTTGTGCCCAAACTGTTGACAAGAGTAGCAATACCCTTGAAAGAAACTAGCACTTCTGAAATTGTCATTTACCTTCTTCACTTGAGCCATGCAATGTGAAGCCATGTGACCAAACCCGTGACAAGCAAAACATCTGCCTTGAAACTTTCCTTTATTTGACCTCTTAGGTTCTGAAAACTTCTTCTTCTCATTCTGAATTTTGTTTTCTGTTTCTGTGCATCTATCATTCAAGGACTCCTTTTCTGAAATACTTTCCTCATCAGAACTCTCTTCCTTTTGGAGTCTCTTACTAGACTCTCCAACTTGTTCCTTGTGTGGCTTAACAAAACCAAGGCCTGTTTTATCTCGTTGTCTTTCTTTGACCTTTGATGAGTGACTTAACCTTTTTGGAGCTATCTTGAAACCCGTAAAGCTTATCCTTGTACTCTTTAGTTTCCTCTTTCAAAGAAGCCATTTTCTGTTCTAACTCACTATACTCAAGAACCTTAGACTCTAACTCATCCTTGAGTTCTTGTGTCTTAGCTATAGAGAAGTCAAGACTTTCTATAAGATCATCTCTCTCCATACAACATTCATCTAACTTATCCTTGAGTCTAGCATTCTTCTTTCTTTCCTTTTTCAAAGCACTAAGAGCACTAATAAGTTCACCTTCAAGATCTACTTCACCTTCCTCTATATCTTCCTCTATTTGTTTGCTTTTTGAATCATCAAAGCCTTTTTCAGATTTCTTATCACTAGAGGTGCTACCCTTTTCAAAAACCATACATGCATCTTCCTTATAGTTTTCTGAAGCATCCTCATACATACTAGAAACCAAATCATTATTTGTGCAATCATCCTCAAGGTGACCAAAGTTTCCACATCTAAGACATTTCATGATAATGAATCTATGTTTCGGTTCTTCCTCTTTTTTTGATATGAACAACATCTCATTTTCATCATCACTTGAAGAACTTTCACTATCACTACTAGAACACTTACTTGCTTTGTCTAGGTAGAAACTCTTCTTGTGCTTGTGAGAATACCTCTTTCCTTGATTGTTGTGCTCATCTTTGTTCTTCCTGTGATGCTTGTGCTTTTCAGAATCCTTGCTCTTAGAATCCTGTTTATCTTCATCACTTTCATTCTTGGGAACAGTACAATCAGTAGCATAATGACCAAACTTTCCACAATTGAAACATCTTATATTTTTCATACTTTTGTGCTTTCTAGAGAACTTGCCTTTCTTGCTGTAATATGCCTCTTCATCACTAGAAGACTCATCACTATCTTGAAGTTGTTTACCCTTGGATTTCTTGGTAGCCTTGAAAGTCGCCTCTTTCTTGACATCAACCTTCACTTGAGTTCTCAACTCAAATGCCGCAAGTATACTATGGAGCTCATCCTTTTTCAACTTATCCAAATCTTTAGCTTCCTCAATAGCAGAAATATTTTCACTAAATCTATTAGGAAGAGATCTTAAAATCTTATCACAAACATCATTTTCAGCAAGCTCAAGACCTAAGTCTTTCATGGAGTTAACAACCTCATCCATACGAAGCATGTAGTCACTAATATTTTCATCATCATTCATCTTGAGTTGTTCAAACATACCTTTGAAGTGTCTCAACTTGGCCTTTCCGACATTTGTATCACCCGTATGAACCACCTTCAATCTGCTTCCACATTTCACTAGTTGTCTTGCAGTGAATCACTTTGGTGAGATCTCGCTTTCTGTAAGCCTTTCAAGATTGCATTCATTGCTTTTGAATTGCTGTGATGTAGGAGCCTTTCTTCTTTAGTATTAGGACCATGTTCAAGAATAGTGTACTCATCTTCAATCACTTCCCAAACCTCATTCCCAAGTGCCATTAGATGAACCTTCATCCTTGCACTCCAAAGACCAAAATCTGACCCATCAAGAATAGGTGCTGCATTGCCACTTGAATGATCCATTGTGTTCTTTACTAGCTTTTCCTTCAAGCTGTTAAACTTTTCGAAGGCACCAGCTCTGATACCAATTGAAGAACACAAGCTTATACTGAGAGGGGGGTGAACAGTATAAGACCTCTTTTTACTTTTTCCTTTATACTTCAAAATAGTAAAGCAATATACCCAAAGCAATATCAAAGCAATGCACAATATCATCCACAAAGTGACACCAATTTTAACGTGGTTCACCCAAAATGGTTGGGCTACGTCCACAAAACTTTTCTCTAAAAGTTATCTCAAAGTTCTTTGGGAATCCTTCCCAATTACAATGTTTATGAGCCTCGGCCCAAAGGAGATACCTTCCCCCAATCAGAATTTATGAGCCTCTCGCTCAAAGGAGATACCTTCCCTCTCGCTCTGGAAATGATCCCTCAGAAGATCAACCGCCTCTACCTCTTGCCAGGACGTGGAACTCCTTTCCACCGAAGACCTCCTATCCTCAATGCTTAGCCTAAGAGACCTCTCGCCTTCTATGATCACGTCCACATAGCTCAAGAACCTGTACCAAACATAGTCACTGGTCTAGTACAAGTCTTCCTCTGTCTGTCAGATCTGTCCAACGCTTGAACAAATCAATCCTCTGCACACAAGCCTTCTCAAAGACTTGCCAAATCTGTCCTCGGGTTCTTCTCAAAGAACCAGTGCACCTCTGTCCTCAAGTTCTCTCGATAGAACTATCAAACTCAGCTCACAAGTCCTCTGCTAGGACCTATCCAAATCTCTCCCAAGTCCCCAACCTCACAAGTCCCCACAAAAACCTATCCAAAACTCATCAAGCTCACCAAGAAAAAACTTTCTTAGTAGGAAATCACAAGGTGAATTGTTAGAGACCCAATGTGATTTGTCAAACTCATAGAAGCATAAAGAGAATTGTTAGAGACTCAATATGTTCTATACTCAACTCCCAATCTCAAAACTCAACTCAAATCAGCTCAAACTCAATCTCAAATCTGAAAACTCAACTCAATATCTGAAATGGATAGGATAGAATGCTTTCTTTCAAGAACATGAAACCCCAACAATTGCCAACTATGCAAAGAATCACATAACAATGATACTCATGTTCTTTTCACCATCAATTAGGGCTTCAACAACAATGCTCATCAAACAAGGTTCAATCAACACCATTCAACTCAAAACACAACCTTGAAGCATTTCACAATCAACATCAGAAAAGGAAACAAGTAGAACTCCTTTTCTCTCCAATATTGTTTGAACAAAAAGCATCCACCAACTCAAATCACAATAGCACAAAACAACTTTTCAAATCATCAACAAAGGAGTAAGCCCAACACTTTAACCAAGTAAAGAATAGCTTGATTATTACCAATTTAATGAAAGCAAATGTCAATCTCAAAGCTGCCCACTTAAGGTTTCACAACTTCACACAAGAAGCAATTTTAACCTTAAAACATCATGCTTTCATTTCCATAATCAACCAAAAGCACTCTCAACATTACAAGAAAAATTTATCCCTTATACACCTTATTTCTCCCTTATAGTCTTATCAAAAATAAAATTTATCTCTCATAAGAATGCAATAAGATATTTCAAACAACACCTTCAAAAGAATATTTTATCAAAATAAAACAAGCTTTAAACTCCTTATAACTCCTAAGCTGTTTTTCCCTCTAATAAACTTCCTCCATCCGCAAAATACACTTAGCAAAAATTAATTTCGAAAATACCTTGGCCAACATCAAAAATCGTGCTATGGAGAAATTGCGCACGAATTCTAACACCACCCGCTGCGTCCACTTCACGATGAAAAACCCTTTCGCGTTATTCGAACGCGGAACCTCCCGTTCGGGTAGCGCGCCAACAACCTAGCCGCTACCGGTGCGCCAAAGGCGCCCGATGAGGTTTAAACCTCACGCTGTTAGCCTTGTTCCTTCTATGCCAGGGATTAAATAAAACAATAGTGCCTCCCTTTCTTCTAACGCGAACACGAAGACGAAAACCTTACGACGGATTTACGACAAACGACGAGTACAAAAAAATGAACAAGGATTCACGAAAACGGCGAAGACACAGTCGAACAATGCAGATCACGAAATCACAGAGAGCAACTCTTTTCAAAATACGGATGGGATAATTCTTGATTTTCATTGAGGGAGATTTATATGCATTTTTACCATAAGCTCTTGACGTCGGACGAGGAGTTTAACACGTCGACGGAGGTCTTGGCTAGCGCCCACAATCTTAAAACATAGCGCCATGGGTTAGGAGAACCCATTGCAAACAATAATTTAATATTTATTTAAAAATAATTAAAGGGAACCTTAACAAGGTTTTTAATTATTTAAATAAATACTTCCTCCTGGACCCAAATGCATTAAACTAATGCATCCACCTGTAATATTTAAACTTGCCAACTTGGGGTTTACAAAAGACCTTTGAAACTGTCATGTCGTAACCTTCATCAAAACAAATTATTTGACATCAAATCAAATTCCTTCAAGAGCTTCTTGACATCAATGACAACTTATACACTTGAGCAAAGGCAATGTACCCAAAGTACCCAAAATTGCCAACAATCTCCCCCTTTGTCATTGATGGCAAACCTTTACCGAAAACACTTCTCAAGAGCCAAAACCGAAACCAACCGTGCTAACAACCGACCAACCGTGCCCACAACCGAGAATCTTCCTTTGAAGTTTTGCTCCCCCTGACTTGAAGCTCTCCTCTTCACTTTGAAGCTCTCCCCCTTACTCATATCTCTCCCCCTTTGTCATCAATGGCAAAGGGTCACCTTTGGGGCTCGGGACTAAGAATGAGCCTCTTAGCTTAGTCCCTCCCCCACCTCCCCGATGAGGTGATTAATTCTGGGGTGGGAGTAAAACTCCCATTAGGCACCGATCATCATCAGCGTCTATAACTTCCTTGTCGGGCCTTCTCTTGAACTCTTTGTCCATATTCCTGTTCTTGTCACTGTTCTTGTTCTTGTTCTCATCCTTGTTCTTGTCCATGCCTTGATCCTTGGACCTGATCATGCCACTGTTCCTGTTCCTGTATTCTAGAATTTCAGCTCTACACTGGTCTGATTATGTGACCTTCATTGTTGCACTTGAAACACTTGACGATGTTGTTTCTTTGAGGTAAACCTGATCTTTGAATCCACCAGTTTTGACCAAACCTATCTTGACCAAACCTGTTTTGACCAAACCTATTCTGACCAAACCTGTTCTGATCAAACCTGTTCCTGTTATTTGCCTTGCAATAAACTGCCTTGTGCCCAAACTGTTGACAAGAGTAGCAATACCCTTGAAAGAAACTAGCACTTCTGAAATTGTCATTTACCTTCTTCACTTGAGCCATGCAATGTGAAGCCATGTGACCAAACCTGTGACAAGCAAAACATCTGCCTTGAAACTTTCCTTTATTTGACCTCTTAGGTTCTGAAAACTTCTTCTTCTCATTCTGAATTCTGTTTTCTATTTCTGTGCATCTATCATTCAAGGACTCCTTTTCTGAAATACTTTCCTCATCAGAACTCTCTTCCTTTTGGAGTCTCTTACTAGACTCTCCAACTTGTTCCTTGTGTGGCTTAACAAAACCAAGGCCTATTTTATCTGTTGTCTTTCTTTGACCTTTGATGAGTGACTTAACCTTTTTGGAGCTATCTTGAAACCTCTAAAGCTTATCCTTGTACTCTTTAGTTTCCTCTTTCAAAGAAGCCATTTTCTGTTCTAACTCACTATACTCAAGAACCTTAGACTCTAACTCATCCTTGAGTTCTTGTGTCTTAGCTATAGAGAAGTCAAGACTTTCTATAAGATCATCTCTCTCCATACAACATTCATCTAACTTATCCTTGAGTCTAGCATTCTTCTTTCTTTCCTTTTTCAAAGCACTAAGAGCACTAATAAGTTCACCTTCAAGATCTACTTCACCTTCCTCTATATCTTCCTCTATTTGTTTGCTTTTTGAATCATCAAAGCCTTTTTCAGATTTCTTATCACTAGAGGTGCTACCCTTTTCAAAAACCATACATGCATCTTCCTTATAGTTTTCTGAAGCATCCTCATACATACTAGAAACCAAATCATTATTTGTGCAATCATCCTCAAGGTGACCAAAGTTTCCACATCTAAGACATTTCATGATAATGAATCTATGTTTCGGTTCTTCCTCTTTTTCTGATATGAACAACATCTCATTTTCATCATCACTTGAAGAACTTTCACTATCACTACTAGAACACTTACTTGCTTTGTCTAGGTAGAAACTCTTCTTGTGCTTGTGAGAATACCTCTTTCCTTGATTGTTGTGCTCATCTTTGTTCTTCCTGTGATGCTTGTGCTTTTCAGAATCCTTGCTCTTAGAATCCTGTTTATCTTCATCACTTTCATTCTTGGGAACAATACAATCAGTAGCATAATGACCAAACTTTCCACAATTGAAACATCTTATATTTTTCATACTTTTGTGCTTTCTAGAGAACTTGCCTTTCTTGTTGTAATATGCCTCTTCATCACTAGAAGACTCATCACTATCTTGAAGTTGTTTACCCTTGGATTTCTTGGTAGCCTTGAAAGTCGCCTCTTTCTTGACATCAACCTTCACTTGAGTTCTCAACTCAAATGCCGCAAGTATACTATGGAGCTCATCCTTTTTCAACTTATCCAAATCTTTAGCTTCCTCAATAGCAGAAATATTTTCACTAAATCTATTAGGAAGAGATCTTAAAATCTTATCACAAACATCATTTTCAGCAAGCTCAAGACCTAAGTCTTTCATGGAGTTAACAACCTCATCCATACGAAGCATGTAGTCACTAATATTTTCATCATCATTCATCTTGAGTTGTTCAAACATACCTTTGAAGTGTCTCAACTTGGCCTTTCAGACATTTGTATCACCTGTATCAACCACCTTCAACTGTTTCCACATTTCACTAGCTGTCTTGTAGTGAATCACTTTGGTGAGATTCGCTTTCTGTAAGCCTTTCAGGATTGCATTCATTGCTTTTGAATTGTTGTGATGTAGGAGCCTTTCTTCTTTAGTATTAGGACCATGTTCAGGAATAGTGTACTCATCTTCAATCACTTCCCAAACCTCATTCCCAAGTGCCATTAGATGAACCTTCATCCTTGCACTCCAAAGACCAAAATCTGACCCATCAAGAATAGGTGCTGCATTGCCACTTGAATGATCCATTGTGTTCTTTACTAGCTTTTCCTTCAAGCCGTTAAACTTTTCGAAGGAACCAGCTCTGATACCAATTGAAGAACACAAGCTTATACCGAGAGGGGGGTGAACAAGTATAAGACCTCTTTTTACTTTTTCCTTTATACTTCAAAATAGTAAAGCAATATACCCAAAGCAATATCAAAGCAATGCACAATATCATCCACAAAGTGACACCAATTTTAACGTGGTTCACCCAAAATGGTTGGGCTACGTCCACAAAACTTTTCTCTAAAAGTTATCTCAAAGTTCTTTGGGAATCCTTCCCAATTACAATGTTTATGAGCCTCAGCCCAAAGGAGATACCTTCCCCCAATCAGAATTTATGAGCCTCTCGCTCAAAGGAGATACCTTCCCTCTCGCTCTAGAAATGATCCCTCAGAAGATCAACCGCCTCTACCTCTTGCCAAGCACGTGGAACTCCTTTCCACCGAAGACCTCCTGTCCTCAATGCTTAGCCTAAGAGACCTCTCGCCTTCTATGATCACGTCCATAGCAGCTCAAGCAACCTGTACCAAACACAGTCAGTCGGTCTAGTACAAGTCTTCCTCTGTCTCGTCGGATCTGTCCAACGCTTGAACAAATCAATCCTCTGCACACAAGCCTTCTCAAAGACTTGCCAAATCTGTCCTCAGGTTCTTCTCAAAGAACCAGAGCACCTCTGTCCTCAAGTTCTCCGATAGAACTATCAAACTCAGCTCACAAGTCCTCTCGCTAGGACCCGTCCAAATCTGCTCACAAGTCCCCACCACATCCAAAAACCTCACAAGTCCCCACCGAAACCTCGTCCAAGACTCGCTCACAAGTCCCCACCGAAACCTGTCCAAAAACTCAACAAGCTCACCAAGAAAAAAAACTTTCTTAGTAGGAAATCACAAGGTGAATTGTTAGAGACCCAATGTGATTTGTCAAACTCATAGAAGCATAAAGAGAATTGTTAGAGACTCAATATGTTCTATACTCAACTCCCAATCTCAAAACTCAACTCAAATCAACTCAGCTCAAACTCAATCTCAAATCTGAAAACTCAACTCAATATCTGAAATGGATAGGATAGAATGCTTTCTTTCAAGAACATGAAACCCCAACAATTGCCAACTATGCAAAGAATCACATAACAATGATACTCATGTTCTTTTCACCATCAATTAGGGCTTCAACAACAATGCTCATCAAACAAGGTTCAATCAACACCATTCAACTCAAAACACAACCTTGAAGCATTTCACAATCAACATCAGAAAAGGAAACAAGTAGAACTCCTTTTCTCTCCAATATTGTTTGAACAAAAAGCATCCACCAACTCAAATCACAATAGCACAAAACAACTTTTCAAATCATCAACAAAGGAGTAAGCCCAACACTTTAACCAAGTAAAGAATAGCTTGATTATTACCAATTTAATGAAAGCAAATGTCAATCTCAAAGCTGCCCACTTAAGGTTTCACAACTTCACACAAGAAGCAATTTTAACCTTAAAACATCATGCTTTCATTTCCATAATCAACCAAAAGCACTCTCAACATTACAAGAAAAATTTATCCCTTATACACCTTATTTCTCCCTTATAGTCTTATCAAAAATAAAATTTATCTCTCATAAGAATGCAATAAGATATTTCAAACAACACCTTCAAAAGAATATTTTATCAAAATAAAACAAGCTTTAAACTCCTTATAACTCCTAAGCTGTTTTTCCCTCTAATAAACTTCCTCCATCCGCAAAATACACTTAGCAAAAATTAATTTCGAAAATACCTTGGCCAACATCAAAAATCGCGCTATGGAGAAATTGCGCACGAATTCTAACACCACCCGCTGCGTCCACTTCACGATGAAAAACCCTTTCACGTTATTCGAACGCGGAACCTCCCGTTCGGGTAGCGCGCCAACAACCTAGCCGCTACCGGTGCGCCAAAGGCGCCCGGTGAGGTTTAAACCTCACGCTGTTAGCCTTGTTCCTTCTGCGCCAGGGATTAAATAAAACAACAGTGCCTCCCTTTCTTTTGACGCGAACACGAAGACGAAAACCTTACGACGGATTTACGACAAACGACGAGTACAAAAAAATGAACAGCGGATTCACGAAAAAGCGAAGACACAGTCGAACAACAGATCACGAAATCACAGCGAGCAACTCTTTTCAAAATGCGGATGGGATAATTCTTGATTTTCATCGAGGGAGATTTATATGCATTTTTACCATAAGCTCTTGACGTCGGCGAGGAGTTTAACACGTCGGCGGAGGTCTTGGCTAGCGCCCACAATCTTAAAACATAGCGCCATGGGTTAGGAGAACCCATTGCAAACAATAATTTAATATTTATTTAAAAATAATTAAAGGGAACCTTAACAAGGTTTTTAATTATTTAAATAAATACTTCCTCCTGGACCCAAATGCATTAAACTAATGCATCCACCTGTAATCTTTAAACCCGCCAACTTGGGGTTTACAAAAGACCTTTGAAACTGTCATGCCGTAACCTTCATCAAAACAAATTATTTGACATCAAATCAAATTCCTTCAAGAGCTTCTTGACATCAATGACAACTTATACACTTGAGCAAAGGCAATGTACCCAAAGTACCCAAAATTGCCAACACTTTTTAGCCAAATAGCTTGACATGTTGTTGAAGTTGTTGCTATATATTCAGATTCTACTATAGATAAAAATAGTTACTTGTTTTTTGGATGACTAGGAAATAACACCAATTCTCATGCTAAAAATATTGTTAAAAGTGCTCTTACGATCATCAATACAACCCACCCAATCACTATTTGTGTATCCAACCAGACAAAAATCAATACCAAATTCTAAAATTACTTGTTCCTTGTACATACCTCAATATTCTCTTTACTGCCTTGAAGTATACCTCAATTAGATCTTGCATAAACCAAAAAACCATACTTATTGCATACATTAAATATGGCCTAGTAGCTCTAAGATACATTAAATTGCCTACTAGATTTCTATAAACTATGGGATTCACCTTGCAACTTCCATCATCCTTAATAAGTTTTTCACCAAGACTTAAAGGAGTATTGATAGATTTGCATTTTGACATCCTAAACTTTTCAAGTAATTTAGAAGCATATTTACCTTGTGAGATAAAAATACCATCATCTAATTATCTCACTTCAATCCCAAGAAAATAGTGCATCAAACCCATATCTGTCATCTCAAATTCATTTATCATTACAATTTTAAATTCTTTCATCAACCTTATTTTATTTCCCATATATATTAAGTCATTAACATATGAGAAAGCAATTAATATCTCACCATCATCACCATATTTGAAATATAGAGTGGGTTCACTTACACATCTTGTAAATCCTTGGCTATGAAAATATGCATCTATCTTGCTATACCATGCTCTTGGCACTTATTTGAGTCCATAGAATGCTTTCTTCAATTTGTAAACATTGTGCTCTTGTCCTTTCACCTCATATCCTAGGGGTTGTTCAATATATACTTCTTCATCCAAAACACCATTTAGAAAGGCAGAAACCTTCCATTTGTATTGTGTTGCTAGTGATAAAATAATTCTAATGGTGTGTAATCTAGCAACATGAGCAAAGGTCTCAAAATAATCAATACTTGGTTGTTGAGAATAACCTTTTGCAACCAATTTTGCTAGTGCTCATAATTTTTAGGTCCAATGATCATGTAGGTGAGGAAATCTTTAGATAAAAATTGACCCATGAAGTCATGATCTGAAACTATGCAGGAAGTCGCTTGTACCAAATAAGTTACAAAAGAAACCAATTCCATGGAAAAAATATCTTAGAAAGCAACTAAATTCCATACCCTAATGCCTATTCAAATATTTTTTGTATGCCAAAAATTGAACTGATGGTAAGGCTATGCCATGCAGTTGATATTTCTGGGAAGCTCAAGTAAGAAGTAAAGTTGAACAATGTTGATAATGCTCCTAAGGCTAGATCATATTCTTATAATATCATTAAAAAAATTTCACATGTACTAGGGTGTTCTCAAGGCAGCATAGATAAATTGTGGAATGAGTACAAAGCAACTCTTATAATGATTGAGTGTCATAAGCAAATCCCTAATAAGGATATGCCAAATTTGCACATGTTATTTGGCATTGTCCACTCATGCAAATATAAGAAGGGATTAGGGGCCAAATATAAAAAAACCAATGGAGATAATAACATGGGAATTCAAACCCTCTAACCCTTCTAGCACCATCAGAACCTCTAAGATAGTTATCTCAAATAAAAATTTGTAATACTGAGCATCCAACCCGTTGCACCAAAAGAGGAAAAGTGTGAGTTGTCAGATCAAACACAAATGAACAAAAATAGAAAACTTTAGCAATGCGTCAAAAAAGTGGGTAGTATTTAAGTGATAAAATTTGAAATCATCAAATCACGGGTGGCACACATACAAATTGGTCCCCATAGCCAAAAAAATATTACAGTTATTCCTTACAACCAAACAAAGACCCATTTTCTACAAGTGCATTAATAGCAAGAAATGGAGTGTTGAGTCCTATTAATACTTCCTCTTCCCAAGTCATCTTCACTTGCAACACAAAGCAAATAAGGTCCCTATAAAGCTTTTATTGTCAAGCACAAAGCCTGAAGGAAAACTCCAAAGATTCAGATAGTCTACAACAACTACAAATGTTGGAAGTATTACATTATTTGGTAACTTGCAAGGTTATTTGCAAGTACCATGTAAATAGTTTAGTTTACAGTGTGATTAATATTTAAGTATATAGTAGGTGTAAATGAGGTGTCATGTAAGTATGGAGTCATATAAGAGTTTTTCATTTAGTATGTTCAAGCATTAGAGTCTTTGTCCTTATGTGGATATGTGGAGTCAATAATGGATTTATTATTATGTGGTATATCTCTCATGAGAAATATGAAGTGTTAGATCTCCCATGTGTGTGAGGAGATGAAAAGTTTGTGTAAATAGAAAGGTCAAGGGTTGTGAATGTGAAGAGTCTCATATCCATGTGTATATATTGAAGATAAAGCATTGTAATATGTGATCGAAGAAGCTTTGAAATACATAGTATTTGCATTGCTTGAGTTGATATATTTTTATTATTCAATAAAATATTTTTTTGAGTCCATTATTGAATTGTGTGAATATTTTATATTGATCCTATGGATAATATTGTTGGATTGCTAACAATGGAATCCAAAAGAAAGAATAATACTATAGACACACCATAAAAACTTTTTGTAACTTCTCACTCAACTCGAAATATAGAAACTCACACCAAAGCCATGTGAAATTTGGGTCATTTGTGTTGTTTTTTTATCACGTGAATTGTTTTTAAAAAAAAATCGTATTAAATTTATTAGCATTCATTTTTAGAATATTTTGGTGCCAACATGTATATAATTTTGAGTACTATAAAAACATCTACTCACTTGTTAAATTCTGATAAGTACTGATAAAGTTAAAGTTGTTTTAAGTTGGGTTGTTGAGGTTATATTTTGGCTACGTGAATTTTTTTCAAAAAGAAAAAATTCATATTAAATTTTTATTAGTCATTTTCAAAATATTTTTGCATCAACATGCAGGTTATTTTGAGTACTACAAAAATTATTGCTCACTTGTTAAATTGTGTTAAGTATTGAGGGAGTTACAATTGTTGCAAGTTGGGCTTTTGGTGTTGTTTTTGGGGTTGCATGGAAAATTCATGCAAAGGAAAAAAATTCAAAACTTTTAATTCAGGTAAGAATATTAGTTGGCGTTTGTTATATTATGAAGACAATTGGAAAATTTTATTGTTTGAAGAAAGAAATAGATGAGATCTCAAAATTTTTAATTTTTGAGAATTCTCGATTATTTATAACCCTAGCTACTTTTTAAAAAGTCATGAAATTATCAATATTCACTAGAAAGGGTGATAAGGATGCTTTGGAATGGTGGAAATTTTATAATTCTTCTATTTGTTTATGGAGTTATAGGTTTTATGATTATTTAGAAGGGGAAGATTTATCTTGGCTTATGAATTTTGCTAGTGCTCATAATTTTATATATACACGGAAAGAATTTGAAGTTTGTGGTTGCATTCAAATAAAAAAATATATTGTTTCCATTAGCCCTAGCATCAAATATAATTTTATCAATATGTATTTGACTAAGAGTTTGGAAGTTCAAGCAAAGAAAATCAAAGACAAAGCTTGAGGATGAGGATGTTCATATTTTTGAAGATTTGAAGATCACTATGGATAAATATATTTTACATTCAGATTTTCATGCTATTGAACTAAATGATGTAAATATTGTTCTTGGTTCTACTTGGTTGTATTCTTTGGGTACTATTAACCATAATATGAAAAATAAATTCATGAAGTAATGGTATTGAAAGAAGAAGATAACATTACAGGACCAAAAAAAGGAAAAACATGTAGCTATTGTAGGGGAACAAAGTGAATAACAAACAATAGAACCTGAAATAGAATCTCAGGAGGAGGTAGTAGCAGAAATCAAGGAAGTAAAAGTAAGGGAAAAATAAATGGATGGGAGCATGACAAAAGAGCACAAAATAGAGGAACAAAAGATTGAAGAGTCAAAGAAAGTAGCACATAGGGCTAAGGTTGGAGCATATCACCATCCACATCACCATGAGAGGCAACAATCATGGAGACAAGGTAGAGAGCAACAAAGGAGCTATTATGGTTCTACATGGAATTAGAAGGGCACCAACCATGGTAATGTTTGGCAAAGAAAGCATAGTGACTCTAGTTTTTAGAGTAGTGTAGTTGCATCAAGGAACAAATGGACTCATATTTCAAATTATTAGAGTAGATCAGTGGAAGCATGGAGCCAACTAAGCATTTTTGGCTACTCAAGTAGAAATATGGCATATCAACATCAACAAAGACCACCATCAATTAGAGTTCCACTAGGATGGATGGATGATCAAGATTGGTTCCAGTACTCAATATGGCTCAAAAGATCATATTATTTATCCTCTTCTAATGTTTCGAGGATGAAACATTTTGTAAGGGGGATGGAATGTTAGGTATCCAAGATAGGTACTTTACAATTTAATAGTGTATTGTATAATGGTATGAGCTATAAATTAAATACTAAGTAAGGAAGGCCACATGTCAAATTAGAAATAGGTATGTCATAGAATCATACATGTAACTATTGGGTAATATTATCATATATAACCACAAGGAATATTGTCATATTAGTATGTACTTTGTAACTCATAGAAGGTGAACCACCACATGGGTGATCTTGTAACTCATGGAAGGTGAACCATCACACTTTTGTATAATGAGAGATGTACCTCCATTGAAAAATATCAGGTATGAAGTATCATTGTATAAGTCTTGGCTCATGGAGCTAGAGATATTTTTGAGTGGATTCCTTCCAATAAGGAGCACTGCACGGTGTTGCCCTATGCTAAGGGTATTATAAATATCTATTTTATTGAGTGGATTATTATTGTGCAATTTAATTGTGGATGCATGTTGTATATTTCTACAAATTGTTGAATGATTTATGGTAATGAAAAAATAGGTTCACAACATATTATTCTAAGATCAAAGAAAAACTAAAATGCTTGAATCTAGAGCTCAACAAGTTTGAAGAGGTTATGCAAAAATTTCATTTAAGTAATATTCCAGAGATACCTTAAGCATAGCAGCATTCATTTTCAACATTGAGGATGAAAGATAAGTATCACAAGAAGAATTGGGAAATTTCCATATGCTAAGGTGTAGCCCAAAGAAAAAACCCTTAATCCTTAACTACAATTATTTTATAGCCCAATAGAACCATGAAGGGCTATCTAAATTTAAAGAAAATTAGATCTTTATGTATTGCTTATTCTTAACCCACTTAGTGTTATTTCATAACATATGGTTTTTTTGCATTTAAAAATAAGAATGGAAGATGAAGAAGGTCAAGGAAGGCCTATTTCCTTCTGGATAAAAATCCTTAGCTGAAGCTCCTCCTATTACCATTTTTTGAATGAGTTCTTAGTACTAGAATTGAGTGCAATTAAAGGAGAAAAAATCTGATGTATTTAAAAGAAAATATTAGAATAATATAGTTGCAAATCAAAGGAGATTGGTATTTATTGGAGGATGTCACAATTATGCATATTTTTGGGTTTGACAAGCCTATATATTTTTTACCAAGGTATATGATAAAATTAGTGGTTTGTATTGAAATACTAAGATAGGAAGACTTAATCGGTGCTGCCTACAAAACTAGGCAAAATAAAGTGACATTCTATAAAATTTCAATTTCGCTAGGAAATATTTTTCAAATAAAAATAATGGTAGTTGATGAACTAGAAGATAAGATGAAGGAATTAGGGTTAGAAATGTTAAATGATACCTAGGATTATGACCCAAACAAAAAGTTTGTTGCATGGCTAAAAAGTGCAAGGATTTCCAAAAAAAATGACCATCAATCCAAGCCTAAAATTGAAGTATGTCAATGTATAAAAGGAGTTTTCCTTCCACTCCAAAGAGAGAAATTCTTACTATCTAAGCCTCAGAAGAAGCTATATGAAAGCTTCTATACAAAGGTAAAGGATACTGACCCCACATCCCAAAATGATATAATTAAAAAGTTATGAAAGCTAAAGTGGAGTAATAACAATATCATAGCCTGGTGGAGATTCCATCAAGAAATTAATGATATTGAGGCACCTTTTGGAGGTCTAGACCCAAACGAAGATTAATATTTCATCCAATGCTATGACATGGAGTACCGAAAAGAAGTGTGCCATGATATGTAAAATAAAAATAGAGCTATGAAAATATAGTCACATAAGTAGAAAGGATTTTGGCCACAAATACTATTCCAATAGCTCTAGGAGAAACCACAACAACACAACTAGGGTCTTCAAAGAAGAAAACAACATGAAAGAGGTAGAGAAGAGGTCATATCTCCCCAAGAAAGTGAATATTGATCCTCAAATTAGAATTATTAGAGAAAGGATAAAGGGGTGAGATTTTACCTCAAAATACCCCTCCTCAATCTTCTATAGTGATCACTAAGATGATTATCCAAATGCAAGAGGAAGAAGCACTAGTATTTGAAGGTATGACTACATCCTCAGTATTCATTTTTAACATAGTGGCTAGTCCTATAAGAGCAAAATAAAAATAATATGATACCCCACGAATTGAGCCTTTGACCAATAATATTCCTACTTCTATCCATTCTTTCACTCTTATCGCTAGCCAAGAGCCTCCACCTTCTCAAATTATTTTGGCCCCATTATCCTAGATGCCTAGCATCATAGCCTTGTTGGTTGATACTCTTCCAACTATCCTTGCAAGATCCTCTATTTAGTAAGCAATAATTTATTTGCCTTGCATTACTTTGCTCTCATCTACCCCTATTATATTTTTTCCTCATTCAAAAATCCTATTGTTTAGACCTTTGACTATATTTTTACCACCTCATATGCAACAAGAAGACTCGCAAGTAGTTGATCCAACTTTCACTAAGCTACAAAATATTAGATTATTTAGTATTAAACAATGTATTATGATCAGAGGAAGCAAGAAAAGCTAGTGCAATGAACAACTACAACCTAGATAATGAGCCACTTTGAGCCTTAAAAAAAATGTATTATTATTCACATAGAAAATGTGCTAGTGTCAAAACTAGAGGAAGAAATAATAGAGCAAGATTTTTGGGTGGCATCGATAAGGCTTGATCTAAAAATGCCTAGGTTGAAGATAATGTGCAACTCATGAAGCAATCCAAAAAGGTTGTTTCATATGACTACATGTCATTGAGCTAAAAATTAAAGGAGAGGGAGTTGGATTATATTAAGAATACCTTGAGTAACTCTTAGGTAGAGGCTAAAGCTCTCCAAGATCAAATAATCCTACTCATTAAACACCTAAATGAGCAGCCTTCAGAATCTCTCTTGAAAGTGAAGGAGGAGCATATCAAAAGCCTTTTTAGATATGATTTTTGGCCAAGAAGCTTAACTTAATTAGGAGAGATATAATCTCTAGAAGTAATTAGAGGAGCTGAGGTAGAAGAATGAGATTGGGTAGTAGAAAGGTACTAGGATCCTGTTCAAGGAGATCAATAATACCTATTAGGATGATATTTCTAACACTATAATAGCACGCTCCTAGGTACTCAAATTTATTGATGCAACCACTATTTAGAGTGACCATGTGAGCCAAGAGAATGATCATAGCCTCATTAAATCCTCCACAAATATAGCTAAATCCAAAGCTTATCAAGAAAAATTGGCTATTGCATCAAACTCTATGTTTATGTCCATCAAAATTCAAGATAAATAAGCAACAACATAGAAGGTGATCAATCTCCTCCAAACAAAGTATGTGGCACACCAATTTAAAGCCTAAATAGTTATCTTGATTTCTACCATTGGGAATCTCAGGAGTCATATTGACTCATTGTAGAAAGGAATTCCTTCTCCTTAAAGCGAATATGGTAGGCTCTCCTAAAAACAAGAATACTTGTAACTATTGAGGCAATATAAGGAGGATGTTTATCGTTTTGAATCATGGTCAAACCTTCCTATGATAAAATATATGGCTTGGGTAATTAGACCATTAAAATATCTAAGGATCCAAGTGCATGAGGTCATCAATAAAACAAGTACTTCTCTCACAATGACTAATTAGATATTCAAGTGATCTATATTCACTTCAAGAAAATATAGCACCCTTTAGGAGTGATCAAGCAAGCATTGAATAAGCTTCTATATCACTACATTATTTTCATATTCTTTTATTTTTAACTTTACATACAAGGATAAAGATATATTTAGTGAAGATTTCACTACAAATGGCATACATCTTCCCTAAACAAAAGTTAAACAAGACCTCCACCCAAAGATAAATATATGAGAGGCTTAGAAGCTACATACACATATCAAGTAGCTAATTTGGAGAAGACATCTGCAAGGGATAGTCTATGCCAGAGACTATTAAATACTCAAATATTCTGATACCACGAGGTAAAGTCATTCACTTAGATCAAGATAGCAAAGGATCATATCCTTTTGAATGGTGACTAAGACACATCCCACCATAAACAGGGACCTTGAAACACTTTTTATGGTAAATAAAAGGGTTCCATTGATGTGAGATCCTCTATTATATTGGTTCACCAGGACCCATTTTCCAATCTAGAAAATAGGTCCCAAAACCAAGCTACATATTTTGATAATTGGGTTGCTCCATATACCCAGGTGTAGTTTCTTAATGGGATGAGGAACATACCCATTAGGAAATGCCCAAGGACCTTAGAGGAAAAGAACAAAGGGAATAGTATGAATCAAGTAAGGATTCAACAAGATCATTCAAACTTATTAATATACACATGGATCCCAAGGAATAGTGGAAAGAGGGGAGATAAGAGCATGTAAAAGCCACACAAGACCATAAGAATTCCCATAAAATAAGATTTTATGGAATCCCATATAGAGGAGTTTTTAGATAATCAATAGTTAGAATGAATAGAGCAACATCAAGGGTGGCATTAAGCAGGATTAAGGCTAGTCAAGAATGCAGGAATGGGAGTCATCAAAGTAACTGGATCACCATAGAAGAGGTCCAATACCAATATATTATTGAGATCTAGTGAACCAATGCAAAAGGTGAAAAGTGTCAAGACAAGTTAAAAATTAATAAAGGATAAAGCCACAACCACAAGAGTGGACTCCCATTAGTAAAAGCCATCACCCAATCTCGAGTTTCCATGGTAAAATATGGATTAATTAATGACACCTCTAAAAGGATATTATATTGCTCATGGTGGAATTTATGGTGACTTTACCCCCCAATCAATTCTAGATCTCCCAAAAATAAATGCATCTCAGTTCCTCTGATTCAAAAATCAGAAATCATGTAGGTGTACTCATCCATAGTCATCTTGAACGGAATTTTGAATTTTAATATTTGATGCAAATATTATAAATAGCCATCTCCAAGGCTAAATAAAGGAGGTTGAATTATTGTCATGTCTAATATTTTAACTTGAGCGATTTTTCCTCCTTTTTCCATTTTGTATCTTAGTTTGTACTCGATCCTTGGGTCAGTCGCATGTAAAGGTTGTTGATTCACTTTAAATTATGTATGAATATAATGTGCTTTTAAAATGAATGCAATGATTTGTGACTATTCTAGTATTTTTCCTAGTTTGAGTGTTCATGTATCCTTCTATGGGAGGCTATGACTAGCATTTGTCCTAGATTTCATAGGAAGTCTCTTGATTTGCAATCAGATATGATTGGAACTATGTTCAATTTTGTTGTCATATTTGATTTATGTGTTCATAATCCCAATAATATGTAGAATGGAAACTACAATTTTTTGCACATCACCACTCATAGCTTAGGCTCATTAGGCTAGTTAGGTTTTACTTTATTGCTTTTCTCTCTTTTTCCTTTTTTTCTAGTAAGAATCCAATAGATTAGGCTAGGCTAGAGGAAGAGCATCAAAGATTACATTTGAATAAGGAGCCAACCTTGGTAGAAAAACCTAAAGTTCATTCAAAGGATCCATATCCCATGCTCCCCAAACTTCCCAAGACTAGTTTCCCAAGTGAGGCACAGGAATTGAATGCACCTACAAAAAATTGTATTCATGGGTGGTCATGGTGCTTGGGACATAGGGACTGGATCATGTCCCCAATATTTTAAACTGGCATGCCTAATGTGCTCCAAAATGCCAATTGTTTTCCCTTTATCATAAGTCAAATTGAGGTTTTGATGAAGGCCTTAATCCCTGCTTATTGAAGTACCATGAAGATTCACCTGGTGGCTCTATTGTAAAGAGAAGAACTGGAGAAATTGTCTATCAAGGAATAGGTCAAGGTTACGATGGGAAACTCTATCTTGTTAATAATGAGCATTTACCACCTGGCGACTTGGTTGTACAAGAAGATAATAGATAACCTAGGCAAGATGATAAAAAGTAGGCCCATTGTTTTATGAGCTCAAGGTCTACTACAAGATCTAATACAAGATTAAATCCTTAATTGCTTTTTTTCCCTCTCAAATTTGAAAATAGATAGAAATTAATGGTAAAACATGGATGCTCCTCATAATCAAAACTAGTGGAGGCTTCTAGCATGGGATGATGGAAGTCCTTTATAGCCACCAGTAGCACTAGCCACATGGAATGGGGTCCTAGCCTCTATTTTAATATCCCTACCATATTTCACTAGAGAGGATGCAATGACTTTGATCAAGCACCCCCAAAACATGGTCAATATGTATGCTCTCTATAGCATTGGATAATAGAATGTTGCACTTAGACTTTTGCAACCTCTTTCAAAGGAAAATCAAGAGAATGGTATAGCTCCCTCATCCCTTACTTTATCACTTACTAGGACCAGTTCATAAATCTACTTATGGATAGGTTCGAGGAAAAGGTATATGGATTATCACTACTAGAACAATTTGTGAACATCAAAAGGGATCCTAAGGAAGCCATGGACAACTTCAATGCTAGATTCCACAAGTCCTAGTATAGAATCCCATAAAAAATTTAGACCATACTAGGTATGGCTTTTATCTACTACCTAAAGACAATCAATTCTAAAATAACCTTGTTGGTCCGGCTTTCATGCACACCCGGGGAAAGGATGAAGGCAAGGAAAGCTCCGGAGACACCCACGGGACGGATCCCACTCATCTTTAGGATCTAGCTGGTTATCCAAGGTGCGAGTTACAGAGTTGGGTCGAATGGCAATTCACTCTTTTCCACTTCTGAATAGATTTCAATATGGATCTGCTCTGTTACCTTACAGGGGGTTCTTGAACTTGTTCAGTAGTTGCAAAAGTTGTTGACAATCAGATTTAACTTGAATTCTTGATCTAGCTCTCATGGGTCAGTAGATTTAAATAAAAGGCAAATAAAGAAAATAAAAATGGATCATTAACGGTAAGCAAAGAGAGGGTAGGGTAGGGCAGAAAAGAGAAGTTTATCAAACATCAATTGTAAACCCAAACTATCAATCTTATCTATGCTATCGGCTTCACAACAGAACAAATCCCAGAAGAAAGTGTCCAGTCTAAGATCACTTTCAACTAAGAGCACAAGGCAGAGTGAAACAGATCTAGCAAGAAAATCATAAATCCAAGGGCAGTTGGTTAAAGCTGGTATCTTTCATCGGCGACCTAGCTCGCACGAGTGAAGACAGAGCAATTAGAACAAACTTAACCTCAAATATGTAATTTCCCCTAGCGAGACAATAGAACAAGCTGAAGCCTAACGACATATTTAATCTTGACAATGGCGGATTTACGACATATATCTAACAAACTTTAAATGGAACGGATAACAAAAGAAAATACACTTATCACACTCTGCAAAAGATTAGGCTCCTGGCCATGCTATCACGAGAAAAGCTAAAGCACATCAACTCCAAGTCCGGAAACAAAGGATTTCACAAAATTTGCAAGAAATTGCTTATAAGCCTTTTATTTCTAAGTCTCCGCCTCCTGCGATTACATTTAGAATCTGTATTTATAGACTCAGGACAGACCCTGATCTTTTCAAAATATCTTGCTCAAACCCTAAATCTTATCGCACTTAAACCCTAGGACCCGGGTTTTACAATAAAAATCCATTTAAAAATCAAAGTCCGGATAGAACTTAACCCTTCGGCAAATCTGTGCAGTCAGCTGCCATAAATGGAGAAGATAAAATCAAATGCAACTTGCATTCATCCGCAGCTGCAAATAAATGCCTCCATTAATTCTGCTGGTGAGCCGGATGAGTCACCACTTCTCTCAGATCTGATCTCCGTAAAGCCATCCTTGTGTTGAAATTGTCTTCATGCTATCAAGTCTGCAATAAATTTGTCTATTGAATGCTTTATCGGCTTCTTCTCTTCTAGCATGGCGGTCCTTGACTAAATCCGCACTTTATCTTTGCCTTTATGGTCTTTCCGGTTGTCCCGTAAGTGCCAGGTGGAATCCTGCATGAAAGAAAAAAAGATGCATTAGATTAGCATTTTAATTAAATCAGAAGCTTAAAACATTAAAAACAGATTAAAAACCGCAAAATAAGCTTGCATGTCGGCTTCTGTTTGTCCCATTCACGCTTTGACACGTGTCGCTACCCCAGGAAGCCTTCTGTTTCAGCTGAAATGCACTTTCGGGCCCTCTGAAGACTTTCTCTCTCCTACCGTGATTCTGCGACATGTCGCGATTTCGCGACATGTCGCGAAATCGCGACCCTGCCAGCGCATCGGCAACTTCCTCCCTCGTCGGCCGCGAAAACGCGACATGTCGCGATTTCGCGACGTGTCACGAAATCGCGACCCTCCTGGCCTCCGTACAGCCATCCCGATTTTCAGCCGCGATTCTAGAACACGTCGCGATATCGCGACAGTTCCCTTACCTGCATGCGTTGACCGCGTTGACCGTGATTTTGGAACATGTTTGCGACTTAGCCGATTTTTCATCCTGCAGCCCACTTTCTCTCTCCTACCGCGAAAATGCGACATGTCGCGATTTCGCGACATGTCGCAAAATCGCGCCCTCCGTACAGCTTGCTTCTCTCTCCAAAAAACTGTCGCGATTTCGTGACATGTCACAAAATCGTGACCTTTCTGGCACTTAGCTGCATTTTGACTTACCTGTCGCGATATCGCGACATTTTCGAAAATGGAAGTGTCGCGATATCGCGACACTACCAAAAATGGAAAGTTTGATTTTTCAGTGAATTATGCAACTGTTTTCTGGATTTTCTCGATACCGGTGCAAGATTTTGCTTGTGCATGAATGATTCTAGCATGTAAAAAGTGAATTCTTGGATAACACAGCTAGAATGCAAGAAAAAGCACAACTTTAAAAAGGAGGCAAGCAAATTTGGATTTAAAACCTGAAAAGATCAAGAGGGTCCCTGCTTCAAAAAATGAAAGTTCAGAATTTTCTAAGGATGGAATCTCATTTTTCAGTGGGGGTGTGTTGCTTATCAACAAATGGCGATATCTGCGGGTAAAATAGTAGCACTATTTTAGAACCCAAGACTATGGTTTCAAAACAAAAAGACCATGCATCATGCCTTGCCACGGACATTCTTCACAATAAATTGATTGCTAGCTGCCAATTGTTAAAATTTCCCAAGGACATACTTGAGCTGGATTACTTCAAGGAAGATTTCTGATGTGCAATTACAAAGGTATAGAACTTTCTTCAAGGATGACTGAATTGAATGATAAACTTGGATTAATCAACTTTTCTAGATTGTAAATGGGGAAACCGAGTAGAGCTCTGTTTACTAGTTTAGCCTTTTACAGCCTAGACAGAGTTACCCTTTAGATTTACACGACCCAAATTTACAACTGTAGGCGAGAATCTAATATTGGCTGCCTCTTTTGATCATATAACTCTTTTTTCTTTTTCTTTTTTCTTTTCTTTCTCTCTTTTTTTTATCTCTCTTCTTTTTGAAATATATCACTATCTGGAAGACCTTAGAGAAATTACAATTTTCTTTTAATATTTGATCAATCCGGAGCTGTTTCGAGTCTAGGCATTGATAGCCTCTGTGGACACCCAAATAATTGCATGAACCATAGTCCCCTCTCATAACCAGCTTTTCTTGGATTCCCCGAGAGTTCCTCCAACTAAACAGCATAGCAACTTTTCTATCATTAAAACGACTGTGGCAAGTAAGACACAAGATCCAATCATCTCTCTACCTTCATCCTGGATAACAAAATAGTTCTACAGTTCAGTGCAAGCAGACTATCTCAATTAGAATGGTGAACAGAATGGGGGTACTGGGTTGTGGATTTATCAGCTTAGAATAAACAATTTTCAGCAGGCTGACTTTTCATTGATTGCTCAAGCAAAGGCAAAGGACAGAAAATTTTAGAAGCCAAAGGACTTTATACAGGCTTCCAAGGACAGGCACAGGCTTTAAAGCAAAACAGAATCAAAACTGCACAGATCGCAAATAAAATAAACTAAACACAAGCGCAAGTTGTACGAGACAAAGGAATAAAACAAAGCTGCAAGGCTATTTACAAAGGATGCAAAGCACAACTGTACGAGCAGCAAAATTAAGAACTAAAACAAAAGAGCGTACAGACAGCAAAGAAAAGGAAAAGCAGGGAAGAAAATAAAAACTATACAGGCAATAAAAGAAATAAACTAAAAGAACTGAAGCAAATAAAAACGCAACTGAAATAAATTAAACCTGCAACTGTACAGACGACAAAGAAAAAGAAATGCAAGGAAGAAAAGACTGTACAGACTAAAATAAAAGCAAGCTGACATAAAAAGACAAAGAAAGGAAATAAAAAGCAACGACAAAAGAAATAAAGCGCACAAGCTAAAAGCGAAAAACAACTAAAGAAAAGCGAAAAGCTGCAAGCTGTACGAGACATTTAAAAATAAAGCTGCAGCGACAAAGAAATAAACTAAAAAACAAATAAATTAAAACTGTAGAGCATTAAAATTAAACTAAAACAGATTAAAGGCGCACGAGACATTTAAAAATAAAACTGCACTGACAGAGAAATAAACTGAAAAACTTCAAAGCTTATTTACAATGCATACATATGTTACAACTTCCCTTCATACTCAAAAAATGCAGCAGTTGGGAAAGCAGAGAAATGGTGCTTTAAAAAATTTTGACCATGCAAGTAATTTAAAAAAAATTACCTTTCAGGTCCTGTTGACGAAATGCACTCCAGTCTGTGCTTCAAAAATTTGCTATCTGGGAAAGACTTGGGTTTACTGTCTTCCCTGTCCCATTTGAAAAACAAATCTGCAACTCCTTCAAATTAAACAAATCATATAATAACAAATCATATGATAACATGTTTATGCTTCTAATTGAAGGGTTTGCGGAGTTCTTTCAAAAGGACTGAATGTAAAAAACCCCAGGATCAAATACTTTAAAATCTTGACAGACCCAGACCACCACATCTTCAAAATTATGTGACAACTGAAAGAAATCATGTTTTATTTGTATGCCCTGGTTCTTAACAACTTGAACATTTTGTGGTTGTTGTACTGCTTCAATATCCAGGACTTCAATTTTTATCCCTCTAGAAGGATGCTTACAATTTTCCTTTTCACCTGAGCCTTGCTTAGACTTAACCTCATCAATGTGCAATGTCCAAACATCATTGTTGTTATTGATTAGGGCTATAATTGTTCTCACCTTTTCAGTTGCCAAATCATAAACTCCAATATCTGCATCAACACAGTTTATAGCCTCCTCTTTGACATTATGTTCAGAAGTTGCAGGCTTATGTTGAGACAGTTCATCAATTCCAAGTTGGCTGACCACATTCATATTTACTACCTTTTCCTCCTTTTCTTGAAATTCAACAGGTGGTCCAAAGTAAGCCTCAATCAAGTTAATGTTTTGTCCAACAATGCGAGGCGGTTCATAGAGGGTGATGTCGGCTTTAAGTTCCCTCATATCCTCAATGATGCTATCCTCCTCGGTTACTTCTGCATAGTGAGATTGAATCTCACTTTCATCATCCTATGATGAGGAAGGATCATAGTTAAGTTATGGACTCTGACATTTCAAGTCATAACTGTCCATTTTGAACTGTTGAAAATCTTGCATTTCATCCATAGGAGTCTCTACAAGACTTTCTGTCTCTTCAAGAAAAGTGACAGAATCTGAAACCCTGGTTGTACTATTTTTGGGTGAACTAGAAATATCAATATTTCTTTGATCTCTAGGAAAATTTGACTCACCAGGGAAAAACTTCAGATTTGGGTGGTGCCAGATCACAACTGTTCAGTTCAAGCACCTGCACTTTGAATTTGTCAGAACTTTTCTCTGTATTTTGCACATGCTGAGTGGATGTCACAGTTAACGGAGTCTCCTTGGGTAGAGCATGACATGTTGGCACTAACTCATGATGTGGAATGGGGTCTGGAACAGGCATGTTCTGTGTAACATAGGATATCAAAGGGCTGCTCAAAATTTGAGGCCCTAGCTGTCTTTCAAGAATTAAGGCTTCTTTATAAGCCTGCCGCGGGTTGTGATATTGATGTCTCTCTTGAGGAAAATAGAGGTCACCGAATCCAATGCATTCTTGTAGATTTCTAAGGCCAGATTTGCATTTGGGATGTAATGGCCGGTCATTCTACCGTAAGCTCTTTGGAACCTCATATTGAAAGACACGACAGTTTCTCCCGACTCTCTCTTGATCCTTGGAAAATTGCTTGATATAAAATCGTTGGGATCTATCACTTCACCGAAGCTGTGATATAAAAGCTTTCTCTAGATCATCCCGACTAGTAATGGAATTCTTTGGTGAGGTTTAAAAACCAGTCATAAGCTCCCTCCTGGAGAGTGAACGGGAACAATCTGCAGGCAACATCTTCATGTTGTATATTCAACAATCTTAGAGCATTTTTAAAAGCTAGCAGATGTTCTTCTGCAGTTCTTGTCCCATCATGTTTGTACCTGGGGAGATATCTTTCCGGGCTTCTGGGCAGGTCATGGGCTATACCCGGAATGTTCAAAGCAGTGGGGCCCAACCAATTTGCCATTATTACTTGGGCGACAGTGATGTTCTGATTTGTAATTGGATAAGCGCAAGTGATGATAGAACTGTTCTTAACAAACCACTGAACTTAAGGCCTTCTCTGGCAATTTCAAAAGCTGCACTGACAACTTTCAAAAACTGCACTGACAATTTATGAAACTGAGCCACTTTTAAATGTTAAAATGCCAGACTCTGGATAAAATACAGTACATACAACTTTACAGTTCTTAACAGGTTCTGCATTTGGAAATTTAAAACACTGCACTGACAATTCACAAAACACTATACTGACAATTTATAAAACTGTACTGACAATTTATAAAACTGTCCGGAGTTCACTGTGGGTCCTTCAAATGTTCTTTGTTATGCCCTTACAATACTTGAACTGAGTTCAGGCCCTCCTTCTAGCGCCAATTAGATGTTGGTCCGGCTTTCATGCACACCCCGGGAAAGGATGAAGGCAAGGAAAGCTCCGGAGACACCCACGGGACGGATCCCACTCATCTTTAGGATCTAGCTGGTTATCCAAGGTGCGAGTTACGAGTTGGGTCGAATGGCAATTCACTCTTTTCCACTTACGGAATAGATTTCAATATGGATCGCTTTGTTACCTTACGGGGGGTTCCTGAACTTGTTCGGTAGTTGCAAAAGTTGTTGACAATCGGATTTAACTTGAATTCTTGATCTAGCTCTCATGGGTCAGCGATTTAAATAAAAGGCAAATAAAGAAAATAAAAATGGATCATTAACGGTAAGCAAAGAGAGGGTAGGGTAGGGCAAAAAAGAGAAGTTTATCAAACATCAATTGTAAACCCAAACTATCAATCTTATCTATGCTATCAGCTTCACAACAGAACAAATCCCAGAAGAAAGTGTCCAGTCAGTCTAAGATCACTTTCAACTAAGAGCACAAGGCGAGTGAAACAGATCTAGCGAGAAAATCATAAATCCAAGGGCAGTTGGTTAAAGCTGGTATCTTTCATCGGCGACCTAGCTCGCACAGGTGAAGACAGAGCAATTAGAACAAACTTAACCTCAAATCTGTAATTTCCCCTAGCGAACAATAGAACAACTGAAGCCTAACGACATATTTAATCTTGACAATGGCAGATTTACAGACATATATCTAACAAACTTTAAATGGAACGGATAACAAAAGAAAATACACTTATCACACTCTGCAAAAGATTAGGCTCCTGGCCATGCTATCACAGAAAAGCTAAAGCACATCAACTCCAAGTCCAGAAACAAAGGATTTCACAAAATTTGCAAGAAATTGCTTATAAGCCTTTTATTTCTAAGTCTCCGCCTCCTGCGATTACATTTAGAATCTGTATTTATAGACTCAGGACAGACCCTGATCTTTTCAAAATATCTTGCTCAAACCCTAAATCTTATCGCACTTAAACCCTAGGACCCGGGTTTTACAATAAAAATCCATTTAAAAATCAAAGTCCGGATAGAACTTAACCCTTATGCAAATCAGTGCAGTTAGCTGCCATAAATGGAGAAGATAAAATCAAATGCAACTTGCATTCATCCGCAGCTGCAAATAAATGCCTCCATTAATTCTGCTTGGTGAGCCGGATGAGTCACCACTTCTCTCAGATCTGATCTCCGTAAAGCCATCCTTGTGTTGAAATTGTCTTCATGCTATCAAGTCTGCAATAAATTTGCCATTGAATGCTTTACCGGCTTCTTCTCTTCTAGCATGGCGGTCCTTGACTAAATCCGCACTTTATCTTTGCCTTTATGGTCTTTCCCGGTTGTCCCGTAAGTGCCAGGTGGAATCCTGCATGAAAGACAAAAAGATGCATTAGATTAGCATTTTAATTAAATCGGAAGCTTAAAACATTAAAAACAGATTAAAAACCGCAAAATAAGCTTGCATGTCGGCTTCTGTTTGTCCCATTCACGCTTTGACACGTGTCGCTACCCCAGGAAGCCTTCTGTTTCAGCTGAAATGCACTTTCGGGCCCTCTGATGACTTTCTCTCTCCTGTCGCGATTCTGCGACATGTCGCGATTTCGCGACATGTCGCGAAATCGCGACCCTGCCAGCGCATCGGCAACTTCCTCCCTCGTCGGCCGTGAAAACGCGACATGTCGCGATTTCGCGACGTGTCACGAAATCGCGACCCTCCTGGCCTCCGTACAGCCATCCCGATTTTCAGCCGCGATTCTAGAACACGTCGCGATATCGCGACAGTTCCTTACCTGCATGCGTTGACCGCGTTGACCGCGATTTTGGAACATGTTTGCGACTTAGCCGATTTTTCATCCTGCAGCCACTTTCTCTCTCCTACCGTGAAAATGCGACATGTCGCGATTTCGCGACATGTCGCAAAATCGCGCCCTCCGTACAGCTTGCTTCTCTCTCCAAAAAACTGTCGCGATTTCGCGACATGTCGCGAAATCGCGACCTTTCTGGCACTTAGCTGCATTTTGACTTACCTGTCGCGATATCGCGACATTTTCAAAAATGGAAGTGTCGCGATATCGCGACACTACCAAAAATGGAAAGTTTGATTTTTCAGTGAATTATGCAACTGTTTTCTGGATTTTCTCGATACCGGTGCAAGATTTTGCTTGTGCATGAATGATTCTAGCATGTAAAAAGTGAATTCTTGGATAACACAGCTAGAATGCAAGAAAAAGCACAACTTTAAAAAGGAGGCAAGCAAATTTGGATTTAAAACCTGAAAAGATCAAGAGGGTCCCTGCTGCAAAAAATGAAAGTTCAGAATTTTCTAAGGATGGAATCTCATTTTTTAGTGGGGGTGTGTTGCTTATCAACATAACCATAATGGTAAAATCTAGGGTAGGTAATTGGAGCAAATGTGACACAAATAGAAGATATAGTAGGATGGAGAGCGGGAAAGCAGGTGAGTGAGTGGCGGATGGAGAGAGACCAGGAGGATGCGATAGAAAGGAGGCAGGATGGTCAGGTGAGGGTCCATGAGGGACAAGCCATGGCAGTGATGATGGGGTAGAGCCCGATGCAGCAGGGGCCCAGGCGGATGGGTCAAATAGGAGCAGAAAATACCCTCCTAACAAGGAGGGACCAAGAGGTGGGGTAAACCTAAACTAAAAAGGATCCTACACCCAGGTACTATGTCCAAGATCCCCAACAAAGCAACCCATCTAGAAATTGCTTCCTTGTGGAGCATATTTGGTCATCCCTAAAGACCTAATGGAAAGCTACTTAGAGCTTGAGCATTTCACTCTGATTGGCAAGTTTGTAGGAGGGTGACCAGACATGGAGACCATTCAAAAATGGGCTTTTCCAAGTGGAATACCAACGACAACATGGAAATTTTTGCCCTTTCTTGAGGTTTTTTTGCAATCAGGCTCAACACTCAAGAGGACTGCTGCAACATCTTGGTCGGGGGACCATGGTTCCTATGGTGCAAGAGCCTTTTTCTCTGGAATTTTAGAGAGGATTTCAACCCTGAAACCCAAAACATAAATGTAGCTCCTTTATGGGCTAGGTTGCCAAACCTCCCTTTCTAATGCTGGAATGAGAATGTCATCATAGGGATAGCCCAATCCATAGGTGGGCTCATTGCCATTGATTCTTCCACCAAGGTCTGATCCAGGATGGTCCATGCCCACTTTTGTGTCTCTGCTAACCTAGAAACAGAGTTACCCAATTTCATAAACTTGTATATAGTATCACGCATTATCAATAGGTAGCCCATCGAGTATGAAAACAAGCCAGCCTTTTGTACTCACTATCGCATTCAAGGTCACCTCCTGAATCAATGCCCTATCTTGAGGGCCCATAATCAAAAGGTGATAGGTCTGAACAAGGGCATGCAGAGGAACCAGGTTATTTCCCCTCTAAAAAAGGAGTTGATGCTAGGTCCGAAACACATCATGGGTAATCTCACCCACCAAGCACCTCAGGAGGAAGGTCAGAGTGATGTTCCATATCAAGGCAAGCAAAATTGTGAGCAAGGAGAAGCCTCCCCATCAACCCAAAAGGAGTAGGAGGGACTCTCAAAATCCTCGCTTCACACCAGTCATAACATAGAGGATCCAGTTACCCCGATAGAGACCCTTCTCAAAATTGTTGTTCTAAATTCTTTTATGGATGAGTACCTGGTAGGCAATAGGAAATCCCCAAACTGCTCGAATAGGGGTGAGGTACCCCTTTCTCCTTTCTCTAAAAAATAAGGCCCATCCGTATTTGGGATAATCAGCCCTAGAAACACTAGGAGCAGGAAACAGGCCATTGACTATGGTAGCAAAAGGAAAATATGAAGACCCTCTAACAATGAGAAGAGAAACAAGAAAACAACAGAGGACATCGCAAATGGAACCCAGTTGACGCTTTTCTTTGATGATTTTGACAACCAAAATGACAAGCAAGGAACTAAACCCCCCTTCCAGTTGGTGAAGGGAGGCAGGAAAAACCCTAAACCCTCAAAATGAAGGTCCTCTCATGGAATGTGAGGGGCTTCAACAGGGAAGCCAAGCAGCGGTTGGTGGTTGACCTAAGGAAAAGGATCAATCCTTCCATATTCATTATGCAAGAAACCAAAATTTATGATCTCTCTTCTTGAAAGTCTGCCAAGGCCATTTGGGTCAAAGGAGAGTGCTTTATCAGTCCAGCTCAAGGCACGTCAGGTGGGCTCATGTGCCTTTGGGACCCTACCCTGGTTAAAGGAAGGCTTTTGTCATCCTCAAGCAGGACCCTAAACATTTTGTTTCACTTCAAGACCAACAATCAGTCTTGGATCCTGTCCAACATTTACGCTCCAAATTTCCCCATCGAGCGGGCCAAAATATGGGAAAATGTAACTCAAATGAGGACCACCTTCAACACCTTTCCATGGATCATAAGAGAAGACTTCAATAGCCTGCTGCATCCATCTGATAAGAAAGGAGGTAATGACTCTTTCAATAGAAGCATGGAGGATTTCAAAGGTTTTTTCAATACCAATGAGCTCATGGATGTTAAGCTCAAGGGGTCCTCTTTCACTTGGAGTAATAGGAGGATTGATAGTGGGATCATCCAGGTGAATCTGGATAGGTTCCTCATCTCTCAAGAAGCTATCCCTATATTCGGTCATGCCACCCTATTGGCCTTACCTTGGATCATATCATACCACAGTCCCATCCTCCTTGAAACTGGTAGGCCCCCCTCCTTCAAAACCCCTTTTTGTTTTGAAGCCATGTGGACTCTCCACAAGGATTTCAAAGATCAAGTGTCCTCATGGTGGCATCAAAATTTTGGAGGATCCGCCACTTCTCTGCTGGATTAGAAGTTGACTATGGTCGAAGAAAACTTGAAAATCTGGAATAGGGAGGTTTTTGGCAACCTTTTTGCTAGTAGAAAGGCCATTATTGAGAAAATTCAAGAGATGGAAAGGAGAATCAAAGCTGGGGACCATAGCAGCCCCACTAGGGAGGAGGAAAGGAACCTCCTAGCAGAGTTCCATAAAATCCTATCTAGAGAGGAAACCTTCTGGAGGCAAAAGTCAAGAGACCTGTGAGTCAAGGAAGGTAATGCTAACACCAGGTTCTTTCACACCTCCACTATGCGGCACAGGGTATCCAACAAGATCAGGGAGATTATGTACAACAATGGATCATCCACCAAGGACATAGTTTAGATCAAGGCTAAAGCAGTGTCCTTTTTTTAGAACCTCTTGGGAAGTGCCCCGGAGGGTGATAGCCAAGCTCAGGATACTCTCTTATCAAATATTTCTTGCATCATTTCTCAAGATGCGAACCTCATACTAGTGGAACCTTTCTCCCACGATGAGATTAAGGAGGCCTTGTTTTCAATGCAACCTGATAAAGCCCCTAGGCCGGATGGTTTCTCTTCAAATTTTTTCCAAACCCTTTAGGATGTGGTGGGAAACGATGTTTGTGAGGCCATTAGAGAGATCCAGTCAACCAAAGTTATCCCTCATAGTTTTAATTCCACCTTCTTATCCCTCATCCTAAAAGCCTCTGACTACAAATCCATCTCTAATTATAGGTCTATCAACATGTGCAACGTCATATACAAAGTTTTGACCAAGGTTATAGTAAATAGGCTGAAGCCCATTCTCCCCCTTATCATTGATCAGTCTCAAGGCAGTTCGTTGAAAGGGAGGAACATCCTAGATGGGGTCATCTCGATATATGAAACCCTACATTCTGCCTCAATGACCAAGAAGGTTTCCCTTTTACTCAAGCTTGATATGAATAAGGCCTTTGATAGGGTTGATAGAGGTTTCCTTCGGGATATCCTCCTCAATTTTGGCTTCCATCCCCTTGGGTTGACCTCAGCCAAGGCTACATTTCCTTCCTCTGGTTCTCTATCCTAGTCAATGGATCTCCTTTCGATTTCTTTTAGATCTCTAGAAATCTACGTTAAGGGGATCCTTTGTCCCCCATCCTTTTCATCATCCTCGTAGAAGATTTAGGAAGAACCCTCAAGGATGCCCAAAAATGGAATAAGGTGATCGGCATCCTCCCTACCTCAAGAATTGAGATGATCACCCATCAGTAGTTTGTGGATGACATTGTCTTGTCCACCATAGTGTTAGTTGCTCAATCCAGATCCATCAAATGAATCCTAGGACTCTATGAGAGTGTTGTCGGTCAAAACGTTAACTACATCAAAAGCAAGATATTTTTTCTCAACACCCTTGTCAGGCGTCAAGTTCATATTGCAAGGATCCTGGGGTGCTCTATTGACTCCCTCCCCACTACCTATCTTGGCCTCCCTCTCTTCTGTAGGCATGCTAAGGAAGGGATGTGGAACATGGTGCTTGAGAGAATCCACAAAAAGTTGGCATCGTGGAAAGGCAAGTTCTTATCCCAAGCTACCAAGGCAACCCTCACTATGGCATGCCTCCAAGATATTCTGATATTTTTCATGTCTATTTTTAGATTGCCTACCTCGGTTCTTCACAAGATTGACCAGACCCAATGGAACTTTCTTTGGTCAGGCAATGATGACAAGTCCAGGTTTCCTTTGGTGGCCTGGGACAAAGTTTGTAGAAGCAAGAAGCAAGGAGGATTAGGGTTTAGGATAATGGCCAAGATGAACCTAGCACTCATTTCCAAACACACCTAGAGGATCCTAGCAGATGAACCGATAGAATGGGTTAGAATTGTTAGGAGGAAATACCTCACTAACACTTCCTTTCTTGAGGATGGGATTCCCACTGGGGGGTCGGCTTTCTGGAAAGCCATTTCCCAATCTAGGCAACTGATCCAAGATGGAATTATGTGGATCCTTGGGGATGGTCAGAGCATAGATTTTTGGAAGGATAGGTGGGCCCTATAGGACCCTCTCTCTAATTAGACCGGGATGGTTCACCTTAAAATTTTTCTTGATAACAACTTTGGGCATAGGGTGGCCAATTTTATTGAATGGAGAAAGGGCTCCCTATAGTGGAAAGTCATTGATATAGAGGGGATAGATATTGAGGCTTACTTCCTATCCTCCATACTTAAGGACATCATCATACCCACCAGTAGAGGTCTAAATCGAATGATTTGGAGGGGGACCGATGATGGTGGATTATCTGTTAAATTTACCTATGAATTCCAATGCAAAGGGCTGAAATAGAAATTTCCTTGCAATGTGGTATGGAGGAAAGGCTTGATCCCAATGGTAAATTTCTTCTCATGGATTACATTTCCTTTCAAAATAAAGCTCTCACAATTGACAATCTTCACAAGAGGGGGTTTGCTATTCCCAATAGGTGCTATCTGTGTGAGTTTGCTTGTAAGTCCTCTGACCACCTGTTCCTGCACTATGTTTTTACTAGGTCAGTCCTTGGCTCCATCCTCTCTACCTTTTAGATCTAATGGATTCCCCCAAGACCATTAAGGAGGCTTTCTTCCAATGGCCCAATCCTTTTAAAAATCCTAAGCTCTATTTCCTATGGAATGCTTGCTTCCACCATTTTTTGTGGCAGATATGGTTGGAACACAATGGTCGGGTCTTCGGTAATCCTCCCAGGGATCCTCTCTCAGTCGCTCATAGGGCCATCACCTTTTCCATTGAGAACTCCAAGCTTAACCCATGGCCCAAGCATATGTTTGAAGAGGGTTTGTTCAAATCCTTGAAGTTATCATGAGAGATCAAGGAGCGAGAGGATTCGCGATCATCTAGGAAGGATGTCAAGTGGTTCAAGCCTCCTCAAGTATGGTTGAAGTTAAATTTTTATGGGGCCTCTCAAGGCAACTCAGGGGCAACCGCTGTGGGTGGATCAGTTAGAGACCATAATGGATAGCTTGTCCTGGCTTTCTATGAAAACTTGAGGTTTCAAACCAATCATGTTGCAGATGCCATAGGACTTATAAGAGGACTCAAGCTCATTGTGAAGGATCCCTGACCCTTGGTAGTAGAAGGGGACTCACTGGACATCATTAACTATATGATGAGTTCCCAAGATCCAACGTGGAAGGTTTTCAATGTTATTTCTGAGGCCAGGAACCTCCTCCTTTGGAGGAACCTAGTCCAAGTCAAACACACCTATAGGGATGGCAATGGTTTAGCCGACTACTTGGAAAATAAGGGATTATTGTCCACATATCTCATGGTCTGGTGGCAGTTAATTTTGATAGACATGGATAAGGTCACCATCCAAGATATCACTAATGATTCCACATAAGCAAGAAGAGAGGATCAGACTTGGGCGGATGGGCATAGGGAGCACCACGACACCTATCTTGTTGGGTACATCTGGCAATTCCATCGTGTTGGTTTTCTTGGGGTGTGATCCTTTTTTCGTCTATCGAAGTCAATGGTTTTCATAATGGATGCATCTGTTTATTTTTGTTTTTTCTTCAGCATGTTTTACCTCTAGTTTGACATTTATGATGTAGCCCTCCTGGGAATTACTATGTTTTTTTTTTGGTAAATTTTACTATGGTTTCTACTGTACTAGCCCAAGGGCTCCTTTTTTTAGTAAGGGATGTGGCCTCTCATGTTATAAGGTTTTGGGATCCTCTTAAAAAACCCATTTTGTATATAAAATATCTACTTACCCAAAAAAAATCTAGGGGAGGTAATTCACTATCGATAGCCTATGGGATAGCCTTTCAAGTTGAAAGAGACCTCATCCAAATTGGAAGGTGATACCCTAGACCTCCTATACCTCTCTTCCTTTATGTTCAACCACCATATCAACCTCCTCTGACCATATAACTTACCACTTTCCAATCAATTATTTTTTTTTGTCAAACATCTATAAAGATATATCCATCTATTTCTAGAACATCCCCTTCGGTCCTCAAATCCCTAAAAACAAAAATAATGCAAAATTCTATGAGAAATATAAATAATGAGATTATATCCCTTAAGAGACACCAAAATTTCTAGAGGTTTAGTCATCAGTATTACCCAAGACTTCACTACCAACAGGGCAACCAAGGATATTGACCTCTACCAAATGGATATTAGAGATATCATCCTTAGTCCAATATAGATTTTGGTCCAGTCCAAGACCTAGGAGGTAAATAGTATCCATTCCCATCCCTATGCAACCAATTCCCTTGAATTAAGTGAGAGATATGGTCCCCACTCAAAATAATTATATAGGAGATCAATATGACTAGCCATATTATTTTCTTGATCCCTACAATCTAGGCCACAAAGAACTCCAACAAGTGATATTTCTAATGCCTTAACCCATGTACCAAAGTCATATTTTATAGTCATCAAGGTCAACTATTCAAAACTTGCCATCAAAATTTTTCTTAATTCTGGGAATTGAGGGTGAACAATATTATGGTTATAGTTTTGGCTAATGGGTCAACCTCTTAGTTATTCAAAGCTTCTTGAGAGATAAGACAAGGTTATCCTCCATCACCACTATTATTTATTTTGGTAGTTGAGGGATTAAGTAGGTGCATTTTAGAAGCCAAGGGAGAAGGAGCAGTAAAGGGAATTAAAATAGGTAGAATAGTGGAAGCCACCCATCTACTTTTATAGATGATGTTCTCTGTAAAGGGATAAAATTACCCTATCGTGTATGATTCTTAGCTAGATTTATTGGGAGTCAAGGTGATTTCGGGGGTGTGTTATATTCTCTACACTTGGGGGTTTTGGAATCAAAGGGTTCACTAGGAATGGTTTAAGGACTCGATCCAAGTCTAGGGTGGAAATGTTTTATGTGTATATTGAACAAACACCTATGTTTGACCTTTCTAAAATCTAAGCTATGGAAATGAAATAACAATGCAAGACAAGCAATAATGCAAGAAGACAAGAAGCTAACCCTAGGATGATTCTTGATTTTTAATGATGAATAAACCCTGACTTGCAATAAAGTAGATATTTTTCTTTTGAGCAAGGGTTTTAGATAACGCACAAAAAAAATAAACCCTATGATGTAAACTATATGCTTTCACTCTTTCAAACACCTAGAAATAAAAGATCTAGTGTTTTTTATTTTATGATCAAAATGTGAAACATAAAAGAACAAAGACACTCACCAAACAACCTAAAGATCTACTAGGGCACTTACCTGATTTTATGGTTGATTCTATTTTTAACTTGTGTCTAGAATATCCAAGCAGCTTCAAAACTGCAAACAATTTAAAAAATCCTAGAAAATTTGATCAACATTTTAGGGTCTAATTAGGTCGTTATATGATTGAGCTTAGAGGTGTAGTAGTCAAGCCCCCTTGGTCCTTTTAGTTGACCATTCAAAAATAAAATGATCTTTGACCTTTGGAACAAGCACAAGCAATATGGAATAAATATGCAATAGTGAAATGAAATGCATATAGAATGGGTGCAACAAAAACCTAACATGCAATATGCAAATTAGAGGATTTGGGAAGCAAGAACTTACCCCCATTTCCTAATTGACCAAATTTATGCTCTGTAAGGGGTGGGCATGAATTTGGATTGCCAAATTTACATGTTTTACAAGTGGGGCATGAATTTGGTTTAGAGCACTTTTTGGGTCCTCAAATCACCAAAAAATGTGATGCAAAACAGTGAAAAATATAGCTAATGACTAATAATGCAAGTAAAAAATATGGTTAGTTGATGGAGCAAGCAAGAAGCAATGAGAATATGAAGGAAGTACTCCATAATGGTAGACGTATACAACCATCAAGACTCCTCCACTTGATCCCTAAGGGCAGCCAACACCATAGTAGAAAAATAGTAAAATAATAATCCATAGCATAAGGGAACTTGTTAACAAATCAATATTAGGGTTCTCTCTAGATCAGATATCTCTAGATTCTAGATTGTGGAAAGAGGGAATCATATCCCCTATTTATAAGAGGTTTGGAGGGATAAAGGGTAAGAAAATTAAAGTTCATTACGGGTAAGGGCTGACACCAAAACAAGCCGATGAGAGGTGGGGTTTTTGAGATAAAAATCCTTAGAATTCTAAATGTATGCCCTATTTGGACTAGGAACTAATTTGTAAAGGCTAGGGAAAAAGGACAAAGGAAGAGGGGAAAAGGGGCCCAAATTTGCACTTGGAAAGTTTGGATGGCTTCTTAGGGATCTAAGGAAATATTGACTCATTTTTATGGGTTAATTTTCCATGTCTACATTTTACCCCCTCTTTGATGCATTTATGGCCAATAAATGCATCAAAGAAATATGTAGACCCCTATCGACAAAGATGACGAACACAAAAAAAAGCAATCATTGGGTTTGGATGGAGGGGTGGTGCAAAAAGGGGTGTCATTTTGAACATCATAAATTTACATAAAAAATCGAGGTATTACTACCATTAATGCCTCTAAGGCTAGGGTTCCCCCTCAATTTTTTAGAAGGAATGTGAAATTCTTGAAGAAAACTTGAAAGAGGTGAACAAAAGAAGACAAGAAAAAAAGGAATAAAAGATAAAATATAAAAAATAATGGGAAGAGCAAGAAGAAAGAGAGGGAAAATAAAAAGGAAGAGGGAGAAGAAAGGGAGGAAAAATAAAAAGGAAGAGATAAGAAAGAGAGGGAAAAGAAGAACGAGTAAAGAAAATAGGAAAATGAGGGAAAAGGAGCTCATTTTCACCATGCGAGGAGGAGAAAAGAGCTTTGGAGAAGGATAAGGAGAAGGGCACTTCCAATTCATCATGCTTCCATGGTGAGAGGTGATGCTAGTACTGTTGCAAATCGGGTGAAGGTACGAATCAAGACCCACTTGTTAAAATTTATATTTTTTACCTGCACAACAAATTTTAGCAAAAATTTAAATTTTGGGGGCTTTTTTAAGAAATATTTTTTGCAAAATTTACCGTGGAGCATAGATTTAGTTGTGGAGTGCAAATTTGGTCAAGTTCCCTCGCCAAAATCATGCCCGATCATTCTAGGGTACAAACTTGGTAAATTTTGCAAAAAATTGTATTTTTTTAATAATGAATTTGATGAAATATTTGAATGTTGTTATGTTGATTTTTTAGCTAGATGTACTCGAGAGCAGAGAGTGGTGACCAAGCACACTCAAGGAAGCTATGAGAGAGCTCACAGTTATAGAGAGGGTGACACTAGAGAACGTGAGGCTACTACATCTAGTAGAGATACCCCACATTGAGTTTGATAGGGCACAACTAATAACTCTAGCAGAGAGATGGTATCTAGAATCATCCACATTCTGATTATCAACAAGGGAGATTACTATCACACTAGAGGATGTGTGGTGTATCTTGAGGATCCCCATTAGTAAAAGGACTATTTACATGTTACAAGTGTTTATGATGGCATCGAAGATGATGTTGGGGGACCCAACACATGTGATCCATCAGAGTGGATTCCATGTTGATGAGATGTCACTCTGATATAGATTTAGGACACTTATGTCCATACTATGCGGGGTGGTGGTGGGGATGCTAGTGCATCACATAAGTAGGTGACACCCACCATGGGTATTTATGGGATTAGTGGCAGACATGCAATATCAAGGAGTTATATTTGCATGAGAACAATATGTGCTAGCTTGCTTATACATGATGTTGCATGATATTATGTATAAGCGGTAGACAATATTGATTTGTACAATTTTTCTCTAGGTGTGATGCTAGGAGCACATAACGGTGTGAAGGTTGAATGCACTACTAGGGCTATTACCCAATGTGGAGTGACCAATAGCACATAGGTGTAGTTGACACTATGAGCATAGGCATAGGGTATATGTTGGTGTCTTTCCACTAGGAGGTGAGTAATAGATGAGCTACTGGAGCACCAGATCATATGGTGACTATGGCATCTACACCCTAGTTGGGTAGAGGATACAAAGTAGCTTGCATGGGTGAGAAGGATCTGATGGATCATCATTAAGAATGGAAAACAAGAGCTATACTAGTTTGATCGAGTACAATGCTAGTTCAACATTCTACAAGAGATTCTAGACCTCAAAGACTACTATTTAGGAGGGTGAGGAGGGATCCATCAAGAATTAGAGGTGATCTTGACATGGGCATATGGGTAGAGGAGGACTTGGATGACCCACTATATGTGGATCCAAGAGTGGATAACATCAAAGTGGCTTTCGAGTATAAGAGCATTATATATTTGAGGATCTCCCCACTAGTGCTAGTGTAGATATGCAATTTATGATTCAATGAGTGTAGCTAACGCTTTGAGAGGCCACTCAACACACCATAGAGCATGAGTAGAGGGGCATAGTCCCATAGAGATTGATCTAGACACAATTTTAGATGGATATAGTGATGGTCATGAGGGGGATGATCACCATATTTGGGTTCAAGGGGAGGGATAACTATAGGAGTTGCCCCCATAGTGACACAAGAAAGACCCAACGAGGTTGCAAGTCCAAGGGAGTATGTGAGGGAGATAGAGGCACTATGGGACATAGTGGTAGCTATGCAATAAGATATGGACATCATTCGTATAATATTGGACCAGATTTGAGTAGAGTAGGACACAATGAGGGCTACGATGAAGCACCTCAAAGGGGAGAGGGCCCGATTGGAGCGAGAGTGACAATAGGTCTAAGTAGAGGGGATGGTTATCATTGTCGACAACCAATAAAGTGAGGGAGACCACCTACTTATATCATGAGTTGTAGAGGTTGAGGGATTCATATGATATGGTGGTGTAGAGGTAAGCCTACTACTAAATGGCATATTTCCATGTCATCCTAGAAGATCATAGGGTTCCACTGTCGTTATATATACGATCATAGAGTCGCTCGTAGTCGTAGGCATAATCTGGTTCATGATTTTTGAACATGGCTCCTCCACCACCTACAACAGGTAGAGAAAATGGGATAGGCTCACACGACTAGGGTAAGGATCGAGATGACATGTCAATTTTAATTGTGGCATACATCCCTAGGGATGGTTGAGTGTGTCAAACTCTCTCCTATGGTACATTGATCGATCGACATACACTTAGTGCTTTCGAGTAATACAAGGTGCTTTATTTTATTGTGTATTAAATGTGTGTTCCTTGTGTGTCATTTTTATTATTATATTTTTGTTTTTGTTGTTTTTAATGATGCATGATGATCATGAACATGATGATCCTAACTAAATGAAATGCATGAATGAATCTAACTAAATAAAATGTAATCTAAAATATAATCTAAGATGAAATGCATGAGTGAGTAGACAAAAAGAAGAAAGAATGGAAATAAAGGAGAAAGGAAGAAGAAAACAAACGGTGATAGAAGAGAGAGACAAAATAAAAATAAAGCAATGCTTTGAAACATAAAAAAATGAAAAGAAAAGAAAAATAGGTGCAAAACCCTTGTAAGGATATATGCTTGCAAATGACCAATATGGAGGCTACCCCTTGTATGTGTCCATGAAGCTTGTCCTGAAAGGGTGTTATACTCACAAATATGGTCAAGTGTGGAGCAATATTTGCTATGGGTGCAGTGTTCACTAATGGCCAAAAATGAAGAGATGCCCGCTAGGATGTCTGCTCACAAATGATCGAGATAGATTTTTCTCCTCGCATGCAATTGTTGTTACCAAAATGAGTAATACCTAATAGGGGTGTGGTATGTGCAAAATATGTATGAGAAAAGAAAAACAAGGTGAGTGTGTGCATGTGTTATAAGAAGATGAAAGAAAGAGATAAGAAAGAAATAAAATATGGTGTGTATGCAAACTTAGTGAAATTTCAAGATCTAAGAGGTGTGTGTAAGATAGTCAATGGTCGTATGAGCACCATAAATGATATTCATGTAGTATCTAAGCTATCCCATGAGGACCTCTTAATGGGTGAAAGATCAAGGAGAAGGTGTAAGCAAAATCAAAAGTAGAGAGAAGAAGGAATGTACATCCTTTGTCTTGGGGAGGATAAAAATTTATTAAGACTTTCAAGTACAAAGGAGATAAAGGAGATAAACTATATCCGTTGGCTTAGGGAAATTAGAAATGATGAAAATTTTCAAGTTAAAGGAATATAAAAGAAGAAAAGATAAGAAGAAGAGATGGATGAATGAAAAGACGAAAATGCATATAGATGGGCCTTAGGTTTAGGATTCGCTAGGCATCAGAGCCCTAGTATGAGTGCAATGCATGTGAGCTAAGACCTAACTAGGTTTCATCACTTGCCATCCTCATGAAATCCCCAAAATCTATATGATCAAGCAGTCATGCAAATATGGTCAAGCAACAATGCAATTATATGACAAGAAAAAATGCAAAGTGGAACAAAATTTTAGATAAACTATGCAAGATATGATAAGGAGTCATGCATTATGAACAAATAAACCAAATGCAATATGAAAATTAAGCTAAATATAATATAAAAATGCAGATTCATGCATAATATCTCTTTAGATGCATTATATTCATTGGTTCTTTAAGTTTTTTACCATCTAAAGAAGCTAAACGATAGGCACTTGAGCCAAACTTGGTCGTTATGATAAAGGGGCCTAGCCAATTGGGCTAAAATTTATCTTTAATATCTGAATGAGCATTGGTTTTCTTATGGTTTTCCTTGAGGACAAAGTCTCCAACCTCAAAAGAACGATTACGCACTTTCTTGGAATAATATCGCTTGAGCATATTCTGATAGGCTCACAAACGCTCTAAGACATGAATGTGTTTTTCATCCAATAGCTCCAATTGGTGCAAATGTTCGAAGCAATACTCATCGCTGATTAAAGCATCTTGCAACAAGATGTACAATTAAGGGACCTATTGGATCCTCAAAATCCAACTTGAGTTTACCTTTAATTTTTTAAATTTTGGTGTTTTGTGAGTCCTTTCAAATTTTGCAATAATCTCTTAGTCAGACTTCTTTTAATAAGTTTCTAGGTCCTTTCCAATTATTGTAAATATTTGGTATTTTTACGCCCTGTCTCACCCTTCGAGAGCATTTTTGAAAATTTTGTGTCGCCAAGGTCAAGTCTTTGTTTTGGTCTTATGTCAACATTTTTGGGCCTAAATAAAGTTTAATTAATTATTTTTACCTCCAAGGGTCTTAAATATTTAATTAAAATTTTTCCCTTTTTATATGTATATAGTTTGATTATATATTTAATTAAGTTTAATTAAATTATATATATATATATATATATATATATATATATATATATATATATATATATATATATATATATGTATTAAAATAAGGGGGCACCCCATCCCCCTTATTTCCTACCACTACATTACTCCCTTTTCCTAACCTACCCCCAACCTATTTTTCCCACATCAATCAAATAATAAAAAAATTATAAGCAGGGGACACCATCCATCCCCCGATCCCATCCATACCCCTATTTGTTATAATCATCCCCTTCCCCTTCTATGGCGAATATAAAAATAAAATAATAAATAAATAAAATCAAAATTTCATCTGATGACTCGAGCACGCACAAGTGAAAAGAACAAAAAGATCTATGACCATCACGTGGAGTCCACGAACATGAGTGGGCATGGAAACCAAGGTCAATAAAAGAAAAAAAAAATTAAATTCATCTAATGGCACAGATTTCAGTGGAGAGAGCACAGGTTTCTAAGCACTCCAATCAGAGCGTGACAAGTGGTAGGGTGGACACAAAAATTGAGGTAAATAGAGTCAACAGGAAGATCAAGCACATGCAAAAGCATACCAATATGATGATGCAGGTATGAGCGAGGGTAGCACAAATTTTAAAGTGCTTCAATTGGAGAGTGGCACATGGCAGCCAATGAGTCTTCAATTTGAACGATCGTGGGAGGTATTTTTTATTCAGGTTTTGGTTTTCATTCCCCACATGGGGAGATGGGCATCCATTTGGGTCCATATGTGTATGGTAATCCTCCCGCACATACGTGGGGGATTAAAATATATGTAAAAATAAATCCCCCCCATGCATACGTGGGGGGTTTATATATATAATAATTGTCCCCCTGCGCAAATGTGGGAGGCCTTATATTAGTGTGGATGTAGCCCCTATGGTTTGAACCTTGCACTTGTTAGCTACTAAAAATAGTGTGGTTGTAACCAACTCTCCCATCAAGAAAAATATATATATATATATATATAAATGAAAAAAAAGGCCAAAAAAATAAGGAAAAATATCATAAAAAATAAAAAAATCATTAAAAAAATTAGAAAAAGGTCATATGAAAATAATAATAGAAAAAGGTTAATTATTATTATTATTATTATTATTATTTGGATTTGGTTATTGTGAGAAACTCCCTATGACCGATGTATAGGGTTGAGCAGTCTCCTTCCAACCATGACCCCTCCTAAAGTTGAGAGTTATACTTATTAATAGGGAATTTAACACAAAGCCACCACACACCCAACCCCTCGCACACTCGCCCACACCACAGTTTGAACCTTGGAGAGCTATATTATTATTATTATTATTATTAAAGGTTTTTTTAAAATAAAAGTTTAGCCTTTATTATTAAAAGGTTTTAAATAAAAGTTGTAATATGCCTCAATTTTTTTTATTACCTAAGGTTAATGGCTGAAAATTAATTTTTTGAAGTTGTTTTTGACCAACTTCAAGAGAAATTGTAACAGGTAATTATGAAGGTATTTTTGACCAATTGAGATCACTATAATGCCATGAACGAGAGCCACTACACACGAAATAAATATTGTGGATCAAATATGGAGGCATATGTAGATTTTATGGGCCATAACCTAGCTTTAATAAATGATAGTTACAATTATAAGCAATCATCGAAGTTGTTGCAATTTTTGCAATTATGGACCAAATGATCAAGCTATTTAAGAGAGTTGTTGCAGTAGTAAAAATGATCAAGTTTTTGCAGAGTAAAATATTGCAAAAGGTATACTAGAGTGTTCATCCTTGTTAGTTATATTTTCCTCTGTGTGTCTTGTCTAGTCACCCATTTTTCTTCCCCATAATTGTGTAGGTTCTGCTGAGGAGGTGCCTAGTTTACTAATATCATTTCTAGTGGTTAAGGTTGGAAGCTAGGAGGCTCTTTGTTACATCATTTGAACAAATAATCGTAGTTCTCTATTGCATCATTTGAATGGAGATTTTTTTTGTACTTGTTTAGTGTGATCTAGTTATTCTAATCAAACTCCCATTATAATGATCTGTTGTTTAATGCAATCCTTCTTCTTCCTTATAGCAATTTTGTGTGTTATCCTATTTACATGTTACATCATTTGAATGTGTAAATGACATCTTCTTTCACTGGCATGTTTAATCATTCTATTAAATTATTTGAATGTATGTGATTGGCTCAATTTTATCTTCTCCCTCTTATTTCTTCATTACTTTTTAAGTTTGGATACAATTACCCAATGGATAAGGCTTAAATCTACTTTTTGAAGCACTAGCTAGGAGTTACTTCAAAGCTTGGTCAAATTTATGTTGCAATTTTATTTTTTTTTGTAAATCTAGATGAGCATGAGCATATGAGAAATATTATAAGATCACCTCTAGGGCTTCTTTACCCTACTCGATCTATCTAGAGTCTTGTGATAATGTTTTCTTGAGTCAAAGAGGTGGATCCACTAGAGTCCACAGTGTTGATTATATCAGGTAAGTCTTGAAACGTGAAAAATCTCTTAAGGTTGCAATCATTTTCCCCAACAATTTTTGGTACCATTGTCAAGGAGGACTTAGTACAATTTTGTGTTTGTATTTCTCATAGTCTTTCCTAGAGTGAAATTTATGAGAGTTGAGTGAATATCAAGTTGAGTAATCTTGGCCTAAGTATTATTGAAGATCTTGTTCTTTCTTTGCACATTTGTGTTGGTGACTTCGAATGAACTCAAAATTTTAAAAATCAAAGGAGAATCTGGATCTAGCATCTACAAGAAGTGGTAAAGAAGTGCTTGCTAGAGTGCAAAATCTTGAGGTATTCTTCAAATCTCATGAAAAAACTTTAATTCCAATTCTTGTTATTTTTGTTTCTAGTCCAAATCCTAGTTTAAATCAGTCCTCTCCTATTGTAAACCAAGTACCTATAGTGAATCAACCTGTAGTGAGTATGGAAACTCGTAATGCAAATCAAAATGTCAATGTCAATCAAAATGTCAATGCTAACCAAAATGTCAATCAGTGGAGAACCAATACATATAGATATTTTATTTTACCTCCAAATTTGAATCCTCTCCTTGATAAAGCTCATAAATACTTACCTATATTCCAAAGAAACAATGTTGTTACTGGTGAAGATCATATTAGAAATTTTCTATATGCTATGGATAGTCTTGATGTAGATGATGAAGATGTTATCCTCATATTATTCTTTCAAAATTTAGATAAATATGCTTGAGAATAGTTTAATAGCCTTGGAGTTAGTACTATCCATAATTTTCAAGAGCTAGAGCACATTTTCCTTAGGAAATACAGATAGAGGAAGAATGAACAGTCCTTGCTAAGAGTTGACTACCATGAAAAAGAAAGAAAATGAATCAGTGGAAGATTTCAATAGAAGATTCTTTAAGACCAAAAATAAGATTCCCATAACATCAAGGCCAAATGATGATCAATCTATTTGTTTCTAAAAAAATGCTTTCCTTGGAGATTTCAGTTATGAGCTAAGGCAACAAGCAACAACCACCATTGATATATGTATGGAAATGACTATTGAAATAGAGAGACATATGATTGATAGTGATAAGATGAAAGCATACTCTTTAGAACCTAATCAACCTAAAATAAAGCCCAAGAAGGTTGATTTATCTATCCTAAGAAAATAGATCAGTATCCTATGAACAAAATAGCCAACCAGTTGAGTGATATATTTACTAATTTAAATAATAGGTTAGCTAGGATCGAAAAGAGGATATATAGCATTGTAGAAACTTCATAGGATAATAATAGATATTAAGAAGATAACAAGTCTCCTTTTAAAATAAATTTTAATAGAAATTGGAATAGCAATGGGAATGAAGAAGGGAACATGAATCATAATGGAAATTTAAAAAATAAATAAATAGAGAGAGATCTGAATTCTATTTGGAACCCAATACCATATAAAAATATAGCATCAAATCATCCTTTTTATTTCTCTACCTATGATGCACCACATAACCCTGTTGATTGTGGTATTTATTTTAATTCTGCATTCTAATATTGATTTAAATATAGAATATAAATATGAAGACATTAGAATTAATGTATGTTGGACTCAAGAGGATGAGGTTAGAGAAAAGGAATTTGAGAGAGATATGGACTTATGTGCCAATAATATTGAACAAAGAGCCTTAGTTTTTGGAGAGACATCAACCTTAGGTGAGTCTTCTAATACCATATTTGATAGAATGAAGTAGGGGAATCTTATACCTACAATAGAAGAGGTTGAGTCTTTAGAGAGAATACATGCTATCAATCTCAAAAGTGGAGGAAAATTTTTATGAAGGCCCTGCATAAAAGAAGAAAACTACAAGAGTGATTTCACAAAAAAAGGTAAATTAGATGAAGCTGCAAATGATTCCTGAAGAGCCTAAAGTAGAGGAAATTATCCAAAAGTAGCATAATGATCTAGTTAATAAGATAAGTAGAAAATGAATGATGATAAGAAATAATATTTTGATCTAGGTTTAGAGGTTTCCAAATATAATTTTAGCATCACTTTTGGAGAATTAATAACTATTCTAAAGTATCGGTATCAGGTATGTAGAGCCTTCAAATAAAAGTGATTAGTCAGGAGGATAACCTAAAACTCCCATAGGCCTTGAAAATAATGCAGTCAAAGCCCCATATTCAATTAAACCATTTTACATATCACTAAGGTATATATCAAGCTATGGAGACCAATATGTTATTCATAATTGTATGCTTGATAGTGGTGCTTCCATGAATGTGATGTCAAAACACGTAGCTGATCAGTTAGACTTGATTTTTAGAAAGAGCACCCCCTATTTTTGTAATGGATAATAGGAGAGTACCTTGTGTAGGCATTATCATCGGGCTTATTTTCTATCTTGAACAATATCCTAAGAAAGGTGTGGTAATGTATGTTACAATTGTAGTTGTGGACTCTTTCTTTTCCATCTTACTCTCTAGGAATTGGGTAGAGCAGTTAGGTGGTACTCTTCATTTGGATTGGTCATATGCCACTATCTCGATGTAGGGTAAGGAATAAATCATCTTGAAAAGATAACCCTTCAATAGGTATTCAGTTGAATTCAAAAATCCTAATAATAATATGTTTAATGTCATGAACTCTATTGAGGAAAAATACATGGGGGTTTACTCTATTTGGTATTATCCTTTCTTATTGGAAGTACCTGATGCTGAGAATATGGATCCAAAATTGAAGGTTGAAGTGGATGAAAAAACTGACATAATTTTGAATTTAGAGTTATGGACTATAACCTTTTATGGGGTCAAATCTCGAGTAGGAGCAAGAGTTGGAGTAATGTAGGCAGACGTTAATGGAAGTTATCTTGGCATACCATACAAGCTAGAATTTTCTTGTACAAATAATGTTGCTAAGTATGAAAGTTTATTTCTAGGGCCAAGTAAAGCCAAGGAATTAGGTATTAACTAACTCAAATTTAGTGGGGATTTTGAGCTAATAACTCAATAGATCAAAGGAAAATATAAAACAGTGCATCCTATATTAAAGCAATATAAGCAAGTAGTATTAGATGAAATAGATAGATTCTTGGCTTTTGATCTACAATATATTCCTAGAGCACAAAATCATAATGTAAATTTTTTGGTCATTAATGCTTTTAGAGCAGATAGCCCTAAGATAGACACTTGGTTTATGGATAGGTTCTAAACCATATTTGTTTATAAGCCATCTATCCTTGATAATGTGTTATATTTACAATTTTTTTATAATGATATAAACATTAATGATTTTATGACAATGCAAAATGAATTTTATGATATTACTTGTGATGAAAATTATGAAGAAAAACTAAATTATGTTATTGGAGAACCCACAAAATTCATACAACTGAAGACCAACAAGATCCCCAAGGGGTTGGTATATTTAGAGAGCTTGTTTGATGACTTTGATAGAGCATATAAACCTCTAGTTTAGGAGTTTGAGGTAGATGAAGTTAATATTGGAACAAAGGAAGAGCTCAAGATTGTTAGGATTAATAAATCTCAATCAGAAAAAGAGAAGTAGTAGTATATCAACTTCTTGAAAAATAAAATTTATACTTTTATCTGGAGTTACAAGGATCTAAAGATATTTAACACAAAGGTGATGACTCACATAATACCCCTTCAGAAGGATACCAAACCTTTTAGGCAAAAACAAAGAAATTTTAATCCCACTTTACATCCAATTATGCAGAAAGAATTGCAAAATTTATTGGATACTAAGATAATCAAGAAGGTGCGATTTTCTTCTTAATTAGCAAACCTAGTTTTAGTTAGAAAAAATAATGGCGAGATCAAGCTTTGTGTAGATTTTAGAAACCTAAATAAGAGCTCTCTTAAAGACAACTATCTACTTTCGAATATGGGATAGTTGCTTCAAGCAGTGGTTGGGTCATCAAGAATGTCTTTATTGGATGGCTTTTCAAGTTACAATAAAATTGTAGTGAATCCAAAAGATAGACACAAAACAACTTTCACCACACCATGGGGAACATTTGAATATCTTAGGATACCCTTTGGATTGATAAATGTAGGGACAAAATTTCAAAGAGCAATGGATTTTGCATTTAAGGGGTTGATGTTCAAGATAGTGGTAATATATCTTGATGACATTATATTTTTTTCCAAAAATATTGAAGATTAGTTTGCACATCTAACTCAAGTATTTGATAGGTGCAAGAAATTTGGCATATCTTTGAATTCTATAAAATGTGTGTTTCAGGCCACTCAAGGCAAACTACTTGGTAACATTGTTTCGAAGGATGGGATTAGAATTGATTCGCAAATAATTGAAGCAATTGCTAAAATTCTCCTCCTAAAAATATTAATGGAATAATATCATTCTTTGGGAAGATTAATTTTTAAGGAGGTTTGTCCCTGATTTTGCTCAGATTTCCAAGCCAATAAATGACATGATCAAGAAAAGTGGGGAAATCAAGTGGACAAAGGAAAATACTATAGATTTTTAGAAGATCAAATATGTAACTACTCAAGCTCTAGTATTAAATTGCCCTAATTACTCTAGAGATTTTAAAATCTACTCATTTGCCTCAGAGCAGACTCTTGCTATAGTTCTATCTTAGAAGGATGAAGAGAAAAATGAAAGACCTATAACCTTTATGAGTACATGATTGAAGGGTGCTAAACTAAAATACTCTATGCTAGAAAAATAGGTTTATGTATTAATCGGGGAATTAGATCCTTTTAAATGTATATTTGGATCTAACAAGGTAATAACCTGTATCCCCTACATTGTTGCTAAAGATATTTTCACTCAACCTGAAGCTTTAAGCAATCTTGCAAGATGGATGGCTAAGTTATTATAGTATGATATAGAATTCAAAGTAGTGCAAATTGTTATAGGACAAGGATTGGCAAAATATTTGGCTAACAAAGAAGGGGAAGCCATAAATAACACTCTCATAGTATATGAATAGCAAGAAGCTAGACCAGTTAATGATTCTGATTGCAGGTGGTATGTTGGAATTTTGTTTTATCTTTAAAACTTATTATTTCTAGAAGACATACCCCAAAACAAAAGAAGGTTTATCAAGCAATTGGTCCAAAAATACTACATTCAGGAAGGTAGAATGTATAGGAGGAATCCATATGGTGTATTAATTCTTTGTTTGTTTGAGAAAGAGGTCCCTCAAGTACTAAAAGAATATCATTCTGGTTTTTATGGGGGTCACTTTACTCCAAATGCTACTGCTCACAAGATCATGAGAGTTGGTTATTGTTAGTCCTCCTTGTTTAAATATGTATATCATTTTTTTATAAGTTGTCATAACTATTGGTCATCAAATTTTCCTAGGAAAGGATTTTGGGTAAATGTATGTGCCCTAGACTTGGACCAACATTGAAAGGCTGAAGGGAAGAGATGACCCTCGTGCCAATCTCCGGAGAAAGGTCGGCTCCTATGCTAAACTACTTTGGTGTTTTGAGATAAGGGTGCAAGAAAGAGATAAAAAGAGTTAGGGTTAGAGAAAGAAATAAAAAGGGGTAAGGGAAGAGAGATCAATGATTTAAAGTGGGAGAGAATAGGAAGCACGATCACTAACTAACAACTTGAATAGCAGCAAAGAACACCAAGAATAAATGAAAGAAACGCCACATTAACCTTCCTATGTATCCTCTAGGAGAGCTCCAGGATTCCCCTTCTCCCTTTCATCGAAAATTAGGGTTCAGAGTAAAGACGATTAGGACAAGTGAATATAACAGAAACCACAACCCACCAGGCAGCATAAAAGAAAGCTAATATAGCGTTTTTCCTCTCCTATGTTTCCTTCAGGCAAGTTTTAGGGTAAAGTCCCCAATCGCACACCGGATTCATGATTCAGAGTCTCAATGTACAAATGAAGAAATACAAAAGAATCAAACACAGAAGGCAACATAAAAGAGAGAAATTGAGCCCAAAGCTCTTTAGTATTAATTGCAGGACATCAAGTTACAGCAAATTTCTAGTAGAAATTTCCCCCCCTATTTCATTACAATTCCTAGGTTTTTATAGAGGACCCGACCCTCTGAGTCATTATTACACATAATGGTGAAGTACATCCTTGAAAGCTGAGAATTTGGCCCTCCACAGCCCTCGTGATTGAGCTTTCATATCATTTGCCAAAATTAACAGCTGCAACTGGGTCAAACGGGGAAATATGCATTAATGGGTCGCCTAAGAGTTCTTGGATTTTGGGTGCAATGCTCGAGTGACTGCCATGCTTGCCGAGCTCTCCTTCTGGAACTGATACTTCATTTCCAATTGCCAAAAATGAGTAGTAGTCTTATCGGGCATGTAAAAATGCATTTATGAGGCAATTGATCACCTTAAGAAAATACCCAGATTGGAACGCGTGCCCTTGAAGCGCTTTGCAAGATGTTCGTTTGCAAATTTGCTTCGTAATGGACTCGTGTCGAAGCAATAACTCCTCCTTGATTTGTACTTCACAAAATGGAGCTTCGCAAAACTGCTTCGGGGGGTGTGAGTGCCAAAGTATATTTCCTTCGCAAAATGGGCCTCTTCATTCCTCGTCGCTTCATTGATAAAATTGCTTCGCTGATGCCTTGGAGAAATGCTTCGCTGTGATCATCTTCCAAGAATGTGGTTCGGGAAGGTTTCGGTCGAAGCAATTGCCTTCAAAATATGTTGCATTCTTTATGGCTATCGCTACTTCGGGTGAAAGTACTTTGCATGAAATATGGTCGAAGCAAATGCTTCGCAATGACTTTTGACGAAGTAGAAATGGTTCGCTGGCGCTAGGGGCCGAAGTGGATGCTTCGGCAGCCTTTTGGTGAAGTGTTTTTGGTGTTGCGCTCCTTCAAATTCTGCTTCGCAAAACTTTTGTCCAAAGTAGCCTTTTGAAATGCTTCAGGCATGAAGTAGTTTTCATTCTTCTTCCTTCGCATTTTTCCTTCGGTAAAACTGCTTCACAAAAATCTCGTCCGAAGCTGCCTTTTGAAATGCTTCAGGCCAGAAGTAGTTTTCTTGCACTAGCTAATTCATTCTATGGTCTTTCTTCGGTGAAGTTGTTCTTTCGAAATTCTTCTTGAATTCTGCTTCGCAAAACTTCTGCCCGAAGTAGTTTTGTGAAATGCTTCGGTCGCGAAGCTCTCCTTTGCGCCTTTCTAGAATTTCTACTTCGGCAACACTACTTCACGAGATTTTCACCTGAAGTAGCCTTTTGAGGAACTTCGGGCCCGAAGTTCCTTTTGCCTTTCTCGTATTCTTCTTCGGCAACACCGCCTCGTGAACTTTTTCTCGAAGCAGTCGCTAAGAATGCTTTGGGTGTGAAGTTCTTTTCATACTTCTCTTATTTCTTTGGCGAAGCTATTTTTCCTAGCTTGTTCGGCAGTGAAGTTCTTTCTTCTTCTTCTTATGTACAAAGGGGGGGCAAAGAAAACCAAAATTGCTACAACTTACAAATATTTTCAACAACCAAAAGAAATACTTTACAACAAAGAACACTTTACAAAGTTTTGATTTTTTCCTTCCCCATTGTGCAATGTGACAAAAATTGTCAACATTCTTGGCGGCTCGTGGGGCAACGAGCTTGTCTTGGTGGAAGAACCCTCAACTTTGATCCATTGGGCCAGAGTCACCTCCAGACCCTTCTCCCTTTTTTTCCTCCAAGGTTGCTTCCATAGCTTGTTCCCCCTCTTCTTCTCCTTCACCTTCTTCTTCAGCTTCTTCTATTGGCGTGGCTTCCTCTGGTGCGGCTTCATGTTGCGGCAATGGGGTAAGGTGATCGTGAATTTTTCTCATGGTTCGGCAGACATGATCCCAAGCACCCTTTGAAAAATGCTCTTGATCCTGCAGTGCCTTGACCAAAATGTGAAACCGATCGATCTGCCCGATATCTGTATGTTGGGCCCTGGTATACAGATCGTTCAGGCAGGCCACGATCTTGCAGTATCTCAGAATGAAATCTGTGACCTTTTTTTCTGTTATAGGCTCTACCCATTCATCTATTTTTGAGACGTCACCCTCAAACTGAAGCCATGTCGGCTTAATCTCTTCTTTGGTGAGAATGTTCCTGTCATCATCCGTGAAGCTTGGGAAACCCAAGGAAGAGAGATCTTGGAAATAGCCCATTGATGCACGCTATTCGTCCTCGAATGCATCCAGGAGGTCCTTCACTTTCTGTGCTTTCCTCACCTTGGAGAAGAAGGTGTGAATTGTGGCCTTAGCTATAGACCAATCTCTAGCTATCCGACTCATTGCAAGGACCTGCAAGTCTTGATGTTTAGCATTTTGACATCGAAATCCAATTTGAGTCGGTCTCTAGCTTTCTGAGTGACTTCATCGATGATTGGATTTCCTTCAATAGCATCTTGTTGTGCCTCAATGGTGTAGATCAAAGTTGATTGGGCACTGGAGGCCCGAGACCTAAAATTTTTGAGAAGGTGCAAGCGAATCTCCTTGATTTTGCCTCTATCAAACAGCTCTAGGTTTACCTTTTCAAAGAACTTTTGCTGTGTCTACAGGATTTTGCCTTCAAGTTCCTTGGCCTTCAGCTCATTTTTGGCCCGTTTCTGCGCTTGGTGCTTAGTTGAACATTGCAGTTGTAGTATTTTTTGTTTGAGGGCATGCATTTCCTTTTTCATCAGATTACACTGCTCCTCTGAATCCTCCAGCTTGGAGTGGATTATAGCTAGCTCCTCTTCTAGTTTGATGTTGGCACTTTCTGCTTCAAACCTTCACTGATCAGTGATGCTTGCGTGTGCTCAAAAAGTCTCAATCCTGACATGCATAGACACGAACTCATTGTCTATGTTTAAGTGTTCTAGGTCCTTGGTATTCTCCTAATAGTCGTAGTTTGCTAGAGTCATTTCATCCAGAGGTTTCTGGACCTTAGGGACCTTCTTCACCTTATGCAGCTTTCTAGCCTTCAAATTGAAGACGGTGCATTTTTCATTCTGAGCCAGAGAGCACCCTCTTTTCTTCCTTGCCTCTTTCAGCATTTTTTTTGTATTTTGCTGAGCTAGGAGCAGCTTCTCGGCAAGAGGGCATTCCTTTATCATGGAGAGTTCTGACTCAAATGAGGCTGGATCTCTAGCCGAAGGAGTAAACAAATACAAATAATTGATGGGGGAAGCCTCACCAAAAGGTTTGGTGGATGGTGTGACGGAAGCTTCGGCCAGTGGGACAATGCCTTGTGATGCAGGGGAGTGAAGGACGGGGTTAGGTGAAGTGGTGGCAACATACTTGTCCTGGCCTGGTGACTCGAGTGGAATGGGCTTGATGGGATTAGTAGCAAGAGGCAACGCATGAGGAGGTGACTGACTTTGTGAGGGAAGGGGAGATTGGTGAAAATCTTTGGCCAGGACGACAGCGAACATGTGAGATACCGAGGCAAAGGGTGGAGAATGCATACCAGCGTGCCCTTCTAGAAAAGCAGTCGTGGTGACTTCTTGGGTTTTGATGCTCCCGACCTCCACAACTTCTATTTCGGGGTCTCCTTCTTGTTGGAGGAGTTCCTCCACATCAATGACGTCTATGTCTGGGACCATCTCAACACTTGGTGGCCCCGTATCCTTGAAATTTGCTTTGGCCAAGCCTGATGCAGGTGGTTCGGTAGGAGCACTTGTGAGCTTTGTGCGAGGTCACTTTGGGTAGCTAGGAGGCACTTGAATTTGCTCCTGCCTTTTTCTTTTCTTCCTTTCCAATGATTACTCTGCCTCTTCGACGCTTGTGTCGTGGCTTTCTGATGGTCCCTGTGTTAGTGCCACTGGTGAAGCTTCGGCTTCTTCCTCCTCTTTCGAGGTATCTTTAGCTCCCTTCGGGCTTTCGCCCGATCCTGGGGTGGTTGGAGGAACAAAGTCAGCAAAGGATATAGACTTCCAAGTTTCAGCATTGGCTTCATAAAGAATTACGAAGTCTTTATCTGCTGCCAATAGTCCATAAGAGTTCATATTTTGGTGATGGACTCTCATTATTCACCACTCCCGAAGTTTTTCCTCGCTCCAATTCTTTAATTCCTTCTTTAAATCATCTTTTGCTTTTCTCCAAAATATGGAGCTTGGAGTTGGGAGGGGGTACTGGTCAGGATCAAACTCGACCTCCATGGGATAGAACTCATGCCAGGAATGCAATATCCTCATTCTCTCCAAATGCCACTCTAGATCTTTCCCATTGGGATTATTCCTTTGTTCCATAATTTTAGGGTGAGGGCAAATGTGGAAATTCTTAAATTTTAAGTGATCCCTCATTACTCCCAAGGGATCATAGAGCCATTTCTGAGGAATCTGGAGCAGGCTAAAATTGGCAAGATTCTCCTCTAGGGAGATGTTCTGTTTTAAGGCAAAGACTTCGATTACTCCCATCCTGAAGGGGAAGTCACAGGTATGTGCCCATTTCCAGTCGTGGCCATACACTGAATTTGTAGCATCACTCTATCGAGTGACTTCCAATGCGAATTGATATTTAGAGGGGTAGACTGGTAGCAAGAAGGGCTTCCCTGTGAAACCGAAAAGGCGAATCACCAATCCCTGTGTCAATTGGAAAACATCTCCCTTATTTTCCTGCACCACTCTATCTCTCAAACTGAAGGTCACCCGAGGGCAAGAACCCTTCAACAAATGCAGAGCGGGTCCCAAAATTTGTTGATTAAAATAATAATAGGACTTTGCCCTCAATAGGAGAGTCCACTGGTACACCAGTAGAGGATTTCCATCTTTGTCGCTTGGATAAATGGTGATATGGGGGAATCGCTTATGTACTTGGTAGAAAAACAACCATACAAGGAAAGAACAGGGTGCGAAGTACTGGCCTATCGCAGAATTCTTCATACTGGTGAGCCGTGTATGCAAGGTTCGGGCCACCCATTCTGCCAAATCAAAGAAAACTAGGTGTGTACTTGGTCTTGAAGCATCAGGGGCATAGAATTCCCCTCTTGAAATACATTCGTCCAAAGACACCTTCTAGGGCTACACTGAAGCATTTGTCGACAGGCCCACCACCCATGCAATGATGGAGAAAATATCGATGTTCTTGAAGGCCACCAAAGGTAGAGGCATCTGGGGCAGCTTGTTTGAAGGGGGCCCGCTTTTGAGGTTCTCGTGCAAGAATTTCAATATGTGGTTTTTGGATGTGAACCTCTCCATCTGTTCGCTCAGAATGATGTTGTGAACGGAATAGCCCTTGGGCGGACCCTACAGTGGCTCGAAGGCTGCTTGTACATCTTCCTTTAGAATGGAAAACAATTTATGCCCTAAAGCGTCCAACACTTGCCTGGATGCAGGCTGGTAGTTCTATGCGATAGCATAGATTAACTCTGGGCAGTGGTGGGCAGGTGGGGTCAAATACCAGTAAATTTGGGAATAATAGGCAGCAGCCCTCTTATTCTCCAGGGTGAGTCTGCTCACCATAAATTCAATAGTGCGTTGGAGGTCGGACACACCCTTATAGAGTTTCGTGTCTCTAATTTTCTCCCACCCATCGATTGGTGGTTCTACAAGCTGCTCCTCCTCAGAGTCATCTCCTTCTTCTATCGGTTGCTTTTCGAGGTGAGGGGTGAGATTTATCTTCTTTGTAGTATGCTTTTTCTCTTCCTTGCCCTTCTTTGTTTTTTCAAGGCCTGCAACTTCGGGCTCTTTCCCCTTCTCCTTGGAATTTTTCTTCCCCATGTTGAAAATGATGGCGACAGAGTCCTTAATACAAAGGGTTTTAATGTGAAGGGCTTAGATGCAAAGGGCAGGAGAATTGCAGAGTAACCGAAGGCTCTTAGTCTAGCGCAAACTGATGGATAACTAACCTCCCTTTTGCTAGAGCTTCGCGTTTTATAGCCTTAAAAGGCAACCACCTGAATTTATGGCACCTACTAAAATTAAATTTACACCTTGGACGGAGGAAGTCACCGTGTCCTTTGATTGGTTCTGCAACGACGTGGTATGCAGGGCCACATGCTTTGATGATCATACCTTGTATTGGAGAAGCAACCCGCTGCCACCTCATACCTGGGTGTGAGCTTTTCTTCTAACCTAATCATCTCGGGATGTGCTCCGCCACTTTTTGCCTTAAATTCACCTGCTTTGAACTCTTTTCACGGTTACTGTTTGCACGTTCTTTGAGACACATTTTAAATTCTCCCATCTCACGCGTTATGGGTTCAACGAAGTTGAAATCAGCAATGAAAATGCTTCGCGATGAACCTTTGGTGCGGGCTGCTTTTCGACACTTTGGGCACGAAGTACTTCTCCTTCACTGTGCCTTATGAGGACCACCTACTGAAGCTTGTGCTCTTGAAAACTGCTTCGCAAAGGCCCCTTTTAAAATCTACTTCGTAAAATTCTTGCCCAAAGTAGCTGCTGGAAATGCTTCGGGTGCGAAGTACTTTTCGTGCCTTTGTTTGAACTTTGGTTCGGCACTTTTGAGGGTAAAGTGCTTCGCAGTGAACCTCCTTACAACTTCTACTTTGCATCAAAAGTCCCCGAATGGGATTTTGAAGTGTAGTACTTGGCCTTTTGCAATCTCAAAAGAGGACGTATATACAAATGAAAATTATATACAAAAGTATATATACATTTTTTTTTTTTACAAGAGAAATAGTGTTTTACCTCAGAGATGAAAAATCTTCAGATGAAGACCATTGACAGAGATCGGCAAAACCTAGCCATCTGCATCTTTGAGGATGAAAGAGTTTGCCGAATTTACCTTTACGATTTCGAACGACCCATCCCAGAAGGCGTCCAGCTTGTTGTGATTCCCAGGCTTGGCCTTCCAGGAGTCCCACTTCCATACCAGATCTCCTAGTTTGAACGTGCGATCGGATGATTTCCTTTTGAACCAGTCTCGGGTGATCTGAGCATGCCTAGCGAAGCTCTGGTAGGCTTCCTTGCGATCTTCCTCTAGCTGCAATAGCTGAGCTAACCTATTTTCCATTGGGCTCACTCCATCTTCTTCTAGCAGCTGCAATGCAAGGATCTCTATATGGGTAGGTAATATGGCCTCCTTACCATAGACCAGGGCATAGGATGAAGTCTTGATTGACTTCTTGATTGAAATTTGATTGGCCCACAGGGCCCGATTCAGTAGAATATGCCAAGTCCTTTTGTTTGTCTCTATAAGCTTTCTCAACACCCTTAACAAGGTCTTGTTGGTGGATTCTGCCAATCCATTACCCTGTGGATAGTAGTTGGAGGAGACTTTATGATATATCCCATGTTTGTAGAAGAAATCATTGATTTTGGCACTTGAAAATTTGGGGCCATTGTCCATAATAATTGCTTCGAGAACGTCGAACCTGGTGATCAAACCCTCTAGGAAGGCGATTACAGTCTCTTGGTCTGCATGCTTCGTAGGGATCACTTCGGCCCACCTGGTGAAGTATTCAGTTGTATTCAGGATGAACTTATGTCCTACGGAGGAGTTTGACGATATGACCCCTACGAAATCCAACCCCCATTGTTGAAATGGCGATTTAACTTGTATCGGTCGGAGAGGCATCGAAGCATTTATGCTTCAGTCGATAAACTTCTGACACTGCTCACATCGATGACAGACTGCGAAGGCATCAGTGAAGAGTGTGGGCCAATAATAACCCACCTTGATTATCTTTAGTGTCGTTGTTCTTCCCACAAAGTGACCTCCAGATAATCCTGAATGGAATTCTCCCAGGACCCTTCTTTTATCATCTTTTATGCACTTGAGAAGGACGCCATCAATGTTTCTAAAAAATAGACCTTCGGGGCGCAAAGCATATCGGGAGGATCGCATCCTAAAATTTCTTCGTTGTGAAGCGTTCAGATGTGAAGGACATCTGCCAGTGTTGAAGTACTTGATTATCTCACTGACCCAGTCCCATTCATCCTCTTCTTGGTTTACGAGGTATCCTTCGACTGGCGAGTCATCCCATTTAGATTATGTCGCTTCGACCGATGTGTTCTTCGTCGGTTCTTGACACAATGCGCGACCAAAAACCAATTTTGTGGGCTTGATCTCAATGTCAAATTCCTGTATATTGTTCACCATGTTGAGCAAGGTGCAACAAAAGTATTGTCATTGTTGTCAACACAGTCAGATAGATCGGTTGATGCAGTGGACAGGAGTTCAGAGGTTATTCAGAGTATGTACAGTGATTTTCCAAGAAGACCGAAGTGGCCCATATGCAAAAGATCAAAGAAAAAGACAAGTAAGAAAAGTGTCGCGATATCGCGACATGTAGAGCAAGAAAGAAAAACTGTCGCGATTTCGTGACATGAGAGAAAAGAAAAACCACGATTTGTGACATGGACAAGGAAGAAAAACTGTCGTGATTTCGTGACATGAAAGAAGAAAACTGTCACGATTTCGTGACATGTTGGAAGAAAAAGGGCAAGGAAGAAAAACTGTCGCGATTTCATGACATGCAGAGTAAGGAAGAAAAACTGTCATGATTTCATGACATGTTGGAAGAAAAAGGACAAGGAAGTAAAACTGTCACGATTTCGTGACATGCAGAGCAAGGAAGAAAAACTGTCGTGATTTCGTGACATGTTGGAAGAAAAAGAGCAAGGAAGAAAAAGTGTCACGATTTCGTGACATGTTGGAAGAGAAAGGGCAAGCAGGAAAAAGTGTCGCGATTTCGTGACATGTTCAAAGAGAAAATGCAAGGAGGAAAAAGTGTCGCGATATCGTGACATGTTGCATTTTCGCGGCCAAAGCAAAGAGAAAATGCAAGGAGGAAAAAGTGTCACGATATCGTGACATGTTGCATTTTCACGGCCAGAAGAGAAGAGAAAATGCAAGGAGAAAAAGTGTCGTGATATCGCGACATGTTGCATTTTCGCGGTCCAAAGCAAAGAGAAAATGCAAGGAGAAAAAGTGTCGCGATATCGAGACATGTTGCATTTTCGCGGGCCAAAGCAAAGAGAAAGAGCAAGGAGAAAAAGTGTCGCGATATCGCGACATGTTGTATTTTCAGGGGCCGAAGCAAAGAGAAAAGCAAGGAGAAAAGTTCGATATCCACATGTGTATTTTCGGGCGAAGCAAAGAGAAAAAGAAGGAGAAAAAGTGTCACGATATCGTGACATTGTATTTTCGCGGGCAAGCAAAGAGAAAGAGAGAAAAAGTGTCACGATATCGCGACATGTATTTTTGGGGCCAAAGCAAAGAGAAAGAGAGAGAAAGAAAAGTGTCACGATATCGCGACATGTCGCATTATCGCGTACTAAAATGGAGAGAGAAAGAAAAAGTGTCACGATATCGCGACATGTCGCATTATCGCGACTCAAAAAGAGAAGAAAAAGTGTCGTGATATCACGACATGTCGCATTTTCCGACTCAAAAAGGAGAAGAGAAACAAAAGTGTCGCGATATCGTGACATGTCGCATTTTCATGACTCAAAACGGGTAGGTAGGCAGAGAAACAAAAGTGTCACGATATCGTGACATGTCGCATTTTCTGCACTCAAGAAGGGACAGAGTAACAAAAGTGTCACGATATCGTGACATGTCGCATTTTTGTGACTCAAGAAAGACAGGTCGTATGTGCGCAAGACAAGAAGAAGAACCCAACTAAAATGAGAAGTATGACAGTGGACCGACATCTCTACAACATTTACAAGGGCAGATACAGAGTGAATTCATGCAGCTAAAATATGAAGAGTGAACAAAAGTCAGTGCGGCGGCTACAGGGACTGTTATCGAATGAAATCTTTGAGCGGTGGAATTACCGAATATCTTCATGAGTTGAAGCCGACTAAGACCGATGACAACCGACTAAGATTAGGGTTTACAGTTGTTATGAAAGCCGACTAAGATTAGGGTTTACATTTGTTATGCAAGCCGACTAAGATTAGGGTTTTCATCATGAAAATATTGTTATAAAAGGAGGGTTGTTTGGAGAATTGTAGAGTAGTTGTATAAGTCATCGAATGCGTGTCGAAGTGTGAAATGCGGTCGTAAGAGCGCAGAAAGCGCAGAAGCGACGAGATGATGGCGAAGTGTGCAAAGTGAGTGAAGAGTCATGTCGAATTGTCCTAAGTGCGTCTGTGAGTGCGCAGAGAAAGCAGAAGGCACAGAGAGTGCAAAGGGCGAAGACGAACGCAAAGTGCAGCTGTAAGGGCATAGAGTGTACGAAGACAGTGCGTAGAGGGTGCATAGAGAAGTGACTCAAAGAAGGTGAAGTGCGGCTGTAGATCGTAGAAGATGTGTCTATTTCATAAATAGTGAGAGAGATTGGGTAAGCAATAGACCAGTCAGGGTCTTGTAAAAGTGAAGGTATTTTTTTATTAAACTTCTAGATTCAAAATTGAAGTCCAGGTTGCAGCTTGGCATCAGGGGTTGGTGCTCCTTCCATGTCTTTTTGGGGTTGGTGCTCCTTTCTATTGGTGCAGATAAATAAGGGGTTGGTGCTCCTTCCAGTGGGTGCTGGTAAATTGATTGTAAAGTTGGTGCTTTGCAAAGGCTGGATTTGGATGGTAGTCCAAGCAGTCATTCTTGAGGAGTAGCCAAATTGGTGAACCTCATTAAATCTTGTGTTGTGTGATGTTCTCTTGTGATACTTGCTTTATCTGGTTTTAAGGTTTCATTATTTCAGTTTTAAGAGCTATGAATTTAAGTTTAAAGAACTACACTGATTCACCCCCCTCTCAGTGCCATTGTAAGACTAACAATTGGTATCAGAGCCAAGTTCCCTTCTCAGGCTAAATCAGTCAGGGTTGATCTTGGATTAGTATGCAATGGGTAAGAAGAATAGATCCTCCTCCAAAAGGGCATCTCAGTCAGTTTCAGTTCCTGTGGAAGAGAAAATTGAACCAAAAAAGGTTGAAGACTTCTCATCAAACAAAGCACCTTTGTTTGACGAAACTAATTACGCGATCTGGAGAATCAGGATGCAGACATATCTTTGTGCTTTGGGATACGACATCCGGGATTCAGTAGACAGTGAATACACAATACCCATCACTCCTCCAACCGATGCTGTCGATAAGAATCTATTTGAGAATGACTCAAAAGCAAAGAATGCTATCAGGTGCGGATTAGTAGACAGTGAACTGGTAAAGATCATGAGTTGTAAAATGGCAAAAGAAATATGGGACAAACTGAGGAGTATTCATGAAGGAGACGATGAGATCAAGGAGGCCAAGTTACAAACACATCAAGCTCGGTTCGAAGCATTAAAGTTGAATGACGATGAGAACATAGAGGCATATATGTTGAGAGTTAATGAAGTCCTAGAGGATGATTCTAAAAAGGAAACAGGTGGAGGTCTTTTCATGACACTCGAAGAAGAAACAAAAAAAGAACAGGAATGTGATGAAGAAGAAATTGATGCAGAAATAAATTTGAAAGAGGAACTAATTGCAGCTCTGGATGAATTGAAGATAGAAAGAAAAAGGAATAAGGAAATCTCAAGAAAGCTTGAGGATGCAAATGAAATAATAACCAGTTTGAAAGTACAGGTAGAAGAATTCAAAAGGATTGAAGAAACTCTCAGGTCACGAGATCAATGAGAAAGAGATTGGTTGCTGCAAACAAGAGGAAGAGATTGTTTTATTGAAGAAACAACTAGAAGAGGCCAATACAAATCTCAAATTCGAGAAGAGCACAGAGTTGCTAGATAAAATGATAAGCCAACAAAGAAGCTCCACGGATAAGCGTGGTCTTGGATATGAAGCTGAACAACCTTCATCTTCCAACTCTGCAGAGAAGAAGAAGTTCACTGTTGAAGGATCGAAGCAAGAAAAGTTTGAAGCTGAATCTTCAAAAGGAAGAAAATATCAAAGGAGATCTACAACAAAGCAACCACAACAAAAGAGGTTCTATCACTCTCACTCTATTCATAATAATACTTTTAATGGCTATTGTTTCAGATGCAACCAGTATGGTCACAAGGCAATTTATTGTGGATTGAATAATAAATCAAAGAGTTATCTTGGTAGAAATACATCTGCGTTTTCGAGTGAACACTATGTACAATGTTTTCAATGTAATGGTCATGGGCACATAGCAAGGTTTTGTCCAAGCACTTTTGTATCTAATCTAAGGCAAAACAGTAGATTTCATCGGACGCAAAGAACGCAACACTAGACAGGGAATAAATCATGTACATAAAAGAAAGGAAAATAATCATTCATCAAGGATGCACAAGAGACAACCACACAAGAGAAATGTTCGAGTTCACAAAAAGGTGCAAAACAGGGATGTAGTTGAAAAATCCAAGCCCGAGTTCAAGAAAGTTTGGAGAAAGATAGAAGAAAGGAAATCGTGTCTCCTTGGACTGAAGGAGACTACTCCGCTATTGCACTAAGCAACTCCAGGTAGCACATCCTCAGGGGGAGCAATCTTGAAGTTTCATTTTAATGCTCCTATGTATTTGTTTGATTACCTGAGGATGAAAGGCAAGTAGTCGGGGAAGTTGTCGTATAGTTGTCGAAGTGTGTTTTCAGTTCATGTAGTTGTTTGTGGAAGTGTCGTGAAGGGTGGTGATTAAATTGAGAGTTGTCATTATTGGTAGTATTGCTATATGTCATTGTTGTACTGTTGATGGTTCTTACTGCCACTGTCCAAAGTTAAGGATTATAACAGTTCAGATAATTTGGTTAGTGAAAGAATGTTGCCCTAGCCGCATATATGTGTTTCGATAAAAGCAGTGTGTATTTGAACTACACATTGACGTGAAGATTGTTAGATCTATTATGATGTTGTGGTGAAAAATATTGAAGTCTGATTATTGATTCATGTTTAGCTCATCAAGATGAGCAACTTTGCTTTGTGAATCATACCTATCCGAGGTCCAGAAGTATGAGTTTGAGTAAGGTGCACTATAGTTGGCCGTGAAGTGTTTGACAAAATGTTGTCTCCTGATTCGAACAGGTGAAAGTAAGGTGTGACCAGCGGTGACTGTAGAAAACATAGACCAAGTTGAAAATGTAAAAAGGGATTTGGTTGGTGTTGTGGTACAGTGTTTGATGCTTGCACAGAGTTGGCAGTAAAATTGCAGTGTCGGTACAGTGTTGGACAAAAGTTGGTACAAGTGTGAGTCACTTGACAATTTTTTTGACAGATGTGAAATCAGCGTTTTTGAATGGGAAGCTTGAAGAAGAGGTTTATATTGAGCAGCCAGATGGTTTCCAGCTTGGTGATGATCCCAACTTGGTTTGTAAGTTGAAGATATATGGCTTGAAACAGGCACCCCGAGCATGGTATGCAAGGCTAGACAACTATCTCACTCAACAAGGGTTTAAGAAAGATATTCTTATTTGCAGCGACAAAGGTGAGTCGTGAAAATATTTAAAAAAAAGAAGGAAAAAATTATAAAAAATAAATATTGGTTGCAAGTTGAGCAATGATGACAAATCTCCACCTATTGATCAAACCATGTACAGATCTATGATTGGGAGCTTACTATACCTGATAGCTACCAGATATTTTGCAGGCAATATGCATGGTAGCATGATTTTAGGCTAATCCCAAGGAGACTCATGTGACAGCAGTGAAGAGGATTCTTCGATACCTCAAGGGTACTATGGAGTATGGGTTATGGTATCCGAAAGGTAAAGACTTCACCCTTATTTCGTATTCAGATGCAGATTGGGCAGGATGTGTAGATGACAGAAAGAGTACCAGTGGAGGTGCATTCTATCTTGGAGACAGGTTGGTCGCATGGCACAGTAAGAAACAAGAGTCAGTTTCTTTATCGACAGTAGAGGTAGAATATATTGCAGCGACAACATGTTGTACGCAGGTATTGTGGATGAAACAAACCTGAAAGATCTTGGTATTAGCTTCGTGAGCCAATATCGTTAAGTGTGATAACACCTCCATTAACATCTCCAAGAATCCTTATGCATTCACGCACAAAACACATTGCTATCGGTATCACTTTTTGAAGGAGAAAGTTGCGGAAGGTGAGGTTAAGTTGGATTTTGTTCCAACTACAGAGCAAGTAGCAGATATCTTCACAAAACCATTGCCCAAGGAAGTTTTTGAGTACCTTCGCAATAAATTGGGAGTGGTCACACTTCCCAAGAATTGACTAGCTACAGGGATCACATTCTCAGGGGGAGCATTTAAGTATTTGATTATCTTTTTGCTCATGTTCATGATTTTTGCTAAGTGTAATAAATTTTGCCTGAGAATGTTGTGCATGGACTCAGGGGGATTCTGCGGTAGCCCTTTGGTATTATTGTCAAAGGGGGAGAAGAGTTACAGGAAATTGCACGTGTGTTGCCAACAATTCCAAAGGGGGAGATTGTTGAGCAAGGTGCAACAAAAGTATTGTCATTGTTGTCAACACAGTCAGATAGATCGGTTGATGCAGTGGACAGGAGTTCAGAGGTTATTTAGAGTATGTACAATGATTTTCCAAGAAGACCGAAGTGGCCCATATGCAAAAGATCAAAGAAAAAGACAAGTAAGAAAAGTGTCGCGATATCGCGACATGTAGAGCAAGAAAGAAAAACTATCACGATTTCATGACATGCAGAGCAAGGAAGAAAAACTCTTGATTTCGTGACATGCAGAGCAAAGAAGAAAATGTCGTGATTTCATGACATGTTGGAAGAAAAAGAGATTTGACATGAGTAAGGAAAAAACTGTCATGATTTCGTGACATGTTGGAAGAAAAAGGACAAGGAAGAAAAACTATCACGATTTCATGACATGCAGAGCAAGGAAGAAAAACTGTCACAATTTCATGACATGCTGGAAGAAAAAGAGCAAGGAAGAAAAAGTGTCACGATTTCATGACATGTTGGAAGAGAAAGGGCAAGCAGAAAAAGTGTCACGATTTCGTGACATGTTCAAAGAGAAAATGCAAGGAGGAAAAAGTGTCACGATATCGCGACATGTTGCATTTTAGGCCAAAGAAAAGAGAAAATGCAAGGAGGAAAAAGTGTCGCGATATCGTGACATGTTGCATTTTCGGCTAGAAGAGAAGAGAAAATGCAAGGAGAAAAAGTGTCGCGATATCGTGACATGTTGCATTTTCGTGGTCCAAAGCAAAGAGAAAATGCAAGGAGAAAAAGTGTCGCGATATCACGACATGTTGTATTTTCACGGGCCGAAGCAAAGAGAAAGAGCAAGGAGAAAAAGTGTCGCGATATCGTGACATGTATTTTTGTGGGCCGAAGCAAAGAGAAAGAGCAAGGAGAAAAAGTGTCGCGATATCATGACATGTTGTATTTTCATGGGCCGAAGCAAAGAGAAAAAGCAAGGAGAAAAAGTGTCGCGATATCGCGACATGTTGTATTTTCATGGGCCGAAGCAAAGAGAAAGAGAAGGAAAAAAGTGTCACGATATCGCGACATGTCGTATTATCGGGACCAAAGAAAAGAGAAAGAGAGAGAAAGAAAAAGTGTCGCGATATCGCGACATGTCGCATTATCGTGACTCAAAAAGGGAGCAGGCAGAGAAAGAAAAAGTGTCGCGATATCGCGACATGTCGCATTTTCGTGACTCAAAAAGCAGAGAGAGAAAAAAAGTGTCGCGATATCGTGACATGTCGCATTTTTGTGACTCGAAAAGGCCGAGAAGGAAGAGAAACAAAAGTGTCACGATATCGTGACATGTCGCATTTTCGTGACTCAAGAAGGCAAGGCAGGCAAAGTAACAAAAGTGTCGCGATATCGTGACATGTCGCATTTTTGTGACTCAAGAAAGACAGGTCGTATGTGTGCAAGACAAGAAGAAGAACCCAACTAAAATGAGAAGTATGACAGTGGACCGACATCTCTACAACATTTACAAGGGCAGCTACAGAGTGAATTCATGCAGCTAAAATATGAAGAGTGAACAAAAGTCAGTGCGACGGCTACAGGGACTATTACCGAATGAAATCTTTGAGCGGTGGAATTACCGAATATCTTCATGAGTTGAAGCCGACTAAGACCGATGACAGCCGACTAAGATTAGGGTTTACAGTTGTTATGAAAGCCGACTAAGATTAGGGTTTACATTTGTTATGCAAGCCGACTAAGATTAGGGTTTTCATCATGAAAATATTGTTATAAAAGGAGGGTTGTTTGGAGAATTGAAGTGTTGTTGAATATGTCATCGAATGCGTGTCGAAGTGTGAAATGCGGTCGTAAGAGCGCAGAAAGCGCAGAAGCGGTGAGATGATGGTGAAGTGCGCAAAGTGAGCGAAGAGTCATGTCGAATTGTCCTAAGTGCGTTTGTGAGTGCGCAGAGAAAGCAGAAGGCGCAGAGAGTGCAAAGGGTGAAGACGAACGCAAAGTGCAGTTGTAAGGGCGTAGAGTGTACGAAGACAGTGCATAGAGGGTGCGTAGAGAAGCGACTCAAAGAAGGTGAAGTGCGGTTGTAGATCGTAGAAGATGTGTCTGTTCCGTAAACAGTGAGAGAGATTGGGTAAGCAATAGACCAGTCAGGGTCTTGTAAAAGCGAAGGTATTTTTTTGTTAAACTTCTAGATTCAAAATTGAAGTCCAGGTTGCAGCTTGGCATCAGGGGTTGGTGCTCCTTCCAGTAGGTGCTGGTAAATCAGGGGTTGGTGCTCCTTCTTGGTGGTAAATAGTGGAGATAAATAAGGGGTTGGTGCTCCTTCCGGTGGGTCGCTGGTAAATTGATTGTAAAGTTGGTGCTTTGCAAAGGCTGGATTTGGATGGTAGTCCAAGCGGTCATTCTTGAGGAGTAGCCAAATTGGTGAACCTCGTTAAATCTTGTGTTGTGTGATGTTCTCTTGTGATACTTGCTTTATCTGGTTTTAAGGTTTCATTATTTCAGTTTTAAGAGCTATGAATTTAAGTTTAAAGAACTACACTGATTCACCCCCCCTCTCAGTGCCATTGTAAGACTAACACACCCAACCAGCTCTCTTGCTTCCCAATTCTCCTTGGATGATGAAATTGCGTACGTCGGGGTGAATGACAAAGATCATAACCCGACTTTGGGAGATGAACTACTTGAACTTCCTGAGAGACTTCATTACTGCATGCACCTGACGTTCTATGAAATTGTATTTCTCTTCATGGGGATTGATCACCTAGATCAGAAACATGATGGGACACTCTTCATAGTCTTCCCCCTTTTGTGTCAGGACCGCAGCATAGCTTTCGGGCTCCCCTATGGCATACAAGATAAAATACCAACTGTAGTCAGGGTTGATCAAGACCGACGCCTGAGCGATTTGGGCCTTAATCTCTTTGAGTGGCTCCTTCCTTTCTTTCTTCCAGATGAATTTGGTGCCCTTCTTCAAAATTTTGAACATCGGCTTGATGACTTGGGTGAAATCAGGGACAAACTTCCTCATGAAGTTGATCTGGCCGAAGAAGGATTGAAGTCCTTTCTTGTCTGCTGGGAGTGGGAGCTTCATTAGAGCCTCGGTTCTGTCGGGATCTACAGTGAGGCCCTTTTTTGATATCGCATGTCCCAACAACTTTCCTTCGTTGACTACGAATATGGACTTCTTCGGATTGATTGAGATGCCAAACTCTCGATATTTTTCAAAAATTTGTTGCAAGTGTGCAGGGTGATCCTCCCTTCTTCGAGATAAAATGGTCATGTCATCTAGATAGATGACGATTACCTTATTTAGAAGCTTGCCAAAATCTAGATCCATAGCCCTCTGGAAAGTGGCACCAGCATTCGAAAGGCCAAATGGCATTCATTGGTAAGCAAATGTCCCCCACTTGGTGGTGAACATTGTTTTATGTTGGTCTTCGTTCCTGACCCAAATCTGATTGTACCCTAAGAAACCATCGAGCAGGGAGAAGCATTGAGCCCCAGCCACCGAGTGCAAGATCTGATCGATTTGCGAAAGAGGATAGTGGTCTTTGAGAGAAGCCTAGTTTAGGTTATGAAAGTCCATGTATAACCGTATATCTTCGTTATTTTTTTTGATAGGGACTAGGTTTGCTACCCAAGAAGAATGCTTTATGGGATAAATGATCTTCACCTCAAGCATCTTCAAGAGTTCGGCCTTCATCAGGACCTTGATCTTCAGGTTAACCAGCATTTTCTTTTGTCGAAAGGGTTTGACCCCCTCCTGTAATTCAGTTGTATGCTGGATCAACTGCCTATTGTATCCCCTGAGGTCTTGATAATACCAAGTAATTATGTCGAGATACTTCCTGCAAAGATTCTGGATCTGTTCTATTTCCTTCGAAGTGCAATCGGTTCCAACTTTTATTGCTTTTCCAGGTTCAAGCTCTAAATCTTGATATTGCTTTTCATTGACTTTAATCATGTGAGAGAGTGCTCGATCATTCTGATCAAAGAGGCTTTCAAGAGTGATCAGTCCCTTGGGAACGTGGTTATTCTTCAATTGAACCAACCCTTCATATTCTTCTTCATCAGGGCTTCTGTCTTCGATTGTGGTGGCTTCTTGAATCATGAAATTTACAATCTTCTCATCATTGTCAAATATTTGCTAATGTAGGTCTCTGTCTGGGACAGAGGGTCTGTAGATCATCCTCACAACTTTGGGCTTGTACACCATGTCTTCTACGAGAGAGTACTTGGCTGCGATGGATGCCAGAACATCAGCATGTCGATTCTTTTCTCGTGGGATAAACTGCAGATTGAGAGACTCGAACTGGTCACATAGGTCCCATACCCTATTGCGGTATGACTTTAGATAATGCTTCTTTGAAGTGCACCTGTTTGTGACTTGGTTGCACACCAGTTTAGAATCTTCAAATATTTGGAGGTGCTTTATGCCTAACTTGTCAGCTTTCTTGAGTCCTAGGCATAATGCTTCATATTATGCTGCATTGTTGGTGCAGCTCCATATCAACCGGTAGCAATAATCCTTTTGCTCTTCGAATGGTGAAACTAGAAGAATCCCTACCCCAACACCATTTTTACATCGGGCTCCATCGAAGAACAACTTCCATAGTCCTTCTTGGGTACTTGTTCTATTCTCTGGTTGGGCATGTTTCTCAGGCTTGGCGATCGCATAACATCCCATCTCGGTCTCCACCATGGCATTAAATTCTGCTAATGAGAACTCATCTTCATAACTTAGTTGCACAAGAGCTTCCCCGACCAAGTCCACCTGCTCTACTTCCTCCACTATTGTATTCACTGGATCGTTGCTCTCTTCTTCGGACATCTTCTGTACAAGGAAGGAAGAAGGATTTTCATTGTAGATTTTCACCTTCTTTCCTTTGAATGGAATCTCCAGATGAGAGTAATCCATAGACAGATATCCACCCAACTTTGCTGTGAATTCCCTTGACAGGCACATACTGAAGTATGGCTCCAGGTCAACGACCACTACCTCTTGTATGATCGTGATCTGAGGCATCTTATGTAGTCGGATAGGAATGTATTTGATCACTCCTATAGTATTCGTTGGGGTACCATCCAACTAGAGTACGCCTTGGCTGCTTCGCGTATATTCCATCCCTATTTCTTCGCAGACTGCTTTTGGCATGACTATTTTCATGGCCCCAGAGTTGATCATACAGTTATGTACGATATACCCTTCCATCTATAGAGATAGGTAGAATGGAGGTGGTCTATTCTTCCCTATAATGGATGTGGATAGGGCCTACACAAGAGCAAGCGATGCTGCATTTTTTGCTTTAGTCATCTTCAATGATTCTTGCAGCAAGTCCACTTGTCCAGGTAGTTGCAGTGCATCGTACAAGCTGATCTTGGCTGGAATCCTCTTTAACTCCTCTACAATGTTGTACGTCAGGGAACTGAGCACCTCGGGTTCCTTCCTCGGCTCATATCTGGTGCAATATTGTTCTGTAGCTTCAACTCTTTGTCGCTTAGTCAGTGAAGGAAACTTGAGTTTTTCCCTAGCCTGCTCTTTAGTTTTTGCTTGAGGTGGTTCGACAGGGGCCTTTTGAGATTTTTCTTTGTTTGATGCAGGCAGACGAGCTTCGTTCAAGGCCAAAGAAGATGATTGTCCCTTCTTGGGTTGAGCGTGCACTTTCAAGGGAGCCATATGAGTAGCATCCACTTCTATCGCCTTCTTTCCTCCTCTGGTAAGCACTGCAATCGGCTCTTCTTTGCCAATCGCCAGGTTCTAACTCATTTGCTTGATGATGTTGACTTGACCACCATGACTACTGCTCGCTAGCATTTGTACATAGTGTTGGTGCAGCATGCAGGTATTCTCTTCATGTGGATCATTGCACGTAGAGCACCAATATACATAATCGAAAGTGCTCGAAGCTTCATCAATCATAGCATTTCTCGTTGAAGCCTTCCCTTGCTGGACTGCTTGGTCTTTGGTAAGCGTAGGTGTAGGATAAGACCTTCTTGGTAGAAATTCTTGTTGTGCTTGCTTCTTCTTCACAATGGTCATGTCATTGGACAATGTCTAAACTATGGAGTTCAGAGACTGCATCTCTTGCAGGATTTTAGCTTGCATATCATCGACTTTTGAAATGAGTGGCAATGAAGCCATCGTCGGTATTGGGGGTAGGGTAGGGGGTTGAAATGGTGCTGGTAGTACAGGGAATGCCAAAGTGACAGTAGGCTATGAAGTTGAAAATGTGGGAAAATGAATTTGTGGAGCGGTGATTTGAGACACAATAGGATTTGGGTTCCAAGATGAGATCGAGAGTGCAAGGGTTGCAGAGATCTGTGAAGTGGCTGCACTCGCATACTAGGATTGAGGGAATTCAAGAAGTATGGGCATCGACATTCTTTGGGGAAGCTTGCCCATAGCTATCAAATCTATTTTTGCCTTCTTGGCTAACCCATATAATTTGGGAAAAGTATTGATGTTAGAATATCTTACCATGATACTGATATCAGGGTTGAAAGCCCAAAGGAAATAATATGTTGTAGCTTCATCGGTTGGTCAAAGTCCAACTGGTACTCTCTGCCAGGTTCGAGCGAACCTAACATTGAAGTCTACGATCTCTTCTTGTGGATGTCTCTGGATTGAAGTGAACTGATGCAGGAGAGAGGTAGGATCGGAGGACTCATTGAAGTTTCCCATCAACTTCTCGGCTAACTGGTCCCATCCCGTAATAGTACCGGGTGGTAAATATCTATACCAATAGAGGAGTTTTCCTCTAAGGGAAAGAACCAGAAGCTTTACCATAACTTGCTCCTCTGTGATGTCATGGATTTCTGCTAGAGATATTATGTCCTGGATGTGCTCCAGAGCAATCTTCCTAGTTCCATCGAACGTTGGGATCTTCTTTATAGCAACGGATGGCACTTGCCCTTGTCCCGCTAGATTTAGTGGTGATAAAGAATCCCATGTCGAGAACCACCTGGGTGGCGGTTGCTGCTGCATTTTTGTTGTTGTTGTTGTTGTTGCTATTGTTGTTGTTGTGCCATACTTGCTCCTGGATTTTGAGAAATAGGAATCCTCGAAGATCCTCCTTGATTGCTAATAGGACGACTAATAGGAATGGAGGCACTAGGATGCTTCGATGAGTTGGGATTATTGGGAGGAAAACTAGATGTTGTGCTATCAGAAGTCAGGCCTTGTTCGTCAACAACAACCTCTTGCGAGGATGTTCCATGTAACAGTGATTCGGGGGTGACCAACCTTGATCACTCCCCAAAGGCGTCAATATCTAGCTCAAAGAACTCGGTTTCCTCTCCTCTATTCTTAACTCTCCATCTCATTTGCATGAAGACACAGACTTCGGTATCGGTCTTTTTGACTTAAATATTCTCGGGTAAATAGAGTCGCCAGATGCTAAAAGTCTTTCGATAATGAGAGCATCGGTTCTCACTACCACTAGTCAGGTGAGACTGACCGGGTCACACTAGGAACATATTAGAACTATTGGCCCCGGTGAAGATGGGTTTGAGATTTGCGCTTAAAATATGGGACCTTGGTCCCACCGAGCGTGCCAAAAACTGTTGGTCATCAAATCTGCCTAGGAAAGGATTTTGGGTAAATGTATGCGCCCTAGACCTGGACCAACATTGAAAGGTCGAAGGGAAGAGATGCCCCTCGTGCCAATATTCGGAGAAAGGTCGGCTCCTATGCTAAACTACTTTGGTGTTTTGAGATAAGGGTGCAGGAAAGAGATAAAAGGAGTTAGGGTTAGAGAAAGAAATAAAAAGGGGTAAGGGAAGAGAGATCAATGATTTAAAGTGGGAGAGAACAGGAAGCATGATCACTAACTAACAACTTGAATAGCAGCAAAGAACACCAAGAATAAACGAAAGAAACGCCACATTAACCTTCCTATGTATCCTTTGGGAGAGCTCACAGGATTCTCCTTCTCCCTTTCATCAAAATTCAGGGTTCAGAGTAAAGACGATTAGGATAAACGAATATAACAGAAACCACAACCCACCAGGCAGCATAAAAGAAAACCAATATAGAGTTTTTCCTCTCCTATGTATCCTTCAGGCAAGTTTCAGGGTAAAGTCCCCAATCGCACATCGAATTCAAGATTCAGAGTCTCAGTGTACAAATGAAGAAAGACAAAAGAATCAAACACAGAAGGCAACATAAAAGAGAGAAATTGAGCCCAAAGCTCTTTAGTATTAATCATAGGACATCAAGTTACAGCAGCTTTCTAGCAGATAGTTCCCCCCTTATTTCATTACAATGCTTGGGTTTTTATAGAGGACCCGACCCTCTGAGTCATTATTACACAAAATGGCGAAGTACATCCTCGAAAGCTGAGAAGTTGGCCCTTCGTGGCTCTCGTGACTGAGCTTTCATATCCTTTGCCAAAATTAATAGTTACGATCGGGTCAACCGAGGAAATATGCATTAATGGGCCACTTGAGCATCCTCGGCTTCTGGGTGTGGTGCTCGAGTGACCGCCATGCTTGTCGGGCTCTCCTTCTGGAACTGATACTTCATTTCCAATTGCCAAAAATGAGCAACGGTCTTATCGGGCACGTAAAAATGCATTTATGAGGCAATTGATCACCTCGAGAAAATACTCGGCTTGGAACGTGTGCCCTTGAAGCGCTTCACAAGATGTTCATTTGCAACTTTGCTTCGCAATGGACTTGTGTCGAAGCAATAACTCCTCCTTGATTTATACTTTGCAAAATGGAGCTTCACAAAACTGCTTCGGGGGCGTGAGTGCCGAAGTATATTTCCTTCACAAAATGGGCCTCTTCATTCCTCGCCGCTTCGTTGACAAAATTGCTTCGTTGATGCCTTGGAGAAATGCTTCGCTGCGATCCTCTTTCAAGACTGTGGTTTGGGAAGGTTTCGACCGAAGCAATTGCCTTCAAAAGATGTTGCATTCTTTATGGCTATCACTACTTCGGGTGAAAGTACTTCGCATGAAAGATGGCCGAAGCAGATGCTTCGCAATGACTTTTGACGAAGTAGAAATGGTTCGCTGGCACCAGGGGCCGAAGTGGATGCTTCGGAGGCCTTTTGGCGAAGTGTTTTCAGTGCTGCGCTCCTTCAAATTCTACTTCGCAAAACTTTTGCCCGAAGTAGCCTTTTGAAATGCTTTGGGCACGAAGTAGTTTTCATTCTTCTTCCTTCGCATTTTTCCTTCGACAAAACTACTTCGCAAAAATCTCGCCCGAAGCTACCTTTTGAAATGCTTCGGGCCCAAAGTAGTTTTCTTGCCTTAGCTAATTCGGTCTGCGGTCTTTCTTCGGCGAAGCTGTTCTTTCGAAATGCTGCTTGAATTCTGCTTCGCAAAACTTTTGCCCGAAGTAGTTTTACGAAATGCTTTGGTCGCGAAGCTCTCCTTTGCGCCTTGCTAGAATTTCTACTTCGGCAACGCTGCTTCACGAGGTTTTCACCCGAAGTAGCTTTTTGAGGAACTTCGGGCCCGAAGCTCCTTTTGCCTTTCTCGTATTCTTCTTCGGCAACACCACCTCGTGAACTTTTGCCCGAAGCAATCGCTGAAAATGCTTCGGGTGCGAAGTTCTTTTCATACTTCTCTTCTTTCTTTGGCAAAGCTATTTTTCCTAGCTTGTTCGGCAGCGAAGTTCTTTCTTCTTCTTCTTATGTACAAAGGGGTGGCAAGGAAAGCCAAAATTGCTACAACTTACAAATATTTTCAACAACCAAAAGAAATACTTTACAACAAAGAACACTTTACAAAGTTTTGATTTTTTCCTTCCCCATTGTGCAATGTGACAAAAATTGTCAACAATAACTATCAATTTTTTGTAGAAAAAAAGAACTTTCCAACCATGTCCTTAAGGCCAATAATTATGGAAACTCTTTTTACTCAATGGGGAATATATCTCATAGGTGAGATTAGCCCTAATTCTTAATGAGGTCACAAGTGGATCATTACAACAACAAACTATTTTACTAAGTGGGTCAAAGCAACACCTCTCAAGAAATTCACTACAAAAGTGGTCATAAATATTTTAGAAGAGCACATATTGACAAAATTTAGGGTTCCCAAGAAGATAGTCACTGATAATGGTAACTACTTCACTTCTTTTGAGATGGTTGATTTTTATGCTAGGTACAACATGGAGCTTTCTCATTCTACGAATTACTATCCTCATAGGAATGGTTTAGAAGAATCCTCAAATAAGAATTTGATAACAAGAATCAGAAGAGCATTAGGTAGAAACAATAGAATTTGGGATAGTGAGCTAAAGTTTGCTTAATGGGTTGACAGGATATCTATCAAAAGAAGCACAATAAAAACTCCTTATGAACATGAGAATGCTTTGTTACCCCCTCGAGTGGAAAGTCATGCTTTATCTTTGCTTCTTCAAGATCATAAAAATCCATTTTTTTTGCAAATATGACTTGATCATATTATGAAGTTGCAAGAAGATAAAAAGGATTCATTAATGAGGATAACTTAGTAGGCTCATAAAACAATGTAGTTGTTCAATAAGAAAGCCAAAGGTAAACCTTTTCATGGAGGAGATACTAGGATCCCAAGAATGAGAAGCATGGTGAAAAAGGGAAGTGGGAACCCAAATGGCTTGGCCCCTATCAGATCCTTCAGAATGTAGGCCAACATACTTAAAAATTGTAAACTCTGGATGATACAAAATTTTCAATTCCTATCAATGGCCAAAAATTGAAATTATATCATTCTGCACAAAGGGCTTGAGAAGCCACCCAAAAAAAATATTTCAGGTTTTAGGTGATTAAGGAGTCCTTTCTAGGTGATTTAGGTGTTCTATGTAGGTGATTAAGGTGTTCTTGTTAGGTGATTAAGGTAGTTTTTGTAGGTGATTAAGGTGTTATTTTAGGTGATTAAGCAAGTTTTTGAGTCCTTGTGATCTGCTGGATATTTTAGAGTTCTCAAGTGATTCATTGTCAAAGAGTCTTTTCATCACCTATCCCAGTCAGAGATTGTATTGGATCCTCAAAATCCAACTTGATTTTACCCCCAATTTTTGAAATTTTGGTGTCCTGTGAGTCCTTTCAAATTTTGCAATAATCCCTTAGTCAATCTCCTTTTAATAAATTTTTGGGTCCTTTTCAATTATTGCAAATTTTTGGTCTTTTTGAGTCTTGTCTCACCCTTCGAGAGCATTTTTGAAAATTTTGTGTCACCAAGGTTAGGTCTTTGTTTTGATCTTATGTCAACAGTTTTGTGGGCCTAAATAAAGTTTAATTAATTATTTTTGACATCCAAGGGTATTAAATATTCAATTAAAAAAATTTCCATTTTTATATGTATATGGTTTGATTATATGTTTAATTAAGTTTAATTATATTTAAGTAAATTTGTTTAATATTTAATTTAGCATTTAATTAAATTATATATATAATTAAAAATATATGTAAATTATGAATATATATATATATATATTAAAATAAGGGGGCACCCATCCGCCTTATTTCCTACCACTACCCTCTTTCCTTTTCCTAACCTACCCAGCCCCCTTTTTCCCACATCAATCTAATAATAAAAAATTTAAAAAAATTAAAAGTGGGGACACCATCCATCCCCCTGATCCCATCCATCCTCCACTTTTTTATTATAACCATCCCCCCTCCCCATCTATGGCGAATATAAAAATAACATAAAATAATAATAATAATAATAATAAAATCAAAATTTCATCTGATGGCTCAGGCGCATGTGGGTGAAAATAATAGAAAGGTCGTGATCGCCATGTGGAGTCCATGAACATGAGCAGGCATGAAAACCGAGGTTAAAAAAGAATAAAAAATTAAATCCATCCAATTATGGGGATTTCAACGGAGAGAGCACGGGTTTCTAAGCACTCTAATTAGAGCATGATAGGTGGTAGGGTTGACACAAAAATTGAGGTAAAGAGAGTCAATAAACAGATCAAGTGCATGGAAAAGTGTGCCAATATGATGGTGCAGATACGAGCAAGGGCAACACAAGTTTTAGAGCACTCCAATTGGAGAGTGCCACATGGCGGTCGATGAGTCTTCAATTTGAATGATTGTAGGAGGTATTTTTTCATTCGGGTTTTGGTTTTCATTCCCCGCATGGGGAGATGGGTGCCCCTTTGGGCCCATATGTGTATGGTAATCCCCCCGCGTATACATTGGGGGGTTAAAATATTTAAAAAAATACCCCCATGCATACGTGGGAGGTTAAAATATATATAAAAAAATTGGCCCTTCATGTAGACACGGGGGGCTTAAATTATATTATATTATATAAATAAATAAAAATGATAAAAATAGCAATGAACATTTAACATTAATATTCTAAATTCAAATTAGAAATTATCGATATTACAGGTGTGGGCACCAAAACACACGTCTCAAGTGCATCTATTTTCACCTTGAAAAATATGTTACAAGGAAGCAATAGTGCTATTACATGATGCTTTTACACAACGATGGAACTATCGCTCGGTGACACTTTTATGAGTAGCAAGATTGACTTTATTCTAGGACAATTTTTGGACATTTCGTAGCTGCTTCGAAATGTGCATGTTTAGTTGTAGAATGTTTAGAAGCTATTCTGAAATGTTTTGGAGCTACATCCAAAAGTGCTAGGATGTCTTCTTTTTTAAACTTATGCTAAAATTTATGTTGTTGGCCTATCTTCGGAGTATCTTCTCTCTGATGTGAGCTCTCTGTGACATCCATAAGATCCTTACCATCCCTCTTTTCGGGTGTTACTCCTTTTCTACATGTTTGTATTGTCTTGTAACAACTATTTTATGCAATGCATATTATTTTGGTGTGAAAAGTTTGACTAATGCGCTAAGGTTATATTTGGATATATAAATTATTTATTATAGGTTTTTATTATTGCATTTTAATATTGAAGAAAGTTAGAAAATTAAAAAGGAAAGGAGATATAACGAGTTAATTGTATTTTGCACCTGGGGGCGCAGTGCAACGGTTTGGGCTTTGGCTCTTCTTCGGGAGGTCCAAGGTTCAAACTATGGCATGGGTGAGTGTGTGAGGGGGTGGGTGTGTGTCTCCATGGTGGAGTTGTTGTAACAGGTTGGGGGATTCTTGGTCAAAAACCCCCACTTCTTAATATTATCCAAAAAAAATGAGCTAATTGTATTTTAAATTTTAATTTGGAGTGATTTTTGAAATTCTAAGGTTTTGAGGATGGATTAAAGGGATATAGGGAACGGTTTTCCTTAAAAAAGGTTTTAATTAGTACTAGGTACCTCGCTGGAAAGTTTTTGAAATCCTCTAAAAGAGGTTTAGGTTTCAAGCCTAACGGCCTATGTCAGATACAAAAAAATTCCATCTAGCCTGAGGAGTTCACCCGGATGGGACAGGCCCCATGGAATGAAAAGTCCTAACCCTAGGGGATATGGGGAATGGTTTTTCTTAACAAAGGTTTTATCTGCACCAGGTACTTGGCATGTTCCCCCAATCCTCTAAAAGAGGTTTAGGGTTCAAGCCTAGCGGTCTGCATCGGATACAAAAATCCCTAACTAGTCTGAGGAGTTCACCTGGATGGGATAGGCCCTATGGAATGGAAATTCCTAATCCCTAGGAGATACGAAGAATAGTTTTCCTTAACAAAGGTTTAGTCCTAGGTGGATAGTGTAATAGTTCAGGTTTTGGCTATTCTTTGGGAGGTCCAAGTTTCAAATCGCGGTCTGGGCGAGTGTGTGAGGGGGTGGATGTGTGGTGGTTATGTGTTAAATTATCTATTGATAAGCATAGCTCTCGATTTTACGAGGGTTCATGGTTGGGGGAGACTACTCAACCCGATGCGTTGGTCATAGGGGTTTCTCACACTAACCAAATCTAAAAAATATATATTGTTATTATTATTATTATTAAAGTTTTTTTAAATAAAGATTTAGCCTTTATTATTCAATTTTTTTACATAAAAGTTGTAGTATACCTCAATTTTTTTATTGGCTGAGGTTAACAGCTGAAAATTAATTTTTTGAAGTCATTTTTTGCAAACTTCAAGAGAAATTATAACAGGCAATTATGAAGGTATTTTTAACCAACTAAGACCACTATCAGGCCATGAACGAGAGCCACTACACAAGCAGTCAATATTATGTATCAAATATAGAGGCAATTGTAGTTTTTATGGGTCATCTCCCAGTTTTAATAAATGATAGTTGCAGTTATGAGCCATCATCGAGGTAGTTACAATTTTTGCAATTATGGACCAAATGATCAAGCTATTTAAGAGAGTTGTTGCAGCAAGAAAAAGGATCAAGTTTTTGCATAGTAAAATTTTGCAAGAGGTATACCAGAGTGCCCATCCTTGTTAGTTGTATTTTCCTTTATGTGTCTTGTCTAGTCACCCATTTTTCTTCCCCATTATTATGCAGGTTTTGCTGAGGAGGTGCCCAGATTACTAAGATCATTTCCAATGGTTGAGGCTAAAAGTCAAGAAGCTCTTTGTTATATCATGTGAATGAAGAGTCGTAGTTCTCTATTGCATCATTTGAATGGATAATTTGTTTGGATAATTTGTTTGTACTTGTTTAGTAATATTTGGTTATTCTAATCAGACTCCCATTGTAATGATATATTGTTTAATGCAATTTTGTTTCCTCCTTTCAACAGTTCTATGTGCAATTTTGTGTGTTATCCTATTTACATGTTACATCATTTGAATATGTAAATGACATATTCTTTCGTTGGCATGTTTAATCATTTATGTTACATTGTTTGAATAGATGTGAATGGCTTAGTTTTATCTTCTCCCCCTTCTTTCTTCATCATATTTTAAGTATGGTTACAATTACCCAATGGATAAGGCATCGATCTACTTTTTGAAGTACTAGTTGCAAGTTACTTTGAAGCTTGGTCAACTTTTGTGTTGCAGTTTTATTTTATTTTGTAAATATGGATGAGCATGAGCATATGAGAAATACTATAGGCTCACCTTTAGGGTTTCCTTACCCTACTCAATCTATCTAGAGTCTTATGATAATATTTTCTTGAGTCAAAGAGGTGGATCCACTAGAGTCCATAGTGTTGATTAGATTAGGGAAGTCTTGCAGCGTGACAAATCTCTTAAGGGTGCAAGAATTTCCTCCAATAGGACCTCTAACTCAAACAAAAAATTGCCTCAATCTCATATACCAAAACATACGGAGAAGCGCATGTAGGAATTCACACACTGATATAATAAGCCCATAGGGTAGGATAAAGCTATGTTGAATATTAAACCTAGAATAAAGCTTATGGATATCCTTGTTCTTGAAATGAGTGTCATTGTCGAAAACAATCATCGAAGGAATCCTGAACCTACAGAATATCTGATTGAATATGAACTTGGAGATCTAAGCTCCAATCATCGTGGCCAAGGGCATGGCTTCAACCCATTTAGTGAAATACTTAGTCATCGTTATGATAAACTTATGACCATAAGATAATGTTGGGTTAATCTTCCCTATGATGTACAATCCCCACATAGAAAATGGCCAAAGAGAAAAAATAACCTAAAGTTTTTGAGGAGCATGAACAAGGTTGTCATGGCATTGACACTTGTCGTAGTATCGAACATGGTCACATGCATATTTCTCCATGGAAGGCCAATAATACCCCATCCAAAGGAGCTTATTAGAAATGGCAATGCCATTGAAATGGTCTCCACATGATCCATCATGAGCCCCACTAAGAACTGGTCGGGCTTCTTTGGTGTTAAGGTATCACAAGAGGATGCCTTCAAAAGAACGTTAATATAAAGTGTTGCTAATTATAATGAATGAGCATGCTCTTTTGTGCAAATGCTTATGCTGATTTTGATCTAAACCATCAGGAATTGAACCATCCTTAAGGAAATTAAATATGTTGTTATACCATGTCTTAGATGAGGAAGTTCTAATGGTCAAAACATCTAACAGAACAAGACTAGAACTAAGCAACACGAGCTACTAGAGTTGTCTAATGATAATCGATGCTTGGTCATCTTCCAACTCCAAGGAAAATAAGGATGCAGTAGTGGCCATGACATTAGCATGATAGTTGGAGGATCTAGGAATAGATGTTATGGTTACCAAATCGAATGCGAATAAAATCTTGGTGATAATCTCTTTATAAGGTTTTAGCTTATCATCTCGATTTTGATAAATATTTTTAATCTGATTAACCACAAGTTGAGAGTCACCAAAGACTAAAAGAACAATAATATTCAAGAATAAGGCTACTCTAAGATCAAGGACTAAAGCTTCATATTTTGCACTATTATTCATGCAAGAGAAACGAATCTTGAAGGATAGGGAAATGAGCTATTTTTGTGGTGTAACTAGAATGATTCCAAAACCAGCACCCTTCAAGCATCAGGATCCATAAAAAAAAAGTCCAAGACTCAAGCTCTTTAGCTTCAACACTAAAGCACTCATCGGGAAACTCAATGATCGAAGGATGGGTGGCTTTTATGGGAGTGAATGCTAACTAATCAGCAATCACCTGACCCTTGATAGTCTTCTAACTTATGAAGGTTAGATCAAACTCACTAAGGGCTAAAACCCACTTAGTGACTCAACCTGAAAGGTGGGGCTTAGACATTAAGTAGTGCAAAGGATCAAACTTTCCAACAACCAATGTCTTATGGTTGAGCATGTAGTGTCTTAGATTTTGGGAAGCAAACACCATAGCAAGGCAAAGCTTCTCTAAGGGGTGTACTGGGTTTCATAGCTAACCAAGGTTCTATTGATATAGTAGATAGCTCACTCTTTTTTTTTATCATCATGTTGAGCCAAAAATCCTCCTGAAGTGTGAGCTATGGCTACTATGTAAAACATCAGATGCTTATATGGTCTACGAGGAACTAAAAGAGGCAAGAAAGTGAGATATCATTTGAATTTATTAAAATCTTGTTGATACTTGGAATCCCACTAGAACGCTACATATTTCTTAAGAAGCTTAAGAAAGTGCTGACACTTATCGACTAACTAAGCTATGAACCAATGAATAGCTTGAAGTCTACCTTGCAAGCTATGCAAATTGGTTAGCGAATGGCGAGGAGGCATGTCACTGATAGTCGTTATCTTAGCGGGGTCCACCTCAATACCTCACCTAAAAAAAATGAAATCTAGTAACTTGCTAGATGTGACTCCAAACTTGGAGGGCTTAATATGAACTCTAAACTACCTAAGTCATTCAAAAATTTGTCTTAGACCATGAGCATGATCCTGTCAATATATAGAATGATCTAGAATATCGGTCATATAGTCCTTTAGAATATCATGCATCATATCATGAAAAATATGGCATAGCCCTCTAATATATGGCACCAACTTTCTTTAAGCCAAAAGGTACTCCATGGTGTGATGAAAGTTGTCTTGGTCTAATTCTCAAGGGCAATCATGATCTGATTGTATCCTAAGAAATCATCCATGAACGAAAACATTCCACATTTGGATAAGAAGAGAAAGTTATATTAGAAAATCTAGATCATCATGTTTTAGATATCATGATTGAAGATAAAATGGATTTTGAAAGGGAAGAATACAAACAGCAAAACAATTATACTCACAACAAGTCCTTACCTTCCACAAGTAAAACTGAAACAATTGTATTAAATATGGATAATATTCCATTAATGCAAGTTTCCAACCTCTTCCACTGCATGATTTCATTGTAACAATTCAACCAAAGAAATAATATTACTCCTATGAAAACCCTAAAACTATATATATGCAAAAAAGGCCTGAAATCGATCTTCTATTCCAAAAATTAACCAAAAATAATTATGAAGTTATAGTTTTCACAACATCCCAGAGTATGTTGTGAAACACTGGGAGTATGCTGTGAAACACGAGAGGTCACAAGAAAAACAAATGAAATACATGAAAAATATACACACTCGTCCTCCGCCTTGGCCGTCACCTAACTGAAATTCAAATCAGAACCGCTTGGCACATTGAAGTGCAACTTTGCACCAAGTAATTGGTGTACAGAGGTAGGGGTACCTAACTTTAACAACGTGAACCAATGTGGTTATACATTATGGGCAATAGGAAGCCCCGTGGAAGGAGGAAATAAGCTTCTAAATAAGAAATTATAGGGGAGTATTGAGCTACACAGCGTATGGCAGCGTTCCTACTACACTGGCCGAGTATGCCCTTAACCAATACTAGAATATTCACTTTTACATCTCTCTTGTAAATATTTTCAAATGTTCTATACAGCTTCCATTAGCAGCACCAAAATTTATCTATAAGTCATTAAGAAAAGAATCATATAGGCTGCCTTTATTGGATGAGTGATTCCTCTCACCATGCACTGCACCAAAGACAACCATACTGATTTTGATGTGGTACCTGTATTTAGATTTTATTCCTTATCATACGTATGTGTCCATGGTGAATATGGCCAATATATTTACAACTCATCAATAGTATCACAATCCCCTATCAATAAATCCCGCTAAGGATAATGATGTCAATCTCTCACTGAATTGTATAATGAATACTTTTTGTGTCTGTGAGGTATTAATGATGAGAAAGGCCAGAGCATTACTTATCGTACTTCTCATCACCATGGCAACCAGAGTATCCCCTATTAGAATTCCAAAAGTGTCCGCTAAATGCTTTGAAACTACAACACATACGAATATTTACATTTTATGAGTGATTGACATGAATACCATCGGTGTTAATGCTGCTAGGCGAAACCTATATCTTCACCTCATTCGCCTCAACAAAGTTACACTTATAAAACACCATATGAAACTGTTTCCTGTTGAGCAAAGTAATTCCTTTAACAACCAAATTGGTCACCTTGTTAAGTCTTAAGGACTACAACAGTACAGAAAATAATAACAAATAACAAAAGGCTTCGATTAGTAATAATAATAATAATAATAATAAAATTAAACAACAACTCCTATAGGCACTGCGATATCAAATCTGCAAACGTATTGCTTCACTGCTCCGAAAGGCAGCTATGGATACATGGATAATGACACATTTTATTTAATTCACAATACTTTTTCTGAGAAAAATTTATGCTCCTACACTAAACATTTCAATCTCTGATTTATTTGAATAGGTAACTATTTTTGACCCTAAGGGATTTTCATCACCTTGTCTCAGTGACACTCAATTATAGCAAGACTAGCAGGAATTTTTAATTCATAGCAATATTTTTTTTGTGAAGATAAATGACTTAAAGGTTACTTCAGTGATTCCATTGTCCCACCCACAAGAAGATCTCTCACACTTGCCTCCCAAAGTCCGGCACAAAACCTGTTCAAAACAAAAATCATATAAACTTACACTCGTTTCAGATGAAATACATTTTAAACATGGCCTCCATGTACAACCAAGATCTTTTGTTACATTTGAATCTAATTTTGGGTAATTGTAGAGGTAATTCAAATGAATAACGTGCAACAATTCATAGAGTTACACTACCCAAAGGGTGTTGCCATGGGCGTCACTTTTACTTCCTATCACCACAAATTTGTCATAGTTATGAAGATCTTCGTACGCAGGGAATTGACGGTCATATAGGCCCTAAACATTTCCCATGTCTCACCTTCCTCACCCAACATGTTGACTAATAGATTGAAATATAAAAGTTTCAATATCATTGCATACTATATTAGAAAAAAAAAAGAGAAATCAAGGGGCATCAAGTTATAAGAAATGAGGCATTATCTGAATCACAGCAAGGAGCACTGCATTTTCGGCATCAAGGGCCTTGATTACTTTGCACCTGTCCAAGAGGCTCGTTTGGGGGCTGGCACCAAGAGAATTATTGCTAGTTCGTTATTGGACACAGGAGGATGATGGCTCCTATGTACTATGTTATCATTCGGTGATGCATATGAAATATCATCTTGTACGGGTTTTATGCCATCCCCCACAACCTGCACATGCGATTGTTAAACACATGCTAGCCATAGACTAGAAATATTGGAAGCCTTATTTACAACCTTCTTGTACGAAAAGGATTACGCTTTGGATGCTTGAACGCATAGCAGCAATGAGAGAAATGTTCAAGGCCAAACCGTGTAAGAAGAGAGTTTTGATGCTACCACAGTAGAAGCTAACTCATTCCATCAAACAAATGATACAACTTTGTCATCTCTTCACTTAAGTGATATATTGGATGAATTTTTTGATGCCCCACAAGACTCAAATTGTGAATCATCTCTACTGGGTTGGAGCGATGGAGAACATCCATCCAACATGTTGAAAATTTCTTGAGTTTCAACTTTGAGGACAAAGTTTTTCCAGGAGTTGTAAGTTAGGATCCCACATCCTAACATTTATTAATTATATTATTAATAATATAATTAATTATTAATTTAATTATATATTTCATTATTATTGAAAAGTCATGATTGAAAAGTCTATATATGATATGAGCGGAAGCCATATCAAATCTGAAGGAAAATGAATAATTTATTATTTAATGTTTTAAAGGAGGGAGCCCCTATAAGTGGCAAAGTGATTCAAATGCATGATTTTTATTAATTAATTTATTTAATTTTTATTTAGAACCACAAGGTTCTAAAAAAAGCTTATATCTTCTCAATTATATAGAACTTGATAATATTTGGTAGATGTTATTATTATCAAGTTTTGTAGAATGCCTTATGACTCCCTAGTGATTTTGGAATATGATATAGTGCTCTTATAAAATGTAGTTCAATTTTTGGTTGATTTTGTAAAGTTTTGTAAATATTAAAAATCAACTTTTCTAACACCTTATTACTCCTATTGAACTAAGTACTTTTCCAATTTTTAAGAGGTTTTAATGTTGGATTTCTTTTGTCCCTTTTGAGAAATTTTGAGACAAGAATATTATAAATTTCCAACTTTAGTAAAAACCTTAATAACCTCTTTTAATATCCCTTAGGATTTGATTTTAGTGTTTCTAATTTTCAATAACCTAGTTTGGTGTTGTAACCCTTATAACTTCCAAATTTGGAAAATTAGAACACAATAATATTTGCAAACATTAATGGATTAATTCCAAGTAGTATCCCTTATTTCTCCTAGGTTGTGTTTTGAAAATATTTTTTTTTTTGAAAATTTTGAAAAAACTTGTATTAAAACAAAGATCAATTACAATTTGGGAAGAGACTTTTCCCAGCCGAAGTCAGAGAGAACACATGCTTACAATAGTAAAAGAAGATTTGCAATGGAGCCAAATCTCTTGAACCATTAACTAGCTAACAGGGGGATCGGCATGGTCAGTTGATGCAACTTGTCGCGATATCGCGACACTCTTTCCTTCTTCTCCTTTGGCCGTGAAAATGCAACATGTCGCGATATCGCGACACTTTTCTCCTTTGGCCATGAAAATGCAACATGTCGCGATATCGCGACACTTTTCTCCTTTGGCCATGAAAATGCAACATGTCGCGATATCGCGACACTTTTTCCTCCTTTGGCCATGAAAAAGCAACATGTCACGATATCGTGACACTTTTTCTCCTTGGGCAGCGACGTTGCAACATGTCGCGAAATCGTGACACCTTTTCCTCCTTTGGCCGTGACGAAGCAACATGTCACGATATCGCGACACTTTTTCTCTCTTGGCCGCGATGTTGCAACATGTCGCGATATCGTGACACTTTTTCTCTTTCGGCCGCGATGAAGCAACATGTCACGATATCATGACACTTTTTCTCTTTCGGCCACGATGAAGCAACATGTCGCGATATCGTGACACTTTTTCTCTCTTGGCCGTGATGTAGCAACATGTCGCGATATCGCGACACTTTTTCTCTTTCGACCGCGATGAAGCAACATGTCGCGATATCGTGACACTTTTTCTCTTTCGGCCGCGACGAAGCAACATGTCGCGATATCGTGACACTTTTCTCCTTTGGCCACGATGAAGCAACATGTCACGATATCGTGACACCTTTTCTCCTTTGGCCACGAAAATGCAACATGTCGCGATATCGCGACACCTTTTCTCCTTTGGCCGCGAAAATGCAACATGTCGCGATATCGCGACACCTTTTCTCCTTTGGCCATGAAAATGCAACATGTCACGATATCGCGACACCTTTTCTCCTTTGGCCATGAAAATGCAACATGTCGCGATATCGTGACACCTTTTCTCCCTTGGCCGCGAAAATGCAACATGTCACGATATCGTGACACCTTTCCTCCCTTGGCTGCGACGAAGCAACATGTCACGATATCGCGACACCTTTCCTCCCTTGGCCGTGACAAAGCAACATGTCACGATATCGTGACACCTTTCCTCCCTTGGCCGCGACGAAGCAACATGTCACGATATCATGACACCTTTCCTCCCTTGGCCGCGACGAAGCAACATGTCACGAAATCGTGACACCTTTCCTCCCTTGGCCGCGATGAAGCAACATGTCACGAAATCATGACACCTTTCCTCCCTTGGCCGCGACGAAGCAACATGTCACGAAATCGTGACACCTTTCCTCCCTTGGCCGTGACGAAGCAACATGTCACGAAATCGTGACACCTTTCCTCCCTTGGCCGCGACGAAGCAACATGTCGCGATATCGTGACAACTTTCCTCCCTTGGCCGCGATGAAGCAACATGTCGTGATATCGTGACAACTTTCCTCCCTTGGCCGCGATGAAGCAACATGTCGCGATATCGTGACACCTTTCCTCCAATGACCGCGATGGTGCAACATGTCGCGATATCGTGACACCTTTCCTCCCTTGGCCGCGATGAAGCAACATGTCGCGATATCGTGACACCTTTCCTCCCTTGGCCGTGATGAAGCAACATGTCATGATATCGTGACACCTTTCCTCCCTTTGCTTTTTCTTTGATCATTAGCTCAAGGACCTTTCAAGACCCTGCCTAATCACCTCATCCTCAATAGCCATGTCACTGTGCAACTGAACCCCTACCTCCTTCTCAGCACCCATCTTAGCCAAGAAGTCGACCGCTTTGTTTAAATCTCTACTCACATAAACTAGAATCACATCATCTAATTCCCTCCATAATTCCTTAATTTGAGTGACAAGAATCCTCAACCTCCATGCTTTCAAAGCAAAGTTCCTCATGCAATCTAGAGCTCCAACCATTATTTGAGAATCTGATTCAAGTATTATCCTCCTGTGGCCCTGTTTAACTGCCCAAATAGAAGCAGATTTGATAGCTATGGCTTCTGCTTCATTGTTTGTGGCTCTTCCCAAGCCTTGCAGTTCCCAATAGAGCACTGTTCCAACATGATTTCGGCAAACCACTCCAATTTTGGCTCTACCCGGATTGCCTTTTGCAGCTCCATCAGTATTAATTTTAATCCAACCTTCTGGGGGTGGTTTCCAACTAGCTCTATCCTATCCCTCTTGCACTTCAACTCCCTCTTCCATTGCCCCAATAACAACTTGAGTTTCCTCTTTAGCATAGACAGCCACAGTTTCTGTGACTTTGCTCCAAATGACCTGCCAAACTCCATCTAACGAAGAAAAAGTTTCTCTAAAAATTCTAGCATTTCTCTCCAACCACACTTGCCACCAAATAAAGTTTAATCCAAGCTCCCAACCAATACGAAGAGCTTTAGATTTAAATCTACCCCTCTTCCATCTTTCCCAGATATTAATCCGATTCAAGTCACCATTAACTTGAATTTTATAATATGAAAACCATCTCTTCCAAATCTGGCGCGTGAAAGGGCACTCAAACATCAAGTGATCAGTTGTTTCCTCGCTCTTGTAGCATAAGACACATTGAGAAGGACCGATGATTCCTTTACATCTGAGATTATCAAAAGTGAGAATTCCATTGTGCATGAACTGCCAGGCAAAAAAGTTTACTTTCAGCCAACCTTTGGAATGCCAAATCTTTCTCCAATCCTCAACCTGATAAGTATGAGGGGGAGGCTCTGGAAGGATCTTGTCATATCCGTCCTTCATTGTGTAGACACCAAGGCTCCCATAGCCCCAAGCTAATTCATCCTCCTCGTCTCTACCTGTGAGAAATCTTTCTGTCAAGATTTTAGTCATGATGGGTGCCAAATCCGGAGGGATTGAAATTGGCCACTCATCCAACTTCTTGAACTGCTTAAACTTATACTCCCCCAGATGACTAGTGGTGAAATAACTTTCAATTTGGACCCATCCCTTGGTTTCAATGGCTGCTTTTATTGGTTGCAATTCAAGAAATTCAACAATGATAGGTGGGTATTGATCCCATGAATCTGTCCAAAAACGTGCCTTCTCCCCTCTCCCCACTTTCCAAAATAATCGATCTTTTACTACCTGAGATCCTAACTTGAGAGCCCTGCCACACTAAGGATCTAGTACCATCCAAAGGGAAATGACCCACCTCATTTGGGTTAACATGTCCCAGATATTTACTAGTTAGGATTCTACTGAATAAGGAAGTTGGTTGGGAAATCCACCTCCAATAAAGCTTTCCAGCCAAAGCTTTATTATTTATCTTGGATCTTCTCAGTCCCAAACCTCCTTTTACCTTGGGCTGGGTTACTTTGTCCCAACCTACTAAGGCCCATTTCCTCTCTCCTTTTACTCCTTCCCATAAAAATTTTCTAGCCATCTTGTCCAACTCTTTCCATATAGTATGTGGGGCAGCCAAGATAGAGAATTTATAAATTGGCATGGCCTGAATGATTGACTATAAAAAAGTTAATCTACCCCCATAGCTTAACCATTTGTGAGACCAATGATTAATTCTATCCTTGATACAATCCAAAAGATTCCTCCAGATATCTATTTTTAGTTTTTTAAAGTGCAAAGGGACCCCCAAGTAAACCACTGGGAGAGAAGTCCTTGTGAATCCCAAGATCTCTAAAACTCTGTCCTGAAGCCTTTGATCAAGATTGAAAAAGACCACTTTGGATTTTTTATCATTGATGACTTGGTTTGTAGCCCTAAGGTAGACACTAAGAGTATCTCTGATCATTCTTGCTTCCCTGAAGCTGGCCACTCCCACCAATCCAGTATCATCCACAAACTGTAGGTGAGTCAAAACTTCCTCACCCACCTTGATACCTGTTAGCAAACCTTGTTGTCTTCTCCTCAAGAAAAGTCTGCCTAGTCCTTCAGCCAATATGAGAAAAATATAGGGAGAGCAAGGATCCCCTTGACGAAGGCCTCGAGTGGCTCCAAATGGTTGCGAGGGAAGACCCTTGATTAACACTGAGTATGTCGGAGTAGAGACACAACTCATGACCCATTCTATCCAATCCTGAGAGAAACCAAAGGCTGCCATCATCTTTGCCAAGAAGCTCCACTCCACCCTATCATAAGCCTTTGACATATCTAATTTTATGAACATTCCTTTATTACCAGATGTTTGCATTGAATGGATTGCCTCCTGAGCTAGAACCACCCCATCCAGGATCTGCCTACCCTCTACAAAACCCCCTTGCTCGGAGGAGATAATGTTATGTAAAAGAGGTTTTAGCCGCTCAGCCATTACCTTTGTGATTATTTTATATATCACATTGCATAAGGCAATAGGTCTATAATCTGAAATATGTACCCCCTCCTCCCCTTTTGGAATTAAGGTAATGAAAGTATGATTTAGTGCTTTAAGCATTCTTTTACTACCTCTGGACTCCTCTATAACAACCATTACATCCTCCTCCAAGTTATCCCAAAAGGCCTAAAAAACTCAATTGGAAAGCCATCTGGACCTGGAGTTTTTTCGGTGCTCATTCCAAAGACCACATTCTTCAGTTCCTCTCTATCAATGGGTTTAAGAAGGGTCTGATTTTCTTCTTCAGAGATAACGGAAGGTATGACAACAATAACGTCGTTTTGAGCCTCTTCATCTTGCACCATACTTTCCTTAAAAAGTTTAGAAAAATAATCCATTGAATGGGAATGCATACCTGGAAGTGTATCAAAGGAGTGCCCATTCTCATCTTGAAGAGCTTCCATGTTATTCATCTGTCTCCTAGCACAAGCAGTCCGATGGAAAAATTTGGTATTTCTATCACCTTCTAATAACCAAGTGGTTCTTGCTCTCTGTTTCCAATAGGTCTCCTCTTGGTTGTCAATGTCCTCAACCGCTTTACGCAAGGCATCATCCTCGGCTTTGAGCTGCTCTGTAATTGTTCCTTCCCTAAAGTGTTTTTGAACCTCATCCCATCTGGCCACCAAAGGAGCTCTTTGGACCTGGAAGTCTGTCTTGTTAGCTCGCCTCCAATGTTTCTAGTTGAGCTTTGACATAATGAAGTTGTTTGTGGAATCTAAACATTGTTGTCCCATATGTTGGGCGGCCTTCTTCCCACCACTGTGGAATTTTCTTTCGAAGTTCCTCTTTTTGTAACCAAAAATTCTCAAATTTAAATGGTTTGTGATGCTGCCCTGTCTTAGTCCCTCCTTCCAACAAAATGGGAAAGTGATCTGAAACTGGACCTTCCAAAATCTGAAATTTTGTATTCCATTTTACAAATGCCTCCTCTGAAACCAAAAAATGGTCTAACTTTACCTTCCTGCTATGTGGCTCCCTCCTCTTATTAGTCCAAGTATAGTTGGTTCCAGGGCATTTAATATCCACTAAGTGTAAAGCCCAGACTTGGGCAATCATAAGTCGATCCCCTGGGTCCAAAATTGGGGTTCCCCCTTCCTGATCTCTAGAGGATAATTTAGCATTAAAATCCCCAGACAATAATCCAGTCTAAATCTTCCCTTGAGATTCTCATGTTATGCACAACTTTCCATTGAAGCCTCTGACCATCAAGGTTTTGAGTCCCATAAAAATTTGTGATTAAAACATGTTCAACTGTGACATTATTCCTAAAATGTGATGTGAGAACACCCCTCCAAGCTAGATGTTCTATTGCAGTCCATTCAAGAGAGTTCCAAAGAGTAACAATCCCCCCTGAGGCACCTTGGGCAGCCACTTCCATATGACCAACACCCCTCCAAATTTTGTTAACTGTTTTACACATAAGATCTAACGACATTTTTGTCTCCTGAATAAGCAAAAAATCTGTTTTACATTTTTCTAAGAGTCTTCGAACAGCAGATTGATGGGTTCTACTGTTTAAACCCCTAACATTCCATGATTGTATAATCATTGGTTACCTTGAGAGCAATAAGAATCTATTGGCCTCACCGATCCTCCAGTGATCAGTTTGTCTCCTTGAACTGCTAGCAATTCCTTATTTGATTTTCTACCCACTCCTTGAGAGTTGCTATTTTTTGATCTCTTTTCCACCTGAGTTATCCCTAAAGTTGGCCTTTCTCTATTCTTTTCTGCTATTCCCATGCTGACATCCTTAATTATTGGCTGCTCTTGGTTATGCACTATCAATGCCCCTGCACTCTCTGGCTGTGGTAACTCACTGAGGTCAATTACCTGCTCTATGACGGGGGGAGATGAAAGAGGAGCTTGAACGAGGATGTTATTATTTTCACTATTACCATCCACTCCTTCCATGAATTGTTCCTCTTGGTCCACTAGTGTCTTAAATATCTCATACCTATTGGCGGGCTTGAGATGGGTTTGCTCTTTACCATCTTTTTTCTTTTGCCTTCTCCTTCTTTTGGGCTGTTCAAAACCATCTCTCTGAGCTTCTTTACCCTGAGAAGTATTGGTTGGTTCTTTGTTTATTGTTGCCTTACCCTCCTTAGGAAGATTTGACATTCCTAGAGGAGCCTCCATTTTTGTGTTCATATTATTTGGGCAAAATCGGGCCAAATGCCCGTATTTGTGGCAAACTCTGCATCTAAAGGGCAGAGCCTCATAATCCAACTGTTGAATCCAAGATAGTCCTGCAAGTTCAAGTTCCACCTCTACCGGTAGAGGCTGGCTAAGATCCATTTCCATGCATATTCTTGCATAAACAGCTGTGTTCCCTTCTATTGTGTCTTTGGAGACACCCAAATGTCTTCCAAGGGAATTATCGATCATCTCCAAAACCTGCTCACTCCAAAACTCCATTGGAAGTGCATACAAACGGATCCAAACCGGGACAACAGTGGGTTCAATTCGAGGATCGAATCCCACTCTCCAGGGTTGAACAAATAATCCTGTCGGACCATGATTCCTCTTTTCTGATTCGAAAGCCCTATTTCTATCGGCCAGAGAAGAAAAACTAACAATAAAATACCCATTGCTAATAAACCATAAAGAGTACTCACCATGAGGCTCCCAGTTTTGTCGGACCCAGGAGTGCAAAAAATTTAGGGTAGGGCGAATACCCATGAATTTATAGATCAAGTCGTGATTGGCTCTGTATAAGACTATTTCTTCGACCATCCTTGGCTCAATGACAATCTTGGGCCTTGATTCGGACTGTGGCAGGCATCCATTAACTCGATGCGCTGTTGATCTGTTCCCAGCAGCCGTGAAGAGCATTTTAAATGCAGTTCTTTGAGCTTCGTCAGTCTTGGATGGAGATTTATCTTTGAACAAATCTGCATAAGAGCTATTTCTCCCTAGGAGAGGATCCGGAGAAGTCCCCATTGGACCCTCCTGGGGCAGCAATCTTGCCTTCAGATCCACAGTAACCAGAAAACACTTCGGCAACCCAACTGATGCCCTAGATTTTCCTTAGCTCCAGAAACCCTAGTTCATCGCTTCCCGCCTGCTCGCTTCCAAATGAGATTTTTCTGTTGAAAGGGATTGTTAATGATCAAAATTCATGTTTTGCAAATATTAGACTACTTTGATATTTAATTTCCCTAAGTTTTTCTTTCAAATAAAGATTGATTTCCTTTAATACTTCAACCTTAGAATATAACCTTATAACTCCCTTTTTAATGAAAGCAAATTAGATAGGGGAAATTTTACCTTAATAAAGCTTTGCACCTTTATGAAATCGGATGTGTATGGTTGTAATTTGTCCTTCTTGGGCATTGTGAGTAATGATAGATTCTTCAACGTGCTCCTTGGCTTCAATGCTCTTCTTTAATGCTTCCCTTGACCTGTTTGACCGAGAGTACTTCTCTTTGCTGCTTTTGAATGCTCCCAAATGCTACGTTCTCCCTGGTCCAAGGTGCCTTTAATAGGTGGTCAATATTTTGATGAGTGACAAGTGTCACAATGGTTTTATTCAATGCTCCAAGGATGCTTTGGACATTTGGTGGAGTCACCAACTCTGTTCTAACACCTGTTACAAGTGTCACCTTTGCTTGGGATATTTTTATTCCCTCTTTGTGCGCTGTCCAAGTGGCTTCTCTGCTTCAACGTATGTGAGGCCTCTTACTGTAATGCTTCTAGCTGAAAGTAACTCCTCTTCCGCATGGAATATGGGTGCAAAAACAATGTTGTAACATCTCCTTTCACATGTGTGAAATTCAACGTTCCTTTGTGGGCATTTTTTAGGGTTCTTTTGGAGAATGACAAGTGGCACCTTCTTTCCTTTGCATGCCCTTGTCTTATCAATACCTTCTTGCAAGCCCTTCAATGTATTTTTCCACCTTGTTCTTTGTTGTACTTCATTGGTGTTGAGATGTTTCCAACCAAGCAATGCTTATGGTGGAGCTTTGGTGGCTCTTGAATGGAGTTCGAATGGCAGTGCTTTGGTGGAGACTTCTTGATGCTCCACTGATGGTATTGAATGCTCCTTGATTGGACGTATGATTCCAATTTGCTTGCTTTGATTTCCCTTGCTTATATGCTGCTTGATTTCTCCCTTTCTTTGTGCCTTGTCTTTTGTAGGTTCGGTCATCCAAGATATGAAGAATATGAGCCTTCTTGAGTGGCTCTTTTGCTATGCTTGGGAGAATGCTAGCGTTCGACCACCTTTGGCTGGTTTACCCTATGGATATTGTGCCTTTGAGGCACCTTCAAATCTGCCCTCTTTCCTACATAGAACGAATTAGAGAAGTGCAATACAATGTAACAATATTTGTAAATAAGATGCCTTTATTGCACCCTTTCTTGCACTCCTTTTTGCAGGTCTGATTTTCTGGTTTTTATGGCAGAATTTTTGAATGCAATGTAGGGGTTTTGAGGTTGTCTCTTTGATTAGACACCTTCCCATTTTTGCTTGGATATTTTGATGACAAATCCAAGCTTAGATAGAAGTAGATAGAAGCTCCTTATTTGATGCAATTTTCTGCACTTTTCTCCTTGCAACTAACCCTGTAATGCTTTGGATTTGAGACTCACCAAGTCTCAATATTTGAAGCTTCTATTTCTGATTTTGGTTAGTTGTCTTCTTCTCCAAGTTTTGGAGGATTCTAACCTATTTTGGTGGCTTCACTTGGCCACTATGTGTTGCAGATTTTTGTGCACTAATAGTGTCTTTAGACACTTTGACAAATTCTGATTTTGTGCCTTTCTCAGGAACACAAACACTAAGCCTTTTGAGAGTAATATAGTAGTGCAAATGAACCCACTAATATGCACTAACAATCACACCTTATCACTCCAATAAAATCTCAAAATAACTTATAAGTGCACTTAATCAATTTACTGCAACTAATCAAGAATAATCTGAAATGAATCTTCAAGAGTTATTCTGCAATTTCACTACAATTAATATTGTAGGACTTAGTCTTCTTTTTCTTTTTCCAAAGTAGATGATAGGTAGTTGATAGATGTAATTCTAAAATCTAATCAACTCCTAACTAATGTGCAAATGAACCTTAAAAGGAACTTTTCTCTTTTTGCACTTTTGAAGACTGTAATCCAATTTTCCTTCTTGCAACTTTAATCCAAATTAAGGTGCTTTAACAAATCTGATAAGTAATCCAATTAATGAATCTACTTGCACCAATAGTTGCTTACCTTTTTTTGAAAGCTTTTGTAGAGGATGTAGATCTTGGTGTCTAAGATCACCAAGTTGCTGCCTTGAGTAAGATCTTGCAGCTCTTTGTAGACTGTCCTAAACAGCTCCTTCACCAAAATATGGTCTCAAACTTTCTTTCACGAGCCTAGGATTTGGTGGCTTGTTCTCCTCTTGTAGTCTCCTCCTTTTTGCTGTAGATTTTTAGAAGTCTTTATCTCAGCAAATAATGCCTTCTTGTTGTGAGAGGTAATCTTCAAATCTCCTAGATTTGGTAGGCTTCTTCTATCTTCAAGTCTTCTTGTCGAATTCTGACTTCAAGCAGGATCTTCTTCTCAAGATTCTAAATGTCTTGAGGTCTTCTGAGATTTGGCACTCCTTGCCAAATTCTTCTTCTTCTTTTGGGCTTGTTTTCGGATGGTGATAATTGTCCCAAATCTTTCACTATCTTCTGTAGTGAATTTCTCCAATGAGTTCTCCTTTGATGATTTCTTCAGTAAGGCTCTCCAAGCCTTTTACTGGATGCTCGTTGAGACCTCCCCAAGGTCTTTGATCTTGCAGCTTCTTCTGGTCTTCCTTGAGACCTTTTCTTCAACCTTCTGCTCCTAGAAGTGTTGGTGGTGAGATCTTCTTCTGGATCTCTGATTCTGCTACTTCTGGATTCGAGTAGGACTCTCCTAGTCCTTCTTCCAAGACTGGAAGTTCTTCAATGAGATCTTCTCCTGATCTCTTTACCTTCAATTTTGCTTCAGGTGCTGGATTGATTCTGAAGAAGATACTCTTCCTAACTTTCTTGTAGGAAGTTTCCCAACTCACTGAATCTCCTTTCCCTGCAACAAAGTATTAGTACTGAAATCTTAATCTGCTTCTAAATCAGATACTCTCTTCTAGAGTCTTCTTCAGGATCAAGGCTTTTGTGGCCTTTTTTTAGTATCAAGGCTTCTGTGGCCTTTTCTTCAGTATCAAGGCTTTTGTGGCCTTTTCTTCAGTATCAAGGCTTTTGTGGCCTTTTCTTCAATATCAAGGCTTCTATGGCCTTTTCTTCTAGATCAAGGCTTCTATGGCCTTTTCTTCTAGATCAAGGCTTCTATGGCCTTTTCTTCTAGATCAAGGCTTCTATGGCCTTTTCTTCTTCTATGAAGTTCTCAATCTAGCAATGGAGATCTTCAGTCTCCTAACTTCACCATGACTCTTCTCCAGAAGTCTTCTTCCATAGTATTCTTTTCTTGCACAAGGAACTAATCTCTACACTATGAAGGCATGTCGACCTTCGGGCAACGAAGTTGAAGTCTCCTAGCTTTCTATTGTAGGAGGAGTCCCAATCATCTGAGAATTAATTTTCTACAACAAAAGAAACTTTGGGCAATAGTTAACAAATTCTAGATATCCTGAATGATCTTCACTAGATGATTTGTCAATCTAGTGGATTGAATGTTGAGTCCTAGTCTTCACGAGTTTTTCCTACAACTCTGTGGAAAGACTCTAGTCAAATGTAATCTCAGTATTTTTGGAACTAAGATTTCTTTCAGTCCTCACTTGTGGCTCTCCCTAATTCTACCACCTAGACTCTTCTGAGAGTTTTTTATAGTGGCTGGTCCAACAGTGCATCAAGTTGACAAAAAACTTAGGCTCAATGATAATGGTGGTTTTCCTATTGATCTACTATGGCTAGATCTACCGTGGCTTTGATACCACTATTAGATTTTGATGCAGTATGCAATGGGAGATAGCAATCACAAGATGCAGAATAATATGAAAGAAAGTAAATCTACGAGATGACTAAAATATGCTATAAATAGAAATGATGAAAATGAATACAATGTAGCTATGGAGGAAATGGACACTCCATGAACAAAGCTACTGAACTACATTGCACCCATCACCAATATATGGTGATGTACACAACACTATGCTACTACCTATGAATATGCTCTGAGCTTCTATATCCTACTTGTTACAATGAGGCCCTTTTTATATAGGAAGATAGGTTCCTTGGCCAACACTCTACCTAGTTGTGCAAGGGACAACTTGCACATATACAACTTGCACATTGACACTTGTGCATTTATTACATTGCATGAAGTAACTAGATAACTTCCCCCTAAAGTAATCTAATGTCCTAAGTATGTACCTAGGAAGGTACATTTACATGACCCAAATGATGTAATATAATCTATTTCTAACATTTTCTAGCTCTTTTCCTCAAATACTTCTAGTTCATTTTCTTGCAAAACTCCAATAATCATGTCCCTTTTGAAAATAAACTCACCATCATCCAATTGTTCATCTCTCATTCCAATTAACAATTTCATCTTTGTCTAGCTTATAGAAAAATAATTACAAGGTCCATTTTCAATACTTATAATATTACCATCCTTGGGTACTTTCATATGAGTATAGTTCATTAGGTATCCATCCCCATACAATTTTATTGTCCATTATAGTGATAATAACATTCAAAAATATGGAGGGAGATATATTACAATCATTTCTTAAACCACTATGAGCTCTAGGTATTTAGCTATTGTCATAATTAGGTATTTTAGAACCTCAACAACATTCACTCTTGTCCAGTCTATTTGGATTTAACGTTTGGTAATTTTAGCATAGGGGAGACCCATCTCTTCACATATAGCTTTAGACATGATAGTAACTATTGGTCCTACATCCACTATGAAGTCATATAATAGGTATCTTTCAATTTTTAATGTAATGTAGAATTGTGGAAACTTCATTGTTTTTAGTTTTGGAGTGTTTAAAATTTCATCCATGTTCACTTAGATATTTTAACAAATCCTTAGCTATTAAATTTTGCCATTCAATTGGGTTTGGTTGAGCCTATTTTTGCAAATTCAGTTTGCCTTAGCATAGCCCCACTCTTGCTCCTTTAGAGCTTCTTGTAATAAGTCTCTTTGGACCAACAAAGATATTGCTTCAAGCATATTTAACTTTGTAGACATTTTTCATAGTTCATCTACAATATTGAACTTTAACTTAGTACCATTATTATCACTATGTGGAACAAATATTTTGAACTGCCTTGTAGCAATAGCCCAATATTCACTAGTCAAAGATGGATATTTTAAATTCTTTTTAACTATTTTTGTAATGTATCCCACTCATCCTGGTTGTTCAACTCTTTAGATATTGTTTCTTCACTATTGACCCACTTACTTTCAAAGTATCTACTTGTTGACTCTATGTTAGTGTGTCTCATTACTCATTGTTTTGTATAGTAGACTGAGCTAAAGATCCTGGTCCTTTATTCTTGATATGTAATAGTGACATCCTCTTCTTAATATGGTGGTACCTATGCCCACCTCAAGTTTTTTATAGGACTGCTTGGAATATTGATGATTGGGGTTGCTTTATTATTGTTTTTCCTTTACTTCACATGGTAACTCCCTATTTTTAGTTTATCAACATTATCTATTCCTCAAAAGGAAAAGCAACCTCATCTTCAAGTATCTCAAAAATTATGAGAAGTTTATTATTTGCATTGGGCACTATTGGAACTAACAGTTGTGCCATCATTGACTAATCTACCATAGGTTGATTTACTAGTGGTTTACCATTGGTGGCTAAATTGTCATTGGTCATCCTACCATTGTTGCATATTGTACATGGCATTGCTAATTATATATCATCATTTGAGCATTATGGATAACTATTGCACACTACATTGGATTATGCTGAATATTACAAGTAAAACACCAAAGTGTGTTTATCTCATAGTTAATAGTCACCATATTGTTTTACACTCGATTAGTTGTTTGATTACCTAGCTACAAGGGACTTGATCTTTGATGACATATGGGGTCTCTTTTTTTATTCCTAGTTTGTTATCATTCATTATTTTATCTTATTTTTGTAATCCGTTAGTTGGCTATATTTCTTATGACCTCAATTAGCTCATTCATGTTTTTAATACTTGGATTTCCACTCCCTTAAGTTGTATGGTTTGATTCTGGTATGCTAGAATAGTAGGCATGCTTGATAACTATGGTAGGGTGAGTAACGTCAACAATTGTGATTGGAATGTGATGGTATTCGAAGCACTCTAACCTAGAAAGGTTACCGGATAAAGAGTGTTGATCTAAGGATACACCGTGTATTATATGGTAACGTTGTGAATTGAGGAGTTGCAAGTTGGTGTTTCAATAGGTTTGTGTTGATAATATACATTCAAAATTGTTGAATTAATGATAAAGAATATTATGTAGATTGATTTTGGGGTTGTACCAATTATGTTGTGTAAGTCATTGGTGGAACAGGTGGCAATTTTTCCACTTGAATCAATACATGTTCCATGCATATTGCCTCTTCAAATGCCCTAGATAGCATAAAATGTTGGCATTTTGGACCACCATAGCCAAATCTGACTGGATTCCTCTTATATATTATACCAATGTTTGCCCATCTATAGGCCTAATGTTCAAAGGTATAATTTGAAAATTTCTCTTGAATCTCATACCATAATAATGAATATTCTCATCTAGATGCCTCTGGATAACGTTTAGTTGGAACAATATTGAATATGCATTTCTAGGGTTGTCAAACCTCTTCATAAAAGGCTCAACAATCGAGGCTCAGTTAGCAACTAAAATTTTTGACAAGCTTAAGTACCATACCATAGCTTTGTCCATTAATAAAAACACCAGTAACCACACAATAACTTCTTGAATTAGGTGGATTTACCTTAGAGTTGATAGTTCGTTACAATCTAACATGGTCTTATTGCCATTGCATCGAAGGTCGAGAGGCATTTCATTGCAACAGTTGGAATTGGGAGTAAACCATCAAATTTAGGGAACCTTGGTACATCCAATCCAAGAGTTGATTTTGTGGTCTTTCCTATATTTTCATTTGATAAAACTGAGGTCTCTGTTGACACATTACATACTATACCTAATACTATGGTGGACTCATACATGCCTATTGTTAAGGAGTATATTGAACCATTCATTGACTAGGCATAACTTGAGGATTTTGAGCAATCATCAGTTATGATTGTTGCACATTTTATTGCATGTTTTGAAGGATAAATTGTTGGTTTTGTACTAGGTGTTGATTTAGATATACATGTTGTGGATTGGGATTCTACATCATTGTGGGTTAGATATATTTTGTGGATTTTGAGGATTTGGACAATACTATAGAGCTAGATGGATTTTGGGTTTTGATGAAGTTGTATACCTGGGGGTATTAGTTGATTTTGGGTAGTGCCTTGTACCATTAGATCCACTTGCCAACTCTACATGATTTTTTAATTTTGTTATGGATTTTGTAAACAGATTGATTTTGCATGGCATTTGTCTTTAATGACCTTGTTATGCCCATCCCACAATCTAGTTTGATGGATTGTGTGGGCCTTGCATCCTAGGTTGACTTTGCAATGAAAGAAATATAGTTGAGTAATCATAACAAGATTAGTGTTCATCCAATGAAAGCATTTGAAAGTGACCAAACATCATTGTATAACCTACAATAAAAAAAGAAAGGACTACCAGAAAGGTCACAGGGCAGAGCCACAAGCACTGTGTAATTACAAATCAAGAAATCAAAAGACATATTGGATTCACAAAGGTCATGCATAGTCTTTCCATTAATTATTGTCTAATATCAATATACGATTCTTTATCACAAAATTTAGCTCTATTACGCAAAAAATGACCAAAGAGCCCTTACAAATGAGCTACTAGCTCTTCTTTATAGCAAAAGTATCACCTAAAATTTACTTGAACTAAAATATTTAAACTCTGTGTAAATCTCTAACTTACCAACATCTTTTAGAAAAATTGATGCTTATCTAATCATTATTGACTCAAACTTATTCTACGACTTTAGTTGCCTTCACTGTGACAAGGTTTGAGTTTGAATTCAGCAAGGTTGAAATTCAAAAGATATTCAACATTTGCTGAAATTTTGTGTCTTGGGTACTAGTTGATTTTGGATAGTGCCTTGTACCATTAGATCCCTTTAACCCCACATGATTTTCTGATTTTGTTATGGATTTTGTAAAACCATTTTATTTTGCATGGCATTTGGCTTTATTGACCTTGTTGTGCTCATCCCACAATCTAGTTTGATGGGTTGTGTGGGTCTTACATCCCAAGTTGACTTTGCAATGAAAGAAATGTAATCGGTTGACTATAACAAGATTAGTGTTCATCCAATAAAAACACTCATAAGTGACCAGATAACATCAATATGATTGAATCCATGTATAACTTGCAATAACGAAAGGACTACTAGAAAGGTAACAGGGCAAAACCACAAGCACTATGCAATTAAAAATAAAGAAATCAAAGGACATATTGGATTCATAAAGGTCATGCACAATCTTTCCATTAATTGTTATATACTTTTGATATACAATTCTTTATCATAAAATTTAGTTAAAAATGACCAAGGGATCCTTACAAATGAGCTACTAGCTCTTATTTATAGCAAAAGTTTCACCGAAAATTCACTTGAAATAAAATATTTAACTCCTAGTAACTTACCAACATCTTTTAGCAAAATTGATGTTATCTAATCACAATTGATTCTACATGACTTTAGTTGCCTCCACTGTGATAATGTTTGAGTTCAAATTCAGCAAGGTTGACATTCGAAAGATATTTGACATTTAACGAAGTTGTATACTTGTGGGTATTAGTTGATTTTGGGTAGTGCCTTGTACCATTAAATCCCCTTGCCGACTCTACATAAATTTCTAATTTTGTTATGGATTTTGTAAAACCATTTGATTTTGTATGCCATTGGGCTTTATTGAACTTGTGTCCATCCTACAGTCTAGTTTGATGGGTTGTGTGGGCCTTGCATCCCCAGTTGACTTTACAATGAAATAAATACAATCGGGTGACCATAAGAAGATTAGTGTTCATCTAATGAAAGCATTCGAAAGTGACCAAATAACATCAATGTGATTGAATCCGCGTATAGCCTGCAATAATGAAATAAAGAACTACTAGAAAGGTCGCAAGGCAAAGCCACAAGCGCTATGCAATCACAAATCAAGAAATCAAAGGACATATTGGATTCATAAAGGTCATGCACAATCTTTCCATTAATTGTTGTATAATATCAATACATGATTCTTTATCAAAAAATTTAGCTCTATTACCCCAAAAAGGACGAAAGGATCCTTACAAATGACCTACTAGCTCTTATTTTTAGCAAAAGTTTTGCCTAAAATTCACTTAAATATTTAGTCCTATTAAATCTCTAACTTACCTACATCTTTTAGTAAAATTGGTGCTTAGCTAATCATAATTGACTCTAAAACTTATTTTGTGTGACTTTAGTTGCCTCCAATGTGACAAGATTTGAGTTCAAATCCAACAAGGTTGAAATGCGAAAGATGTTCAAGGAAGGAGAAAAATCGAAATAAAATTTTACATAAAATTTGATGAATATAAATTTATCATCTCATAAATTTCATAGAGATATTGTTGGAAATGTTTGATAAGTTCTCCAATTTAAAGCTTTATGATTTTAAATGTGTATATGTGCAAGTGCAAAAGTTGCATGAAGACATCTGAACAAAAAAAAAATAGGATTTTATGTGGAACATTTGGATTATCTCCTAATTTTTAACAAATTTATTCAAATGTCCATCAAAATTGATGATTTACAAGCTTCATCCCTAAACTTCAGCTAGTTCTTAACACAAGTTGCCTCTATATCTCTGCTATTGCCACTTGGGGACAAAAATGTCACTTTTCAAACCATTATCTCAAATTCCATGTTCCTTTTTCTGACTTCCTACCTTAGGTAGGGTTTGCCCCCTATGATGACAACAATTTGCTTCTTAGGTGATGAGTGAATCGGTCTCTCATACGCTCCATCTGGAACAAATTGGCCTTTTACGAACAGATCACACTTATCACCACTTGACCAAAATTGGGAATCTTGTCAAGTCTTTCTTTGTATTAGGCTGGTTCAGGGGTTACAAAATTTCATTTTTCTTCTATTTATATGGCCGCTTCTCTCTGCTCAGATGTAATGTAGTAGTATAGATACTACACTAATTATTTTAAATTGTTGGTATTTGTTCCAAATTATATGACAAAATTTATAACTGAATTAGAGAATATTGAGTAGTGCAATACGACCCCTTCAATTTCAACGTATTTGTTAGATTTTGTTCAATTTTACAATACTAAAGAGTTTGTTCTTCCTGGTACATCTCATTAATAACATCACAATCTGAGTTTGCCAAACACCCATTACTGCTTGGATCCATTAAGAAGACCATATAAAACAGATTGAAATATTGTTATGCACCATATAGCCCTTCAATTTAAAAGGAGGGCCATGTATTGAGTGGTTATTAATCAAATAATAATGCATCTACTAGATTTTGATCAGTTTTAAAATATCATAGTTTGTTCACGCAGATTATATCCCATTTCTAACATCAAAAGATGAGTTTGTTAGTTATCATTGCTACTTGTATTCATTAGTGCGAACAGTTACTATTCCTGGCACTAAAAAAATCACATAAAACAAATTACAAAAAACTGTCCTTGCTATTTAACCCAATCATGATCAAATACCTACGTAGCATGCTTGCTAATATCCTGAAGCATATGACATCCACTTGGACAAACTTTCATGACTATTGATGAAAAAGAGTTTGCATATAGAAATTGTAGTGAACCATAACCATTTAGTGCTGCACAGAAAGGAATGCCACTCACTAGGATGGATGAATGTAAATAGTATAGTATGATTTTTAAATTAGCCTTACTGTAATATTCATGTGGTTATTGAATTAGCCTTCCTAATTATTCCCTAATTGCCTTTTAAACTAATAAAAATTATTTGCCATTAATCATGCCTATTAGAAAGGGTAGACACCAAAAATGAGTCGGTAAATCAACTCCCACCTCAACCATTTGAGCCAACTGCAAAATGTGATAAGTTTTAAGCATCACTAAATTGCGAAATTTAATAAATAGATCCAAAAATCTAATAAGTTTAAGGATCACTAAATTGCCAACTTTGATAAATAAATCCAACATTTGATATGAACAATTAACTAAAATGTTTAGAAATTGCTTGTAAAAAGCAAATTAAATTCAGTATGAAAGTACCACAACTTAGACAAATCAAACCATTGATGTGCCTATTCTTTAGGCTTAAACAACTGTCAGCATACACAATAAACATCTTCTATAAGAAAATAAATTTAAGCATGACTTCCTTGGAAATTAAAATGGTTGGTCAACAGATGATAGATACCCTCCACAGACGCCAAAACTTGTCCAGCCACATTTCATACAGCCAAGAGGTGTGTTGGCTTGGCTGTGACCTAATATCACCTAAGTTACCATTTTACTTTTACAAACTACAAAGATGTTCTTGCTAATTACCTGAAGGACCTTTGTTAACAAAGGCAGGACAGCATATAACTGTTCTCTTTTTCCTTCAACCGCTCGCTAAAAATAAACATTTGATCACTGATATGCCATATATAGGGCACACATACAAACAATGCAGTTACTTGGTTCCACCAAATACTAGCTGGAGGGTGGTCTATATAGGATGAAATAAACTCATGTACAGAAAGACAGGATCATGGTGTTTCTTCTACAATATATCAAGGAATCCCTCTATTATTACAATTACAAGCTGAGATTAATACAAATATGACAAAGTAAAATTATGCAGATAATGCATCTACATGTAGACATGCTGCAAAACATACACTGGAAACGTCAACTGTTAACTCACTGCAGAGAATCACCATCCACCTGATTTTTCTTTTTGGTGAAAATACCTCCAATATTTGGAATCAGCTGCTTTTTCTTCTTAAGTGTAAAAGATCTATCAACAGGATGAACATGGTCCACTTTTTCAGGGGATCCAATTTTGATGTTAAGCACCTTACCAAGTGGCTCAGAATGCACAGATCTACCTTCTACAAATGACCTTGAAATATTATTTTTCCCATTGTTTGCATAATCTTGTGCAGCTTCCAAAAGTGCCGCCCTTTTCCGCTGCTCTCGCTCTCTCCATTTTCTAAGTTCACCCTCAACTGCTCTCTTGGCTGCTTCTGCCATCTCTGCTTTATGCAATGCTTGTTCAGATGCTGACTTAGTTTCTTCAATCTCTCTAGTTGCAGCTTCTAGTTTCATCAATAATTCCTGTTCAGCTGCTTTTATAGCATCAACTTGAGCAACCGAAGCAGCAACCTTCATTTTAGCAAGCTCATCGGCTTCTGCAACCTTCCTGTTTAAGGAATCATATTCATCTTGTGATATGGTAATCCCAGCACCAGATTCAGATGTAGAAGCACGAGCAGCAATTGTTTTCTCAGATAGAGTTTTTATTCTGCCAAGAGCTATCTCTTCAGCAGCTTTGGCAGCATCAGCTTCCTTCTGTGCAGCTTGGAATCTACTTTCAGCTATATTCAAGGCCATCTTTGCCTGTTCTGCTTCCGATTTGGCTTTTTCTGCTTCCTCTTTCATTGCTTCCACCTCCTTTCTAGCATTCTCAGTTTCTGCAGCCAGCTGTTGCAAAGCCTGAGAAAGATCAGAAGCAGCATCTTTTGCTTTTGCTTCAGCTGCAACAGCTACCACCAGTGTTGATCTGCATTTATTAAGTTCAGCATTCAAGTCTGCTGCTGCTGCTTCTGCATCTATCTCTGTCTGTTTTGTTTCTGCTATTTCCTTTCTTACCTGCTCCAGTTCCATCTTTAGCGAATCCATGGAGACTCTCAAAGCCAAGTCTTCTTGCAATGCCTTCTGCAATGTTTCTTTGGCCTCTGTAAGCTCTATAGAAAGTGATTCTAGAGACAAGCCTCCAACAGGTACTGCACTTTTTATTTTTTCAATTTCTAACTTCACCTTATTTAGTTTGTCATTAGCATTAGAAACTGCTTCTGCAACCTTTGACTGGGATTCTTTTGCCACATTTATCTCCTCCTGTAAATTTTCCACTGCAGCTACAGTGGTGGCTAACCCCCTCTCCAGATTCTTGACAGCATCAAGTTCTTCCCTAAGAGCCTCCAACTGTTTGCATGATTTTTCAACTGATGTTGCAGTCTTTTGCGATTCAGCTTTTTCAGCTAAGCTATCAGCCCGTTCCTTTTCTGCTTCAATGCAAGCCAATTTGACAAGGACAAGGGACTCATTACTTGCAGCAATCTCTTTCAACAGCTCCTCCACCCTTTTTGAATTAATTGCAGCTGCAATCATTGCATCTTCTGCCTGTTTGACTGAGAGTGCTTTTGCTTCCAAGGAAGCAGCAAGTTCTTGTTTCACTGTTCTGAGTTCCTGTTTAGCATCATCCAACTCAGACATAGTTGTAATATGCTTTTCTCTAGCAGTATAAACCTCCGCTTGCCAACCTGTAATGCTGTCCTCTGACACATTAGCATTTGCTGGTTCTAGCTCCTCTGCACGCAGCCTGGCTATTTCTGTAGCCTCACTGGCCTTTTCTTTTAATTCGTTTGTCTTCTCCAATTTTTCACTTAGATCTTGGACAACTCTTCTGGCCTCCTCCAGCTCAAGCAGAGCTTGAACCTTAGTAGCTTCTGCATTCTTCAGCTGTTCCTTGGATTTGTCCAATTCCTTTTGCACTCGATGGAGTTCTGTCTCCTTAGCTACACGCTTCTACAAACAGGAAAGAGGAATAACTCCAAAAACAATAAGCAAACAAAGCATAAACCTATATAAAATTTAACCCACGAAGAGGGGAAAAAATTGTAACGAGTTACCAATTCCTCTAGTATAATAAAAAAAAAAAACTATATAAAATTTATTACTTGAGTACATCTTGATAACAGTGGCATTGTTAATGATGTTGAAAATTACCTCCCCGACTGGAAGTTTAACCCTTTTTCCATCAGCTTTATCTCCAAAGGCTCCCTCTCCAAACAGGGTAACCGCAGCTTTGACTGACTCAAAAGGTGCTGTTGTATCTATTTCTCCCCATTCTGTTCTAATTGTTACATTATGAGAACTATTGACCCCCATGCTTCCAGGTATTTCTAGGCCTGTTGATCATATGACTTGGAGTTTAGAAAGAGAAGAACATTGAAAGCTAGGGGCAAAAGTACACTGAGCATTATTGAAGATGATGTCTCAACCTGCTACAAAAATATTTCTATAGCATGCACTCCACTCATCATAAATTCATAAATGACTGAACCCATGTCTATGCATATTACAAATGTGGTTGGTACATATCCCTTATCATTTCAGTAATGAAACTGAAGTTTCATAAAATATGCTAATGCAGAATGAAAAAGCCTTTAACTATGCTTTATTACTCTCAGCTCTATCCAACTGTGATGAGATTATTCTTCATTCACAAACTCAAGAAGCTACACTTGATATCATCACAAGAATAACTGTATGTCCAATGTTGTTCTTTTTCAAATCAACAGGACTTACTCGACCATCCATAGGAGAGACTGGGATTGAACAAACACGATAAATACAACAACATTTTAAAGAAATTTGAATATGGTCATGAAAGATGACATCACTTGTGGACTATCACCCTCACATCAAAGAAGAAAGGAACCAGCATCACATTTACAATGGTTGTCCCATCAGAACTGCAATCTTCCCAGGATTGTGCTGGAAGCAAGCATGAATCAATCCTGAGACATACTTTTGATCTCTATCATCACAGAAATAAAATCAAGCATGTTGTACACAAACTATTGGACCATTGGCCATTACTTTGTGACTGAACAAGGCTAAAACAAACAGTACATGGAGTTCTAATGATCTTGTTATGCAAGAATAATTGGTCTTCTCGACTCAATCAAGATCAACATGCATTTATTTGAATATTAGTTAATAAACAGTAATCCTTGTCAGAAAGAGGAAGAATAATGTTTGTTCAATTCCTATACTTAATGTAACTTTAGGATATAACACACATGCCAAACAGAAACTAACATATGATCATGTCACACTGTAATACTCCAACATTTCACAATTGGACTACTCAAGACAAGATGATATAAATTTAAAAGGAGGCAAGAATCTAGCTAATACAAAGTCATTATCATCCTCACATTACAAGGGTGAATTGAACTGGCTTATAAGCTATTGGACACTGGCTATAGAACCATAGAAATAATATATAAATATGCAACTTCAATGATCCATAGGCCCTCCTCAATGTGAATGTATATGGATTATGATTTACAAATCATAATCCATTTTATAGAATCAACAGAATTTTGGATGGACTACAAATGCAGATCCATCCTCAAGATACCTCCAAATAGAAATTCTAGAGGATAGTAAAATCAATATTATGCAAAGAAGAAAGACCATAACTTTGAGGTTATTATCTTTGTATTAAGTGCATCTCAAATATTTCAAAGAATAAAGGACAAGGGTCTGATATACTGTAGTTGTTTGGGGAATATATGTTTGAGGGTATCTCCAGTGAAGTCTTGTTATGCAGCTGAGAATGGCACAAATATCTTAAAGCAAGTTTCATGCAGACAAGCATGCTCCTCTCCCTCAAATGCCCTGTCCCATCATGCTTGGAGCTTCAAGGACACTAAGACGGACAAGACTACCTTACACCATCTCCCCCAGCCAGGCCCCAACAACAACCGTCCTTGGGACATCCTGGATGCGTAGGAGCCATATCGAAAACACCAAAATGCAAAACATATCCCGTTGATGCCAGACAATCCCAGCCATCTGAGGGCATTTGGGTGCCCCAAATATTGCCTGGCACCTTTGGAGGCAAATAAAAGAAAATGAAATAAATAAGTAAATAATCTTAAGTGTACACATGCGAAGTTGATGACTGCTATTGATTGTCATTTTCCTGTACTTGTCGAATTTGATTGGTAATACGTGTCATACTGAAATACTAAGCTAGGATTGACAGTTAGTGAATGTGGACCATCAGGATTGACTAATGGATTCAACTTGTAACATGCAGATTGAGTGATTATTTCTGCCCTAGTCCACCTTGTCTAGATGTTATGATGAAAATTTCTATCAAGCTGTTTTGCTAACAGGTTTTTCTGGTGTATTGCTCCTTTTCAAACAAACTTGATGATTTGCCATTTGCTCACAGTTTCTACTGTTATATGAAAGTTTGAACGGGAAATGTATTCTGCTGCTGTGCATGTATGTGCTTATGACAGAGAGTTCACTGTATGCTTATGCATCTATGGTTAAATGTTCATGTATGATGATTCAGCTTGCAAATGGAGAAGATAACTGAGCTTTGCTGTTTCTCTCACTCTCTCTTTAGTTCTTCTATAAGATTGTTTGGGAGGCAATTGTTTATCTGGTACTAAATGCAATGTACAACAAATCCACATTTATAAAGGTGTGTGTTCTGGTGAAGCTTATGATATTAAATAATTACCAAAGTGTTCAATGAATCTGTGTTAGGTACCTAAGGATATGAATGTGGGGATATAATAAAATATTGTATTATGGCATGGATCACATAAAATTATAATAATATATAACATAGTGCCATGTTATAATATTATGCACTTTGTAACTCATGGAAGGTGAACCACCACATGGGTAACCTTCTAACTCATGGAAGGTGAACCATCACATTCTTGTATAAAGAGAGATGTACCCCAAATTGTAAAAAGAAGTCATATCAAGTATTCTTTGTAAGAGTCTTGGCTCGTGGAGCGGAGATCTTGTGGAGTGATTCCTTCCTTAAGGAGTATTCTTGGTGCTGCCCTACCCCAAGGTTATTATCTATCTCTATTGTGTAGATTGTTATGGTAATTTAACTCACAAAATGCTTTATCCAGGATCAAGTATAAATCAAATATATGCCACTAATCAAAATAAAAATGAATCTCAATATTGGAATAACAACAATATCTCACAAATATAACTCAAATATATACAATATCAAAAGATTACAAGAATGATTCAGATTGATTACATTGCATGGAGATTTGTCTCCAATATATAATTTTACATGACTTTTCAATACTCTAACTATTGCTCTCCTCAAACATCCGGGAGATGCATCCTTTCATATTCCTCTCATAAAGACAAAACTCTCATCTTGCCACATATCAATGTGACTCTTCATTCTCTCTCTTGACACCTTGCACTTTCTCTCATATTGACACATACATTATATAAAATATAAATCATTCTACCAAACTAATATTTACAAGGGGGCCAAATAATGTAATACTTCCAACACCCCCTATATTACATTATTTGGTAGGAAGGCTTTTTGCCTTCATTCTCTGATTCTTCTTTCTCTTCATTCTTCAGCTCTGACTTTGGCATGGTTGGATATATGCAACCTTCATTAGGTCTTCCTTTATAAATTATTTGTGTCTGCCTCTGGATCAATGTATCTGAGTCGCCTCTAGGTCTCTACCTCTGGGTCACTACCTCTGGGTCTCTGCCTCTAGGTCACTGCCTTTGGGTCACTACCTCTGGAAAAGTGCCTCTGGATCGCCTTTGGATTATCATTGTCTTTGGGTCATCCACTAGAACATTCATAAGACTATCATATCTGTAGGATCATCACTATAGGTGCTTTCACTATAGGCCATCTTCCAAGCTATGCTTGGGTCATAATCATTTATTTCTTTATGATAAGACTGACAATATTCTCAACAAACTTTGATCATACTTGGTTTCCTTCTATAGAAACCATACAACATTCTTTTTATCTTATCCCATTCATTCATGTTTATCCATCCACAATCTATTTTTAATCTGTAATCTTTCTTTTCTTTTTGTAGATAAAATATTTGTGAATGATTATGTCCTCCACAAATTTCACAACAATGGAGATTCCAACATTTCTCTATCTTATGTCCATATCTACCACAATGATTACATCTATTCCCTATTATAGGATTACTTTTTCCTTTTTCTGATTCATTATTTCTTGTTTGTCCTTCATTGTTACTAATTTTATCAGTCCTTGTCATAGATTTGATGTCACTATTTCCTATCACAAATTTAGTCCCTGGTTCATTATTGCTAGTCTATCCTGTATATCCAAGACCTTCACATTTTGGTCTTATTTTTTGTACAATTGGCTCTTTCATTCCTTGTCCATGTTTTCCCAAACCTGTGTCTTTATATCCCATTTTACTTAATAATTTTGAACCAATCCCTTTAGTATACCTTTCAAAATAACCAAATCCATCATCACACTGATTTCTTTCAATATCAAGACAACTTTGAGCATCACTATTCCTGTCATCATTTGAATCCATGTCATCATCAATTTTGATAGCATAAGCTTTCTCTGAACAATCATGAACTATATTCAAATCCTTTGTGTCACATGTAGCATCTATTTTTGGAACAAGTTCTTCTATCTTTGTCATGAATTCTAAGTCACAAGTATCATTGCTTGCATCACAATTTTTCTTTTCATTTTGATGAGGATCACAACATGCATATTTTTCTTTTTGATGAAGATCATTAGTATCACAACATGCATCTATCATCATGGGCTTTAATTTTATGGAATCATAACATACATTTGTTGTCATAACTCTTAAATCATTTGCTTCACTGGTAACATCAATAAGCTTGTTCTTCAAATCTTTAATCATTTCCTCTTGTCTTCTATTCTTGTCTTTAAGGACTTCATTAGAAAGTAATGTCATATACATTATCTTTCCTATATCATTAGGTAATGTAAAAACACCTTTAGAGTCTTTATGTGCTTCATCAAGCTTTGAACTTAGATAATTACCAAGCATTGAAAAATATTCATCTTTGGCTTCTCTCATAATTGATTGTAAGACCCTCTTTACCTTTATTGATGTATCCTTTTGTCCTTCAATTTTTTCTATCATGTGTTGTGTACAACATTTTAGACCTTTCAACATTTCCTTAGTCTCTTCTAGTGAAGCATCCTGAATGTATATTTGTTCTTCTTGAAAACATAAATTTTGTTTCTCTTCTTCATTTGTTTTTGACAACTCATGTTTTTGTATTTTTGTTTTTTGATCATTTATTTTTCTTTTTGCTTGCTTTTTCCTTGCCATGTTCCTTTGAAGTTGACAACCTTATAGCTCCAGAATTAAAATTTCAAAAAACTAAATTTTGCAAAAAAAATTAAATTTAATTTTCTAAACCTTTGAGGTAGTAATCCTTTTAACTCCCTATTAAATTTGCAAAATCTCAAAAATAACTTTAAAAACTTTAAATAGCTTCAAAAATACAAATTTTAAAACTTTGAACCTTTTAAAAAATGAAAATCAAATCCAAAAACTCAAATCCTAGTACAAAACCTTATTTCTCCAAATTTCAAATAAACAATTTTTCACAAATTCAAAAAACTTTAAATCTTCAAATTTTATTTTTCCACTTCAATTTAACTTCTTATAACTCCTATTTAATAATAAAATAAATTTATCTTTTATTTTTTTCTCCAATAAAAAAACTTCTTTAAAAACTTTTCTCCCTTGTGTCTCCCATTCAAAAAAAAAAGGTTATTTAATCTTTTAAACTTCACTTTAAAAACTAATCCGAATAAAAAAGATTCTTTGATCTTTTAAACTTCACCTTAAAATTATTTTGAATCATGCTCTTGCTGGCATAAAGATATCTCTCCCTTTTTTTTTAATGCATTCAAAAAAGCACGTTTCCAAATAACATGCACGATAACTAAGCTATTTTTCCGATTAACGCCATATTCTCTCCTTTTTGTCTTATTCACCTTAGTAAAAAAATATTCTTCTCCTTAAACTTTATAGCCCATGCACATATGCTTTTTGAATAAAAAACTCCAAAGATTTTTTCTTTTGGTTTTAAAAATAAATAAATAAACTTTTGATTTACCGTGCTTACTTTGACGTGGCAATGGAAAACTAATTTGGGGAAGACGTTATTTTAGTCTTCTGTGTTCCGCAAGCACTCTCAAATGTATTACCGTCTCCAATATATAAAAAAATTATTTAAACTATCCATGCCTGATAAATTTGAATTCGTGCTTTTACCCAAAATAATTTAGGGTTTAAATGCGCTTACCTTTATTTTTCTTTTCTTCCTTCCATGTATATTTGGGCAACCGTCATGATTCTTCTTCCTCCTTAAGAGACGTTAAGTATTTTACCCTTGCACGCTCGATCTGGACTTGCATGCACTTCAAATGTTGCTACTGTTGCTTTTTAATAAATACTGCACTCAGATGAGACATTATACCTTAGTGTAACATTTCTTAACTTCCAACTTCCTCACCATGCTGGTTAATCTTCCGCAACACGGAATGGCGCTTCAACTGGTTCACTCAAGCACTTTGGACTACTCACTCTTTATTCTGCTTCGCTGCTTCAGTTGGCTTGGTTCGTGTGGTCTGGTTTTCTATCAGAAACTTGGCACTTTTAATACTAAAATGTACCTTTAATATTTCTTTTCTTCTTTTTCTCTGGAAGCTCTTAATGCTTCTCCTCTTCTATTCTATGGAAGCTCTTTTTTAGCTTCTCTTCTTTTTCTTTTCTCTGGAAGTTATTATTGCTTCTCTTTTATTCTTCTCTTCTTTAATCTTCTTCTTCTTCTTTTCACTCTTCTTTCTTTTCTTTCTTTCTCTGCTTCTCTGTCTAAAAACAAGACGACTACAACTTCTTGGCTCTCAATGTGGAAGCCTTAATCAAGGCTTCTACTTGGATTTATGCCAGTTCTAAATGACTTTTCAATAGCTCTTTCACTGTTGTATTATCCTCTCGGATAGTTCTTACCACTGCTCTTTCCACAAAAAACTCTGAGATGCTTATATCTCCCTTTTTTGTTTTCCAAATAATCAATAAATCTATCTTTATCAAATTTCTAAAACTTATATCTTCCAAGGAGTGTAGTGCTCACTTTAAATAAATGGAAGAAATTACTTTGTACCTTATTCTTGGTGCTTATGCTTTATCCTCTATGGCACTTGCAACAACAAACGTTTTGTCCAGACAATACTCCTCAAGTGCAACAAACACTTTCGTGATAGGATGCTCAAAAAATCTCTTTAGGCACTTCCCAAACAAGCAATCAACCAACAAGTCGATCAACAAGCAAACTTTCTCTCAATTGGGCTTGTCATCGGATGGGAACGATTGTCCCAATACCTTTATTCAAATTCTTCATGACTTTTCATACCACTCTATGGCTCTGATACCACTGTTAGCTTTCTAGATGAATTAACTCACAGAAAGCTTTATCCAAGATCAACTGTAAATCACATATATGCCACTAATCAAAATAACAATGAATCTCAATATTGGAATAACAACAATATCTCACAAATATAACTCAAATATATACAATATCAAAAGATTACAAGAATGAATCTGATGGATTACATTGCATGAGTTTTGTCTCCAATATATAATTTTACATGACTTTTCAGTACTCTGACTATTGCTCTCCTCAAACATATGGGAGATACATCCTTTCATATTCCTCTTATAAAGACAAAACTCTCATATTGCCACATATCAACATGACTTTTCATTTTCTCTCTTGACACCTTGCACTTTCTCTCATATTTACACATACATTATATAAAATATAAATCATTCTACCAAACTAATATTTACAAGGGGGCCAAATAATGTAATAATTCCAACAGGAAGGTGAACCATCATATTCTTGTATAAAAAGAGATGTACCCCGAATTGTAAAAGGAAGTCATATCAAACATTCTTTGTAAGAGTCTTGGCTCATGGAGCAGAGAGTGTTTGGAGTGATTCCTTCCTTAAGGAATATTCTTGGTGTTGCCCTACCTCAAGGGTATTATCTATCTCTATTTTATTATGTGGATTGTTATTGTGGAATTTATTGTGGATGCATGTTGTATATTTCAGCATATTGGTGAATGATTTATTGTTCATGAGAATAGAGGTTCATAACAATCTGTTTTAGTTCATTTAACATATAAGTTTATTAATGTCGCTAGTTGCATCTATGCTTAAGGTTTATGTTCACAACCCAACCATGTTTCAAATATTCTCTACATGTCAATCTTAGCAGCTAGTGGCATTTTTGATAGATGATAGGTGTATCAATAAATGAGTGGTGGTTGTTGTAAATCAAGGGACATTTCACATTAGGCAATGTTGCATATTCATGATTTAGAGTAACAGAGAGAGAGAGAGAGAGTGTGCGTGTGTGTGTATAGGGAGAGAGGGAGGGATGGAGAGAGTCCCCTCACTATCCCCAAAATTGGGTCCAGACCCCAAGCGTCCTGAAAACTCATCCCACCATACCAAGCCATCACCTTCCTGGAAAATTAATGGAACAAAGTCATGAAGTTTAATAATGTTAAAAATTTAGGAGGAAGAAAATGACTGACCAAAAATTGAATGAATGTTTAGCTAAAAGGAAATTGAGTGTCTAGGTCACATGACATCATAAGGAAAATTCAAGCCAACCAAGATTAAAGCCATATTAAATTAGTAACATAAAAACATGCCATAGATAGGACAGTTTTAAAGACCTCAAGGGTTTTGTAACAGAATTGCCAAACATTGGACAACCAAAAAACCTAATAAATATTCTTTCCAAGAAGGCAATCACAAATTGCTTTGAAGTGGCTAAAGTATGTATGAAAATAGTCATAAGCTTTTGATCCATGTCACACAATTTTTATCACAGTCTTCATACTAGCATCCAAAGCCTTTGAAAAAACCAAATGTGTTGCACTTACTCAAGAACAATGCCAAATTAGTACGTAAGCAAGGAGGCCAACAGTTGCAAAAAAACTCAGACTAAACAAGAAAAGCTTTATGATTCTACATGTGGCAACAAAGTCAAAGAAAAATATTATGTAAATGTTGAGCAAAAATAGCTTCTGATGGCATTATTGTAGCAACACAGCCTATCTTCATAACAATGAAAGGGGTGAATAAAATTCAAGCCTTTAAACTTAGATTTTTTATGAGAATGGGAAAGAAAACGTTGACATTGATTTCACCCCATGAAAACCCCTTTGTCGGGTCTTTGGCACCTTTGGATTTTTTCATTGGGAATATTTGATTAATATTTTGTAACATGTGGTTGAGGGCTTACTTTTGTTTACCTCACCAACTTGAGCCTATATAATAGCATCTGATTTGAGCACTGTAAGAATCTTGTAGAGTTATGTTCATTTTCTCAATGGTTTGCTTTCTTTTCTTTTAAATAATTTATGCTTTGGAAAAATGGATTTGTAACAACGCCTCAAAGCTTGAGGTGATGACCCTCAGGATTTCAAGCAAAGAAGGAAGGCCTGGATCTCACTTTAACTCTTCAAGTTTTGAAGCTGCACTATAGGAGCTTCCAAGATGAAAGTGGTTAGCTCTGATTTTTTTCCCCTTTTTAAGATCTACGTGATTTGTTTCAGTTGCTAATTGGTGGAGTTACAAAGTCTCTTTGATTCAAATTTTGGCTCAGTCCACTGTCCAATTGAGAACAAATTGCAGTTTTACCCTTTGTTAAGAAAGAGGATACTTGAGATCCACCACAAATTTTTCAGATCTATTTGCAGATTCAGAATCCTCATTAAAATTAGTAGAGATCCAAGATTTGCAGTTTTTGCTGATTTGAACATCTTAAGGGGTAAACTTGCAATCAAAATCCAGAAATATTTTGGCACAACGAAGATATTTGAATCTTTTAGAAATCAAAATTTTGATATAAATTGGTATATTTTGACCACCCCCACTTTCCACCCATCCGCAAAGGGGATTCCACCCCTTCCCTCACACAATCCCCGATCTTATCCCATGGCAGCCACGCCTGCTATTGACCTTTAACCCTCACTCTTGCATCTTCAAGATATTTCCACAGATCCTGTGTGTCCACCTGAATCTGCCATTCCCTTGATGGCCACCTCGTAAGGACCACCCCCTCAAAATCTTGAGGTTATTGTGGTTTTTTAAGAAAAAGAATATCTCGAAATCCAACATGAATTTTTCAGATCTATTTGCAGAAGCAAAATCCTCGTAAAAAATTATTAGGGGTCCAAGATTTGCACTTTGGCTGACTTAGACGTCTCAAGGGATAAATATGCTATCAAAATCCACGAATTCTTTGGCACAATGAGGGAATTTGAATTTTCAAAATTCAAAATTTTGATATGAATTGGTATATTTTGACCCCAACTTGGACTTCCACCCCTCTCTCGCAACCCTCTAACTTATCTCGTGGTATCCCAAGGCAGGGCGCCTACTCTTGACCTTTAACCTTCATTCCTACATCCTAGACATTTTTCCACGAAGAGCTCTTGTGCGTCCACTTCAATCCATCATTCTCTTCATGGCCATCTTGTGGTGATGATCCCATCGGATCTAGTTGTTGTGGGGCATCCCATCCATGCTGACTTGCCCCATTGGATCAGCCCCCATTCTACTTGGCACCCAACATTGCACATCCAAGAGGCACCAACTCAAACAGTCATATATATACCCCTTTGCAATTGCCAAGTCATCAACCAAGTGCCACATCAGCAAACAACTGAACAGATTACAACTGGCCTCTATTTGGTGGCACATGGACGAACTCAAAGTAGACACATAGCAGTCAGGACCACGAGTGGCCATCTAGCTAGTAGGATGCAATGAACCAACACATGCCAAGTGTCACTTGTAAGTGCTTTCCTGCCAAGATTGGATTCTTTTTAATTAACTTTGGAGCCAATTTTTGGTGGATTTGGAGTTTTAAGATCTTAATTTCTATAAGGTATATCTTGGTTACTGATGCAATCTAGAGGAGGGGGTCTATTGAAAGACAGCCTCTTCTAGCAGCCCAAACATCTCAAAATAGATTCACACAACTAGAAAACAAACAACACATTACAAAACCCAATACATCATCAAATTGCTTTTTTGTCAGGTTAACTAGAAATGCAGCAGTACATCCATTTTATGCTTTTCCAACAATGGGAACCAAGGTAGGATATGGAAGGTTAAAAATCATGCCCCTTCCTCTTCTCTTGGCAGCTAGAAAGATCTTCAATTTTTATTTTTTTCTTTTACCCGAATGCTCCTGCATCATACATGCTAGGTAAGAGAAATGCTTCATGAGCTCCAACTTATGAACATGAATTGCTCTTCAAAGTCATTGCCATTTATCCTTCCTTTCTTTTGAGGACAAAACCTTCTCTTGTAGAATCCACTCAACTTATATTTCACTCTATCCCATTCCATCACATCCATCCAACCACAATCAACATATATTTTGTTGGCCATTTTATCTTTGTGCCAACAATATTTCTTAGGGTGATTATTTCCACCACAAATCTCACATGGATGCAGATCCCAATACTTAGTTTTTGCATGTCCTTGTCATCCACAATGACTGCAACAAAATGTTTCATTCTCTGCAAAGGCTTCTCTCAGTTTGACCAACATAACCAAGGCCTTCATTCTTTGGCCTTACGTTTGGCTTTATGGGCTTTCTTATGCCTTGCCCATTCCTTCCCAATCCTTTGTCATTATATCCCATTCTTTTCATTAACTTAGAGCCAATACCTTTGGTGTGCCTTTCAAAGCACCCAATCTCTTCATCACCACTATGTTCTTCAACAACATGGCCTTTGTCACAACCATCACAATAATCAATGACATCATGATGCTCATCTTCATGTATACTTAATGGTGTTACAGTTGTCCTCCTTCGCACCTTCCGCTTGGTTTTTTAGGCACTTCCTCTCCTGTCTCTTTACCCTTCTTTTTCTCTTTCTGATTCTCTTTATTTGTAGTGCCACTCAGAGATGATTTCGAAACGGAAGTGGGAATCATCGCACTGTCTTCTTCATAATCACTACTGTTGGTGACCTGGGCCAACCGTCACTTCCAAATTCTCATTCTCTTGCTTGTTTCCGCCTTTGCCTCTACTTGTTTTACAACTTCTCTCAACACTGCCATCTCTTCCTTCAACTTTATCTCATAATCCTTCAACCTTGTCTCATAATCTTGGAACTCCTTTTCTTTCTTCAAAAGAGCACCATTTTCTTCTCTTAGGCTCTTAATTTCTTTAACCAGAACCTGGTTGAGCCTCTGCAAATTGGTTATCTTATCCTCATTGCCAATGTTGTCATTGTTTGCAGCTTCTCCATTCAACCACGCTGCCATTTCCTCCCTAGCCATCACCGAAGCATTCTTCATGCAACCCAACAAGAAATACCGTTTTATTGAAGGTTTTTGCATCTTTATCTTCATCATTACTTCACTTCCTTCCGTTCTCCTAGCATCCTCTCTAGCAATACATGTGGCAAAAACAACAAACCTAGAAATATCCTCGACAACAAAAATTTTTATTATATCTACAACCTTAGAGTTGCCATTTGGTTTGCTAGGCTGCTTTGGTGTCCTCTCACTCTCGGGAGTTCGAGAATCTACTTGCTTTTTCTCACTTAACCTGAAAGACCTCCTTGCCTTTCCCATGGTGAAAACACTTTTTCTAGTAGCCTTTGGATTTTGTTTTCCTCAATACAATAGTAAGGGGTGTCAGGTACCACCAATCATGCACCCCAAATACAATGCTTCTTGACCATAGACCAGACACTTAAAGAAAACACAACACTGAGCTCTTTAGACAACTATTTTGACACCCAAAATAAAATAACTCCTCACACACTATTACTTAATTCTCATATTACTTTTTGACTCTTTTTATACATACATACTATATACTAAGACATAATAACTTGACATTGACAATAATATTTTTAACACATCATTGGACAATATACATTATAGTTTATACACTACTCTCACAACATGAGTCTTGACTTGACGTTTATGAAAATCACACACTCCACAAATTGACTATTCAGACCTTACAACTCACCTTAACATAATACACTTAGACTTTAAAAACATAGTCATATCTCTTTACCATCCGACATTATTAACTCAGCCAAGACTTTTTTTTTTTTTTTTTTTGTGGAAAACATCCCAGAAGGGATGCCACTTTCGGGTAAGACCCAAGGAGGCAGGGGTATCTCTTCCGCCAAAATCGCTCAGGGCTCGCACTTGACCTACCACCTTTGACATACTCAAGGAGCAAACCTGAAACAACAAAAAACAAGAACACACAAACACCAACACACAAAAACTCAGACAAGACTTTTACATCACATGGATTTGAAGGTATTTTGACTATTAATAATCCTTGCTAATAAAGAGACTTTATGTGGATGTCAACTTTTTTTTTCCCTAAATATTTTCTCTTCTTTCTTATCCTTTTCTTTTCTTTTTATTAATTTTTTTAATATATACTCTATTCTTTTTTCTTTTTTCAATTTTTCTTTTTTAATATTTAAAGCTCACAGTCCTGTCAAGTTATATCATACACATTTCACTACATTCGCAGAATTTAAGCCAAAACAAGGCAAACATGCTAAATGCACTGGAAATGACAGCAGAACGTCCACCTACTATTCAACAAGAATGTAAAATATTCATTGTCACTGTATAAATCCCCGCTCACGAAGAATAAACTCATTATTTTGTCAACAAATTAGTCTAAGAAAGAGAACGACTAAAGGTAAAATCATCCAATTTAGCCAAAAATAAAAAGAATCTTGATAGGTGATAACAGCTTGTCAGAGTTAACGGCATTAATGACTCCTTGGGCCAAACAAACCCCTTCATCTAACAAGGTTCCCACCAGAGTTTGACGAACTCTTTCCGCTTGTGCCACAACTACATAAATCCGACTATGCTGAAGACAATGTGGCTCAACTCCAAGTCCCCTGCAACAGCCACATTGGTGGAACCCGGGGGCTTATGGTCTTCCTCAAACTAAGCCTCATCGCAGCCACTCTCCCTCTGTGCAACGCCCCTCCTCTTCTTGGGAACGGACCACTCACATACCCATACGGCCTCACAATTTTCATCTCCCAAACTCTCTAGGAGGAGAGATGGTAGATACGAGGGAAAACCAGACGTTTTTGGTTCCTCCTTGCGTTCTACTGCTGATTTTACCAGTAAGCCAGAAATGGCGAATTTGCACAAATAGACACCCGTTGAGATGGCCAGCTCTTTATGCCTTCGTGCTTCACGGCACAGCCTTCAATGTTTTGGCCATGGTTGCCCTGCTCACCATCGCCATTCAAAATTCCAATAGAGTCATGTAGGAAGTCCAAAGCTAACTCTTGTTGGCAGCCAACACTGTGAATTACAGACTGCACTTTTTTTTTTTTTAACTTAATAAACTTCCACTCTTTTGAATTAAAAATGCATTATTGGCAATACAGAATTGCATTTTACATCAATAAAAAGCTATACAGAGAAAAACAATACAGAAGCAGTATACAAAAACTTCTTAACTGCCTACACCCACAAAAGCTTGGTTCATTGGACTTTTGGCCACAATTTCTTCACAAATGTGGTTGCATCCTAACCTAGCTCTGATACCATTTGATGCAGTCTAAAGGAGGGGGTTTATTGAAATTCAGCCTCTTCTAGCAGCCCAAACATTTCACAATTGATTCACACAGCCAAAAAATTAACAACACATTGCAAAACTCAATACATCATTAAATTGCCTTTTTATCGGGTTAACTAGAAATGCAGCAATACATCAATTTTATTCTTTTCCAACAATGGGAACAAAGGTGGGATATGAAAGGCTAGAAGACATGCACCTCCCTCTTCTCCTGGAAGCTGGAAAGATCAAAAAAAAATTCAATTCTCTTCTTTTACATATATATATATATATATATATATAACCCAGATGCTCTTGCATCAGTTGCACATCCTCTTTCACTCTTCTTCTTCTATTTTTGACTCCCACCCTTTTTCCCATATTCGTTTTTTCTAGTACTTCGCACTCGTGCAATCAAACTTTATCAATATGTTACAGGGAATTCTAAATTTCAGTTGAAACATTATGCACTTGATTCATGGCATGAAGCATTTGAATATGGACTTATTCTATCTTACTAACCCTTTAAGTGGAACGAACTATCATAGGCTAATGATATGTGAATTTTACTGTGGATTGAACTTAGAATATTGTTGAGGATAACACCCACTTTATGATGAAGAACCTGCTATTCGGAAAGAAAGGAGTGCAAAGGCAGTCAAACATACATTCACCAAAATTAGGGATGAACATCTTTCTTTGGTCTCGAAGAAGGATTCAAGAGAGAATTGGAAGATCTTGCAAGAAAAATTGGCAAGATTATTGATGTCCAGCTCTTTGAAGAGAATGATGAGTCTTTTGTTAACAAAGATGACTAGTTTCCTACCTATGAGAATGATGAATCTTACAAAGAGGACAATAGTAAACCTTCCAAAAAGGAAATTGAACTTGAAGATAAGTTGTTCGAAAGAGAGAGAAATTTAGTTTAGAATTTGAAACTATAAAGATACTCAGAAAAAAGATAGAAAATGAGAACTTGAAATGTTTTACTCATCAATTTTTAAGGAATTGCAGATTTGAGAAAAGTATCAACACATGAGGAGGACATTATTAGGCATGATCTAGTTGATAATTACACTATCAAGCATAAAGGGGGTCTATTTCTTTTGGCAAGGTTACTTTTCTACTATTATTGATAATGCTCCTAATGATCATGATCAAGCACGTGGTTCTTCTAGTGTTGATGAACCATTTGTTGGTGATAATATTACTCTTCCCTCTTCTTCTAATGTTGATGCTTGTTAGGATAATCATGGTGATTCTAATACTTACATTGATGATGCTTCAAGCTTCTAGTGCTTCTCATGATGGTCTTATCTGCGATAATAATGCATGTTCTCCTAATCTGGTTGATGTTGAGAGACCTACACATAAAATTGGATTCAAATTGTTTAGGAATATGTGTTGAACACGTGGTGGCCATGGCTAAACTGAATAAGGCATGTGTTAGGTAGGTAATACATTATTGCATTATATTACACCTCACAGGAGGTGAGACGAGTTGTAACCAATTGGACAGGGCATCGGTTGTAACATTTATTAATTGCAACAATCAATAATTGCAATGATCATTGATCATAACGATGCAGCATGTATTTAATATGTAATATTGCATCAATGAAGATTAGTAAATTCCCATCATTTGGTATCAGCGCAGGTTGAGAGACTGCAAATCCTCTGCAAGGCTAACTGAGAGCATTCCAGCCTTGAGCGTGTGCTGCAAAATAGATTTTTGGTGCTGTAGAAGGACCAGCCAAGAAGAAAATCTGCAATAAGGCGAGGAGCGCAGTGTAATCCAGCTGCAGCACATCCAGTCTTCACGTCCAGATGCTATAGAATTATGACTCCTAAACAATGATGGCTTGTAGAATTGTGCTGTAGAAATGTTCATTGTTCATTGTTCTTTATTGGGATTATAGCCTGCTAGCTGGCAGTCATTACTGTACTTATAGTCCCTTGGGTCTTTTTTGGCCCACCATGGACATTAATATTATTTCATTTCAGTATTTCAATGCATCAGTCTTCTCTTCTCCAGCTAATATACTATACCCTTGATTTCTTCGTTGAATCCCAATTCAGAAACCCAAAAATCCCTAAACCATGTTTTTTTTAACCCTCCCAATTCCGAAACATTACAAACCCTAGACCATGGTTCAAACTCCAGCCAGGACCAAGATCTGAATATAGCGTTCCCCTTGGGTCCACACTGCTTTACTCAAGTGAGAAGGTGGTGAATCTTCTGCCCACTTTTGCAGAATTTGAGGTGAGGTATCTGGGGTTTCAAGATCTACTATTTCTTCTGTATCCATTTTTGTATTGGTAGGTGAAATGTTATCCATGTTACCTTGAGTTCAATCTGATTAGCAACGGAGCTCCCGTTGTATCACGAGCAATCGGAGTCCATAAAAATCCAAGCACTGCTGATATGCGACAAATTGATGAATTAATGGAAGGATTGTATATTGTTCACTTGATGTTCTAGAATCTCCTAATGTCACACTATCCATAGCTACCACAGATGCAACCTCTCTTTGGCATAGGAGATACGGTCATCTAAGTTTTGAGTACTTAATCCAGTTGAATAAGCAACACATGGTGAAAGCTCTGCCCAACCTTTCGCCCACATTGCCAGTTTGCTCGGGTTGTTTAGTAGGGAAGCAACACTAGTTCACACCACTCACAAAGCTAAAGGACCATTGGATTTAGTTCACACCAATTTGTGGTGCCCCATGCCAGCCAGTTATAGTGGACACAAGTACTTTCAACTATTTGTAGATGACTACTCATGGAAAATGTTGGTATATTTCGTACCACTCAAGTTTTATGCCCTCACAAATTTCCAATGCTTCAAGCAGCTTGTCGAAATAGAAACCGGGCGTTCTATTTGAGTCATCCACTCATGAGGGGGGAATACATCCAACAACGTTTCTTCGTTTCTAGCACAAAAATGGGATCAAGCAACAACTCATTGCCACCTAAACTACACAACAGAATGGGGTTGTTCAAGGAAGAAACCATTCCATCGTGGTAATGGTTCGTTGCTTGCTCGCAGGAGCAAATCTAGAGCAACAATATCGGGTTGAAGTTGTATCCACTATGATATATCTTCAAAATAGAGTACCTACAAAGGCACTTCACGACATTACACTTGAAGAAGCTGAGTTTGGAAGGAAACCTTCAATTGCACATTTCAAGAGTCGTTGGTAACAAGGCATACATGCATGTGCCAAAGCAGAAGAGGACAAACTTGGATGCAAAAACTCTATCTTGCAAATTTCTTGGGTATGATAAGGCATCAAAAGCCTATCGACTGATAGATCCAATAACCAAGAAAATACGCATAAGCAGAGATGGTGGTTTTTAATGAAGAATTTAAAACAAACAAACACTGAGGATTCTAAGGAGTTTGAAGATGCCACATTTCCAATTGTGAGTGTTGAGTCCAATGAGGAAGTTCGTGAAGAGGTTCTAGAAGATAAGTCAGATTTAGAAGTGATTGATGAACCAGTTGTAGAACCGGTAGTGGTTGCTCCACCATAACAAAAAAAGATTCCAAAATGGCTCACAAATACTCTTAGAGATGCTAAGCTTGATGTACCACTTGATCTAACTTCCACACAACCCTGTACTCGCAAAAGAAGTAAATGTAATCTTGATGACTTCTGTATTGGAGAATGCAAAACCAACCTCAGTAAAGGAAGCACTAAGTTTGCCATGGTGGAAGAAAGCCATGGAAGCAAAATACACATCTCTGATGAAGAATGAAACATGGGATCTTGTTGACTTTCCAAAAGAAAATAAGCCCATAGGCTGCAAGTAGATTTTTAAAATCATGTTAAGGCAAACAGATCCATTGATAAATATAAGGCATGACTCGTTGCTAAGGGCTACACACAGAAGGAAGGAATAGATTATGAAGAGACATTTGCACCTATAGCAAAGATGACCACCATTCATGCAATATTTGCAATGGTAGCAAAGTTTGGTTGGAAAATTCATCAAATAGATGTCAAAAGTGCCTTCCTCAATGGTGATTTTGAAGAAGTGTACATGACACAACCCAAAGGCTTTGTTGAAAATGGGCAATGTTAAAAAGTCTATAGACTGAAAAAGTCAATGTATGGGTTCAAACAGGGCTCCCAGAACCTGGTACAACAAAATTAATGATCACCTATTGCAGCATGGATTCACCAGAATGCAAATCTCTATGTCAAGAAAATTGGAAATGAGATAGTAATTCTTGTGCTCTATGTCAATGATTTGGTCATTGCTGGAAGTTCAGACAAATTGGTGAATGATGTGAAAGATGACTTGAAAAAATCATTTGACATGACAGATTTGGGGCTTTGCACTATTGTCTTGGCTTGGAAGTTCTCATAGAAAGAACCACATTCTAGTCACAAAAACAAAATATGCCAAGACACTTTTAGAAAAATACAGGATGACAGATTGTAAATCTATGACAACACCAATGGAGCCTAGGTTACAACTGTCTAGATATGATAAATCACCTCAAGTATCTGCAACTCTTTATCATCAGCTAATCAAGAGTCTCATATACCTAACGATCACCAAGCCTAATATTAGTTTTGTTGTAAGTTATCTTTCAAGATTCATGCAGGATCCTACGAGGAGTCATTGGAAAGCTACAAAGAGGATACTGCATTATGTCCATGGTACAGTAGAATATGGCCTAGAATATAAAAAGAATGATCATTTTTTCTTATAGGGGTATACAGACTCGGATTATTCTGGATCTGTAGATGACAAAGAGTCAACATTTGGATATATGTTTCATCTAGGATCTGCACGTGTTTCGTGGCATAGCAAAAAACAGCATACAGTGGTGTTGTCATCCACCAAGGCAGAATATCGTGCTGCATGAGGAGCTATGTGTGAAGCAATTTGGTTACAAAGCATATTGTCAGATATGGGTGTGTGCAAGAAACAACCTACCTTGCTGAATTGTGATCATCAAGGTGTTCAGAAATTGATCAAGAATCCAGTATTTCATGAAAGAACAAAGCACATTGAAGCTCAATGTCATTTCATTAGAGAACAAGTTCAAAATCACCAAACACAGCTCAAGTACATTCCCACCAGAGATCAACTTGCAAATATTTTCACAAAGGCACTTGGAAGTGTCAAATTTGAATTGTTTCGCAATTTTTTTTGTATACCAAATAATGTAATAGGGGGGGGAGTTAGGTAGGTATTACATTATTGCATGATATTACACCTCACAAGAGGTGAGACGAGTTGTAACCAACTAGATATAGCATTGGTTGTAATGATCATTGATCGTAATGATGCAGCATGTATTTAATATGTAATATTGCGTCAATAAAGATTGGTAAATTCCCATCAGCATGCAATCATCAACTAAGCATGAGAAAACAAGTGAAAGAAAAGGTCTTTCTTATTCAAGAGTCGGCACTCCATTTGTACAAAAGGAAAGGTCATAGAAGTTTGTACCAATCAGCATTTCTTTTGAAAGAGAAGAAAACAAAACACCTACATTTAATCCTAAGCCTTCACCCTTATTTTCAAGAAGAAGGTTTGAATCTTCGAAGAGATTTGGTTTTTCAAAGAGGTTTGATTCTTCGAAGAGAATTGGTTTTTCAAAGAGGTTTGATTCTTCGAAGAGATTTGGGTTTTCAAGAAGGGTTGATTCTTCTGAAAGATTTGGTTCTTCAAGGAGGTTTGACTCTTCGGAGAGGTTTGATTCTTTGAAAAGGTTTGAAGTTATGGATGGCAACCTTAAAATATAATCAAGATTGATTGTGGAAGAATCAATATGATAGAAATTGTTTTACTCTTACATGAGGAGATGATATGGGTATGTGTTATCTCCTATGTGGAGCTCTTTAGATGCTTTCCATAGCTATATTTTTATATGTGGTTGTTCACACGTTTGGGTCATTTCATGGGTGATCATCCTTGAGATTTGTTTATTAATTAATTGATTGTTGAGCTCACACCATTTTATATGCTTCGAGCAAGAGATGTGCACAATTTTTGGGCATGGAGAATTTTTACTCTCATCATGATGACATTGTGTGAGGTGTGCTTGGAAGGCTCTTTTTCTTCTCCCTAGAAGTTACTATGGAGCCCTTTACATCACATGAAAATCGAGATTGTGCTTTGGTTCATTAGAGTCATTCATGGTTTGAAACCCGTTTCATAGGTCAAGTATTGTGGCCTTAATTCTTTTATTAGTGGGATGACCACCCTCAGATTATGCATTTCATTGGGTGATATCCACCTAGAATGAATCCTATACTCATGGAATTACCATCCTCAAGTTATGCATTTATTAGTTATGATTGGTTTTGATGCCCCCAATTGACAATCTTGATGGAGATGATGGTGATGATGAGCTTATTTGTTAGTTGTGGCTTGTTTTGATTGCAATGAACTTTGTGAAGTGTCCTGTGGGATGGGAAACAAACTTTGGGAATCTTCATTAGCTACATGGGAGTGAAATCAAAGAGACATGCTTGGGTTGCTTGAAGCTGTCATTAAAGAGGGATCTTATTATACTGCCAATTTCCGTAGTCCCTCCAAGATATGTTTAAGGGGAAATGTTGGAAAATGTCAACCTACTTGTCAAGACCCTTGGCACCTTTATATTTTGCCATTGGGAATATTGTATGGCTATTTTGGAACTTGTCACTTAAGGCCTACCTTTTTATCTCACCACCTTGAGCTTACATAGAGGCATCTCATTTGACACTTGTAACAATCTGGTGGAACTATGGGTATCATCATTATCATTTGAGTTATTCATTCCTATTTTGCGAAGTGTTCCTCTTTTCAATGGTCCACTTTCTTTTCTTTCAAATGCTTTGTACTTTGGAATGACTGAACATCAATAGCTTTACCAATAGATAATACTCTCAATAACTTTATCGAAAAGTTAAGGGTGCCAAGCATCAATTTCAAGACAAATAATAAAGGTATAAAACACTTAGCATGATATGACAAGCAAAAGCACCAAGTGCAGGACATGTAACAAACCTATAACAATAATCCTATATCTATATATCATGGTTGTGGTAATGGAAAGGACATTTCTTAAAAGTTAGCAACAATCTATGACAGGGAATCATTTGAGAAAATAACAAAGGAATCATAATTATCTATTAGAGAGAACGTTTCCAAGGTTGAAGACTCAAGCTGGTGGATTGCCTTGATCCAAGCAGCAGCTTGACCCAGGCTGTTCTATGTACCACTATAATTCAGCATGCAGCAGCCACAAAGAAGGTATCTTCACTTGGTCAACTAGGGTCAAAGGGCACAAGCAACACCCCAAAATGCAAAAGATTGAAGATAGCAAACATAATGATTTCAGCAGTACTGAAAAATGACTTGAACGTGATGCCAACTCAGAACCAACTTCTAGTGCCAGCAACAACTCCATATCACATCAACTGTCATGGTAACAACACACTAAAAACTTGAATGTAGAGACAACCTAGCAGCAATAGGTGGAAAAATTGCATGTTTCATCTTACCTTGACATCTATTCATTTTCTATTCTACATTGTTTGCATTAATATGTATTGTATGCTTGCAGAAGACATTCATGCATAAGTTTTCATCTTTTCATGGAGAAGAATGTTGCACAAATGTTTCATACAATTAAAGTTCCTATTGCCAATATTATTCTTTATGATTTTTATCAGTTCCATGTCATCTTGGAACTTCATTTGTTTGCAATTAAAGCATAAATCCATTTCTGCTTATAGCTTCATTGAACACTGCAATCCAGTATGTTCTCCTGGTCTGGATTTTACCAGCAGCAGGTGCCCACTTTTGGGTCTCCTATTCCCTGCAACAGAAAAAGAACCTACAACGGAGATACGATATAGAAACAAGACTGAATCAGAACTGAGGCAGAACAGAAACAGGGGATCAAAGAGACAGCATACGTTGACAGCAAACTAGTGTAAAGAAGTCTGTTTATTTATATTTACAGAGGATATACATGTAACAGGTGAACTCCGATACAAACTTCTCCTGGAAGACTTCCACTCAACAGTATTTAAATCACAATAAGAAGAAGCCTTCCACTCAACAGTATTTAAATCACAATAAGAATTTCATTGTTGAACGGAAACCCGCAACTGAAAATTTATGACTGAAATGGCTACCACTAACTATGACATAGATGCTTGCATAGCATTTAGGAAGAAGAAAGAAAAAAGAAAAGATCATCTTCCCTGGATTGTTCCCAAGTTGGATCGATTTCACTTATGATTGTTCTCAATGATCTTTGACTCCATAATTTCCTTTTCCACCACCGCATTTCCCTCATTACGATATTCATCATGGAAAAGAAATACACTAAAGAGTTTGAAGATTGCCTATGCCTCTTGCACATACTTCTCATGGTCATCAAAGACAGGTACAAAATAATCATATCATAATAAAGAGGAGATATTAAAGAGAAAGCCATTCATCTATTTCCTTTGTTTGTTCTCTTTCTACATAGAATTCATATTAAACAAAAAAATAAGTTATCCTCGTTCTAGCCATTTGCCCATTTTTATTGTTTGTTCTCTTTTTAAATTGAATTCAAATTTTTTTTTAAATGAACGTGAACTAGCATTGAAAACACCAAATGCTTTGGGAATTAATTTATGTGCCAATTCAATTCGAAAATCAACATTTCAAGACCAACTACTGTTCTCTTCTATTATTAAAAATTCTTCTTTTGAAGAAACAAAAAGGAGTTTTTAGGGAACATTTCTAAAAGCATTCTTATGAAGGGGACAACATTGTGATTGCTCAGACAGATAAGGGAAAGAGAGACAATCCCTTCTTAGTGGTATCCCCAACTGATTACTCCTTCCAAGCAAATGCATCGTTCCTTGCATACCACAATTCATCTACTACAAATAGAGTCACCATTACTGGTAAAAACGAACGAAGATTTATTTTTTTAAATCCCTCGAGCATTTCTCCAAGGTGCTCAGAGTTTAAAATTTATAACAAGGCAGCCTTCATGATAAGAAATCCCCCTCAAGTTTCTCTTGATGCTTTCAGCAACTTATAATACTAACTTGACTACTTCTATGATCACTTCTTAGGTTTGGTTCTTCTTTATGGCATATTTTATCATCTCCCACAAAATAGTGTCTTGAGTCCTGACAAACCCTCGATGGTGAGCTTCTCTTGATAACTAATTTTCTTTTTCCTTTTAGTAATTCTTTACAGGAAGTCAAACTAAACCCCTATATAATGTCTTTGACCATTATGGTAGTTATCGTTTAAAAAGTAGTTATAACTAGTGTTGCAGTCCCTCCTCCACTATAACCAATGTTGCAGTCCCTCCTCCACCTAGGTTAAGTCCATCAAATGCCAAGATTCTTTGCCTGGACTTTGTATCACTTAAATAATTTTTAAGACGAAGTTTCAGCTTCTCTTTACTAGTGAAGTTCATCAAACTTCAAACCCACACGAAACCAATAGTGTTACAAATTTTAATGCGTCACCCATGAAATTCTTCTTTACAATGCTGCTCCAGATGTTGATTTATTAAAGTTCCCAATTCCTCAATTTTGTTTCATTGCTATTCTTTCAGTTTGTCCATTTTGCATCATTGCCTCTCACTCTCCATGAGTGTAACGAGATCATATTGTCCACCATTAGTTCCATATTTGCTCAAATTGATGTCACCAATCACCTTCACCACCCCAATGGTGTGCCTCATTTCCTCATAACAAAAAAATCGTTGTACACATGATACAATCCTTTCAAAAACTACATGTGCACCTTCTCTAGCATGACAATTGTGTTGCAATTGTTTCTAATTGATTACTAGCAAGTGTGTCGGTTGACTCGCTCCTCCAATTGGCATATAACATGCCAATAGCCATGACACAGGGTCAACTTCTTCATTGTTCAACTTGGCCATATTGCCAATGGTTTTGCACACAATCTAATCTTTGCAATGATTGTGACTTCTTGAAAAAATTCCTCTAAGCTGACTTGAAGGATCAAGCAATACTTCAAAACTTTCCTCCTCATGGTAAATAGAATTGAACTGCACCTAGATCCTGTATGGCTTCAACTTCAAACCATTTACAAGTTCAACATGGTGTCTTATTCAGTCATGCAACCAGATAGACCTATTGTCCATTACCTCATCCTCTTGGAAAGGACCAAGCCACAAGCTCTTCAACTTCCCTGGCTTGATCTCTTGTTTCCTCTTGAAACGCAAGAAGAGGTCCCCCTTTTGAATGACATGCATTGCAGATGTTTATCATACCAGTGTTTTCATCGTCATTAGGCTACTTCAATAGCTCATAAAGCCATGAACCTATGCTCATCCAATTGACTCTGTGAGAATATTCTCTCCTCCAAGCTCTCTTGATCTCTAATCTGGTTTTGCACTGCTACTCTCAAGCTCGGAATCAAAATTTTCACAAGTACAACAGCCTCTAGCACGTATATTAACTAGAACGGCATATGGCCAATCCTTAGCTTGTGCATTATTCTATACACCCATAAGACTTCTAGCAATGTCTCCATTGTCATCACATTTATAGACATGCAACAATACCAATGTGACAACTACACACGTCACAAAACACTTATGACAACTCTATGTAAACAACATAAGCTTAGTGTGACTCATGGCTGCGTTGGCGCTAAAGATGATGCCTCATCACCAATGCTGCCTACAATGCCTTACCATAATTTTTGTGCCTCTATACAGCCATCATCATGCCAATTCTAAAAAATGAGGATAATTAGGGGAACATTACTTTAGAGTTGAGAAACTTGAGACAAAAATATCAAAATTGGTTTTTTTCTTTAAGATTGTAGTATTAAATAATTCCACAAATTTACAAGAATTTGAAATGCAAACATATAAATATATATATATAAAAACATGAAGCAAGGCTCTACTATAGTTCAATCAAACCTTCCATAACTAAGTATAAATGGCAACTCAAGCCTAGAGGATTGTCAAAGTAGTATGGGTGCTGTTGGTTCGCGGGTCCAGGGCGCAATAGCAGCAAATCCTTTCCTCGTGGCGGATTCGTGACCAACAGTTTTTGGCACGCCCGGTGGGACCCTTTGTCTCGCATTTGGAAGATCTCAAGCTCGTCCTCATTCGGGCTGACAGTTTCTTTCCGAATGCTCGGTGGGACAAGGAGGTTTCTCACCCCCAAACAGAATTGAAGCACTGGTGCTCGCTTCATTGCTGTTCAAAATCAGAGCACCTGGCGACTCTGCACGTTCATATTCTCTGAGTCCGAAAGACCGGTCCTAACGCCTTCGTTCAAGCAAGAAGGTGGCGAGCGAGGAACCCGGGAAACCAGCCTGACTTTGCGAAATTGATACCAACGCTCCAGGCGAGCACGTCAGGCTGGCTGATTACCAAGCTCGCATAGACGAATCAGTGAGGTGAGACGATCAGTCTCCATATTTTAAGGAAGCTCGAGTTGGTGAATCTTTGGCTTGCCTTCATCTGGAAAAATCACCCGGCGACTCCGATCGAGCTGAAGATCTAGATTTCTTGATCGCAGGCGCCCTTTTTTAAGCTAATAGAAGACACCCGGTTTGGTGAGCAGCCTTGACCTCATAAGCGGAGAAATGAATGTTCACCTACAGTCTCCACCGTGGTGGTATTGGCTCCAACCATCACCACAACCGGTACCATAAGAGGGCTCCCGTCTGAAAAATCTCCTTGCCACATTGTTCATCAATTGTACGGGTACCGGCATGAATGACAATCTGCCACGTTGCACCATGTTCGCAACCTGGCAAGCTTTGGGAGGCCAGCCGGACTTCAAAGATCATCTGAAGTACAATCAGATCTGGTCCGGGCACTGCAGGTTTACCGGATAGGCAACCGAAGCTAGATTTGTGTCAGCGGCATGCCAGTAATGCCGCAAAATTGTGTAAATAATCCGGCTATTATTCCAAGTTTTAGTTGTTTCCCTTTTTCAGTCTGTGCAGTGTTTTCTTTTTAAGTGTTCCGAGGAGGCAGTTGCCGGGGGTGGATCTGAAGAGCAGTTGCAGCGTGGGTGACTCTGTTGCCCAATGGATGAAGGCATGGATTCTTTGCGCCGAGGCGAGCTCGACACCCCGCGAGCCGCCAGAAATGTTGTCACATTTTGCACGGGGTGCAATGTTTTCAATTTTTGTAAGAGAGCTGCTCTTCCTTCTCCCCCCTTTCTCTCTCTTCCCTACATTCTCATTCTTCTCAAAATTGACAGAACTTGCCCTGAAAAATGGCTAAGTGTCGGGGCATCTTGAGGAGTTCGGGTTTTTCGGGCCATAAACAGGGGCGATAAAATGGACAAAATGAGCCCTAGATATTTTATTATTGCGAGATCTTCTCGCAAGCTTTCCAACGATATATTATAATAGGCGATCGGGTCGGCGGATCAAAAGTTATGGCCCGGGAAGCTGAACCAGGAAACCCGAGTTTTGGTGCGAAGTGCGCACTTCGCCCAGTTTTTGGTGAGAAGTGCGTACTTCGCCCGCTTTTGGTGTGAAGTGCGCACTTCGCCGATTTTGGTGCGAAGTGCGACTTCGCCCCTCTTTCTGGGCGCACCTTGTAACTGGCAGGTGAGCGGTCGACAAAGAAGAATGATAAGCTGCCGGAGCGAGTCCGTACGGCGCGGACACCAGTGTTCACTTGTGCGCAGCCCGACTTTTCAGCAGAGCCGGAATGCGCCCTTGACAGGTGTACAGTAGGGGAACAAACCCGGAATTTGACCAAGGCGTGAAGGCCTTCCCAACTGCATTGTTTTCTGCCCACGCATCCCAAGGAGCTCCGATCCCAAGCGAAGATAGATAGAGCGCCTTCAAGGCAGACATGTGTCACACAGCATAACCCATCATACGACAAGTGTCCAGCTTCGGGATTTGAACCAAGACTGCCGACCAAAAGGGATAAGTATGGGCTGCACCGCCTGTGTCAGCTGCCTCATTTAAGACTGACGTGAGTTTCCACCGCCTCAGCTACCCGCATTCCTGTCAATTTAAAGTTCTACCCAACGCGCTGCCACGTGGTCGTTCAACCTTCAGGGAGACCATGCCGAGGGTACAGTCCAGCCCGACAGAAGTCAGCATCAGCAGTTCCGCGGCTGCTTTTGTCAGCTAATGTTTGACTGGGACGTTGTGCCCATTAATGTAACGGGGGGAACTTTGGGCTATAAATACCCACCACATTTTCATTGTAAGGGGTGGAAGGGGAATGTTTGTTAGGGAACTACTGTGCTTACTGTAACCGTGCTTCACGCTTATGAATACAATCCGTATGCTCGGTTCCGTTCTCTTGTCTTTATTCTTTTATCGTTGTCTTTCATTATATGCCTTAGGCCCACCTGTGTCGCGGCTCGTTGATTCATTTTGGCATTTAGCGATCAGGTTCCTCTAGCATTGCTTGTTTAAAGCACCTTCTGTACTTCATTAATTTAAAGCATTCATATAATAGATGTGGTAGCAGTTCCATCAGTTATGTGTGACGTTGTTGGCCCGTATCTGGTGATTGATGCGATCCCCTGCTGTTAGTTCCTTGTAAGGAATGTTTGCTAGGGAGCCATTGAAGCTGTACGGTTAAACTCTCTGCCTAACACATATACCTGGCTCTGACATCTCTAAGTTTACTTTCTACCCCTGTCAGTGTAAGTATCTCGTGATTGATACGATCCCCTGCTGTTAGTTCCTTGTAGGGAATGTTTGCTAGGGAGCTATTGAAGCTGTGCATACGCTGCTTGTGTATCGGAAGTACGCTTAGGTTTTGCAGTTCCTTGTCATGCTCTGTGTTTGTATGCAGTAAGTAGCGGTGATTGGTGTGTTCCCGTCATCGTTAGTTCCCCCCACCAACCTTTGGACATATTTGTAATCTCTTTCACGTACATTTGTCTCTTTCGGTTCATTTATTTCTTTCCTGTTCCCTTTGGCTTAAATCGGACCCCCCCCCAAGGAGCCGGCCTTCTCCGGAGATTGGCTCGGAAGGCATCTCTTCCTTCCGGCCTTTCATGCTGGTGAGAGAATCTGGGCGCATTAACCAAAAATCCTTTCTTCATGGCAGATTCGTAACCAACAGTTTCTCCTTTGGTGGCTTAAACACCTCGGGTTCCATCCGCAGCAGCACCTAATCTCCCACAGCAAACTCCTCTGGCCGACGCCGCAGGTCCGCGTCCTCCTTCATTCGTTCTGATGCCTTCACCAAGTGCATCCTCGCAAGGTCGATCTTCGACTGCCTCTGCCGCAAGTACTCCTCGGCAGGTGGGCAAGTCTTAAGATAACCCGCCAAAACTATGTGTGGAGTCAGCGGCTGCTGCCCGGTCGCCAACTCAAAGGGCGAGTATTTACTAGCTCGGGTCTTGCAACTGTTATAGCTGAACTGCGCCATGTCCAACAACTCAGGCTAGTTCCCTTGGTCCGCCCTTACGAAATGCCGTAAGTAGGTTTCAAAAATTTGATTGACCCGCTCGGTCTGCCCATCCGTCTGAGGGTGGAACCGGCTGGACATCTGCAGCCGAGTCCCCATCAGCCGAAACAAGCATCGCCAAAACGCACTAGTAAACCTGCTGTCCCTGTCGGAAACAATGCTCAACGGCACTCCCCACAGTTTGATCACGTGCTTGAAGAACAATTCTGCCGCCGTTTCCGCCGGACACGGTCGTGGCAAGGAACAAATACGCGTATTTAGAGAAACGGTCCACGACCACCATAATCGAAGCCACTCCTCCCACTTTCGGCAAGCCAACAATGAAGTCCATGCTTACTGACGCCCACGGCCGCACCGGAGCGGCAGCGGGTCGTAACAAACCGCCCGGCTTCAAATTGCTCGGCTTGTCTTGTTGGCATATGAGACAAGTCCGCACATACTCATCTACGTCTTGCTCCATGCGCGGCCAAAACAGCCCGCGTTCCAATAACGCCAAGGTCCGTGCCTGCCCCGGATGGCCCGCCCAAGTGCTGTCATGGCACTCGCGAATGAACTCGCGGCGGAGTCCATCCCATTTGGGCACGACAAGGCGAGTTATTCGATACCATAACAGCCCGTCTCGGACCCTATATCTGCTAAACCGACCACCCGCAACCTGGGCTTTGGCCACTTCGGCAATGGCCTTCGTAACAGGGTCCTTCTCTAGGCCCTCTCTTGCACGAGCTAACACTTCCTCGCCAAGTGCGATCGAACTGGCCCAATGCATCGCAGCTTCGCTGGCTCCAACCTCTTCCAAGGCCGCCAACTGTTGTTTTCTCGAGAGCGCGTCCGCCACAACATTTGTACTTCCGGCTGCATGCACTATATCAAGGTCAAATTCGGCAAGGAAATCCTGCCATCGCGCTTGCTTTCCCGTCGGCTTTGACTGTGTGAGGAAGAACGTGTTAGCCACGTTGTCGGTTCGGACGACGAAATGCGCCCCAAGCAGATAATGCCGCCAAGTCCGCAAGCAGTGGAAGAGCGCGGCCATCTCTTTTTCATGTACTGGGTACCGTCTCTGCACGTCGTTAAGTTTCTGCGACTCAAACGCAACCGGATGCCCATCCTGCACGAGCACACCGCCCATGGCAAAATCTGATGCATCCACATGCACTTCGAACGGCCGCCCAAAGTCGGGCAAAACAAGGACAGGATCGGTCGTCAACTTGCCTTTTATTAACTCAAAGGCGCTTTGGCAGTTCTTCGACCAGACAAAGGGTCTATCCTTCTTGGTTAAGTCTGTTAGAGGGGCCTCCAGCTTTGAGAACCTACTCACGAACCGGCGGTAAAAGTTATCCAAACCCATAAATTGCCGAACCCCTCTAACATCCGTTGGTGCCTCCCAGTCTCGAATCGCCTCAATCTTCTTCGGATCCGGGCGCAGCTGACCATGACTCAACACGTGCCCGAGGAAATTCACTTCAGACTGCCCAAACGAACACTTCTCTCTTTTCAGGTACAGTTCGTGCTCCCTCAACAACTCTAGCGCCTCGGCAAGGTGAACCTTATGCTCCGCCATCGACTTCGAGTAAATCAAAATATCGTCTAAGTAAACGATGGCACATCGGTCCAACAGAGGCCTAAAAACGTTGTTCATCAGGGTGCAGAACGTGGCAGGGGCATTGCAAAGACCAAACGGCATCACCATGAACTCAAAAGCGCCATACCGAGAAACGCAGGCCGTCTTCCGTTCATCCCCTCTCGCCACCCGAACCCGGTAGTAACCCGAGCGCAAGTCGAGCTTAGAGAACACTCGCGGCCCTCCCGACCGATCAAAACAATCGTCTATCCTTGGGAGTGGGTAACTATTCTTAATGGATTGTTTGTTCGGCGCCACGTAATCGACGCACAACCGCGAGGCTCCCGTCGGCTTTCCTCACAAACAACACCGGCGCGCCAAATGGGGACCGCGACGGTCTGATGTAGCCGGCATCAAGCAACTCAGACAGCTGTTTTTGCAGCTCGACCAGCTCTAGCCCACTAAGTCTGTAAGGCGCCTTTGCCGACGGCGTCGACCCCGACATCAGCTCGATGCGGTGGTCTATCTCACGCCGCGGCGGCAAACGCGAAGCGGTTGCTTCGGCAACTTGTCGGCAAAAGAACTCGACACATTCCGCGGTCGGAAGGAACCGGCTTCTCCGGCTCTTCCGCCTCCCACCCTCCTAGCATCGCAGCTAGAAACATGGGTTCCTTCAACTGTCGTCTACCGGCCTTCCTCATGCTCATCGCAGTAAGTTCGTGCATCTTGGGTTGCTTCAAGAGACAGTCCGCCGTCTGCCGCCTTTGTACGGACTTAACAACACACGGACCCGCTTTATCAAAAATAAGCATACAGCCGAGACGGGCTGTTATGGTATCGAATAACTCGCCTTGTCGTGCCCAAATGGGATGGACTCCGCCGCGAGTTCATTCGGGAGTGCCATGACAGCACTTGGGCGGGTCATCCGGGGCAGGCGCGGACCTTAGCGTTATTGGAACGCGGGCTGTTCTGGCCGCGCATGGAGCAAGACGTAGATGAGTATGTGCGGACTTGTCTCATATGCCGACAGGACAAGCGAGCAATTTGAAGTCGGGCGGTTTGTTACAGCCGCTGCCGGTTCCGGTGCGGCCGTGGGCGTCAGTAAGCATGGACTTCATTGTTGGCTTGCCGAAGGTGGGAGGAGTGGCTTCGATTACGGTGGTCGTGGACCGCTTCTCTAAATACGCGATGATTTGTTCCTTGCCACAATCGTGTCCGGCGAAAACGGGCGGCAACTGTTTTTCAAGCACGTGATCAAACTGTGGGGAGTGCCGTTGAGCATTGTTTCCGACAGGGACAACAGGTTTACTAGTGCATTTTGGCAATGCTTGTTTTGACTGATGGGGACTCGGCTGCAGATGTCTAGACGGTTCCACCCTCAGACGGATGGGCAGACCGAGCGGGTCAATCAAATTTTGGAAACCTACTTGCGGCATTTCGTAAGGGCGGACCAAGGAACCGGCTCGAGCTGTTGGACATGGCGCGATTCAGCTATAACGGTTGCAAGACCCGAGCTAGTAAATACTCGCCCTTTGAGTTGGCGGCAAGGCGGCGCCGCCGACTCCACACATAGTTTTGGCGGGTTATCTCAAGACTTGCCCACCTGCCGAGGAGTACTTGCGGCAGAGGTGCCTTCACCAAGTGCATCCTCGCAAGGTCGATCTTCGACTGGTGCCTTCACCAAGTGCATCCTCGCAAGGTCGATCTTCGACTGCCACTGCCGCAAGTACTCCTCGGCAGGTGGGCAAGTCTTAAGATAACCCGCCAAAACTATGTGTGGAGTCAACGGCTGCTGCCCGGTCGCCAACTCAAAGGGCGAGTATTTACTAGCTCGGGTCTTGCAACTGTTATAGCTGAACTGCGCCATGTCCAACAGCTCAGGCCAGTTCCCTTGGTCCGCCCTTACGAAATGCCGCAAGTAGGTTTCCAAAATTTGATTGACCCATTCGGTCTGCCCATCCGTCTGAGGGTGGAACCGGCTGGACATCTGCAGCCGAGTCCCCATCAGCCGAAACAAGCATCGCCAAAACGCACTAGTAAACCTGCTGTCCCTGTCGGAAACAATGCTCAACGGCACTCCCCACAGTTTGATCACGTGCTTGAAAAACAATTCTGCCGCCGTTTCCGCCGGACACGGCTGTGGGCAAGGAACAAACATCGCGTACTTAGAGAAGCGGTCCACGACCACCATAATCGAGGCCACTCCTCCCACTTTCGGCAAGCCAACAATGAAGTCCATGCTTACTGACGCCCACGACCGCACCGAAACTGGCAGCGGCTGTAACAAACCGCCCGGCTTCAAATTGCTCGGCTTGTCTTGCTGGCATATGAGACAAGTCCGCACATATTCATCTACGTCTTGCTCCATGCGCGGCCAAAACAGCCCGCGTTCCAATAACGCCAAGGTCCGTGCCTGCCCCGGATGGCCCGCCCAAGTGCTGTCATGGCACTCGCGAATGAACTCGCGGCGGAGTCCATCCCATTTGGGCACGACAAGGCGAGTTATTCGATACCATAACAGCCCGTCTCGGACCCTATATCTGCTAAACCGACCACCCGCAACCTGGGCTTTGGCCACTTCGGCAATGGCCTTCGTAACAGGGTCCTTCTCTAGGCCCTCTCTTACACGAGCTAACACTTCCTCGCCAAGTGCGATCGAACTGGCCCCATGCATCGCAGCTTCGCTGGCTCCAACCTCTTCCAAGGCCGCCAACTGTTGTTTTCTCGAGAGCGCGTCCGCCACAACATTTGTACTTCCGGTTGCATGCACTATATCAAGGTCAAATTCGGCAAGGAAATCCTGCCATCGCGCTTGCTTTCCCGTCGGCTTTGACTGTGTGAGGAAGAACGTGTTAGCCACGTTGTCGGTTCGGACGACGAAATGCGCCCCAAGCAGATAATGCCGCCAAGTCCGCAAGCAGTGGACGAGCGCGGCCATCTCTTTTTCATGTACTGGGTACCGTCTCTGCACGTCGTTAAGTTTCTGCGACTCAAACGCAACCGGATGCCCATCCTGCACGAGCACACCGCCCATGGCAAAATCTGATGCATCCACATGCACTTCGAACGGCCGCCCAAAGTCAGGCAACACAAGGACAGGACTGGTCGTCAACTTGCCTTTTATTAACTCAAAGGCGCTTTGGCAGTTCTTCGACCAGACAAAGGGTCTATCCTTCTTGGTTAAGTCTGTTAGAGGGGCCACCAGCTTTGAGAACCTACTCACGAACCGGCGGTAAAAGTTAGCCAAACCCATAAATTGCCGAACCCCCCTAACGTCCGTTGGTGCCTCCCAATCTCGAATCGCCTCAATCTTCTTCGGATCCGGGCGCAGCTGACCATGACTCAGCACGTGCCCGAGGAAATTCACTTCAGACTGCCCAAACGAACACTTCTCTCTTTTCAGGTACAGTTCGTGCTCCCTCAACAACTCTAGCGCCTCGGCAAGGTGAACCTTGTGCTCCGCCATCGACTTCGAGTAAATCAAAATATCGTCTAAGTAAACGATGGCACATCGGTCCAACAGAGGCCTAAAAACGTTGTTCATCAGGGTGCAGAACGTGGCAGGGGCATTGCAAAGACCAAACGGCATCACCATGAACTCAAAACTGCCATACTGAGAAACGCAGGCCGTCTTCGCAGTCTTGAAAGCGCGTGGGAATTGTTAAGGATCGTGATTCTTTTTCTAAGCTATGTCGGAATCACCCGAAGCTGCTGATGAACTCGAGGCGAGAGTTACGGCGCGATGCGACGAACTCCACTCGAGCGTTTTAGCGCTGGAATCGGTTTTCACGGATTGGAAGTCTGTTGCGGATGAATCCTTGTTGGGTTTGACTGAATGGCGAGAGGCGATGGACGCGAAGGTTGCCGAGATGTTGCAGAACCAGGAAACAATGAAGCTCGAGGCGAATTTACTCCGTGTAGCTGTCGCGGCGACAGTGGGCCAACGCACCGAGGGCGGTGCTGCGGCTGTGCCAGCCAAGGGCGCACACCAACTGAAAGCACCAAAGTTAAAGGAGCCTGTCTCGTTTGACGGAGCCCGCGACGACAGAGTTATTGGAAACTTCTGCTGGGATGTGGAAGAATACCTGTCGTTGCTGGGCGGGATGTCAGACGAGGAGGAAGTCCGAACTGCGGCGCGTTACTTAGAGGGTGTGGCGAAAACCTGGTGGCGGAACACTGTCACCGATGCGGCTGCGGGGAAAGGTAAAAATCCAGAGAGCTGGCTAGAGTTTAAAGAAGCTTTGCGAACTCAGTTTCGGCCAGAGAATGCCAATTGGTTAGCACGGCACAAGCTCCTCGTCCTTCGTCATACGGGTACTCTGCGGGACTACGTGAAAGCTTTCCAGGAGCTTATGGTGGACATTTCTAATATGACTGAGGAAGACCGCATGTTTCATTTTGAGGTTGGCTTGCAGCCGTGGGCTCAGGTGGAGCTTCGGAGGCACAAGCCCAAAGACGTTGCTGCTGCTGTAGCCGCCGCGGACTCGTTCCTGGATTTTAAGAAGGAGGGCGTTGGTAAAAAGGGGATGCAGGCGACGGGCTACTCCAAGTTGAAGCCGCCGCTAGCTAGTGGTAAGTTTCAAGGAGGAAACCCGAGCCGGCCGAAGGAAAATCCGGTGGCAAAACCAAAGGCCACGCCAGCCTCTTCTGTTGCTTCGTTTAAAACAGGGAAGTCCACGGCGGGCTTCAAGCGGAAGAGGTCAGAGGGCGAGGTGTCGAAATCCGAGGGTGCCAAGCCGGGATTAAGGTGCTGGACCTGCCAAGGCCCGCACCCACAGAGGGAGTGTCCCCAGCGGGCTCGACTGACGTCTGTCCAAGAGGCGCAGCCCGACCCACTGTCGGACGAAAGAGTGTCGATCTTGCAGCAGTTGAACATGCTGGCCACAGACCAGCCGAAGGCGGAACCCGTCTTTGATAAGAATAGTTTGTTCTATGTTGACGCTTTGGTTGGCGGACACCGACTGGTTGCCTTGGTGGATTCAGGTGCGACGCATAATTTTATGAAGGTCGAGGTGGCCGACCGACTACGCTTGGGGTATTCGGGGGGAGGTAACGAGCTAAGGACTGCTAACGGACCTACCCTGAAGACCCATGGAGCAGCGAAAGAGGTTCCGATTCAGCTGGGTGAGTGGTCGGGCAAGATAGACATTTCGGTCGTTCCGTTGAATGAGTTCGATCTGGTTTTAGGCCAAGAATTCATATGCTGTGCAAGGGTGGGATACATGCCCTGTCTAGGCTGTATGCTTATTTTTGATAAAGCGGGTCCGTGTGTTGTTAAGTCCGTACAAAGGCGGCAGACGGCGGACTGTCCCTTGAAGCAACCCAAGATGCACGAACTTACTGCGAATGAGCATGAGGAAGGCCGGTAGGCGACAGTTGAAGGAACCCATGTTTCTAGCTGCGATGCTAGGAGGGTGGGAGGCGGAAGAGCCGGAGAAGCCGGTTCCTTCCGACCTGCAGAATGTGCTGAGTTCTTTTGCCGACAGGTTGCCGAAGCAACTGCCTTCGCGTTTGCCGCCGCGGCGTGAGATAGACCACCGCATCGAGCTGATGCCGGGGTCGACGCCGTCGGCAAAGGCGCCTTACAGACTTAGTGGGCCAGAGCTGGTCGAGCTGCAAAAACAGTTGTCTGAGTTGCTTGATGCCGGCTACATCAGACCGTCGCGGTCCCCATTTGGCGCGCCGGTGCTGTTTGTGAGGAAAGCCGACGGGAGCCTGCGGTTGTGCGTCGATTACAGGGCGCTGAACAAACAGTCCATTAAGAATAGTTACCCGCTCCCAAGGATAGAAGATTTTTTTAATCGGCTGGGAGGGGCGCGAACATTCGCCGGAGGCCGTGTCGACAGCATCCGCTCTGGCGCAACAAGGTCGGCCCTCAATCTTCTCAGCTGGCTTACATAGAACACGGGGTGCACTTTCATATGAGGGGGAAGACTCAGCCTGTAGGCAGCAGCGCCCACCCGCGCGACCACCTCGAAGGGACCATCAAACTTTCTCACCAACGCCTTGGACTTCCCATTTGGTGGCTTAAACACCTCGAGTTCCATCCGCAACAGCACCTAATCTCCCACAGCAAACTCCTCTGGCCGGCACCGCAGGTCCGCGTCCTCCTTCATTCGTTCTGATGCCTTCACCAAGTGCATCCTTGCGAGCTCGATCTTCGACTGCCACTGCCGCAAGTACTCCTCGGCAGGTGGGCAAGTCTTAAGATAACCCGCCAAAACTATGTGTGGAGTCAACGGCTGCTGCCCGGTCGCCAACTCAAAGGGCGAGTATTTACTAGCTCGGGTCTTGCAACTGTTATAGCTGAACTGCGCCATGTCCAACAACTCAGGCCAGTTCCCTTGGTCCGCCCTTACGAAATGCCGCAAGTAGGTTTCCAAAATTTGATTGACCCGCTCGGTCTGCCCATCCGTCTGAGGGTGGAACCGGCTGGACATCTGCAGCCGAGTCCCCATCAGCCGAAACAAGCATCGCCAAAACGCACTAGTAAACCTGCTGTCCCTGTCGGAAACAATGCTCAACGGCACTCCCCACAGTTTGATCACGTGCTTGAAAAACAATTCTGCCGCCGTTTCCGCCGGACACGGCTGTGGGCAAGGAACAAATACTGCGTATTTAGAGAAGCGGTCCACGACCACCATAATCGAAGCCACTCCTCCCACCTTCGGCAAGCCAACAATGAAGTCCATGCTTACTGACGCCCACGGCCGCACCGGAACTGGCAGCGGCTGTAACAAACCGCCCGGCTTCAAATTGCTCGGCTTGTCCTGCTGGCATATGAGACAAGTCCGCACATATTCATCTACGTCTTGCTCCATGCGCAGCCAAAACAGCCCGCGTTCCAATAACGCCAAGGTCCGTGCCTGCCCCGGATGGCCCGCCCAAGTGTTGTCATGGCACTCGCGAATGAACTCGCGGCGGAGTCCATCCCATTTGGGCACGACAAGGCGAGTTATTCGATACCATAACAGCCCGTCTCGGACCCTATATCTGCTAAACCGACCACCCGCAACCTGGGCTTTGGCCACTTCGGCAATGGCCTTCGTAACAGGGTCCTTCTCTAGGCCCTCTCTTACACGAGCTAACACTTCCTCGCCAAGTGCGATCGAACTGGCCCCATGCATCGCAGCTTCGCTGGCTCCAACCTCTTCCAAGGCCGCCAACTGTTGTTTTCTCGAGAGCGCGTCCGCCACAACATTTGTACTTCCGGCTGCATGCACTATATCAAGGTCAAATTCGGCAAGGAAATCCTGCCATCGCGCTTGCTTTCCCGTCAGCTTTGACTGTGTGAGGAAGAACGTGTTAGCCACGTTGTCGGTTCGGACGACGAAATGCGCCCCAAGCAGATAATGCCGCCAAGTCCGCAAGCAGTGGACAAGCGCGGCCATCTCTTTTTCATGTACTGGGTACCGTCTCTGCACGTCGTTAAGTTTCTGCGACTCAAACGCAACCGGATGCCCATCCTGCACGAGCACACCGCCCATGGCAAAATCTGATGCATCCACATGCACTTCGAACGGCCGCCCAAAGTCAGGCAACACAAGGACAGGACTGGTCGTCAACTTGCCTTTTATTAACTCAAAGGCGCTTTGGCAGTTCTTCGACCAGACAAAGGGTCTATCCTTCTTGGTTAAGTCTGTTAGAGGGGCCGCCAGCTTTGAGAACCTACTCACGAACCGGCGGTAAAAGTTAGCCAAACCCATAAATTGCCGAACCCCTCTAACGTCCGTTGGTGCCTCCCAATCTCGAATCGCCTCAATCTTCTTCGGATCCGGGCGCAGCTGACCATGACTCAACACGTGCCCGAGGAAATTCACTTCAGACTGCCCAAACGAACACTTCTCTCTTTTCAGGTACAGTTCGTGCTCCCTCAACAACTCTAGCGCCTCGGCAAGGTGAACCTTATGCTCCGCCATCGACTTCGAGTAAATCAAAATATCGTCTAAGTAAACGATGGCACATCGGTCCAATAGAGGCCTAAAAAGGTTGTTCATCAGGGTGCAGAACGTGGCAGGGGCATTGCAAAGACCAAACGGCATCACCATGAACTCAAAACTGCCATACCGAGAAACGCAGGCCGTCTTCTGTTCATCCCCCTCTGCCACCCGGACCTGGTAGTAACCCGAGCGCAAGTCGAGCTTAGAGAACACTCGCGCCCCTCCCAACCGATCAAAACAATCGTCTATCCTTGGGAGCGGGTAACTATTCTTAATGGACTGTTTGTTCAGCGCCCTGTAATCGACACACAACCGCAGGCTCCCGTCGGCTTTCCTCACAAACAGCACCGGCGCGCCAAATGGGGACCGCGACGGTCTGATGTAGCCGGCATCAAGCAACTCAGACAGCTGTTTTTGCAGCTCGACCAGCTCTAGCCCACTAAGTCTGTAAGGCGCCTTTGCCGACGGCGTCGACCCCGACATCAGCTCGATGCGGTGGTCTATCTCACGCCGCGGCGGCAAACGCGAAGGCAGTTGCTTCGGCAACCTGTCGGCAAAAGAACTCAGCACATTCTGCAGGTCGGAAGGAACCGGCTTCTCCGGCTCTTCCGCCTCCCACCCTCCTAACATCGCAGCTAGAAACATGGGTTCCTTCAACCATCGTCTACCGGCCTTCCTCATGCTCATCGCAGTAAGTACGTGCATCTTGGGTTGCTTCAAGGGACAGTCCGCCGTCTGCCGCCTTTGTACGGACTTAACAACACACGGAACCGCTTTATCAAAAATAAGCATAAAGCCTAGACAAGGCATGTATCCAGTCCTAAGGACTACGCTTGGGGTATTCGGGGGGAGGTAACGAGCTAAGGACTGCTAACGGACCTACCCTGAAGACCCATGGAGCAGCGAAAGAGGTTCCGATCCAGCTGGGTGAGTAGTCGGGCAAGATAGACATTTCGGTCCTTCTGTTGAATGAGTTCGATCTGGTTTTAGGCCAGGAATTCATATGCTGTGAAAGGGTGGGATACATGCCCTGTCTAGGCTGTATGCTTATTTTTGATAAAGCGGGTCCGTGTGTTGTTACGTCCGTACAAAGGCGGCAGACGGCGGACTGTCCCTTGAGGCAACCCAAGATGCACGAACTTACTGCGATGAGCATGAGGAAGGCCGGTAGACGACAGTTGAAGGAACCCATGTTTCTAGCTGCGATGCTAGGAGGGTGGGAGGCGGAAGAGCCGGAGAAGCCGGTTCCTTCCGACCTGCAGAATGTGCTGAGTTCATTTGCCGACAGGTTACCGAAGTAACTGCCTTCTCGCTTGCCGCCGCGGCGTGCGATAGACCACCGTATCGAGCTGATACCGGGGTCGACGCCGTCGGCAAAGGCGCCTTACAGACTTAGTGGGCCAGAGCTGGTCGAGCTGCAAAAACAACTGTCTGAGTTGCTTGATGTCGGCTACATCAGACCGTCGCGGTCCCCATTTGGCGCGTCGGTGCTGTTTGTGAGGAAAGCCGACGGGAGCCTGCGGTTGTGCGTCGATTACAGGGCGCTGAACAAACAGTCCATTAAGAATAGTTACCCGCTCCCAAGGATAGACGATTGTTTTGATCAGCTGGGAGGGCCGCGAGTGTTCTCTAAGCTCGACTTGCGCTCGGGTTACTACCAGGTCCGGGTGGCAGAGGGGGATGAACAGAAGACGGCCTGCGTTTCTCGGTATGGCAGTTTTGAGTTCATGGTGATGCCGTTTGGTCTTTGCAATGCCCTTGCCACGTTCTGCACCCTGATGAACAACCTTTTTAGGCCTCTATTGGACCGATGTGCCATCGTTTACTTAGACGATATTTTGATTTACTCGAAGTCGATGGCGGAGCATAAGGTTCACCTTGCCGAGGCGCTAGAGTTGTTGAGGGAGCACGAACTGTACCTGAAAAGAGAGAAGTGTTCGTTTGGGCAGTCTGAAGTGAATTTCCTCGGGCACGTGTTGAGTCATGGTCAGCTGCGCCCGGATCCGAAGAAGATTGAGGCGATTCGAGACTGGGAGGCACCAACGGACGTTAGAGGGGTTCGGCAATTTATGGGTTTGGCTAACTTTTACCGCCGGTTCGTGAGTAGGTTCTCAAAGCTGGCGCCCCTCTAACAGACTTAACGACGTGCAGAGACGGTACCCAGTACATGAAAAAGAGATGGCCGCGCTCGTCCACTACTTGCGGACTTGGCGGCATTATCTGCTTGGGGCGCATTTCGTCGTCCGAACCGACAACGTGGCTAACACGTTTTTCCTCACACAATCGAAGCTGACGAGAAAGCAAGCGCGATGGCAGGATTTCCTTGCCGAATTTGACCTTGATATAGTGCATGCAGCCGGAAGTACAAATGTTGTGGCGGACGCGCTCTCGAGAAAACAACAGTTGGCGGCATTGGAAGAGGTTGGAGCCAGCGAAGCTGCGATGCATGGGGCCAGTTCGATCGCACTTGGCGAGGAAGTGTTAGCTCGTGTAAGAGAGGGCCTAGAGAAGGACCCTGTTACGAAGGCCATTGCCGAAGTGGCCAAAGCCCAGGTTGCGGGTGGTCGGTTTAGCAGATATAGGGTCCGAGACGGGCTGTTATGGTATCGAATAACTCGCCTTGTCGTGCCCAAATGGGATAGACTCCGCCGCGAGTTCATTCGCGAGTGCCATGACAGCACTTGGGCGGGTCATCCGGGGCAAGCGCGGACCTTAGCGTTATTGCAACGCGGGCTGTTCTGGCCGCGCATGGAGCAAGACGTAGATGAGTATGTGCGGACTTGTCTCATATGCCAGCAGGACAAGCCGAGCAATTTGAAGCAGGGCGGTTTGTTACAGTCGCTGCCAGTTCCGGTGCGGCCGTGGGCGTCAGTAAGCATGGACTTCATTGTTGGCTTGCCGAAGGTGGGAGGAGTGGCTTCGATTATGGTGGTCGTGGACTTCTTCTCTAAATACGCAGTATTTGTTCCTTGCCCACAGCCGTGTCCGGCGGAAACGGCGGCAGAATTGTTTTTCAAGCACGTGATCAAACTGTGGGAAGTGCCGTTGAGCATTGTTTCCGACAGGGACAGCAGGTTTACTAGTGCGTTTTGGCGATGCTTGTTTCGGCTAATGAGGACTCGGCTGCAGATGTCCAGCCAGTTCCACCCTCAGACGGATGGGCAGACCGAGCGGGTCAATCAAATTTTGGAAACCTATTTGCGACATTTCGTAAGGGCGGACCAAGGGAACTGGCCTGAGTTGTTGGACATGGCGCAGTTCAGCTATAACAGTTGCAAGACCCGAGCTAGTAAATACTCGCCCTTTGAGTTGACGACCAGGCAGCAGCCGCTGACTCCACACATAGTTTTGGCGGGTTATCTTAAGACTTGCCCACCTGCCGAGGAGTACTTGCGGCAGTGGCAGTCGAAGATCGACCTCGCAAGGATGCACTTGGTGAAGGCATCGGAACGAATGAAGGAGGACGCTGACCTGCGGCGCCGGCCAGAGGAGTTTGCTGTGCGAGATCGAGTCTTCTTGCGGATGGAACCCGAGGTGTTTAAGCCACCAAAGGGGAAGTCCAAGGCGTTGGTGAGAAAGTTTGATGGTCCCTTCGAGGTGGTCGCGCGGGTGGGCGCTGCTGCCTACAGGCTGAGTCTTCCCCCTCATATGAAAGTGCACCCCGTGTTCCATGTAAGCCAGCTGAGAAGATTGAGGGCCGACCTTGTTGCGCCAGAGCGGATGCTGCCGAAACGGCTTCCGGCGAATGTTCGGATGGCTCGGGCGCTAAGGCGTTGGATGCGGTGGTCAAGGCCACGTATTTAACCTTAGCGTGAGGACTTTGTATGGGCTACGCGATGCACTGTTGTAATCTGTTACCTGCTGTTGGGAACTGTAAGCTTGAAAGCGAGTTTATTGTGCATGGTGCGTGTTTGCTTTGTTGAAGGCCTCGGCCTTTTGTAATCTGTGAATAGATATATTAAAGCAATGGGCCCTTCGCCCTAATGATGTGTTAATGTATGTATGCTTGGCGTTGAGTTTATCATTGCTGTGTTAAGTTAAAGAATGTATGCTGTGAATGCTTGCGACCCGATTGTTTCCCTTTGGCGTTAGACTTGGCTGGGTTGCCTGGCGGTGCGCTGCGCGTTGTAAGACGGTCCGAGAGAAAAGTTAGGCGTAGTCCCCGTGTCGTCTGGGTTCGGCGATAGTGTTGGGGTGCCGCGTGGGTTTAGCCGGTTCCGCAGTGGCTAGACTCGCGACAGATGTGGTAAGGTTGTCATTGCGGCGGCCTTACCACGACCGCGGCCTTACCACGACCGCGGGCGTTTCGTTGAGCTCAATACCATCTGTCGCGAGTCTAGCCACTGCGGAACCGGCTAAACCCACGCGGCACCCCAACACTATCGCCGAACCCAGACTACACGGGGACTACGCCTAAACTTTCTCTCGGACCGTCTTACAATGCGCAGCCGCACCGCCAGGCAACCCGACCAAGTCTAACGCCAAAGGGAAACAATCGGGTCGCAAGCATTCACAGCATACATTCTTTAACTTAACACAGCAATGATAAACTCAACGCCAAGCATACATACATTAACACATCATTAGGGCGAAGGGCCCATTGCTTTAATATATCTATTCACAGATTACACAAGGCCGAGGCCTTCAACAAAGCAAACACGCACCGTGCACAATAATCTCGCTTTCAAGCTTACAGTTCCCAACAACAGCTAACAGATTACAACAGTGCATCGCGTAGCCCATACAAAGTCCTCACGCTAAGGTTAAATACGTGGCCTTGACCACCGCATCCAACTCCTTAGCGCCCGAGCCATCCGAACATTCGCCGGAGGCCGTGTCGGCAGCATCCGCTCTGGCGCAACAAGGTCGGCCCTCAATCTTCTCAGCTGGCTTACATGGAACACGGGGTGCACTTTCATATGAGGGGGAAGACTCAGCCTGTAGGCAGCAGCGCCCACCCGCGCGACCACCTCGAAGGGACCATCAAACTTTCTCACCAACGCCTTGGACTTCCCCTTTGGTGGCTTAAACACCTCGGGTTCCATCCGCAGCAGCACCTGATCTCCCACAGCAAACTCCTCTGGCCGGCGCCGCAGGTCCGCGTCCTCCTTCATTCGTTCTGATGCCTTCACCAAGTGCATCCTCGCAAGGTCGATCTTCGACTGCCACTGCCGCAAGTACTCCTCGGCAGGTGGGCAAGTCTTAAGATAACCCGCCAAAACTATGTGTGGAGTCAGCGGCGTGCCTCGGTCGCCAACTCAAAGGGCGAGTATTTACTAGCTCGGGTCTTGCAACTGTTATAGCTGAACTGCGCCATGTCCAACACCTCAGGCCAGTTCCCTTGGTCCGCCCTTACGAAATGCCGCAAGTAGGTTTCCAAAATTTGATTGACCCGCTCGGTCTGCCCATCCGTCTGAGGGTGGAACCGGTTGGACATCTGCAGCCGAGTCCCCATCAGCCGAAACAAGCATCGCCAAAACGCACTAGTAAACCTGCTGTCCCTGTCGGAAACAATGCTCAACGGCACTCCCCACAGTTTGATCACGTGCTTGAAAAACAATTCTGCCGCCGTTTCCGCCGGACACGGCTGTGGGCAAGGAACAAATACTGCGTATTTAGAGAAGCGGTCCACGACCACCATAATCGAAGCCACTCCTCCCACCTTCGGCAAGCCAACAATGAAGTCCATGCTTACTGACGCCCACGGCCGCACCGGAACCGGCAGCGGCTGTAACAAACCGCCCGGCTTCAAATTGCTCGGCTTGTCCTGTTGGCATATGAGACAAGTCCGCACATACTCATCTACGTCTTGCTCCATGCGCGGCCAGAACAGCCCGCGTTCCAATAACGCTAAGGTCCGCGCCTGCCCCGGATGACCCGCCCAAGTGCTGTCATGGCACTCGCGAATGAACTCGCGGCGGAGTCCATCCCATTTGGGCACGACAAGGCGAGTTATTCGATACCATAACAGCCCGTCTCGGACCCTATATCTGCTAAACCGACCACCCGCAACCTGGGCTTTGGCCACTTCGGCAATGGCCTTCGTAACAAGGTCCTTCTCTAGGCCCTCTCTTACACGAGCTAACACTTCCTTGCCAAGTGCGATCGAACTGGCCCCATGCATCGCAGCTTCGCTGGCTCCAACCTCCTCCAAGGCCGCCAACTGTTGTTTTCTCGAGAGCGCGTCCGCCACAACATTTGTCTTTCCAGCTGCATGCACTATATCAAGGTCAAATTTGGCAAGGAAATCCTGCCATCGCGCTTGCTTTCCCGTCAGCTTCGACTGTGTGAGGAAAAACGTGTTAGCCACGTTGTCGGTTCGGACGACGAAATGCGCCCCAAACAGATAATGCCGCCAAGTCCGCAAGCAGTGGACGAGCGCCAGGGGTAGAAAGTAAACTTAGAGATGTCAGAGCCAGGTATATGTGTTAGGCAGAGAGTTTAACCGCACATCTTCAATGGCTCCCTAGCAAACATTCCGTACAAGGAACTAACAGCAGGGCATCGCATCAATCACCAGATACGGGCCAGCAACGTCATACATAACTGATGGAACTGCTACCACATCTATTAAATGAATGCTTTAAATTAATGAAGTACAGAAGGTGCTTTAAACAAGCAATGCTAGAGGAACCTGATCGCCAAATGCCGAAATGAATCAACGAGCCGCGACACAGGTGGGCCTAAGGCATATAATGAAAGACAGCATAAAAGAATAAAGACAGTAGAACAGAACCAGGCATACAGATTGTATTCATAAGCAGAAGCACGGTTACAGTAAGCACAGTAGTTCCCTAACAAACATTCCCCTTCCACCACTTACAATGAAAACGTGGTGGCTATTTATAGCCCAAAGTTCCCCCCCGTTACATTAATGGGCACAACGTCTCAGTCAAACATTAGCTGACAAAAGCAGCCGCGAAACGCTGATGTCTGACCTCTGTCGAGTCGGGACTGTACCCTCGGCATGGTCTCCCTGAAGGTTGAACAGCCACGTGGCAGTGCGTTGGGTAGAACTTTATATTGACAGAAATGTGGGTAGCTGAGGCAGGTGGAAACTCTCATCAGTAGCTGTGAGAATAAACTTGTGGCCGACGGAGGAGTTAGGAGAAATCACCCCAATGAAGTCTAGACCCCATTGCTGGAACGGAGCTTCGGCTTGAATCGGATGAAGGGGCAGGGGTGCTTTTCTGTTTCGGCCAGCATACCTCTGACATTGATCACATTTGGCGCAGACCGCATACGCGTCTGCGAACAGAGTGGGCCAATAGTATCCAGCCCTTATTATTTTTAAGGTCGTTGGCCTTGAAGAATGGTGACCCCCAGGCATCCCGGAATGAAAGTCTCCGAGGATCCTAGGCTGGTCAGATTTTATGACGCACCGCAACAGGATGCCGTCAATGTTTTTGAAGTAAAGCCCCTCGGGGCGAAGAGTGTACCTTAGTGCACCTAGCCGAAATCTCCTTCGTTGTGAGGCGATCAAGTGATCGGGACAGTTCCCAACAGCAGCTAACAGATTACAACAGTGCATCGCGTAGCCCATACAAAGTCCTCACGCTAAGGTTAAATACGTGGCCTTGACCACCGCATCCAACGCCTTAGCGCCCGAACCATCCGACGGTTCTCCCGCTAACAGCACAACGGCTACCTACCAGCATTCATGGCAGCATGGTCGGCTTGTCCGCGGGTTCCCCCGCCTTGACAGCTCACGGCAAGGCCATAACTGCCTTCCGCTCGCTGTCAACAAGCCGGCCACCTGCCCAACACTGTAGACCATTAATGCCGCCTGATGACTCAAGACTTATCCATCGCTTTACAAAGAAGATCTTTCCGCCGCGTCCCAAACAGTCAACGCCGACAATATTCGCTAGCCATCTGGCAGCCATCCACCGCACCACGTAACGGAGGCCCCTTCGGATCCATCGTTGTCGAAGAACTGCCAAAGCGCCTTTGAGTTAATAAAAGGCAAGTTGACGACCAATCCTGTCCTTGTGTTGCCTGACTTTGGGCGGTCGTTCGAAGTGCATGTGGATGCATCAGATTTTGCCATGGGCGGTGTGCTCGTGCAGGATGGGCATCCGGTTGCGTTTGAGTCGCAGAAACTTAACGACGTGCAGAGACGGTACCCAATACATGAAAAAGAGATGGCCGCGCTCGTCCACTGCTTGCGGACTTGGGGGCATTATCTGCTTGGGGCGCATTTCGTCGTCCGAACCGACAACGTGGCTAACACGTTCTTCCTCACACAGTCAAAGCTGACGGGAAAGCAAGCGGGATGGCAGGATTTCCTTGCCAAATTTCCTTGCCCACAGCCGTGTCCGGCGGAAACGGCGACAGAATTGTTTTTCAAGCACGTGATCAAACTGTGGGGAGTGCCGTTGAGCATTGTTTCCGACAGGGACAGCAGGTTTCCTAGTGCGTTTTGGCGATGCTTGTTTCGGTCGATGGGGACTCTACTGCGAGATGTCCAGACCGGTTCCACCCTCGGACGGATGGGCGACTCGAACGGGTCAATCAAATTTTGGAAACCTACTTGCGGCATTTCGTAAGGGCGGACCAAGGTAACTGGCCTGAGCTGTTGGACATGGCGCAGTTCAGCAATAACAGTTGCAAGACCCGAGCTAGTAAATACTCGCCCTTTGAGTTGGCGACCGGGCAGCAGCCGCTGACTCCACACATAGTTTTGGCGGGTTATCTTAAGACTTGCCCACCTGCCGAGGAGTACTTGCGGCAGTGGCAGTCGAAGATCGACCTTGCGAGGATGCACTTGGCGAAGGCATCAAAACGAATGAAGGAGGACGCGGACCTGCGGCGCCGGCCAGAGGAGTTTGCTGTGGGAGATCAGGTGCTGCTGCGGATGGAACCCGAGGTGTTTAAGCCACCAAAGGGGAAGTCCAAGGCGTTGGTGAGAAAGTTTGATGGTCCCTTCGAGGTGGTCGAGCATCTGTCGCGAGTCTAGCCACTGCGGAACCGGCTAAACCCACGCGGCACCCAGACACTATCGCCGAACCCAGACGACACGGGGACTACGCCTAAACTTTCTCTCGGACCGTCTTACAACGCACAGCGCACCGCCAGGCAACCCAGCCGAGTCTAACGCCAAAGGGAAACAATCGGGTCGCAAGCATTCACAGCATACATTCTTTATCTTAAAACAGCAATGATAAACTCAACGCCAAGCATACATACATTAACACTTCATTAGGGCGACGGGCCCATTGCTTTATTATATCTATTCACAGATTACACAAGGCCGAAGCCTTCAACAAAGCAAACACGCACCGTGCACAATATTCTCGCTTTCAAGCTTACAGTTCCCAACAGCAGCTAACTGATTACAACAGTGCATCGCGTGGCCCATACAAAGTCCTCACGCTAAGGTTAAATACGTGGCCTTGACCATCGCATCCAACGCCTTAGCGCCCGAGCCATCCGACGGTTCTCCCGCCAACAGCACAACGGCTACCTACCAGCATTCATGGCAGCATGGTCGGCTTGTCCGCGGGTTCCCCCGCCTTGACAGCTCACGGCAAGGCCATAACTGCCTTCCGCTCGCTGTCAACAAGCCGGCCACATGCCCAACACTGTAGACCATTAATGCCGCCTGATGACTCAAGACTTATCCATCGCTTTACAAAGAAGATCTTTCCGCCGCGTCCCAAACAGTCAACGCCGACAATATTCGCTAGCCATCTGGCAGCCATCCACCGCACCACGTAACGGAGGCCCCTTCGGATCCATCGTTGTCTTTCGCCCAGCTCGCAAGATCGTCCGACCGCCAACACGACGTCTTCGGGGTTACGCGCCGCGCCGGCAGCCCGACCTGCCGTCGCGTCGCTACTCGCCCGAATCGTCTGCCTTCGTCGAACCGACCTCACGAGCCCATGGCTTTCGTTCCAACGGCTCACCCGGCCGCCCCTTGGCATGGAACACCCACTGTGCCGCCCAGCCCATTGCAGCGCTGAGCTCACCGAAACGCCCGCGGTCGTGGTAAGGCCGCCGCAATGACAACCTTACCACATCCCCCCCTTCTGAGTCCGACAACGCCCTCGTCGTCGCGGCCCGGCTGCCGCAGACCCAGACAGGCGACCCAAAGAAAAGACTAAGGACCCATGGATCCTTCCGAAGCCTTGCGCTTCCAAAACTTTGAGATTTTTCCAGCCCACTTCAACAGACTCTCTTCCCTCTCCCAGCTGTCCGTCGTGCTCCCTTTCCAAGTGACAAGATACTCCAAGTGCCGCCTGTTCCCCCAGCCGATGGTGCGCGACTGCCAAATCCTTTGAATGTCCTGCCCTGCGGCATCGCAATCATTCGCCAGAGGCCGTGTCGGCAGCATCCGCTCTGGCGCAATACCATCTGTCGCGAGTCTAGCCACTGCGGAACCGGCTAAACCCACGCGGCACCCCAACACTATCGCCGAACCCAGACGACACGGGGACTACGCCTAACTTTTCTCTCTCGGACCGTCTTACAACGCGCAGCGCACCGCCAGGCAACCCAGCCAAGTCTAACGCCAAAGGGAAACAATCGGGTCGCAAGCATTCACAGCATACATTCTTTAACTTAACACAGCAATGATAAACTCAACGCCAAGCATACATACATTAACACATCATTAGGGCGAAGGGCCCATTGCTTTATTATATCTATTCACAGATTACACAAGGCCGAAGCCTTCAACAAAGCAAACACGCACCGTGCACAATAATCTCGCTTTCAAGCTTACAGTTCCCAACAGCAGCTAACAGATTACAACAGTGCATCGCGTAGCCCATACAAAGTCCTCACGCTAAGGTTAAATACGTGGCCTTGACCACCGCATCCAACGCCTTCGCGCCCGAGCCATCCGACGGTTCTCCCACCAACAGCACAACGGCTACCTACCAGCATTCATGGCAGCATGGTCGGCTTGTCCGCGGGTTCCCCCGCCTTGACAGCTCACGGCAAGGCCATAACTGCCTTCCGCTCGCTGTCAACAAGCCGGCCACCCGCCCAACACTTTAGACCATTAATGCCACCCGATGACTCAAGACTTATCCATCGCTTTACAAAGAAGATCTTTCCGCCGCGTCCCAAACAGTCAACGCCGACAATATTCGCTAGCCATCTGGCAGCCATCCACCGCACCACGTAACGGAGGCCCCTTCGGATCCATCGTCGTCTTTCGCCCAGCTCGCAAGATCGTCCGACCGCCAGCACGACGTCTTCGGGGTTCCGCGCCGCGCCGGCAGCCCGGCCTGCCGTCGCGTCGCTACTCGCCCGAACCGTCCGCCTTCGTCGAACCGACCTCACGAGCCCACGGCTTTCGTTCCAACGGCTCACCCGGCCGCCCCTTGGCATGGAACACCCACTGTGCCGCGCAGCCCATTGCAGCGCTGAGCTCACCGAAACGCCCGCGGTCGTGGTAGGGCCGCCGCAATGACAACCTTACCACATCCCCCCCTTCTGAGTCCGACGACGCCCTCGTCGTCGCGGCCCGGCTGCCGCCAACCCAGACGGGCGACCCAAAGAAAAGACTAAGGGCCCGAGGATCCTTCCGAAGCCTTGCGCTTCCAAAACTCTAAGATTTTTCCAGCCCACTTCAACAGACTCTCTTCCCTCTCCCAGCTGTCCGCCGTGCTCCCTTTCCAAGTGACAAGATACTCCAAGTGCCGCCTGTTCCCCCAGCCGATGGTGCGCGACTGCCAAATCCTTTGAATGTCCTGCCCTGCGGCATCGCGAACATTCGCCGAAGGCCGTGTCGGCAGCATCCGCTCTGGCGCAACAAGGTCGGCCCTCAATCTTCTCAGCTGGCTTACATGGAACACGGGGTGCACTTTCATATGAGGGGGAAGACTCAGCCTGTAGGCAGCAGCGCCCACCCGCGCGACCACCTCGAAGGGACCATCAAACTTTCTCACCAACGCCTTGGACTTCCCCTTTGGTGGCTTAAACACCTCGGGTTCCATCCGCAGCAGCACCTGATCTCCCACAGCAAACTCCTCTGGCCGGCGCCGCAGGTCCGCGTCCTCCTTCATTCGTTCCGATGCCTTTACCAAATGCATCCTCGCGAGGTCGATCTTCGACTGCCACTGCCGCAAGTACTCCTCGGCAGGTGGGCAAGTCTTAAGATAACCCGCCAAAACTATGTGTGGAGTCAACGGCTGCTGCCCGGTCGCCAACTCAAAGGGCGAGTATTTACTAGCTCGGGTCTTGCAACTGTTATAGCTGAACTACGCCATGTCCAACAGCTCAGGCCAGTTCCCTTGGTCCACCCTTACGAAATTCCGTAAGTAGGTTTCCAAAATTTGATTGACCCGCTCGGTCTGCCCATCCGTCTGAGGGTGGAACCGGCTGGACATCTGCAGCCGAGTCCCCATCAGCCGAAACAAGCATCGCCAAAACGCACTAGTAAACCTGCTGTCCCTGTCGAAAACAATGCTCAACGGCACTCCCCACAGTTTGATCACGTGCTTGAAAAACAATTCTGCCACCGTTTCCGCCGGACACGGCTGTGGGCAAGGAACAAATACTGCGTATTTAGAGAAGCGGTCCACGACCACCATAATTGAAGCCACTCCTCCCACCTTCGGCAAGCCAACAATGAAGTCCATGCTTACTGACGCCCACGGCCGCACCGGAACCGGCAGCGGCTGTAACAAACCGCCCGGCTTCAAATTGCTCGGCTTGTCCTGCTGGCATATGAGACAAGTCCGCACATACTCATCTACGTCTTGCTCCATGCGCGGCCAGAACAGCCCGCGTTCCAATAACGCTAAGGTCCGCGCCTGCCCCGGATGACCCGCCCAAGTGCTGTCATGGCACTCGCGAATGAACTCGCGGCGGAGTCCATCCCATTTGGGCACGACAAGGCGAGTTATTCGATACCATAACAGCCCGTCTCGGACCCTATATCTGCTAAACCGACCACCCGCAACCTGGGCTTTGGCCACTTCGGCAATGGCCTTCGTAACAGGGTCCTTCTCTAGGCCCTCTCTTACACGAGCTAACACTTCCTCGCCAAGTGCGATCGAACTGGCCCCATGCATCGCAGCTTCGGTGGCTCCAACCTCTTCCAAGGCAGCCAACTGTTGTTTTCTCGAGAGCGCGTCCGCCACAACATTTGTACTTCCGGCTGCATGCACTATATCAAGGTCAAATTCGGCAAGGAAATCCTGCCATCGCGCTTGCTTTCCCGTCAGCTTCGACTGTGCGAGGAAAAACGTGTTAGCCACGTTGTCGGTTCGGACGACGAAATGCGCCCCAAGCAAATAATGTCGCCAAGTCCGCAAGCAGTTCTTAACTCAAAGGCGCTTTGGCAGTTCTTCGACCAGACAAAGGGTCTATCCTTCTTGGTTAAGTCTGTTAGAGGGGCCGCCAGCTTTGAGAACCTACTCACGAACCGGCGGTAAAAGTTAGCCAAACCCATAAATTGCCGAACCCCTCTAACGTCCGTTGGTGCCTCCCAGTCTCGAATCGCCTCAATCTTCTTCGGATCCGGGCGCAGCTGACCATGACTCAGCACGTGCCCGAGGAAATTCACTTCAAACTTCCCAAACGAACACTTCTCTCTTTTCAGGTACAGTTCGTGCTCCCTCAACAACTCTAGCGCCTCGGCAAGGTGAACCTTATGCTCCGCCATCGACTTCGAGTAAATCAAAATATCGTCTAAGTAAACGATGGCACATCGGTCCAACAGAGGCCTAAAAACATTGTTCATCAGGGTGCAGAACGTGGCAGGGGCATTGCAAAGACCAAACGGCATCACCATGAACTCAAAACTACCATACCGAGAAACGCAGGTCGTCTTCTGTTCATCACCTTCTGCCACCCGGACCTGGTAGTAACCCGAGCGCAAGTCGAGCTTAGAGAACACTCGCACCCCTCCCAGCTGATCAAAACAATCGTCTATCCTTGGGAGCGGGTAACTATTCTTAATGGACTGTTTGTTCAGCGCCCTGTAATCGACGCACAACCGCAGGCTCCCGTCGGCTTTCCTCACAAACAGCACCGGCGCGCCAAATGGGGACCGCGACGGTCTGATGTAGCCGGCATCAAGCAACTCAGACAGTTGTTTTTGCAGCTCGACCAGCTCTGGCCCACTAAGTCTGTAAGGCGCCTTTGCCGACGGCGTCGACCCCGGCATCAGCTCGATGCGGTGGTCTATCTCACGCCGCGGCGGCAAACGCGAAGGCAGTTGCTTCGGCAACCTGTCGGCAAAAGAACTCAGCACATTCTGCAGGTCAGAAGGAACCGGCTTCTCCGGCTCTTCCGCCTCCCACTATCAAAGTCCTCACGCTAAGGTTAAATACGTGGCATCGTCGGACTCAGAAGGGGGGGATGTGGTAAGGTTGTCATTGCGGCGGCCTTACCACGACCACGGGCGTTTCGGTGAGATCAGCGCTGCAATGGGCTGGGCGGCACAGTGGGTGTTCCATGCCAAGGGGCGGCCGGGTGAGCCGTTGGAACGAAAGCCATGGGCTCGTGAGGTCGGTTCGACGAAGGCAGACGGTTCGGGCGAGTAGCGACGCGACGGCAGGCCGGGCTATCGGCACGGCGCGGAACCCCGAAGACGTCGTGCTGGCGGTCGGACGATCTTGCGAGCTGGGCGAAAGACAACGATGGATCCGAAGGGGCCTCCGTTACGTGGTGCGGTGGATGGCTGCCAGATGGCTAGCAAATATTGTCGGCGTTGACTGTTTGGGACGCGACGGAAAGATCTTCTTTGTAAAGCGATGGATAAGTCTTGAGTCATCAGGCGGCATTAATGGTCTAAAGTGTTGGGCAGGTGGCCGGCTTGTTGACAGCGAGCGGAAGGCAGTTATGGCCTTGCCGTGAGCTGTCAAGGCGGGGGAACCCGCGGACAAGCCGACCATGCCGGGTGGCAGAGGGGGATGAACAGAAGACGGCCTGCGTTTCCCGGTATGGCAGTTTTGAGTTCATGGTGATGTCGTTTGGTCTTTGCAATGCCCCTGCCACGTTCTGCACCCTGATGAACAACGTTTTTAGGCCTCTGTTGGACCGATGTGCCATCGTTTACTTAGACGATATTTTGATTTACTCGAAGTCGATGGCGGAGCATAAGGTTCACCTTGCCGAGGCGCTAGAGTTGTTGAGGGAGCACGAACTGTACCTGAAAAGAGAGAAGTGTTCGTTTGGGCAGTCTGAAGTGAATTTCCTCGGGCACGTGCTGAGTCATGGTCAGCTGCGCCCGGATCCGAAGAAGATTGAGGCGATTCGAGACTGGGAGGCACCAACGGACGTTAGAGGGGTTCGGCAATTTATGGGTTTGGCTAACTTTTACCGCCGGTTCGTGAGTAGGTTCTCAAAGCTGGCGGCCCCTCTAACAGACTTAACCAAGAAGGATAGACCCTTTGTCTGGTCGAAGAACTGCCAAAGCGCCTTTGAGTTAATAAAAGGCAAGTTGACGACCAGTCCTGTCCTTGTGTTGCCTGACTTTGGGCGGCCGTTCGAAGTGCATGTGGATGCATCAGATTTTGCCATGGGCGGTGTGCTCGTGCAGGATGGGCATCCGGTTGCGTTTGAGTCGCAAAAACTTAACGACGTGCAGATACGGTACCCAGTACATGAAAAAGAGATGGCCGCGCTCGTCCACTGCTTGCGGACTTGGCGGCATTATATGCTTGGGGCGCATTTCGTCGTCCGAACCGACAACGTGGCTAACACGTTTTTCCTCGCACAGTCGAAGCTGACGGGAAAGCAAGCGCGATGGCAGGATTTCCTTGCCGAATTTGACCTTGATATAGTGCATGCAGCCGGAAGTACAAATGTTGTGGCGGACGCGCTCTCGAGAAAACAACAGTTGGCGGCCTTGGAGGAGGTTGGAGCCAGCGAAGCTGCGATGCATGGGGCCAGTTCGATCGCACTTGGCGAGGAAGTGTTAGCTCGTGTAAGAGAGGGCCTAGAGAAGGACCCTGTTACGAAGGCCATTGCCGAAGTGGCCAAAGCCCAGGTTGCGGGTGGTCGGTTTAGCAGATATAGGGTCCGAGACGGGCTGTTATGGTATCGAATAACTCACCTTGTCGTGCCCAAATGGGATGGACTCCGCCGCGAGTTCATTCGCGAGTGCCATGACAGCACTTGGGCGGGTCATCCGGGGCAGGCGCGGACCTTAGCGTTATTGGAACGCGGGCTGTTCTGGCCGCGCATGGAGCAAGACATAGATGAGTATGTGCGGACTTGTCTCATATGCCAGCAAGACAAGCCGAGCAATTTGAAGCCGGGCGGTTTGTTACAACCGCTGCCGGTTCCGGTGCGGCCGTGGGCGTCAGTAAGCATGGACTTCATTGTTGGCTTGCCGAAGGTGGGAGGAGTGGCTTCGATTATGGTGGTCGTGGACCGTTTCTCTAAATACGCAGTATTTGTTCCTTGCCCACAGCCGTGTCCGACGGAAACGACGGCAGAATTGTTTTTCAAGCACGTGATCAAACTGTGGGGAGTGTCGTTGAGCATTGTTTCCGACAGGGACAGCAGGTTTACTAGTGCGTTTTGGCGATGCTTGTTTCGGCTGATGGGGACTCGGCTGCAGATGTCCAGCCGGTTCCACCCTCAGACGGATGGGCAGACCGAGCGGGTCAATCAAATTTTGGAAACCTACTTACGGCATTTCGTAAGGGCGGACCAAGGGAACTGGCCTGAGCTGTTGGACATGGCGCAGTTCAGCTATAACAGTTGCAAGACCCGAGCTAGTAAATACTCGCCCTTTGAGTTGGCGACCGGGCAGCAACCGCTGACTCCACACATAGTTTTGGCGGGTTATCTTAAGACTTGCCCACCTGCCGAGGAGTACTTGCGGCAGTGGCAGTCGAAGATCAACCTCGCAAGGATGCACTTGGTGAAGGCATCGGAAAGAATGAAGGAGGACGCGGACCTGCGGCGCCGGCCAGAGGAGTTTGCCGTGGGAGATCAAGTGCTGCTGCGGATGGAACCCGAGGTGTTTAAGCCACCAAAGGGGAAGTCCAAGGCGTTGGTGAGAAAGTTTGATGGTCCCTTCGAGGTGGTCGCGCGGGTGGGCGCTGCTGCCTACAGGCTGAGTCTTCCCCCTCATATGAAAGTGCACCCCGTGTTCCATGTAAGCCAGCTGAGAAGATTGAGGGCCGACCTTGTTGCGCCAGAGCGGATGCTGCCGACACGGCCTCCGGCGAATGTTCGCGATGCCGCAGGGCAGGACATTCAAAGGATTTGGCAGTCGCGCACCATCGGTTGGGGGAACAGGCGGCACTTGGAATATCTTGTCACTTGGAAAGGGAGCACGGCGGACAGCTGGGAGAGGGAAGAGAATCTGTTGAAGTGGGCTGGAAAAATCTCAGAGTTTTGGAAGCGCAAGGCTTCGGAAGGATCCTCGGCCCCTTAGTCTTTTCTTTTGGGTCGCCCGTCTGGGTTGGCGACAGCCGGGCCGCGACGACGAGGGCGTCGTCGGACTCAGAAGGGGGGATGTGGTAAGGTTGTCATCGCGGTGGCCTTACCACGACCGCGGGCGTTTCGGTGAGCTCAGCGCTGCAATGGGCTGGGCGGCACAGTGGGTGTTCCATGCCAAGGGGCGGTCGGGTGAGCCGTTGGAACGAAATCCATGGGCTCGTGAGGTCGGTTCGACGAAGGCGGACGGTTCGGGCGAGTAGCGACGCGACGGCAGGCCGGGCTGCCGGCGCGGCGTGGAACCCCGAAGACGTCGTGCTGGCAGTCGGACGATCTTGCGAGCTGGGCGAAAGACAACGATGGATCCGAAGGGGCCTCCGTTACGTGGTGCGGTGGATGGCTGCCAGATGGCTAGCGAATATTGTCGGCGTTGACTGTTTGGGACGCGGCGGAAAGATCTTCTTTGTAAAGCGATGGATAAGTCTTGAGTCATCAGGCGGCATTAATGGTCTAAAGTGTTGGGCAGGTGGCCGGCTTGTTGACAGCGAGCGGAAGGCAGTTATGGCCTTGCCGTGAGCTGTCAAGGCGGGGGAACCCGCGGACAAGCCGACCATGCCGCCATGAATGCCGGTAGGTAGCCGTTGTGTTGTTGGCGGGAGAACCGTCGGATGGCTCGTGCGCGAAGGCGTTGGATGCGGTGGTCAAGGCCACGTATTTAACCTTAGCGTGAGGACTTTGTATGGGCTACGCGATGCACTGTTGTAATCAGTTAGCTGTTGTTGGGAACTGTAAGCTTGAAAGCGAGATTATTGTGCACGGTGCGTGTTTGCTTTGTTGGAGGCTTCGGCCTTATGTAACCTGTGTATAAACATAATAAAGCAATGGGCCCTTCGCCCCATCGATGTGTTAATGTGTGTATGCTTGGCGTTGAGTTTATTATTGCTGTGCTAAGTTAAAGAATGTATGTCGTGAATGCTTGCGACCCGATTGTTTCCCTTTGGCGTTAGACTTGGTCGGGTTGCTCGGCGGTGCGGCTGCGCGTTGTAAGACGGTCCGTGAGAGAAAGGTTAGGCGTAGTCCCCGTGTCGTCTGGGTTCGGCGATAGTGTTGGGGTGCCGCGGGGGTTTAGCCGGTTCCGCAGTGGCTAGACTCGCGACTTGGGAAACAGAGTCACCCACGCTGCAACTGCTCTTCAGATCCACCCCCGGCAATTGCCTCCTCGGAACACTTAAAAAGAAAACACCGCACGTGATCGAAAAAGGGAAACAACTAAAACTTGGAATAATAGCCGGATTATTTACACAATTTTGCGGCATTATCGGCATGCCGCCGACACAAATCTAGCTTCGGTTGCCTATCCGGTAAACTCGCAGGTCCCGGACCAGATCTGATTGTACTTCAGATGATCTTTGAAGTCCGGCTGGCCTCCCAAAGCTTGCCAGGTTGCGAACATGGTGCAACGTGGCAGATTGTCATTCATGCCGGTACTCGTACAATTGATGAACAATGTGGCAAGGAGATTTTTCAGACGGGAGCCCTCTTCGGGTACCGGTTGTGGTGATGGTTGGAGCCAATACCACCACGGTGGAGACTGTAGGTGAACATTCATTTCTCCGCTTATGAGGTCAAGGTTGCTCACCAAACCTTGATTCCTCCGCTTTAACTTTGGTGCTTTCAGTTGGTGTGCGCCCTTGGCTGGCACAACCGCAGCACCGCCCTCGGTGCGTTGGCCCACTGTCGCCGCGACAGCTACACGGAGTAAATTCGCTTCGAGCTTCATTGTTTCCTGGTTCTGCAACATCTCGGCAACCTTCGCGTCCATCGCCTCTCGCCATTCGGTCAAACCCAACAAGGATTCGTCCGCAACAGACTTCCAATCCGTGAAAACCGATTCCAGCGCTAAAACGCTCGAGTGGAGTTCGTCGCATCGCGCCGTAACTCTCGCCTCGAGTTCATCAGCAGCTTCGGGTGATTCCGACATAGCTTAGAAAAAGAATCACGATCCTTAATTCCCACGCGCTTTCAAGACTGCGATGTCGGCTCCTTTCGGGGGTTAGTAAGATGAGAGTGCAGGAAAGAGATAAATGAACAAAAAGAATATACGGACGATCTTGCGAGCTGGGCGAAAGACAACGATGGATCCGAAGGGGCCTCCGTTACGTGGTGCGGTGGATGGCTGCCAGATGGCTAGCAAATATTGTCGGCGTTGACTGTTTGGGACGCGACGGAAAGATCTTCTTTGTAAAGCGATGGATAAGTCTTGAGTCATCGAGCGGCATTAAATGGTCTACAGTGCTGGGCGGGTGGCCGGCTTGTTGACGACGAGCGGAAGGCGCTTATGGCCTTGCCGTGAGCTGTCAAGGCGGGGGAACCCGCGGACAAGCCGACCATGCCGGGTGGCAGAGGGGGATGAACAGAAGACGGCCTGCGTTTCTCGGTATGGCAGTTTTGAGTTCATGGTGATGCCGTTTGGTCTTTGCAATGCCCTTTCCACGTTCTGCACCTTGATGAACAACGTTTTTAGGCCTCTGTTGGACCGATGTGCCATCGTTTACTTAGACGATATTTTGATTTACTCGAAGTCGATGGCGGAGCATAAGGTTCACCTTGCCGAGGCGCTAGAGTTGTTGAGGGAGCACGAACTGTACCTGAAAAGAGAGAAGTGTTCGTTTGGGCAGTCTGAAGTGAATTTCCTCGGGCACGTGCTGAGTCATGGTCAGCTGCGCCCGGATCCGAAGAAGATTGAGGCGATTCGAGACTGGGAGGCACCAACGGACGTTAGAGGGGTTCGGCAATTTATGGGTTTGGCTAACTTTTACCGCCGGTTCGTGAGTAGGTTCTCAAAGCTGGCGGCCCCTCTAACAGACTTAACCAAGAAGGATAGACCCTTTGTCTGGTCGAAGAACTGCCAAAGCGCCTTTGAGGTAATAAAAGGCAAGTTGACGACCAGTCCTGTCCTTGTGTTGCCTGACTTTGGGCGGCCGTTCGAAGTGCATGTGGATGCATCAGATTTTGCCATGGGCGGTGTGCTCGTGCAGGATGGGCATCCGGTTGCGTTTGAGTCGCAAAAACTTAACGACGTGCAGATACGGTACCCAGTACATGAAAAAGAGATGGCCGCGCTCGTCCACTGCTTGCGGACTTGGCGGCATTATCTGCTTGGGGCGCATTTCGTCGTCCGAACCGACAACGTGGCTAACACGTTTTTCCTCGCACAGTCGAAGCTGACGGGAAAGCAAGCGCGATGGCAAGATTTCCTTGCCGAATTTGACCTTGATATAGTGCATGCAGCCAGAAGTACAAATGTTGTGGCGGGCGCGCTCTCGAGAAAACAACAGTTGGCGGCCTTGGAAGAGGTTGGAGCCAGCGAAGCTGCGATGCATGGGGCCAGTTCGATCGCACTTGGCGAGGAAGTGTTAGCTCGTGTAAGAGAGGGCCTAGAGAAGGACCCTGTTACGAAGGCCATTGCCGAAGTGGCCAAAGCCCAGGTTGCGGGTGGTCGGTTTAGCAGATATAGGGTCCGAGACGGGCTGTTATGGTATCGAATAACTCACCTTGTCGTGCCCAAATGGGATGGACTCCGCCGCGAGTTCATTCGCGAGTGCCATGACAGCACTTGGGCGGGTCATCCGGGGCAGGCGCGGACCTTAGCGTTATTGGAACGCGGGCTGTTCTGGCCGCGCATGGAGCAAGACGTAGATGAGTATGTGCGGACTTGTCTCATATGCCAACAAGACAAGCCGAGCAATTTGAAGCCGGGCGGTTTGTTACAGCCGCTGCCAGTTCCGGTGCGGCCGTGGGCGTCAGTAAGCATGGACTTCATTGTTGGCTTGCCGAAGGTGGGAGGAGTGGCTTCGATTATGGTGGTCGTGGACCGTTTCTCTAAATACGCAGTATTTGTTCCTTGCCCACAGCCGTGTCCGACGGAAACGACGGCAGAATTGTTTTTCAAGCACGTGATCAAACTGTGGGGAGTGTCGTTGAGCATTGTTTCCGACAGGGACAGCAGGTTTACTAGTGCGTTTTGGCGATGCTTGTTTCGGCTGATGGGGACTCGGCTGCAGATGTCCAGCCGGTTCCACCCTCAGACGGATGGGCAGACCGAGCGGGTCAATCAAATTTTGGAAACCTACTTACGGCATTTCGTAAGGGCGGACCAAGGGAACTGGCCTGAGCTGTTGGACATGGCGCAGTTCAGCTATAACAGTTGCAAGACCCGAGCTAGTAAATACTCGCCCTTTGAGTTGGCGACCGGGCAGCAGCCGCTGACTCCACACATAGTTTTGGCGGGTTATCTTAAGACTTGCCCACCTGCCGAGGAGTACTTGCGGCAGTGGCAGTCGAAGATCAACCTCGCAAGGATGCACTTGGTGAAGGCATCGGAACGAATGAAGGAGGACGCGGACCTGCGGCGCCAGCCAGAGGAGTTTGCTGTGGGAGATCAGGTGCTGCTGCGGATGGAACCCGAGGTGTTTAAGCCACCAAAGGGGAAGTCCAAGGCGTTGGTGAGAAAGTTTGATGGTCCCTTCGAGGTGGTCGCGCGGGTGGGCGCTGCTGCCTACAGGCTGAGTCTTCCCCCTCATATGAAAGTGCACCCCGTGTTCCATGTAAGCCAGCTGAGAAGATTGAGGGCCGACCTTGTTGCGCCAGAGCGGATGCTGCCGACACGGCCTCCGGCGAATGTTCGCGATGCCGCAGGGCAGGACATTCAAAGGATTTGGCAGTCGCGCACCATCGGCTGGGGGAACAGGCGGCACTTGGAGTATCTTGTCACTTGGAAAGGGAGCACGGCGGACAGCTGGGAGAGGGAAGAGAATCTGTTGAAGTGGGCTGGAAAAATCTCAGAGTTTTGGAAGCGCAAGGCTTCGGAAGGATCCTCGGGCCCTTAGTCTTTTCTTTGGGTCGCCCGTCTGGGTTGGCGGCAGCCGGGCCGCGACGACGAGGGCGTCGTCGGACTCAGAAGGGGGGGATGTGGTAAGGTTGTCATCCCGGCGGCCTTGCCACGACCGCGGGCATTTCGGTGAGCTCAGCGCTGCAATGGGCTGGGCGGCACAGTGGGTGTTCCATGCCAAGGGGCGGCCGGGTGAGCCGTTGGAACGAAAGCCGAAGGCTCGTGAGGTCGTTTCGGCGAAGGCGGACGGTTCGGGCGAGTAGCGACGCGACGGCAGGCCGGGCTGCCGGCGCGGCGCGGAACCCCGAAGACGTCGTGCTGGCGGTCGGACGATCTTGCGAGCTGGGCGAAAGACAACGATGGATCCGAAGGGGCCTCCGTTACGTGGTGCGGTGGATGGCTGCCAGATGGCTAGCGAATATTGTCGGCGTTGACTGTTTGGGACGCGGCGGAAAGATCTTCTTTGTAAAGCGATGGATAAGTCTTGAGTCATCAGGCGGCATTAATGGTCTAAAGTGTTGGGCGGGTGGCCGGCTTGTTGACAAGCGAGCGGAAGGCGCTTATGGCCTTGCCGTGAGCCGTCAAGGCGGGGGAACCCGCGGACAAGCCGACCATGCCGCCATGAATGCTGGTAGGTAGCCGTTGTGCTGTTGGCGGGAGAACCGTCGGATGGCTCGTGCGCGAAGGCGTTGGATGCGGTGGTCAAGGCCACGTATTTAACCTTAGCGTGAGGACTTTGTATGGGCTACGCGATGCACTGTTGTAATCAGTTAGCTGTTGTTGGGAACTGTAAGCTTGAAAGCGAGATTATTGTGCACGGTGCGTGTTTGCTTTGTTGAAGGCTTCGGCCTTGTGTAATCTGTGAATAGATATAATAAAGCAATGGGCCCTTCGCCCTAATGATGTGTTAATGTATGTATGCTTGGCGTTGAGTTTATCATTGTTGTGTTAAGTTAAAGAATGTATGCTGTGAATGCTTGCGACCCGATTGTTTCCCTTTGGCGTTAGACTTGGCTGGGTTGCCTGGCGGTGCGCTGCGCGTTGTAAGACGGTCCGAGAGAGAAAAGTTAGGCGTAGTCCCCGTGTCGTCTGGGTTCGGCGATAGTGTTGGGGTGCCGCGTGGGTTTAGCCGGTTCCGCAGTGGCTAGACTCGCGACTTGGGAAACAGAGTCACCCACGCTGCAACTGCTCTTCAGATCCACCCCCGGCAATTGCCTCCTCGGAACACTTAAAAAGAAAACACTGCACAGACTGAAAAAGGGAAACAACTAAAACTTGGAATAATAGCCGGATTATTTACACAATTTTGCGGCATTATCGGCATGCCGCCGACACAAATCTAGCTTCGGTTGCCTATCCGGTAAACTCGCAGTGTCCGGACCGGATCCGATTGTACTTCGGATGATCTTTGAAGTCCGGTCGGCCTCCCAAAGCTTGCCAAGTTGCGAACATGGTGCAACGTGGCGGATTGTCATTCATGCCGGCACCCGTACAATTGATGAACAATGTGGCAAGGAGATTTTTCGGACGGGAGCCCTCTTCGGTACCGGTTGTGGTGATGGTTGGAGCCAATACCACCACGGTGGAGACCGTAGGTGAACATTCATTTCTCCGCTTATGAGGTCAAGGTTGCTCACCAAACCTTGATTCCTCCGCTTTAACTTTGGTGCTTTCAGTTGGTGTGCGCCCTTGGCTGGCACAACCGCAGCACCGCCCTCGGTGCGTTGGCCCACTGTCGCCGCGACAGCTACACGGAGTAAATTCGCTTCGAGCTTCATTGTTTCCTGGTTCTGCAACATCTCGGCAACCTTCGCGTCCATCGCCTCTCGCCATTCGGTCAAACCCAACAAGGATTCGTCCGCAACAGACTTCCAATCCGTGAAAACCGATTCCAGCGCTAAAACGCTCGAGTGGAGTTCGTCGCATCGCGCCGTAACTCTCGCCTCGAGTTCATCAGCAGCTTCGGGTGATTCCGACATAGCTTAGAAAAAGAATCACGATCCTTAATTCCCACGCGCTTTCAAGACTGCGATGTCGGCTCCTTTCGGGGGTTAGTAAGATGAGAGTGCAGGAAAGAGATAAATGAACAGAAAGAATATACAAATGAGAGTGGAGTTGGGTGGGGGGAACTAACAGTACGGGAACACACCAATCACCGCTACTTACTGCATACAAACACAAAGCATGACAAAGAACTGCAAAACCTAGGCGTACTGCCGATACACAAGCAGTGTATGCACAGCTTCAATGGCTCCCTAGCAAACATTCCCTACAAGGAACTAACAGCAGGGGATCGCATCAATCACCAGATACGTACACCGACATGGGTAGAAAGCAAACCTAGAGATATCAGAGCCAGGTATATGTGTTAGGTAGAGAATTTAACCGCACAGCTTCAATGGCTCCCTAGCAAACATTCCCTACAAGGAACTAACAACAGGGGATCGCATCAATCACCAGATACGGGCCAGCAACGTCACACATAACTGATGGAACTGCTACCACATCTATTATACGAAAATTAAAAGTACAGAAATAATGCTAAAGGCGCCTGACCATCAAATGCCGAAGTGAATCAACAAGCCATGACACAGAATCGCGTAAAGCATAAGCATAAGAAATAAAAGCGGTAGAACAGAACCAGGCATACAAATTGTATTTATATGCAGAAGCATGGTTACAGTAAGCACAGTAGTTCCCTAACAAACATTCCCCTTCCACCACTTACAATGAAAACGTGGTGGCTATTTATAGCCCAAAGGGTCCCACCGGGCGTGCCAGAAACTGTTGGTTACGAATCTGCCATGAGGAAAGGATTTTTGGTTAATGCGCCCAGATTCGCCCACCAGCATGAAAGGCCGGAAGGAAGAGATGCCTTCCGAGCCAATCTCCGGAGAAGGCCGACTCCTTGGGGGGGGGACTAATTTAAGCCAAAGGGAACAGGAAAGAAATAAATGAACTGAAAGAGACAAATGTACAGAAAGAGATTACAAATATGTCCAAAGGTTGGTGGGGGGGAACTAACAGTACGGGAACACACCAATCACCGCTACTTACTGCATACAAACATAGAGCATGACAAGGAACTGCAAAACCTAAGCGTACTTCCGATACACCAGCAGCGTATGCACAGCTTCAATAGCTCCCTAGCAAACATTCCCTACAAGGAACTAACAGCAGGGGATCGTATCAATCACCAGATACTTACACTGACAGGGGTAGAAAGTAAACTTAGAGATGTCGAGCCGTGTATATGTGTTAGGCGAGAGAGTTTAACCGCACGACTTCAATGGCTCCCTAGCAAACATTCCCTACAAGGAACTAACAGCGGGGGATCGCATCAATCACCAGATACGGGCCAGCAACGTCACACATAACTGATGGAACTGCTACCACATCTATTATATGAATGCTTTAAATTAATGAAGTACAGAAGGTGCTTTAAACAAGCAATGCTAGAGGAACCTGATCGCCAAATGCCGAAATGAATCAACGAGCCGCGACACAGGTGGGCCTAAGGCATATAATGAAAGACAAAGATAAAAGAATAAAGACAGTAGAACAGAACCAAGCATACAGATTGTATTCATAAGCAGAAGCACGGTTACAGTAAGCACAGTAGTTCCCTAACAAACATTCCCCTTCCACCCCTTACAATGAAAATGTGGTGGGTATTTATAGCCCAAAGTTCCCCCCGTTACATTAATGGGCACAACGTCCCAGTCAAACATTAGCTGACAAAAGCAGCCGCGGACCGTTGATGCCGACCTCGTCGGGTCGGGCTGTACCCTCGGCATGGTCTCCCGAAGGTTGAACGACCACGTGGCGGCGCGTTGGGTAGAACTTTAAATTGACGAGAATGCGGGTAGGCGAGGCAGGTGGAAACTCACGTCAGTCTTAAATGAGGCAGCTGACACAGGCGGTGCAGCCCATACTTATCCCTTTTGGTCGGCGAGTCTTGGTTCAAATCCCGAAGCTGGACACTTGTCGTATGATGGGTTATGCTTGTGTGACACATGTCTGCCTTGAAGGGCGGTCTATCTATCTTCGCTTGGGATCGGAGCTCCTTGGGATGCGTGGGCAGAAAACAGTGCAGTTGGGAAGGCCTTCACGCCTTGGTCAAATTCCGGGTTTGTTCCCCTACTGTACACCTGTCAAGGGCGCATTTCGGCTCTGCTGAAAAGTCGGGCTGCGCACAGGTGAACACTGGTGTCTGCCGCTGTACGGACCTGCTCCGGCAGTTATCATTCTTCTTTGTCAGCCTGCCAGCCTGCCAGTTACAAGGTGCGCCCAGAAAGAGGGGCGAAGTCGCACTTCGCACCAAAACTGGGCGAAGTGCGCACTTCGCACCAAAACTGGGCGAAGTGCGCACTTCGCACCAAAAACTGGGTTTCCTGGTTCAGCTTCCCGGGGCCATAACTTTTGATCCGCTGACCCGATCGCCTATTATAATATATCGTTGGAAAGCTTGCGAGAAGATCTCGCAATAATAAAATATCCGGGGCTCATTTTGTCCATTTTATCGCCCCTGTTTATGGCCCAAAAAATCCGAACTCCTCAAGCATGCCCTGACACTTAGCCATTTTTCAGGGCAAGTGCTGTCAATTTTGAGAAGAATGAGAATGTAGGGAACAGAGAGAAAGGGGGGAGAAGGAAGAGCAGCTCTCTTACAAAAATTGAAAACATTGCACCCCGTGCAAAATGTGACAACAGTGCCTACACTTGACCAAAGTTTAATTTCAAAGACAATTAAGATTACACTCCAAGAGCATCCATTTCTTCCATTTGTTCCTCTTTTGTATGTTGGATGGGAGATGCTTCTAACTCACTTGTTATGAAAAAATTCTTTGCAACTCCCTTTTAAGAGATGTTTTGCAACTCCCTTTGATATAGTTATATTGTGCAGATGATGTTTTTCTTCTTTCTATGCTCCTAAGGGTCTACAAAGATAGTTGTATGCTCTTGCTCACTTTTGTGACTTAAAACAGCTGGCAGTCAATCTTAGAAAGACTAAGGTGATGATCTTTAACACATCACAGAGTACCCTATCTAAGTTTTAGTTCTTCTACAAAGTCAAGTCCACTAGATCACCACTACTTACACCTACCTGGGAGTTCAATTTACAAGTCCTTCCCTTAATCTCCGGCCAGATTCACAATCATGTCTTTGCAAGGGATACACGTCTCTCTCTATCTTCGAATGCCAACGCTAGAAACAACATTTTCAAGACACACATACAGATATGCACCTCTTTGATTGCATCATCAAACCTACAATATTTTATGGATTTGAGATTTGGGATCCACGTCTAGGGTGTGTTGATTGGGCTCGCATTAAGAGGGTCCAAACTATTTTGCTTCGGCAATTTATCCGATGCAAAAGAACAATTTCCCAATGTATTGTTCAAGCTGGGTTTGGTGCTCATTCTCTTCACCTTGAGAGCATCTTCAAAATTATTTTTCAGCTTCATCACCTTAGATCCATGGGTGGTTGCACCTCAGGCCGAGAGAGATACCCATATTTGGTGCTTTGCTCCTCATAATGCATTACCTCTAAGGGCTCTTTTGATCATCATCATGGATGGTACTCACAAGTTATTTCTCTTCTTCAATCAGTTGGCATCTCCATAGATCAATTACCTCCATTCAAATACTCTCTAAATGCTCCTCCCCACCTTCTTCCTCATAAGAAAGTAATTAATCAAGCAGGCAGAGATGAGGTTTATCAAAATTTCATAGAGATCACTTAGGTCGCTCCATCTCAACCTCTTAGTCCTGAGTTGGTCTTCTACACTAAGCATTTCATGAGGATTGAAAATGACATTATTACTCATCCTAATTATGTCAAGCAACATTGGACACAGCCTTAGGATTCCTCTTGGTCAATTCCGAGTATGCTCACATCAGTTGTAGGTGGAGACAAACCACGATATTCCTTGAGAGAATAGGGTATGTTGTCTTTGCTCTATTAGGGAGGTAGAGACTAAAGAACATTTCATCTTCAAGTGTTCTATTGAATGTGAGATTCAAGGGAGGTACTATTGCCTGTATAAAGACTTAGGTGGATCACTTGCCACTTTTATTATCAACATTACATAGAGATCACTTGGGTCGCTCCATCTCAACCTCTTAGTCCTAAGTTGGCCTTCTACACTAAGCATTTCATGAGGATTGAGAATGACAATATTACTCGTCCTAATTATGTCGAGCGACATTGGATAAAAGGAGTAATTTTTGTTCAATTGCCTTACATCCAAGAGAGAGGGTTGTCTAGAGAAGATGCACAAGAGAAGAGTCATTCACAGTAGGAGACAAAGACCTAGTGAAGTCGTGTTCAAGTTACACTATTGTCTTGACATTGTTCAAGAAGTACATGTCTGAGGTCGTTTGAGGTGGAGTTAGCAAGTCATCAAGGCAAAGAAAGGTCATCAATGTCATTTATGAAGGGATTGTCTAATGCAATCCAAGAGTTGTCTTTGTATAAAATACAAGCCATCGTTAGCGTGTCATCCGAGGAGTACCATGCTATCAAAATGCCATCTAAATACGATATGTGGACATGGTGACCATTGCCTACTGACCACATAAAATCATTTGACATGTTCACGTAGGGTTGTCTACAACCCATGTAGGGTCGTCCAACTATTTGCACACAGGTCGTTGCACCATTTGATGTAAATGGACGGTTGTCTTCTAGTCACAATTAAGGTCGTCTAAGTATTGTTGTCTTCAAGAGAAGAGTGTCGTCAAGACAAAGAAAGCATTATCGTCTAAAGGAGATATTGGGCAGTCAAACTTGCCACCTAAGTTGTTGGGTTGAGTCATCTTTTGAGCGCTTGCATGGAAGATCATGTAGGGGGAAGTGTGACATTTGCAAAATGAAGACATTGTTGTGTCGGCCATGAGTGGTGCATAGTGCAAATGTGAGGCATTGATTTTCCAACTGCAATATGTTCAATGAGACGTTTAAATCACATAAGAAACATCGAGTTTGAAGGGTGTTGCTCTGCTACATGGAGATTCAATTGAAGGAAGAGGTGCTACAGGAAGAGCACCATTGACCACTAAAGGAGGATGCTGAAGCATTTGAATCTGATAAGTGTAATCGCAAAAAGAAAGAAACGATTTTTGAGCAACCCTAAAACATTTTCATTTGAGTCATTCAATCACGAAGATCAATAGTTAAAAGTTAAAACCACTTACATTGCAAACCCTAAAGTGTGTTTGTTAATCATTGTGTGATAGAGCAATTAATGATAAAGATGATCATTTTGACCTCGCTAACGTAATCGAGCTAAAGGGTGCGCATTTGTTTTTCAGAGGTAGAAGTAATCAAATATCCCACATGTATTGTAGGTAATACCTTGGAGTTTTTTAATACTCCTTAGCACTTATCAATAATCGAAGTCATAAGAAAGGTGGAAGCAAGTTGGACCTTCCTAACATCTTGATTGTTGACTTGAACCTTTGACCAAAATATTCACTGCTTTGACCATGATTTGACATAGGAGATTGACTTGTACCCCATATATTCTTTTGCCTAGCAAGACACTATTTTTTCTGCGATTTTATGCACATATTTTCTTGCCAATATAGGCATATATATACTCATTGCAAAGCTCTTTTTGAGCCTGCTCCTACAAAATCGAAACTTTTTAGTTTTGTGAAGATTAAACATGGCTATTAGCACCCAGAGATGTTATTGCCCAATTCACAACTGTTAAAAGGTGACAACTATTCCATCTAGAACACAAAGTTGAAAATTCATCTTGAATTCGAGGAACTATTGCCCAATTCACAACTGTTAAAAGGTGACAACTATTCCACCTAGAACACAAAGTTGAAAATTCATCTTGAATTCGAGGAACTATGGAGTGGTATCCAGTACCATGCCAAGACATGCCACGAACCCCATGAACAAAGAAAGTTTGACAAAGCAAACCACAAAGCCTATTTGATTATAATGTTCGATGTTTTCAATGAGATACAGTCATACATTCATTATGCAATAATTGCTAAATACGTTGGGGACAAACTTAGTATAGTGTTTGAATCCAAAAATCGAAACTAGATTCTCCACCTACATAGTCAATTGCATTGTTTGAAGACGAAGAGCGATGAGAAGTTGGAGGGTTTTCTATGGAGAATTATTGAGTTGCGAGCCTTGCTACAAGCATTAGGCGAAGCTATCAATGATGATGTGCTTGTTCCAAAAGTGCTTCAAGCACTACCACCTGTGTTCAGCGTTTTGGTGACAACTCTAAACATTACTAATCAAAGTCCCACTTTTGAGACTCTTATGAATTTGCTTCAATAGGAAAAAGTAAATCAAGAGACAAAGACTAAAAACGAGCATGATCTAGTAACGCATCAAAAAAGGCAAGAAGCCAATGCAATCGAAGAAAGGTGGTGGACCCCCCAACAAGCACCAACAATAGCAAAAAGGCAAAGGGCATAATCAACAACAACAAGGACAAGGGAACTTTTCACATTCCAATGTCACATGTTTCATTTGTGGGAAATCGAGACATGTACTTAAGGAGTGTAAGTACAACATGTTCTCATAAGGTTCTTCAAATAAGAACCAGAAGAATCCATCACGATGTAAACAAAAGGGTCCTCAATTGAAAAAGAGGAATGCACCTCAACGCCAACATGGCAATGTAGCAAAGGATGTTGATTCTCACAAAGAAGGAGAAGAGTAGGTCTATTCTGCCCAAGCTCCTAATGTAGTTATAAAACTTTGCCCAGTTTAGTATGTCGATTTGGCGGATACCAAACATATGATAGACCAGAAAGAATGGTTTGTGTGCCATGATCATCTATCTTATCGTGGGTAGGTTACACTTGGTGACAATTTGACATACACCATTCTTGTATCAGTGATGTCTCTTTGCATCTTGGTTTGCATACCTACCGACTAACTAAAGTTCTTTACATTCCTGGCCTAACAAAGAACTTACTTTATGTCAATCAATTGCTTGATCACAATTTGAAAGTTGAATTTGATAGAACAGGTGATAAGAAACTTTGTCTAATTCAAGACAAATCCAAAGGCTTGACAATTGTTTCTCGTGCTACAGGCATATGCAAGATGTTTCAACTTGCAGATGTATTTCAAGACAAACAAGCTTTGGCAGCGAAGGAGGATGAAGTTGCCACATTTTGGCATAAGCGATTTGGACATCTCAATTTTGGCCACTTGAAAGCACTCATCGGTCGTGCTATGGGAAAAGTTCTTCCCTCACTAACTAAGTCTCATGACATTTGTACAAGTTGCTTAGCAAGAAAGCAGCACCGAGCCCATCTGGCTCAAGCAATCGTGAAGCGACTAGTCCACTCAACCTAGTGCACACTAATTTGTGCAAACCCATGGATCTGAGATTCTATGGTTTTTGATGTTTTCAGTTGTTTGTTGATGATCATACCCAACGAATGTGAGTGTATTACCTGAAGACGAAGGATGAAGCCTTCCATGTTTTCCAAGAGTTCAAAGCTCATGTGGAATCATTGGTTGTCACATCCAAGTCTTCCACTCAAATTGAGGGTAGTAATGAGGTTTTTGCTTTCCTAAAGTTGATTGCCATTCACAACAATTAACAACTGCCTATATGCCTCAACAAAATGGAGTTGTAGAGAGGTGTAATCGTACTATTCGAGAGATGGTAAGAAGCATACTAAACAATGCCAAATTGAAGCCAGTATTTTGGGCAGAATTTGTTTGTATTGTTTATTTGTTAAATCATGCACCCATAGCTGCATTCAATGGTGTCACACTTGAGGAGGCATGGACAGGTATCAAACCTACTATGTTGAAATATCTATAATCTAACCTTCTTAGGCCAAGGTCAACGGTGATGAAGTGTCTATGGGGTCTCTTGATGTAGCCTACAGGCAAGTGTTATGTAAGACTTCGGGCATTCTATATGTAAGCCTATAGGCATATTATGTAAGCCTACAAGCATACTTCTACGTAAGCCTACGAGTATCTTTATGTAAGCCTATGGGTAGTTTTCATGTATTCACCCTTAGTGAGTTAACCTTGATTAAAGGGTTTAAACTTTAAACATTTATTATATTGTAACTCAACCTTCAAGTCAAGCCAGCTTGAGGCAAACATTTATTGGGGATTTGGTACAACTATAAATACCCTCCAATGACTGATCCATTGTATCAGTTTGTGATATGAGATCATGGGGGTGCCTACGAGCACCCACCCCTTATTCCTTCTATCAATTATCTCTATTTGTTTCGTTTATCTCTCTTTCTCTATTTTCATATATATGGTCCTTAATTTTGCTCTTCTTTTTTTTTTTTTCCTAAATATGATTGTGGTGAATGTATGTTTAAGAATGTTTATCGAAAGTATTGTGAATTCCAATATAGTAACAGAGCCAAAAAGAAGCAACTTCACTCAATCAAAAAAAATATTATATAGGGCAATTCATAGTAGTTATTGACAAATCTTCATTCTTTTTTTATTCCTTGCAAAATTTCAAGGGGGGTCCTAGTTCACTGTTTTCATGACTGTCATTTGCTGTCTCTTTTCTATGTTAGAAGAAACTACTCTTTTCCCTCTAGTTTAGTTTAGTTTTTTTTTTTTTTTTTTAATTGAAATTCGAAAATGGAATACTCCAAAGAATATTCTCTTTCTTGGCGGAAAAAACGGTGGGCAATGATTTCTTTGCAGAAAAAATTTTGTGTGCTTTTTCGACGCATTAATTAATAAACTATATTGCAGCATTTGCACGTGTGTGCTATAGCACAATGATATGACGTTGGGATTAAGATCAAGTGGTTTTAAGGTCGAATCACGAATTCTGTTTTTTCTCCAAAAATTCGAAGGGAACAAGAACAAAGGAAATTTAACCAGGGTCATATTTTTTCATGCTCAACACACCCGACAAAGATAGATATTGGAAGGTGTGCACATAAATTGCGAACAAAAGATTCAAGTTCGAATCCTTTGAACAACATTTTCTTGGACCAACATAGCGATCAGGTTTAGATATTGTAGGCGGTAGCCAAATTCTCCAGCATAGCCATGGCAAGTCGGTAAGGCATGAAAATTTTAAGCGGGAGGTCCCACGTTTGTTTCTCGCAAACAAGCATGGTGTGGTAATTTTCTTTTGGCACGTGGCTTTACAGAGAACAAGTACAAAGATTTTCTTAAAAAGAGAATATGCGACTTCACTTTCCAATGAAAGTTGGGGACAGCTGACTAGGGTAGCAATTGTAGGGTGCTTCTCCCCGAACAATTCAGGTTCAAGTTCCTTTGAGTCAACTTGGCACTTACATGTCATCCTTTTATAGATATATAAACAGATCAGCCAATCGCTTAAAGCCAAATATCGACTTCCTACTTGTCCATCCAATCCAACCGGCAGTCCTATCAATGTAATGACATCATCACAAAGGTGGCACCTTCGGGAGGTGACAAGTGGCAGTTTACAACTGGTCAAAATTTTCCAAGGTCTAAAATTTTAATTTTTCCTTATTTTTCAGTACTAATACGCCCAAACTTCCAAAAGCCATAACTTTTGCATATAAAAGCGTTTCGGGCCCTTTTATTTAGATTGCACAATTTTTGACCTCTACAAATTGATGACATCAGTTCAAGGGCTTGTTACTATTTTGTAGAATTTTTTTGTGCAAAACAGACCCAGTTGGCATTCTCCTCTTTAACTTTGGTGCAATATTAATTCCAGCAGTCCCATTGGCATGGTAGTTGATAAACTTGCTTGCATCCAACACATGTATGGTTCAAAAGCCTTTTGCAACAAGGTCACAAGTTCAAAACTCACTTCCTCTCATTTATTTTATCACAACACTCAAGGTTTGATGTCTTCAAGGAGCACCAAACATCTAACTCCAACTGAGCTCATTGGTGTAGTGGTTGGTCAATTGTATTGTATTCGAGAGATTAAGAGTTCAATTCCCTATGTTTATCTTTTTTTTGTATACTTTCCCTCCTCTCACAAATTGTGTACCCTCTAAACTCCAACAACCCATTAGCGTTGTGATTGGTAATCTTTTGGCTACAAGAGAAGTAGATTTTGGATGGTCAGCGCAACCTAGAGGTCCCTTTCTAACCATTGGGGTTGATTATTCAGAGACCTGCCTATTGCTTCATGATTCAGTTGTTTTTTCTTGAGATTGGAGGACAGATTGTGGTCACCATATTGCATGTTGAAGATCTTCTCACAAGAAGTTCAACATCTTGATCCAAAAGGCAAGGTCATAGCTTCATGTTCACGGAGAGATTGATCCAGTTAATGTACCTTTGGCAAGAGAAGATAGAAAGATTCATTTTCCCATTCAAGAATTCAATATGGGAGGGAGATGTACCATCTTTAATGTCCTCTCTCCTTGGCCCCTTAGTTCAAATTATTTGGGGGGGGTGGGGGGGTTGAATGAAATATATGTAATCTGACCTTATAAGGCCAAGGCCAACAGTGACGAAGTGCCTAAGTGCACTCTGAATGTAGCCTATAGGCAAGTGCTATGTAAGCCTACAGGCATTCTATATGCAAGCCTACAAGCATCTTTCTATGTAAGCCTATGGGCATTTTTCTATGTAATCCTACGGACATTTTACTATGTAAGCCTATGAGCATCTTTATATAAGCCTACGAGCAGTTTTGATTTATTTACCCTTAGTGATATTGGTTAAACTACCTCTATGGTTAACCTTGATTAAAAGGTTTAATACATTTATTATATTATAATTTAACCTTCAAGTCAAGTTATGTTGGCTTGAGGTTAGCATTTAATTAGGGATTTGGTATCATTATAAATACCCCCCAATGATTGATCCATTGTATCAGTTTTGTAATGTGAGATCATGGGGGTGCCTATAGGCACCCACCCCTTATTCCTTCTATCAATTATCTTTATTCATTTCATTTATCTCTCTCTTTATTTTCATCTATATGCTCTGTAATTTTGTGCTTCCTCCTTTTTTCTACATATGATTATGGTGAATGTATGTTTCCAAATGTTTTTGTATTGTGAATTCCAACACCATGTCACATATTTAAGTGTTTGGATGCACAACATTCATGCATATTCCGAAGCAAAAGCAGATGAAGTTGGATGAAAAATCCAAGGGATGTATCTTCATTGGATACAATGATGAATTGAAGGCATATCAGCTCACAAATATTGACACCAAGAAGTTGTATATCAATCATGATGTCATGTTTGATGAGAAGAATGAGTGTAGCTCTTCTTCTAAGCCACATGCTTCAGATGAAGCACCTGTTTTGTTGTCTAATGATGATGATGATGCCTCAGAGAGAGGATGTTGAGTTGGATGATATTGATGGAGATGATCCTAATGGAGTTGATGAACCAGGACCATCCACTTTGTGTACCACTCGCACGCCCAAGTGGTATCTCAATACTATTTGTGATACAAACTTAGATGGAGCTTCAAGCGCATCACGTTTAGGGCCAAAAACTCGCAATAGAGTTCGAAATGAGGTCAACCTAGCCCTTATAAACATAGTTGTGCAAACTTTTGAACCTTCAACGGTTCAAGAAGCTCTTGCATTGAAATAGTGGAAGAATGCCATGGATGTTGAATATCAAGCTTTGATGAAGAACAAGACATGGCAACTTGTTGATCTTCCACCTAGAAAGAAACCCATTGGTTGCAAGTGGGTATTCAAGATCAAATTACAATGTTTATAGGCACATCAACAAGTACAAGGCAAGGCTTGTTGCAAAGGGCTATGCACATAAGGAATTGATTTTGACAAGACCATTGAGACAACAACAAAGATCATGACCATTTAGATGGTATCTACAATGGTAGCACAATTTGGATGGAAATCACATTAGATGGATGTGAAGATCCTCAATGGTGACCTCACTAAAGAAGTATACATGATGCAATCAAAGGGATTTGTTATACCTAATCAAGAGAGAAAGGTATGCAAGTTCATCAAGTCTCTCTTTAGGCTTAAAACAAGCTCCTAGATCCTAGTATGTGAAGATCAATGAGCATCTTGTGCGACATAGATGTTGTCATAGTCCTTTTGTTTCAAACCTATACTTCAAAGAACAAGGAGGACAGGTCACGATCATAACTGTATATTTCGACGACTTGGTCATCACTGGAAGTTTAGTGAAGTTAATTGAAGGGACCAAGAAAGAGTTGAAAAAGCCATTCGACATGACTAATCTCAAGCTTACGCATTATGGTCTTGGCTTGGAGGTATGACAAACAAAGAATCATGTTTTCATGCCAGAAATGAAGGATGCCAAGACATTGCTTGAGAAGTTTTGAAGGCCAGATTGCAATCCCATGGCTATTCTAATGGAGGTAGGGTTGCAACTATCCCGAAACGTTCCATCCCATAGGTAAATGTAATTCTCTATCGTCAGTTGATTGACAGTCTCATTTATCTGACTTATACTACAACAAATATCAGCTATGATGTTAGATATCTTTCACGCTTCATGCAAGAACCAATGGTGTGTCATTGGAAAGCAACAAAGCGGTACTTAACTATATTTGCAATACGACTAAGTACGGTTTGCAGTACAAGAAAAAAGATCAATTCTTCTTGACAGAATTCACAAATGAAAACTATGTAGGATCCATTGATGATAGGAGATCCACATTTGGATATGTATTCTTTTTGGCATCTAGTCCAATCTCTTGGGGAAGTTGTAGGTGTTGCTTGATCTTCTGTTGAGGTTGAATATTGCATTGTAGTAATTGTCTACGAGGCGATATGGTTACATCTCATCTTGTCAAGAATAGACAATTCACAAAAGCAACCAACAATCCTGAGTTGTGACAAAGAACGAGTTTTGACACTTGTTCGCAATCCAGTTTTTCATGAGCACACGAAGCATATTGAAGTTCAATGCCATTTCATTCATGAACATGTTCAAGAACATAATATACAGCTTCAATTTTCTCCAATTGTGCAACAACATGCAGACATTTTTTAAAAGTCTCTTGCACATGTTAAGTTTGAAAATTTTAGAGATTTCTTATATGTACTTTGATTAAGCATTGATGTAATTAGAGGGAGAATGTTACGAATATGACATAATCATGATATAATCCAGAAAAGTTATGGGTGGTTCCAAGATCAGTTGAATTCAAACACCACTCCGTTCTTGATTCTCGCTTGTATATACACATCTATCACATCAATGCAAAGTTTATTGCAGTCAATCTGCATTCATAACAGATGGCTTGTACTTTAGTTACAAGATTCCTTCTACTCTATGACAAGACTTCTTGTAACTTATATGAGACGAATTTGAAAACATTTTTTATAAATAGCAATATTTGGGAACAGGGGCTCTTTGGTAGCATAAATTAATAGTTTGTTAACTTAGGTGGAGGTAGGAGTTTTTGTCTTGGCAACAAAAATCAGTGATCTCTAAGTAAGGCTGGTTTCTTTGTAGAATTCTACAAAGCTATGAGGGACACAATTAATATCGGTACTATCTACAGGTGAAAAAGAACTTTAACTATTAAATCTTGGCAGTGCAAAATAAAAAGTGATTACTAAACTGAAAGGTCTTAAATAGACACAATATGATCTTGGCCCTTAGATTACACTATGAATGTTGCATATCAAGTAATGGCTGAGTGCTAGTGAGAAGATTGGATGGTTTGACCATAACCATGAAAGCTAAGCAATCAAGTCTTTTCTTATTAACATTTTACTTAATGGGGTTACCAGCATACTTTGTACATGCATTATCGTGTCCAATGTCAAGTTTCAACAGCTCATAGAATTTCTTCATTCTTTTATGATTATTTTCAACTGAAGCTTTGGAGGGTATAATTTTCTGACATAAAACTAGTATCTTGTATGCTCTGTATAATGGTCTAATGTTTGTGTATAAGATATGTGTGGAGAGGGGCATAGCCATTTCACATAAAATAAATGGTTCTCCTGCTAAGGGATCATGATTCTATGTTTGTTATTCCTATTAATGTGCGGTTTTGTTGGAAGCATCACCAATTTGTATGAGTTCAAGCCACACCACATGATTGACTTAAGTAAGAATATCACTTTTTCATTTTGCAAAACAGTCTTCCAGTATAGTAAATTAAGTTAAGATTTTCTAAATATTAAAGTTTTAGTGCTTCCTTAAAGTGGCCCCTCAGCTTACCTATTTGTATCTGCTGCTGCTATTTTATTTCAATTCAATTCGAAATATCTGCCTGCATAAAGGGTATGTTACTGACTGTCAAGGACATAGAGAAGCCGTGTATGTAATAGGGAAGATTTCATAGGCCAATCTTTGCCACTTTAGCTAAAATTTTAATATGTTTCAAAAAATAGATTCATCAACTGGTGAAGTTTCCCTACAAAAACTAACTCTTATAAAGAACGAACTTAAATTTACTAAATTCAGTCTTTTATCAAATATTAGAATATAATATTCATATTCCTTATTTTAAGGAATAAAAAGATTGATCAAATGGCTTGAGATCAACAGGCTGAATACCTCGACTTTCAAGAAGAAGACCCAGGTTTGAATCTTGCCTGGCAAGGCATACATAGTTGCCAAAAAATGCCATAGTACGGTGATGATATAAGTGGAGCCCATCTCAAACCATATAACCAATTAAAAGAAAAAAAAATAAAGGGATTGATGAGCTATTCTGCCCTAAGAGAAAACTTTCCAGTACATAAAAGTCTTCACAGTCATGTATATACCATAATTTGAAGAAATGTCAACCATGTGTGTGGGTAGAGGGGGGTTGTCAACAGCTTCTTGACACATACCAGTGACAGGAAAAGAGTTATTTGCTTCTTATAGTCTGCAAATTTTGATAACAGAAGAGTGATTTTCATGACTAGATTGATTTATAAACGCAAATCACCTATGTGAAAGAAGAAAAATGATGTTCATGAATGGAATAAATGCAAAACACATATGAAAGAGGATATGGACTTTGATTCACCACGTGTATTATTCTTTGTATCAAGCTTTCTGATATTTGTGCCAGGAAATAAATTTGCATGTCTTTCTCTATAATAATCCTATACCTTTAAGTCATATTGTCATTCATTTGTTCTTTGATAAGGCCCATAACAATTTGAATGCACGTTTATAACACTGTTCATCGCTTTGAATTTACAACTGATCCGGTGCACCTGATTACATTGCCACGGAGCAGATAGAGTTTTATAGTAACAAAGCATCTACAGTTCACATTTTGAATAAGGAAATTTACCAAATAAAAAATGATCATCAAATGTAGACAAAACCTTATGATGTTTGTCAACTCCTATTGGTGAAGCCTTGGGTACTCTGGGTGGAAGGTCAAAGGTTCAAATCCAAAGGAATAGGGTATATATGTTCCATAGGCAGATAACATAACAGAGTGCCTTCTCCCCTTCTCCCGCACATGGTGGGGACCCAAAGGAATATAAGATAGTCTGATATGCTCAATGTTGGTGGACTTGAAAGTTAACTCTCTCTTTTTTTCCAAGTTTGCATCTCACCAAGTTTGTTTGTACGCTAGACAAACTTCCTTCGAAAAGCACTGTAACTATCCAATAAGATTTGAGACAAAAAGTCAAATGTTTAACAGTATTTTGAAAACCAAACCTATCTTGTATTCCAGAAGTGTGCCATTTAAAGTTGTTTCCAACTGTGAGGAAAATAAACACTCAGGGACAGATGAAAGATGGAACACCCAGCACCTAAGTAGTACTTTGCAAATGGCCTAGAATGTTCAGTAAGGCCGAATGCAGGTGAAGCACTTAAGCTAAATATGGCAGTGCATGACAAAGGCTATCTTACATGTGTAGAAAGCTATCTGTACAAACAGGTGAATTCTAGCCAACAGAACACAGCTCCTGTGGAGAACCTACAAACTTGGGCATGTTGATCCAGTTCTATAACCAACCTTCACCACTAAAACAAAATGGAAGGCCTTCAATGAGAATGAAGACGAAGGCTCCATACCCAATGCATGGGATTTATTACTCCATCATGATCTCCTCAGTAAAACTGAACTTTGAAACCAACTAAGATTTAAAAGACAAGACCTTTAAAGCAGATAGAAATTTCAAACCCCAATACCCAACTCACCTGGAGGGACAGCGGAAGGCTGTCTACTGGGGCGGTTTTGCAGGTCCAGCTCAGTCCTTTCCTCCTCTTTATCCATTGCGTGCACTCAGCAGCGAATTCAAACAGCGGTTTATAAACCAGAGTTGTGGGTTTGAATCAACCCGCCCTGCTAACCCAGGAATGGAGGGAAACCCAGGTGCCCATGGCCTATTTAAGCCCAACCCAATACACAACAGCTCACGTCAGTACTGCCCATTCAATTGACTGGTGGTGTCTGTACCGCCAATTTGGCATGTTCTGAGAAATGTCACCAAATTTCTTCATCTCTTGCAGATGGGTGACTTATTTTCGCTCATTTTCAATATATCCATAATCACCATTCCAAAAACACAACTCTGATATTTTTTAGGGGGGGTGGGGAGCAACTTTGCATCGTACTACAAATACAGGTGTAAGAAGCAAAAACGAGCGGTTAAAAACATTTACCCCCGTCCATGAAATTTGAATCCACGCTATAGAAATCTAGCTACGTATAGGCCTTTCATTTTAAACTTCACAAGAATCTGGTACATCATAAATATTCTTTCACCATTTCCTGTTCTTTACTGTAATACCGCTTTTCTTACGTTTCTCACTGTGTTTGTTTTTGTTTTGTCTATTGTAATGTCAATATGCCGTCCACACTTTTCCATAATCATTGACTGCTTTTTATATTTTTTAGCCTGTATTTTTATGTACACGTTTGTATGCACTCGCTTATGTTTCTTAAGATATTAGGATTATTAAAAATAAAGCTTCAAATGCTGGTTTATTTATTTGGGATAAGACCTTGCAAAATAGAGGGAATAAGTTTAGAAAAACTTTTCAAAAAATCGAATCGACATTGATGATTACCAATCAAACTATCTTCTGAACGATAAATTTAAACACTCTGACTTATTCTTTATAGATTAAAATTAGAAACTTATTTTAATGAGCATTGATTTTCAACCAATTAGTCAAAAACAATTAGTCAAAGACCAATACTCATGGAAATTAGTTTCTAAACTTATGTCAATGAGTATTGGTCCCTTGACTAATTATTTGAGCCACTGGAAAAAGGGAAGCTTAACTAATTTTGGGAGGTTGGGGATTTGGATATAACTTTGTTATTAAAATAACACCTTTATTGATTAGGGGTTAAGAAGAGTGTCTTCTCTTGAAGAGAATAAATCATGTGAAAGGGGCCTTTATTTGGTATAGTAATGTCACACTCCATTGCTTATTCCTTTCTTGAGGAACGACCTCTTATCATTTTCATGCTTGTTGTCTCGTTTGTTTTTTAAAGTATTGACTATCAAGTTGGATTTTATTGATTGGACGTTAAAATGATTAAGACGTCAAGAATAAAAAAATGGATATATTATTTATTGGGTAAAGGGTGGAGTATGTGTAAGTAGCTCATTGTCATCCTTTTGGTGATGTCAAACTTGCATGACGGTCATCATCAATGATGACAAAACTTGGACGAACGTACGTAAATACCGAGTGTTCGCAAATTTTACATGTTTTTGGAATTTGCATCCTTTATTAGTATTAATGATATCGTTTTAGTGGGACGATGGATAGAGCTCATTCTACACTCTTTTTTTTAATATTTTTAATATTAATAATTTTTTAATTATTGACTAAATAAATTTAGATGGTTTATAAGGTATAGTAATGGGAAAATAAAAATTTATTGATTTAATTTTAGGGATAAATTTTAATATTTTTTAATCAAGATAATCTTAAGCAAATAAGATAAATTATTTTTATAGATAAGTTAAGATAGGTTATTTTCAAAAGAAAAAATATATTTAATTAATTTTTTGATTGAAATAGGTAATTCCCACAAAGAAGGTTTGAATCCTTGATGGTCATACAGGTTATGTATGTGAGTGAGGAATGCTTAGCCTTCAAGTGATTTGTATTTTGTCTCATTATAAACAAAATAAACAAAATGCATGGTAGTCCATTCAAAAAAGTTAAGTGATCCATTGTGAAGATTATAAATGTACTATTTTGTCATCCCTTAGACTTGACCTCCCATGTGTTTTTGAATAAAACGTATAAACAAATTAACCATCTATAAATGTACTATTTTGTCATCCCTTAGACTTGATCTCCCATGTGTTTTTGAATAAAACACATAAACAAAGTAACCCTCTATAAATGTACTATTTTGTCATCCCTTAGACTTGACCTCCCATGTGTTTTTGAATAAAACACATAAACAAAGTAACCCTCTAGTGTATAGTCTCCGCAATAGAGGGCATCCTGATTATTTTCTCTTCATGATTTTTATTTGGATTCTTTCTAAACAATTTAGAATTTAATATCAAACACAATCTAACAATATTAGGCACCCAATAATAGCAACAACAACGGTGTCAAGGAATAGACCCAAACAAAGATGGTCAATAACAACAATCTCATCTAGTAGAAAATAAAATAGGTAATTCTTCTGAGTTCTAATTGCATAATAACATGGTTGGTATTATATTTGAATGTTAATTCAATAATTTTTCTCTTTCTTAGAGGAGTCTTATTTTAGTCAAAGTTTTTCAAATGGACCAAAGATCATTCGGAGAAACATGAGTTAGATCTATAGAGTTCTTAAGAGATGTAAAAATATGATCTCCTACTTTTTAACAAAACTTGAAGCATTGCAATTTATCCTAGAGTATAGGACTTGGGTTACTCATGGATAGATCTACTAACTACTAGCTTAGATATTTGATTTTTAGCCAAAGGGCCTATATAGACATAAATATCCCATGTAGATTGAATATCCAAGCATGAACTCATCATGTTTCCCATTTCTAGACTTGATAGCAGGCCGATTAAAAAAAATAATATATTATAAAGAATATAAAAGACAAGTATGTGACTCTTCGTGTCCTTCCTAGGGTGTGTATCACCATGGATGCAATAAAACCATTGCACATGGCATTATTTATTTACTTCTAGTTTAAAAACATCTTTCTTACTTGAATAAGTCTAGTAAATGTCTTTCAAGTCATAAGAACAACTAACTTGAGACTTCCTTAAATAGAAAAGTCGAAACCAAAATATTGTTTAGGAAGTTAAATATGGTAACATGTCTATGAACACATAAATGAATAAGCATGTTGTTAGAAATAAAATTGAGACTCCTCTATTTTTTAATTAAGGATATATTATTTCCATTGTTGTGGTCCTTTGTAATGATAACACAAACTCCACAAATTTAAACATGCTAGTCCCCCCAACAATCAGAGTTTGATACATAGGTTAGCTTTGGCTCCTATAACAAATGTAGCCCCCATAATAGGACCATCAAACTCTACTAATACCATAATACTAGATAGTTGTAAATATGGTCAAAGTAGTGAAATGAGATAGTATTGGTGTTAAAACCAACAACAACATTGTCATACATGTAAGTACAAGATAGATGTTGCTTCTTATTATTTATTGCTACTACTAATAAAAATCCTAGATTGAAATACTTTGAAAGAGAGAATAAGTATATTACAAATATTTTCAATGTTTTGATAATGGATTATTTTGTTTAAAAAAATCTCGAGTGAAATACTAGTGATGTCATGAAACAAGTTTTTCTCTTCTCATGTAAAAATATAAAAATAAGCATTTAATGTCTATAAACTTCTCATGTTTTTTTCAAGAAATAAGAGTTGGCAGTGAAATAAATGTTTATAATCTTTATTTTTTGGTAGGAAGATAGTTTCTTTTAAACCTATAATGAAAATAAAAAAGAAGGGATAGTCCTAAGTTTAGCTTCTAAGCCCAAAAAATTATATTTAATTGCGAATAATATTTTAACCATTATCGTTTGTCAATTACCCTTCATATTAGTGGCAAATTGATTGGGATTTATTTTGCCTATACTCATAATGATACAATAATATTATCCAACTCTACAACTTAATATTCTCACCTTTCATATATGCTCTCTAGCTTGTATACTGAATTTAACATGTTGGAATGGAACAATGATTGGAGTTAATATCAAAACTAACCCCTTTCAACTAAAGAGTTGAGTAGTTGGATTCACTATAGCAACAACTTATGTGTTTTTTTTAAGAGGTTGAAAAACGAGGGCTTATTAGGGTCCACCCTTCCCATGAATTGAACTTGGATTTTTTGTTAAGAGAGCCCAATGATTTTTTCCATTGCGGTGTCCTTACCAGGACTCAAAATTTGAGTTAAAAATACAAGATTTAATGAGGGGTCTTCGTCCCCTCGTACTAAGTGGAGTTTGAACCTTAGACCTCCCCAAAGAGAGGCCAAAGCCCTTACCACTACAATAAGCTTATAGTTGCTAATATAACTTAGGTGGTTTTAATCCTATGTATGGTAAGAGAAATTCTTCTTTTTTAAAGTTGGTATATATGGTCTAAAAATAAGGTGGCATTTGAATACAAATGAATTTAAACATTCTTATATCAATTAAGTGTTGTTTATTTATAATAATTTAGATACTATGTTGTTTAATCATTTTTTTCAATTTTTTATATGGGATTGAAACGAGCCTCACCCATATTACATCATCACCAACTTGTGGTATTATAATAGCTTAGCTATTATGCATGTATCACTTGGTAATATTTGAACCTTAATCTCCTTCTTGAAAGTTGAGGAATTAGACCAATTGAGCTAATGCCATTTGACACATGTTGTTTGATCATTATCCTATCCTTTATTCTATAAAATTTGATGGCATGATGGATGATGAATTTTATCCCTTATAGGCTCAATACTACAAACTTCAAAATTGAGTCATATTTTTTATGTCAAAAATTTGGGAACTCCAACCAAGACCACAAAGTAACAAAGTTTGGATTATTTGATGGAAAGCAATAATATTCCACATTGTCAAATTTATTATAGTATATATAAACAAGTCATACCCAAGTCTAAGAAGAGAAGAAAATATATCGAGAACCTAGATCCAAGTTGTTAGAAGTAACCTATAATATTTTCTAAATATAAATGTATTGAAGTTAATGTTTCTAAAATTGAAATGACCCTTAGATATTTTAAAATTTATAAGGGACCAAAATTAGAGCATGAAGTGAACTAAAGTGATAAAACTTATTGCAAATTATTTTTCAAACATCTACAAAGTAAGCATAAAAATGAGATAATCATGTCTATTACTTATCCTTTAGGTCATGAACTTTATAATACCAATGATATTCTCTAATTTTTATGGTTAATATTTTTAAGTAAATAATAAAAAATATGAGGCTACTAACGTTTTATATGAATCAAACTAATAATGCATTCTAAGTAAAGTCTTGCTAGCAAACAAGAATAAAGTAAAATCTCTCCTTACTCTAGATGAAAACAAGAGAATCTCTCTTCAAAGTAAAGACAATAAAGCTCTAGGTATTAATGGTCTCGAAGTATGATTTTATAAGGCTATATGGCCCATTGTTAAACATGATATGCTTGATATCTATAAAGAAGCTAAAGAAACTTATTATTTAGGATATAGGCATAAAACACAAGCTTATTAACTCCAGAATCATAAGTCAGGTCAGGACAATGGTTGGAGACCCATAACAATATTGAATATCACTTATGGAATAATGGATAAAGAATAAGTAATGAAGAATTAGATAAATTACAAGGAAGATTATGCTTCATTAGGAAACAAGGCTTTTAAAGGGAGGTTGTGTCTTGAACAAGTTTCTTTTAGCATGTGAAGTTACAATATGGAATAAATAATATTTACAAGATGGATCGATGATTAAACGAGCTTTGATAGGGCTTGTAGTTGGACTAATTAGGACTTCATCCTAAAAATATTTCAATACCTAGAGTTTGACCCCCACCATAGACATAAAGTGGAAATAGTATCCAAATATGCTATTGTTAAACCTGTTTTTATTGGTTTTTTAAACTCTTATTTTTTATGATTCTATCTTTTTCTTTCCAAACATGCAACAAGTATGAAATATTTTATCAAAATGCTCTAATATGATATGATACTTCAAACTCTAATGTTAGTATCAGGAAAAGCGAGTTTCTAACTTTTAGAGGAGAAGATAATCTCAATCATATCCCCTCAAGATGTCATGTTTTACCCCTTTAATTTTGGATTTATATGTTTATTAGACCTTGATTATAGTTTTGATATGAGCATTTATATTTTATGTACTTTAAATATTAGATGGATATTATGATATATGGATTTTACTTTGCACTATGAATAATAATGTTACATGGTTTTAATTGAGATGTTTTATATGCTTTAATCTATAAAAGGTATAATGGATGAGGTATATATGGGACAGTATAAGTAATTACAAGATTCATATTTTGGCCATGCTTAAACCCTTTTATTACACTTGGTTTTTGGTATTTGAGATGTATAATGAATTGATGATATCAATTAATTGTGTTCAGAGTCTAGTTATCAATAAAGTGTCACTTAAGAGAGTTACTTAAATTAGAAATTTTAGTAAGATCAAAATTTTGGCATGAGTGAGCTCCCTCTCCCTCTTTTCTAAAGAGATTCAGAAGAACACATGTCAAGACTTTATTGGAGGACACTCTATTTTAATTATGATAAATTTATAAAAAAGTAAAAGAAAAATAGAGAGCTCATTCTTTGTTATTTTGGGGAAAGCTCATTCTTTGTTATTTTGGGGAAAGGAGAGGAATAATGTTAATTAGGATAGGAGAGATACTATAATAGAGGAAACCTTATACAACTCTACCATTATTGGGGCAATTTAAGGCAATGTCTAATACCCATTTGCTTTGAATGTATGTTAATTTGTATAGTTAACTATTGGGGAAGGAAAAGGGAAGTTAAAGAGGGGTTTTTATTGTAATGGGGGAGGTCACTATTTATCTATTTTGGACAATCAGAGCTAGATATAGAGGATGGAGTCCCTCTAAAACTATCAATATGGGCTATGTATCTCGTAAAACAGGGTAGATTCCTTGTTGGACCAATAGGTTGTTGGACAAGTTGTATTGACCAAAATTGTGAATATGTACAATGAAGGTGTAGGTGATTGGTTTGAATAATAAACTACCAACCACATAATTTATTATAGCTCCCAAATACCTAACCATAACTGTATTACATGATGTAATAAATTTCCAACATTCCCTCTTATTATATCATACTTTAAATGAGGACAAAAATCAACAACTTACATAGTTCAAAAATATCATGGACTAGGACACACACATTAGTCCATGATTTACATCATCATGAATAGGGACAAACTCAACTACTCATCTCAATGGGACTAACCACACTAGACTCAATCAAGGATAGGGACAAACACAACTATCTAAGATTTTATATTATAAGTGGATAGGGATACACACACTATCCATCTATATAGTTGTAAATAGGGACTCACTCATCTATCTACAAACCTTTTTTTATCAAGGACACACTCAACCAACCATAGGTATAACATTTTGCTTATAATAGGGATCCACACAACAATTCATAAAATCATATAGAAATAGGGACACACATTACTATCCACAAGGTCTCCACTTTTATTGAATGAAGTATTATCTCCAGTAGAAAATGTAGTCCAATTTTATCTTCAAAATGGATCACAATTGGATCAACCATATAGTCCCCCTCAAGCTAAACAATTTTTTTTTAATATATGGTCTTTAAAATTCCTCAACATATTTATTTAACAAAACAATTGCATCAATTTTAAAAAATGCTTTTTGATGAGTACAAATATGCCTATGTTTCACATTAGAAGAGTAGGAAAAATAATTAATTCTATCTCCTACTAAAGTATCTTAAACTTAAAAAATTAATTACAAAATAAATATTTCATCATTTAGATATTTGATTTCATTAATCTTTAGTCAACCAATTAGTAGCAAGATTCATCAACCTTTAGACAGTCATGTCAAACCTTGGCATCTACCCTAATCATAATGTTAAAGTGCCTCACTTCTATGTGAGTGCAATCAATCCTTTGACAAGGTAGCCTAATGGTGAAGAATTTAGAACTCTAGATAGAGGTCTAATATTTTAATACTACAAGAGGTATGGTCATACAACATGCTTCAGTAGCTGGAGTATGGTAGGATAAACATATATTGGGTAAAACAGGGGTTATCTCATATGGCCCATGGGCTCACAAACATTAAAAACTACTTGTTTTAAAACCTTATAAGTATCCCTTCTAATGGATAATGTGGGGTATTAGAGATATTCTTGCAAAAATGTCTTCAACCCATCATGACACAACTTGACCACATGGTCACTGATTGCATGGAAATCAAATTACTCCTTAGTTCTTTGTGTTGAGCAATTGACATCCACTACCAGACGTTGAAACATCATGGAAAGCAAATACAATATAAAAGTTATAAATTACAATCTCCTTTGCATGTAAGATAAATAGATTAAGTGGGATCCAAAATAAATATATGCTTAACCAGTCAACTTGAGCCAAAATATTTTTTTGTTGTTGATTTTCAATCAAACGATTCAACTTTACATGCAAAATGTAACATATTCTCCTATTGTTCATTAGTGTAATTAGACAACTATGAATTTGTCTCATCCTTCAATGGGCAATTGCAAATTATTGTGTATCCCTCCAAAATATGTATGTCACAAAAAACATTGGTGTTCTGGTTTAACAAGGTCAGTGCTCCAACTTGAATCTTTAGGAATATTTCATCAATGTTCTAGGATAATAAAAAATATGACAAATCACTATCTTGTCATATAATTTAATAACAATAAAAATAAAAATAGTTTTTAAAGGCTTCAAAGAGCCTTTCCACAAAGCATGTGGGACTTTTTTTTTAAATTTAGTTATGGTGGTGTCTCCTTTATTTTTTTGGATGACATATTTTTTGAATGCAATATATCATGCACAATATTTTCCTCCTAGTAAAATGTGGGTACTAGGTATTTTTTATTTTAACTTTTTTAATGTGCAATACAAACCTTCAACCAATAGTACTTCACTAAAAGTTAACTTTCAAATGACAAGTACATGACAAATTCATAATAGAAAATCCTTTTGCATCTTCAACTGATATTGTTGCTATATATTACAGTCAATGAAGGACAAGGTCAAAGTTTGCTTTAGACGACCTTTTTTCAAATGACAATATTAATTTTTTTCTGAAACAATAATATTTTATGATGATAACTCTAGACAACTCTTTAAGACAACAAGTTATGTGATGACACCAATGTATTCAGATGATAACTCTTCTCTAGATGAGAGATCCAAATAACAATTATTATCTACACAATAGCTCTAGATTCAAACAGAATTGTTCTCCAAATAATAGTTTTTCTTTAGACAATAGCTCTATATTGTAGCTCCAAATGACAACTCTAGATGATAACTCTTATCCAAATGATAACTCTAGGTATAAGCTCTAGATGACATCTCTAGACAACTTTTCCATATGATAACTCTTCTCTAGATGACAAATCTTCTCCAGACGACCCAATTTTATGATGATATGGTGAAAATATTAGCAAACAATAAATTTTTTTTAGGTAGTCCTATTTTATAATGATATGATATTTAGATGACAAAAATCATATACATTTAATTCGACTCCACTCTTGTGCATCTCTGGCATGAACAAGGGCAACAAGATACAAAGGGGATGATTGCCACTCCCCGTAGTTATGTTATAGGTGGGACATCAATCATATTTGTTATAAGTTACCTTTAGTGCACATATGAGACTTCCCTCTTTGAGTGGCTATAAGATTTTTCCCTCTAGGATTTGTACTCATTTGGAATCTTGAGTCTATTATTTGTAATAATTGACTTCTTATTGTAGAATTTGATTTATTATTCTAGTCTATGTTGTTAATGTGCATAATCAAGTTTGCTATTATTATTATCTTTGGAAGTTGTTTTCTTAAAATTGGTATCAAAGCTTTGATCTTGGATTCATATGGTGGTGAAAAAATGGAAGAAGGATGTGCAAACTATTCCATAAACTCATTTAATCATATCTACTTATTATTTGGGTAATATCTAACAATTTTTTAAGGCCACATCTTTTAGTGCATTTTTCTTTTGTGATGACTTAGCCACTATTAGAGGCACCAGGACCCTTGTAGGATACCTATCTCATTATGATCATCTCATTGACCCAATCAAAATAAGTTGTATCTATTACAACACTTTTTAGAAGTACTCATAGGTATTTTTAGGATTTGATTTTGGTTACTAGTGCACAAGTGAATCCTTGACTTCTACTGGATTGGCATGAATCAATGGAAATTTGTAATGCATAATATGATCTAAGGATTATTGGACAAGTAATAAGAAATGCCAACCCAAAAATCTACGTAGGCACCATAATATCCCTTTATGAATTAATAGCTTTTGTTGTAATTCACAATATTTTCCAAAAAATGAACAATCAATCCATCCACTCAAATCTTATACAAAAAACATAAAAAATAATAATAGATAAAAATATATAATGGGCACCCATATATACCATAAATATTCACTATATTATCCATAGATAAGAATCAAAACACTTTTATATAATGGATGGAATGGTGGGGGGTAAATATAACAATACCAAAACTCCAAATACATATATAAACTTAACCTTAAACTAACATAACAAGAGAGACTTTAAAGTTAATTACAAGTTTGGGTTTAACCATAACAAGGTTAATCATGGCCTACAAAGCTTACATAATAAAATATTACAATAAGTTCAATACATTGTATAATGAATGCCCTTAGGCCTATCCAATATTACATTATATAATGTTGGCCTTGGCCAACCTGATTATAATTTCAACACCCCCATAATTTGAGCTAAGGATCTAAGGAAATATGGAATTAATGACTATCATTTCTCCACAATGGATGCTCTAATGGGTCGCTATAGTTGATATACTTCAGAATATCCCTCATCATCTAGAACATGCCCACCTATCTTCAAGAACTCAACTTCAATCCTTTGCAATTTTAATAAGCAATTCTTTGTTGAATATCCTTCCCTCTTGTAGTACCCATAGATGTTTTTTGAATTCTTTGAAGACTTGTATTGGACCTTAGGCCTCTGGGTCTTAGCCTCCTTAGATTTGAATTCCTTTTAATGGGCCTAAATTTAGAAAGTGCCACCACTATTCACCACAATTCCTCATTGCCATCTAAAAATAAACTAAGAGAGGAAAAAGTTGATAAAGAGAAAGAGTCTTTTAATATTTAATAAAATAGGAATCATATGAACCACAAGGTTTATTTAACATCTAAAAAGAAGGGGAGAAATTATAATTAACAATATTCATGCATTCTACAACATCTTTTTTGCCTTCCTAATATGCAATATCTACTCTTCATGCCTTAAATCTTGTAATATAATCCTCAACATTATCAAACTCAACTAATTTGAGGTAAGAAAGCTCTAATTCCAAGTGACTTTAACATTATCAAACTCAACCAATTTGAGGTAAGAAATCTCTAATTCCAAGTGACTTACTTTGGTAGTATTAAAATTATTTAAATAACTCGTGCAATTTTGACCATACCTTAATAGGTTCACTCTCCTTTTTGATGTGGAAAAGCAACTTTGGTTCAATCAACATGGCAAATAGACTAAGAGCTTCTTCTTCTCTTTGGTCGTAATTTTCGTTATCAAGGGTTGCTACTTTATCTTATTGAAAGATGCACCACATGTTCTTACTGTGTGATAGGCCAATCATTTGATTTGACCAAATACTATAGTTTCATCCATTAAGGTAAGTAACTAGGGCTTGGTGATCCATCTTACACAATATGATCCTTAACACTACAATAGGTCCTTAACGGATGCCACCAATGTGTGAGGCTCAAAAAATTATACGATTTGAAAACATGGGCTCAAAACACTTTCATATGCAAAGGTTATGGCCTCCAAAATTTTTTCTTAAATGGACCCCTAAAAAAATAAAACTCTAAATCTTAGAGAAGTGAAATCCAATCTCTGCTACCACTTGACAATTTACAATTTGCTAGTGTATTCCACATATCATTCACCACTTTAACACCTTTGGCCCTATGCAGTTTTGAAACTTGGTTTATTCTGATAGGTGTAGGACAAATATAAATACAAAAAAAATAATTTATGGAAATAAGTGAGGTCACATTGACCGAAGAGAAATTATTTTTGGCATGACAAGCATAAAGCATCAGAGGGACTCAAACCGTAGTCTTTCCACTACAAAGAACAATTGCCTAACAACAATGCCATGGTTACATTTGAGGAAGGAGGTCATTCCACTTATAATAAGCATTCCCTCAATATTTGATAGAAAAACACAAGGCAAAAGTAGCATCCTTCACTAGATTTAAGCTCTTGATCTCACACCCTTGATATTATATTGGTGTTTGTCTACTGGCAGGGATTGTTGGGAAAACACTGACTTAGCAATCTATAGAAATTTTGACCAACTTAGAGGAGTAAAAGTTGGGGACATGACTTAATCCTATGCCCTTAAATTCTTATCCTTTGAACCAATTTCCACCACACTTGTTTCAATGGAACAATAATCAATAACATTATAAATAAATGATGCAATCTTTGAACTAAGAAACTTTTTGTTATCTTCCTTTATAAGCAACATTCAATGAGTCTCAAACTCTCATTTACATGGAGCAAGCACCTTTAGTTCTCTCTTATTAACCATAATGGTAGACCTTCCATTTGCAAAGAGATAGACTCCTCCTCCTTAAAGGAGGGTTCTCCATGATCTTCTTTGCTTTGGTGCTAAGCCCAAGTGAACGGGCAGGGAAGGTAGCATTTCAAATTTAAATATTCATACGCCTACTATTATTTTAAGAGAGACTAAGCATACTAGCTTTTTAATTCTTTGAAGCATCAATTTTGGAGCAATACAAAAATTCTCTTGCCAATTTTTGAAGTATTTATCGGGGAAAACTAACAAGGTTGTTTTTCAATGCCTTTGAAAGGATGAAACAAAAAATAAAGTAAATATTTCTTAACCCTTGGAAGAAAAAGCTTGGTTGACTGTGAATAAATATTCATCCAAAAATTCAAAATAAAAGTTAGAGGCTTTGAAGAAGATTTCTATGTGATTGAGGCAGCTTCATACCCACTTTGATACCATGGTAGAATTCACAATATTTTCCAAAAGTTAATAGAAGCAATCCATACACTCAAATATTATATAGAAAGCATAAAAAGGGACAAAAGATAAAAGGATATAATGGGAACCTCTAGTCACCATATTGTAAATAAGAATCGCAACACTCCAATATAATAGATTGAGTGGTGGGGGGTTTTATACCAATGCCAAAACCCCAAATATATGAATAAACTTAATCTTAATCTAACATAACAAGAGAGGTTTTAAGGTTAACTACAAGTCTATAAGGTGCATTTAACCATAAAAAGGTTAATTGTGGCCTATAGGGATTACATAATAAAATATTATAATAAATTCAATACATCGTACAAGGAATGCTCTTAGGCCTATCCAATATTACATCATACAACGTTGCCCTTGGCCATAAATCAGATTCTAATTTTAATAGCTTTGAATTATGCATTTTTTACTTTAGGAACCACGAGTACCCATCCCACTCCAATTGATTGTCCTCTTGTTTCCAATGCCATTTCTCCCAAACTACATGTATATCTATCTTAAGAAAATGAGCACACAAATATAGCATAATTGATATCCACCACTTATAAAATATAGGTACAAATGTAGGAGACATTATCTAGAATACAACAATTGTTGATGTATGGGATACAACACCCTACTATTCCTCCCTATATCAAGCATTCTCTAAATAGCAAATTCCAAATTCCAACAAATATCTAGGCAAAAATTATAGGATAAGTAGAAGGGGCTAACAAATTTAATGGATGATCTTCCTTGGGTCATGAATGTCTAATTTTATGACCTTTAAAACCTTCAATGACTGCCTTGTGAACATGATCCAAGACTCTACTAGTATCTTGACATTGAAGTCTATAAGTAGCCTCCTTGTGGGAACAATCCCTAGGGTTCCCATTTAGGTCATATAAATCCCTATTCTATAAGGGGCGGTCTTCTAGGTATGGGTGAGCTTAACTTAGGCTATGCTACTAATATTAATCCCATTGTAGATGGTGTTGCTCTTTTATTTTCTTGGCCATATGATATTCTAATGATGCACATTAACATTCTAATATTTGAGATAATGAATCTACGCAGGTGGATATCTAATATGGATAGCATCATCCATCTGCAACATGTTTTGAATTAAGGTTGTTTCATAATGGTTACTACTAATTTGGGAATCCATGTTTGTCAATGGATTCTATGGGAGCTCTACCAACACATGCATTTTTTTTGTGGCTAGAGTTCAAAGTGATATTCCTTCGTGAATTTGATAAAGTCTCTTCTACTTCATATGTGATTCATTTGATGCAAACCAAGCAAATATGTTCCATTGAGGACTATTGCATGGAGTCCATGGGACTCCTCATATATACCTATCATTTGGATTCAATGATGGTGGTCTCGAACCTTTGCCATGGACTTAAGTATGACATCTGGTGGGTGATAAACATGCATTATTTGTACACCCTAAATGATGTTGAAAATGCAACCCTTTCAACAAAAAAAACTCTAATTTTTTTATCCCCAACCATGACATGATTTCAATTCTCAATGATCTTAATTCAATAACCACAATGAAAAGCATCCCAAAGAATTATTCTATTATAAAGGTTATTCATGCCATCCTTAGGGTTAGTCTTATGAGGAATGAGATAACTTCCTTGTAGAAGTAGAGGATGAAGCAATATAAGAGGCTATTATCTCACACCAAATAAAAAAGGTCCTAAATAAAGGTATTAGAGGCTTATTTTCCCATGTCAATTGCCTAGAAATCTAATCATATAAGCAACTCCATCTAAGTCCCCCTTCTAACATGCAATATATTATTGATTGCTATATGGTAGTCTTCGTCATATCCATGGGTTTTCCCCCTTAGTGAATGCATGATCATTCCATCCATCTTATTTATGGAAGTCATCCCCTAATGTTCATCCTTACTATCATCCCTACCCTAAAAGCTTGATACAGAGATATTGGTTCAAGATATGTTAAATTAGGGAATTATCCATTTGAGTATCAATCCTTATTTCTCTTCAGTGGTCATGGTGCAACATAATAATAATTCTTGATGCATATGTCTAGAATTATAACCTCTCAATAAAATTACCATCATAGATAAGCTCCATATCCCTATTATTAATTATTTGTTGGATGAACTACATGGTGCTAAATACTTTACCAAGCTTGAATTGAATTTTGGGTTGCATCAAATTATGTTTAGATAAGAGGATATTCCCAAAACTACTTTTCATACTCATGAGAGTCATTATGAGTTCTTGGTCATGTCTTTTGGCCTTGTTAATGCTCCTACTTTTTAGGGCCTCATGAATTCTATATTTTGTACCTTTCATTGCCAATTTGTTTTAGCATTATTTTATGATACTTTAGTTTATAGTAAGTCCTAGGAAGTTCATTTAGCTCATGTTGACCAAGTTCTCCACCTATTTTTCAAGTGGTCCAAATTTTCTTTTGGGGTACATAAGGTAGGATACTTTGATCATATTGTATCTTAGGAAGGAGTCCAGGTTGATCCCAACAATATCAAATCTATGTAAGGCTAACCCAACCTAAATATCTCAAGAAACTTTATATACTTTCAAGTATTACTAGGTATTATAGAAATTTTATCCACAACTATGGCAAGATTGTAGTTCTCCTTGCTTATCTCACTAAGAATGATGCCTTTGTCCAATGTAAAACAACTTCCCAATCCATCAATGCTTTAAAGGAGGCTATGTGTACCACCCCTATTTTGGCTACTCATAAAGCCTTTTGTGATTGAGTGGATGCTTTAAAACAAATATTGGGGTTATTTTGATGTAGGATAGTCACCCATTGGTCTTTGAAAGTAAGCAAATTGGTCTTTGAATGTTGGCTTTTAAGCCTTGCTACCTCAAAATATTCACTTATAATATGAAATATGAATGTGAAATGACCAAAATCATTCATGTACATGCATGAAGAAAACTTACAATATGAATTGCTCAAAAATATATATACAAGCTTTATTATCAAAGCTTATTTTGTGGTGATCGCTATGGAACGTTTTCCATTTTTATTGTGTTACATTATATGGAGCTTTATCTCCATAATATAGACATAGTAATGTGACTCTTCACATACTTGACTATTTCTCTCCATATGACAACTCCTATGACCTTTGGCTTATCAATCTTGCCACTTGTATACTAGAATTTTCACTCTCTTCTTACATGCATACTTGACTCTATGACACTTGCACACTTCTACATGACTCTTACTCTCCTACATGCACTCCTAATACAAGACACTTGTGCACATCCTCATATTACATATTTGCACACTTACATACATGACACTTGTGCACATTCTCTCAATACACACTTGCACTCTTACATGACACTTGTGCATTTCTTGCACATGGAAACTTACATAAAGAGAAAATATAAATCACTCATCTAAACTATAGACTCAACCCTAATATATTACATATTTACATTTGTACCATGAAGGTACCATGGGGGTACATTTTTATGTACCAAATAATGTAATATTCTCCAACACCCCCTGTATTACATTATTTGGTTATTGAAGATTTTAGTCTTCAATATTTGTCTTTAATATTCAATATTTATGTGTGATCTTGCATGGACCTCTACTTCTCTGTAATATTCTTCATCATATTGAACCTTGGGTTCATCCATTGCTCATGTTTGTAATCTTTGTAATATACTCTTGGACTATACCCGATCCAATTTCCTGTTTCTTATCTTTTTGAAAAATTAAGTAGCTTATCATTAATTTGATTATGGGGTAATAAATGTTCAATGATTTCTTGAGAGAATCCCATTGTATCTAAGGCATATATTCCATTTTTGATTGACCCTGTAGCTTTAGTTTTGTTTTGATTCTTGATAATGCATTTTTTATGTTCATTTGTATATTTGAATTCCATTGTTCTTCCTTTTTCAACTAATTGAGCAATTGAGATAAGATTAGTTGATAATCCAAGAACATATAAAATATTTTCTAGCATAAATTCTAAAAATGGCGTATTAATTTTACAATTCCTTGAACTTGATACATCTTATCATCTACAATTTTCAACAAAATATTATCTTTGACTACTAAGGATTCAAGCCAATATAAGTTTCCAGTCATATGATGACTAGCACTTGAATCTATATACCAAACATTTTTTTCTTGCATTTTTTGATGATATTTAAGTGATATTATTTCACGTATATGATAAGAATTTTGAAATATTCTTTTATGATTTTTTCCTTTGAACTCAAAAAAAAAAATTTTAGACAAATTTTGATTTTGAAATCTTCCTTTCATGAAATATGGTTCTTTAAGATATCTCCTATGATGTGAAACTCCTATTTTTCTTTGCCATTTATTCATTTTCAAATTTCTTGATTCTTTTGAAGTTGAAATCCTTATATCTCCCAAATTAAATAACTCAAATAAGAAATTTGTAAAATTTTAAATTTTCTAATCCTTTGAAGTAGAAGTCCTTTTAACTCCCTACTGAATTAAATTTGCAAAATTTCAAAATTTTTAATTTTTCAAATCTTCAAAAACTTTAAATCTTCAATATCTTCAAAAAACTTTAAACCAAAAAACTCTTAAAAAATAAAAACTAAAATTTCAAACTTTATAACTCCTCAAACTTTAAAAGTAAATCTTTAAACTTCAGAAATCTAAATCACTCAAATATTTTAATCTTCAAAGTTTTAAAAAATATTAAACTTTCAAACCTTAAAAATTAAAACCCTAGTAGCAATCCTTATCACTCCATAACTTAAAAAATAAATTCAAACTAAATAATTAAGGTGCATGAATATCAAAGTGGAAAACCTTATAACTCCACTTAATAAATTCAAATTTGCTTTCCCTCCAAAAACTTTAAATGATGCACCAATGTTGGAAATGTAATGTAGAACGATACCTGTGGAGGTCAATAAAATTAACATTGCGTTTTTGGTGTTGGCCAGTGTGCCAAGTGTTCTAATCTTCCAAGGTGGTTAGCATACCAAGCTAACATTCCATTTATCCAAGTCTAACACTTGTAATTCCTTGTGATTCTCTATCCATTTGCTCTCAGATATCTTCCTATTGCATGCATGTTTGGATACTTGACTCAAATGTGAATGTTTATCTACGTCTCAACTCTAAATGCACGTATCGATTTTGAATGCACATCTCAGTTCTGAATACACTTCTTAGTGTAGCACTTTGGATAGCGCTCTAGTATATATTTAGTTCTCTATTGAATGGTGCTCCAAAAGATGTCTGAATACCTGTCAGTTTTGTTATGAGTAGCATTTATATTTGGTTCTCTTTTGAAGAATGCTCTAAACAAACTTCAACTACCTATTGGTTTTGTTGTTGAATAGCTCATAGAATAACACTTGATTCCTAGCACTCAGGACCTCCTAGTTATGACACTTAGGTCCTCTTGATTATGGCGCTTTTAAAGTGGTTGTCATGACCCTCCTTAGTAGGACTTTTTGGCATGGAAGACTATGTGTTGACCAATGATAACTTGATACTTATTTTTAATGCATTTGGATGATTATGCAATATTTATATTGATTTATATTCGAATAATATGGTACTACTGATGTATTGTTAATACGCAAGACCATATACACTCATGGGTGGAAGAGGTAGAATCGACCACCGAAAATGGGGTACTTAAAAATAGAAATGATGATTAGAGCAGATCAACGTAACATGAACGATTATCGTCATATAGATGCATACTTCTTGTTTTGGTGGTCATAAGCAATCCAATTGTCTAGAGCCTGAAGTTGGTAACCTAGAAGTTACCGTAAGTCTTCAATTGGGATAGGCAATTGGACTTGCAAAGAATCACCCACCTTGTTTGATGCATTTTATTACTTGTTTTTGTTTACATGTATATTTATGTATAAGTGGATTTGGTGTATAATCCCCTTTGAAAGGGATTAATAGGCATAGAGGCCCTATTAACCCTAGGCCACTTAAATACCATACTAATGTTTAATATTAGTATTGGTATTTTATTTAAATTAATCAAAATAAGAAATGATTAATGATTTATTTGATTTGAATTAAATTAAATTTAATACTATAAGTATTAATGCTTTGAAAGTTTTATTTAATTCTCTTTTTATCCCTTTTGAAATTACAAAAGAAAGAGTGGCTTTATCTTTTATAGATTAAAGAAGAAAATAAATGAAAATACCATCTTTTATAAATTGAATAAAGAGAAGAATAACTTTTTTATTTTTTAAATCAAATAAAGAATTGAATCTTTATTTAAATAATGAAAAGTGGTTTTATTTGGGGGCGTGAGATTTTGAAATAAGGGAAGAATCATTTTAAATTTAAATATCTTCCCCTCTTGCCTCCATAGATATATGGCCATTATGTCCCAAGTGGACTTTGGGGTTGGGGTCGTTGGGATGCCTTGTTAAGAGGGCCTAGGATGGAAAAGTTTGGGGATCATTTTTTTTTATATTTTATTTTGAAAGACGAGGAGTAGGGATCGAAGGAATTTTATAGGTGAGAGGAGGATGAAGTAGCGAACAAAGATCAAGCAGTTCGATTTCATGGATTTTAATTAGGAAACCTCATCTTTTTCCTGTTTATTAATTAAAAAGATGTTATTTATTTATACCTCTAAACCCTGTATCCACTCCTCTTTTCCACATCCCTCTTATCGCCATGTGGAACAACACCACCAGTTGGTGTTGCGATGCCTTATCTTCCTGGGCACGAGGACATCCCCAACCACTAGTTGGTGGCCACCTTTTGTTTCTATCACATTTTTTGGCGACCACACGCTAAGTGTGGGATTTCTATTATGCTTCATTAAAAGAAGTTTTCTTATGATAACACTTTTAACCTTGCAAACCATCGACTGAATATTGCCCATCCACCACCTAAGTCACAGTGTGGGAACCGCTCCACCATAATCCGACCACTAGGTGGTGGTCAGAGCATTATTTGTGCTTCACAGGCCTTAAAAGCTTGTGAAGCTCCCACACCATGTGTGTGGGATAAAGTCTCGCAAGCCCAAAGGACTTGCAATTTATCTCACATGCATTTTGGGAGGGGCACGAGCCCTGGATATGAAGGTTAGCATACCCCACCTTGTTATACAAGCGCGAACAACTTGGTGGTGGTATTACTATTGCTTCTTATGGCTGGTGATGTTGTTGTGTTGGCCCTATTGCTATTTACCAAGTGTTAATCTATGATTGGCTAAAGTTTTTGATCAAGGGTTTGATCCATCTTGGATTTTATTTTGTGTAGCTTAATATTAATTCCACATGCATGGTAGAAGGGGCATAGGGCTTCTTAAACAAGTCTATGTACCTTAGGTAGCTTAGCCAAGTTAGGGCTAGATGCTTGGCGATGGCCAATTGGTTGGGTCTATGATTTTTTTGACCTACATGTGGTTTGTTTGACCCTCCTGTGGTCTGTTGACCTACCTATAGTTTGTTTGACCTACCTTTATTCTATTTGACCTACCTGTTGGGTTGGATTTGGATGGTTGACTCTTTGACTTGTTGGCCCTTCTTTTGATAAATATGTTTAAAAAATACCCCTTTTGAAAGATAAGTTATGACTTAGATGATCGATTAAAAATGATTAATCTTTTTAGTTGAATAATGAAAGATAGATTATATGTTTGAAAATAATAAAAGAAAGACCTTTGATTTTAAAGCATAAGATAGATTATGTTTTGGAAGGATTAAGGAAAAAGTGGTTTAATGAAAGTTAGACTTTTCATTAAAGGAATAGACTTTATTTTATTGAAATGTTGGTTTAATGAAAGATAGGTTTTTTTTTAATTGAATAAATAGATTGTTTTAAGTATTTAATTTATTAAGGGTGTGGGACCCTGGTTGATTAAAGAAATGGATTGATTGAAAATATTTAATTGATTAAGGGTATGGGACCTTAGTTGATTGAATAAATGGATTGTTTTTAAGTATTTGATTAATTAAGGGTATGGGACCTTAGTTGATTGAAAAAATGGATTATTTTAAGGATTTAATTGATTAAGGGTATGGGACCTTAGTTGAGTAAAGAAAGCGACTTTGCATGATGAAAAGCATGAGCATTTGTCTGACTAAAGGAAGAGTTGTGAATTACTCTGCATTTGATAAAACGACTCTTTACTTTTATTGATAAGGATAAGAGTGGATGCATAGAATTATTTTGATGTTGACTAGATGATTTATGATTGTATGCATTAAGTAGTTTTGTATAGTTGCAATTTGGCAACTGAATTATATATGCACTTGTTTCATAAGTTATTTAGTAGATGCATTTAGATGCATGCTTCATAAGAACCATGAGTTGTCCTGATCCCTTACTACCATCAATTGAGCGATGGAAAGACAAGAAGAACCAAGGAGGACACTAGGTCCAAAGCATTGACCTTAAAATTAATGATAGTTTTTTTTTATTAGAGGAGTTGAGTAATCTTTTAGATGGGTAATAATGTAATACCTTATTCTTTTAAGTATGGAAGGTTTACCATACTTTGGTTATGTAATGATTTAATAAATAAATGATGTATCTCTAACTTGTTGTTTATATCATTGTTGTAGTTTCATAGTCATTCCTTTGTTTTAATAATTTAACTAGATCTTGATGTCTTATTTAAGTACTATCTTGATGTTTTGTAGATGTTACTTCATGCTTAAATTAGGTAGATAGATATAACTATATCCTTCTAAAGAAAGAAATTTTAGAATATCTCAAGTGTTTAATATAGATTGAATGATTAGAATTGATATCTAATTATGGATATGCTTATGGTTTAGAAGTAGAGAAAGAAACCTAAGGAATTATGGGTCCCCTTAGGAAGAAAATTCGGATAACCTTGATTAAATATTTATCTTGAAACTTAAACTAGTTAGATCTACAAACATCTAGTAGGTATAAGTAAGCATGGTTATCATAATAAAGAAGAGATAGATGACTTAAGCTAACTCATTATTAAGATGATATAGATGGATTAAGTTAGCTCATAATAAATATGGGATGAATGACTTAAGCTAACTCATCATTAATATGAGATAGATGGATTAAGTTAGCTTATAATAAATATGGGATGAATGAATTAAGCTAAATCATTATTAAGATGAGATAGATAGATTAAGTTAGCTCATAATAAATATGGGATGATTGCCTTAAGCTAACTCATCGTTAAGATTAAATAGATGGATTAAGTTAGATTATAATAAAGGTGGGATGTATGAATTTAGCTAAATCATCGTTAAGATTATATAGATGGATTAAATTAGCTCATAATGAAGATGAAATAGATAGCTCAAGTTAATTCTTCATCAGTGTGACAAAAAACTTAAAATATTAGTTTATTTAGATAACTTTGTAGTAATGCATGTACTAGTTAGGGATATGTAAGTCCCTCTTGAGTATATATTTGTACAAAAAATTACCTTAGATAGATTTGTTAGACTTTCGGGTTGTTACATTTGGTATCAAAGCTCTAGGTTCAATGGACTAGAGGCTTCATGGAATGTGCTAAAGAATTTAGGTATCTTCCTATTCAAGTCCTTGCTTAGTTCTTAAGCTAAAGCCAGGAGGACCAATAATTTCCAATTGCTAGAATTTCAGAAAGTTGACCCTAAGGAGGGTAGCTTATTTATGGCACCTTACGTAGTAAGCGTAGCCATTAGTATTGGAGTTAGATGGTAGTTTTAGAGTAAACACCCTGTAAAATGTTGTTGGTTTTATTTAGGAAACTTTATATTTAGCTTATGCGGATGGTGTATTTAGCTAAAGTTAGTAGTGTAGTTCGGGGAAGAAGCTGTAACCTAACATGATATTCTCTCTTTTGTGTGACCAAGAAAGAATGGTACCAAAGATAAGAAGGAAGTCTAATCCCTTGAATAGACAAACCTGTGAGAATAATATTAAGAGGAGGATCCAAGATAAAAGTTCTAGGAACTTAAGCAAAGAGGTGAAGAACCTCATTATTGTTTCCACTTTATTATAATAACAAATAGAAAAATAGGGGGAACTATTAAACAAACAAAGGGAATAAATAAATCAACACAAGCAACTGAATAATACCTAATTCAATTAAGTAAAATCATCAAGAGAAGATCGACAAGCACTCAGGAAAAGGGATAGTGTCAAATTCATAAAGTGGGAACACAATTAGAAGGGTAAGAGCTTCCCTAAACCTGAAGGGAGGAATGACGAGAAGAAGGGAAGCAAGGAAGGTTTAAAAGGAACTTCCAAAGAAGAAACAACAACAACACCAACAATAAGAAACCCTAACCACAAAAGCTACCAAATTCAATCCTAGTGGGTTAAACAAGAGAGTAGAAACCAGAAATACATCAAGGACCCAAGGAAGGGTGTTACAATTGTAAAGACCTGCACTATGCTAACAATTATCCACACCAACCAAGACCGAGTACCTCCAGTGAAAAAGGAAAAAGAACCAGGTCTTAGGATTTTTGCTGCAACTGGAATCTAGGAGTTGAAGGGCAAGCCACCCCAATTACTCTTAAAAGGTAAGATTTTCAATAAGGAAGTAAATTTTTTTATTGATGGTGGAGCTACATATAGTTTTATTTTTGCTAGTAGCTAGGGATATGCCAAAAAGGTCAAGATATTTGGCACAAAGGTGGAAGGTTGGATATGGTTTTGGGTAAACCTACTTAGTGGATCAATGTTTCCCTATGATGAAACTTACCCCAACCAATGGTTTTACCATAAGATTTTTGTGTGAAGCATCGTTGCTTACCTTTGACATCATCTAAGGAAATGAACGGTTAAAAGTTCATGGAATCCTGATTAATTTCTAAGTTAGACGGGTTTACCACTGGTATAAAGGAAAAATTGTTTAGTGAATACCTAAGTTTCACAACCATCATAGTAAGTGTAACCATAGAAATTATCAAGAAATGATAATAATATTGATAAATCATGGGGATGAAGAAACTAACCCCATTTGGAAGTATAATCTTGGAGGAAATTATAACCTAATTCAACTCCCTTATGATTAAGAAGAATGGGATCTTGCAGTAAGGTAAGAGTAAACAAGATCATTGATAGAATGCCAAGGGTCACAAGCTAGAGTAGCATCCTATGGGGATGCAAGTGCATTTATGATCATTAATGATCAAAGTTAGTTTATGAGAAGATATAACTAACATTTGGAAAGTACAATTGAAAGTAATTGTAACTTATCCAACTCCTTAATGTGGCAAAGAAATAACACCAAGATAAGGAGGAGAAGAAGAGGATATTCTCAAAATCCAGGGTTAGCTAGACATGATGAAGCTACAACTAGACCTACCTAAAAAAAAAAATTGGAGGAAGATCCCGCTATAAAGGATCTTGAAGGTAAAATATCATATAAAGATAGATCTAGCTAAGTACCTGAAGAATATCAGGATATCAAAATTGGTTGGTAAAAATCAGTCGATATATGATTGTATAAACTGGAAATGTATCCTTTCCTTGAGGAATTTCACTTTAGTAATCCAAATATCAAGGGTTACCCTTCTTATGCTTAATATAGTTTGGAATGGTAAAGTTACTCCAAGCTAGCAAGAAGACTCAAGCAATGAAGCTTTAGAGGGATGGTTTTTGCTCAAAGCCTTAATCAATGACCAAGATGAACTTCTATGTTGTTATACAAACTTTCCTTGTTAAAACAAGTAGAATTCATTCTTGAGGTAATTCGAGAAGATATTTTTAAATATTCCAAAGGAAGTATGACCCCAAAGTTGGATGGGCCTTGAAATGGGATTCTAAATCACATTACTTGAACTATGATAAATACATTGGGTGGTGTTCAAAACATTAACCATGAATCCTTGTATACTTGGACTATGAATATGACTTATAGAAGATAAAAAAAGGGGGGGGCGCTTAGACATCCTGATGAAAATAAAATAAACGTTTGAAAAGGAATAGGCAAGGAATCTATTCTTGAGAGGAATATGGGATCCTCTCTCTAAGTTGATAAAGAATGCACCAAATTTTGAGATTTGTAAGTGTTAAGGGGTACATAAGTCCATATTAGGAATAGATCCTAAGATTAAGAACATGATAGACTTACTCAAAGAAGGTATATGACTATTTTTTATCCATAATAATGTTAACTTAAGGGACTAAGCCAAGAAAACACAATCTCAGGATGAGTATTGTAGTAAAAATTTGGGCCAATTTAGAATAAAATCTTGAAAAGGATAAGGATTTCGGCACCAAAAACTACCTCTTAGGCTTCAAGGACAGAGTAGTTGTATCCAAAATATATAATTTAAGGAGAATGATCATGCAAGGGGTGCATAAATATCCTTAATTTGCTTCCCTTGGAAGAGCAAAGATAAGAGGAATCATGATAAAGACCTTTTATTGGTTAGAATTGGAGAAGAGTAAAAGTAATGATTATCTTCAAGGATCCAATTAAGTTTAAGATTTGTGCCTTTTGGGATATTCACACTAGATATCCAAAACCATGAAACCTAAGGATGGAACCAAACCCGAATATATTATGATGTAGCAATATCTGAGGGATTTGCAATGGGCACTTTGTTAGTAAAATTTTAAAGGAGACCAAAGATAATGATTTCTTTAAAGATAAGTTTAAGTGATGTAACTTGAATCTTCTTTTCCAACCTTGAAGGTTGGATCCCATTGTCAAGAGAAAAATATTGGTGATGGAACTTGAAGGATTTTTGGGATTCCATGTGAGGGATGTTACACAGAGTAATAGTCACCTCAATCAAACCATCGCAAAGATATAATTATTGAGCACCATAGTTGCACATGGTGTAATGAGTAAACTAAGAGGTTTTGCACTGTGGTCAAATTATCCTACATTTGAATATAATGTTAGAAAATGGGGGGGACCACGTAAAGTAATCCTTTAAACTGTATGGACAGTATACAAAGTTAACCCCAACAAGCTACGAGAGAGTGATCACTCCTGCCCAACTCGAGAGATGTTTGCAGCATCTAAAACTCAAAATGTGATAAATCTTATCTGGTATATCCTTTATGAACCTTAAATTAAATATAAGCTCTTCATATCATGCACGCTCAAACAAAAATATTAAACCAAGTATTAGAATACATGTGTCACATGTACTGCTTGGATCAAAAGTCTCAATGGGAAGACTACCTACATATTGTAGAGTTTACCTACAAAAAAGGATTTTATTCTTCTTTGGTATGATACCATTTTATGCCTTGTATGATAAGAGATATAAAACATATTTTTTAAGAGATAATTTAGAAGATCAAGTTGTGATAAGACTAGACGTGGTCAAGGAAATGGAAGGACAACAAGATGATCAGCCAAAGGCTCAAGGAAGCTACTGACTATCAAAAAGCTATGCTGATCTGAAGAAGATCACCAAAGGAATACTTCGTGGGAGATAAAGTATTCTTAAGGGTTGAAAGGCACCATAAGAATTCATGAAGTTGGATCCTCGGTTGGTGGACCCTTTAAGGTCACTAAGAATATTAGTCTGGTTGTGTACATACTCGCCTTACTGTCTAACATGTCAAATATCCATGAGATCTTCCACATATCCCTACTTAGGAAATATGTTGTTGACCCTAATCATGTGTGGGATGTTTTTTGCAGATGGCAAACCCTGAGGTTAGTGAAGTGATGTCGGTAAATATTCTAAAGTTTCATTCTAAGTCAATGCAGAAACAAACTCTAGAACAATGTAAGTTCCAGTGGGACCAATATTTTGAATGAAGTGCCACTTGGGAGAAAGTGGATGTTATGAAGAAACATTTCCCTTTCTTATTTGAAAATGAATTATAACAAATTTATTTGAAAAAAATAGGAAACACACGAGACTGTGTTTAGCCCAAGGGGGGTAGTATGTCATGAGCCTCCTTGGCAAGACTTTTTGGTATGGAAGACTATGTGTTGATCAATGATAACTTGATACTTAGTTTTGATGCATTTGGATGATTATACAATATTTATATTGATTTATCTGTGAAATATATGGTACTGCTAATGTATTATTAATATGCAAGACCAGGTAGACTCGTGGGTGGAAGAGGTAGAATTGACCACCAAGAATAGGGTACTTGAAAAGGGAAATGATGATTATGGCATCTTAGGGTAACATGAACGATTACCCTCATATAGATGCATGCTTCTTGTTTTGGTGGTCATAAGAAATACAATTATTAGAGTTTGAAGTTGGTAATCTAAAAGTTACTATAAGTCTTCGGTTGGAATAGGTAATTGGATTTGCAAAGAATCGCCCACCTTGTTTGATGCATTTGATTGTTTGCTTTTGTTTACATGTATGTTATGTGTAAGTGGATATAGTGTATAATTCCCTTTGGAAGGGATTAATAGGCATAGATGCCACTTGAATACCATACTAATGTTTAATATTAGTATTGGTATTTTATTTAAATTAATCAAAATAAGAAATGATTAATGATTTATTTGATTTGAATTAAATTGAATTTAATATTATAAATATTAATGCTTGGAAAGTTTTATTCAATTCTCTCTTTACCCCTTTTGAATTTACAAAAGAAATAGTGGCTTTATATTTTATAGATTAAAGAAGAAAATAAATGAAAAGCCATTTTTAATAAATTGAATAAAGAAAATAATAAATTTTTATTTTTCAAATCAAATAAAGAATTGAATCTTTATTTAAATAATGAAAAGTGGTTTTATTTGGGGGCGTGAGATTTTGAAAGAAGGGAAGAATCATTTTAAATTTAAATATCTTCTCCTCTTTCCTCCATAGATAGGCATGTCTTTAATTTTGGTGGATGGTCATTATGTCCCAAGTGGACTTTGGGGTTGGGGCAGTTGGGATGCCTTGTTAAGAGGGCCTAGGATGAAAAATTTTGGGGATCATATATTTTTTTTTCGAAAGGTAAGAAAGAGTGAAGGAATTTTATAGGTGATAGGAGGACGAAGCAACAGACAAAGACCAAGTAGTTCGATTTCAAGTTGGGTTTTAATATATAAACCTCATATTTTTCCTATTTATTAATTAAAAAGATGTTATTTATTTATGCCTTCAAACCCTGTATCTCCTCCTCTTTTTCACATCCCTCTGAATGCCACGTGGAACAATACCACCAACTAGTGTTGTGATGACTCCACCGCCTAGGCACGATGACACCCCCTACCACTAGTTGGTGGTTGAATAAACCATAATCGCTTTTTGTTTTTATCAAGTTGTTTTGCGACCACACAATGAGTGTGGGATTTATTTTGTGTTTCATTAAAATGAGTTTTCTTTTGACAAAATTTTAACCTTGCAAACCACCATTTGAACGCCATCCACCTGCCACCTAAGTAATAGCATGAGAACCATTTCACCATAACCTGACCACTAAATGGTGGTTGAAGCACTATCTAGGATCCACATGCCTTAAAAGCTTGTGAAACTCCCACACCATGCATGAGGGATAAAGTTTCACAAGCCCGAAGGGCTTGCAATTTATCCCACATGCATTGTGGGAGGGGTGTGAGCCTTGGATAAGAAGGCTAGCGTGCCCCACCTTGAAATCCAAGTATAGATAACTTGGTGGTGGTATTGCTTCTCGTGGCTGGTGATGTCATTGTGTTGGCCCTATTACTATTTTCCAACTATTAATCTATGGTTGGTTGAAGTTTTTGATCAAGGGTTTGATTCATCTTGGGTTTTATTTTATGTATCTTAGGATTAATCCCATGGGTGCGGGGCTCCTTAAACAAGCCTGTGCACCCTAGGTATCTTAGCCGAGGCACGACTAGACACTTGGTAATGGCTAGTTGGTTGGGCCTATGGTTTGTTTGACCTACCTATGGTTTTTTTGACCTGCTTGTGGTTTGTTGACCTGCTTACGGTTTGTTTGACCTGCATGTGGTTTGTTGACCTACCTATAGTTTGTTTGACCTGCTTATTGGGTTGGATTTGGTTGGTTGACTCTCTAGCATGTTGGCCCTTATTTTGCTAAATATGTTTAAGAAAGCTCACTTTTGAAATATAAGTTATGACTTAGATGATCAATTAAAAAGAATGATTGTTTTTAGTTGAATAATGAAATATATATTATATGTTTGGAAAATAATAAGAGAAAGACCTTTGATTTTAAATCATAAGATAGGTTATGTTTTTGAATGATTAAGCTAAAAGTGGTTAATGAAAGTTAGGTTTTTCATCAAAGGAATCAACTTTATTATTGAAAGACCCATTTAGTGAAAGATAGACTTTTCTTTCAGTTAGTTATATTATAATTTTTGAGGGGGATTGAAGCCTTTATGAGAAGTAAAGACCAAGAAACATGATTCATGATCATTGGAGATTTTAATGCCATAACCAAGCTGGATGAAAATTTAAGGGAATTAGGAAATTGACTCAAAGTATGAAATATTTCTCAACTTTTAGTCAAAACAATAATCTATGGGAAGTTGAGTTTGAAGAATACAACTATAATCAGACCAACAATAGGAGAGGCCAAAACCTAATAGCAGAAGAAAATTATTGATGCATTCTCTCAGATCATTGGCTAGATGAAGGAACTTGTGCTAAAATTAATACCTTAACAAGGATTGGTTCAGATCACGGCCAATAAGAGTTAAAATGGTGGTAAGTGAATTTTAAAAATATCATATTTTAAATATGAGCAGATGTGGGAAGACCATCCTCAATTTGTTGAAATGATATCTCAAATGTGGTATTCTTTAGGTAATGGTGGGTTGTATGCTCTTCCAAACCAAATTAAAGTTATGACATCTAGATTAAAAGAATAGAACCAAAACACCTTTCGAAACACTTTTCAAAAGAAAGAAGAACTAAAAGATAAACTTTCAAAATTTTAAAAAGGTGATGATAATAATCCAAGCTTAGAGGAAAGGGAGTTGCTTAGTGAATATCGTAATATTTTGAATAAGGAAGATAAATTCTGGAGATTAAAATCAAGACAAACTTGGTTAAAAGGAGATAAAAATATAAATTTTTTTCATAGGATGGCTATAGTACAAAGATCAACTTCCAGAATTAGTAGAATTAAATCAATTGAAGGGTTTGGATTGAAGATCCAAGTGAAATTAGAATGGACGTAAAGTTGTTTTATCAAAATATTTTAGGTTCAAAGGAGACCAAAGTTCTTAATGATAAACTTCTTCAAGATGTTCTTTCAGTTATAACAAATGAAGACAATAGGAAATTGATGGAGCCTATTACTCTAGAAGAAGTTCATTTAGCTCTTTTTTCTTTTAATAAGGATAAACCCCCAGGTCCAAATGGGTCTCTGCAAATTTTTACCAACATAATTGGGATATAGTGAAGGACTCTTTATTGGTGGTAGTGGAACAATCTAGGGTAAAACAATACATACCTTATAAAATAAATGCAACTTATCTTACCCTAATTCCAAAAAAGAAGGATGCTGAATTGTTTGATTCTTTTAAACCCATAAGCCTATGTAATATGGCATATAATATTATTTCTAAAGTGATGGCAAATAGATTAAGGCCATTGTTAGAAAAAAATTATTTCAGGAGAGCAAGGAGGATTTGTGAAAGGGAGACAAGTTCTGGACGAGATCATAGTAGCTCATGAAGTTATACATTCAGTAGCTTCAAGAAAAGAGAAAGCACCGATTTTAAAACTTGATATGAGTAAAGCGTGTGATAGGGTTAAATGGGATTTTTTTTGGTAGTTTTAGATAAGTTTGGTTTCAGGAAGAAATGGGTTAGATGGATTAAAGCTTGTATCTCTACAATTTCTTATTCAGTGTTGGTCAATGGGTTAGTGACAAAATATTTTAAATCCAAGAGAGGCCTTAGATAAGGAGATCCTCTATCTCCTTATTTGTTCATTATTTTGGCATAAGTTTTGAGTAGGAACTTAAATAAGGCTTACAAATATGGGCTTATAAGTGGACTCAAGGTTAGTAATAACATCGATAACATCACCCATCAATAGTTTATAGATGATACAACCTTTTTTGGAAGGGCAAGGATAAATGAGACTAGAACTTTGAATAACTTTTTAAAAGAGTACGAAAGTTCAAAATTTACTTCCTTAACACTCCTGCTAATATCAAAGCAAGAATTTATATGGAGGAGGCAAATCTACCAACAACTTATCTAGGAATACCTCTATTTGAGGGGAGAATGAGGATAGATTTATGGAATCCAGTTATTAGTAAAGTTCAAAATAAACTTTCTGCTTGGAAAGGTAGATGGTTATCATTAGTAGGAAGAGTGCAGTTAATTAAGTAAATCTTACAAGCCATTCCAACATATTATATGTCATTGTATTCTATGCCAAAATCAGTTGAGAAAAGTTATATCTATATTATGCAATCCTTTTTATGGTCAAGTTTACATGATAAAAGGAAATTTCCTTTGGAGAAACGAAGTTGTGTGATGATGAGACTAGAGGAGGTCTTGGTATAATAGTTATTATAGATACAAACTTAGCTCTTAGGGGAAAAGTTATCTGGATATTGTACAAAGAGAGTCAAAGACAATGGGCAATAATTCTTCTAAGTAAGTATGTTGATCCTAATGATCCAAGTTTAATATTTACTGCATTCTCTCTACCAAATGGTTCTCCTCTTTGAAATGGTTTAAAAAATCTATTGATATTATGATTAAAGGTTTAATATGGGTGGTGGGAACTGGAGAAAAAATTCTATTTGGATGGATACTTGGTGTGATAAAAAACCACTCAATTTAGATCCAATTTTGAAACCTTGGATGAGATTGCTTCAAGATAAAAATGGTGATAGGGTTTCAAACATTTTGTACAAGGATCAAGAAGGAAGATACAAATGGAAAAAATATTTTTTTACAAGTATACAAGACATTGATGCTAGGAGGCACTTGAGTAGAAAGATAATAGGTGTGATTATTCTGAGGGGAGACAAGGATAAATTGATTTGGGAGTTGAATAGCTTAGGATAAAACACAACAAGAAGTGGATATAATGTTCAACACCAACAAAATAATAATGTCATTAGAATATGGAGAGATATGTGGGATAGCCGAAGCATTCCTAAAGTTAAAATATTTGTTTGGCTAGTAGTTCATAAAAGAATTTTATCTTGGGATAACCTTATGAAAAGGGGTTTTCATGGCCCCTCTCAATGTGTTTTCTGTAATAAGAAGAAGGATAGTATAGACCATCTCTTGGGATATTGCTCAATAGTTTAGTATCTATGGCAATGGATTCTTAATATGTTTGGTAAATGCATGGTGATGAATGGCAGAATTGAAGATTGGTTAAAGAAATAATAGAGCACTTGTTGGAAATATTGTCTATTCCATCATTTGGGTTATGTAAATGTATTATCCAAGATACATACCTAGATTACTTCATGTGCAAGTTATCTAGTGACTTCATGCAATGTAGTAAATGGACAAGTGTCCATGCACAAGTTGTACATATGCAAGGTGTCATATGCACAGCTAGATAGAGTGTTAGGCAAGCATCCTATTTTGCATATATAAGGATGGCCTCTTAGATAGATAGTGAAGGACAACCAGGAGATATTGTTCTATAGCGTAGGTTAGTGGATTGTGTTACACACCATTTACTGGTGATGGATATGATGTAAATCTGTATCTTTGTTAATGGAGTGCTCACTTCCTCCATAGCTACATTGTAATATTTTAAATGTTTTATATTTCAACATAATTTAGTCATCTAGCATATTTACTTTGTTGAATTTTATTTTGCATCTTGTGATTGTTATCTCTCATGGCTCATTCATCAAAATCTAACAAGTGGTATCAGAGCCACAATAGATCTAATTTGTGCAGGTCAAAAATTTTACCCCCTTTTTTCGGAGCGATTTGTGGAGTGGAGCGACTTTCGAGATTCCCATGGTTGGTGGGTGTGGGTGGTTTAGCCCACGGTGTTGTGCCCATTGTATTCTAATACCACATAGTGGTTTAGGGTTGGAAGAGTTTCCTTTATATTTATTGTAATGTCCCATTTTCGGGAAAGGAAGTGAATAATAATATCAAGGAGGTGTGGCTCTTGTTTTTGTTGGACGTAGCCCATATTGGGTGAACCAGGATAAATCTCATGTGTTATATGTGCATTGTGTGGTGTCATTTCTTCTAAGTTATTTATTTTTGCATTATTTCTAGAATAAGTTTTTGTAAATCTCTTCACACAACTAGATAGAGTGTTGGGCAAGCATCCTATTTTGCATATATAAGGATGGCCTCTTAGATAGATAGTGAAGGACAACCAAGAGATATTTTTCTATAACATAGGTTAGTGGATTGTGTTCCACACCATTTACTGGTGATGAATATAATGTAGATATATATCTTTGTTAATGGAGTGCTCACTTCCTCCATAGCTACATTGTAATCTTTTATATGTTTTATATTTCAACATACTTTAGTCATCTAGTAGATTTACTTTCTTGCATGTTATTTTGCATCTTGTGATTGTTATCTCTCATGGCTCATTCATAAAAATCTAACAATGGTATCAGAGCCACAACAGATCTAATCTGTGTAGGTCATTAGGGAACCACCATTGTTGGTTAGCCTGAGAGTTTTGTCAAAATGACACGCCATTGGACCAACCACTGGCAAAAGATCTTAGGAGTATCTAGGTGGTATATTTTGGGAGAGTCACAAAGATAGGACTGAAAGGAATCTCAATCCAAAAAATACTAAGATCATTTTATAGAGTTGTTATGAAAACTCGTGAAGACTAGGACTTAGCATTTCAATCCACTATATTGATAGATAATCTAGTGAAGATCATCCAGGTCATTTAGAGTTTGCTAACTCATGCCTAAAGTTTCTTTTGTTGTAGGAAATTAATTCTCAAAGGATTGGGACTCCTCCTATGACAGAAATCTAGGAGACTCCAACTTCATTACTCGATGGTCGACATGCCCTCATAGTGTAGAGGTTAGTTCATCGTGCGAGAGAATAATACTGTAGAAGAAGACTTCTAGTGAAGGATCATGGTGAAGATAGGAGACTAAAGATCTCCATTGCTAGATTGCAGAAATCCACACTTGAAGAACATGCCACAAGAGCCTTGATACAGAAAGGCCATAGAAGCCTTGCAGAAGAAGCCACAAAAGTCTTATACTGAAAGGCCATAGAAGCCTTGATATTGAAAAGGCCATAGAAGCCTTGACACTAAAAAAGGCCATAAAATCCTTGGTACTAAAAAATGCCACAAAAGCCTTAACATCAAAATAGGTCACAGAAGCCTTGATCCTGAAGAAGAATTTGAGAAGAATATCTAATTCAGAAGCAGACTAAATATTTTAGTACTAATATTCTTGTTGTAGGAACAAAAGATTCAGTGAGTTGAGAGACTTCCTACAAGAAAGTTAGTGTTGGAACCGATTCTTGCATCTGTAGGATTTTTATTGTCACGCTACAAGAATTCGTTTGAAACCAACGAGCTATTATAGGCTCTGGTCGATCTGCCTCATGTTCTGTTAAACACAAATATTACTAAGGAAAAACTACAGAACGAGTAAGAAAATCCCAATGGTAATTCTATGATTAAAACTCTAATTACACGCTCCAAATTTATATTATACTATATGTATTAAAATGACCAAGCATGAAAACAACCATTTGTTATGCCTTATGTAGACCGGTGCCTAGATTCATTGGGTTGTTATAGAAATTTAACAACAATACTATCATGAACAGAAAGAAGGGGAAGAGAAAAATTGGCGTTCTTAATCTTATTTGAATATCGTAATAAAACCAAGAGTTAACCAACAAGAGAAATGTATATAATGCATTCAAATAATGTAACCCATTATACAGTGACACACAATACCAAGACAAAGAAATGATAGGAATAAAACTCATAATTGTATTTATTTATGAAATATTACATGCAGAGTGGGCATGATGCCTTTAAACTTTGTTTTTCTCACTAGAATACATCAATACAATGAAGAAGACTCTGTTCAAATGATGTAATAGGTCTCTCCTACTCTCCTTATTTCAATCTAATAACAAAAGAGTCTCTAAATCCTAGGCTCAATAAGACTGGAAATATTCTTGGCTTCTTGAATGCTTTCCTATCATACGATCCTGCACAGCAAGAGGAGGAAGAAAGAATGAATAAAAGAAAATAGACACAAAAGGAAATACAACAACACAACTACCGAGCACTCAAGTATACCTCTTAGCAAAAATACTATTCTCTAATTGATTGATGCAGAATATGTCCTCAACTACCTTTTCTTATAGCCTCTGGTTCTTGATTATGTTATTTCTGGTTGATTTCTTACTGTACACTTGTTAGTATCTAATTGAATTTCCAAAATTGATACAGTTGGATCCAATTATTCTTGTAATATCGAATTTATTCTCTTATTTGAATTTTTCAAACATAACTCTATCCAACCGATAATTAAGGTATGAGGGAAACCTTTATCTCCTTTTGCTACTTCCTTGTGCGTTTAGTTGTTGTCTTTCGGACTGGCCTCTTTTGGGTTGACTCCATTTTATTTCTTGACCCTCTAACCGTGCCAAAAATATTCCTTGTTATTGTTGTTGTCTGTTGTGTTGAACTTACTTTCTACTGTTGACTGCAGGTATTAACCTTTTTCCCTTTTTGACTTTGTTGCAGCTATTTCATATGTTCATCTATCAATTTCCAAACTCTTGTATCAAATGTGGTTGCAACCCTTAGCATGTTTATTTCCTGTAAGATTTTGTTTTTTTGTATAGCAATAACATGCATGTTCTTGTCATATTGAGACAGTAATATTTCCATAGTATTTACCATAAGTGTGGTTTGCCTAATCATCTCTTCTTCGTCACCTGGTTCACAGTCGAATCTTTCAAAGGTTTCTTTAAACACCTCTTCTATATCTGAGGCTTCCAAGCATTGGTCTAGGGACAAGCCAATATCTGCCAGTTTTATTGTAGCATCTTTATTAGGTCACTTATTTTTGTTACATAATTTATCCATCTCTCTAGGTTTGCTCCAAATAGGGTTGCTTTGAAGAACTCAAAATTGATCTGGATCTTATTGCCATCAGGCGTCATTATTTCTTGTCCTTATAACTCTTCAAAATGATCTCCTACAAAGTCTAGGGTAGGGTGGATGATTCCAAAATCCTCTTCTCTTTCCTGCATCAAGGTCACAATTTCTTGAGCAGTTATTTGGATTACCCTTATTTTCTTGAACATTTCAAAAAAACCTTTGGCATGAACTTTTATTCTCTTTAACATGTCCTTTTTCATTACACTCAGATAGTATACATGATATTGCACCTTTGCCACTGATGGGGTTTGTGTACTTGAAGAGTATTTTCGAGTCAATTCTTCTTGTTGCTTACTTATTATTGCTTTTAACTATGTCTTTTCCTCCTCTTATTTGCCTAGTTGTTTTCTTAGTTTATCAATTGTTTCAACAAATTTATCTACGACTTGGACCTGCACTGCTTTAGCAACTTCTGTCATCTCTCCCTCTTTTCCTAGCATTGATGAACCCTCTATTTCTTCATTCACTCTGAATACCAGTGGATTTTGTAGAGGAGATAGATTAATTTTTGCCATATCTGATATGGGTGCCTCTGATTTACCTTATTCAATGAGTTGTTCTCCTATATTCCCCATCCCTGCTACTAATTACAATTCTTGTTCATTTGTGGTAGTGAAGGCGGTTTGCTCATCTATTCTTTCCAAAAAAACTTGGGTAGTAGGTAAAGACAATCTGGGTCTCTTCACTTCCATAAGAGTTACCTATTTTTGATTCTTCACTAGGTGGCTTTGGAAAAGGCCACCTAATCCACCAGTTGTCCTAGGATTCATTTGTATTATTGATGGAATTTTAATCTCCTGTCCCTTTATGTTTATAGAGGTAGGGATGACCATGGGTGCCAATTTCTTCACATTGGTTACAACTAATACATGATCAAAAATGGGAATTATAGCTTGCTCTATGGGTGATGCTTCTTGGGTATATGTAGTTACCATTTCCTTTCCTTTATCTGCACTAGTTTGTTGAGAAGCTTCTTGAGGAACGTTTGGTGTTGCTTATATTCTGAGTTGAGCATTCTTAGGGGGCCTGACCTGTTGTTCTATTACATCAACAACTTTAACAGTGACCTCCATTAAATCGATACCCTATTCTTCTATTAATTATAATAAGGGGTCTTCCTTGATTGCTGGGCCTATCCTTGGCATAACAGGTGCTACAATATCCACTAAATTTTCTCAAAGCCTTCTTAGTTCTGTAGGGTAATCATAGGCTTCATAAACCTGTGTGCTACCCCTTTTTTTGGGAGGAAATTCATCCCACACTTTTTGAAAATCTAATCCTTTTTCCATTGCCTCTAATAAGCTTTCTTCAAAAGCATCTCCCCGGTGTAGTATATGGGCATATTCTATTTTCGCCATCATTTTGCTGTATGCACCATTTGGATCATAAAACCTCCATGATATTTTATCGAATACCATATTGTCTAATTCAAACATTCCCTTGAGCAAATAAGGATACCCAACAAATACATAATCCCCAAAATGGTAGGGAACATCGAGCCATGGAACCTTACCATGCTTCTTAACTAGTCTTATCTTAGCATCTTCTGCCACCTGCCTGCATAATTCTAAAGCTGTTATGGATAACGAGGAGTATTGTGGTAGCACCTTAGGAGGGATATTAGCTCCATACAATTTGATGTAAGTAAAACCCTCTGTGAAGAAGAAATCTCCAATTTCCTTTTCTTTAATGAAGGCTTTTACTCGTGGCCCTAATATTTTTGGGACTAACCCAGTTAAGGCCCAATGGATTTCTACCATGAAACGATCACAGAACCAGCCCATGTGAGTTCATCCTTCATGAAGTCTCTAGAAGCTATTCCGAACATAGGGGTTGTCGATGGCTTTTACTCTTACGGGCTTCTTATCCCAATTGGCCCGCTTTTAGGTGAATGAGAAATGAATACTGTAAAAAACGAGGCATCTCCTACCTCTGTTTGAAAATTGCTTTTCTTAATTCCACCATTTATTTATGTATTTGGGTACTCAATTCTAGTTCCCAGGCATAAATTGGAGTGTTATATGCTCTATTGCATTGTGCAGCTAAATATAAAACCCTTTTTGTTATTTTATTTAGATCCTGTACTCCCAAAACTATGTTTATCATGTCACATAAATCTTGTACCCAGGGTTTTAAAGAATTTTTATTGATTGGGAATTCTTTATCTATTGTTGCATAGGAATCAAATTTTTTTTTTAAAGACTTTCATATCTATAAACATACGAGATTGGTGTTCGATTACCTGGTCTACCAAAAAAGTGGTATAATTCGTTAAGTTGAAAACCTCCTGGATGTGCTCGAATTTAATGCTGAACACCCATCGATTCTTATGGTCTCGAAAGGTCTTCATTCTTTCATCATATGCTACTTCCAGCCAAGCCATCAAATCTGAGGAGAAGTGCACTTTCGGGCATATCAGTTTCCCAAGGTTACTATTCCATCTGTTATTTCTGGGGAAACCCTTGTACTATAACCTATGAGCTTTATGAAATAAATCCACCATTATCCATGGGGTCCTGTTATCACCTTCCATCACTTGGGCGAAACTCTTGATATAGGCATTGTCAATCTCGTACAGTTAAGTTGGGCTTGGTTTTTTATCTGCCCTACATTTTTGAGCAAACTCATACATGGCAGTACCGGGAACAAGTGGCCTAGAGATCACTGAGGATGGGTATCTAATTGTGATGAATTGCATGGCTTCCCTGGTATCTACGGGCATGAAAACATCTCCCCATGATGCCATTGTTATTAACGTAGTAGATAAGGTATCTCTGTGATACTTGCCAACTTTCTTCTCTCTGTATCTCCTGTGTATCAACCTTCGCTCTTAGATTACCAGGGTAGTAGCCTCGATTGTTTTGGTGGGTTCATATACAAGGTGGTGGAATGAGTCTAATAAATTCGCACATTTTGTCATCAACCAGATGTCACCAACTGCTATTTAAAATCGACCAACAAAAATCTACCACTGCACCTTTTTTTTGGAGTCAAGATTTTATGGTGAGTAATGTCTTTTGTTCTATGTGCTCTAGGCCTTTTTGATTTGTGCGCCTGTATTCATTTATAAACTTTTGCTATTGGTCACTAGGAACCTTTTTATCAGACGTGGAACTGATATGTGCCATTGATATGTCTTTATTTTTTAAATATTATGCCACCTCAGGTTCGAATGGTAACTAAATCCTTGGGATGGATTATATTTCATTTAGGCAGCGATTTCCCTCAAGATTTTTACAAGATCCGGTCCTTGGTGTGAGTGAAAAATTTTATTGCCTCAAAGGTCTCCCTTTTTACTTAAGTCAAACGAGATTCAAGCATAGCCGTTGGATGTGATCCTTTTGTTATTGTTGCCATAGATCTTTTCGAAACATGTAGGTTAATTAATCGAAATAAACATGCTCCGAACCCCTTCAGTTTACCTTTGGATCGAGTGCTACCGTCGAATCTGAGTGGAGGTCAAGCGTACCTATTAGATCTGTCAAATACGCTCTTCGTTTAACCCTTTTGCATTGTTCATTTTGACTTTGGCTCTTTTGCAACTATTGGATCTCTTTTGTCTCAATGAAGCGCTATTGTTAGATTATTGCCAGTTGATTCATTGCTTAATTCTTTAGTTCGTGCGCTGTCGTCGATTTTCCTGAGTAGAGTCAGTGCGACCGTCGATATCATGGGACCTACACGATTGTTAGTCTATAGGTACTTGATTAATTTGGTTAATCATGTTTATATGGTCTAAAACCTTAGGTCCGGTAATAATTCATCAAAACATGATTAATGCGAGAGACTATATATTTATCGATTTAATTTTCTACTAACATGGTATGTTAATCCTCGTTTAATCGTAGTTAGCCTAGTGATTACCACCTTAACCTCATTGTATTAAACCCGAACATTTATTATACTTTCATATCTTTGAGCGATTACCATTAGATTATATCGTGATGAAAGCGCTACCGTTAGATCATGCATAAGCACACAAATTTTAACGAAGGGAAAAAAACACACGTACCTTAGATTGATTAATCGATTATTTAGACTAACCTCCGATTACGCATGTGCACTGTTGGATCCGGGAAGAGATGAGTGTCGTCGTTAGATCCATACGTCATTTTATTCTTTTGTTTTGCTTTGGATCATTTGTCATCGCCATTGACTTTTGTATCCATTGATATTTGGGCTTGTTCGGGCGCTGCCATCAGATCTCTTGTAAGATGCATGCATTCAATATTTCGGCATGACCGTTGGATCTGAGTGGAGATAAGTGTCACCATCAGATTTAGTCAACCTGCGAGTTAATTTACCCAAGGGTGCATAATATTAATCCTGATTAAGTCGAAAGGGGGATGATTATCCAATGTGTTAGACCCTCGCTAATGATGTAATTAACTTTAATTAATTTTTTGAAATCTTAAAACACTTTAATGTAACTTCAATGAGCACGCTATAGTTAGATCGATTATCGATTGAGCGTAGCCGTTTGATCTTGGTAACCAGCCCAACGATTAATCCAAAGGGGGCGCATATTTTAATATTTATTTTATAGTGCAATTTAATTGGAACACACACGACCGTTGATCTAGACGTCGCATGGGTGCGATCGTCCGATCTGTCAAACTTGCTCATTTTTTAACTAATAGCTTGACCTGTTTTGACCCTTTTAGATCTTTGATTCTTTGGAGGATGCACAACCATTGATTTAATCTTGGAGTCGGTGCATCCATTGATTTTGTCAAAGTCGCATCAATTTTAATTTATTAAGGTCTTTGTTTTATCTTTAGGTTCTTTTTGAATGCGCATCCGTTAGATTTATTTTGATGAATGCGCGACCATTCGATTAATTCCTAGACGTAAACTTTTTAACTTTGATTATGGTTTTGAATTTTGACTTATCCCTTGATATGATTTCCTTAATGCGCTGTTGTCCGATTTCTTTTGGATCGAGCACGACCCTTAGATTAAATTTGAGGTGCTCGCTTGTTAGCTTAGTGGGGTACATACCTTTAGGTTTTAATCAATATTTGCTTCGGACCTAAGTTTTAGGATCTTGAGACCATGGCAAAATTTTAACCGACTTTATGATTTGAGGATTTTTATTAATCGGTTTAGGCCTAAGGGGGTTTTTTAATTGAATGTTGGATTTCGGCTTAGGGATTTAATTGAAATTTTTTGCCCTTTTCACCTTGAGGATATTCGATTAATCAAAAGAGGTATACCTTACAAAAAACCAAGGTTTAGACATAATTTAACCAAATGAAAAATTAAATTACTCACCACAACTCAAACAGTGACCAACATCATTATCGATTTGATTAAAACCAAAAATTTAAATCTAGGGGTTTCAAAGTTGAGTCAAATTTGGCTCCAATAGTTAGGAAGAGTGTCTTATTTAGAATTTAGCTTAATACTAAGGCAAAATAGAAGAGATCAGGAGAATATATCATTGAAGAACTTCCAATCTTGGAAGAAGAAGGACTAGGAGAGTCCTGCTCAAAGCCAAAAGTATTAGAATCAGAAGATCTAGGAGAAGATATCACCACCAACACTTCCATAAGCAGAAGGTTGAAGAAAATGTCTAAGGAAAGACCATTAGAAGATTACCATATAAAAGACCTTGAGAAGGTCTCATCGAGCATCCAGGAAGACTAGAAGAACCTTTTTGAAGATTAAGGGAGTTATTTTAGAACTCATTGGAGAAATCTACTATCTATGTGAAGTCCCTGATAGTGAAGAACTTGGAATAATTGTTACCATCCAAAAACAAGCCCAAGAGGAGAATTTGGAAAGGCGTGCCATATATAAGAAGAATTTTGGCAAGGAGTACCAAACCCTATAAGAAGATCCTGCTTGAAGTCAAAACTTGGCAAGAGGACTTGAGGACATAAGAATTTCACCAATTCTTGGAGATTTAAATATTACCTCTCATAGTGAGAAGTCATCGCCCTAGAGACATAGACTTCTCCAAATCTATAGAAGGATAACACAAGAGGAGAGCAAACCACCAAATCCTAGGCTCATAAAAGAAGATGAAGAAGGAGTTGTGCATGATATCCTATTGGAAGCAACAACTTGGTGTTTCTAGACACCAAGGTCTACATCCTCTAGAAATGAGAAAGAACTACAAAAAAAGGTATGCAACTTATGGTTCAAAAAGATTATTTAAATTCAACTACTTATTAGATTTATTAGAGCACCTGAAATTGGATTAAAATTTGTAAAAAGGAAATTAGATTTCAGTCTTCTAAAATGCAAAGGAAAATAGATTCTTTTTAAGGATTCAAATGCACATTTATTAGGAGTTGATTAGATTCCATATTAGCTTCTATCAACTACCTATTATTTATTATTGAAAAAGAAGACTAAGTCCTACAACATTGATTGCAGTGAAATTGTAGAACAACTCCTAAAGATTCATTTTAGGTTATTCTTGATTAGTTGCAGTAGATTATTAATGCATTTCTTTGAGAGTTGATTGGAGTGATAAGGTGTAATATTAGTGCCTTAAAAAAATAGCTTGTACTATTCTACCACTCTCAAAAAGAAAATTAGTTTTGTGTTTCCTGAAAGGTACAAAGTCTTATTTGTATCAATTATCTAAAGACATTATTGAAGCACAAAAATCTACAACTTGATGTGGCCAATAGAAGCCACCAAATAGGGTTAGAATCCTCCAGATTTAGAGAAGAACATAACTAACCAAAAATAGAGATAGAAGCTTATGAAAGTGAGACTTGATGAGTCTCAAAATCAAAAGCATTACAAGTGAATGCAAAGGAAAAAATGCAGAAAATTTGCATCAAATAAAAGAACTTCTATCTACTGTTTTTGAAGCTTGGACTTGTTATAAAAAGTTTCCAAGTCAAAAGGGAAAGGTGTGTCTATTGTTAAAGACAACATCAAACCCTTGTATTGCAAGAAATCTAGCATAAAACCATAATCTTAAAAATATGGAAATAGAGTGCAAAAGAAAGTTTATTAAAAGCCTTATTGTACAAAATATATTACATTATCTGGCACTACTCTAATATGGTTTTTGACAGCATAAGTGCACATTTGAAAAGTGCCATATTAGGGCACATTTTTCTACAAGGAAAAGAACAACCATCAAAGACTAAACTTCAACACTCTGTAAGGATGCCAAGTACCTATAAAATGAAACAACAGTGGAATGCAGAAAATAACAAAATCACGTTTTGAATGAAATCACTTTGGATTGTTGGATAATTCGATAAGAGAATCAATTATATTTTCTTGGATGCTTAACTACACCAAGTGGAATGCCTATTTCTAAGTGTTTGGAAGGTGTGATCAAAGGTCACAACCTATGTGAAGGAGAGATTAAATAATTTAAATAAAATAGTAAATAATAGAGTGATTACTATGGGTGTTAGAATAATCCTAACATGCCACCCTCCTTAAAAAGAGCTTTGTCCTCAAAGCTAAAATTGAGGAAAATTTTGTTGGATGTGATGGAGTGTCTCCCACGTGGCATCTTTCGGAGGTAGATCCTTCCATTGAACCAAAACTTCAGTGATGGTGTGATTGCGAAGGTGGCACATGCGACGATCTAAGATAGCCTCGGGTTTAATCATGAGTGTCCCATCCTCGGTAAATTCTAGAAGTTGAGTTTGGGTAGTGACATGTGTGCGTAGTACTGGTTCAAGGCAAGAAACATGGAACACGGGATAAATTTTGGAGGACTCAGGTAGCTCAAGTTTATATGCAACTAGTCCAATACATTGTAGAACTTTATAGGGTCCATAGAATCGGGGTGCTAACTTTTGAGAGCCTTTGTGAAGTTTGGCGATATGGTTGTAAGCGAAGGAATACCATATCTCCTTCTTGAAAGGTATGCTCAATTTGATGTTGGTCTACTTTCTACTTCATACGGTGTTGAGCAGTGAGTAGATTTTCTTTAAGGATTCACATCATGTTATCTCAAGTAGAAAGTTCCATCTCTACTGTTGGCGCGATTGTACATCCTGGAATATATGAAGTAAGATATGGTGGTGTTTGGCCATATAAGTCTTCATACAAGGTTATTTTAATGGCCGTGTGATATGTGGTGTTATACCACCATTAAGCTAATGGTAGCCATTTAACCCAGTGAAGGGGTTGAGTAGAAATAGAACAACGAAGGTATATTTTCAGGCATTTATTAACAACTTTAGTTTTACCATCCATTTGGAGGTGGTAGGCAGAACTCACCAAAAATTGGGTGCCGTGGAGTTTAAACAATTCTTTCCAAAATTTAATAATGAAAGTGGGGTCACGATCACTAACTATAGTGGAAGGCATGCCATGCAGTTTAAAAATATTATCCAAGAAATTTGAGTGATAATGTTGGCTGTATAAGGGTGAATCATCGGGCGTAAATGGGTATATTTAGATAAACGATCTACACGACTAATATGGTTGTTTTCCCTACGGATTTTGGAAGGCCTTCAATAAAGTCCATTGAAATATCAGCCCATGTTTTTGTTGGTATGGGAAGAGGTTTAAGAAGACCTAGTGTAGCCACGATTTCTCCCTTATGCCTTTGGCATGTCTCACATTCCTGTAAAAACTTATTGATAGTATTTTTTATTCCTACCCAATAAAAAGATCTAGTCACTCTTTTATAAGTCTTTAGAAATCTAGAGTGTCCTGCAGTGGGTATAGCATGTAATTTATGGAGGAGTTTTGTATGATATGTGGATGTAGGAGATAGGACAAGACATTCTTTATAACGTAGTATGTTATCTTTCCAAGAATAGTGAGGCTTACTCATGGAACTTTGTTGTAGTTGTTGAATTATGGTATGTGTGATGGGGTCCTTAAACCACTCTTCACTGAATTGGTCTATCCATTTAGGAATAGGGTAAGAAAAAACATGTAATTGGGAAATTTCCTCAAACTTTTTGGAAAGTGCATCCACGACCGTGTTATATTTTCCTTTTTTATATATGATTTCATAATCACAACCTAGTATTTTTGTAACCCATTTTTGTTATTCTAGTGTGGTTATGCATTGCTCTAATAAATATTTTAGACTATGGTGGTCGGTGCGGATAATGAAATGTTTACCAATAAGGTAAGGTCTCCAATGTTGGACAACATGAACAATGGATAACATTTCTTTCTCATATGTGGAAGGTGCTAAATTCATTTTTGATAATGCTTTTCTAGTGAAGGCTAAAGGTTTTTCCTTTTGCATGAGGACGACTCCCATTCCCAATCCTGAAGCGTCACTCTCAATAATAAATGGTTGGGAAAAATCTGGCATGGCTAAGATCGGGGTGGTACACATGACATTTTTTAAGGTAATGAAGGCTTCATTAGCTTTTGGAGACCATAAAAAAGCATTCTTCTTAAGTAGTGCTATTAAGGGGGCCACGATTTTGCCATAGTCCTTGACAAACTTGTGATAATAGTCTGTTAGTCCTAAGAACCCACGCAATCCTTTCAATGTTTTTGGAATAGGTCAATTTTCCACATCTTTAGTCTTACAAGGATCTACTTTAACTTCTTCCTTAGATACAATGTGTCCAAGGTATTTGATTTCTTGTTTTCCAAAGGAGAATTTTGATCTCTTAGTGTATAATTGATTTTCCTCTAAGTTCTTAAGTGCTTGCTCTATATGGTTTAAGTGATCTTCCCATGTTTTGTTGTAAATCAAAATATCATCAAAGAAAACTAAAATAAACTTTTGAAGGAAAGGGTGAAATACCTTGTTCATAAGACTTTAAAATGTGGATGAGGCATTGGTAAGACCAAATGGTATTACCAAAAATTCATAATATCCTTTGTGAGTGCAAAAAACCATTTTGGGTATATCACTTTCTTTAACTCGAATTTGGTGGTAGCTTGATCGTAAATCAAGTTTGGAAAAATATGCGGTCCCATGAAGTTCATAGAGTAATTCATCGATGACTAGAGTAGGAAATTCATCCTTGATAGTTATTTTGTTGAGGGCACAAAATTCAACACATAAGCGCCATGATCCATCCTTCTTCCTTACTAGTATCACTGGAGAAGAGTAAGGACTTATACTAGGTCTAATGACTCCTGCTTTAAGTAGTTCTTGTACTAGTTTTTCTATTTCTATTTTTTATAGATATGGATATCGGTAAGGTCTAATATTAGGGGGTTGGTGTCCTAGAAGAAGTTGAATGGCATGATCATGGCTTCGTTGGGGATGTAATCCTTTTGGTTCAGTAAATACCTTGTCATGGTGTTCTAGAAGTTGTAGTTCTGGCACCTATTTTTATTTTGTCATAGGTGATTGAATAGAAAACATTTGTGCAACAATTTCTTTACTTAATTTATGCATAATTTTCTCCATACGATTAGAACTCACAATTTGGGAGGGTCCTAATTGTATTCCTTTAACGGTATATGTCTGATATTTTATTATAAATAACATCCATAATGCCTCAAAATCCCATTGGATTTTTTTTAGTGTTCATAACCATTGTACCCCTAGGACGATATCACATCCTCCTAACTGAAGTACATACATATTATTTTTCATGCTATAATCGCCCATGGTGAGCTTAATATTTTGGCACTTTCCTTTACAAGCAATTTTTCCTCCGTCCCCAACCATAACTTCAAAACTATTATAGGGTTGTGTATAGCAATTAGATTGTTTGGCTACACATGGATCAATGAAATTATGTGTACTACTAGAGTCGATAAACACAATGAGGTTTTGTCATTTGAAATATTCTTTGACTCTCATAGTTTATGGAGACAAAAATCCTACAAGGGCGTTGAAAGAGACTTTTGGTGTTCTTTCAGTGCCATCTTCGGTTACACTCGTCACCACTTCTATTTTTGGTTTATTCTTCTTTTGAATTATCAGGGTCAGCTGCATCCAGAATATATAGTTTTTTTATAGCACATGTATGATTTCTCTTGAATTTCTCATCGCAATGATAACAGAGGCCTTTTGCTTGTCGTTCTTTCATTTTTTCAAAACTGAGACGTTTAATTGGTAGGGTTGGGTTAATTTTGGTGGTTGTGTAAGTGCTTTGTACCTTTCCATTATGCGTAGGTTTGGGGGCAATGTAAGTGGATTATGATTTCCCCATAGGTGGTTTCCCTATTAAAATTAATGTAATGTGCACTATGCCAGTTGACACTTGTCAGTTTCATTGACAAGTGTCATGTTCATCATATAGGCCTTCTGCCTATATATGTAACCCATTTTTATCAATAATATATCCCTTCAGTTTCAGTCCCAACATTTGGTATCAGAGCTCTAGGCTTTCTCTGGCCTAGTGAGCTTGGGAGGGGATTTCCCTCATGAAAATCCTCCCTCCCCCATTTTTTTTTAAATTTTTTTACCGAGGGAGTATGCTCTCCATCATTTGATGGATCAGAAACCAGATGGTAAGATTTTAATTTAGGGAGATTTTTTTTAGTTTTTTAGGGTTTGTAGATCCATGGAGGTACGACAACGGTGCTCCCTCAGGTCTCCGACGCTGTTTCTTCCCAGTCAACTTTGCTGCATAGTACTGAGTACAGCCTCGACTCCTTGTTAACATGACCTGCTACTCGACATGCCAGATATGGCTAGACGCCCAATGATATTTTTTAGATAAAACCTCAGTGCATGTTGTTTTTTGATGGAACTGAGTTTTTTGGTGCGACGGTGGAAAATACTGCGTGACGGCTTTGGCTCTGGTTCTGGTTCGGCTCCATGTGACCAGATGCAGATTCTTGCAGGAGAATGCATCCAGGATGGCGGTTCTCAGTCGAGCAACTCTTACAGAGGAAGCCAACATGGCTTTAGAGGGGGCGAGGTGGATAACGTTCGTTTAAAAGAGCGTTTCCTTTTAAAAAATATTTACTCTTCTGTAATGTTGTTTGTTCTATCATATGTTCGTTTTACTGGATTTTACCCTTTGACTAGATTTTAAAGTGGAATTTGATTTGGGCTGCGAAAAAGATGCTCATGTAGTGCAGCACAGAACATATTTGCAATTCAAATACAACCACGAAAAAAAATGTCTATGACCTATTGAATCTTGCGATGAAAAAGGAGAGGAATAAGATGGTAATAGGTTCGTTCCTGGTTTCAGCTAGCTTTGAGGCGGATGAGGACGATGAAGAGAGGCAGTTTCGCATCTCTTGCTACTCCGTCATCAAGGAACGGATGTGCAGTGAATTCTCGGAGCAGGTGGAGCAGCCGGGGGAGAAAGCGGTCCTAGATAATGGCGTGAAGGTCATGATGAAAATGCAGTCGTTGACAAGAGAGGAGCAGCAGCAGCAGGGCCCGTCGATCGCACACAATGCGGCCACTGACGAGAATGGAGTAGCTCTGTCCCACGTGGATGTCGAGATCGTAAAACTATTGACAAAACTAGTGTGATTTCTCATGCTTGATCGATGGAGGCGAACCTAAAAATTGAGGAAACCGATATGGTATTAGCCCATTGTGTTGCAGAGATGGAGCATTATCTTGTTAATATGGTACATGAGAAATAGGTAGGGAGAAATAAGCTAGTAATGGTGTATAAGGGAAGAGGGGGACTATCCAATCACTAGCAGACAAAATCTGTTCTTTGCTCCCAGAAATTTCTCCCCCTGCAAAACCAGTTAGCATGCAGCAATTTGGGTTTTGCTGCCGACACAAGGCTTCCTCCGTCAACTGCAGCAAAATCTTGGATGCCAAGCCCCTACACACAAATTTCAACAAGGGACAAAAATCCACGTCGGATAAACCATATGGAACGGAAGAGCGAGGGTCGTTCGGCCACGGTTTGATAGATTTGTAGCAGTTGAAGAAAGAATTTATGAAGCATACTTCTCAACGCCGATTGTGTACAGATCCTGTACTCAAACTTGAGTCCCAATGGACATCTCAAACTGAATCATTTCATAATTAGAGTGGCGCAAAAGATGCATGGTGGTACATACTTTGCGTGCTAGATGCTCCATTTGAATACGCCGTTGATGTAGGTTCATGGATTACGATGACCGTTGGAGTAGAGGTTTGCAATGTGGACTGTGAGTTTGTGAACAACTATTAAAAATTCAGTAGCATCAATATTGATTGTTTTTTGTGTTGATTTATTTAAAGGTCTTGATGCACACGATGAAAAATCCCCTAGACGTAGCCAAATTCTGATGTTGTTGATGAAGTATTTTTATTTTTATTGATCCTACAAGGCCCTATTTTTTTTCCACATGGAAGTGGAAGGCCTAGATGGCCCTTGTAATTTTTCCTACAGGGAAAACTGAAGTTTGTTTTTAATCCGCCACAGTGCGATGCCAGGAATATGATATTCCTGAGGTTTATTTTGCTGCCTTAGATAGGCATGATGTTTTTTTTTTCCACATGTTGAAGGCCCCTTTGATAATGGAATATAGGGGTATTTATAGTCGTTGGAAACGGTTTTCCGCGACGGATACAATGGTGGAGTCATAATGTAATTTTGAGGCTATTTCAATTCAGTTTTTTAGCCTCAAAGATTTTTATACCTTGGAGTGCACTCTCGATTGTACCCGACACTCCCAAGGTAATTTTATTTGTGATCCTTGTACCTAGTGACTTTTTCTATACACTTGGCGAATGCAGTGGCTGGTTACCCATGCATTTCGGTGGGATGACATGGTCACCATAAGGACACTTATACTAGGGACTACAGACAAAGACACCCTACACTCTATCCGAGGTTTTTTCGGATCTACTTCTAAAGACTACAGACGAAGACACTTTAGAAGATTCTATTCTTTTCTTCTTCTCTCCTTCTATTTTGATCTATGGCTCATTTTATTGTATTGAGTGCATTTTCGATAGAGACCGACACTCTTATATGGCTCGTTTTTCCTTTCATACTCATCGTGAATCTAGTCAGTGACCTACGAGAGGCAACATCCTCTGAGGATGACTTGCAGAGGCAACAGACCCAAAAGTGGCTGACCCTGAGGCACCCATGATGACCCTGAGGCACTTAGACGGCTGACCTAGTGGCAATAGACCCGTGGAAGTGGCTGACCCTGAGGCAACAAACCGAGATGTATACATAGTGAATCTAGCATTATTCATAGTTGGAGAGCCAAGCGCAAAGAGCATGAGCCTAGACCAAAAAGAGGATGATAAGTTACTTTTAGAGAAGTCAACATTAAGGGGGAATGTTACCTAATTTTGACTTGTTTTTTTCTTTAGTTAGGATAGTGCACATTAAGGGAGAATGTTAGAATTAATGTAATGTGCACTATGCCAGTTGACACTTGTCAGTTTCATTGACAAGTGTCATGTTCATCATATAGGCCTTCTGCCTATATATGTAACCCATTTTTATCAATAATATATCCCTTTAGTTTCAGTCCCAACATTCCCTAATCGATGTTGTGCGGTGATTTTATCCTCAGCTAATTTGGCTAGTCCAATAGTATACATCATGGTACTGGGGTTAAACATTTGTACCTCTAGCTGAATCTCTTCCTTTAATCCACTGATGAAACAATCATGAAAAAACAAGGTATCTAGCCCTGTTGTTCGGTTTGCTAATTTCTCAAATTCTACTTGATATTTGCGTACCGAAGTGGTTTGACATAGTTTGGTGAGAGCTCCTATGAAATTTTTGAGCTTGCTAGGGCCAAATCGTACTAATAGATTTTGTGTAAATTTTAGCCAAGTAGGGGTGCCATTGGTCTTCTCGAACCACTAGTACCATTGGATAGCCTCATTTTCTAAGTGAAAAGATGCAATATGAACTTTTTGTGTTTCAAGGATTTGGTTTAAAGAAAAATATTGCTCTACCCGATAAATCCAGTTAGTGGGATCACCACCTTCAAATTTTGAAAATTCCAACTTAGTAGTCCTAGGAAGGATGGACGTTTGTGGCCCCCCCAATGTTGTCTGGTGTGTTGGTCCTTCGGTAGTTTGGCTAGTTTGAACTAGTGCCATATTCTGATTGAAGGTGTCCATTTTCAAGTCAATTGTTGATATCCTTTGCTCAAATTCTTGTCTTGTAGCTATATTCTCCTCTTTGAATTGGTGAAGTTCATGGTAGATCTTCTTGAGAGTAATATCTTGCGACCTTCTTCCTTCTGCCATGGTGGGATTTTGTAAAAAATTGTTTTCCAAAAAAAATTGTTTAACTTTTTCACTTTTTGTTTGTTGTTAAAAATTTGCAAAAAAAAAAAAATTGGTTTCAAAGTTGTTTGACAACTTTTTCAATTTTTTTTCTTCTTGACAACTTTTTCAATTTTGCTTCTTAACAACTTTTTCAATTTGCTTCTTGTTAAAAATTTGTTTGTCAACTTTTAGGGGAAGACTAGCGAGGGTATGCAAAATTTGAATGATGGTAGAGGCAGAGGGGAAGAGCGGTGAAGGCGACAAGCTTAAGCGCAAATGGTGGAGGTGGTGATGGACTGAGGCGGTGGAGCAAGGCATAGATGGCGGGCGGTTGAGGCGGTGGAGCAACAAGAAGAGGAATGAAGGTGAAGTAAAATTAGGGGTCAATTGGGTCAATAGTTAGAACGAATACCAAGGTAAGTCTACATGTATGAGCTCCCAAGGTTCGTGTGAGCACGTATGCCTAACACGCTAGGCAATATTCTATGTGTGCTTTGGTGCTTTTAAACCCCACCTTACCCACACTCTAGTGAATGTGGGATAAAACTTCGATAGTTTTTAAAACTTAAAAAAATTCCTTGATCGAGCTTTTCTATTGATGGCTAAAATTATAAAACTTAGGTTAAATTTTATATTTTTTATATCTTTTCACCGTTAAACTCTGTATTCCATCGAAAAACTATGCAACGATGATTTTTTTTTTTGGTAATTATTATAGTAGATTAAAAAAGGGTTTTTATAGAGGATCCCAAAACCTTATGTACAAAATCAGCCTTGCATCATGCCTCCTGGATTTATGTATAAGCCTATTACAAAAAACGTAACCCCTAAAAAAACCTGATTACATAAGCAATGGGCCTAGGGCATCAATCCCTTGAAACCGAACACCAAAATGCAAATCCCGCCCAGCGGTAACAAAGAAGCATGAAACAATCCCCGTCGCTGGGAAACAGACAAATAAGAAAGAAAGTAGTTTTGGAGATCCCGCCCAGCGGGGAGTAGCCAAAAACCACCATCGAGAAGATCCCGCCCAACAGGAAGCAAAGAAAAACCGTTACAATAAAATCTCGCCTCGCGGGAAGTAGTCAAAACCACCACAAACAGTCCCGCCTAGTGGGAAGCAACAGGGAAATCCCGCCATCCGGGAAACCAGCAAAAAAGAAAGGATCCCGCCTCGCAGGAAAACTGGTGGATTTGGCAGATCCCGCCCTGTGGAGAAACCATCCCGCCCATTGGGAAAACATTCCGTTCAGCGAGAGCCATCCTGCAGGAAGCCGACAGCCAGCACAGAGAGGATCCAACCCATCAGGAAGTGACCAAAGAGTTGCACCACAAAGAACCCGCCCCGAGAAAATAGAAGAGGATCCCAGCAGTAGGGACCAAGAATCCCGTCCAAGCACAGATCCCGTCGAGGATTCACAAGAAAAAGGGGAAGCTGTACAAACCCTAAACCATCACCTCCACCGCACCGAGAAATGCAGGGGACCAGATCCATGCGAATAACTCCGAAAAAACCCCAGGGGGAAGCCTGAGGGAAAAAGGGAAGGGATCCCCAACCAAACAGGGATCCCTGGGAAGCACCAGTCCGAAAAAACAACCAAGGAAACCCTAGCCGACCGGGAGGGGCACAGATAGTGGAGAAGGATCTCCCCTAGGAGATCATCTGCAAACAACCACTCCCCGGGAGGGATGACCTGGGTTGAGCCAGGAACTGGGCAGGAACCAGGAGCCATGGGAGGGGGAGCAGGGGAGGGACCAGATCCCTCCCCTCTCTCTATGCAATGATGATTTTAACTTCGTTCTATTGGAATTTAATCATTTTTTTAATTTCCAATCAGGTTCCCCATTTTGGCTAGGTATACTTCAGAATTTCACCACATTTAACGAACTTTTTGTGCACGGTTTGGTCTATGTTAGGTGCAAGAGTCCACCGACGATGATGCAAAGTTTCTGCGATGGTCTGTATCTTGGTGAATTAGAAATTGAGGGATATTATGATGGCAGTTTATCTGCTGGATCGAGAAAAATGAGCACTGTTTTGTTTGCTAGGAATAATAGTCAAACTCAGGGTTTTTTCGGGACTCACAGGAGTTTCCTTGTCCATAACATTGTGAACATAACACAATGTCTCTTATGAATATGGTGGTAATCCCGGTGAAAAATGGAAGGTTGGAATTTTTTTTGAATCTAAATGGCTCTGATCCAAATGCAAGGATGTCAAGTACCTGAAAATGAAACAATAGTGGAATGCAAAAATTAAAGACAAAATCACGTTTTGAATGGAATCACTTTGGATTGCTAGATAACTTGAGAAGAGAATCAATTTTATTTGCTTGGATTCTTAACTACACCAAGTGGAATGTCTATTTCTAAGTGTTTGGAAGGTGTGATCAAATGTCACAACCTATGTGAAGGAGAGATTAAATAATTTAAATAAAATAGTAAATAATAGAGTGATTAATATGGGTGTTAGGAGAATCCTAACACACTCTTCCTCCCAGGCTAGAAGGAGCCATTAAAGGGCTCATATTGGATGTACGTACCTAAAAAAATAAATCTTATTTTAGATCATCCATGAGCCACATTTACGTAGACAAGCGAGTGCAAATCAATCTCAAAAGTACGTCAAAATAAAAACAAAAAAACAAACCGTTTGGAAGAATAAAAAAAGGAATAAAGGTGTTACATTCGTCGTCTCAATATTGGAGAATACTACTCACCAAAGGAAGCGTCGAAATAATTTTCAAGTTCTGTAGCGTATCACCCATTCACTTGGGGAGAAGAAAGCTTGCTTTCTACCTAAGCAACTTTGCAACGCAAAAACGATATGGAGTTATAATATCCATCTTCGAAGGTGTTACAAGAGTGGTCTCCATGAAAAAATGACACTTGGTATTTTATTCATCATTCCTCTCAATGCTCTAGAGGCTTCTACGAAGGAGTTACAAGCAAAGACGTGCCACTTGGTATTCTTCATAAGCTTCACACAAGGGCCTATACGTCTTAAAGAAGCACTGGACAAAGATTCTGAGCATTACGTAATTAAAGGAGTGCTCTTTTATAATGGACGTGACACTTGTTACAATGCCTATGATCCATGTTGTTTAAAATGTATCTTTTAGTCCACAACCAACATGCACGAGTGAAGCACAGTCAAGACATTCAAAGGAGGAACATAGCACAATCAAGGTGTGAGAGAAGCAGCAGAAACGTTCAAACTGCAACATGGAAGACAAGGGGGAAGGAGCATTAAAAGCTCCCCATTTTTGGAAGATCAACATATTCAGCACCTACGTACAACATTCAAGTCAAGCTTCCATCGAATCTCCATTAATCTGAGCACTCAAGGTACATTCTAGATGTTGTTATATTCAGCCTTGGAAAGCATCGAATGTCAAAGAGATATTGCATATAAGGTAAGGTCTAAATCCCATTTGATTATTGCTTTCATAAGTTGGAGCTTTAAGGATTATAAACTAAGGTTGAAACTTAGGGTTTTGAAAGCTAAAGGGGTGACTTATCTTATTATTTTAATATTTGCAATCTTACTTAAGAGGAATAAGGAATTTAACTTGGATTAAACTACATTGCAAATATTATTATCATTTCTCTAATTTTCCAGAAACTTGGGAGTCATAAGGGTTACTCCATCAAATTTATTTTATTTGGAAATTAGAAATAATCCAAGGGAGATAAAAGAGGTTATTTAGGAATTTTATTAAGGTTGGATAAATTTATTTTTTACTTGTCTCAAATCTCTAAAAAGGGGACAAAATATTTCCAACATCAAAACCTCTTCAAAACAAAAATAGTGCTTAGTTCAATTATGAGTAATAAGATGTTAAAAGTTGATTTTTGATTCTTGTACAAAATCAATTGAATTTGAACTATATTTTTACAAAAGCACTATACCATACTTCAAAACATTAGGGAGTCATAAGGCATTCTACAAAACTTGATACCATTAATATCTGTCTAAGATTATCAAGTTGGGAAGATATAAGCTTTCTTTAAAACCTAAAATTCGGTGGGAGTTACAAGGTATTTCACAAATCTAAGGTTCCATAAAGGGTTTTACAAAATCAAGATTATATACTTCAATCAAGAAGCATTATATTCTACTCAAGAGCCATTCTTTATCAAATATTAAAATTCAACCTGTCCAATGGGTAAAGGAATGGCATTCAATGGTTGCAAACTTGCTCTGACAAGAACCATCTCACCAAGAATAGTCACAGGTGGTTTATTGATTCAAGAGCTAGTCATCATATGATAGGAAATATACAATGGTTTGATTGTCTTGAGGTTACAAAAGGTTATAGATTAAGAATTTCAGACAACCAAACATATCTTATTTATGGATATAGATGTGTATCTCCTAGTAAGTCCTTTCCAAATCTTCTACTACAAAAAGTCTTGTATGTTTCTAGATTAACTTTCAACCTCATCTTAGTGAGCAAGTTAGTAGAAAACAACTACATGATTAATTTTAAATATATTAATGGGATCAATACATGTCTCATTATGAATCAAGATGGAATAAAAGCAGAAGGTTTAATCCATGAAAATACTTATATCCTAGACTCAATGGAAATACCACAAGATATTGTGATGTTACAAAATGCTTCTAACTCATTTGCAGAAGAACAAGTTGAATAAAATGAAGAACTAGTACATCAAAAAGGCAAGTACAAAAGAATAAAAAATATGAGAGGACAATTGCATCATGCCCTACTTATTCATCAACAATCAGAATAAAATGAAGATACTTACAAGGAGGACTTCAAAGGTGGATGGATAGAATATGAACCTGTAAATGTCAAAGATTATCGAATGAAAATAGAAGGTCTAGATGCATCCTACTCTACATCATATGAAGACACAAATTACCTGCTGAACATGAATACAAAGAATGCAGAAGAAGAAACTACAAAGACCAATAAGAAGATGAAGAAAATCCATATTGAAGACTAAAGTCTTCAATACCCAAAAAATGTAATACAGGGGGGTGTTGGAAATATTGTCTATTCCATCATTTGGGTTATGTAAATGTATCCTCCAATATACATACCTAGATTACTTCCTATCAATTTATCTAGTGACTTCATTCAATGTAATAAATATACAACTGTCCATGTGCAAGTTGTACATGTGCAAGGTTTCCTATGCACAATTAGATAGAGTGTTGGGCAAGCATCCTATTTTGCATATATAAGGATGGTCTCTTAGATAGATAGTGAAGGACAACCGAGAGACATTGTTCGATAGCGTAGGTTAGTGGATTGTGTTGCACACCATTTAATGGTAACAAATATGATATAGATTTATATCTTTGTTAATGGATTTCTCACTTCCTCCATAGCTACATTGAAATCATTTATATGTTTTATTTTTCAGCATAATTCAGTCATCTAGCAGATTTACTTTCTTGTATGTTATTATGCATATTGTGATTGTTATCTCTCATGGCTCATTCATCAAAAGCTAACAACACATATAAAAGTGAGGCTTTACAGACAATATGGGATATATCAAAAGATATAATACTTTGGACTATATGGCTAGAAAGGAATAGAAGAATATTTAAAGGAAAGGAAAGCAATTTAGAGGTAATGGAAAATAATACATGTTTAACCATAGAGGAGTCTAAACCAACTCTATCAACTCATCCAGTCCCTAATTTAGAAGCAAATAGCCTTGATAGATGGAGTCAAGTCATTAAATGGAATTATGATATTTGGTACAAGAGAAGTAAAAAGAAGGCAAAGAATATAAAGTGGAAACCACTATATGTGGAGTGGGTTAAATTGAATTTTGATGGAGCATCTAAAGGAAATCCATGACCAGCAAGAGGAGGAGGAATACTTAAAAATAATAGAGGAGATATTTTGTCTCATTATGCTTTCAATAGTGGTTTTAAGATAAATAATGAAGCTAAAGCTTGGGCAACTTTAGAAGGGTTAAAAATATGTAAACAAATGAAATGGAATAGAGTATGGATGGAAGGTGATTCTCTCATAGTAATAAATGCAATTTTGAGGAAAGCAAAGGATCCATGGAACATGAAAGAGATAATTGTGGAAATTCAAGATCTTTATAAAGAGATTTAAGAAATCAGGTTTACACATATATTAAGGGAAGAAAAAAAATGTGCAGATAAGCTAACCAATAGAGGGATTTTGATTGAGGATCATGAAGTTAAATTCTACTTTCCATGGTTAGAGGAAGTAGAAAGTTTAGTTGAAGTTGACAAAAAAATGTTGTTTGCCTGAATCAATTAATGATTAAGATTTTTTAATGTTCTCCATTAGTAATATCTGTTTTTCTTGTAACAATAATGTGTTTTCATTTAGACAATTTATTATCTTTTTTGTGGTTGCACTTGTGTTTCAGAAATGAAACTAGCAATCAAGATTTGGTAAAACAGACTATCATAGTGCGATGTTTTGGAAATATTACTCTACTAAGATGCAAGGCATAGATAATAGAGATGAAGTTTTGGCATTGTGAAGGCTGCTATAGGAAAATGTCAAGAAAGATGCTAAATTATGGATTAATTGTATTCATACAAAAATTTGAAAAGATCCAGAAAATAAAAATCAAGAATTTATATATTTTATGTAAAATGATGTAGGTTTCTGGCTATAGTATCTTAATTGAGATGAGAAGTGTATCTATTTGTAAAGTCTCAAGCTCTAAATAAGAGAGATGTAATTTATCAAGGGTGGGGGACCCAAGTACAAGACCTTATTATCCACCCAAAAAAAAGATAGGCTTTTCTTTAATTTAATAAATGGATTATTTTAAGTATTTAATTGATTAAGGGTATGGGACCTTGATTGATTAAATAAATGGATTTATTGGAAATATTTAATTTATTAAGGGTATGGGACCTTAGTTGATTATATAAATGGATTATTTTTAAGTATTTGATCAATTAAGGGTATGGGACCTTAGTTGATTGAATAAATGAATTGTTTCAAGTATTTAATTGATTAAGGGTATGGGACCCTCGTTGATTAAATAAATGGATTGATTGAATAAATATATTGTTTTTATGTATTTAATTAATTAAGGGTATGAGACCTTAGTTGATTGAATAAATGGATTGTTTTAAGGATTTGATTGATTAAGGGTATGGGACCTTAGTTGATTGAATAAATGGATTGTTTTAAGTATTTGATTGATTAAGGGTATGAGACCTTAGTTGATTGAATAAATGGATTGTTTTTAAGTATTTGATTAATTAAGGGTATGGGACCTTAGTTGATTGAAGAAATGGATTATTTTAAGTATTTGATTGATTAAGAGTATGGTACCTTAGTTGATTAAAGAAAGTGACTTTGCATGATGAAAAGCACGAGTCTTTAACTGACTAAAGGAAGAGTTCTAAATTACTTTGCATTTGATAAAATGACTTTTTGTTTTTATTGATAAGATTAAGAGTGGATGTATGAAATTCTTCTGATGTTGACAAGATGATTTATGATTGGATGCATTGAGTAGTTCTATACAGTTGCAATTTGGAAACTAAATTATATATGCACTTGCTTCATAAGTTATTTGGTAGATGCATTTAGATGCATGCTTCATAAGAACCACGAGCTATCCTGATACCTTATTACTATCAATCGAGTGGGGGAAATATAATAAGAACCAAGGAGGACACTAGATACAAAGCATTGACCTTCACATTAATGATAAATTTATTTATCATATTAAGCTCTAGTTGAGTAATCTTCTAGATGGGTAATAATATAATACCTTATTCTTTAAATATGGAAGTTTTACCATACTTGGGTTATGTAATGATTTAATAAATGAATGATGTATCTCTAACTTGTTGTTTATATCGTTGATGTAGTTTTATAGCCATTCCTTTGTTTTAATGCTTTAACTAGATCTTGACGTCTTATTTAAATACTTGATATTTTGTAGATGTTACTCCATAAACTTAACTATATCCTTCTAAAGAAAGAAAGTTTAGAAGATCTTAAATGTTTTAATATAGATTGTATGATTAGATTTGATATCTAATTATGGATATGCTTATGGTTTAGAAGTAAAGAAAGAAACCTAAGGGATTATGGGACCTCTTAGGAAGAAAATTTGGATAACCTTGATTACATATTTCTCTTGAAACTTAAACTAGTTAGATCTACAAAAATCTAGTAGTTTTAAGTAAGCATGGCTATCATAATAAATATGGGATGAATGACTTAAGCTAACTCATAGTTAAGATGAGTTAGATGTATTAAGTTAGCTCATAATAAATATGAGACATATGACTTAAGCTAACTCATCGTTAATATGAGATAGATGGATTAAGTTAGCTCATAATAAAGATGGGACGAATGACTTAAGCTAACTCATCATTAAGATGAGATAGATGGATTAAGTTAGCTCATAATAAATATGGGATAGATGACTATTGGTCACGAATCTGCCTAGTTACAAAGTCTATGCCTTGTGCGCCCTAGACCCGACCAACATTGAAAGGTCGGAAGAAAGAGATGTCTTCCGAGCCAATCTCTAGAGAGGGTTGGCTCCCTTCCTAATCTACTTTGGTTGAAAGCTTAGGGTAACAGGAAAGAAATAGGGAAATATGGCTATAAGCCGACAATATAGGATGGGGATAGACTAACATCCAAAATTCCACCAAGTAACAATTAGCAACATACAACAGAAAAAACAAGCACAGAAACTTCTAGCAGTTATGCAGTGACAACCTCCCATGGGCATCTCAGTGTTCACTCCTTTACCAACAAAATTAAATTTAGAAGCAAAATTTAAACACAACAAATAATGGGAATGAAAGCATTCAGAAATGACACAAAGAAAACTTATCAAGTGCAAGACCACTCAAAGAACCAGAAGCCGAAGCGTTTCTATTGATGCAAAAAACTTGGAGTGTTTTTCTGTAGAGTGTCCATCCTCCTTTACAATGAAAAATGATTAGTATTTATAGAGGGTTGCACCTCTTTCATTTAATGCACTTACAAACAAAATGTTGGTAGATCAAAAACCAACGAGAATAATTTCCTCCTCGACATCAGTAATGTTCTGGTCAAAATATTTTGCATGGAAACCACGATCCAGCTTTGGTGGGAGAATCACACAGAGAAATCAACATGATTAAATGCTAAGAAGCAACCTTGGACGTTGGTGCATCGGGACGCAGCAAAATCGCCTAGAAATCGGGAGCTTGGTCGTTGAATTTGCTTCACCTTTGCGCCTTGGAAATCCACTTTCGCCAAGAAAGTCCATCGAGCATTAAATCTACTTTGAAAACTGGCAAGGTTGATAGGCGATGCATTGGAAATAAACAAGAATTACCTCTGATCTTGCAAAGTTGAAGCGAAAATCTTGGAAGCACTGCTTGCATTGCTCCAAAAATTAAATTTTATCTTTCTTCACCTCTTCCCAAGAGAATCTGCAAAATCACACCTTTGGAAGCAACGCCCTTGAGAATTTAATGCCAAAGAATTGATTTCGCCCAAGAACGGGGTGAAACAACCCTTTCGAGGCCACAATGGGTGACAACGCAGCTTGGTTCGACTTCTGATCAATGTCTTGGTAATTTTACCCATTAATTGCCTCTTCTTCATAATTATCTTCTTTGCTTTCACCTCAGAGGAGGGCGACAGGGACTTTCGCCCCTTTGGGGAGGCGACATCACTTTTAATTGTTTTAATTTTGACGTAGTGCGTGGCGCAACTCTTTCGCCCAAAATTGAGTTTTTAAAACCTCATTCGCCCCCTGGAGAGGCGAAACCACATGGCACCTCTCAACAGGGGCACCTTCAATTTGCTACGCCTTGACTTTGCATCAAGTGCTCTCCTTTTATTTCCACCCCACCATGGATGAAAACATATTAAGGTAGGCCCCATGATGTCAACTTTGCCCTTTTAAAATATTCAACATCCCTTTTCACCCCAAAGAGGGGCGACAATGAGTTTCACCCCTCACTTGGGGTGAAAGTGCTCTTTAAAATTCTACCTTGATTCACCCACATCGGGCCCACACCACACCTTCTTTTAAAATCTCCTTAGAATGTGTTTCACCCCAAAGAGGGGCGACAGGGAGTTTCACCCCTCTTGGGGTGAAAGCACCTTTAATAATTTGCTTCAATCCATTGGCACCCGACCCACGAAGCGCCACTTAAACTGCTACGTTTCACCCCAAAGGGGGAACGAAAAGGAGTTTCACCCCCACCTGGGGTGAAAGCGCTTTCAATTTTAAAACTTATCGTAGCCACTTGCACTTTTAAAATAACTTTCACCCCAAAGAGGGGCGACAAGGGTTTTCACCCCTCAATTGGGGTGAAAGCATTCTGCTCCTCCATTTTAAACTTGAGACTTTCGCTTCCTTCCTTATGTTGGGCGAACTTACTCTTTTCAATTACGTTTCACCTCCAAGAGGGGCAAAAAGGATTTTCACCCCTCAATTGGGGTGAAACTCATCTTATTCCTCCCTTCAACTTACTCTTGAATTAAATCATGATTTTCATTACATTTTCTAGGGCAAAACTCCTTTGCAAGCGTACTTGGGAGCAAACCCAATTCATTGTCCTCCCCACCCCCCCTTCTTTTTTGGGGGAACCATTTGTACTCTCACCTCTAAAAAAGGCAAAGGACTTTCACCCTACAAGGGGAAACAATCATTTTCTTCTTCTGAGGCGCTCCTTCTCCAAAATTGATCTCCTACTAGTGCTTTTGCTCCTTAAACAATTTTCAACAAAATTCTTCATTGCATTCATGACTTCCATTTTATTTAAAATAATACAATATTATTTAAAAGAGGTAAAAATATAGTAAAATGAACAACAAAACTATAGTGCCTTCCTTTAATAAATTTATCAAAATTTCAAAATTTTACAATCAACATTCAACAAAATTTCAATGTGGCAAAGTGACAAAACTACCAATATTCTTGGTGGCTCATGGGGTATCCAGCTCGCATGGATGCAATCGACCCTAGGCCTTCATCCATTGGGCTCAAGAGTCAGCTCCACTTGGTGCATCAGGCTGCTTACTTGCTTGCTCCGATAGTTTGCTCCTCTATCTCCTTTGCTACAGCTTCTTCTTCCAGCTCTGAAAGATGAGTGATTGTAGCCTCATACACTACTACAACTTCGGACCAAGCATCTACGCTGATCAACTCCGGGCCATTAAGCGAATCTACAAGGTACCTAAAGGTCTCCACTTATTCCATATCAATGTAATTCACCCGCTGACTGAGCTCCAACAAACCAGATTTGATGCGTGTCAGTTTTCTCATCAGAGGCAACACATGATCTTCAGTGAGAGGCTCATCCCAATCATCAATTTTGGAGGCATCATCAACGAAAATCGCCCAAACTACTTCTAGGTCCTCCTTTGATAGAATGTTCCCCTGATCATCAATGAAGCTAGGGAAACCATTTTCAGCTACTGCATTAAAGTAGAGCTCCGAAACTCTTCTCTCCTGATTGAACACATCTAGTAGCTTGCGAGCCTCCTTAACTTGGTCCAGCTTTGAAAAATATTGGTGCAGTATTACCTTGGCACTTGCCCAAGCTCGAGCCATGTCACTCATAGGGTGAAATCTGAGACCTGTTCTACTCAACATCTATATTTGTGTTGCCTTTACTAGGAGGGGCTCCAAGTGATCTTCACCATACTCCACTATGTGTCGACCATATGAGATGACTGTTTGTATCTCCTGAAGGTACATGAGGACCTGTGTCACCTTCACCGCCATAGTCTTACAATCAACCAACAACTAATTGTGCACCTCCTTGACCTTTTATTTTGTCAAAACTATCACCTATGTTGCTTTTGCAGCTAGTTGATCCTGCAAATTTTGGAGTTGACCCTTCAATACCTCAACTTGTTGCTCTACTCCTCCTTTGGCCTCTTGATGCTTTTGGATCATCTTCTCCAACTCTTCCACCATTTTCTACCAACGAGTTACCTCTAACTATGTGGATTGCAACTATGCTTGAATTTTTGCCAAAGACTCCTCTAAGTCGATGATTTTAGCCTCAACCTCAAAAAAGCAATTCTTATAATGCTCACCATGCAGGTACAAGGAGCTTATCTCTACCTGAATGTTCCCCATCATCTCCATAGTATCAAGCTTGGTAAGGTCCTTGGTGATGATCTCATAAGTATAGTCACTTGGAGTCATTTCTCCTTACATCTTTTGAACCTGGGGAAACATTTTTGTTGTATGGGCCTCCATGGCGTTAGGATCAAATGAAACCTTCTTCAATGGCTTCGTTGGTGCCAGAGCCTCTCTTATTTTTTGACTCTTCAACCACTATGATGAACTCAGGTGAGCTTGGTTGATCTTTGCTACAATGGACTATTCTGGTACAACCGCTATCTCTGACTCAAGAAACACCTACAACTCCAAAAATGGGGTGAAAGGGAAATGAGCCTACTATGGATTCGACTCGAGGGAAGTAGAAATTGGTAAAGTGGAAATAATGAAATGGAGGCAGTGGTGGGAACAAAAATGATGGTAGAAATGGAGGCAAGGGGTTCAGCCATAGTCACACTCACTCGAGGAGGAGCTTGTGTACTTACAATGGTAGCGGAGGTTACTAGAATGGAAGATACAAGAAGTAAAAATGGATTTGGGGTGGATGCAAAAGAACTGAAAGAAAGGGAAGTAGAAGAAGTGGGAAGAGAAGAAGAGGGAGCATTGGTGACTGGTGGTTGAGAAATAGGGATTGAAATAGAGGTGGAGGGTATGCCAAATGGAGGTGAAACAGAAGTGGAAACCAGAGGAAGGGAAACAATAGTCACCAACTGCTCGGGGATAGGAGAAGGGGAAGGAAATATACCTTTGAGATCTAATGCTAGTTGAGTCAATAAGGATGAAGGTGGTTGTGTAATTGGATCTTTCTCAGATTGGTCCTTTGGCTTAGCCACAATATCTTCCTCAAGATCTATAAGTTTGACACTTTGGACCAACGGCTCTATTTGGACCAAGGGAATAGCTTCTAGCACTTCTATATGCTCAACCAAAACTGTAGGAGGAGGGTTTGACGAAACTGCATTAGTTCTTCGCTTCTTTGAGATCTTTATAATAGGTAGCTTCTCTCATTTGCTTTTTGCCTTACATTGCAATGGCTCCTCTAGCACTTGTCCTTCTTCTTCTTCTACAAGTGGTGCTTCCTGGGTCATGAGATGCTCTTCTTTGGCCACGCTCTCCTCACTATTAGATTTTTGCAAACTTTGAGGTACAATACCAATGAAAGTGATCGATTGATAACTGGTGTAGAACTCATCATAAGTGGCCAAAAATACTTCATCCATCACCAGGCCATATGGTGACCCAATTTTTCCTTGATGAGCCCTCATAATCCACCAATTTGTAATTTTTTCCTCTGACCAACCCGAAAGTTGTTCTTTCATTTGACTAAATAACCCTGGTGGAGGAATCTGATGCTTATGTACTACAGGGTTATATTCAACCTCCATCTCATAGAAACCATGCCATGGTGGGAGCGACATCATATTCTCCACGTGCCACTCTAAGTCATGCCCCTCCGGATTGTTTTGATGCTTCTCAATATCTAGCCTCGGACAACAATGAAAGCTTTTGACCTTGATTTGCTCAACAAAGAGACCCAAAGGATCGTACTTCCATTACTATGGCAACTCCACCATTTCGATGTCATAGAAGGTCTTAGTTATTAAATGATTCTGGCCCACCTGGCTCACCTCAATGCCTCCAAAGTGAAAAGGCATAGTGTACGTGGTTTTTTTCCACACCTTGCTCCATATACATCATTGATAAAATCATGTTGCCGAACAACCTCCAAAGCAAACAAGTGTCCTGTGGTAAAATATGGGAGCAAAACTGGCTTGCCAATATAGCCAAAAATGCATAACAAATTGCCATGTGTCAACAAAAATATATCACCTCTTTGCTTTGAGATGATTTCTTCTCTCATAGCCCTCGGTACCCTCTCACTTTTATAGAAAATTAACTCCAGGGTAGGACCCACAAACATACGGTTGAAGTTATAAAAAGACTCCTGCCTTGACAAGCTAGAGGTCCACAAATATACTAGCAATTTTCTATTCTCCTTGTCAACTTGCCTACTTGCAATGAAAGAAAATTTCTTGTGCAGGTGAAAGAAGAAATACCAGATCAAAAAGGATGTGTGCCTGAATACCATGGTTCCTTCGCTCTACATTTTCTCCAACTGGGTGTGCATTCTTCTGGCAATATAGTCGGCCCAATCAAAGAAAATGGGATTCATCCTTGCGGTCATTACAGTGGGGGCATAGAATTCTACCTAGGAGATGCACTGCACCAACGCAGCCTACCACTTGTGCACTATAGAATCCGTTGGAAGACCAACCACCCAAGCCACCATAGAAAATAAATTTGAGCTCTTGAAATCCATCAATGGCTTTGGTAAAGTTGGTAATTCACCATGTTGGGGTATTTTAATCAACTGGGTCTCCATGAACCGGTGCAACGTCATCGTGGACTGATATTTTTCTTCCTGCTCACCAATGTGCAATTTCTTGAAAACAAAGTCTGAGGGAGGAGTGATTCCACAAGCGAACGCCTCCCGGACATCTTCAGATGAGATAGTGAACAACACGTCCCCTTTTGCATTCTCCACTACCCTAGTGTTAGGATTATAAAACTTTGAAATAGCTTCCACCAACTCGGGCAATAGTGAACTGGTGTGCACAAAAACCAGAAAATATGAGCATGGTATGCAATGGTGAGAGGACTCTCCAATGTTAACCCCTATCGGACTGCAACATCTACATCTTGGCACAATTTCTCAATGCCCTTATTCATAATAACATAGTCTCCCACTTGAGCTAGCGTATCAGAATATAGATCTAAGTCAACATTTTCATGGCACCTGGATTTCTTGGATTTCTTTCCTCCCTCGGTCTTCTTTTGTACCTTCTTTGACTCTTCAATGCTTTTTGATGCAACAACTCTTTTACCCATCTTCAATAATGCTCAAGCGCCTGTAATTTCTGCACTTAATTCAACCTGACACAACAATACTTCAGAAAATATAAAAAACTTTTACCTCCTCTTCATGGGTGCACCAAATTTATAACTATGCCTTCATCAACCGGATTAAATGCACATGCTAATTTTTGAAGAAGTTGGGTGAACGTGCATTTCGATCTTTGCATCGAGCATGATTTTTAATAATTTCTTTAACTATCTTCAACCTCCCTTTACCCAAAATCTTCCTCGATTCTTGTGCTTTGGCCACCTCCAATCTTGAAAAGTGCTCCACGAACGTCAATGGGTAACCTCGAGAATGAGAAATACCAAGTGTCGATGAAAGGTGCTCCTCGGGATGAAAACAAATTAACTCCACCGCCTTAAATCTTCAAAACTTCATTCTAGGGTGAATCGGGTAAAATTCCACTTTTCTTAGGTGCACTTATTTTTAAAATGACATCAAAGGTGCTCCAAAATCATTCCCTACCAGAAAAAACTTCTAGGGGCACACTTTGCTTTATAAAAATCTTCTTCGGGCGAAAAGAATCTACAACTTGCTCTTTCTCCAACCACCCGCACTTTCAAAATCATCCTTCCTATTGCTTGGCAAAAATAATAAGCTTGAATGCCTTTTAAAATATTCTTCCTCCTTGATTTTGCTTCAAAAACACTTTTCTAAGAAAAACCAAGCTTTTAACTGAATTGCTTTTCCAGGAAAAGCAAAATAAATCTATTTCACCCTTCTGCTAAAAAAAATTTTTAACTAAAGTTTTTCCTCTGCATGAGATTTTTCTTTTCTTTTACTCTTGGTAGTTATTATTTTTAAAATAGATTTTCTTCTTTCCTTCAAATAAAATTGCATGGTATAATAACTTTGGACGAAATTTAAAACAAAGTCGTTGCCTTCTCTTTTTTTATATATATTTATATATATTTAAATAAATAAATATATATATATATTATATACTTCGTTTCTTTTTTTTTCTTTCCTTGTCTATTTTCCCCTTAACTGCATCATTAAAACAAATTCGTCGAAGTTGCTTTTTTCAAAGCTATTTACTGATTTTCACCCGAAATTAAAAATAAAAATCATGAAAACCTTTTTTGGGGTGAAATCAATTTTTATCCCTGAAGATGTGCTTTCAGGCGAATCTACTTGCTTGGGGTAAAATAAGACCATTTTTTTTTTTTTTTTTTTACATACATATGAGCATAACATATTTGAAAAATAAAAGAAAAAAATTGTACATATATACATACTTGTGCCCAAAATTTTTAGTGATAGTAGGCCTTCAGATGAAGACCATTTACCGAAATCGGTAGCTCTCGACCATCCATGTCCCGAAGATAATAAGAATTAACTGAATTTGCTCCTAAAATCTGGAATGGGCCTTCCCAAATTACCTCAAATTTATGGTGCTTTGCCAGGTTTTGCTTTATCTGAGTTCCACTTAAGCACCAAGTCTCCAACTTTAAATGCCCTTTCGGATATCTTTTTTCCGAACCACTTCTGTGTTGTTCTGGCATGCTCCATGAAAGCATTATATGCCTTCTCTCTTTCTTCTTCGAGCTGCAAGAGTTATGCTAGTCTCACGCTCATAGGGTCAATTTCATCACCCTCATCACTAAGCAACTGCAAAGTCTGGAGGATTGGAAGTTCAATGTGGGTAGGCAACACCGCTTCCTTGCCATACACCAGGGAGTAGGGAGAAGTTTTAATGGACTTCTTGATCGATATGTGATCTGCCCATAGAGCTTGGTCCAACAGTAGATGCCAACTTCTTTTATTGCTCCCAAGTGTTCTCTTCAAAATCTGAAGCAAGTTCTTGTTTGTGGACTCGACTAAACCATTTCCCTATGGGTAATAATTAGAAGATGCTTTGAGGTAAATTCCATACCTGCTTGCAAACTCAGTAATCTTCGCTCCAATGAAGGGAGTCCCATTATCAATAACAATGGCATCTGGTACACCAAAATGAGTAATCAACCCCTCGAGGAAAGAGATGATTATCGCTTGATCTGCTTTCTTTGTTGGGATGGCCTCCACCCACCGAGTAAAGTAGTCAGTTGCTATCAAAATATATTTATGTTCAGCAGAAGAATGGGGATCAATGACCCCAATAAAGTCTAAGCCCCACTATTGAAATGAAGCTTCTACCTGGATCGGATGTAGAGGTAAGGATACCTTCTTACTCCTGTCGACATATCACTGACAATTATCACAACTTTGACTCACTTTGTGTGTGTCTACAAAAAGAGTGGGCCAAAAATATCCAGCCTGAATGATCTTCAAGGCCATAGGCCTCCCTGCATAGTGTCCACCAGACAAGCCAGAGTGGAACTCCTCCAAAATATTCTATTTTTCAGACTCTTTGACGCACCTGAGGAGTACTCCATCTATGTTCTTGTGGAATAAACCACTTGGTAGCAAAATATATCTAAGGGCCTGTAGCCTAAATCTTTACCTCTGAGAGGAATTGAGGTGAGATGGACACCTTCCAGATGTGAAGAATTTGACAAGGTCCTCTATCCAGTCACGATCACCTGTTGCTTGGTTAGCAAGATTACTCTCACTGATAACCTCATCATGTAATGGTACTGGTGATTGAGAAGTTGCACTTTTAGCCAACTCTTGATAGAGTGCCCGACCGCGAACCAATTTGGTCGGTCGAATCTCTACATCATACTCCTGGATCTTGGAGACCCAACCTGCTCTTTTGTCACCAAGCTCTCCTTGGATGATAAAATTCCTGACATCCGGATGAATAACATAGATAATTGTCTTGCTTTGTGAGATAAAATATCAGAATTTCTTTAGAGACTTCATAACCGCATAAACCTGCTTTTCAATGAAATTGTATTTCTCCTAGTGCGGTTGAATAACTTGGCTTAGAAAAGTGATTGGTTGTTCATCCCCATCATCTTGCTTTTGTGTAAGGACGATGACATAACTTTCCTGCTCGCCTACTGCATAAAGGATAAAATCCTTAGAATAGTCTGGATTGATCAACACTGGTGCTTGAACTATTCTCTCCTTAATCTCCTGGAATGCCTACTTCCTCTTTTCTATCCATTTGAAGTCTACATTTTTCTTTAGGAGTTCAGTCATCGGCTTCACCACTTGAGCGAAGTCGACGATGAATTTTTGGATAAAATTGATTTGGCCAAAAAATGATTGTAGGTCCTTCTTATTGGTTGGTAGTGGCAATTTTAAGAGAGCTTTAGCTCTTGCAGGATCAATAGCTAACCCATCCTTTGAGATCACATGTCCCAAGAGCTTTCCCTCCTTGACAGCAAAGATAGATTTCTTCGGGTTGATGGAGATACCAAACTCTCGACACTTTTCAAACACCTATCTTAGATGAGATCCATGATCTTCCCTACGATGTGAAAAATAGTCATATCATCAAGGTATATAACAATTATTCGGTTTAGCAACTCACCAAAGGTGACATCCATTGCTCTTTGAAAAGTGGCACCGACATTGGAAAGACCGAAAGGTATTCTTTGATAGGCGAAAGTGCCCCACTTGGTAGTAAATGTCATTTTATGTTGGTCCTCATCCTTTACCCAGATCTGATTATAGTCGAAGAAACCATCAAGCAGTGAAAATATTTGCACTCCAACAACAACGTGGAGGATCTGGTCAATCTGCGGCAAGGGATAATGGTCTTTCAAAGATGCCTGGTTCAAATTACAAAAATCTATGCATAGGCGAATATCTCCATTCTTATTTCGTACTGGAACCAAGTTCGCCACCCAAGTCGAGTGTTTGATGGGGTAAATGATTTTTACCTCCAACATTTTTAGTAGTTCTACTTTCATAAGCACCTCAATCTTTGGATTAACAGGTCGTTGCTTCTATCGAAAAGGTTTCACCCCTTCCTGCAATTCGATGGTGTGTTGAATCATATACCTTTATATGTAGAAAAAACTATTGACCTTGATATTCCTCCACTTGAAGATATTATCGAGGATGAGATGCATGCACATGAAAATATTCTTTACAATGACATGCAACAACCACTTGAAAATATTCTTGAAATTGACACGTTAACCTAAAAAGAAAACATTGATTTTAATAAAATACCAACTTTTGGGGAAACTTCTACTCAGATATCTAAACATAGAAAGAGAAATAGGTGGACTATTAGAAGGACATTTTAGCTTGAATGGACATCAAAATATCTATTTATTAAGCCAGTGTAACCAAAGAACATTAATGATACACAAATAGAATGTATATGCATGATTTGTAGTTTGAAACTAGGAAAGGATTATAAGATGCAACTTAAGTTGGATACAATAGAAAAACATTGTGGGAAATTTTATGTAAAAGTAAAATAAAGTGATGAAATGACTAAGAAAACAATTAGGTGGAAGGATACATCAAAATGCATATATGTGAGATATCCAAAAGACTGAAAAAGTGATGAAACAACAAAAATCTCCTTTTGAGAATGATGGAATGATTACAACTCAATTTCAAAAGTTCATAAAACCACTTTAGTTTCAAAAAGTTTACAATTTTCTATTGTGTATACTATTCCTAAAAAGGGTAGAACTATGTATGATTTTATTGATTTTAAGAATATATTTCAACTAGTTTATGTGTGAAACCTTCCTAGTGCCCATTGGTCATATCGAAGTGGTTGGAAAAAAGTGAAATGTCTCTCATTGGTTAAGAAGGAAGACCTAAAAGAGAAAGTAAAACATGCCAATTTCATTTCACTTTTAATTGATGAGGTAACTGTTGTTGACAACACATCTTGGATTTGCATGCATGTTTATACATTTCAAGATCATTTAAGGAAACCTCATTTACCAACAGTACATAAGATGGTGGAAAATTGAAATGCGAAAAACCTTTGCAATGTTGTTGTAACCAGTTTAAAGAACATCGTGAAAATGGATTATGCAACAATAGCCAATAAGTTAATGTGTAGGAGTTGACTATGTTGTTGTAATGCAAGGACACATGAATGGTCTTCGTGTTCAACTTCAAATATCAATTACCCCAATTTGATCTCAATTCATTGCATGGCTCATAGAATGAATCTTGCATACAAAATTGTGAGCACACTTGAAAATGTGAGCATAAGTTGAGAAGTGTTTATTTCCACTTCCTTCAATGTGATTTTTGCAACATTTGAAAAGTTTGATATTTTTAGCAGTATTTGTTATTAGTTGATGTAAACATTTGTCTATTGCATTATGAGGCCAATCCATAATGTTCATTCTCTTATTGGCTTTGTTTTTATACAAATTTATCAATGTTAATACTCTTACTAACTTTGTTAATAAATAAATAAGAATTATAAATTACAAAAACTATACACAAATATAAAAAGAAACAATAATTAAAAAATATAAGATAAATTTTTTGGAAATGGTTTTTTTATTAATTTTAAAAACATATTACATTTTACAAAAATGTTGACTGCCATACAATAAAATCTACAGTCAACTAGTGAACTATGTGTTCATTGTTTTTCAACTTCTATTGGAGGGCCTGAAGTAGATGTTGGTTGTATTGGAGGTTGAGGTTGACTATCTAAAATTGTAACTTGTTCATGAATTTCCTCACTAGTGTGCTCGTGTAGTGCACCAGCTCTCATCAAGCTTTCATGAGCTAAGTCCAAACTTGCCAACAACGCCCCTTCTTATTTGGCAGGATCTTTAGTTAACATTAATTTATTTATTTTCCTTTTTGCTTCACTAAAATCTAAGGATCAAAATTGTGCTCATGTATAATTCCCCTAAAATCATTGTTCTCTTTCAATGCTACCATGGCTTTTAATTCTATTTAATTTAGTACATTTTTAATTTTTACAAGTTTTTTCAAATAATATTATAAATTCACCATATTTTTATATTTTTTGGTGGAAAAAAAGGTAATTTGTTGTGTCTTCTACATGAGTTTGGAAAATATTCACTTGGATTTTGAAACTAATTGACCCCACTTTTATATATACATTTGGGGGTCGATCCCTTATGCATAACCTTAGGATCCACCATCTACCATGACATCAAGAATAGAAATATCTTGGGACAAGACTTCAACTTATAGAGCATATAGGTCAATATTTGTGTTGAACATAATGACTTCGACCTTCCTTTTTTTCCTGGAACTAAGTTAACTACGTAGCTCCCCTTGTTTTTCTAATGATAATGATAGTATTTACCCATACGTGATGTTGGCGATTTGCTTCGATGAATCCTCTGTTATTTAGTATAGTGCCTAACCTACTAAGATTAGAAAATCTTGAACTTCTAGTTTTCTTCTTCTCATTTTGGGCTACTTCTTCTTCTTAGCCTCTTTTCCTTCACTAAGAATCTTATCACAAGCTTGCTTTATTTCCATAACATCAACTTCTTCTTCATTATCTTGAACAATATCAACAATGTTAATTAAATCCTTTCCCTTCTCATTACTCTTTGTTTTTGGAGTAGATGCATTACTAGTGCAATTTGTCTTGTAATACTCTTTCTCTTTGTACTCATAGTATACTACCTTAGACAAATTCTTCCTAACACTTTTATCTCTAGATTGAGCTCATTGAGTTCCTATGTCATTTCCTTGTAACAAATTGATTGCAAATTGTCTTCCACTTCAGCTAGAAAAGTAGAGGAAGATAGACTTATTATTGTTACTAGTACTACTAGTTATGGGACCTAACTATAAGTTGTTGGAACAAGTGGTGATGGTTGAACTAGCTCCTCTTCCAAACTTTCCTCTTACTACTTTGCAACCTTGCACACATGTTGGGTAGTGGTATGTTGCTCATACTTGACCCTCAGCCTAATTATTACCTTTATATCTATAATAAAATACTTACAAAACATGTTAGCCACACCCTTCATGAGGCCATTATGTAAGTTTAGCTTTCATAACTAGACTACCACCTTCTTTCAAAGCTCCTACACTTGTCAAAGAAGTCACCAACTTTTTCTTCATGTCCTTGAACCAACTTTATTATCTTGATCATCAAGTTAGAATATTTTTGGTATGAGTTGTACTCAATCATCTTTTCACTAATCTCATCCGAAAAATTCTTGATATGATACTTTTGTGGCTCATACCATCTTAAAGTGGCACCATCCAAAAATTTCAGAAGGAACTTTTTCCATATGTCCCTCCATGTTAAGCCATTATAAATGTATGCTCTCTTATGTTCTTGAATGAAGGTCTTGGCATCTTCAAAAGATTGGGCTGAAAAGACGAGATTTTTTCCATATTTACTATAGCCTTGGGATCCCAACTACAACTCTTCTTGGTGATAACTAGAAGCTAAATCTGCCTGTAGAGTACTATGAGTACCAAATTTACCATATTCTACCTCTCAATTCTTTACTCTTAGACTCTAGTATAGCCACACCAATAATAACAAGGAAAACCAAATTATGGACTAATGGATTAATCATAAATTATCCACAAGATCATCAAAACATATATTTTTTGACCATACTTCACCAAAAAAGTACACTCATAAGTACAATAAACAAGTTCTATAAGAAAGAGATTAACTAGTGGTAACACTTAGTAATGACCCCAGTAAATAAACTTTACCACATAATAAATTCTAGGGTTACCATGGTAAAATGAGTTACTAGGCAACACCACCATCAAAGAGGAGTGGTCCCAACAACAAAAACCAAAAAATATCAAAATATGGCATACTCATAGTGTTTCTCCAAGCATTCCTCTTACGATGGTCATTATGATGGATGCACAGTCTTTGTCTGATGGTGGTATTATAACATAGAACTCTCATTCACAAGAAGACATTAGAACATAGAAGATATGAAATGATGGTAGCATAATAGATAATACAATGAAAATAAAAGGAATCTTTATTATAAATACAAATTACAAAATTACATGGATATATACCAGATTCCCTTATGAGATAATGTGACCTTTTATTGAGCCTCCATATCCTATGGACTTGTCTAATGACTATGCTTCGTAGTCTCACTCTAATAATCTTGGTCATACCTTGGACAAAGAGACACTCTTTTCTAGCTAGCTTGGCTTGCTAGCTCTCACTCACACACTAGACTCTTTATTACTTCCTTGAGCTTACACTTGCTCAACTTGCCTTCTATAAGGGGTCTCTCCACTATTTATAGGCTTATGGGAGCTAGATATTTCATGCATGGAGAATTTTAGATGGACACATAACAACATTTTCTAGAAATCTCCTTTTTGACTTCTTCAATATATTCTAGATGTCTTTCTTAGTTTTTTTTTAGAACATTTTTTATTACATGAGAGTCAAAATATCATATGTTTCTAGAGATTTTCCTTTTGGAGTTTTCCTATGATATTTATAATTACATGAGATAGTCAAAGATCACATGCTTCTAGATATTTTCCTTTTGGACTTTTCTATAATTACATAAGACTTCCAAAAGTACCTTTGACTATCTTGGATTTCTAGAGATTTTATTACAATAGATCTCCTACTTGACAAAGATAATTTTCCATGACAATAACACTTTTACTGTTACTATTATTTTTTACTATGACCTATCCCTATCACAATAATTTTTTATACTCGTGTACAAACATTCTATTATTTAATGGTCATTGCAACTTTCATGGTAAAGCTACTACATTGCAAGCATCCCAAACAAGCTATCAAGCCGTAATATTCTCTAAAAAGATATCCCACTACATATTTTGCATGCTTCTTATAATACTACAAATGCAAATAACAATATTTTTTATGTTGATAATAGTATAAAAATTTCATGGCATGTAGCTATAATAGCTTTGTTGAATTCCAGTTCAATATCACAAAAGTAACGAAGAATACACTACCAAGGTGAGCATATTAGAAGCACTACCCCTTCTTAGTCAAAGGAACTTACTTCAATAAGCTCTCAAGGAAAAATAAAGGACCAATGCCAAAAATGGGCAACCCAAACATGTCAAACTCAATCCAGATGAACCAAAAAACTTTATAGCATAGGATCTGTTATACATTTAGGTCAATGTAGAAGATATATTGAGCTCTCAAAAGCATGCAAATTTGAAACCACCACCATTCTATATAACTTTGAATATTGAAACACTTGCTAATGGGTTGCATAATCAATTCAAGAGTAGTTGTAACAGTGATACCAAAAGTTGTTCGTGAAAAATTAAATTACCCTACACGAAGACCACTAAGCATCTAATTAGATGGATGGCACTAGGTTGAATGTCGTAGGGGTTCTAAAATATTTGATCATCACCATAGCAAAGCACCTAGAGCTAATGTTAGTACAAGAAGTAAAGAAATCAACCTTTTGTCGTATTTTGATATGTTATTATCTAGAGAATGGACATGTAAGCCATCCGGAGATATATACTTGAAAATGGACTATACCCACATGAAGGTATAATGAGATGGAAAAATAATATAGATTGGGAATGAGCCTCCATGCAATTATTGGCTATATAAGTAAGATGAAGATGGGGTAGTAAATTGGAATGAGCTACCATAATTCGTAGACGTTTAAGTCCTAAAAGATAGACATGATTATTGGTGTGCTCTAAGATGTTGAAGATCTAGAAGTAAAACTTGAAGAAAGCAAGCTAGGAAACTACTTGGTACTAGAAGAACCATCTAACATCCCGACTCTAACCAGCCAACAAGCATTGAGGTTAGATAAAACATGGGTAATGCATTTTGATGGCACAAGAACTAGAAACGGGGTAGGCTTGGGCATCTAATTTATCAACCCAAAATGGATGCAAACTAATTTTGCATGTGGGTTCTTGTTTAGTTGCATGAATAATGTGGTTGAATGCGAAGCATTGTGCACTAGCTTGAGGAAAGTTGAAAAGATGGGAATAAAAAACCTAAAAGTATTTGGAGACTATGAACTAGTCATAAATAAGGTATAACTCCCAAAGTGCCACCAAAAAGAAGCATCTAAATTCATATAAACATTAGGCGTAGGATTCGCTAGGAGGTTTCAACACTTATGAGATCAATGAGGTTGTTAGGGAGTTAATCACCAAAGCAGATGAAGTAGCATCAATGGTAGCAAGATTCAACCCCATCATCGAAATTTGGGATAAACGAAAAGAGGTGGAGATAGTTTTTAGGCCAACTATCTTTGATAATTCTAATTATTGGAAAAAAAATCAATAAGAATGAACAAACCATTGAATTAATCATCAAAGAAGCTCAACTTGTTGAAGATAAAAATGAGTATGGGGATTACATAAAGGATGGGATAATTTAGTTAAAATTAAATTAGTTACCAAAAGGTTTGATCATACTAGAGTGTCTAGTCAATATAGATGACAATGCTAAGAAATTCAGTATCAAGGTGAAGGGCCCCTTTCTACCACCCTATTGAGATTACCATGGTAAATCTTGTTGCTAGGGATAGAGTACACCAAGGAAGAAATATATTTGTTCAAAGACATCTATGGTGAATATGAATATCAGTGTCTAGTCCTCCAAGGACTTGAAAGTGTATGAAAAAAATATCATAGAACATACAATCGAATTAGATACTGGTGTAAAGCCTTTTAGGAAAAAATAAAGGCCTATCAATACCAAAATTGAGATGGTTATGAAGAAGGATATTTTGAAACTCTTGTTATCCCAAATCATATTTCCAATTAAGCACTCCACCTTGGTAGACAACCTGGTGCTGGGCCAAAAGAAGAATGGTGACATCAGGTTGTGTGTTAATTTCATTAACTTAATAAGGCATATTATAAGACCACTATCCCCTGCCTACCATAAATAATTTTTTGTGCAAGGTAGCATAGTCATAGATGTTTTAAATCTTAGATGGTATCTCAAGATATAATTATATTTGGCTCAATGATGATGATCAACATAAATTGCTTTTACCACCAAAGAGGGAACCTTTGCCTAACAAAGAATTTGGGTTGTTAAATGCAAGGGCTACTTTCCAACAAGCTATGGACATTTCCTTCATAGGATTAGTCAATGAAAATATTCTTCTATACCTTAATGATTTTACTATTTTTCAAAGGAAATGAATAAGTATACTGAACACCTAGAATTCTTTCAAAAGTTTCAGGAATTTGGTATCTCACTTAACCCATGGTCTAAGAAGAAGATTTGTTAGGTCACGTGGTGTCAAAGAATGGCCTAGCCATATGTCCTAATAGGATAAAATAAATCCAAGACCATCCCCTACCTACATCCATCAAAGGGATTTAATGATGTCTAGATCAAATCTAGTTTGTGCTAATTTATAACCAATTTTATGTGATTGGTCATGCCAATCACCAAGATGTTGAAAACCAAAGCAACCCTAATATGAACTGATGGAGAAAAAAGGTATTTCCTTGACATAAAATATACCATCACCAAAACTCTAGTCCTTTTCAACCCTAATTTCTCCAAAGTATTTAGGCTCTGTTTGTTTGAGAGAGACAAGCATAGCTACAGTACTTACCCAAAAGAATGATAAGGACAAAGAGTATCACATCTCCTCCATAAGTTAATTCCTTAATAACTATAAAGAGAGATAAAAGTTCATTAAAAAATAGGTGTTCATCTTTATGAAGGCCCTGAGAAAATTTAGGTATTGGTTGTACCAAAGTAAGACCACTATCTTTGTAGTCCACTCAAATTTCTAATCTACATTGCTTCATGGTGAATTATGAAAGAAGAGATAAGGGTGGGTAAAAAAAATTCAAGAGTTTGATATAGAAATTAATCTCATCATTCTCATCATGGGTAGAACTCTATATGAAAACCTTACAATGTTTTCTCTGAAGGATCAAGTTTCTCTATTGTAAGAAATAGAGCTTGATGATCAAACATGATGGATGGGAGATATTAGCATATATATGGTGACGGACAAGTCCCAAAAATATTAACACCTAAACAAAGGGCCCTATTTAGATAAAAGTCTATGCATTATGCCTGTCTAGATAATGTATTATTTAGGAAAGAATATGATGGTGTCTTGTTGAGGTGTGATAAAAAAGAAAGGACAATGGCCCTAACCAATGAATATCATAATGAAGGAGGAAATTATTCTACAATAACTATGGAATATAAGATCCTAAGAGTAAGATACTACCATCCCAACATCTTCTTTTATTGCTTCTAATAGGCCAATATTTGTAGATCATGTTGTATGTTTATGGCAAGAAGGAAAAAAATGTCTATGCCCTTGAAATCAGTCATTGTCACAAAACCTTTCCAACAGTGGGGCGTAGATTTTATTGGCAATATTAATCTTTTATCTAGTACGGGACATGGATGGATTTTCATTACAACTAATTATTTCACCAAATGGGTGGAGGTTGTACTAGTCTAATCATCTAACTAGGAAGCAATTATTTAACTATCATCAGGTTTTGAACACCATCCACAAGAATCACTAATAATTCCACCTTGTTCATGTTGAAAGTGTAATCTAATTCATGAACAAGGTTGACATTGTATGATTTGATATTGCTAGGCCTAAGGAAATTCAATATACAATTTATTAATTTAATGTAATATTTTATTATGTAATCTGTATGGGTCACGGTTAACCTTATCATGGTTAAACCCACTTTATAACTTGTAATTAATCTCAAGCCCTTGTTATGTTGGCTAAAGTTAAACTTTATTATGTAATTGGAGTTTTGGTATTAGTATAAATACCCTTATGGTTATATCCACCTAATAACTTGTAATTAATCTTAACCCTCTTGTTACATCGGCTAAGGTTAAACTTTATTATGTGATTGGAGTTTCGGTATTAGTATAAATGCCCCTGTCCACTCCTCATTTGATTATCAAAGTGTGTGCATTTTTAATTACAGATAATGAAGTGATTATTTGTGGTGCTTACGCTTATGGGCACACCCAATATTTGTCTCTTTTTCTTTCTTTTATCTCTTTATGTTTTTTGGATAAGATTTGAATGGATGGATTGCTTCTATTAATTTCTAGAAGATATTGTAAATTCCAACATGGTATTAAAGTGGGTATTAATCTCTAAATCTTTACTTTTACTAAGAGTAAGAGTTTCTCGCACTAGGTAACTCAGCAGTAAACTTTTCCTATAAATAGAAGTCATGGGCTTCATTGTAAACATCTTTTGGCCCTAAGGAATTCAGAGCTATATTTTGTGGAGTCCACATTGTGCTCTTGTAATTCATGAGAATGGTGAAATATTGATAGGTCTATTCCTTTCCATCAGTGGCACTATCCTCCTAGACTATGGAATACAAATTGATTATGACACAACCCATTTACCATCTTGTCATTCCTCTCACAATTTCAACTCATTTCAATGGGATTGCATGATTACTCACACACTCTCCTTATTACAATTTTGGTCATATTTACTTTTAGTACCTCACACCTAAACTTCACAATTTAATTCCATGCATTTTATTTTTTGATGAACACATACCCACCCCCTCACATACTCACCCGCACCACGGTTTGAACCTTGGACCTCCCGAAGAACCAACCGTTGTGTTGTCCCCCTGGGACATTTTTCGTATTTTATTTCCTCGCATTTAATTTCATGCAATTAGATTAGATTAGTTTAGAATTTAGTAAGGATAGTGGGGAGTCAGCCTAAATCTGGAGGTTGGAAGAGGCCCTAAACCCTTCCATCCAACTTTGTTGAAACTAGAATTGAGGGTGCATAAAAAGTCTTCCCCAATTCAACACTATGACAATTCACAATGACTTATAATACTATTATAAAAACTAATAAAGACATCTAAAGAGTTTTAGAACAAAAGAAATAAAATATAAGAAATAAGATAACAATAATAATAAAAGTCAAGTGGATGAGTTGCCAAGGATGCTTCAAGAGTTTCATTTGCCTACTTTCATGTGAAAAGATGAGTTGATATGAAATATATAAAAATATGGTGGATACTTCATCAAATTAGGATATAAGGATTTAAAGCAATTAGAATTTTCTACTCCCAAATATTTCCCTTAAAAGAATGTTTGGTCACTCGAGGCCCCCTAAGGCATCCTTTGGTTCACAATCCAAACCAAGGTGATAGTTTACAAAGAAGAGGATATCATGGACCTTTCAAGTGTGCCTCTGTGAGAAGGATCTAGAAACATCAAATCATTTATGTCTTCATTGTCCCTTTGCTTATACCTTTTGGGGTCACCTTTTGAAAAATATGATAATATATGGGGTACCTCCATTAACATTGAAAAAGTTCATAAAGCTTTGGATTAGTTGTTTCAAAGCTAAATCATTGTGCATTTGGTGGAGGATTGGTCGTCTCCTTATTTATTAGAATTTATGCCTTGAAATGAATAATGGATTTTTTAAAAACAAATCTCAAAATCATGCCTAAGTTTAAAACTTTATTATTTCCTCTTGTAGAATGTTTACAAGCATAGTGCTCATAGGAAGACTCAAGTTCAAAAAAAGAGATGCTAGCCTCTCAAGTATGGGATTTATACATACGTGAAAGGGTCACTTGTGACAATGGAGTTAACACGAAGGTTCTACTTCAAGCTGTGGTAAAATAGACCATCCAAAAGTTGGATTTATTAAAATTACTATCAATTATGCTTCCAAAGGAAATTCAGGAAAAGTTGGTGGAGGTGTTTTCTCAAAATAATGAAAGGCAAAAAATTTCACACTTGGAATCATATGGAGCTTCAACTAACAACTATGCAGATGCTAAGGCACTACTTGCATTGATAAAAAAATGCCATAAAAAATATATTTCAATTAAGGAGGATTCACAAATCATTATTAATGCAATCAAGAAAAATAGATGTGGGGATTGGATAAAAAATGACATGGTGGCCAACAACTATTGTTAGAGGCGGTATCTTGAAAATGTAATCATATCTGTAAAGAAGGAAACAAGGTGGCAACTAATTTAGCTAATCATGGTGTTGATTTTTGTTTTGGCAAATTTCAATTTTAGAGGTCAACTAGCAAAATGAGATTTTATATCTTAATGACAATGATATGAACGAGCTAGTTGTGGAAACAATCATTTGAGCAAGATGAGAAATATCTTTAATAGAAAGGCAAATGACAAATATGTTGATAAAAACACAAGCTCGCTAAGGTTTAATTGACCTAACGACAATATGATGTCTCGTTATTTTGATGCCGCAGGCCCCTAATACAAGCCACACAGCTAAATAAAAATAATATAAGTGAGAAGAATAATGTACTAACATACTTAATGTCATGACTAACATATTAACAATATAATGTCTCGTTATTTTGATGTCGCAGGCCCCTAATACAAGCCACACAGCTAAATAAAAATAATACAAGTGAGAAGAAAAATTTACTAATATACTTAATGTCATAACTAACATGTTAACAATATGACTTCATGAAGGACATTGTATATAATATCTTCATACATAGGGATTAAACATTCTTTCTAACAAGTATTTCACCATTCACTATATTGCAGAGAGCAACAATTAAAGAGAATCGATTTTCACTTCGAAGATGTTTATCTATAAGTTGGATGAGTTTGTCTCTCATAAATATAATTATCATTCACTTGTTGAGGCTACACACACCTCCAACCTTTTGCATCACTCTAGAATAGCAAAGACAACTAGCGATTTGCAAAAATGCAAATTAGTCTAACATGCAGATGCCTTGAAATTCAGTCAGAAATGCACTTTGTAACACCTCCAACCTTTTGCATCACTCTAGAATAGCAAAGACAATTAGCAATTTGCAAAATTGCTAATTAATCTAACATGCAGAGCAATGCCTTAAAATTCAGTCAGAAATCCACTTTGTAAGTTACTTGCAAGCCAATAAATATGAAATTGGGATTGCACATTACCATCATGAGTGCCATCTCTATTCATTTCGAAGTGAGATGATTTAAATTTAAGTAAATTCGTAACTACATAGATTTTCATTCCATGCAAAACACTTATCTTTAGGTCAAGGGGTGACTCTCACCTTCATCAACATTTAGATTCACTTTGAATAGGCAAACATGCCCAATAGACATGATATGCATTCACTTTGGATAGGCAAACATTGTTGCCCAATAGACAGACAAAAGATTCTTCAACTCTTTTTGGAAAATACTTGTTCACTTTGGATTGGCAAACATTGTTTCCCAATAGGCCGACAAAAGATTCTTCAATTCTTTTTGGAAAATACTTGTTCACTTTGGATTGGCAAACATTGTTTCCCAATGGGCCGACAAAAGATTCTTCCAACTCTTTTTGGACAATACTTCATGAGGGACGATGAACAATAGATTGAAAAGATGCGATGCATTATAACCCCAAAGAAATGGCCAAATCACGAAAGGTATATTGGTTCAATTGTGAAGGCTACAATAAGATGAATCCAAAAAATATGGGATTAAAGCTTCACATGCCTATAACAAAAATATACACCTTTCTACCATGTCACCACTTGAGACATGCTAATATTTGTCTTTCTCAGTCTACGGCAAATAAAATTTCAAGCAGACATGAAGTAGTCAATTAATAAGCAAGGGAGGCAAGCAACTTAATTACAAAGATAAGGTTGATTCATTGTTAGGTTAAGGAAAGGTTCAAGAGATCCCAAGCCAAGTACAAAGCTCAACATGAACAACAGAAGGAGACTTGAAAATTTCAGGCTGAAGATATGGTGTGATTTCACCTGAGCAAGAAAAGGGTCCAATGCAAAGGCAAGAATCTCAAGCCCATAAGGCAATGCTGGTCTGACTGCAACTGGGAAGCAAAATCAACAATCTAAGTTAATTTTATTGCTCTCTTTATTTTTTATTAACTTTTCACTCACCTCCACTCTCAGGACAACCAAATAAAAACTCCCTTCAACTTATAAACCTTTCATTTAAAACTGTGGTGTTTTAAATCACATCAACAATTACCTGTAGATGTGAGGCTCAAAAGCTGTATCTTCAGATTCTTCATACTTGACTTGCTTTCAGTCGGCAATATGCTTTATGTAAATAGAGAGAGTATGTTCCGACAAATATATATAACCAATATCCTCTTCTCTTCTTGGATATACTTTAGTGCAAGTACTTTCTTGTTGAAGTTGTAAAGGAAAATGTAATTCGAACCAGTAAAAAGAAAATCAACTAAATTTTTGAGTTTGCAAATTCTAAAAAATAATGACAAATGTATCTCAAATCTTCAAAATAAGCTCAATATACCTCCAAACTTACAACAAAAAAACCTGGGGATTATAAATGACACAGTAAAGCAGAAACAATCTGAATTTACTTAAAGCTATGCATGGTACATAGAACTAGTGAATAAGTAAAAATGATTCAAAAGTCCATACTGTCAAATAAGAAAGCCTTCATAATCCTTTGTGAGAGGTCACACAGATATTTGGCCTGGTTACCCTTTTGATGTCTTTCTACTATATTTTGTGTGTTAATAGATGTGTAAACAAAAGTGAGCCTTTTCTGTAGAGAATCCTAAATCACAACTAACTAAAGTGAGCTTGTATGCTGCTGTCCAGTGGTAAACCCTACAGCTAGTCTGTCACTGCTAGAGCAAGTTCATGTCTCAAGGCTGCTTCCAGGCTGTGACTCCCGAAAACAGCACCACTTCCCAGATGATGCAGGTTGTCAAGAATCAGGACATTCATGAACATGAATATAAATTCAATTTGAGTTCCACTCTTCCCTTACCCTTCATAGATCATGATGAATAGTACACATGGATTATGCAACATTTGGATAGATTTCATATCTCCAATTAACATCCATATTATATGCACCTCCATCAAGCATTACTGCCACTTCTAACTTTACCAGCATTGCACGACTCTTCAGTTTGAAAATGAAATTCATTTCATGTTAGAAGCACATATTTGCTAGTATTAATCTTTAAACTTTCTGTGCTACAAAAATGTTTCTTGAATCAAACAAAATTTTTATGTCATATCAAATAAAGAGCTGAAATTTTAGCTTTAAGTAAATATAGACTTGATAAATAAGCTGCAAGTACCAAAATATTTTTAAAAAGTCATTTTCCTTGACAAATATATATGCACCCACCAGGTAACACCCTAAAACTCAGGAATATCAAAAAATATAAGCACTCTTGTATAAGAAAGTTGTAGTGGAATCCTAATGAGCAATCCTTTGATGTATTTAGCCACTACTACAAGCTCGTCTGATTGAATATCCATGTGAGGATAGGATGAATATTATAAAATAGACAATTTATTTATGCCAGCTCCTAGAGCTAGAAAGGAAAGAAAATCTGTGCCAAAGAAAAATAATAATTCACAGATTGCATGCACCTTAGCAATCCACCCCCGCAGATGAATTACCCTGACCTTCGGTAGAAATTATAGGCAACAGCAACTGATGCAACTGCTCCAATAACAGCCAAAGCCGCATATGTGTCTTCACGCTCCCATGTATCAAACCACTTTGAAACTCCACCCCAGCCTTTGCAGGCAAAAGACCCATGACGTCTTTCCTTGCTGTCTTCAGTGCTCGCTCTTGATGGCTTCGTGTCCAACTCATCAGACTGGACATTTTCCTCAGGTGTGAAACTTTGACAGCAATTAGCACTGCCACCCTGGCAGCAGCCTGCCACTTCATTCTGGATACCACTCATTGGATCAATGATCTCACTGCTCAATCCAGTTACTTTTTCACCATTTTCCAGGCCAACTTCGTTATCACCTCTCTCTAGAAAAGATTCTCCATTAGGCGTAAGTCTTTCTTGCTGTGCTTTCTCTTGTTCATCTCCTGTCAAGCCCATCTGGCCCCTACATCAGGGAAAAAAATGAAATGGAAACAATATATTAATTCGTATGTGTCACACAAATTAGCATCATTCAATACGAGGCTCTTCAATAACAGTAGCAAATATATTAATGTGGGCTAAGATAGAAACTTTGTCAATGAAACTCCCTTAGGACCAAGAGCTACCAATTTCAATAAACAACTAAAATCAAACACAAAAGCTGCACACATTAATAAGATAAGGCAACTTGAACCACATACATTCCATCAAGATGATTATACATACAAGTGACAACAGTTACAGGCCTATTCGAATCCCAAAATAATTCCTAGAACCCCTCAGCTGCACCCGCAAAAATAGTAATTATTATTGTATAATCTATTATGAAAATAATATTAACATAAAAGGGCCCAACTTGCCCTAGTCGTGAGTGACCTCCAGCTCCTATTTAATTATACAGCAGCATTTTTCTGTGAATTCTTACATGTACTTGTTGCTAAATGCTATCTTACCCTTCAACAATATTTCTAAACTCTTTTGTATAATCAGCTTTTATACTTGCATTCCCTCCCCTCAAAATACAATAACTAAAAAAGCAATGATATATGTCTAATTCTGATTACTAAACAAAACAGAAAGGCCTTGTATGTTAAGCATTCCTGAAATTCGAATAAGAATCATAACAATTTCAAAGATAACTCTGACACTCTGCCCTTTAAAGGGATTGGCAACAACCCTTAAGAGATTTTAAGGATTGCTTCACTGCAAATATGCTCTAACACTACACACACACACACACATGGATTCAAATTTCAAGGGCCATGTAGGTTGAGGCTTAGCATTTCTAAAATTCAAATAAGAATCAAAACAAATTCAAAGATAGCTTTAAGGCTCTGCCCTTAAAAAGAATTAGCAATGAATTTTAAGAAATTTTAAGGATTGCTTCAGTGAATATAAGCTCAAACACTGTTGGCTATACTTATATGTTTGTGATTTAGATTTCAAATTGTCACTTTGTTGGTGGTCATCTTGTCAAAGATTTACCATCTCCTTCATTACTATCTTCTTGATGACCACCTAGTCATTTTTCTCAATAACAATCTTCTGTATTCGTGTTAATGTCAACAGACAAATCCAGATCTGGTAAGGTGGTAAACTTGTAAAGCTATGAATCTGTGCTCATTATAAACACTGGTCACAAGTCTTTCATTGTATGATGTAATCTTAAAGCCATGTTTACATTCTGTTGCAGCATATGAATAAAATTTATACATGGAAATATAGATCTTGCTTAATGTTTTTTATATGTTATGCAACATATTGGATTGATTTAGCTTGATACAGAAGCTTAAGAGAAGTAGGTTAAGCATATAATATCTGTTATTTTAATTTTTTATTATGGAAGCTTGTCCTTGTTGAAAGAAACATATGTACCTGAAATGAGAAAGATCAAGAGGGTGTCTGGACTCTGGACCATAAAATGGAAAATTGGAAGAAAAACAAAATGTACAAGGACTTCAAGAAACGGTGGGAGCGAAGGATCAAGAGCTATTCAAAAATCTGATAAAAGATCCCCATAAAAAAGCACAAATTAAATTCTTTGTTGAGACTTCTGAATAATTTTATAAATTTGTACCTGGAGTGCTATATAAACAGATTGCTTAGTTCCCACATATCCACATTCGCAAAACATACTTGATAATACACATCAAACCGAGTCAATTACATAGTACATTAGTAAACATTTAACTATAAACTTTAGACATATGGTTTAAGAATTTGTTGAATTATTTCCTTTTAGATTTATCAATAGCACACTGTTCGATAACAGACAAACGCAAGTGCTATTCTTTCGCAAACATGCCCAATGAGTTTTGATGTAGCAGCCATCCAAATTAAATGTTCCATTTCATGTTTGAGTTTGACAAGGATGTGAAAGAAAAAAAGGAAAAAAGAAAAAAAAGCATCCATCAGAAATTTAGCTGTAAAATTCACCATTAAGTTCAAAAAGTAGAAATAAATATTTTATTAAAGAACTTCACATTTCATAGAAGAATGAAATTGACTGGCAAATGCCTCTATGAAGGAGTTGCCCTACAATGACTTTGACCTTTGGATATTGTTTTAACCTTGGTTATTTTCCTTAAACGTTTAGTTTTTTTAGATGTAGAAGGTAATTTGAGAATGAATTACACAAACAGAAGATTTTAGGCTGGCTTCTTTTATGTAAAATCTCATTTGCCATTGACTATTGCTTGTCCAATTATGTTCACCGAATTTGTTTGTGTAAGGTAAGAAAATGCCAAAATTCAAACTATTTTATAAAATTTGTCGAATTTAGTAAAAATAGTAGCCATCTTCATAAAAAAGAAAAAATAAATGAGAGGCTCAAAAATACTTGGTCTTGTGTCATCAAATGGCATTAGCTCAACTGGTTAGATTCCTCGACCTTCAACAAGGAGACCCAAGTTCAAACCTTGCCCAGTGATACACGGATAATACCCAGGTTGTTGTAATACCACTACGTGGTGATGATGTAATATGGGTGGGGCCTGTTTCAATCCCATATAACCAATTGAATAAAAAAATACTTGCTCTTGTGTCACCCAATGGATTTTGGGGCAAGCAATGGGGAACAAGGGGTTTCACACTGCAAGTCTAGGTTCCAACTTCCAATCCCTTAGGTGAACCTTAACATTTAATGCCCATGGAACTTGAGGCAAGCAATGGGGAACAAGGAGTTCCATACCATAGGCCAAGGTTTTAATCCCATGGGTGAGCCTTAACAATTTTATAATGCTCCACAGGGGCGTGTTTCCCCTCCCGGAGGAGCCCCATAGATGAACATAAATGGATTTTGGGGCAAGCAACGGGGAACAAGGGGTTTCACATTGCAAGTCTAGGTTCCAACTTCCAATCCCTTAGGTGAACCTTAACATTTAATGCCCATGGAATTTGAGGCAAGCAATGGGGAACAAGGAGTTCTATACCATAGGCCAAGGTTCTAATCCCATGGGTGAGCCTTAACAATTTTACAATGCTCCACAGAGGCGTGTTTCCCCTCCCTAAGGGGCCCCATAGATGAACATAAATTGACTGCAATAAACTTTACATTGATGTGATAACTATGTATATACAATCAGGAATCGAGAAAGAAGAGTTCTTCAGTTGTAACCAACTTATAACTACCCAAAACCATTTACAAGTTTTTGTAACATTCCTCCATTATTACAGCAATGCTCAATCGAAGTACAAACAAAAAAACCTCAAAAATATTCAAACTTGGCACATGCAAGAGACTTTGTAAAATTAATTGCATGTTGATTTACAGTAAGACAAAATTGAAGTTGTATGTTATGCTCCTAAACATGTTTGCAAATGACGTGGCACTGAACTTCAATGTGCTTCGTGCGCTCATGAAAAACAAGATTGTGACAAGTTTCAAAACTCCTTGATTCTCATAGTTAGGGATCGTTGGTTGCTTCTATGAAATGCCCATCCTTGACAAGATACGACACAACCATCACCTCGCAAAAAGCTCCTCCTATAGCGCAATATTCAGCCTTGGTAGAAGATCGAGCAACAACATGTTGCTTCTTATTTCCCCAATAAATCAGACCGGATCCTGGAAAGAATACATATTCATATGTGGATCTCTGGTCATAAATGGATCCTGCATATCCCACATCCATGAATCCTATCAAGATGAGCTGATCATTCTTCTTGTACTCCTGACCATACTTTGTTGTACCATAGATATATACTAGATTACCCGCTTTGTTGCTTTCCTCACCCTCAATTCTTGCATGAACCATTAAAGATAGTTAATAGCATAGTTCATATTTGGTTTGGTATTAGGTCAAGCAAATGAGACTCCCAATCAACTAACAACAAAGAATTACATTTATGTGTGGGGATGGATCATTTTGGGATGGTCGCAACCCTATCTCCATCAAGGTAGGCATGGGTTTGCAATCTCTCATCTAAAACTTCTCAAGCAATGTCTTATCATGCTTCATCTGTATCATGAAAACATCATTCTTCATCTACCACACCTCCAAGCCAAGACAATAATGCATGAGCCCAAGATCAGTAATGTTGAACGACTTTTTCACATCTCTCTTGATCCTTTCAATCAACTTCTTTGAACTTAAAGTGATGAACAAGTAGTCAACATACACAATTATGATAGTGAACTTTCCTTGTCAGTAGAGAAATTCGGACTTGGCACGAACTCAGCACAACTAATTTTTGACTCAAACTCAGACTCGGAAAAAACTCAACCAAAAAAAAAAATCGAAGAAACAATTTTCATTTGAAAAAAGTTCCTTTTCATGAATATCACAATTAATTAACATTATACAAATCCAAAAATTAATATTGTAAATGATACAACCTTAAACTGTTGGGTGCTTGTCAGATTTAATGTTGGAGCATCTACAAGTCCTTTTGTTGTCATTTATGTTTATTTGTAATTATTTCCTCTTGATGAATATGTAGTGTTTGCTAATATTTCATATTGAGTCAAAGTCCAAAGAGATTACATAAGGCTCGTGCATAACCCTTCTAATTTCCATGGTTCTCAGATTGTGGTTGTACTAGGGGATGCCTCCCATAGACGAATGGTTATATATGGGTAGTGGGTACTATTAAAAATTCCTTCAAGTCATGTTCTCTCTCATTCTGGTTTTGTGGCAATACATAGTTGCAATGCTCAAACCAACATTGAATATGGTTGATGCTATTCTCTAGCAAAGGATGGATAGTATATTATCCTTCAAAGGGTATAACTACATATCACAATTATTAGTCAACTTGTCTTAGAAAGAAACCTCAAGGACATTTTGTGCTTCTTCAAATGGCCTTTTGCTATTTTATGTGCGTGAAGAACGATATGTTGGTCATGGAGACAAGAAGGACACGAACTAGTAAGAGCTGACATGAAGCTTCAATCATGGTGGCATGAAGAACGATATGTTGGCCATGGAGACAAAAAGGACGAGACATGTTGGTATAAGATGGAATACATAGCGAAGCTCGAGGAGTTAATGATAATCAAATGGGTGGCATTGGCACTACATGCTGCAACGAATTTTAGGCAGTATGCAAACTCTAGATACATGCCTGTTGAGTGGTATTTTCACTCAGTTGTGAAAGTACACTCTCCTTTAAGATTTGGGTTCCAAATCCCCTCTTGCAAAGAAATTAAATAAACAACTTCTCCAAGGTCTCCGTTGTATTAGCATTTGCATATGTATATTAGTAATCTCAAATAAAGATATTCAATTTAAATGCTTGGAACACCTTAGTGATTGCAAGTAACTGTAAACAAGAGGCAATGTTGGTTTATTTCACCATGAAACTTTAATGATTGTTCATTGTTTTTTTGGATTTTGAAATTTTTTAAATGTTTATTTTAATGCCTGAAAATTTAAAATAAGTTAAAATTTCTGAAAAATAAAATGCAGAAAACTGAAAATAAAATGCATTCAGTATGATGCTATCCTATTTCGACAAAACCGAAGATGTGAGGTCTCCATGCATGCAACCTAACTTATTGGACCTGCAAAACAAACACAATCCGGATAAGCTAAGTGTTGGCTCCTAGGGTTTTAAATGAGGTTTTTCAGATTTAAACATTCGCATGAAGCAACCAAGAAAACTTGCATAAACTCCATTTACAAGCCTAAAATCTGAAAAGGGGAAAAATAGACATTTAATCTTGCATGTAGAAAATGACTCCTCCTTTCTTGTCCATAAGATGCAACTTTCTGAAATTTTCTGTATTAAAAATTTGTCATTTTACAATAACAAAAACTTCTAGTTTTCCCAAACCAGTCCATGGAAGAAAAACGACTCAAACAGGTCCAAAATGGCCCTCTTGCCTTCAACTCTGCAACTCTGCTCGCAGCAATTTCCAACCCTTCAAAACATCCTTGCCTAGCGTATTTAAACTCTTCAGGAAGCTTTTCGTTTCATTTTCCAATGGCTGTTCGTTTCACCTTCCTTGCATGCATGTGTTTCGGTTTCCAAAAAAACTTTTCGTTTCTATTTTGTGGCCCTTCGTTTCATTTTCTCCACATGGGCTTGCGTCCGTTTCCTTCGTGTAACGACCATCTTAAATGATTTCAAATCATTAAAGATTCCTTATGTAACGTTTTGTCTTATTCATTGGATTTTGTCCTTATGTCCACGTCACTATGCAGGTCTGTTACCTTGGCGAAAATCGGACATGTCGCGAAATCGCGACACTTCTTGTTTCTCTGCTTGCCTGCCCCTTTTGAATCGCAAAAATACATGTCACGATATTGCGACACTTTTTCTTTCTTCTCTTTTGGCCGCGAAAATGCAACATGTCGCGATATCGCGACACTTTTTCTCTTTTGGCCGTGACGATGCAACATGTCGCGATATCGCTACACTTTTTCCCTTTTGGCCGCGACGATGTAACATTTTGGCCGTGACAATGCAGCATGTCGCGATATCACGACACTTTTTCCCTTTTGGCCGCGACGATGTAACATGTCGCGATATCGCGACACTTTTCCTCCTTTGGCCGCGACGATGCAACATGTCGCGATATCGCGACACTTTTCCTCCTTTGGCCGCGACGATGCAACATGTCGCGATATCGCGACACTTTTTCCTCCTTTGGCCGCGACGATGCAACATGTCGCGATATCGCGACACTTTTTCCTCCTTTGGCCGCGACGATGCAACATGTCGCGATATCGCGACACTTTTCCTCCTTTGGCCGCGACGATGCAACATGTCGCGATATCGCGACACTTTTCCTCCTTTGGCCGCGACGATGCAACATGTCGCGATATCACGACACTTTTCTCTTTTGGCCGCAAAAATGCAACATGTCACGATATCGCGACACTTTTTTCTCTTTTGGCCGCGAAGATGCAACATGTCGCGATATCGCGACACTTTTTCTCTTTTGGCCGCGACGATGCAACATGTCGCGATATCGCGACACTTTTTTCCCTTTTGGCCGCGACGATGCAACATTTTTCCTCCTTTGGTCGCGACGATGCAACATGTCGCGATATCGCGACACTTTTTCTTTTTTGGCCGCGACGATGCAACATGTCGCGATATCGCGACACTTTTTCTCTTTTGGCCGCGACGATGCAACATGTCGCGATATCGCGACACTTTTTCCTCCTTTGGCCGCGACGATGCAACATGTCGCGATATCGCGACACTTTCTTCTTTGGCCGCGACGATGCAACATGTCGCGATATCACAACACTTTTTCCTCCTTGCTCTCTCCCTTTGCTTTGGACCGCAAAAATGCAATATGTCGCGATATCGCGACACTTTTTCCTCCTTGCTCTCTCCCTTTGCTTTGGACCGCAAAAATGCAACATGTCGCGATATCGCGACACTTTTTTCTCTTTGTGGTGTTTTGTTTTTTCTTTGATCTTTAGCATATGGGCCACTTCGGTCTTCTTGGAAAACATGCAAAAAAAGGTGGGTCCCCAATTTTGGGGTACGTTGTGGAGCAGCCACAACAATGCCCAATCGACCCCCCATGAGCAAGAGGCTCCTACATGAGGAAGGATCAAAAGAGTATTTGGAGCTCATTAAAAATCCAGACTTGTTTTTCTTGAAAACAATGTCAAGCCAATTTCAAACAACGCTTGACATAGGGTTAATAGAGATACTATTGTTCATGTATGTTGGTGTGGGATTGACCATGGCCTATGATAAGCCGACATCAGAAACATCTCTCAACCCCGGAGGCCTCATGACGGTTGTGGTGGCACTCTTCATGGCGGACTCCATTGCGGCCAACGTGTCCAAAGGTCATGTCAACCAGGCAGTTACTTTCGGTCTAGCCTTAGGCGGTCCTCATGGAGAACAGACAGACGAAACATACTCATATCAATCGCATCGTCTTAAGAGTCGAGCTATTATTGTCATTTAGGGCCAATACCGTCTTTGTGATGTTAGTCGAGTGTACACTATTGAGGCACCTCAACATGGAGGTGGAGGGGGTAATGACATAACAATCAATTTGAGTCGTGAGGAATACGTGACAAATATGAAGGAGAGGCAAGAATCTTTAATGGTCATAATGTGATCAAATCTATAACATTCACTACAAATGTTAAGACATATGGTCCCTATGGTACTAGAGGTGGAAATGTTTTTGAATCCGGTGATGGTTGAAAGGTTGTTGACTTCTATGGACGATCGGAAGAAAACTGCCATTACATTGCTAATGATGATTGTCATCAAAATGTCGTCTATCCCCATTTCGTCCCCAAGTAAACTCCAATTTGATCCAGGTATTCTCCTGATTGTCCATAGAAGCCAACAACCTTTCGACCATCACCAAATTCAAAAGCATTTCTACCTCCAGTACCATGGGGACCATATGTCTTAACATTTGTAGTGAATGTTATAGATTTGACCACATTATGCCCATTAAAAATTCTTGGATCTCCTTTTATTTTTGTCACGTATTCCTCAGGGCCTAAATCGATTGTTATTTCATTAACCCCTTCACCTCCATGTCGAGGTGCCTCAATAGTGTACACTCAACTAACATCACAAATATGGTATTGGCCCTAAATGGCAATCATAGCTCGACTCTTAAGACAACACAATTGATATCAAAGTATGTTCTATCTATCCATCAGAGTATGTTCCATGAGGACCGCCCAAGGCAACACCAAAAGTAACCACCAAGTTGATGTGACCTTCGAAGCTATTGGTGGACTTCCTTGTTCATTGTTGTGGCTTGCGTAGCATTTGACGCCTCTCACCCTTCTTTGTGGACATTGGTGGCCAACATAGCTCTCCCCGCAACCGACATGGACCCCAAGTCTATAAAAAAATTATTATTTTTCATGTTTATATTCACTCAAGGCCAATCAAAGTATAACAACCATGTTGGAATGAGTAGTGCCTCAAGACCTATTGAAGAAATTTAAAAAATATATATATTTTTCAAAAATGTTGCTTTAGGGCTATTTTAGCGGGTAGACTTCCTAAGGCCGTATCTTCATTTGCAAGTGAAATTCGCCCTTTTTTCAAATTGCATAGCTTGTCAAGCTCTATGCAACAATGTCGATGTTGCAGTCTTGTTTCATAGTCTTAATGACAAATCTGTGAAGGAACCTAACATACACAAAGGTGATTATTTCCAAATTGCGATATCAATTTGGTGAATCCAATGTATGTATTTTTAGTATATCTATATCATGGTGTAGATATCCCCAACCAAAGTCATGCCCGAGGTGACTTATATCAGATTATGGGATCAACTTGGTGTGGGAGTGTTTTTCTTGGTGTGGGGGGGCAATCTACTCTCTATGGGCCCTATTCAGCTCAAGGGGAGATGTTAGTATGTGATTAATATTTACTTGAGGCCACGACCAACCTTTTATTGTTGTTTATTATATATGCCATATGCGCCCATGTTCACCTTGTAAAATGATCCCTTGTATTAACTGATGGACCAATAAGATGTGGACATGTGATGTTGTTGAGATACATAAAATATACTATGAAGATTATAATTACATCCACTCTCAAATCACTTTAACATATCGGATATCAATTATCCGAGTGTATCATTCTTTATGAATTATTAGTGAAATAACAGTGTCCATGGACACCACCCCTATATCTTGTGTTCTCTTTTTCTTTTGTGAATCTGAGTGATGCGTTGATTCCATTTGTTCAAGTATTGTGAATTTCAACATATGGCTATCATAAACCCTTTTATTCTGCATTATAGTTCGACTGAATATTAGAGGTAGGGGTCAGAATAAGAAGAACTAGTATTGCTGGAATTATTTCTTTGAAAATTTAGATCATAGTTTTTTTTTTTTTTTTTTTTAAAGCAAAAAACCCCTTGTGGGGCCGCCTTGGTCTAAGAGACCACGAACAGGGGGTTCTACACCGTCAAAGTCACCCGGGAGTCGCACCCAGCCCTGCCCGCACCAACATTATCAATTGGATTTTGGGTACCCAATTCAGCTTTTTGGTAGGGTGGAGATTCGAACCTGGGACCTCCTTTGGAGGATTGCCCTCTCCTCTCAAACTCACCTACAACACCTGGGTTAGATCATAGTTTATTTCAAGACATAACTAATTTATATGATTTTTTTACCCTAAAATCATTACTCAAAGTACTTCACAACAAACTAATAATAAATCTGATCTTAAGCTCTTTCAGGTCCAGAATATCTAGCTTACCCTAAAGCTTATTGAACATTTCAATGAATTGTTGCACTAGTTGACATTCATGTTGCTTGAGCTCAAGAGATCATACCCACAGACTTTCTCGACATCAAACAAGTTATCTTCACATCATATTTAAATTTTTTACACTAAATGTTCTTGTGAGAATTAACATTTCCGTTTACAAAGAGCTGCTAGTTTAACAATTCTGTCACCAATCTAAGGTAATTTCTTCCATATGCACTTCAATGTTGATATGGGCACACCAGAGATACACAAGAAGATAAAATCACAATGTTGCCATTGAAGAAAGAAAACTATGTTTGCAGTGCTCATTAGCAATGCTTAAATAGAGATACAGTGGAAATGATGCATTGACTAGATAACAAAAAGCTATAATATACTAATAACAAAGCACGCAATAAGCTAATTAGAAAATGTTGATTACATGAATGCACAAGCTATTAAAGCATTAAATACATTCCAATTGAAAATTATAATCTAATCATTTCCTGCCTATTTGAATAAAAAACTCCTGCTGTAAATCGACAAACTGTTCCTCAAAGCAGTTTGGGTGAACCACTTGGCCTTTGTTGGGAAAGTACCCTTGAAGCCAAGTGAATAAGAACTGATATGATTTTGCCAAGTGGTGCAGCTCCAAATATGGAGCAATGCATTCTCAGGTAGTCTGAATGAAAATCTAGAGCCACACTCTTTGCATAAGAGACAACAGCCTCTTCCTCCAGTTTGGGTGGCTCATAAAGCTAAAAGTGCATTGTTCAAGGAAGAAGCAAGAAAATCCATGTTGCTGGAAAGCTTCTGAAAGTACTTATAAGTGGATAAGGCACCAATATGATGAAAAAATAATACAAATACTGAGCTCCCAACGTTGAACTTTGCAAATCTAAAGATTAAATGAAATAGAGCTACTAGAGCATACAGGGGAAAACCCCTTGCAGCCAAAAGAATAGGTATTGATATGATTTCACTATGTGGTGCAGGTCCAAATATGAAGCAATGCATTCTGAGGTAATCTGGATGAAAATCTACAGACACATTCTTTACATAAGAGATAACAACCTCTTCCTCCAATCTGGGTGGCTTATAAAGCTAAGGTGCATTGTTCAAGGAACAAGCAAGAAAATCCATGTTGCTGGAAAGCTTCTGAAACTACTTATAGGTGGAGGAGACACCAATGTGATCAAAAGATAATCCTCGTACTGAGCTCCTAATGTTGAACTTTGAAAATCTAAATATTAAATGGAGTAGATCTACTAGAGCATACAAGGTGAAAATCCTAAAAGAGACTAATTAGACTGATTTGGTCTTAAGAGGCCAAAGACTGGTAGACCCAATAAATGTAAAAGATGAAGACCCTTGATATGAAAAGATCTAGAGAATGCAAGTCTGATATCTAGTAAGGGTAAAAGATGAGGAAATTTGAAATGACTAGATCTAGAGGCCACAAGCATGAGATCTAGTAAGGATAGAACTTAAGGACCCTTCAGATGACTGACTACATCTTGATGCCACAACCACTTTGCTAAAGCGTAATTAAAATAGATCTAACAGAGGGCAAGAGGTATAGAGTCATAGACTATCAAAAAGAAATAGATCTAGATGACACAAAGCAATGGATTTCACTTGAAACAAGTGAAGTAAATGAAGCCCAAGGGTACATCTTTGGATGATCATGATGCAATAATCGACTGTTGTTGTTGATGAGATAAATCTTAGCATTGCCAAGGTGGATGATTATGTGAAAGACCCAAAAACCAAAAAAATCAAAGCATCCAGAGAAGGCAAAATGCATGAGAGAGCTTCCCAAAGCAAAGCAAACTGCTTTAGCAGTCAAATGAACTCCTACATCAAAAGGAATAAGCATTCAAAAGTGGAGCAAAAATTTTTAAACAAATAAGTTGGAAACTTTTCCTGCATTTCCAAGCAGTTTGAAAAGAAACAACATACAGATGAACCTGCAAGAACTTATTTAAAAGCAACAATCCAGTGCAATCAAGATTTACAAATATAACAATAAGACCACTGCCTTTAGTTTCTGATTTAATCATACCTAGGGGAAAAAATGGATGGATAGAGAAGGTGGTGAGAGGGAGTCTACCATTTCTAAAGAGACATAGAATGCAACTCCCTCTCACATGTTTTATGGTACCTAGGAATAGGTATATGGAGATATGATATTATATTTTATAAGGGTTAGCATGGGATACACATAACCCAAGGTTGATTCTATTATAATATTATAATATTAGATTAGTAGTCAGCTCCCCAAAATTTAATTAGAAGATGGGTATATAAAGAAGGGATATTGTCATTGTAATCATCATGGAGATCAATCATATGTAATCGTCTTGGACTTTGCCCTCTCTAAGTGCCGCTCTCATCTTGGGAGATCTTGTGGAATTATTCCTTCCTTAAGGAGTATTATTGGTGTTGCCCTACCTTAAGGGTATTATCTTTGTCTTATTGTGTGGATTATTATTGGAATAATTATTTGTGGATGAATGATTTGATATTTCTGCATATTGGTGAATGATTTCTGCTAAGGAGACTAAAGTTTCGTAACAAGAGGCATCAGAGCAGTTCAAGGGTGGTGGCAATTTTTCAAAGGCAGTTAGCTGTCCAGAACAAGGGTAGTGACAATTTTTCAAATTGCGTTTTTTTCAGAAAAATGAAATTTGATATATCTTTCAATTGCAGGTAAGCAAATCATCTATTGTTGTGTATGAAGGAGATTTTTTCTTTTGGAGGTTTAGCTTCAAATCAGTAGGGAGACATATTTTTATGAAACCCTAGTTCATAAAACCCTAGTTTGCATTATCTTTTTGTTGGGGCATGAACTTATGGAGCTACAAAAGTTTTTTGGAGAAGATGATATTGATGTTAGAGATTGGTGGAAATATTTTAAATCCTTGTATTCTAATAATTCTTGTTGGCACCTTATGCTTACTTCTTATCTTGGAGGAGAAGCTCTCTCTTGGTTTTATAGTTTTCGTAGTGCCCATAATTGTGAATTAACTTGGGAAAAAATAGAGCAAGCATTCTTGAGTCAATGGGACCCATATAAAAAGATAGCTAGTTTGAAGGATACACTCAAAGGCTATGCAGAAGAAATAAACATACTTCAGAAAGAACAAAAGGAATTAAAAAGAGAGCTAGCAAATTTCAAAGAAGTGGTAGAAGGTAAAAAAGATGTCAGTGTGCAGATGGAGGAAACCACACCTTTGGTAGCAGATAAGTTAAAAAGTGGACAAAGGGATTTGTTTGAATCTAAAAAATCTATTTTGCAGGTTCATGGTTACATTCAAAAGGAAAAGGTTATTATTTCCATTAACCCTAGCAGCAGATATAATTTCATTAATATTGCTTTGGCTAAGAGGTTGCAGGTTCAAGCAACAAAAATTAAGGACATACAACTTGAGGGTGAGAATGTTCAAATTTTTGAAGATTTGAAGATCACCATGGATAAATATGTTTTACATTCAGATTTTCATGCTATTAAGATGGATGATGTGGATATTGTTCTAGGTTATCCTTGGTTGGATTCTTTGGGTACTATTAACATTAATGTGCAAAAGAAGTTTATGAAGTTATGGTACAGGAAAAAGAAGATAACATTGCAGGATATTTCTCAGCTTAAGGAGCAAGGATCCAAGGAGAAGCAAGAAGTAGTTATGGTAGGGGAACAAGTTAAGGAACCAATAGAAGAATCAAAAGTCAAATCTATAGTAGTAGCAGCAATAGAGTCCATGGAAGAAGTAGCAGCAAATTCCAAGGAAGCTTTGTTAGAAGCACACAAGGATGCACCAAAAGAAGGGAACAAGAGAGAAGAGCATGAGGAAGAATTTAAAATAGAGAAACAAAATGTTGAAGAATCAAAAGAAATAAAATGTCAAGTTAAGGTTGCAGCATATCGCCACCCACACCACCATGAGTGGCAACAATCTTGGAGGCATGGCTTAGGGCATCAATATTATTATGGATCTACATGGAGTCAGAAAGGCATCAAGTATGGCAATGTTTGGCAGAAAAAGCATAGTGATTCTGGATTTCAAAGTGGTGCAGCAGCATTAAGGAACAATAGGACCAATCATTCAAAATATCAGAGTAGAGCAACAAAAGCATGGAGCCAACAAAGCAGTTATGGATATTCAAGTGGCACAATGGCAGCTTGGCATCATCAAAGACCACCACCAATCAAGATTTCACTTGGATGGATGGATGATCAAGATTGGTACCAATTGTCAACATTGCTTAGAAGATCATATTATTTAGTTTCTTCTCATGTTTTGAGGATGAAACATTTGTAAGGAGGGTGGAATGTTATGGTACCTAGGAATAGGTATATGGGGATATGATATTATATTGTATAAGGGTTGGCATGGGCCACACATAACCCAAGGTTGATTATATTATTATATTATATTATAATAATGAGTGGGATTTAGTAGTCGGCTCCCCAAAGTAGAATTAGAAGATGGGTATATAAAGAAGGGATATTGTCATTGTAATCATCATGGAGATCAATTAGTATTACTTGTAATCATCTTTGCCCATGAAGTGGCTTATGGGACTTTGCCCTCTCTAAGTGGCGCTCTCATCTTGGGAGATCTTGTGGAGTTATTCCTTCCTTAAGGAGTATTATTGGTGTTGCCCTACCTTAAGGGTATTATCTATCTCTGTCTCATTGTGTGGATTATTATTGTGGATAATTATTTGTGGATGAATGATTTGATATTTCTGCATATTGGTGAATGATTTCTGTTAATGAGAATAAAGTTTCGTAACAACATGCCAAGTCAAACCAAGATAGATGGCTCTAATCCAGTTGATATGAGCACATAGGTAGAAGTAGAAAATACACAAGAAGAGAAAGACACAATGCCACCAAAAAACTATATTACACTCTTCATTAACAATGTTTAAATAGATGTACAAGGATAAATATATGCAAACTTGATAAAGACAAAGGTACATACAAGAGCAAAAATCTAGAATATATTACGAAGTTCTTTTATTTCCAAGCAATATGCTAAAAAGATAGATTAAGTTGATTTGCATGAACAAAAAAGTTGTTAATTACAAGCATAAAAAGCATTCTAATTTACAATGTGAATCTCATCAGCTTGTTTGCATCTTGGTCGCTTCAAAGATCTAAAGGTGAGTCTTGAGATATGGCTCAAGATTGCATAACTAGGAGTCAAGCTTCTCACAATTGAAGCTAGCATATAACTTAAGAATCCTCACCTTGGCTTTAAGTTGAAACATGATTTATGGAGGTGCAATTATCAGTGTTCTATTTTGGAAAAGCATTGTCTCAAATGATCTCATCATTTCTTGTAGGATTTTAAACTGGTTCTCTGCCTGCATGGCAAGAATCAACTAATGCATACTGGTTTTAAGTTATTCCTGTAATGATCCCTTCTTTTTACTCTTGGGAGTCATTATCAATCAAATTAGTGATGAATCTGAGGCAAGTATGTAGGAGATCGACCAGATTGAAGCTGGCTTGATCTATCTTGATCTTAAATTAGATCAGAGTCTAAGTGTGTGATCTATTTTGAATTGGATAGAATGGAAACTTGAATGCATGACCTGTCTTGATTTGGATCAAATTGACATGCAATCCATTGTCCTTTTCTGCCACCCCCTCAACCCTCATGATGATAAATGGAATTCACTCCATGTGTGTTGTTTAGGAGAACTGGAAGGAGACCGCAGATGCTATGACAACAAAGGAGTTACCAGAAAAAACCCTGATGCACTGGAAATATTACATCAGTACCTTGTATGAAGCATAATGTTAATTTTGATGTTGAAGAGATTCTCATACCAACCTTGCATTGGCAAACTCCACAAATCTGACTCTTGGAGGGGATTTATCTAGTACTAAGTTAATTGTCAAAACCCTCAAGGAGACTGAATCAAGGACCTTGTCATAAGAGGGCTATGGATGTGATATCTAGTAAGTGTAGAAGACAACCAACCTTGAGATGACTGACTCTAGAGACGTCGATCACTTAGGCTATGACACCAAATGATATTAGCACATGATGAGATTATCCAAACTATACATCTTATAGACTTGTTGAACTGTGCATCTATTAAGAGTACAAAAGATTCTATAAAAAGTCGCTTAAGAGAAGAAAGACGTAGATGAAATCATCTTGGAGAAGGCTAAAAAGTTAAAGTTTAGAGGACTTGCATAAAGACATACAAAATCTCTATATAATATACAATTATTAAATACAACAGTCCAGGTGAATAGAATTCCAGGCAACTATTTCTCATCAGAGCCTATTTCTCATCAGATCAGAATATAAAACACTATATAAGGAAAAGTTAAAAAGCGCTATGTAAGGAAAAATTTTTGAATTAAAGACGGACTGAAAATGCTTTAGATGTTAGACATAAAACATGTAAATGCATTCAATACTTAAAAATATTTTAAAAAGAAAAACAAACGTAAATGCAGCTAAATCAGATGAAGTAACAACGTTTGCATTAATCGAAAAGCCTAAAATCTCCTTTTGATGGATACACCTGTTCCAGATCAACATTATAAATTATAAAATACCAAATGAAGCAAATGGAGCGCACGCACCATCTCGTGCAAAAAAAAAAAACATAACATAGAATAAGACATTCCTCAAGTTTTTAAAAAATAAAAATTACGCACCTCCACAGCCGATCTACTATTTCACCCTTTCCGATGTGTTGATCCAGGAGAATTGGTACATCATCTGGAGTAACATAGCCATACCTGAAAAGAAGACAAGTATTTGTAACTCTAATGAACACTAAACATTTTACACTTCAAAAACAAAAATGAATGGAAATTACAGAAAAGATGGAACAGATTAATGAAACATAAGGGCAAGGAGATGGATCCAAAAAAGATATTCTCACCAGTGACCAGTAATTTTAGCATCAGCATTCGGCCCATATATTATGATATTGCCAGCATATTTATGGCCGCCAATATGAGAGCATGGACTTACAGATACCTGACTTCTAAGGCCTCGAGATTCAATCTCTTCTTTGAATCTTCTGATAAGAGCAGGTCCACAAACACCACACCTTCGATCTCGGCTAGCATGTGCACAGACAAAAATGTGACTTCCTGTTAGTATTTCAGGATTTCCTGAGAGCCATTCTGTATCTTTGACAAGCACCTCTTCCACAAATGTATCAACATCAAAGTGTGTCAATCCCCTGCATAAGTACAAACAATATGTTTAGATCCAAACTTTAGATGATTATATGTTGGACAGCAGATATCCATTCATCTGAAATACTTACAAAATGCTACACATGAACATTTACTAGAGTGAAGCACAGGAACAGTAAGCAATGTGTCTGACCCTAAGAACAAAAAACATGAATAATTTTAACATAGGGAATCTGCCTGAAATGACTAAAAGAAAGTGTTGACTATTGAGAACAATGAACGCAGAACTACAAGTAGCAAAGGCTTAATTCTAAAACAAGGAAACAATTAGCAATACCAAATGACCACCTGAAAGGGCTCTACTTGGAAGGTCCGAGGTGTAGACCAATTGGTTTGGCAAAACCTCGTAAGGGGGACGGACGTCCAAGGTTCAAATCTCGGGCCTCGCCGGATTGAACACTTGTTCATATTCCTGGTGCTTTCAGCGGCGTAAAAGGTTTAAAGTGATGCGGCGTGGTGGTTATAAGGGGCGGACAGCTCAGAAAACCGTGGCGACTACCGATTCCACCATGTTTAAAAAAATAAAAAAAGAAAGGGCTCTACTCTGTTCCAAATCACATCTTCAGCAATTGGTTTGAATGTTAATTACACTTATGTATGCAGAATTGAGTGTGACCTTTCGTAAAATGAGTAATCAAAGAAATGGAAAAATGAATAAGTTAAACTCTCAATTAATCATATTAAAAAAGGAATGCAGGTAGGAGGACATCACAAACTTGTATCTGATCATGTCTGGAAATATTAAAACATCTCCATTTGAAGTTTCTGTTCCATCCCGCCCCTCGCATATTGTCAAGCGTGTCTGTTTCAAGCAATTATATTTAATTAGAAGAACTGTTCATGGCCCGATAATACCCAAACAAGCATATTGTTAAGTATATCTATCTCAAGCAATCATATGCAATTAGAAGAGCATTTCAAATTAGATTATACAACAGAACTAACCCCATTTTGCACAAGCATTTCAAATTAGATTATACAACTATCTCCTGAATAGAAAAAATCAGAGAAGAAATAAATATATTAAAGTACCAAAGAAGCTACTTTATAAAGCTGTAAAACCTGGGGATATAATCAAGCCAAGAACAATTTCCAACAGATAATTAAATCAAGGCGAGCCTGTTCTGAGACGTTGGTTTTGCAAGATTGTCTTCAAAGTCAAGTTCACACAAATTATACCTGGTGAAGCTGAGTAAGAGTAAAAGCTTGTTCTCAGAAAATTTAAAACAAAAGATCAACAAAGGAGGAAAAAAATAATTGTGTATCCAAATGTCAACCAAACAATGGATATTCATGACAGAGCTACCTAATAGATCAAATGGCATTAGCTCCACCAGTTATATCTCTCAACTTTCATGGAGAGGACCGAGGTTTGAATCCTGCCATGTGATACATGTATAATTGCCAAGCTGTTCTAATAACACTATGTGGTCATTATGTATATGGGCGGGACCAGTTTCAATCTCATATAACCCATTATTAAAAAAAGAAAAAAAAAGCAGAGATACCTGATAGACAACAAATTGAACATAAAAAGCATGGGATACATCATTGTAATAGAATGTACACCATTAGGAGAAAGGTATCTGCCTAATTAATGCATGTTAATATACTTAATTTTGATGTGTTCTAAGCATGTCCATGCAACTTCACCTCGAAAACTAGGACAAGCTGACAAGCAACAATACACATGGCACTTTGCAGAAAACTTCAAAAGAACTCGGCAAAAAGCAGACTCTGCTTGTTTTCATAATTAGCAGAATCAGAAGAGTACTGAGAGTCTGTGACTTTATGTTATACAAAATCTATCAAGGCATGCCAAACTGAATTTGACATATACCTATATACTCAAAAGAGTGTTCACCATAATTTAGTCCACTAGAAGTACTTATAAGATAATTTAGTACGCATTATATGGCCATAAGTTGGTTTCAACTTTTACAGAAATTATTACTAAAATGTTCAGTAAAATAAATAAAAATAATATTGAAGCGGCCCCTATAAAAGAAAATATAATCTTGATCAACACCTAGCAGCAGATAACTTTAAAACATTAATTTAATCTAGATAACAGACAAATCCAAAGATCCCAGCCATGAGAAGGCACAGACCACACAAATAACAGCAATGTGTGGGGGATGGCTCTGTTTGACTTAAACCAGTGCTCCATATAGGAAAAATCCAATTTATCCTAAATTTGATATGTACAAGACAAAATTTTCCTTCTCCCAATCAATAAATAAAGACCATTTTCCTAATTCAACTTCATTTCCCACCACACTTGTTGATTGCAGCTTGTATAAGTTACACAATCATTGCAAATAATCAGATGGACAATAACATAAAAAGCTTGCCACTTTACTTCTCAAAAACACTCGAGGAGAATACAGGACAATAAATACCTGCAGTGATAAACACTCTCACACTGATATAGATTGAAAAAGAAACTCTATAAATTGAAGTAATTCTATAGTCAAAGGTATCCTAAAACCGAAGAAACCTATAATGGACTTATCTAAAATTAAATAAAGAACATGCAAATAATGCATGTTTGATATCAAAAAAATAGACACTGCCAAAATTAGTATGTTTGGATAATAATAAAAAAAATATTATCCAAAAAAATCTAATCTTGTTCTTGCGCAAGACCTAAATATGGTCTATGGATTTCGGATATAGGGAGCGATGAAATTAGGGTTTCTTGGGAGGGTGGGGATGACGGTGGGCGGGAAGGCTGTTCTGGGAGAGCACGGGAGCGTCGGCAGGTCGAACCAGGGGCTCGGCAGGGTGGAGGGAGGGCAAACAGAGTCTGGGGACGCCGAGGAGTCCTTGCCAAGTCGCGGCAAGGATCCGCCAGACAAACGGGGAGATGGACCTCGGAAGTCATATGCTTTGGCAGCGGCCTCTGAAACCCTAAGCGGGCTCTTCTCCAAGGAGTTATTTCCGTCCGGGGACGAGTTGGACATCCCGACGGAAATTCTCTCAAGCTTTGTGGATTTCGAAAAATTTACCCTCATCGGTAAGTTTATTGGTGGTCGTCCCGACATGGAGACCATTCGCAAGTGGGCGTCTGGAAAATGGCGGACCTCTGGTCACTTAGAGCTGGCTGCCCTAACCCGAGGTTTTTTCGCGATTAGGCTGAGCAACAAGGAGGACTACTGTAAAATCCTGGCTGGAGGGCCTTGGTTCTTGGGCCGTAGGAGTCTCTTTCTAAGGAAGTGGGGTTTGGACTTTAACCCCGATACCCGTAATATCAACATTGCTCCAATATGGGTTAGGCTCCCGAGTCTTCCCCTTTTTTGCTGGCATGAAAATGTAATCAGAGGTATTGCTCGGTCCATCGGGGAGCTGATCACTTTAGACCCTCCCACCAGAGCTCGAACTAGATTTGTCCAAGCCCGGTTCTGTGTTTTGGCGGACTTGGAGACGGACCTCCCATCCTCCATTACTCTGCGGTCTGGGGGTACTTTTCTACACAAGCAAGCTATTGTTTATGAGAACAGGCCAGCTTTCTGCCCTCGGTGTAGTTCTCAAGGGCATCTTCGGTCCAATTGTCCTCTCCAAAAGCCGAGGAAGAAGGAGCGGGATCCCTGCAACCCTCTGGAGCACGGTGAAGGTCAGATGAAGCACCCTTTTGCGAAAGGCCATGAATCTCCAAGTCCATCCAGGGACCATCTCGAATCCTCCTTACCAGAAGAGGAAATCACCACCCATCCGGACTCCGAGCAGTGTGGTGGGCGCCCCCAACTAGGACCACATGAGGAAAAGGAACAGGCCCCCCCCTTATCACCACACAGACAGATTCACCCAAAATTTATGACCGAAACTCTCCCGAGGCACAAAAGATATTGGAAGACTACTTGTTGGGAAGAAGAGGTTACCAGCCTGGTAATATTAGCCCTCGAATTACGAGGAGTCAAAAGCGAGGGGTGGATTTTGGTAGTGAAAGGAAGCAGGGCCGTCCCCCCAACAAGGAAAAGAGAGACAAAGAAACTGCGGCTGATGTTGCAAATGGAACCCAACGGTTGTTGTTTCAGGATGACTCCGATTCTCTGATGGGTGACGCGCTTATCCCAAAACCTCCCTTCCAGCAGGGAAAGGGAAGTAAGAAGAACCTCAAACCGTACGGATGAAATCCTGGATGTGAGAAGACTAAACGGAGTGGCCATTTGGGCCAGGGCAAAATTTTCCAGCAGGATTTTCAACGGTTTGTTTCAGTCCAGTCATTTTTCTTGGATCCTATCCAACATGTATGCTTCGAATTCTGCCTCCGGGAAAGCAGAAATGTGGAAAGTTATTTCCCAGGTATGGGAGAATTTTTTGTAGTTTTCTTGGTTGTCTTCTTCTGCTTTCCGATGGTCCAGCTTCTCCGGCTAGTTTTTGTTTTCCCAGTTATAATGGCCATGGTTTCCAGGATAATCAGGCAAAAATGCCTTACTTGTAGCCCTCGGGCAATTAGCAGCTTTTTGTTTTTTTTTCTGCATACAGGTTTATTCTTCCAGCCAAGAGGCATGAAGCACTATTTAGCAAGGCTGATTTTGTATATAAGGTTTTGGGATCCTCTATAAAAACCCACTGTTAATCTATTATAATAATTACCAAAAAAAAAAAAATAATATTATCCACATCTTGTGAGCATAAATCAAGAAGACATGAGATTCTATCCTCCCTTCATGACTGCTTCTTCTATACTCAACATAGATCTGATGGTAAGTAGATCTGTTTTTCAAAAACTTGACTTCTGCCATAGGCTTTGTAAAGATGCCAGTCAATTGCTCATCCATTGGACATAACTGCAAGATAAAGTACACTATCTTAAATCAAATGTTGAATATAAAGTTGGTGAACCTCAATGTGTTTTGTCCATTTGATGTAAAACCAGATATCTGCTATTAGTATAGCTCTTTGATTATCACAGTATGAAATTGAAAAATTACAAGTTGATGTTTTGAAAACCCAACTCACTATCAATACTATTTGTTGTATTGCATTGATAGCTTCATGATACTCTGCCTCAGTGGATGAAAGGGTTATAGCAGACTATTTCTTACTTGACCATGCCATTGTAGCAGACTACCATTCACTTAATCATCTCATTGGCCCAGGATTAGGCATAGAAACATAGCCTGAAGTGAACTTTCTATCAGTAAAATCCCCATCCCAGTCTAGCTCTATTAAACCAGCTAAAAAAATGCCCTCTTGCAAATGTATTATATTTCAAACTCATATGTACCCTCAACATACTTGTACTTTGATGCCATCAAAGGTGATTCATGAAGTTCTTGAATGTATCTTATGTAAAGACCAACAGAAAAAGCAATATCTAGTCTACTAGATGTCAAATAGATTTGATTACCCACCAACTATCTATGCAAAGTGGTATCTACATGTAGAGTAGTACACTTGTAGTCAACATGCCAGAGAGGAAGTTGCACGCTTGCTATCCTCCATATGAAACTTTCAAAAAAGATGAGAAGCATATTCAGCCTAAGATATGACTAGACCATCCTTCAACTGACAAAACTAAAATCACTGTAGTGTAAGAAAGTACTGTAACAAGCCTAAATCCACAGTCTTATAAACTGATGCCGAGAGAGCTTCCTGTCAAAAGAATATCATCCGCATAGAATGATAGAATGATCTATAGGTTTGTATCCAATCGGTAAATGAGGAAGCCACCCTACAAAAGGTATTGATGCTCTAAAGACTTGCTTCAATCCATAAAGTGATCTTTGCAACCTGCAAAAAAGGAGAATTGATTTTCAGTTTTCAGAAATTCAGTTGATTGCTGCATATAAATCTCCTCATCAAAGTTTCCGTAAAGACACACATTCTTCAGATCCATTTGATGCATCTCCATTGAGCTTTTGCAGCTAGAGAAAGTGCAGTTCAATTGACATCCATTTTTGCTACTGGAGCAAAGGTCTCGTTGTAATAAGAACATTCTTCCCTAAGGAAAATAAAGCTAAATCCCATGTGTCATTCTTCTTGAAGGAGTTAACACTCCCCTACCATTGCATCCTCTCATACCTGTTGGCCCTGAGACTTTTCATCTGTCTTTGGATCAAGATTCAATGATCTTTGCCATTACAGCAGACATTGCAGATTGAGAACTATAGTCTTGCCAAATTTCCCAAGAAGTCTTGTTTATATTCCTGTGCATCAAAAACTCTAGGTGTATTAGGACTACCATCAATACTAGAAGCCTCATTAACACTAGGATCAATCATCTCTTCCTTCCTTGAAATAATGTGAAAATCATCACAAGAGTTAGAAAGCAAACCTTAAGTAGGTGAGCTCTCATCAAACTCGACATCTCTACAAATAATGATCATCACACAAGTTAGAAGGTGATCCTGAAGTGGGTGAGTTCTACTTCTCATCAAATTCAACATCTCTATGCATGATAGTCCTCATTTCTCTGAATTATAAAGACAATATGCCTTAGATTCCCCATTGAAACCAAAGATGCAACAATGATTCTTGAGCTCTACAAATCTTTGCCCACCAACATTGATACATAACTTTGCCAAGCATCATGCATCTTGCCATTTCCCCTTTAAGGTCTTTATCATTTCCTTGTTGCCAATGACAATATCTCCCAAGCCCATTGCTCACATATCCCTTCCCATTATCCATATTTAGTATTTTCATGGTATGGCCTTATTGATTCTCAATGAGCTAGATAAAGATAAGTATAAGACTTCACTTACTCTTCAAGAAATAGACCCACCTAAAAAAGTCATCAATAAAACTCAAAAAATACTTGGAGTCAGATAGAGAGGATATCTCTCCATTAGGACATTGTGTATGATATGAAGGGCATTGCTTAATCTTCAATTTTTGTCTCTCAAATTTCTCGTTGTCATGTTTGCCTAAAACACAACCTCACAAACACCACAGGTAAACCATGAACAAATTTAGACTTTGACATTATTTGCATGATCGCATAGTTCAGATGTCTAAGACATTTGCACCAAGGCTTATTAGGTAACAAAGCTACATATTGACCTGTAGAATTGGATGAGATATTAACAAGGCAAATCCCATAGAATTCGATGAAAGATTAAACACAAAGCTACATATTGACCTAGTGAATTGGATGAGATATTAAACTTCTGAACTTATAAAGCTACATCTTGTCATTAGCTACTCCTGATGATATGAGCATGAAACCATTATATGTTCTTTGACAAGAAACTTGTCTAGCCAAAATTCAACCTATTTTCCTGTTTGAGTGATTTTATATAAGAAAAAAAGAGTTGCACTCAACTTTGCCCAGAATAGACATTATTGATGGTCTCAATCCTAAACCACAACATTGCTAGAACCAACAACAGAGTGTAGTGTTATCTATATATCACTTTATACAAAGAGATGATGAAGGTATACCTAAGGATAGAGTAACAGCAGAGAAGGCATGATTCTTACCAAAGCTTTCTTAACTTCTAGGACTCGTCTTGTTGTTTCTCTATCATAGATAAATACTCTCCAACATAGATAAATACAAAATTACTATGTTTAGACGATGATGATAGTAATAAAATATTATCCGCTCTAACATAGATAAATAAAAAAATACCATATTATACACTCTAGCATAAGTATGTACATATAGCATAAGTGAATATAATAAAGTATAGAAACAGTCTAAATGTAGCAGCATTTCCGACATTGTTCAACTTTCAATTTTATATCTGTGTATATTGCAAGATTGATTTGTAAAATAGTAAACTCTTATTTTTATAAAATGGAGAAATTAAAATTTGACCGATTAAAACTATAAAAAAATATTTTTAGAAGCTTTTTAAAATGTAACATCAAAATTTGGCCAATTGCACCCTATCCACAATCATTATTATTAGTTTTTTATAATTAAAAAAATTACAATAAAATTAAAATAAGCAGCTCAGCAAGGCACTCGGGGTAAGTGTCTTTAGCCACATGTTCACACAACTATTCAAACATACGTCTATTCAATCTCTTAAGCCACAGCCAAAACGTCTTCCAAAAATCATTCAATTCACACTATGTTCTAAAATTATTATATATATATATATAAATATTCAGACTGCTTTTGGGAAAATTTATAAAGCCTGGCAATGGTCCGATTCGGACTCCTCGTTACGCCTTCATGTCAAAGACTAATGAATTTTAGTTTAAAAACTATCTCAGCGTTTGAATCCCATGTTTTCATTCATTTCTGCATAGATACCGACTCCTAATTACATCATTAAATGAACATTAAAGGCAGACCAAAAAATAAAATTTAAACATCTTGTCATCTTGAACCTCGAATCTGCGTATAACTCCTCGGAAATTTTAGTTGCAAATTTTAGTTATAACGAATCCGCCACCAGAATCGACACTAACTTAGTTCGATTTCACCAAAATCAAAAAATTTAAAAAAATAAATAAATAAATAATAATAATAATCAATATTAAAGCAAAGTCAACCTAAGCTAACCTTTCTGGGGATCTCGTTCTTGCGGGCCTTGAGGGCGGCAGCGAGGAGCCTGGGGAGGCGATCGAACTCGGCTGCCTCCACCTGAGGGGGCCAGCTCTCCGGGTTCTTATAGCAGAGGAACACGTGTCTGTCGTACAGCTGGACGGATCCAACCAAGGGTTTCGAGAACATCTCTGGCCGAGAAAAGCCGTGCTCGGCATCGCTGTTGTGGCCGCTCGCGTCGCCCAGCAGACCATCGTTCTGCAGGCTGCCGGGAGCGCTGCCTTGCAAGGTTTCCAGAAGTGAGCCGTCGCCTTCCGCGCCGCCGCCGGGACTCGAATTGCCGATTACGTAGGAGCCTGATTCGTCCCACCCGCTAGCCATGAATGCAAGACTGAAAGAAGATATGGAGCCTCTTCCTCCGATTCAATCGACGTTATAAATGTACTTCTGTCTTCTCCACAGTGCGAAGGGGTAAGCAATATATTTTGTGTAGAGCGTGTGGTATATTCAGATTTTTAGATCGTTTTACCGAACCTCCGCTTCCGCTTTGTACCGTTTTCAAAAGGGTTTCCGGCCCGTTTACTGAATTTTTGCTTTGATTTTGAGAGACGGTCCGCTCGACCGGATTAAAGAAGTCGTCGTCCCAGAGGTCCCATCGCGAGAAATTTGGAGAATAAGTAAATATCATAAAGATTTTGGGACTCTTTTAAATTAAAGCTGAAAATGATTTTTTTTGCTTTGTTAATCATTTGGATTGGATTTGTGGAAGCGTAGTGGAGGGCACTTGAGCTAAATCGACAACGTGATTCTAATCGACAAGTTGAAAGTTGGACGTTATCGTGACATGATGACATCTTAAAGCACGTGTAGTGGGTTTTCTCAATTTCTTGGGTTTGTTGGGTAGCTAGTTAAAAAATTTGAGTTGTTGGCAACGAGTTGAAGAGAGGGTTTTGCCTCTATTTCCACAAAATGCTGTGGAATAGCAGGTGTCTCTTTTTATACGCTTTTGACCTGCAGGTAACCTAACCTCAACCCTTCAGCTTAACCATTGTTGTTTAACTATTATATAGGGAGTTGGTAACACTTTTTTTATAATGTTTGGGTTATTATACAAGGAGTTGATAACACTTTTATTTGGATTTTGGATCAAACTTGAACATTATCCTTATAAACTCTAAGGAGTTGATAACATCTTTGTAGGAGAAGATTTTACATCAAACTTGAATATTATTATTATAAATTCTAGTTTGTTAGGCAAAACAAAATTAACCTAAGGTTACTGTTACAAACATTTGACCAAAACGAAGTTAACGGGATGCCAACACTACAAACATTTGGCCAAAATGAAGTTAACGGGATGTCGATACCAACGCTACAAACATTTGGCCCAGGCAAAGTTAACTGGATGCCAACGTTGCAAACATTTGGCCAAGGCAAAGTTAACTGGATGCCAACGCTACAAACATCTGGTTGCTAAGAAGGCCTATACGCTTCTAGGTACTTAGTGGTTTGAGAGAGCACAAAGATGTTAGAATAAATGGTTTTTATCCAACCATGTTAATTGATATCGAGAATAAAAATTTAAAATCTATATAATATTTTAACTTTTTTTTGTTCTATAAGGGATACTAGAGTGTAATGTATTTGTTTTTATTTAATAGATTAAAGTTCAAATCTTAATAAAAGGGAGTGGGACTCTTTCAAAATCTATGTTTTATTTTAAAATGTTTGGTCTTATAAGGGAATTTATAGTGGTATGTTTTTAGATTTTCATCTAAGAAACCAAGGTTCAAACTTCGTTACAAATGAACCAAGACCCTTTTAAAACTTATATGAGAGATATAGTAGTGTATGTTTTTGGGTTTTATTCAAAAAGACCCTGGTACAAAGGGACTAGGGCCCCTTTTAAAACCTCGTGCTTTATTTTAAAAAAATTATTCAAAAATAGCTGTAAACTTACTGTATTGGTAAATTTTTTGGGTTTTCATTTGAGAGACCTAAGTTCAAACCTTGTTCAGTACGAGGGGACCAAGACCCCTCATAAAAACATGTGTAAACTTGATATTTTACCCCTAAGAGCTAGGTGGATTGGTAGTTGTTTGTCTGGCCAGATATTTACCAAGAAGAGACTTAGGTTCAAACCTTTGGAATGTCAATTTGCAAAGGTAGTAGTATGTTTTGAATTCTCTAAATGCGCGTCAGATCGACAACAATAATACAAACCCCAAGCGACCAGTGGTCTCCCCCTCACATCGAATCAACAACAACGAGTTGGAATAGGCTTATTGGGAGCAATCCCTCTGGTTTGAATCCTACGCTTGTTAGTTACTAAAGATAGTGTGGTTGTAACCAACTCCCCTATGTTAAATAAATAAATAAATATCCAAAAAGGATTGACTAGTGAGTAGTGACCAAGTGCTTATCGATGGGTTGCCCTGTTAGATTCCTTGAATGTTATTGACTTCGACTTTACTCAAACTAAGGTTTATAGAGGTTTTCCCTAGGAAAAAAAAACTTTAAGATTTTTTATTTGAAATTAATCTTGAAATTCATATTTAAATAATAATAGGGTTTCCTATGGAGGGAGACTTAGTAGAGTTGGTTTTCTTAATCCTAAGTGTTCGGCTTGTGTTCGTTTTGAAACTTTTAAATATTTATTTTGGTTCTACCCTCATGCTTAGTCTGCTTGGTTCTGGATTCATTCATTGTTCAAGCCCTTTCATCCTAAATTCTTCATATGGTAGATGATTTTTTTTTTTAGAGATAATAGTCATTGGTCTGTTTATATTGTTGTTCAGTGGAATTTCTTTTGTGCTATTGTTTTATTTCAACTTTGAAAAGCTAGGAATGTTGTCAATTTTGAAGATTCAATTTCTAGTCAATTTTCTATGTATGAAAAGATTACGGTGTTTTCTGTTGTTATTGTTCACATCCATTTGCAGGCTTCCAAATTGACTTATGAGTTGACGCATTTGATAAATCTTATCAAATATTGGCACAAGGCTTTGTGCACTATTAGCAGGGTTTCACTTAACCTCCCTCTACCTCAAGGTCCATTAGTTTCGGTGTAGCAAGTCAAGGGTGTTACATTTTCCAGCCTCAAGTCATTCTATCAATGCCCACAATAAGGCTCGGTCTTCTCTGAGAGCGGTTCCCTTTGCCTAATTATGTTGTTTATTCACCCTTTTAAGGGTTGGTTTTGTTTTTGGCCTCGGGCTTCGTCTTTATAATGTTGATCGTTTGGGTGGTCTGTTTGGGTGGTCTTGCACCCCATGATTTTTTTAGCTCCCTTTTTATTAAAACCTCTCTTATTTTTATTGAATATAATTGTTGGTTCCAACAAAAAAAAATATTAAAAAAAAATAGTAGGATTTTTATATAACAATACAGGTTAAATAATTTCATTTAAATGGTATTAGCTCAATCATTTAGATTCCTTGACTTTTAAAAAAAAAATGTAGGTTGAAATCTTACCAAATAATGCATGCATAATAATTATTGTGGTCATGATGCAATATGAGTAGAATTCATTTCAATCTAGTATAACTAATTTCAAACACGAATATTAAAACAAAAATAAGAATATAATCTTAATGGACTTGAAATTTTATTCTAGAACACTCAAATACATACACTTCATGTGAAGAAAATTATCATAACGAATCCCTATTAGAACATTCTTAGAAAACCCTAGCAGTATGTTGTCGAACTGTAGAACACCCTAACGGTATGTTGTCGAACTGTTATTCAAGCTATCGTGGTTCGAATCGTAGGAAGGGAGGCCCACGTTGTGCCCCAAGTGTGACTCTTGTTGTACCACCTTGTACTTTGCATTATTAAAAATATATATATATATCCTAATGTATTCAAATAATGCTTGACTTTAAATGTTTCATGAGGGGAAATCCAATGGTTTGAGGTTTGGCTCTTCTTTGGGAGGTCATGTGTGTGGGGCTGTGTTAATCCCCTATTGATAAGAATAGCTATCGCCCTTATGAGGGATCATGGCTGGGAGTTTGTTCATCCTTATGTGTTAGTCATAGGAGTTTATCACACTACTTAATCAAAAAAAATACTTGACTATAAATCACAAGAAACCAAAAATATATTTTTAACCTTAAAAACAAATATAAAAATGATCCTATTCCAATTTCATAAAAATAAATAAATAAATATATATAAACTATTAATTTTTATTTCCATCATTTTAATATAATTTTATTATATGTTAATTTTCTTCATACAAGATGATTCCATTTATACTTCATACAATGCTTAATAGCGAGATAAAACTTCATACTTTTTCAGTCTAGGAGACTTGCCTTTTGTTTAGATATTAAAAACTTCCCTCCTTTTTTTATGACCATCTTGGTCCTCGAAGTCATTTTAGTTCATCTTGTTTTGACATTTATTCTAATAAGGTTGTGAAAAATTTTCTTTTTTCTCTTTTTTATACATAGAGAAATCGACAACTACCTTTCCTTTTTGAACAACTGGTCATAGAGTCAAGTTGCATTGCCTCCGATTGTAGCATCAAATCATGGTGCTACTATTATAACCCTTATCTCGCCTCAGTAAAGATAACTTGAAGTGAGGGAGACCCCCAGTGGCTCGGGGTTGGTACCGTCGTCATCAAGCTAGCACACACTCAACGAACTCAATTCAGACTACTACCTTTACCCAAATTGGGCATGCCCTCGAGGTTTGAACCTAGATCTCCTCTTAGTAAGTGTCCAACGTCATACCAATCCACTTAACCGTCGGGTACTGGGTGAAAAACATATTTTTATGAATGATATAACTAGATACTTTCATGTTGTGAACATTCTCATGAGTTTCTTACTTATGACAAACATCTAATTTAATTTTTAAAAATACTACAACACCTGCCTCTTAAACATATCTTTGGGATTGTATTGCAGCAAGGAATGTTTGGAAAATATTGAAGTGGACCTATTATCCTATCCTAGGTGATAGGTGGAGTTGGAAATTGGTTCTTTTGGGAGATGCCTTTGGCTGCCCTCAACATCTTAGGGGGGTGTGGACTGTTATTAGAGCAACGAATTTGTATGCTATTTGGAAGGTGAGATGCAGTTTAGTTTTTTGATATGAATTTATTCATGTTTTTGGGATTGTGTCTAATGTTGTTATTGATATTCAATTCTAATGTAGAGCCTTTAAGAGGCTTATAATCAAAGATCTCAAATAATGCTCTGTTGAGGACAAGTCAGATGGTTGGATGTCCTTGAGCAAATTTTTGTAATCTTCTGCGATGTCTTGTATTTTGATTTTTCTATATTAATATAAGCAATATTTTTTCAAAAAGAAAAAATACTACAACACCTAAGGTTTATGTCATCATTTAACATAAGTTTAGAGTATTTCATTATCTGACATGATCATAAAGCTTTTAACTTCTATAGTAGTTGGGATTTGAATTTATGAGATACAAACTACTCCCCTTTCATGACAACTAGTATGAGATCATTTATGTAATACTATGATAGCTAATATAAGTTCACTCACTTCATAATTTTCTAAGTATATTTATGTTATGCTAAGCAATGGTACATATTATAAAATCATTCCAAGTACTAATTAAAAAGTGATATCATCCTATAAACCTTGCAAAGAACTGGATATGATTATTGTACCATTTTTTACTTCTACAAATCAAGATAATACAACTCCTAAATTTTACAATATCTTGAATATAAACATTGCAGCATACAAAATTATAATTAATCTAGTAATACTTTTCACATAAGTAAGATGTATGTTATATTAATCAATAACTAATAGTTGTAAGCTTACTGCAGTGGTAAGAGCTTTTGCCTCTCTTTGATATGTCCAAGGTTCAAACCCCACTCAGTATGAGGGGACCAAGACCCCTCATAAAAACCTATGTAAACTCATTGATAAAATATCAAGTGGCATTAGCTCAACTGGTTAGATTCCTCGATGTTTAAAGGAGAGACCAAGGTTCAAATATTGCCAAGAAATACATGGATAATATCTAAGCTATGTTGTAATACCACTATGTGGTGATGATGTAATATGGGTGGGACCAGTTTCAATCCCATATAACCAATTGAAGAAAAAATCAATAACTAATAACACATTCCATTTTCATTCATTCAAAAGAGATCAGTTGTTAATATCAAATGAGTAAACCAAATTGTATTTCAACCTCATCAATCTTTGTTTCTTTACATTTTATCTTTTCCAATGTTTACAAGAATATTTATATGTTTCATAACTAGTGGTCAAACTTATGCATTCTTCCTCTAGTCCTTGAGCCACTACTCGAAGGAGAGAAGATGTCATCTGAATGATTCACTGCCCAACCAAATGACACTATAATGAATGTCCTCATCTTAACTTCACATAATGAAGTTTCAATCCTTCACGAATAGGTAGATATAAAAAACCAATCCACCTAGAGAGACCAATATGTTCAATGGTCCATGCATACTTTCATGAATATCAAATGAGTATAAACTCCTACTAGATCTAGATTTAGTGCAATAATCAACTTGCACTATTGGCGATGCAACTATTGTGCATACATATAATAGCCTTACATTTTGCATACAATTTGTATATTATACCTATTCATGGTGCATTGGTTTGTATTTCAAATTGCTTCTCTCTCTCCGTCTAGGATTTCACAGAAATATTCAAACATATTATTTTTATTCATTAATGCAATTTGACACATCATATGCAAAATATTACCAACATTCTATTTATTGCAATTTAAGTTGAAGTCAAAGCAATGCTATGTTTTTAACTTAAAATCAAGCAATGTAAATCTTTAGTAGTTAATACTACTACAACTGATATGGCTAGTATGTACCCATTTTGTTCATTCACAACAAATAAGTGTGCAAGATTTAAAATAGGGTTCAACCTTTTTGTGATTTCAACTATTTCCAAGAACAACCATAATGCAATTTCAAGATTAAGTCAAGAGGTCACTTGATAAAAAATAAACTATATTATAGGTGCAATGGAGGTCCTACTTTTTAGTTTTTAACACTTTGACAATTTCCACCTATGTGCAACCAATAACAGCCAACACTTTTTCAACTTCCATAACAAGCAATACAATCATTGTATTTAGCCTTTCATGTCCAAACATAACAGTAAAAAAAATGTACACATATTATCTTCCATATTCATGATCAATGTTCTAACAATGTAGACAACTATTTAAGAATTGTTGGTGTTCAACCGATATAATAGGGTTTCACCTCATCCACTAAAATATTGATAGGTTATTACATATTTACTAGTAAACAACTATAATATCACCAATGCTACATTTCTAACTTAGGAAGTTGTAGGTAAGATAAAGAGTTTTTATTTTTCTTCCATCCTCTGCCTCTAAGTTTCATAAAGTCAAACCAGTCATAATATAATAAAATTTACAACTATCATACCCCCCTTTCGAATTGAAGTCTAAAAATGGAAATCTTAATGAACCAAATCCTAGGTACTACCAAAACAAAGTCACAATAAATCTTTTAAGACCTTGTATTGCTTCATTTTAAGTTAGGTTTTACATGCACCTAAGCCTTCATTTACTACCTAAGCCAAGACTTGTTAAGTCTAGTTGAAGGACTCTTCGTGCTTCCTAAAATAGGGTACAATACCTTTTTTTTTAAAACCCAATCTGAATTTTTTACGTTTAGAATAGATATCCTATGACAATGTCAAGGAACAAATAAAACTTTATAATTAAAGAGATAAGATAGAGTTATCTACACCAATACCCTAGTGGTTCTCTCACAAGAAAAACAAATGTAATCAAAGGAATTATAAGCTATAAAAAAAATTAAGTTTCCTTCTCTAAATAGTGGGATAAGCCCTACATAAAATTGTGTTCAAGCCAAGTCTAATGGTTGAACACCACAAATATTCTCGTTAAAGGTTTAATAAGAAAACCTTTACAAATCCTCTTTAAAAGAAATAAAACCAATTTCTCCCTTTTCCCCATTTCAAGCACAAGTATATAATAGAATCCAAGTACAGATTATTCACAACTGAAACATTTATAAAATAAAACACATTTAACTCAAACAAAGCATGGACATGCCTATAAAATGAAGGTTTCCCCATTTTTTTTTTATTCCAAGCTTTGACTAACTTCTTCCTCTCTTGAATATGTCTTCATGCATCCAATCACTCTCATTTTCCAAAGAATATAACTACATTTTTGCATGCAAAGGTAGTTCTACCTCCCAGGGACAAGAAACTAGTTTTTCATCAAGAGTGAAACCTCAAAGGGCTAGCAAGGCAAAGAAGCAACAACAATTTCAAATTCCCTCAAAATGTCTACTGGTTAAACTCCACCTACCTCCCAACATATGGATTCTCATGGTGTTTGTCATGCCCAAGTAGGTAAGACTATTTTTAATACTATTTGGTACCTCCCAACACAAAACAAAATAAAATCCTTTTAACCATACTCTAAAGAGTGAATATTACAAAGCATGGGGAAATTTTTCTTTGAAAGGTAGAACATAAGAACATTAATTTATTAAAACAAGAGCCAAAGATGTTCTTTTGACTTTTGAAAGTAAAACATTTTTTTTTTAATACAAAGTCACTTGCTAAGGTATTTGATTTATCAAAGCCATATAAAAATAATACTATTCAGTGTAATTTTCTCTCATACAACAAACTATTTGAATATATGACTACCAAACTATAAAATGCATTAAGTTTAATCACTCACAAGCTCTTGACCAAGACACAATTTTATGTACTCTTTTCAATTCTTCAAGCAATATTCAAATTCAAGTGCAAGCAATAAATCAAATTAATTAAATATTTGTATGCATGTGCAAATGTGGTGTATGTGAGATCTCTCTAGGCTAAATGCTTGTCTTGAATTTGTCCCCGTTTTTTAGATGATACCTTTCCTCTTTCACTGCATGGAGCGTGACCCATCACACTTGCACAAAATTCTACAAGTTTATCAATTCATATATAAAAAATCCATAATATTTGATATTTAAAACTAATTTTTAATTATTTTTTTAATGGGTTATATGGGATTGAAATGGGTCCCAACTATATTACATCATGACCACATAGTGCTATTATAGTAGCTTGACTATTGTGCATGTATCATTTGGCAATATTTGAACCTTGGTCTCATCCTTGAAAGTCGAGAAATCTAACTAGTTAAGCTAATGTCATTTGATAAAACTAATTTTTAATTATTAATTATGATCATTCATAAATTAATAATCTCATAAAATCTAAACATTGTGGGATGTCACATACTTACCCACTTATAAGAGATTGTTTTGATGACTTAACAAAAAATTATTGTTAGAAACATCATCACTCATATAATATCCCAAACAAAAATATGATATCATATCAAAATTTATGTTGTTACTATTTAACATTCTAAATACAATATAAAATGATTTTTGTGTATATTTATAATTGAAATAAATGTTACATGTAATCGATTGGAGCAAGTGCGATCAAGGAGTGAGTGCAAGCCAAGAGTAAGCCTTACTAGGTAGCAAGAAAGAAAAATAATATTTTAAAGCCTTAATTGGAAGTCAAAATGCCCAAGTTGGAGATAAGAGGAAGAGCAATTAAATTGCAAGTCCAATTTAGGGAACAAATATTACACCATAAGTTATTATTAAGGTTGAGATGATCGAGAAGGTTACTAGTTAAGTTGTGGCTATAGTCTTTGCGAAAGGGGTGTAAACCCTAGGTGCAATCAAGCGATGGAACAAAGTGATAAATTTGGCTACAGTATTCGTGAAAGGGATGCAAACCCTAGGTGCAGTCAAGCATTGAAGGAAGAGGGTTGTTCGTAGACCATCTCTTTAGTCTGTGAGAAAGCCTCTTTGGTCAAAAGAAATATCTCTCAGGGATCTTTGGGTTCGCGGGTGGATGAACCTCTACCCTCTATCAAGATTTCGGAGGATGAATTTGGGTTGGATCTGATTGATCATGAAGCCCAAACAATTATCTGCAAACTCAAGGGCAAAAGACCAGGCTTGGAGGAGCTCAAAGGATACATTAAATATTGGTGGACCAGTACAGAATTCCAAGTAACTCTCCTACCCAAAAATTTCTTTTATGTTTCCTTTTCTAATTTAGTGGATAGAGATAGGGTAATGGATTATAGATATAATTGGTTTTTTAGACAAAGGGGTGTCTATATAAGACCTTGGACTCCTAGTTTCAACCCCTTTATAGAAGAAGTTAATGGCTTCCCAGTTTGGGTGAATCTTTATGCTCTCCCTATGGAGTTTTTGGGAGAGAAGATATTCACCAAAATCGGTAATGCCATTGGTGCATTCCAGTATATGGATGCCCAAACAGAGGAAAATTTGTCCAATAAAATTAATATGAGTAAAGCAAGATTGGTTGTTTGGATGGATGTTTTAGTTCCTGGGCCTCAATCCATTACTATCTCCTCAAGCAAAGGGGAATGGATCCAAAATATTGAATATGAAAACTTCTCCCTAAGATGTTATGGTTGTCAACAATATGGCCACCTGAAGAAGAGATGCTCGATCATCCAATCATGCTCTGATTCCTCCTTGGTGGAGGAGAAGGCCCTACATGCGAATGATTCAAAACCTTCAAATGTCCTAGTTCAAAAGAAAGAAGCTCATCCTCTAGATGCACCAATTATCCAACAAGAATCATGCGAGCAACAAAAGACTCAACCCCAAAAGGAGAATTTGAATAAGATCATTGATAAAAACCAAATGGTTACTAAAGACCATCTAGATGGTTCCATGGAAAATATTAGCACCTCAAATGGTATTCTTGAAGCTAATTATGAAACAATCGGTGATGATCAATTTTTTGAAAATGAAGATCCTACAAAATGTGTTACAACTAGATATTACCTCAGGAGCTTGAAGTGCAAAAATGCATTCTCAGATCTTGCCACTCTAAAGGAGGAAGAACCTCTACTACAAAAGAAAAATAATCGAACTGATTTCCTCTTTGATGGATGATTGTTATGTTTGTTTTCCTTCTATCTATTGGAGTTATGTGTCATGTAAGGGTTGTTCTTGTTGTTAGTTCCTTAAAAAAAGAGTTGATTATGGAAACTTAGCAGTTTGAGGAAGATGGAGAATATATTTGATAGAAAGGCAAAGATGGGTATGCTTTAATTAACTTGTTAGAAATGTAATGAGAGCAATGTAATGTTTTGTTTTTGTAATGGGAGTGGCCCCCAATAGAAGCCACACATAGCTTATTAAAAAAAAGGATGAGATGATCGAGCATGATATAATGGTTTTTAAAAGTGGATGTTTAATATGTACGTTCTATGGATATTTTCTAGGGTTTTTGAAGATTCATAATTGGATCAAGTGAAAGTGGGAATTAAATTCGAATTACATGATGACTATTCTTCTTAAAGGTTTTTTTTCTCATCATATTTTCCATTTTGGAAAGCAGAGATAAAATAATGGGTGGTGGACCATGGTTTAGGGGGAGAGATACCCTTTATTTAAGACTATGGAATGGGAATTTTTCGTTGTGTCAAAAACTATTATAGCTTCTAGTGTGGGTTAGGATTTTTGGACTTCCATAGTAGCTTATCTATAAGGATATTTTGAAGAATATTGTAAATAACCTAGGGGAATTCATCAAGAGGGAACAACTATTAAGAAGTGAAAGCATGCTATATATACCTTTTTTTTTTGTTGGAGAACAAAGGGTTGTACTCGGTCCCCCACCCTTGATAAATCACAACTATCTCCTTTGGAGCTTGAGAGTTTACAAAGAGATTTAATTCTTGTCTCAATTGAGTTGCTATAGTTAGACACCTACATCATTTTTCATAAAAAGTTTGAATTATTAATTTTCTTTTTGGATCTTCTTCAATTTCTTGTGTGAATACAAATATTCCAAATTTAGCATCCTTCTTCTTGACATTTTCCTACAACAACCTTCGCAATACCAAAACTCCACCTATACTATCTATACATTGCATCTTAATAGAGTGATATTTTTTCCAAAAAATTGAGCTATCATAGTCTTCTTCACCAAATCTGGATTTCTAGTTTCCTTCTTGAAGCATAAGTGCAACCACAAGAATTTTAATAAATAGTTTATATGAAAACACATTAATGCTATAAAATACAACAAATATTACCAATGGAAATCATTAAAGCGGATCTTAATTACTATTTAATTTAGGTGGTCAACATTTTCTTGTCAACTCAGATAAACTTACTACTTTCTCTAACCAAGGAAAAGATAATTTAACTTCATGATCCTCAATTAAAACCCCTTCATTGGCTAGCTTATCTTCAAATTTGTTTCCTTCCCTAACATATGTGTAAATTTGTAGCAAGGTCTTGTGCTTCCACAACTATCTCTTGTAAGTTCCATGGAGCCTTTGCTTTCCTCAAAATTGCTTTTAATACTATTAGTGAATCACCTTCCATCCATACTCTATTCCATTTAATTTGTTTGTACATTTTTAACCCTTCCAAAGTCACCCAAGATTTAGCTTAATTATTTGTCTTATATCCATTATTGAAAGTGTAATGAGACAAAATCTCTCCCCTATTATTCTAATTATTCCTCCTCTTGTTGGTTCTAGATTTCCTTTAGATGCTCCATCAAAATTCAAATTGACCAACTCCACTTTTGCATGTTATATATACTTGAATACTTGTTGTTATGGGTATTTCAAATACTATGCCACAATCAATTAATATTAAATATGAAACAAGAGAATGGTATTAACAAGTGGATTATTAAAATAATGAATTGAGGTGTTGTAATTGTTATGATACTAGACATATGGAAAGAGATTGCAAAGTGAAAATGATGAAGAAAGAGATATTTTTTGTCATGATACAAAATTCAAAATGAAGCAAGGAAATCATACTTTAGTAGAAGTTGGATTAGATCAACGATATTGCACCCCAAATGAAGAGGAAAAGAAAGAAGAAATAAAGAAGGATACAAGGGATAAGAAAGTACAATATGCAAGTTCAAATTCAAAGGGAATTAAAGGTGCAAAGAAATAATTGAAAGAAAAAAATTAAAGTAAAGATAATAGAAGAGGTCAAGTTTATTCCAAGTAAATTGTCTTCATTTTCATTTAGTATAGAATCCTCTCCCGAACATAGAAATGAAAGTAGTATAGAGGTTATCCCTTACACGTTAGGGTTTCAAGAGCAGCATAATAAGAAAATGAGGACGGAGGAAATCCATAGCAATTTAGGGGTTTTAGGGGAGCATAAGAAGGTAAATGTTATGGAGAAGAATAGTTGCACATTAGGGTTTCTAGGGCAACATAAGGAAGAAAGTGCTTTTGAGACTATTTCTTACACTTTGAATCCTTCAAAGCAAGATAAACCTATATATGATAAGTCTCATCATGAGCAATGTGAAGAAATCAAAGAGATTGATGAAGATGAAAGTTTTGGTGAGAATAAAAAAAGGAGAGGAATATCTAAGAAGTAAAAACAAAGAGAAAAAATAAACTTAGAGAGATATTGATATATAAAAACAAAAGCAATTATCACATGTGTTAACAAGAAATGGGGCAAAAACGACAAATAAAAAGTGATGATCAAAATGATAACTTGAAATATGAGGGGCATGAATTAGACCCATACAAAAAAGAGGTATTAGAGAATTGAGAGGTTGTTATAAACAATTGTTAGAGTTAGAGAATATTACATTATTTGGGTCATGTAAATGTACCACCTTAGGTACATAGTTAGTAAGGATATTACTTTAGGGGGAAGTTATCTAGTTACTTCAAGCAATGTAATAAATACACAAGTGGCAATGTGCAAGTTGTAATGTGCAAGGTGTCCCCTTGTACAAATAGGTAGAGTGTTGGCCAAGGAATATATCTTCCTATATAAAGGACCTCATAGTGGTAGATTAGATATCAAGTATACATCAATGATATATCATTTTCTTCGTAGTAGTACTCCTGTATGGAGTACAATGTAGCTCTTTAGCTCATATCAATGGAGTGACTATTTCCTCCATATTGCATTGTATTTTTGTCACTTCTATTTATAGCATATTTTAGTCACACTTTCTTTCATATTTCTTGTATTTCATTATGACTTGTGCTATATCTCTCCACTGCATATATCCTTAAAAGCTAACAATGGTATCAAAGCCACAGTGCAACAAGATAGGAGGACCTACATCCATCATAAGAGAAGTCCAATAGGTCAAGAGGAATAGGGAGAGTCACCATTACTACTGTTGACCTACATCTTTGTAAATTGGATCTACCATTAAGTGTCGTTGCATGCAAAAGTTACCATTAGGATTAATTGATAGAAAAAGCCACAATAGTCAACAAGATTAGAAAAATGAAGACTAAAATAAATCTTAGTTGCAAAAAACCTGAGATTATATTTGGCTAGAGTCTTTCCACATAGTTGCAGAAAAACTCGTGAAGACTAGGACTCAACATTCAAGCCACTAGTTTGAAAAATCAACTAGTGAAGATTATTATCTCCAAAATTATAATTTTTTTAATTCCATTTTCTAACAACTTGTTGCAGGAAAAGGAGATTCAAGAAAAGGCTAGGAAGCTTCCTACAAGAGAGTTAGGAAGAATATATTCTTGGAGTCATTCTAGCACTTGCAACAACAAGAAAGAAGATTGAATATTTCAAAGACCTCAAGAAAGGTCTCATTACAAGAGCTACAATCCTAAAAATTTAGAAGTAAAGAAAAGGCCACAGTAGCCTTATAGCAGACACAATAAAGAAGAGACTCCAAAATTTGATTCAAGGAGGAGATAGGAGATTGGTTATCTCCATTCAAGATTAATACCTACAGAGTGCAGAAGAATAAAAGTCCAAAGAAGCCTCGAAGAAGAAAAGGCCAAAGAAGCCTATAAGAAGAATAGGCTAGAGAAGCTTTTAAGTAGAAAAGGCTATAGAAGCCCTAATCAAGAAGAAGGTCATAGAAGCCTTAATTCCAAAGAAAAATTCAGTAAAGAATTCTTTATTCAGAAGTAAACTCCAGAGAAGAGTTCCTAAAGAAAACTTTAGAAAAGAATTATTGAATCAGAAGATAAAATTCTTGACTCAAAAGAAAACTCCAAAGAAGAGTTTCTGAAGAAAATTTCAAAAAAAAAAATTGATTCAGAATAAAACTCTAGAAAGGAGTTCCTGAAGAAGACTTTAGATAAGAGTCCAAGAAATAGGAGATTGGTGATCTCCTTTACTGATCAAAGACTTATCTCAGAAGAAGCTGAAGAGAATATCTCATAAAAGAACTCACATTTTTGAAAGATAGATAAGGACTAGGAGAGTCATGTTCAAATCTAAAAGCAACAGGTTTTAGAGAACCAAGAAAGAATATCTCATCACCAACACTTCCAAAAGCATAAGGTTGAAGAAAATGTCTCAATTGGAAGCTTCTAGATAGAAGACCTTGGAGAGGTCTTAAGGAGAAGAAAAAGAAGAAGGCTTAGAGAGCCTTATTGTAGAGCTCATAGAAACATCATCAGAAGAGTTCCTAGAAGAACTCATTTTAGAAATCGACTACCAAATAGAAGCTCTTGATAGTGAAGGACTTAGGACAATTATTGCCACCCGACAACAAGCCCAAGAGAAGATGAATTTGTCAAGGAGTGCCAAATCCAAGAAGAAGAATTTGGCAAGGAGTTCCAAATATGAGAAGAAGAATTTGGCAAAGGAGTGCAAAATATCTAAATAAAAATGTAGTGAAGACCTCAATAAAATCAAAATATTGAGAAGAAGAAGATTTTATTTGAAGTCAAAATTTGATAAGAAGATTGAAGGAAGATTCAGACAGAAGAAGCCTAAATCCAAGAGATTTGGAGATTACCTCTCACAAAAAGAAGGCACAATTCAGATAAAGGAGTTATCTGAATTATTTGGAGATTACCTCTCACAAAAAGAAGGCACAATTCAGATAAAGGAGTTATCTGAATCTACAATAGAAAGTAGAAGACCACTAGAAGGATCAAGCCACAAAATCCAAGGCTTAAGATAGAAAGTTCGATGTAACAGATTGGTGAAGCAGAAAGTTGTTTGAGACAACCAACAAAGAAGTTGCATATTCATTCACTACAAAGTAGCAACTTGGTGAATCAGAAACACCAATATCATAATCTAAAGAATCCATCAAAAAGGTAAGCAACTTGGGTGCAATTAGGTTCACTGATTAACCTCAAATTAGATTATTATCAAATTCCATTAAGGCACCATATTCAGATTAAAAGTTGCAGAAGAATAGATTGCATTATAGTCTTCAAGAATGTGCAAAAAGGAATAATTCATTATAAGGATTATTTGCACTTTAAATAGGAGTTGGATATTTTTAAAAGAGAGAAAATTATCATCTACCTATTTGCTATCTAGAAAAGCAAGAATACTATATCCTACAATGTTGATTGTAGTGAAAATTTATAGAATACATATCAAGGGTTCATTACAAATTACTCTTAATAGTTGTAGAGAATATTAAGTACACTTGAAATTATTTTGAGAGTTTATTTACAGGAGCAATAAGGTGAGATAAAGAAATCACAATAAAAAGTAATGTAGAACACAGTTGTACTGAGCCATCAAGGTGACTCAATTTATAATCTACTCTTTTGCTATCTATCGCTATCTATCTCTTCTTCAGCTAAACCTACCCATCTATCGCCGTCCCTTTTCACCGCATCCATCGCCGCATTCGTCGCCAACTTCGTTGCCATCCCTTCTGCAGCATTCTACAGAATCCCCCATTCTTGTCGCAAGTGCCCGCGGGCGTTTACCCGCAGTCTCAAACGCAGACCGACGTCTGCAACCCCAATCTAGAAGCATGCGGGCGTTCAGCGAGTGCACCAGGGCGCCTTCTGTAGCCGATTTGATGAGTCCCAACTCTTCCGAGTGCCACCTGGTCTCGCCGCGTTAACAAGAAACAGGTATAAATTAGTTTAAAGCAAGTAACTTTTCTTTTATTAATCTGTTGTTGAACTCCTGCATTCTATTTTTCTAGGGTTTTAAATTGTTTCTGAGGGCTCACACAGTGGAGCCCTCTTATTAATTTCTAACTCCTTGATAGTGTTAATGTGTGCAGGATTTTAATGGCAGATCCGATGTGTTGATAGCAGTTGTTTAAGCTGGAGTGGTCCGAGCTACAGGATACAACGAAGCCCACTCACTCTATTGGGATTAAGGATACGTCTTCGGAAAACACCACCACTTTGTGCCAGCTAGGGTTTCGGAGAACACAATTGTACAAAACAAACGATTTTTATTAATCAATGGAGTTTAGAAACTCCTTTTGAGTACAACAGGGCCTGTAACCCTTTTCCGTGATACAAGATTACAATTTGTGCTAGGGTTCTCCGAAACCCTAGCTGGCACAATATGGTGGCGTCTCCGAAGAATGTATCCTTAACCTCAACAGAATGAGTGGGCTTCGTTGTATCCTTTGGCTCGGACCACTCCAGCTTAAGCAGCTGCTATCATCCAATCAAATCTGCCATTAAAATCCTGCACACATTAAAACTACAAAAAGGTTAGAAACTAGTAAGAGGGCTCCACTGTGTGAGCCCTCAAAAATAGTCTAAAACCCTAGAAATGAAATAAATAGAATGCGAAATCTAACGGCGGATTAATACATAAAAATATTACTTGCTTTAGAATCTATACCTCTTTTTCTGTTAACGCGGCGAGACCAGGCGGCACCTGGAAGTGATGTAACTGTCAAATCGGTTGCGGAAGGCGCCCTGGTGCGATCGTTGAACGCCCGCGTGCTTCTGGATCGGGGTTGCAGACGTCGGTCTGCGTCTGTGGCTGTGGGTAAACGCCCGCGGGCACTTGCGACAAGAATGGGGGATTCTATAGAATGTTGCAGAAGGGATGGCGGCGAAGTTGGCGACGGATGCGGCGATGGATGCGACGAAAAGGGACGGCGATGGATGGGTAGGTTTAGTGAAGAAGAGATAGATAGCGATAGATAACAAAAGAGAGATAGTAAAAGAGATAGGGTTTGAGCCATCAAGGTGACTCAATTTATAATCTACTCTTAGGGCACACTTTAGGGTTTTAACGACACTTTGAACGTGTGGCTAAGATTAAAGTGGATCCAAGGGTAGAGAATAAATCTAGGTTGTGAAACGGATTAAGATGGATGGACGGATGAGATTAAATGAAGGATGGACGGCTCAGATTAAATCACTTAAAGTATCTTTATATATATATATATTAAAATATATTAAAATATATATATAAATATTAATTTAAATAAATTTGGGAATGAAAAATGGCGGGAAAGGTGAAATTGGGCCAAATAATGGCGGGAAGGTGTGGATTTGGGCCAAATAATGGCGGGAAGGTGGATGAATGACACGTGGCTGACGAGGAAGGTATAGATGACTTACAAGTGGCTGGATTTTGGTGTCTACGGATGCCCCTTTTTGAGCTGCTTTGTGTGAAGACACAATGCGGCACAAAAACTTAAGACACCTGAAAAGCTGGATCAGACGCAACTCTCTCTCAAGACTAAAGCACAACTTTGAAGACCAAAGAATAAAAGAATATTTAAAATTTTATCAGCTTACCCCCTCAATTGGCGAGCGAGAATGGTTCTCACAAGCCAATTGGAAGAAATTCGGAAGAAAATGAACCGTTTTTGCCCCAACGGTGAAAAAAAAGGGGTTGGTGTATGAACCATCTGTTTATGTCCCAACAGGAAAGGGGTTGGTGTACAAACCAGAAAAGAATATGATTGAAGACGATATGAGTGATGTGAAAGATGGACCGTTTTCTGCCCCAACGGTTATAAAGGGATTTTTGCCAAATTGTAAGTTCCATGATCATGTAAGATGAATTCCACTATAGGAAAATTAGAAATTGATAACGGATGCCCCAACTCCTGTGTGTGAGTCCATACTCGTTAATGAAATTGCCTTGTTGGCGCCATTGATATGCAGAGATGAAAGATGCATGAAAAGAGTCCAGAACTCAGAGATGCTCCTAGTGACTGTATGGATAATTCCTCGGGTCGGAACCAATCAACCTAGGTAGCCTCAATCTCTAGCAAGACTCAAAATAATGATGATATTAAAGATTGTCCATGTTTAAGGCCCCATGAACTAGGCCATCAATGACAAGCTGTTGAGCAAATTAATCTTGGTATGAGGTCACTTGAAAAGTAGAATACCCAAAATTGATTTCCAATTTTCAAACAGATGAAATAATTGATGATGATAAATGGTAAGTGTCCTTATGGTGGTTTAATCCTCTTACCGAATTGCATGGATTCAAATCGTTGCAATCGCCAAGGTGATAGAATATACCACTAGATACGAGGTTTACTTTAATTTGATTTGGCAAAAATATGCATGATGAAAGAAGAATGAATGAAATTGACGATAGATCAGAAGAATTGATGAATGTGGTTAATTTTGTGAAGGTTTTGAATATTTTTAACCCAATTTGTAAAACAATGATGAATGATGCGCTTTTTGAGCGAAATGACAAAATTTGTGTCCAAAACTGTTGTAACCTTCACAAAATGTTTTATTATGATAAGAAGAATGGATGAATGCAATTTGATGAAATTTGGAGGAGGTAAGCTTCAATTTTGCAGGTTTTGTTCCTTTATTCAATACTGACACCAAACGCCGGTCTGCATTTGTGGTTGGTAGAGACGCCCGTCGGTGTTTAGGCGCTCTGCAAACGTAGCACTGCGTCTGAATGCGCCATGAAATGCCCCACTGCGTTTCAGGGTGCCACAACCAGCTATTTAAACAGTTTCAGCGAGAATTTCGCTCATTTGTGCGTTCGAGCTTGAGAGAAGTGCGTACGAGGGAGTGGAGTGAAGTGAAAGGTTGTGTGGGAGAGTGAAGCATGCGGGAGCTATGGCGGAGATGGGAGCGGACGCGCCAGTGCAGCCAAATGAGGTATTTGTTCATTTAAGCAAGTACTTATTATGTGTTTTTTTTTTTTTTTTTTTTTTTTTTTTTTTTGGGAAAAATTTGTAACAAATTTTTGTTTTGTTGTTTTGCGGCTTAGGGTGTTAGAGGCACGACACCGATTCTCCCCTATCATTACGGGGATGAGGAGGTCGTTGTCCCAGAGAGGGGGAAAAATTGGAGGGGGGGGGGGGGGGGGGGGGGGGGGGGGGGGGGGGGGGGGGGGGGGGGTCTAGGGCTCCTACTAGGTCTCAGGGGGTCCTCTTTTGATGGTTAGCTTAGTGCTTAGATGCACTCTTTATGAGCCTTGGTGCTCTATTGTATATTGTAGCCTTTTGGCATTCATTGTACAGTTTGACCTTTATACTCATATATATATACATGGCTTTTATTTATTTGGTGTTTTACTCTCTTTTGTGTGAATGCCTATGTTTTTGTGATGCATGTTTTTATATGTTTTAATGTTTTTGATGCATATGTGATGGAATGGAATGCAAACTTATAGATGATTAATGCGAGACTAAGTATATAACACAAATCTATGTGATTAATGCAAGAAAAAATGAAATATGCACTAAGAAGCACTCATACTTTTAGATAGTTAGATTTAGCCAACTGTTATCATAATTGTTTAATCAGGGGCACCGAACTTGGTGGCTTGTGAATGGATGACGTATGGAATGACATGAATATGGAAGAAGATATGGAGGAAGACTATTTTACAAAGACTCAAACATGCTAGTGGTATCAAACAAACTTACTAATACTGCCTAATTCAACTAGGACCAAATGTGTGTGCATGCGAGTTCATTAACCAAATCAGAAGCATGGTAGTGACTCTAGGCAATCAAAAACATGTGTGTGTGCAAGTGTGTTCATTAACCTCATCTTGCATAAATTAGGTAACCCTGTTATGGAGAAGACCCCGAAGCTAGTTTGTCCGTATGAGCATTCGAGAGGTCTCTTTTTGAGGAGAGACATGTCGCCACGCAATGAGTATACTCCACTTGCCAGTCAAGCGTCTATAGCCCCGGTGAAGGTTAACTCCATAGTCCATGTTGTTTTTGACCTTTGTAAGCCTTGGGGATGACTACCTATCCGTCTAACTGGACAAGTAGTACGATCCTTACAACTTATTTGGGATCAGTGGTGTGTGAAAAATGTTCATTTCCTTAGAGCTTTGGGGAATCGGATTCTCAACCGAAGTATGATGAGAATTTTACCCTATCCTTACTACTCTGATTATATTTATATTTTGTGATTGCTTGTGATAGTGGTAAGAACCACTGTTTTATGGACTATGTTTGCATGATAGGACAAACGAGGATTACCCTTTTCACTTCAAGGCACAACCCAAGGATGGTGTTATCTCTCTTTGACACAAGATGTTTTTAAGATGTGAAAATGTGATAGGTTCAAGACCGCTTTTGAAATCATTTCCCAATACTCAAGATTTTATTTAGTGTAATTTGTGATATGGCCCTAGAGAACTTTGACATGCATTTCAAAGTTTGCTTAAAACACTAGGAATGGTGGAGTGAGTGAAAACATTTTGGCAATGTAAATATGTGCAAATGGAAAATGGGTGTACGAATGACAATTCGGTTTGATGGATTTTATGAAGGTGCCCCTGATTAAGGCAACATGACTTTTGCTTGACCAAATTTTATATCCAAAAGATAGAATGGTCTCTAACATGATATGCAACTATGGCTGAAAATGAAATGTTATGGTTTTCAATGAGATGTATGCACATGAAATGCAATGTTTTTGAATGAGATGTATGCAACTAACAATGAAATGCAAATTCTTTTTATTTTATTTGTTTTTTTTTTTTTTTTTTTTTGTTTACAAGCCATGTATATATGTACATATAAAATTCAAACTATGCGTAGAATGCCCTCAAGTGTATAACATTAAGTGGTTCGGGTTCTTCCTCTCCCTCTAAACTGGCAAGTCTATAAGTTCCATTACCCACTCTTTCGGTGACCATATATGGACCTAACCAATTAGCCGCGAATTTATCTCGAAGATGCGGCAATGCATTGGTGTTTTGTTGATTCTCTTTAAGGACAAGATCCCCTACTTGAAATTCTCTTAGATGAACTTTGGCATTGTAAGCACGTTTCAATCGGTCTTGATAAACTCGCAAATGCTCTAAAGCATTGATTCGTTTTTCATCTATGAGTGTGAGTTGATCAAGACGTGCTTGTCTAGCAGTATCATCATCGATAAATTCCTGCAAAGAAATTCGCAAGGAAGGGATCTCGAGCTCAAGAGGCATGATTGCTTCGGCTCCATAGACCAAAGAAAATGGCGTTGCCCCAATGGGAGTTATGATGCTTGTTCTGTAAGCCCATAATGCCAAGGGGATTTGTGTATGCCAATCTTTATGATTTTCTTTAACAAGTTTCTTAAGAATAGCAATTATGGTCTTATTGGAAGCTTCGGCTTGTCCATTGGCTTGTGGGTAGTAAGGAGTTGAGAAACTATGTTGGATATTATACTTTTCGCAAAGAGCTCGAACATCCTTATTCTTAAAAGACTTGCCGTTATCAGAAATGATTTTAGAGGGAATACCAAAACGACAAATGATATGGTGAAGTATAAACTCCACAATTCTAGGACCTGTCGATCTTGGTTAGAGGAATAGCTTCAACCCACTTTGTGAAGTATTCAGTGGCTGTAATGATGAAAGTATGTTGTCCTGAAGAGGCAGGTGAAATCTTGCCAATTAAATCGAGACCCCATTGTGAGAAGGGCCAAAGGCTTTGGATGGGCTGTAAAGCTTGTGATGGTATATGGGTTAAATTAGCGTGTTCTTGACACTTTTTACATTGTTTAACATATTTGCAACAATCTTGTTCCATAGTGGGCCAATAATACCCCATACGTAAAATACGCTTCGCAATGGCCATTCCACTAAAATGACCACCACAAGTACCATCATGGGCTTCGAGCAATAGCTCTATGTGTTTCACCTACTTCTAGACAGCGGAGGAGTACTCCATCATATCCACGTTTATACAACACATCCCCCAAAAGAACAAAACGAGCTGCCTTTTGCTTAAAACAGCGGCGGGCAGTTCGAGACAAATCAGATGGGAGTGTTCCAAACTTGAGGAAGGCTACTATCTCACTAGACCAAGGCTCATATGGATCCGAATGGATAAAGCAAACATCTTTTTCATCCTTAGAATCAGCACGGACAATTGCAGACTTAGAGATTGTGGAAATGATTAGGGGCTGTACCTCTCCAAGGGAGTCCTTTGGAATCAATGATCCAAGAGAGGCCATGGCATCCGCAAATCTATTAGTCGAACGAGGCAAACTAGTGATCTCATACCAATCAAACTTAGAGAGCAACTTCATTGCTACATCATGATAAAGCTTAATGGTAGGTTCTTTGGCTTGGTATTCTCCTGTAATTTGTTTAACCACGAGTTGAGAATCCCCAAATATCCGAATACGCTTAATGCTCATAGCTATGGCTGATTGAAGACCTAAAATTAAGGCTTCATACTCGTTGTATTATTGGTGCATTGGAAGTCTAGTTTGAATGATAAAGGGATGGGAATCCCTTGAGGTGTATGAAACACAACTCCAGCGCCTTGACCTTTCGTGCACTTAGAGCCATCAAAGAATAGCGTGATGTCAACATCTTCCTCCGGAATGATGTCCTCTTCTTGTTCAGTGATAGCAAATACCGAATCATCTGGGAGCTCAATAATCAAAGGATGATCACTAGGTAGTGGAGCTTCCACAAGTTGATCGGCTATAACTTGACCTTTAACGGATTTTTGGCTAATGAATTCAAGATCGAATTCGGTAAGCAACATTATCCATTTAGCGGTACGAGTGTTATTATAAGTGCGAGACATCATATAACGCGGAGGGTTTTCTCTAGCTATGACATATGTTGTATGGCTAAGCATATAATGACGAAGTTTCTTAGTGGCAAAAACCACTTGCTAAGCACAACTTTTCCACATAAGCATATCGGGTTTCATAGCTAACCAAGGTGCGACTAATATAATAGACGACTTGCTCACGATTTTGTTCATTCTTTTGTGCAAGCATTGTCCCTAAGGCAAAGTCCGTTCCTTGAGATATAAAGATTGAAAGGGACCCCCGGACGAGGCGGAGCTAAGGCGGCGGAGATGCTAAGTATTGCTTGATGTCATCAAAGGCTTTATGACACTCATCTGTCCATGAAAATTGTACCCCCTTTTGTAGTAGGTGGCAAAATGGCCTACATTTATCAGAAAGTTGTGCAATAAAGCGACGGATTGAATTAATCTTTCCTTGCAAACTACGCAACTCCTTCAAATTAGTTGGGGGACACATTTCCATAATGGCTTTGACCTTGTTTGGGTCCACCTCAATACCTCGTTTAGAGATAATAAAACCTAGGAGTTTGCATGAGGTAACACCAAAGACACATTTCTTAGGGTTCAACCTTACTTTATGCTCTAGAAGTCTATCAAAAACTTTTTCCAATACATCAAAATGCTCTTGTCGAGTTTTAGATTTTGCCAATAAATCATCCACATAATCTTCGATAATCTTATGCATATAATCATGGAAAATATAAGTCATGGCTCGTTGATAGGTTGCACCTGCGTTCTTAAGGCCAAAGGGCATCACCCCGTAACAAAAAGTTCCCCAAGGTGTGGTAAATGTTGTTTTGTGTTGATCTTCGGGGTTTATTCGAATCCGGTTGTATCCCGAAAATCCATCCATGAACGAAAGCATTTCATGACCAGCGCAAGTGTCGACAAGAGTATCAATGTTTGGAAGAGGAAAGTCATCCTTAGGACACGCTTTATTTAGATCTCGAAAATCGGTGCAAACACGTATTCCCCCGTTAGGCTTGCGAACGGGTACCATGTTAGAAAGCCACTCAGGATAATCAATCGGGACGACAAATTTAACATCCAGAAGTTTTTGAATCTCCGATTTAACTATGAGGGCCACGGTAGGATGCATTTTCCTAAGTTTTTGTTTGACAGGTTTAGCATCTTTTTGTAAGGTGAGGTTATGGACAACCAAATTAGGGTCTAGGCCTGGCATGTCTTTGTAAGACCATGCAAATATCTCCTTCTTCCGCTTGAGTAGAGCAATCATTTGCTCTTGTTCCTCTGATGATAGACTTTTAGCTAGTTTCACAATTTGGGTGCCATCTTGGTATGTACTAAGGTCTACATCGATAGTTTCTTCAATAGACATGTGGGAACCTTCCTCAAGGCGATGGGGAGTAGGGATCGGATTTATGTCATCTAAAATGTCATCAAGCTCCTGTGCCTTGCTCTCGTCTATGTCTGCCTGGAAGACCTCCGGATTAGAAGATGAAGGTGAATGTGGAGGTGAAGGAGGAATGTAGTTGGCGGAAGCCCTTAACAATTCCTCGAAAAGGATGAACTATGAAATAGATGGAGGGGATGAAATCCGATCCATGTCAATCCAGGCTTGGGTTGATCGGGATTGGCTTATCCGGATCATATGGATTATGGAGCGGGGTGAATAAGTCTTCAAAATTCATTGTCGACTTATGGAAGAAAGGATGGGCGGAATGGAAGGGAAAACCGGTGAAGACCTCGGAAGACATGAGATGCAAAACAACATAGTTTTTTCAGTTTTTTTTTTTTTTTTTGTAGTTTGAGTTTTTTTTTTTTTTTTGTAGTGGTGAAAACCACTATTACACACATACATAAAGCAATAAAGTATTTTTATATATTTTGATTTTTTTTTTTTTTTTTGGAAATTTTCTGATTTTTTTTTTTTTTTTGGTAGTGGTGAAAACCACTATTTTAGTATATACATATAATACAGGTTTGGATTATGGCTTATGGATGTGGCGGAGGGGGTGGTTCACCTCGTTCTTGTGGAATAAGCAAGCGAAAGATGGCCTCTTGGAGAGGGAACAATTGGAGATAAAACTCGTCTTGTTTAGTGAGGGGAACAATGGGCGCCGACTCTTCTTCAGATTCATCACCATTTGACATGACGTCAAATTCTTCATAGGCTTCATCTTCGGATTCGTCGGGGTGGAGGATTTCTTCTTATGAATTAAGATTAATGCTTTGAAAAGCTCGTTCAAAAGAAGAAAGGGATGGAAGTGGTTGGTAGCCCAGACCAAAACGCTCGGTGGGTCTACGATATGGCATATCGATGCGTTCGAGTTACCCCTTGCTCGTATCGACCTAGGCCAAATTGCTGCCAATTATGTCAGTGGAAATAGCGAGAGGGAAAACCCTCCATCCTTTCGATATTGGCAAGGACTGGATGCTTGGGTTCTAGTATGGTGGTAGGACTAGAAGATGACTCTATTCCCCCATATACAAAATTAATGGAATTTGGCATAGAACCCATGTTATAAACCGATCCAATGGATAAATGTTGGTCATGTGGACGACCAAAATCTTTAACTGTTTGCACATTGAACGGTGTGATGTGGACATCTTGGATGGCATACTCACCAATACCTGCATCAGTGAGATGGACCTTGACTTGGGAGGGAGATGGACTAGATGATGGAATAGAAGAATGTGGGATAGAAGAATTGGAAGGATTTGGTTGGGTTGATGCTTCACTAACTTGTGAAACATCAGTTGGTGATGGTTGGGAAGATGGAGGAATAATAGGTGATGTTGAAGAAGGTGTAGAAGAATGGGGTAATGACGTGGAAAGAGATGATTGGTCATGGCCACATGTGCATGTGGTCACTGATGAAGAAGAAGGAAGATTAGGAGATGAAGAAAGTGGTGAATGAGATGGAATAGCGGAAGAGGAAGATGGTTGCGATATGATGGGTAGCTCCTCGGGAATGGGAGCTTTAGAAGAAGATGGTATAGAAGAAGTAGATGGGGTCAAGAAAAGATGAGTGGATGGCAACACAATCTCATAAGGATTTGAGACATAGTTGCAATGTTTGAAGGGTTCAATGTCGGCAGGTACACAATGAACTCTGTCCCTCATATACATACTTCAGACATTGATGCGGTATAGAAGGGACACATCTCATCTCCCTAAGCCAAGGCCGTCCAAGCAATACATTGTATGCCATGGTCCCTTCCAAGATGTGAAACAAGGTATGCAAAGTTCGGGCCCCTACCTCAATGGGCAAGATAACCGTGCCAACCGTGGAAGATAAAGCATCATTGAATGCTTTAAGAGTAAAAGTCGACTTTGTGATAAGGGATGGCGACGACTTTAGATGACTCAACGCCGATGTTGTAATGATATTGATTGAGGAACCGGTGTCAATTAAGACTCTCTTGAATGGCTTGTGATCGATCTTGGCCATGATATGCGGTGGAGGATCTATACTTTATGTTGACATAGGTTTGATTTCAAAATCATAGAAAGTGATGGAGGGCTCCATGCATGTTTGAATACTCCCCACAAAGTTGTTGAAGGCATTAGTATCTTGAGTTTGAAGCTCGATTGACTTCAAAATTTCCATTAATGCCTCTCTATGCGGGGGAGATTGTTGAATGAGGTCATAGATCGATAACTTGGAGGAAGCCATTTTTAAACTGGTAGTTAATCGGCTACTCAATGACATGATGGGTCGTTGGCGTTGAGTAGAATGATTTAGCGGTTGTTGAGAAGTACTAGCACGTCGTTGGGTCATTGTTACCCGAGGTGGGTGGGGGTTTGTACAGGTGGTTGTGGTTCAACTTGATTTGGTTGGTTCGCCCTTTGACCCCGGGTTACTACGTTAATAGTACCCACAAAACCTTGGTATTGTTGTACATGGTTGACTTGATTAGGAGGAGTTACCTGAGTTACTCCCCCTGAAGTTGTTGGAGCTTCCTCCCGATGTGGAAGGGGTGTTTGAAATATACCAAGATTTTGATTTTGTTGGGCTAAGGGGCTATCCAATTTAATGGCTCCAATCTCAATAAGATCTTGGATCACATGTTTGAAAGTCTGTACAATTATTGATATCAGTGCCCATTTTGCCTATGATAAGGACAAAATAGGTACTCCTTGTAATACTTCCCCCTTCTAGATGGTTCTAAAGGTTTAAACTCGGGTAAAGTTAAGCTGATTTGTGCTATATAACTTGTTGAATATGACCGCATATGGTTCATCTAAAGGTGTGAACTGTCGCTTGGGACGATTGTTTTGCCAAGGTCGAGTTTCCATGGTTGGCCCAGTATTGGGAGTTGGTTGAGTAGGGGCGGGTACCGCATGATAAGCAATTGGTTGCGGTTGACTTTGCATTACTTGTTGTTGTTGAGCCATTACGGGCTGACTCGCCACCACTTGATTAACTTGGTTAACATTTGAGGCTGTACTAGCCCGTGTTTGTTTGTTTTGGCCATAATTATTATTTCGTTGTTGGCCCTTTTGTTGCCATTCTTTTCTACGGGGTTTTAAAACACCCTCTTGGACTTTAATGTCTTCTATGATACTTGCTTGGGCCAAAGCCTCTTCAAAAGTCCTGTATTGTTGTAATTGGAGTAACCAAGAGATAGGTTTTAGACAACTGTGGGTGAACATTTTGGTTAACTCCTCCATTGGTAGGGAGAATGGCAGTTTATTAATGATAGCCCTCCAACGGTTTCCAAAGTCATAAACAGTCTCATCGTCATGTTGCTTGAGCTTGTATAAGTCGGACAATGAAACTTTCCTTTGTACATTTAGGGAGAATCGTTCTAAAAACAGATTAATCAATTGTTCGTAAGCATAAATGCTATGGTGAGCTAAATGATTGTACCATTGTACAACATCTCCCCCTAATGTATGAGGAAAAGTTCTGAGCATAAGAGCGTCATTATTTTGGATTCTAAAGCAGGCATGCATGAATGAGCTCACATGTTCATGAGGATCCTCGGTTCCTCGAAATTTGTCAAACTTCGGTAATGTGAAATCATTCGGATATGGCGGTGAAGGTACCGAAGGATGAATTGGTTGATTGATCAACGACCTTAGCGTAGGTTTCTGACTAGATGAGCCAGGCATGTTGAGCATAAGGTTGTCAATCTGTTGTTGTATCGCATGGAGTCGATAATCTTCATGAAAATTTTGACTTGTTTGATGATTATGAGGATGCAATGGAGGAGTTGAAAAATGATGAGATGGGATGAAATTGCCTGGATTAGGCGGTGTGGAATGGACAGGTTGTTGGTATGGATGATACCGAAAAGAAGGTGATTGGTTTGAATGATGAATTGGACTGGGTTGGGAGAAAGGTGGGGTAGGAATGGACACCACCGAAGATTGGGGTACCCAGGTGGGGCCTGAGCTAAGAAAAGCTGGTTGGGTAGAAATTGGTTGAGGTGTAGGATTTACTACGACGGGTGGTTGAGCATTTTGTTGCTTGTTGTTGCTTGAAGCAACTTGTCGAGGTACTCCCTAACCTTATTAATCTCTAACCCAAGGGAGGTGGGATGATTGGATGAAGGTGGAGGGCGGGCTGCCATGGTAGTCACGAAGAGCGCATAGCGGGGGCAATGAAGGTGGGTGAAGTAGGCGGTACACAGGAAGAAACGATGAGTCGTGCCCCGGGTAGGGTGAAACCATAAATGGTTTGGGAAGAAGAGGGTTGAAATTGGTCATGGCTAGAGGAGGTTCCACCGGCCTCATAGAGAGAATTGGTGTACACCGGGGTAAATGGAGGAGAAAGTGGTCGGGAAGACACTACATTTGTCTCCAAAGGAGGACAATTGAGCATATGGGAAGATGTTGGAGATGAAGTCGGCTGAGCAGATACAACATTAGCCTCAAAAAAAGGGTTAGTGTAGACCTGAGTGAAACCAGCGGGTATGGTTGATGCAATATCCTGCTGAAAAATAGAATCTTGCATAGGGGAATCTTGGATTGGCTCAAGGACATAGCCGGTGCCATCTCTTAAGTGAGTTTGCACTTGGGCCATATCAATGTGGGTAATATGACGGGAATTGTCTTCCTCCATGGGCATGGCCATGTGATAGACGGTAGAAGGACGTGAAAGACACTGCGAGCGAACACGCTCGAAATTCACTAGGATAAGTGGCTATGTTGGTGGTGGGGATGTTACGTGAATTACCCATTTGATTATTTAGATTTAACATTTTAGATTGATTCCTTGTTAAGACCATGAAGCAATAAATCTAAACAAATTCGGAAAAGAAGAATGCAAAACTTGAATGATAAATTTACACTAAAGAAATTATCGAGAAAGCAGTCACAACCTAGGTTTCAACCAATGTGTCTTACTGCGGTTAATTAATTATTTTCCGATCTTAATACGTAGTAAATTTTAAGTGTCCGGTTTATGAGTTTTGCATGTGATCTAATCTTGAATTATTCACAAAAAAGGTAAAAACTATGGCTAGGAAAGGACAACGAGATTCTTACTTGGTGATGAAATCCGACAAGTTTGCTCGGGGGTGACCTATGGTGTCTAAGGCGAGAAGTTTAATGGATGGAGATGAATTCCACCGTCACTAAACTTCAAGCAATACCGGTGATGAAATCCGGATATTACTTGTTTTAAATGCAATATGAAATGCAGTGAATTTTATTTTAAGTGTTTTAGTTGTCTAATGTATACATACAAAGCTATAAATCAAAAGTTCTAATGATCTAAGCAAGAGGCTACTGAAAACATGCCATTTCCTCTGAAGAAGTGGAGTACACCGTTTAAAACCCCCTGCCTACCAATGATATCAAGATATCAAAGGAGCAACCGGAAGGTTCGTCCACTTCTCTGCCTGGAATCACCCAATGGCAGGAGTACTATTGACATCCAATCAATAGTCCTACTTAGATAACTAAAACAGATAATTCGTAGCTATTCTAATATGCAGCTAGGTATGCAAATTTTTTTTTTTATGCAAGCAACAACCAATAATGCAATGCAAAAAAAATGTAACTAAAAATAACTGTTTTTTTCAGATTACTTAGTTTTTGTTCATTTTAAAGCAATGATCTGAAAAAGAAACAGAATACGAGAGAAAAACCAAAAACGTAAAAAGTACAGGTTTAACAAAAAAAAAAAACGCACTTACTCGGAAGCCTACGCTTTCTCTATAAAACTATCTTCAAACGCCCAAGGGAGTCTGCACAGGTTGAAACGCACCTCTGCGTTTCGGATCGGACTTCCAGACGCCGCTCTGCGTCTGCTGCGTTTTCGCAAACTCCTCAGAAACCCTAGTTCGCTGGAACAGTGAATTTCATGATTTTGGAACCTGCAAAATAAAACAAAAAATAGGAATAGATCGGTAAAGCAAGTATTAAAAACATGAAACCCTAGGGGGTCCCACCGTGATCGCCATTTGTAGATTAAAGATACAACGCCAAACAAAAGATAAAGAAATCACGATAAAAAGTAATGCAAGAACACGGTTGTACAAAACAAACGATTTTTATTAATCAATGGAGTTTAGAAACTCCTTTTGAGTACAACGGGGCTCGTAACCCTTTTCGTGATACAAGATTACAATTTGTGCTAGGGTTCTCCGAAACCCTAGGCTGGCACAATATGGTGGCGTCTCCGAAGAATGTATCCTTAACCTCAACGAGAATGAGTGGGCTTCGTTGTATCCTTTGGCTCGGACCACTCCGAGCTTAAGCGACTGCTATCATCCAATCAAATCTGCCATTAAAATCCTGCACACATTAAAACTACAAAAAGGTTAGAAACTAGTAAGAGGGCTCCACTGTGTGAGCCCTCAAAAATAGTCTAAAACCCTAGAAATGAAATAAATAGAATGCAGAATCTAACGGCGGATTAATACATAAAAATATTACTTGCTTTAGAATCTATACCTCTTTTTTTGTTAACGCGGCGAGACCAGGCGGCACCTGGAAGTGATGTAACTGTCAAATCGGCTGCGGAAGGCGCCCTGGTGCGATCGTTGAACGCCCGCGTGCTTCTGGATCGGGGTTGCAGACGCCGGTCTGCGTACGTAGGCTGCGGGTAAACGCCCGCGAGGCACTTGCGACAAGAATGGGGGATTCTACAGAATGCTGCAGAAGGGATGGCGGCGAAGTTGGCGACGGATGCGGCGATGGATGCGACGAAAAGGGACGACGATGGATGGGTAGGTTTAGCTGAAGAAGAGATAGATAGCGATAGATAACAAAAGAGAGATAGTAAAAGAGATAGGGTTTGAGCCATCAAGGTGACTCAATTTATAATCTACTCTTAGGGCACACTTTAGGGTTTTAACGACACTTTGAACGTGTGGCTAAGATTAAAGTGGATCCAAGGGTAGAGAATAAATCTAGGTTGTGAAACGGATTAAGATGGATGGACGGATGAGATTAAATGAAGGATGGACGGCTCAGATTAAATCACTTAAAGTATATTTATATATATATATTAAAATATATTAAAATATTAAAATATATATATAAATATTAATTTAAATAAATTTGGGAATGAAAAATGGCGGGAAAGGTGAAATTGGGCCAAATAATGGCGGGAAGGTGTGGATTTGGGCCAAATAATGGCGGGAAGGATGGATGATTGACACGTGGCTGACAGGAAGGTATAGATGACTTACAAGTGGTTGGATTTTGGTGTCTACAATTAATCCATTAGCACTATACTATCTATTCTTAACTAGTTACTCTCAAAAAAGTTAGTTTGTGTTTGTTGATTGTTAAGGGTAAAGAGCACAAAAACCAGTAGATTAGTCGAAGTGTCTAGAGACACTATTTGGTGCATAGAATTGGCAGTATTTCGTGGCCCAAAGAAACCACCAAATTCATATCAAATTCCTCCAAGGAGTGGAGAATAAATCCACCATTAAAATCAGCAATAGAAGCTTCAAATCAAGACTTGGTGAGTCTCAAGATTCAAAGTGCACTAAAGGCCTTTTAAAAAGGTGTAGAAATTACTTCTAAAAAAAAAGAAAGCTTCTATCTACATGGTTACAGGCTTGGGTTCATTAGAAAAATATCCAGGCAAAATCAGAGAGGTGTCTAATCAAGGAGACAACCTCAAAATTTGCCATTATCTACAAGGAAGTTGTCATAAAACCAAGAAAAATCAAATTGCAAAAGGAGGTGCAAAAAGAGTATTTTATATACAAGGTCTTTTACATTTCTAATTTGACATACACAAGAAAAATGAGTAAGGTTTTAAGTGCCTCAAAGGCACAATATTCTTAAGGTAAAAAAACCTAAGGTAGTCATATAATAGCACACTCCACGCAAGGGAATAGAGTCAAACCTTCTACGACTTGGATAGTCAAACCTGTAAGCAATCAAAGCACAATACAAAAGGAGGAGCATTATATTCAAGGGCAACATTATCCAAAAAAAGAGAGGATCTCATAATAGGTTGAAAATAAGGCAAAAAATATTACATTGGACGTACATCCAAGGAAGCATTGTTGGAGTACTTCAAACTTCCCCATAGCATTGCTCAAGGTCTTCAAGATCGTTTTCAAATCCTAGCTCCAAGACTCCTGCTCTCTACTCCAACTAGAACCAACTCATATCAAGCATCATCAAACAAAGGAAGAGTTGGTTGTGTTGCATGGTTAATAAGGGCATTGGAATGATATGTTGAAGAGGTGTTACATAGAAAGCCCATGCACAAAGGGAAGGTGACACTTGTCACCTAGGAGGAAACATTAACAAGCACCCATCCGTTACAAGCTTGACCAAGAAAATGTTATAGGTTGGTGCGCCCATCCAAGACTATAAGGTGCATACGTTACCTAGAAGAAGATCCCACAAGTGCTCATAAATAAACTACCAGTGATACTAGTCACATATTTCAAGATTCATCTTCTATTAAAATGTACCAAAGACCAAGGAGATCAACAAGTCATAGCATTTGAAGCATTTGCAGCAGTCACAACATTCATAGTAGTCATAGCATTTGAAGCAGCCAAAATTATAGTGTGGAAGAGAGGTGAAGAGCATTAAAATATTTGGTCAAGATACTCAAATGAGGTCAAAAAGTCCAAGGTTGAAGCTCCATCGTTCAAATGTTGAAGCCAAGGGAGAATCAACATACACCATTCACTATAAGTGCTCAAGGAAAAGGTATTAAAGAGGACTATCATATACGTCCGAAATCTATGATGAATACATAGAGAATACAACATTAAAGGTAAGGTCTCTACTTCATTAAATTTACTTTCATTAACAGAGAGTTATAAGGTATAACATAAGGTTGAAACATTAAGGAAATCAACCATATTTGAAAGCAATATAAAAGGGAGAAACACATATTAAAATAGCCTAATATTTGCAATATTAAAACATAGGAGAAATAAGGATTTCTACTTGAATAATTAGGATTTCTATTATTGCAAATAATTGTTTTCTAAATATTCCACATTAGGGAGTTATAAGGACTACTACATCAAAGTAGAAAATTGGAAATTAGAAACAATAAATATCAAATTATTAAAGGCTATAAAAAGAGGTTTATTCAAGAATATTAAGATATGGAAATTGAATGGTATACTTGTCTCAAAACACATTAAAGGGACAAAAGGAATCCAACTATTAAAACCTCATAAAATTAGAAAGTGCTTAAAGTTCATTAGGAGTAATAAGGTGGAAAAGAAGTTGATTTTTTGCTATACACAAAACTTTACAAAATCAACTCAAAATTAAACTATTATTCTCAAAAGCACACTTTATCTACCATATAGCATTTTTAAAAACACTAGGGATACATAAGGCGCTCTACAAAACTTGATAGTAACAACATTCATCAAAGAATTATCAAGTACTCTTGGGAATCATAAGGTCTCTAAAAAATTTACAAGGACTCTACAAATTCACATCTATCAACTAGGGAGATATAAGGAAGCCCACAAAAACTAAGCTCTAAAAGGTTCTATCAAATCAAAGCTAATAACTAGGGAGTCACAAGGCAGAACACTTTTCAATTACAAGCACTTTATTCCAAGAATCTATAAATATATCCGCCTCAAGTAATACAGTAAACAATGACATGAACAACACTATTAGAAAAGAAAGAACAAGTTTCATAAAAAGTGGAATCAAGAATTCACTTATAAAATTTGAGGAAAACTTAGATCCTATTTCAAAAAGGATACAAAATAATTTTTTGAAAGATAGGTTCAAAACAATGGAGCAATATCTACATGCTCGACTCACTGAAGCAATTGATAAATGAAAGAATGACATTAAAATTCCTTGAGAATATGGAAGCATACTATACATGGCACTACTTACATTCAAATGCTATAGATGAAAATGTAGAACAAAAAGGATTGATAGAATTACTTAAGCTGAAAACAGAGTTAGATGAATCTTCACTAGCAAAGATATTTCAATCCTCATGCAGTATTAGTACTTCGAGTTCTACTAACTCAAAATATTATCATGATGCTCTAAGTGTATGTTCAAAATATTCTATACAGGACATAAAGAATGATGGCAATGACAAAAGCAAAGAGAAAATTTCTTTGCAAGAATTAGGTGATAGCACATACACCTATGAAATTACTGACTCTAATAAAGAAGAAGAAGAAGAACTAATACAAGAAGGCATATAGTGCAATGTAAATTAAAGAGGACCAGATCAAGCTGAAGAACATTCTGAAGATAAAGATCCATATTGAATATTGAAATCTTCAATACCAAATAATGTAATACAGAGGGGTGTTAGATTTAGAGTATATTACATCATTTTGGTCATATAAATGTACCACCTTAGGTACATAGTTAGGATAGGAGATTACTTGAGGGGGAATTTATCTAATCATTTCAAGCAATGTAATAAATGCACAAATGGCAGTGTGCAAGTAATGTGCAAGGTGTGCCCTTGTACAACTAGGTAGAGTGTTGGCCAAAGAATATATCTTCCTATATAAAGGGCCTCATAGTGGTAGATTAGATATCAAGTATACATCAAGGATATATCATTCTCTTGGTAGTAGTACTCCTGTATGGAGTACAATGTAGTTTTTTAGCTCATATCAATGGAGTGACTATTTTCTCCATATTGGATTGTATTTTTGTCACTTCTATTTATAGTATATTTTGGTCATATTGTTGTTTCACTTTCTTTCATATTTCCTGTATTTCATTAGGACCTATGCTAGATCTCTCCACTACATATATCCTCAAAAGCTAACAACATATTTACATAAATAGAAACTAGGTCTTAAATAATTTAGCCAATTGCAGTGTTGATTTTCATCTCATTCAAATTCAAATTTTAAAAGACAATTGAATGAGTGGGATTTTATCTCTTAAAAATAATGATATTAAGGAGTTGATTGTAAAAATGTAACAATTTAAGGAAAATGAAAAATATCTTTGATAGAAAGACAAATGAAGAATATTTTTAGTAAAAAGGCATGTTGGATATGGTTTAATTAACCTAATAACAATTTAACGAGAACAATGTAACATTGTGTTATTTTAATGGAAGTGGCCCTAATAGGAGCTACACCTAACTTATTAAAAAACAGAAATAAATATTTTTATTTTCAAGAAAAAAACGGGGATAGATTTATGAATGTCGTCAATATTCTCCTTAGTGGCACTATCCTCAAAATATTGGTAACATTGGACCTTACATTATGATACCTATATGTTCCTTAATTGTAAAGTGTGCTTCTCCAATAATTTTATTGATTCAACTAGAAGTACACCTACGTATTGAATGTATAGTGATTTCTAATCTAAAATTGTGAAATATCAACATGATATAGTTTCAATAAAGATACATAAAAACATTATGAATTCGGAAAAGAGCAAGATGTAGAGCAAGTTTGTATACCATTGGGTCTACTACTTCTAATATCTCAAATAGTTCCACAAACCTAAGGGTCAATTTAGCTAATTTTTCAAATTTTAATGGAGCTCTTCATAGGTTTAACTCTGAGAAAATTATTATTGCCTACCATAAACTATCTTGGAGTTTTTCTCTTATTAGCATAATATTTTTGTCTATTAATTACCTCTTTTAATCTTTGCTTTATCTAATTTGTTCCTCCATTTCTTTTATCATGTCTAGTCCCATAATTATCATATCCACTATTTGATCCTAACTAAGAGATACCTCTCACTTCCTGTTATACAATGCTTCAAATGTGACCATTCCTATGACGGAGTCGTAGGAATTATTGTAATCAAATTCTACCAATGATAGATATTCTTCCCATCGATATTGTTAATCAATGTAGTACATTTTGAGTAAATCCTCTAAAACCTGATTTAGTCACCCTATTTTCCCATTTGTCTCTAGGTGATATGAAGAGTTCATATTAAGCCTAGTGCTCAATGCTATAGTCAAGGTTTGTTAAAACCTAGAGGTTATTTTAATATTTTTTCTTATGAAATTATTACTTTGGGCACTCTATGCAATCTAGATATATATTGAAAAAAAATTATTTCATTGTGGGAGCATCATCCTTGAGGTTCCTAGTATAAAGTATACTACTTTTTTTAGTTTATCCACAATGACTAAGATAACATCATGTTGGTTCTTAGAAAAAGGTATTTCCTATCCATATTCTAAATTAATAGTTTACTATTTCCACTTAGGAATGTCAATAGGATTTGGATATATGTATTCAATCTTAACTCATTGATACTAAAGACATTTGGCTATAAAAGTTGTTATGTCCTCCGTTTACCATGGCCAAAAATATAACTTTTCTAGTCAAGCACCATGTTTTTTACTTTAGGGTGCCTTGAGTATGGGGCATAGTGTGCTTTTAGCATTGTATCTCTTAGTTCCCATTCCTTAAGTACTTACATACAACCTTTAAATCTTAGAAACCCATTGGATTTAAACTAATATATGTCAAACTTGTGATCTTGTGTATTAGCCCATAAGCCATCATTCACCAAATTATAATGTGAATCATCTTTGATTGATTTATTATTTGATCTTAAAAGGTGGTCCTCTTAGTAGCAAGGGTTAAAATATGTCTTCTACTAGTTAAAGCATTTGTAACTTTATTTTCTTTCACTTTAACGTAAATGTTATCAAAATTATATTCACAGAGGAATTCCAACCACTTTCATTGTCTTGCATTTAAATTAAGTTGTAAAAAGACATGCCATAACCCTTGATGATCTATTTTCAATTCAAAGGGTTTTCCATCAAATAGAGACTTTAATTTTGTTGTGCACGCACAATTATAGCTAATTCTAAATCATGAGGGAATAAATAAACCTGTAAGTCTTGATTTTTTAGGACTCATATTCTCTTACACGCCCCTCCTACATGATCACCCTACCTAACCCTTCACCTAAAACATTTGTGGTGACTATAAATTATCCATTGGGTTTAGGCACTTTTAACGTTGGAGTTGTCAAATTTTCCTTAAGGAGTTAAAAAGATTTTTCAAACTTTTTTGACCATTCAATTTTTTTTCCTTTCTGCTAAAGAGAAGTGATGAGGTTGGCTATTTTGGAAAACCCTTCCACAAATTTCTTGTAGTAGTTTGCTAACCCCATAAAAATGCATACCTCATGCACATTTTTTAAAGTTGGTTATTCCATAATGGATTTGAACTTGGGTGGGTCCATTGCAATTCCCTTGCCAATTATTATGTGGCCCAAATAATTTATCTTCTTTTGTAAAAAGGTACATTTCAAAAATTTTCCATATAGTCACAATTGTATAATGATTAAAATATTCCCTTTCACTCTAGGGAAAGATTAGAATCTCATCCTAAATTATTATTACAAACTTATTCAAAAAGTCCTAAATCACATTGTTCATCAAGTTCATGAAACTTGCAAGTGCATTTATAAGACTGAAAGGTAGCATTATGAATTCATAATGTCCATACCTAGTTTTGAAAGTGGTCTTAGGAATGTCCTTCTTTAATTCTTAACTGGTGATACCCAAATTTAAGATCTCTCTTTGAAAATATAGTTCCCTCCCTCATCTAGTTAAACAAATTATTGATCTGAGGGAGGGTATCAGTTCTTCATTATGGCTTTATATAATATTTGATAATTGATGTAAATCTACAAGGTTCCATTCTCCTCCACAAAAATTATTGGAGTGCCCCATGTTGATATACTAGGCCTGATCAAACATTTTGATAAAATATCATTCAAATGATTCTTGTTGTAGTCATCCTATGTGATGTCTTAGTTTATGGGTTAGGTCTTGACATGATATCAATGGAAAAATCAAACTTCCTCTAGGGAGGTAATCTTAAAAGTTATCCAAAAAAATATTTCATACTTGTAGTGGTTTCACTACTACTAGTTTGTGACTAAGACAAAATCCCAATAACCAATGATCGAAGTTTTATCTAAGTTCAAGATATCGAGTCTACAATAATATTAGGAACCTACTATTAAAAATAAACACACTCACACAAATACGAATAATAAACATAAATGCTCACAACACACTATGGAAGTAAATGCACACTATGAAAGTAAATTGCAGAAATGGAACAATCTCACAATAACACTGAATCGCAAGCCTCTTTGAGGGGGCAACCTCCTTCAATACTTCATTCAATTATGCAAAAAAGATATATACAATACTACCTCTCACAATTTTAAGGAATTCCTCTAGCACCTAACTCCTAAGGTTGTCTTACATGCATAATACCACTCGGGCTAGAATATCCTGCCTACAATTAGTTACATTCTTGAAAAAATGGTTACATAGAAGGGTGCCATTTGGCATAGGCACTTCTTAATCCAAAAATATAATAAAACATTACAAAATATTAACATGGGTACTACCCACGTTCCACAAGGACTATTACATCAAGTGTTAGGATGGGGTCCTAACATGCCCTTCCCCTTCAAAAAGCTTTATCCTCAAAGTTGAAGGTGAGGAAACTGTTGTTGGATTTGATGAAGAGGTTCCCATGTCACATCTTATGGTTGTAAGTCATGCCACTAGACCAAGACATTTGTGATAATCTACTTATGAATGGTACACGATCTTTGATCGAGAATGCATTTAGGTTCAAGAATGATGAACCCTTCCTCATCCAACTCTAGAAGTGTAGACTGCACTTGCACCTTGTTGCCAATAACCTGCTTGAGAGATGACACATGGAAGACTGGATGAAATTTAGAACTAGTCTAAAGGGCTAGTTTGTACACTGTCACCCCAAGCCTATGCAATGCTTGATAAGGACCACAATATTTGGTGGTAAGTTTTTGACAACCATGCAATTGGAGAGATGATTGTTTGTATGGTTGTAAGTGAAGGAGGGTCATGTCACCAATGGCAAAGTTGTGTTCGATACGATGTTGATCTGCTTATTATTTCATATAATTCTGAGCCATGTCCAAATTGATCTTGATTTGGTGAAGAATGGAGTCATGCTAACAAATAGTGGAATCCACGACCTGAAACTTGGAGCTGCCTAGAATGTGAGAAGTTGGAGCCGATGGAAGTTGATCATAAACTACTTCAAATGGAGCCACCTTAGTGGCAGAGTGATAGGTGGTGTTGTACCACCATTCAACCAAAGGAAACCACTTAGACAAATGAGTAAGATGTTTAGAAGTGAAGCAGTGAAGGTAGGTTTCCAAGCATTTATTAAATTTTTTGGTTTGGCCATCAATTTGAGGATGGTAGGCCGAACTCATCTTGAGTTGTATCCCTTGCAACTTGAACAATTCCTACCAAAAGTGACTAGTGAAGGGAGGATCCCGATCAGAGACAATATATTTAGGTATTCCATGGAGGTGAAATATGAAGTCAAGGAATATTTAGGCGATAGTGGATGCAGTATAACGGTGGGATAGGAAACACAAGTGAGCATACTTCGAAAGACGATCCACTATCACCAGAATAATTGATTTACCTCCATATTTTGGTATTTGATGAGGTTTAGTTAGATTAGACTTTAGGATTTATTTAATTTTTATTTTTCCTATGTTCTAAGTTGTATTGCCGATAGGCTGCCGACATGTATTGCCGACTTGCCTTACCGACATGACTCGACATCTTTTATGTTTGCCAACATGACTCGACACCTTCATCTTGTTGTTCTTTTGCATATTTAAGTGCCTGTAAATAATGGAATAATTAGTTTTTGTCTAATACCATATCAGTTGGTATCAGAGTACAAAATTAGTGAAGGTTTAGGGTTATTTCTGACCTCATTATTTTTCCTGTCAAAGCTCATCAATTTTTTTATGTAATTGTTGTCTTGATCAACAATTTTGTAGTAAATTGATAAATTAGTTCATTTTCTTGACAAAAAATTGCTGTTGCAAGCATTTCCTTGATGAAAAATTGTTGTTGCAAGAAATTGTTGATGCATAATACCCTCACTGCCATTTCGTTGGTATTAGCATTCCACTTTCTTTGCATTCCAATTTTTTTGCACATTCTGATTTCAAGTTATTGTTGTTGCCTTTCGTGAAGTTTTGTTGTCATGTTTATTGACTCTGTGTGGACCTGCTGTCGCTCGACGAAGGAGAAGCTACACTAAATATCGAAAGCTTTCTTGTCCATTGTTGTTGCTACAAACCTGTTGTCACGGGTGCCATTTCCAGCATGCCACGACATTCAGATCTGATTTGACCTACGGGTTCGATCAGAAGGCGTTTCTTCCTCGATATCTAACATCACAGACGTCCTTGAATGGCCAATAATTATAGCTGATATATCTCTGCCACGGTGTACCGAAATCCATTTATTTGTGGCCAAAATTGACATTCTCGCTTGCAAACCCGATGCAGATCATGTTTCGTGTCAACTGCTCACCTGCTCTGAGCCTCTGTTGAGGCTTGCTTCGATCTACGACTCAAACCAAATGTGTTGAAGCACAGGTGTCTTGACAACTTTCTCACGCTTTCAGATTGGGACAAAAAGCAAATACACTTTTGATCGATTTGAAGGTGTCAGTGATTTCTTTTGATTGCTTGATCTATTTATGCCTGAGACGAATTACGATCTGATGTGATCGCGTGCTGCTAGGGGGACATCAGAGCTCCATGTTGATAATATTTACTCCAGGTAATGATTTCAAAATGCAATTTAATGGAACACATAATTTTAAATTTTGTTTGATCGCATCTTAAGGAGGCAAGGACGTTGCGCATGTGATTGCATGGAGGGATGATCGTGGCTTGGTGACGTAAATTGCATCTTCGATCAATGCGTGGAAGGCTCTTAAGAACTGGATAACACAAGTGTCACACGTAGGTTTCTTATTCTCTTCCATTTGGTTGAGATGGTGCAGTGATTCATGGTATTTTCCACATTCAATGGGAAAAAGCCTTTTTAGGCTTTAAAAGGGAATTGCCTCCCTTCAATTAACAACCAGTGCACACTGGCTGCCACACGTGCACCGACCGTTGTTGATCGTGACCTGTTGGTTCATTTAGAGATCTTCGTTGTATGATCCGTGTGAGTTTCAACTGACTTTCATGGTATATTCCATTGAATTTCATGGAAGCCTTTGGTCTTGATCGAGAATTACGTGCAAATCCCCACCTTTTTGATAAAAGGGTATTATACTTTATTTCATTTTTTTGGGGGGGAAATTTCTCACAAGTTAAGGGGGTGTTCTAATTTTTGTTTCAAAGGCTATTTCCAATATTTATTTTTGACCTTTATCAAAATATTTTATATAGTGCTCTTTCTTATAACATTGTAAAATTGCATTTCCATTTGCAATTATTTGAGCACTTTAACCCTCTGAATATCAATTTGTAAGATTCTTGCTGGCGCGTACTCGGGGTCAAATGGCTGCCGAATTGGCCGATAAAATGGCCCAACTCACACAACTAGTGAGTACTTTGGCTGACAAAGTCACATCCCAAGATATTCAGCCACAATGTGATGTTCCACTTTACAATGGCTCCCGGGATCCTGAAGTGCTCAACAGTTGGATTCTTGACATGAGTAGTTGGTTCGATTACACAAAATTGGTGAAGGATCAACAAGTTGCTTTTGCAAAGCTCAAATTGACTGGCATTGCTAAGATTCTCGTCACTGATCGCCAACTGACACAAAATCCTATTGACTCATGGGATGAATTGCAACGTGTTTTGAAGAGTAGTTTTTACCCTTCAAACTATGCCGAAGACCTTGAGATAAGATGGCTTCATCTTCATCAAACTTCTAATATGAGTGTTCATGATTATGTGTTGCAATTTAACAAATTGAGAATTTTGAATTCAGTGCAGGATTCCACCACCCAACTTGTGACCAAATTCAAAAGTGGGTTGCAAGAACCCATTTTCAGGAAATTGAAATACAAAGTCATTGTGAGCATTGACATGGCTTTCAATCAAGCCATTCTTGCAGAGGAGGAATTGCGAGAGTCATCGTGAGGGTCTCGCTCTTCAGCATCGGGAGGAAATCCGAAGGCTTCTCATTATCAATCCAAGGCACCTAAGTCTTCTTCCTCTTCTTCTACCCCCTCTCCATCTTCCTCTTCTCCTTCTTCTCAAAAAGCTTCTTCTAAAACTCCTGTGGAATGTAGCTATTGTAAAAAGAAGGGTCATCAAAAGCATCAATGTTTTAAATTGAAAAATTTGAAGAAAAAGTCCCTCGTTGTAAAGCCTTCCAATGAGGAATCCCAAGAGGGTCCTATTGAGGCTACAGGGGAACGAAAAGCATACAAGGAATTAGCAGGGTTAAACAAAGTGACCCTTATGAATACTTCTCAAAGTGATCGTGAGAACTTGTTTGTGACCACGGTTCACTTGAATGACACCTTCATGGTTGATTGTATAATCGATAGCGGCTCACAGAAAAATCTAATTGCGAGATCCATTGTTGACAAACTGAAGCTATCAATGAATCCCCATCCTCATCCTTATCCTTTAGGATGGAAGGATAATGGGATTTCATCCGACATCACACACACATGCACGGTGAATTTTGCTTTCAGTCCTACTTTTGTGGATACAGTTGTGTGTGATGTAACTCCAATGGATTGTTGTGGTTTATTGCTTGGGAGACCTTATCAATATGATAGAAGGTCTATTCATGATGGGTACAAGAACACATTCACTTTGCACAAATATGATAAGGCTTACATAATCAGAAGTACACAACAAACACCACAAAATTTGATGTTAAGTTGTAGACAAGCAAGGAAAGTCGTTAATCAAGCAAAGGAACTAGCACTCATCTTCATCAGACCACTTAATGAAGGAAATCAAGCACCTAAGCATTCACATAATAGGCATTCTTCAGTTAATTCATTGCTTCAATCATATTCTAGTATTTTCAAAGAACCTTCAAGCCTTCCACCTGAAAGATAGATTAATCATAACATTGAGATTGTTCCTGCTGCCCCTCTTCCAAATACTTCAATGTATAGACAATCAATAGTGCAAATGGAAGAAATTAAAAGACAAATTCATGATTTGTTGGCTAAAGGTTTCATAAAACCTAGCACTTCTCCTTGTGCTTCACCTATTTTGCTTGTATTGAAGAAATATGGTACATGGAGGCTATGCATTGATTTTAGGGCACTTAACAAAATAACAATAAAAAATAGATACCCACTTCCACGAATTGATGATCTCTTGGATCAACTTCAAGGAGCTAAGTTTTTCTCCAAGATCGATCTCAAAAGTGGTTATCATCAGGTCAGGATTCAGGCTGAGGACACTTGGAAAACAACATTCAAGACCAAAATGGGGCTCTTTGAGTGGCTTGTCATGCCCTTTGGTCTCACGAATGCTCCTGCCACATTCATGCGGCTAATGAATGAAGTATTCAGAGATTGTTTAGATAAATTTGTAATCATCTATCTTGATGACATCCTTGTATTCTCTCCTACATGGAGAAGTCATTTAGAGCACTTAGAATCTGTTCTTCAAACTCTTCAGAAGAACCAATTGTATGCCAATCTTCCTAAGTGTTCTTTTGGGTAAACTTCCATTGCCTATCTTGGTTTTGTAATCAGTGAGAAAGGGGTTCAAGTGGATCCTACTAAAATTGAAGTCATGATCAAATGGCCAACTCCTACTTCTATCACAGAGTTAAGGAGTTTTCTTGGACTTGCTAACTTCTATCGCAAGTTCATAGTAGGATATTCCACTATTGCTGCTCCTTTACATCATCTGACAAAGATCAAAATTGAGTTTCAATGGACAAAGGATCAACAAAAGGCCTTTGACACATTGAAACACAAATTGTGTACTGCACCTATTCTTGTTCTGCCAGATCTTGCTCAACCATTTGAGATTGAAATAGATGCATCATAGTTTGCACTTGGAGCCGTGCTCAAACAGAATGGCCATCCAGTGGCCTATCATTCCGAAACATTTTTAGAGGCAAAGAAGAATTATTCTACATATGATAAAGAGTTGTATGCTTTGGTTCAGGCCATCAAGTATTGGAGGCACTATCTTCTGGGAAAGGAAACAATAGTTCACACAGATCATATGCCACTCAAGTTTCTTCAATCTCAAACAAAAATTGAAGAGGCTCGACACATGAAATGGGCATCATACTTGCAACAATTCCATTTGGTAATCAAGTACAAGAAAGGATAGAATAATGCAGTAGCAGATTGTTTGAGTCATCCACCTTCAGCCCTTGCTTTGACTATTGTGACCACATCCCATATTGGCTTCCAAACTTGGCCCACACAGTATCCTTTGGATCCTGATTTTGGCATAGTTTTTCAGCAACTTTCACATCCTTCTACTTCCAATTTGAGAGCTCTTCAAGACTTTCACATCAAGGATGGCATGTTGTACAAACTGGATAAACTTTGTGTACCTCATGAGCACAGGGAGTCTCTTTTGAAAGAGGCTCATTCTACTCTCTATGGAGGTCATTTTGGCAAGCAGAAAACTCTTCATCACCTTCAACGATTCTTCTTTTGGCCTCACATGCAGCGAGATGTTCTTCAATTCTTGCGATAATGTGTTGTATGTAACCGTTCCAAATCCACTAACAGGAAATTGGGTATGAGCATGCCTTTACCCATTCCTTCTCATCCTTGGGAGAGCATTTCCATGGACCTATTGAGCGGTTTTCTGATGACAGTTAGACAACACGATTGTGTCTTTGTGATTGTGGATAGATTCAGTAAGATGGCCAAATTCATTCCATGTCGTAAGACAAGTTCTGCATAGGATTTGGCCCAACTCTTCTTTGAGATAGTGTGGCACTCATTTGGTCTTCCAACTAGCATTGTTTTTTATCGTGACTCGCGTTTTGTGGGTCACTTTTGGAGATCTCTTTGGAAGATCTTGGGAGTATCCCTTAACTTCTCTACTACTTATCACCCACAGTTCGATGGGTAGACAGAGGTAGTTAATCATACTCTTGTTTAGAGTTTGAGGATCTACCATCACTCCACTCCTGCCAGGTGGGATTTGAGCCTCACTCACATCGAGCACGCCTACAATAGAGTTGTTCATAGTTCGACAGGACACTCTCCCTTTGAGGTATGTTTTGGATTTCAGCCATTGGCTCCATACGAGTTGCCTTTGTCTTTGCCCTCTCCAGCTACCTTGCACATTCAGAAGGAGCAAGATAAGGCCAACTCTTTTGTACAACATTTGCAGAGCCTTCAGTCCAAAGTGGTTCAGATTCTTCAGAAGACTCAACAAAAATAGAAACAACAGATAGATAGACACCACACTCCTCATCACTTTCAGGTTGGTGACAAAGTATGGTTTTATCTGGATAAATGATGTTTTGCAGACAAGACTCATAGCAAGATCAAACCTCTTCATTATGGGCCATACACCATTGTTCAATAGATTTCTGAGAATACCTTTCACCTTGATCTTCCAGCTCATCTTGGCATTCATGACGTCGTTAATGTGGATCTCCTAAAGCCATACTATGATTCTACCTTGGAATCTTCTCCAGCTATCAGTCATCCTATTGATGTGGTTCCTGATGCACAACTTCCACTCCACGTTGATACACTCTTTGATACGAAGACTCGATAGACATGCCAGGGTACTTCTACTTCATATCTGGTGGCCCATCATGGCCAATTTCCACATCAGGCTCACTGGATTTCTGCTCACCATATGTCCTGGGATTTTCCCTCTTTGTTAAAAGCATTGGAGTCCAATGCTTCTTTTGTTGGGATGAATGATGAGGTTTAGTTTAGCTTAGACTTTAGAATTTATTTAATTTTTATTTTTCCTATGTTCTAAGTTGTATTACCGACAGGCTACCGATATGTATTGCCGACATGCCTTACCGACATGACTTGACATATTTTCTATTTGTCGACATGACTCAAAACCTTCATCTTGTTGTTCTTTTGCATATTTAAGTGCCTGTAAATAATCGAATAATTAGTTTTTGTCTAATACTATATCAATATTTATTCAATGAAGTCCATAGATATATTTGTCCAAACTTGATCAAGAATGAGCAAAGTTTGAAGTGTTCCTGAAGAATGTACAGTCTCACCTTTCATGCGTTGGCAACGATCACGTTCAGCGATAAATGTTTTGATGTCTTTTTTCATTCCCTTCGAAAAAAGGTACGCTTGGTTTGGGTATATATTTTGAGAAAACTTGAATGAACAGTTGTGGGGGGCGCATGCATTCTTGAAGGAGGAGGTCCTTGATTTGAGACTCGAATGGGATAACCAAAAGGTCATGAAACTATAAATTCTGACCATCCCAAATATAACTAGGGTGGAACTAAGTATCCTCTTGGAGATGGCAGAGGAGAGTTTACAATGATGAATCCTTGGTCAAATTTTCACAAATTTGATGAATCCATTACAAAAGAGGAGTAGAGATAACATGTAGCATGTCCTGATATTCATGAAGGTGAGACAAGGCATTGACCACCACGTTCTCTTTACCTTTCTTACAAGATATGTTATAGTCATACCCCAATAATTTGGAGACCCATTTTTGTTGTTTTGGAGTAGCCACCCATTATTTTAAAAATATTTTAGACTTTGATGGAAAAATATTGACCAATGAGATATGGACGCCAATGGGTGATCGCATGTAAAATGGTAAGCATTTCCTTCTCATACGTGGACTTGCCCAAATTTTGAGGAGAAAGTGCCTTGCTAGTAAAAGCCAATGGTCGACCCTCCTACATCAAATTTGCCCCAATACTTGTGCTTGATGCATCACTCTCGATGATAAAGGGTGGTGGTCGTAGCATACTTCAAATAGACAAAAATCTTCTCAGTCGACTCAGTCTACACAAAATAATTTTTTCACATGGTTGTTAGGGGAGTTGTGATATTGCCATAGTTTTTTACAAAAAAATTGTAATATCTTGTAAGACCCAAGAATCCAAAAAGTATCTTCAAGGTATGAGGTTTGGGCCATTCTTACAAGGCCTAAATTTTCTTAAGGTCTACCTGAAATCCTTCCTTAGTGACTATATGCCCCAAATATTCAACCTCCTACTGACCAAAGGAATATTTTGATTGCTTTGCATAAAGATGATGGTCAAACAAAAATTTGAGAGTTGCATCTAAATGGTGAAGATGATCCTCCCATGTACGACTATAAATCAGTATGTCATCAAAGAAGACTAGAATGAATTTATGAAGATGAGGGCAAAAAATAGAATTCATCAAACTCTAAAATATGGAAGATGCATTGGTCAACCCAAAAGGCATAACCAAAAATTCATAATGCCCTTCATGAGTTTGAAAGGCTATTTTGGAAATATCTTCATTCTTAATGTGGATTTGGTGATAGCCCAACCGTAAATCCAACTTGGAAAAATACTGGGTCCCATGCAACTCATCTAGGAGTTCATCAATAACATGAATATGGAACTTATCCTTAATAGTAATTTTATTAAAATCCTGATAGTCCACACACAAGCACCAAGTGCCATCCTTCTTTCTGACTAAAAACACTGGTGAAGAACAGGAGCTAATACTAGAACGAATAATTCTAGAAGCTCAAATTTCCTATATAATTTTCTCAATTTTAGTTTTCTGAGCATAAGCATACTAGTATGAATTAACATTAGGAAACAGACTACCAAGAACAAGTTGTATTACATGATCATACGAGAACTGAGGAGGAAGTCCCTTGGGATCTCCAAAGACATGAGCATACCTGTTTAATATACCCTGTAATTGTTATGGGTGACTAGACTTCCCTTGCTTGGGAGTGGTGATAGAAAAAAGTTGAGCTACCATGCAATGGGAAGATTTCTTTAATAATTTTTCCATATTATGAGAATAAATAAACTGAATTGCTCTTGCCTTTGTGCCACAAAAGGTATATTCCTACCCATATTGACTAAATTTCATCTATAATTACGTAAAATCCCATAGGATCGATCCTAACATTCATAATCATTGTGCTCCCAAAACTATATTACACCCTCCTAAGGTTAAATCAAACATGTCACACTTAAAATTATAGTCCCCAATTTTCAACTTAACATTATGACATTTTCCTTTGCATGGTAGGGTGCTACCATTAACGATCATAAATTCAAAGGAATTGCATGTGGTAACGTAACAATTTCCTTGTTTTGTGACACGTGGATCAATAAAATTATGTGTGATGCCACAGTCAATTAAAATGATGACCCTTTATCCCTTTAAATAGCCAATCACCTTCATGGTTTGGGATGTGGATACTCCTGCTAGAGCATGTACAAATTTTTTTTGTTGGAATTCCTCCTGATCGGTCAGTTGATCTGTAGATTCCATTTCTTGAGTATCCTCCTCATCCCCATAACATTATGTAGTGGGAACTTCATCCATATTGAGCAAGTATAATTTTTATTGCACATGTCTATGCCCTATGGAATATATTTCATCACATTTATAACATAATCATTGTGCCTTTCTATGCTTCATATCCTCGTGACTCAATTTTTATAGGTGGATATTTATTAGTCAGACTTAGCATTGACTTGGTCAAAAAATATGACTTAGATAGAGGAAATTTAGAAGTTTTACCAAGAGCCTTGAATTTATCCTCTACCAATTTGGCCAATTGTATGGCTTGTGGTAGTGATTTAGGGCGCAATAAATTAACCTCAACCCTGATATCATCCTTTAGTCCAATCACAAAACAAATCTGGAAAGAATCAACACTTAGTCCCGTTGTTCAATTGGTGAGTTTTTCAAATTGAGTTTGGTATTCTCAAACGATTGAAGTTTGTTCGAGTTTAAAAAGGGCTCCTATAAAATCTTCAAACTCACTAGGACCAAAGCAAGTGAGTAGGCGACTAAAATTAGACCATGAAATATCAGGTTTAGCCTTTCTAATCACAAAAACCAATGGAGTTATTTGGATTCAAAATTAAAAGAAGCATTGGTCAACAATAAGAAATTATCAATATTACAAATCCACCCCTCAGGATCTTTTCCATTAAACTTAGGAAAGTCTAATTTTGGTAACCTCATCGGTATAGCTCGTTGGTGGTAGCTTGTACCAACTTCCTCTTGATCGTGTTGATCTGCGAAACCAGTAGATACTCTACTATCCAATTCAACCTTCATTTATTTTTGTGCAAGGGAGAGATTAGGTATAGATTCTTGGAAATAATGGAGTTGTGACTATATTGCTTATAAGTTTTTGTTAAGGGTAGCCAATAGTTGGTTTCCCATATTATCCACTTTGAATTGAATTTCCCTATCTAATGCTTGTTGGCGAGTTTCCTCAACCATAATTGAAGGTTTGGATCTTTTTTGTGGGACTTACTAAAAATAGATAGGTAGCTTTTAGGAGTTACTATTTTTAGTAAGGGTCCAAAAAATGGTTTGGAAATTAGGTTGCAACACTTATTTTAGGATAGGGTCCACTTCAATGACCGCTTGATTTGAGTGTTCGGTGATGAGATATATCATCTTCTTTGACTTTTTATGATCTCTTGGTTTGGTGCAAGTTGATGTTGAGGTAATTTCTTCCACTTGGACTTAAAAATTCATAGGTGGGTACTTGAGGGTCTTTGGTGCAGAATAATGAGCTGCTTCTAGTCCCAAAATTTTGGGCCAAATTGATTGATTGTTGGGAAGTTATGGCCTTAACAAGAAAAATAAAAAATTACCAATTATAGAAAATTGGTGCAAAATTTGACTAGGAGCTGCCAAGGATAATTTTATCTGAAATAGAATGTAGATTTGTTTGCTAAATTTTGAGGTTAATTTGAGCTATGAGTGAAAAGATATCCTTGTTTGAGTAAAATTTTAATATACATTTTATTATTGCTATTTTATGAGTCAAGAGTTGGGCACTGTGTCAACTGTCTCTACCTTGTATGTTCTGATTACTAACTGATGACTAATTCCTAACATTGTTATGTTCTTTTTTCAGCTTTTCTAACCACTGACTGATTTTTGATACTGTTATATTCTTTTTTTGATTTTGACTCTATCACAGATATTACCTGACTGTTCTAATTGTTATAGGTAACTGTTCTAACTATGTAGGTGAATGTTATGACACTGTTATCCTGACCACCTTGTATTGACTGTTATTGATAAAATTTTCTTGACTGTAACTGACTTTGACTCCATGTTTCCCTTATTTTAGACTCTAAAGCTTTATGTTTGCATGTTATTTTTGCACACAATAATTCTAGAATAGGGATGTCTTCTTTGTATGCTCACTTCTGTGAAGGATATGGTAACAGGTTTAGATTTTTGGTTGCAGGTTAAGTAGAATAGAAAGACTTGGAGAATAGACTTTGTTTGTAGGTTTAAATAGAACTAGGGTATGCTAGGCAAAGGTGTATGTAATACCCATAGGACCTTTGTTATACCGTAGTGGCAAAAAATAGTGCTTGAACCAATATTTTAGGCCACTACTCAAGGAGGATTCCACACATACCCTTGAGCACACTACCTACCTCTCTGAAAGTATGAGAGGGTAGTCTTCTAAGATGTGTCCTATGCACTATGGACAATACAAGGTCAAAAAAGCTTCCTAGGGATAAAATTTTATTAAATCTTAGATGGTCTCCTGATACACCCAAATATGCATGGGAGCTCAATTTCATGTGTGTGTGTTGTTTGAGGCCTGGGTATTGGAATATGATCACCCATCACTTCAATAGACAATTTATGGGCTATCTAGCTTAGCCAATAACGATAGCTCCTTCACAATATTTTAAAACCCTTAGTACAAGGTTTCTAACCTACTCAACTACTGTAAAAATAACTATAATTTTTTTGGCCTTTTGTTGAATATATATATATATATATTGTATATTTTTTAATAAGGAAAACTAGCAAACGAAAAAAATTGAACTAAAAAATTGTATACCTAATAGTCGAATTGGCAGAATCCATCGTAGTCACAATAGAACACAGTCCTAGAAAGCACTTTGATACTTGTTAGGAACCTACTATTAAAAATAAACACAATCACACAAATACAAAAAATAAACATAAATGCTCACAACACACTATGGAAGTAAATGCACACTATGAAAGTAAATTGTAGAAATGGAACAATATCACAATAACACTGAATCACAAGCCTCTTCGAGATGGTAACTATTAGAGTAGGTTGTTTACCTTAGCTCATGTTCACCTAGGTTATTTATTTCCTTTTATTTAGTTATTCCATGTATTTTCCCCACCCACTTATGTGTGGATATTTCATTTATCTTATTTAGATATTATGAGATGTTACATATTTATTTCTTAGATATTATGGGGATATTTTTAGGTTTGACTATTCCTAGGGGTGACATTTGGAGGGTTGATATTCTTTCTCCCATAGCGGTTACATATCTATGGACCATATCACATATTCCTTTTGTACGGTGGATATTTGTCCTTAGCTTGATCCTACGGCTATGGTTGATCATCCTTGCCTATATAAGCAAGGCACCTTCATTGTACTCAGTGCTCCATTTTCAGATCTAATATATGATATTGTTGCTCTCTTGTTTGCATATCTATTTGTAAGCTTATGTTGTCAATTTGCTTTCAGATTCTTGTTTTGGTTGAATGTGGTGTTTCTGTTAACACTTGAGATCCTTGCAGCTTGGAATGATCTGATTATCATTCCTTTCATGGCATCAGAGCAATAGGTGTTGCAGTCATCCATTTGTGAGTGTTGTGCAGTTGTTTCTCTTGCAGGTTCGAAGAATGGTGTGGAAGCTTCGATTTTTGTGATCGGGTCCTTGGTGGAGTTTTTTGGCCAGTTTGTGTCACTCCTTCCATTTTAATATCATCACCAGCCTCCTAAAATCTCTTCTGCCCATACTGCAATAGCCTCATTCCCTTGGATCTGTCCTAAGCATTTTTCTTCTTGAGCATTTCCCTTTTTGGCAGGGTCACCAACCCAGCCCATTTTTATATTTTGCATGTATCTCCTGATAGAAATGCCATTTTTCCATGAAATTTTTTGGAGGTCTGTAGATGCATTCATTTGAGTTGTGCCCAAAATTTCAGCTCATTTGGATCAGTATTCTTCAAGATATCTTGATTTTATGAAAACCTACAATTTTTTAGTAATATGCATATATCTTCATCAAAAATTCTGATTTTTTGTAGATTTTTTTACAGAATGTGTAAAATCATATTATAGACCATCCCATAAAATTTCAGAGAATTTGGAGCTGTATTTTGATAGTTACAGTGATTTTACTATTTTTAGTAAACTCGTCATTTCAGGAGAAATATTGGGAGTTGCTCAACAAAATTTTTTCCAGGCCTGTAAAATCATTTTTCTGATATGTCTATAAAATTTCAGATTTTTTGGATCTGTATTTAGACATTTACAATGATTTTATGACTGCACTCTCAATATTGCATTGTGAAAAAGGGTTTTGCACTTGAACCGGTATATGGACTATTGTTATAAAGTCCCATCTTCCTTCATTTTATGTTTGTCCACTTAGTTTGGAACTTTGTGATCAGCTTACTTGGTGTTCAGTATTGGTGGAGCCTACACATTGTTGTGCTTGAGGAGTCCTTTGTCTTTGACTTCCCTTGCTTTGTTGTGGTGCATCCTCTTGTGCCAATCTTCCTCATTGAGGCACTTAGTTTGAAGGAGGGGATTCTTTTGGTAATTCCTTTGGAGACTTTTCAGAGTTTAGAGGCTTCATTTGTGCATTGATGTGATTTTGTGGTATTTTGCACCACCTTGTGACATCACACTAGACCTTTCACATTATAATGGCATTTGATTTTGGGGGGGGCTCTTCTACTTTTGAGGACATCTTGGAAACTTCTTTTTTTACACTTAGCATAGAGGCAAATGCTGAAAATTTTGAAGCATGGTTTAAGGTACTTTGTTCATTATGTCAAAGTGAAGGTTTGGATCCTTTGTTCATAACTCCAAAACCCAAACCAATGGTGAAGGATAAGGAGTATAGGACATGGTTCATGAACAATTTAAGGATCTCTAGCATGCTTTATTATTCAGTTTGTGGGGAGCTTCAAAATTTTATTGGAGTTCACAAGAACACACCTCACCTTGCTTATCATATGTTGAAAATAAATTTTTTACCCAAGGCACCTTCTCTTACAATTGCTTGCATGGAGGACATCATTTGTGACATTGCATCTTTGTTTTTGGAGTCACTATCTCATGATGTTTTGGATGATGATGTTGATGCTATAGTACCTGCTTCAGATATTTTATAGGATACATCTCCACACTTGTCTTATGTGGATGATCATGTTGATGTTGCAGCATATACAACAGAGATTTCATGGCATGTTACATCCTTACATATATATGACTTCTTGGATGGTGTTGCCTCTCTCTTCATTGAGAGTCACACATGTGATTTTCTTGACATGTATGAGGAGCTCACTCATTTATTTGATGATGATGTATACATTGTATCTCCTCCATGTAATTCTTCCTTTGTGGACCCTTTTTTGGTGTGCCCTCCTTCTTTGAGTGAGCCACCTTGTCCACCATTTTCTTCTCTTGTTTCTTTCACATTGGATGATGTACTCCTATAGGAGTTGGATACAAATATTTTATCTTCGGTTGGACTCTCACTTGGAGATCCTGAAGACCATGTTGATTCTTTTGAGGCTTCTAAGCCTCCACTTATTTCTCTTGCTGCTTCCATGGGCTCATCATCACTTATGCAGCAGGATATTGGTGATTCTTCCTTGATGGATGCTCTTCAAACATCTCTTCCACTTTTGCACACTCATGGTTTTGTGCATATTGATATTTTGGATGTTGATTGGGACTATATTCTACCCTATTTTGGTGTTGGTTTGGGCTTCTACATTCTTGGAGATTCATTTCATAATTCATTGGTGACATCTTCTTCACTTCAGCTCAGTTTGAAGGATTCTACGTCATCATTCTACATTTTATTCCCATCTTCTCACACTCACTTGGAGTGGGAAGACATTCGATGGATGCTTCATGGCTACTTTCTTCCTCGTGGGAGACACATTGTTCATCGTAGAGGCATCCACTTCTTCATAGGACTTCTTCATGGAGCTCGTCATCCTAGGGGGGTGTTGGGAGCACTCCTTGGCTCCATTCCTACTTTTTCTTCTCTCTTTCTAGCTGGATGGTTTTTTTCCACATGGTTTTCCACCTTCTGGTTTAGGAGCTTTTGGATACACATTGTACATGAGTACCTAATCAGGCCTTGTTGCCGGGACTCATATTGTGGATATGCCACTTTACTTTTTGGCACCTAGCTTCACTTGAGGGGGGTGTTAGAGTAGGTTGTTTACCTTAGCTCATGTTCACCTAGGTTATTTATTTCCTTTTATTTAGTTATTCCATGTATTTTCCCCACCCACTTATGTGTGGATATTTCATTTATCTTATTTAGATATTATGAGATGTTACATATTTATTTCTTAGATATTATGGGGATATTTTTAGGTTTGACTATTCCTAGGGGTGACATTTGGAGGGTTGATATTCTTTCTCCCATAGCGGTTACATATCTATGGACCATATCACATATTCCTTTTGTACGGTGGATATTTATCCTTAGCTTGATCCTACGGCTATGGTTGATCATCCTTGCCTATATAAGCAAGGCACCTTCATTGTACTCAGTGCTCCATTTTTAGATCTAATATATGATATTGTTGCTCTCTTGTTTGCATATCTATTTGTAAGCTTATGTTGTCAATTTGCTTTCAGATTCTTGTTTTGGTTGAATGTGGTGTTTTTGTTAACACTTGAGATCCTTGCATCTTGGAATGATCTGATTATCATTCCTTTCAAGTAACCTCATTCAATACTTTAGTCAATTATATAAAAAATATAAATACAATACTGCCTCTCGTAGTTTTAAGGAATTCCTCTAGCACCTAACTCCCAAGGTTGGCTTACATGCATATTGCCACCTAGCCTAGAATATCCTACCTACAATCAGTTACATTTAAAAAAAAATGGTTACATAGAAGGGTACCATTTGGCATAAGCACTTCTTAATCCAAAACTATAATAAAATATTACAAAATATTAATATTGGTACTACCCACGTTCCACAAGGACTATTACATTAAGTGTTAGGATGGGGTCCTAATAAAGAACTCTTGACAACTCAAACTTCTTTAAAGTTGCTTATGGTAGAAGTCTTGATAGATGACCAAAAGAGCACCAAAGGATCCCATCTTCAGAATAAACCCTATTATCAAAAGTTTTGCGAGCGATAAAAAATGCGATAGAGGAAACTCCTGATCAGTCTGTGAGAGACATCGAAAGGCCAAGTGGACACATATGACTAAAGTCAAATCAAAGGATAGGGGTAGCTGAGCAAATTAATGAATTCCTCAATTGAAGAGACAAAGATCACCTACCCAAATATGACCTCATTTATTGTCTATGATATGCATTCAAGAAAAAGTATGGCTCTGATAGTCCTATGCTAATTAGTCATTATGAGCAAGGAAGTACATCATTCAATGTTTAGAATCACAAAGAAATGTAGATAGGATTGTCAAATTTAGTTGCAAACAATTTTGGAGGAAAAATCCTCCCTTATAAATCTATAAATAACAATAGTATTAGCTTAGTAAAAAGTTATCGACAAGTTTATATTTCATGTAATTGTAGGCTTTCATTTCATTTCTCTTTGTAAAAATGGTAGCTGCCTTGAGCGGCTTGTGGGAAATTTTGAACCCCAGTTCTAGCACAATCTATGTAAAAGTTTACCTACATTTATATATACACGAAAGCTTGTGCCTATTTTTAGCCTTTGCCTACAAAACTATGGAAGTGTATGTATTTGTGTTTGTATTCTTTTACATAAATATTGAGTGTGCTAAGTGTATGTGTGTGTGAGGGGATTTCATCTATTTTTAGACTGAGTCACTTATGAGGTTCACTCTCCTACGGGACCCACCTCCTCACATATACGTATAACTGGTAGACCTCGATTGCTCTTCACTGTGTTGAGGAGAGGAAGTGTTCACTATTGGCACATAACATTTACGCCAATTTTTGTAAGGAGATATTACTAGATCGCTTGGCACATTGCCCTATTTTACTTTTATTTGTTGACTTTTCCTTTACTTTCTTGCATTCCTTTTCCCTTGGTATAATAAAAAGCACCTTGAAGATCACATCTCAACAAGGATCCAACCTTGTAAAACCTCTTGAAGGTCCTCGATCGAGCCAAATACCATGCTCTCGATTACGACCTACTGTGTCACTCTAACACAAGGTGTGATTGTCCTAGACGGTGGCAATCAAAGATGATAATAGTTTAATGACACACTTGATGGGACACCAATGACACATCACTGGTCCTAGAATTGCAACAAGGATTAGGATTGAGATTTGGTAAGGGTCTTAGTCTATTCATTGCTTGATAAAGCACCTCTCTCTATAACACCCCAAAAACTCAATTCAATTTTTTAAAGATAACCCAACAAGGTTCTACAAAATCCAATCATTTATTTTTAGCAATCAAGGCTTTACCACATTGAGTTCAATGTTGGTGTAAACTACGCTAAGTGGATAGAAGTGGTCAGCCTCCTATAGTGTCTAGGGTTCACCTTACTAAACCTTATTGTTTAGAAGGATGCCAAAGTGGTCCCCCCACCTTTCATATGCCCTCCATGATATAGGATAGTTTAACCACAACGTAGGGTTTATCCTATAAGGCCCATGTCACTTAAAGGGGATGCCTATTCCATAACCTCAACCTAAGTCCATCTAGATAGGTTAATCATGTGTAAGCCTCGATGCTCAGTTACCACATCTCCATGCACTAACTAATGCCATTACCTGTTTTATTAGGTAATGAGCATGATCACCTAAACCTACATGTTATAGGTACCACAACTATTGTCTTGTGAATGATTTTGCTAACACTATGGTTATCAAACACCCATACCCCACCGTTCAAGGTGAATCAATTCACAAGGAATTTGGATATTGTATTCTTGCATCTCCTTCCATATTAGTGAGTGCCTAGTTATTGCATCCTCACAACTCCTTTTAGGTCTTACTTCTACCTAGTTAAAGCAACTCAGGATTAGATAATTCCCTTAATACAGGTCCCAAAGGATGCTCTATATCTTAAACCAAAATCCCCTTCACTCTAACCCATGATCAAAACATAATATAGATCTCACAAATCTTCAACTTAATTAAGCAATAATTCCATCTTAAGCATAGTAAAATGAACATTACATCATATAAGCTTTAATATGAAAGTACCCATTCCAAGAATTAGCTATAAATATATCTTAAGCATAGAAAATAAATCATAAAATTACATCATCTAAACTTCAACATAAAGGTACCATGCCAAGATTCATTTGTTTAAACTAATCAAAGTACATAACCATGTAAACATAAAAGCTTCCTCAAAACTTTCCTTAATGAATACATAAAATTATATTTGAAACATAGATCACCATAACATTTATTCACTATAAAATTGTACAATGCTTTAGCAAGCTCACTATCCTATTACATTACTTTCCTTACCTTATTGTTTCAAAACAAACTATCTCATTTACAAAAGTTGCTATTTGCTAACAACATTGGAAATTTCCATTCAACTCGTACTAAGCAAGTTCTCATTTACATATCCACTTTCCATTCCAAAGTACATCAAAGCCATTCCACCTAAGTGGTATTTGCTCCATTTCCTTTCCACTAACTTCCTCATGAAGGGATCTTTCCACAGTCTTGAGGAACACTTAGGGATCAAGACAACTCATCATGAAATGCAACTAAATGCACACTATGTATTTGCAAGCATCCATGCACAATACAAAAAGATAAAATCCACCAATGAGAGAATCCCATACTTCTCTCTATAATGGTTTTCATACCTACTCAAGTCTCAGGAAACCATTATAATCATTTTTCTTCTTTTTGAAACCCTTCCCAAAACAAGCAACAAGCAAAAGGATCTTTTCTACTAGCTAATCCATAGAAAACACTAACCATAGAAACCCAACTTCTCATTTTAACATAATATGAAGAAACATCAACTTCTCATAATATGAAGAAACATCAACTTAAGAAAAATGTAACTCAATGGTTACTTCCTTGATTAACTTTATCTTTCACTACATTCCTTCTTTATTTAATAAAGGAAGATCTCTTCTTATTGAGCTAATATTTCCTTCCCTATATCAATCTAAGTTTTCAATTTAACATCATCATATTTACTCACTTCATTTACTTCTTACACCAAGATCTATGTTTTCCATCTACTCTAATTCAATCATGCAATTCTTAACTCACTATTTAATGTATCCATTATTGCTTAAAATATCTCTATCTATGCTCTTATTGCACACAAGATTGCACTATGCAAGAAGCCATCGTGCCTATGCAAAGCTTAAACATCCAACACTTAGTGCATTCAAAACATACACAGGTGAACATAAATTTTCCATGTACACCTCCAAAGCAAGCCTTACCCAAAACCTTATTCCAACAACAACGATGGGGAGGGACATACCCGATTGCAATCCTATAGGTTGAAATACTCACACTAGCTTAAGAAAAGATACATGTGCATGTGATCCAAAAGCTAACATTCCTTGCTTAGGCCAAATTTGGTTACACAATATAGGCAACAAAGGACATATGAATGGTTATAGAATCTCCACCATTAAAACACTTAATAAAATACAAGGAACACTATACACGAACAACTCAAAACCCCACGCTTGAAGGTGCCTAAGCTTAAAAAAAAAGTTATCACTAAGAGAGCATAACGATATGCCAGGGAAACATAAAGCCAATCCAATAACAACCAGAATGAACGTAAAACACTTAACAAAATATCTCTACCTCTAAGGTGACAAAGCTATACAAACAAAACAACTAGTATGCAGGATAATACATTACAACGATGGGATAATTTCATACTTTTGAAGCTTACCTCTTCCTACGCCTCAAGAATTTACTTCTATGACACACATGCCTCCCCTTTTCTTCCGTGCTTACTATTTTTGCCCTCAATTCCTCTAATGATCCAAATTCAACCACTACTCTATTTATAATTATCTTGAGGCGGTTTCCATCAAGAAGAATCTCATGTTCTTCCCTCAAGCCTCCTTTGAGTTGGCCATTCAGCTTGTAACCTTCTCTTTGGATTGTCCTAACATTGAAACGCTTAAAATAGAGCATGGATTTACTAAATTACTAATGCACTACTTCTCTTTAAAATCCAAAAAGTAATTATCTCTTCTTGTTTTAATATTAGGATAAAACAATACAATAATAACAGTTTCTTTATGAATTAATTTTCATTTAGTTTTCAATTGCTAATATTAATTATTAGCATTGATACTAATATTCTCAAGTATTAATGTTACCAATCAAATTAATACTTTAATAATGCTTATCCATAAAACTAAGCATACCATCAACAAACATAAATGCCATTCATATCAATAATGTTACACACCATTATTTTATCCTTAAGTAGGTGGCTCCCTTTTTAAGATAGTCTAATGCTATCACCAACCTATTAAGGAGACTCATTACATAGGCAAATTCTTGACATAATGGCGTGAACACAAAATAAGCACAATGCAATGTGTCTACATTAAGGGTATTATTGTTACCCTAAGTTGTTGATGAGCAAGTCATCATCATCAATTACCAAAATATATCTCAACTTAGGTGGTTATCCTCATCGATCCATCGGTGAGAGTACTGGTCCTACAACCACAAACACATCAAAAATACCATATTCCAAGAATAAAGTGTAAATATCCCATCATATGACATCATAAAGTAAAGGCTATGCATTAGAATTTCACACCAATACATAAATCGTTATCAATAATAAGTTATTCCAAGGAGGGTTGTTACACTCTCATGTGGCGACTCTGCACCAGAACGAACACCAAAATAAGCCACTACTAAAGTTATCAGACTGAGGTTCGAGTTAAGATCTTTGTCTATCTGCTTTTGATAAGTAAGAAGCTATATTCACTTGATGACTTTGCATCAATAGAAGAAGCCCAGAGGTATTTAAACAAAACATGTTGAAAATCATTGTCATATCTTAATGCCTACCCCCTTAGCCCATACCCCTTCATATGAGGTAGGATCGAGCTCCTTAAGTCCTCAAAAGCCACCTAATAAATGCAAAAGGATACCTGAGTACATACTGGTAATATTACCAGGATACATTGGTAATGACTAGACTACTCCATTAGAACATATCAGGGAACTAGTATTTATATACCAAACACATAATATAATAGAACAAGATGTAGCCTTAGGTTTGTTGGTGGCATACCTTAAAGGGGAAGAACTATAAAATATATGAGTCCCTCCCTCCTCATTCCATCACAAAATGAGACCAATTGGCTTCATTGATCATGAATGACTTTGTCATACAAAAGGAACTAGTTGTGACAAAAAATGAGCCAACCCGAAAGGAGAAGATCACAATTTCCTCTACCCATCACAATGAGCAGAACAACCAACCAAGCTCCCCCCGATTGAAGGAATATGAGTAAGGGTGGAGTGGTATTGTGGAATAAGTGGCCATTCAAAGCCACTCAAGCAAGGAAGTGGATGAGATGGCCATAGAAACAATATTAATTCAAACTGGACCAAAAGATTTATTCTCCCTGCTTGCATTATCCCATCAAGAAATACCATCACATGCAAAAGGATATTTAAATCAAAATTTATAGCCTGTATGCTACAAAAGGATAAAATGATAGGATAAATTTGCTATGATGCTAGCAAATACAAATAAGGGTGAGCCAAATCAACAACTAGAGTTATCAAGGTCCTTGGCATTTGCAATAAGCATAAGCATCAAAGATCAATCCTAATATGGGACCCTAGTTGAGACACGTGTGAATTTTGGAGATGTCTGTTGGTCAACAATTGAGTCTCCTAAATACAATAGGGATATGAATAGTGGCACACAATCCAAGGTGGACCAACTAGAGATCAAAGGATGAAATTTGAATCAAGAAACTTCCCTGTCAATGATTTTTTGAAAGGAAAGCTAGTGGTTGGAGCAAAATATCTACATTAAATGCTGCCTCAAAATAGAACCTCATTTGCGAGCAAGGATTGACAAGGAAGATTATGAGAATAATTTAACATTAGAAGGTGTGAATATGTGTTTAGACATTCCTTGAATAATATGACATCCTATGAAAAGCAAGAGAATAAAGAGAAATAAAAGCAAGGCATGCAGGAAAAAGTGTGAGAAGGTGAAAGTTTAAAAGGAGTAATGACCTCAAAAGGAGAATACTTTTTTTTACTCCTCAAATGAAACCTCTGTACTTCATTATTCAATAGAAGAGAAAAGCTAGTATTGATCTTAGAATGACAAAGACATGATTCCCGCATATAAGAAATGCCAGAATTACCCATGCTCACATATTCCTCCAATATCAATGTTCTAACAAATATAGCTAAATATTATGTCAACCTTGAAGTCTACAAGGGAACCAAAAAGCTAAAAATATATGCTTACAAGTGCTTTAAAGCTAGTAGACCCTCGAGCTTTGGAGCCCACATATGGACTAGCTTTCTGGCGTAATACATGATAATTGAGGTACATTCTTGTTATGAATTGGTAAGTGCCTATGTAGAATGCTATGATCCAAGTTCCTAAGAAATCAAGGCTATAAATAAAAAATTTATAATAACAATTGATGGCTCTAGCATCATAAAAATGTTGCTATTACCAGAAGGCCAAATACACGTCAATGAGGAAGAAGAAAGGGTGAATTTTGATAAATTTTTGGAGAATAGGAAAATGGCTTTTATTTGATCAAAATTTAAAAAGGTACAAAAAGGTGACCAAGTCTCAAAAAAATTTATTCCCATTGATAATTTTGACAAGGGTGTGAATGATGCATTGAGCTTGATGGTATTCCTTCTAGGACAAGAAAATGATACAACCATCAATGTAGCTTAGCTGGGTATTCTACATAGAATGAGGTAAGGGTCAATAACCCTAGATTTATCGAGTTGATAACAAGTCAAATTCAAGAAGACCTCCGACAATTCTAGTCGATGCAAAAATTCAGGTATTACTCAATTCTAGTATACCTCATTTTGTACTAAGATTTTGACATGTTCCTCAAATAAGAAATAAAATGTAAAGATTCGAAGGGCAATGACCTTCCAATGTATAATTGGGCCAAGAATCTAAGGAAGGAATTTTCATATTATTCTTTCGTAGATAATTTTTTTATTCCTTTTATTTTTACAAATAAGAGGAGCTCAAGTTCCTAGAGTTTTATAAGAAGGAATAGTCCTAGGGGACAATTTTTTGCCAAAGGAGTAACTCTGATCAAGATACATGGCTATAGCTATCATGTTTATCTATTTACTATATTTATCCTTGATAGGGTATTTGCCTTAGAACTCTTCAAAAAAATTGACACTTTGGACTTCAAAAATGGTAGTGGTAAATAAAAAGCATCATATTACCAACAACCCCTTAACCTATGAGGGATGACAATGTATAGAAAAAAGGGAGCCTCCTTGGCAGAGGACAAGCTGAAGAAGTTAGGCCAAGAGTTGATAAGAGACAAGTGGGAGTATGACCTTGAACAACATCTTGCCACATATCTTAAGGGGATAAAAGGGCAAAAGTTCATGCATGAGCAAAGGCTTGAAATTAAAAAGCTTAGAAGCCCTAAGGATGAAACAACAACATGCTTTCTCTTTGAATTAACCAAGCCTCCACCTACCCTAAAATATTATGAGTCCTTCTATGATATCAAGGGTATTTTCAATCCTTCGAATAAGGTGAAGCAAGAAGAAATTAAGGAATTAAGAAATAGACACTGGAAGATGTCCAAGATAGAGGTATGGTGGAAAATGAGGCAACTCACTAGAAAAAAATCCAAATTTGGCTCAGTAAAAGAAGATATAACATTCAATGAATTGTATAATGAAGAACATTTAATGTAGAAGCTCTGCTACTGTAGAATCCAGTGAAGAAGGGACAATTAGTGAGACACACCAGAAAGCAGGGGAGGCAACAATAAAGCTAGAAGATATTATATATTTGTCTAATCCCTTAGGAGAAGTTGATTGCCATACCACCCAAAAAAGGAGGGCTATACATTCTTCGTCTACCTAGCAACAAGCATCATCAAGGCCATTTGCACAAACACCCTAGAAGAAGAGGGATAAGGAAAGAGAATGTATAGAAAGGCCTAAATAAAAAAAAAGGTAGAGACGTGACGGGGTGGCAAAGGAAGCATTCAATAGCAGCATATCAAGGACAAGCTATGTCTCTCTTCATACATCCAAAGAAGGATTCCAAAAGACTAAAAGAGCATCTCCTCTAGAGAAGGCCCAAACTCCTCGTGTAGGCAGACTCCATTATCCCTAACACACTCAGTTACTTCTTTAGAGTATGAGGTAGGGTAAATAATGACCTCTTGTAGAATTTTTTCATTAACCTCAACACCGGCTACACCAAAATCCCGTAAAGCAATCCTTCAATCGATAAAGTCTGTGGAGGCATTTGTATTACCCATAGAATTGTAGGAGGGAGTTACAAAAAATCTAGAAGCTCTCACCCCATGGAAAATATTTTAGAAGGTCAAGTAAAATATGACTCAATATAATCAAGAAATATGAGCTCAACAGTCTTAGAAAATTACCACCACCCAAGTGGACTTCCATTTTGCTCCTCAAAGAAGAGCATTGGTACTTTCAAGAAAAATTCTACCAGTATCCAAGTCAATGCAAGAAATGACAAAACAATATTGGCACACATTAGCTATAGGTAAAATATGCTCAACCCCTAGACATATTAAAACTCACCAGGGAGGCTAATAGAATGGTAGACCATGATTTTGAGCTGACTACTTGTAAAATATAAAGGAAAGAAAAAGAGCTTGAGCAAACTAAGAAAACCCTCGAGGAATCACAAAAGGAGGTCAAGGCCCTAAAAAATCAAATAATCTTGCTAACCAGACAATTGAAAGAGTGAGGGTCTAAAACCATTCTAAAGAGACAAAAAGAGCAATTAAAAAAATTATCTAGTCAACTAACTGTGCAACAAGCTCAATATGAACTTGAGAAAGAGATATTGTTGAAGGATCTAGAAGCCTTCAAGTAATAGAACTGAGAAAAGCAATTGTGGGTGTTAGAAATAGCTTATATTACATTATTTGGGTCATGTAAATGTACCTTCCTTGGTACATACTTAGGACATTAGATTACTTTAGGGGGAAGTTATCTAGTTACTTCATGCAATGTAATAAATGCACAAGTGTCAATGTGCAAGTTGTAAATGTGCAAGGTGTCCCTTGTACAACTAGGTAGAGTGTTGGCCAAGGAACTTATCTTCCTATATAAAGGGCCATAGATAGTAGATGTATAGTAACAGGTGTGGAGCATAGTAGTGTAGGATAGTCACATAGTGTAGAGTGTGTGAGCTATAAGCTCAGAGCTCATTCATTGAGCAGTAGCTTGTATCATGGAGTGTTCATTTCCTCCATAGCTACTTTTGTACTCATTTCCATTATTTCTATTTATAGCATATTTTAGTCATCTCGTAGATTTACTTTCTTTCTTATTATTCTGCATCTTGTGTTTGCTATCTCCCATTACATGTTGTATCAAAAGCTAATAGTGGTATCAGAGCTACGGTAGATCAAGCTATAGTAGATCAATAGGAAAATCACCATTATCATTGACCCTGAGTTTTTTGTCAACCTGATGCGCCATTGGACCAGTCACTATCAAAATTTCTTAGAAGAGTCTAGGTGATAGAATTAGGGAGAGCCACAAGTGAGGACTGAAAGAAATCTTAGTTTTAGAAATACTGAGATTGTATATGGCTAGAGTCTTTCCACAGAGTTGCAGGAAAACTCGTGAAGACTAGGACTCAACATTTGATCCACTAGTTTGATGAATCAACTAGTGAAGCTCATCTAAGAGATCTAGAAATATTTACCTAAAGTTTATTTTATTGTAGGGAATTAATTCTCAGATGATTGGGACACCTCCTACAACAGAAATCTAGGAGACCTCAACTTCATTGCCCGAAGGTCGGAGTGCCTTCATAGTGCAGAGATTAGTTATTACAGAGAGGAGAATACTTCAGAAGAAACTTATGGAAAAGAATCATGGTGAAGTCAGGAGACAGGAGATCTCCATTACTAGATTGAAGAACTTCACAAAAATAAAAAGGCCATAGAAGCCCTAATTTAGAAGAAAAGGCCATAGAAGCCTAGAAAAGGCCATAGAAGCCTTGATCCAGAAGAAAAGGCCACAAAAGCCTAGAAAAGGCCATAGAAGCCTTGATATTGAAGAAAAGGCCATAGAAGCCTTGATATTGAAGAAAAGGCCATAGAAGCCTTGATATTAAAGAAAAGGCCACAAAAGCCATAAAATACCACATAAGCCTTGATACTAAAATAGGCCACAAAAGCCTTTATCCTGAAGAAGACTCCAGAAGAGAGTACCTAATTTAGAAGTAGATTTTAGTACTAATATTTTTGTTGTAGGAAAAGGAGATCTAGTAAGTCGAGAAAGCTTCCTACAAGAAAGTTAGGAAGAGTATCCTCTTCAGAATCAATCCAACACCTGAAGAAAAAGAGATCAGGAGGAGATCTCATTGAAGAACTTCTAGACTAGGAAGAAGAAGAAGGACTAGGAGAGTCCTGCTCGAATCCAGAAGCAACAGAATCAGAGATCCAGGAGAAGGTCTCACCACCAACACTTCTAGAAGTAGAAGGTTGAAGATAAGGTCTCAAGGAAGACCAGAAGAAGCTACAAGATCAAAGACCTTGGTGAGGTCTCGATGAGCATCTAGTAAAAGGCTAGGAGAGCCTTATTGAAGAAATCATCAAAGGAGAACTCACTGGAGAAATCCACTACCAAGGAGAAGCCCCTGATAGTGAAGGACTTGGGATAATTATCACCATCCGAAAACAAGCCCAAGAGGAGGAGAATTTGGCAAGGAGTGCCAAATCCAAGTAGAAGAAGAATCCAGTGAAGACCTCAAGATATTCAGAATCTTGAGAAGAAGATCCTACTTGAAGTTAGAATTCGACAAGAAGACTTGAAGATAGAAGAAGCTCATCAAATCCAAGAGATTTGAAGATTACCTCCCATAGCAAGAGGACACCGCTTCAGAGATACAAACTTCTCCAAATCTATAGTAGAAGGAGGAGACCACAAGAGGAGAACAAAGTCACCAAATCTTAGGCTCATGAAAGGAAGTTTGAGACCATCATTTGGTGAAGAAGGAGTTATTCAAAATAGTCTACAAAGAGCTGCAAGATCTTACTCAAGGTAGCAACTTGGTGATCTTAGACACCAAGATCTACATCCTCTACAGAAGTGACAAAGAAGCTACAAAATATTTTAGAAAAAGGTAAGCAACTATTGGTGCAAGTAGATTCATTAATTGGATTACTTTTCAGATTTGTTAAAGCACCTTAATCCAGATTAAAGTTGCAAAAAGGAGATTTGTATTACAATCTTCAAATGTGCAAAAAGAAAGGTTCTTTTTAAGGTTCATTTGCACATTAGGAGTTGATTAGATTTCAGAATTTCAACTATCTATCAACTGCCTATCATCTAATTTGGAAAGCAAAAGAAGACTATCTCCTAATATCTTGCTTATAAGAAATTTGTAGAATAATTCTTGAAGATTCATTTTAGATTATTCTTGATTAAGTTGTAGTAAATTGATTAAGTGCACTTATAAGTTTTTGAGAGTTATTTGGAGTGATAAGGTGTAATTTTTAGTGCATTAAAAATGAAATATTAGTGGGTTCATTTGCACTATTGTATTACTCTCAAAAAGCTTTATGTTTGTGTTCTTGAGAAAGGCACAAAATCAAAATTTGTCAAAGTGTCTAAAGACACTATTGGTGCACAAAAATCTGCAACTCATAGTGGCCAAGAGAAGCCACCAAAAAGGTTAGAATCCTCTAAAACTTGGAGAAGAAAATAACTAACCTAAAATCAGAAATAGAAGCTTCAAATATTGAGACTTGGTGAGTCTCAAATCCAAAGCATTACAGGGTTTGATGCAAGAAAAATAAAAGTGCAAAAAATTGCATCAAATAAAGAGCTTCTATCTAAGATTGGATTTATCATAAAAGTATCCAAGCGAAAAGGGGAAGGTGTCTAAACAAAGAGACAACCTCAAAACCCCTTTACTGCATTCAAAATTCTGCCATAAAACCAGAATTTCAGACCTGCAAAAGAAGTGCAAGAAAGGGTGCAACAAAGGCATTCTATTTCATAAATATTGGTACAATATATTGCATTTCTCTAATACGTTCTACGTAGGAAAGAGGGCATATTTGAAGGTGCCATAAGGGCACAACTTTCTCCAGAAGAGCACAACCGAATACGAGCATCAAGAAGCCTCTCAAAAGGGCCTACATTGTGCACGGGTTGGACAACCATAATAGGTGACCTGCAAAGCACAAGAAAGGAGGCACATTGCTCACTAAAGGGGACATATCAAGTAGCACAAAAGCAAAGGAAATAAAAGCAAGCAGAACTGGAAACGTACATCCAAAGGAAGGAGCATTCAATACTACCATTGGAGCATCAAGGAGTCTCCACCATAGCATTGTCATTCAAGCTCCACCAAAGCTCCTCCATCTCTCCACCAAAGCACCACCACTAGCCTTGCTTGGCTGGAACCATCTCAGTGGCATCGAAATACAACCAAGAAGAAGGTGGAAAAGTACGTAGAAAATCTTGCAAGAAAGCGTTATAAGCATAAGGGCATGCAAGTGACATTTGTCACTCTCCAAAGGAAACCCTAAATGCTCTCAAGGAACGTTGAAATTTTGCACATGTGAGGAAGCGTTACAACAAGATTTTGGTACCCATAGACCATGTGGAAGAGGAGTTACATTTCTCCATTGGCATTATCATTCAAACAGTGCAAGAAGGAAGAAAATGTTTTAGATGTTACACTTGCAATGGACGTCCAAGAAAGCATTGAAGTGTAACTGAAGTGACACTTGTCACTAGGTTGACTGCCTATTAAAGGCTCCTTGGACCAACAATTTCAATGAAGCATTTTGAATGAGGCATCTCAGTGCATTTACGTCCGAGATGTGGGAGCCATCACAATGTGGAAGCGAGGAATAGAGCATTCAATGCTCTAGTTCGAACATAGTCAAAGTAGCTACAGTCAACAAGTGCAGCCATTACACATCTAAAATCAACATCGATTATTGCTTGGTATGAGGTAAGGTTCATTCCTATATTTATATGCTTTCATCTCTAGGGAGTTATAAGGTTGAATTTAGAGGAATATAATTATTGAAAGCCATACCTCAAAGGGAATTATTTATCAAGCTAATATAATATTTGCAATATTAAACTTAGGAGTAATAAGGTTTTCTACTGGAAATTAACCTTAATACTTGCAAATATTATTGTGATCTAATTTTTCCAAAATTAGGGAGTCATAAGGGTTACTACATCAAACTAATTAATTTGGAAATTAGATACACTTGGATTAAATCCTAAAGGGATATTTAAAGAGATTTTTATCAAAGCATTTTAAAGGTTGGAAATTTATAATATTATTGTCTCAAATCTTCTCAAATCGAGACAAAAGATCCAACATTAAAACCTCTTTAAATTTGGGAAAAGTGCTTAGTTCAATAGGAGCAATAAGGATAATAGAAGTTGATTTTGGTATTTACAAAACTTTACAAAATCAACCAAAATTGAACTATAATTTACAAAAGCACTTTATAGCTTATCCAAAACATACTAGGGAGTCATAAGGTATTCTACAAAACTTGGTAATATCAGCATTTATCAAAATTATCAAGTTGCAAATCAATTAGCAATATATAAGCTTTCTACAAAACCTAAAAATCCTTAAGAGTATATATTCTCATACTAGGGAGACATAAGGAAGCCTACAAAACCAAGGATTAATAAAGGTTTTACCAAATCAAGCTTATATACTTCTATCAAGGATCATATATCCTAATAGGGAGCCATAAGGATGTCTACCTTCCAAAATACTGCAAACACCAATAAGGAAAAATTCAGTGCCATAAAACTTGGGATCATGAATCTACTCATGAAATCAGAAAGAATGATAGATCTAACTTCTAAAATAATCCATAGTGAATCCTTAGAAGACAAATTTGACACTATGGAATGCTATCTTCAAGCTCATCTCAATGAAGCTATTGGCAATGGAGAAAGTGATATTACACTTTCCTTAGATCTTGTGAGCATATTATATATGGCATTACTCACATATAAACACTACAAGAATGAAAATGTAGAACAAAAAGGATTGATAGAACTACTCAAAAATAAGGTAGAACTAAGTGAGTCATATCTAGAAATTTTTTTCAATCCTCATGCAGAATTGGCACTTCAAGTTCTACTAACTCAAGATCTTATCATGATGCCCTAAGTGGTTGTTCAGAAGCATTTGTACAGATTGAAGACAAGAAAGGAGAATATTCCATACAAGAACCAAGTAGCAACACAACCACCTATGAAAAAGCAGAGACCGAATTCAAAGGCAAAGCTAAGGAAGAAGAAGGAGATGAATCCAATGAAGGAGGAATACAATGCAAGGTCAACTAAAAGAAGAACCTACAACTTCAGCCTATTTTGTATCATCTGAAGACTGAAGCAACTACAAAAGGACCAAGTACAAAGCTCTTTCAGCAAGAATGATAGGTTTTGAAGATACTAATAGCTTTCTTGAACAGGTTATAGAAATCAAAGAAGAAGAATCAGAATTCCAAAGTCAAGAGGAAGATCCACATTGAAGACTAAAGTCTTCAATACCCAAATATTGTAATACAGGGGGTGTTAGAAATAGCTTATATTACATTATTTGGGTCATGTAAATGTACCTTCCTTGGTACATACTTAGGACATTAGATTACTTTAGGGGGAATTTATCTAGTTACTTCATGCAATGTAATAAATGCACAAGTGTCAATGTGCAAGTTGTAAATGTGCAAGGTGTCCCTTGTACAACTAGGTAGAGTGTTGGCCAAGGAACTTATCTTCCTATATAAAGGGCCATAGATAGTAGATGTAGAACAACAGTAGTGGAGCATAGTAGTGTAGGATAGTCACAATAGTGTAGAGTGTGTGAGCTATAAGCTCAGAGCTCATTCATTGAGCAGTAGCTTGTATCATGGAGTGTTCATTTCCTCCATAGCTACTTTTGTACTCATTTTCGTCATTTCTATTTATAGCATATTTCAGTCATCTCATAGATTTACTTTCTTTCTTATTATTCTACATCTTGTGTTTGCTATCTCCCATTACATGTTGTATCAAAATCTAATAGTGGGATACCTGAGAGGTTATTAGAAGAACTCAAGAAGCTTACTGGGAAGAAATAGGAGGTATGGCATTGGAACTATTTTCAACGCTTGAGTTTATAGATTCATCGATCTTTATAGGCCTAAAAATAGATGGAGAGGTGAAGGCTAACTTAGAAAATATCAATTTAAAAATGGAGGAAGCCAAATATTACAAAACCCTATTTGCCAAAACTCTTGAATCTAAGATTCTCACTACTAGGATTAAAAATAGAGAAGTCATGGCACATAGGGCAATCAACCTCTTCAAAATAAAGCAAGTGAGCAGTACATAAAATTAGTAGATGACCTATACAACACTGTAGGAAAGCTAAAGGAAGAGATAAATTCTCTAATAATGATAGGGTTCCCTTCACCATGGAACCAACTAAGCAATAAGCTATATTCAAAAGAAGAATACCTCAAGATAGATAAATCAAAGAATATTTGCTTAGGTCAAGTGAACAAACTACCCCTCTTAGCCCAAAAGAGATAGCTTAGATCATTGAACCAATGGTGAAACTTAAGGTGTTGATCAACAAAGTAGTGAACCGAACCAAATATTGCTTTGGAGATGATAAAAATGAGGTTTTGATTCTTTATAATTAGCTCAAGCATACTCAATATTTTTCAAATGAAGAATGGGTAGAAATCAGGAGAGCACTTGCCAAAATCTCCACAAAAGATCAATATTTTGTATAACCCCTTTTTCATTTTTATGTTTTATTTTTCAAAAAATGTTTACTTCGAGCGCAAGGATAAGGGCCATTTTGAGTTATAATTACAACACGCTAGAAGGTCTCCATGAGCTGCTAAAACTGTACTAGTTTCACCACTACTTGTTTGTGACTAAGGCAAAACCCTGATAACTAATGATCAAATTTTTGTCTAAGTTTGAGAGATTAAGCCTACAATAACTCCTAACAATTGAGACTTTTATAAAGTTCCATGTGGAGGAAGTCTTGACAAAAGTTTTATGAGCGATAGTGGAATGCGATTGAGGAAACTCCTGATCAGTCTATGAGAGACATCGAAAGCCTAAGAGGATACATATAACTGAAGTCAAATCAAGTGACACGGGTAGCTGAGAAAATTAATGACTTTCTCAATTGAAGAGACGAAGACCACCTAACCAAAGACAACCTTAGTTATTGTCCAGGATGTGCACTCAAGAAAAAGTATGGCTCTAAAAATCCCATGTTGATCAATCATTATGATCAAGGAAGTACATCATTCAATGATCAAAATCCCAAGAAAAAGTAGATAGGATTGTCAAATCTAGTTGCAAATAATTTTGGAGGGAAAATCCTCCCTTGTAAATCTATAAATAGCAATAGTATTATCTTAGTAAAGGATATCGACAAGTTTGCATTTCATGTATTTTTAGGATTTCATTTCATTTCTCCTTGTTAAAATAGTAGCAATCTTGAGCAACTTGTGGGTAATTTTGAACCCTCGCTTATGGCATAATCTATGTAAAGGTTTACATATATTTTTATATACACGAAAGCCTGTGTCTATTTTTTTGCCTTTGCCTACAGAACCATGGAAGTGTATGTATTATTTTACGTGAATATTAGGTGTGCTAAGTGTATGTGTGTGTGAGGGGTCTACGTCTATTTTTGAACTGAGTCATTTATGAGCTTGGCTCCCCTGTGGGACTTGCCTACTCATATATGTGTATAACTAGTAGACCTCGATTTCTCTTCATTGTGTCGAGGACAGGAAGTGTTGACCACTAGCACATAGTGTTTGGGCCTATTTTTGCAAGGATATCTTAGAGAATCTCTTAGCACATCACCCCCTTTTCCTTTTATTTATTGATTTTTCCTTTACTTTATTGCATTCTTTTTTCCCTTGGTAGAGTAGCAAGTGCCTTGAAGATCACATCTCACTAAGGAGCCAACCTTGTAAAAACTCTTAGAGGTCCCTGATTGAGCCAAACCCCATGCTCTCAGCTATGGATTGTTGTGTCGCTCTAACACTAGGCACAATTATCTCGAGTAGGGACAATTGGAGATGACAACAATACTCATTCAAGAAAGGGTAGAATTCAAATGTATGAGCTTTCTCATCCATTTTTTCTATATGTATAATGTATAAAATATATTATTTCCTTTGAAATTTTAAAAAGTAACTATTGGGTTTGGTTTTGCCTTGAATGATAGCATTTATCCCTCATATTCCAAGCACTATATTATTTTATCATAATAGTCAACCTTGGCGCTATGCTATAGAGCCATTCAATACCTATGATAATTGTTAAAAATATTGAGAAGCAATATTGAGGCCAAGAAACTAGCTATGAAAAGCATCACTAAAAATATCAAGAACTGATTGATTATTCCATGGGATCAACTTTGTATAAATAGCAAAGTTGATCAATGTAAGTCGTTGGATTACAACAACTCAACACATCTGAACTAGTCTAGACTAAGAGTTCACCTGACTCATGGAAGAGTGGTAACTCAATTTAGACTATCCTAGTAGAACTTAAGAGAACAAATATTTATTCTAACACCTCCCCTTAAGTGATACTAGGGGTGAATGTAACAACAGGAGATGAGTCCCAGCAACAAGGCCTGATGAGGTACTCATGTACAATTTTGGTGCTACCCAAAAAAAATGAGTCTCGATAATATGGCCTTATTAGGTACTCATGTACAATGAACTTACTTAGAGGAGAGATGGTGAAAAAACCACATGGGAAAAAACCATCTTCCTAGAAGAAAAAAAAGAAGAAGAAGAAGAAGAGAGGTGAATGAGGCATGTCCTCGGATGGCGAGGATTGTCCTCTTCTGAATTGAGCCTCTCAAATATCTTTAACTGAATGAGCACCCTTCTAATTTAACTACCTAACCCCAAGTTTCTCATGCAATTGAATGTAACGCGAAGAAGGAAAGGATTTGGTGAAGATGTCTACAATTTGATTTTCTATGGGAATGTACTCCAAGTTTAGAATCCTTTGCTGAATATATTGTCGAATGAAGTGCATGTGAATCTCAATGTGCTTGGTGCGCTGATGCTCAACTGGATTGTAGGAAATATGAACTGTGCTTTGATTGTCACACCAAAGGGTAATAGGTTGTTCATGAAAAAATTCAAATTCCTTAATTATCTGATGAAGCCAAAGAGCTTCCTGAGTGGCAAAAATGGTTTCCTTGTATTCTGCCTTTGTAGATGATAGTGCTATTTCTTGTTGTTTTTGCATGACCAAGCAATCAGTGAAGAACCAAGACAAAAAACATAGCCAAAGGTGGAACATATGTCTTCAACTGAACCTGCCCAATTAGAGTCTGTGTAACCAATGATATCCATGGATCTACCCTCATATAAAAGCCCAAAGTGAGTAGTTCCCTATAATTTTCTTCCTTTAGGTAGAGGGACTAGATCCCAAGTGTTGTTTTTGATTAAGGAAGAAAATTCATTCTCCATGGCATCATCCCACTCTTTTATACCAATTGCTTCTTTGAAGGATTGAGGATCTATGGAAATGGATTGACAGACAAGACCAGAACCCAAGGTGTTGCTTAATCTGGATGATGGAAGGTTTTGGATGTAAGGAGTGGCTTCTTGAACTATGGTGCGGGCCCATTTTGGCATTGTGGAAGGAGTAATGGGTGTGGCAAGACTTTGAGTTGGAGTTTGAAGTATAGGTTCCTCATTTTGGTCATCTAACTCAAGGATGGGATCTTCATTATATTGTGGCTCAAATATTGGAGATGGCTCAAGAGAATTAATGTTGGGAGAAGATGATTGAGGATCTTTATGAGGGAATGTTTCATCAAATTGAACATTTCTGTGAAAAAATACCTCATGAGTTGTGGGATCAAGGAGCCTGTAGGCTTTCATTTCCTCACAATAACCAACAAAAATAAGTTGCTTGCTCTTTTTGTCTAGAGCCTTCCTCTTTTTCTTTGGTATGTGTGCCCAAGCAGTACACCCAAAATTTTGAAAAAAGAGACATCAGGTTTTGAGCCAGTCCATGCTTCTTCTGGAGTCAAGTGGCCAAGAGCTTTATGAGGTGTGCGGTTTTGAATATAGTTTGCACAATTAATTGCCTCAGCCCAAAAAACTGTTGGAAGATCTCTTGAGTGGAGCATACAGTTTGCCATTTCTTTTAAGGTTATGTTTTTCCTTTTTGCAATGCCATTTTTCTGTGGATTATGGGAGACTGAATGTTGATGAATTATGCCATGAGTTGATAGAAATATGGAGAATTCATTACTGAAGTATTCCCCCCCATTATCTGTATGAATTTGCTTGATTTTGCAAGTGGCTTGATTTTCAACTAAGGCCTTGAAGATTTTGAAGTGGGATAGAACATCACTTTTATATTTTAGAAAGTAGACCCAAGTTCTTCTTGAAAAATCATCAATGAAGGTTAAGGCATATTTTGCTCCTTTGAAAGAAGGCTTTGGGAAGACCATCAAGTCACTATGGATTAACTCTAGAGGGGATGAGGCTCTTTGAGAACCACTTGGATGAAAAGGATCTTGATGTTGTTTTCCAAGAGCACATCCAGGACATACTCCATCAATAGAAGAGACTTTTGGCAATCCTGTTACCATTTCATGAGTATTCAATTCTTTTAGATAGCTATAACTGAGATGTCCAAACCTTTCATGCCAAATTTTGCTTTCAATATCCCCATGTGCAACAAAACAGGAGGCCCCATATGAATTTTGGAATCCCTTGAAGTGAAAAAGGTGAGTGTTATGATCAATATCTCCTTTTGCTACGAGAGAGTGTGGTTCTTGAAGATCTCTTATCTCAACTCCTATTGGTGAAAATAGAACTATTTTGCCCTTTGTAGAAGTACAAATCTGATATATGGAGAGGAGATTTGTAGCTATATTTGGGATATAGAGAACATTATTGATATAACCACCATCAATGGATATGTCACCTTTTCCTTTGACTGGGATAAAGGATGAGTCACCAAATTCTATGCTAGAAGTTGAGCTTGAGGAGATTGAAGTGAATGACTCATGTGAAGAAGTCATATGATGAGTTGCCCCTGAATCTAGAACCCAATATTTTGATGGAGTTTTTATAGGTTTGCCTTGAACATTTAAGGCTTTTCCTATCTGCTTCTTAATGTCTATTTTGTGATCCTTTATTGTTGCCTCTAGTTGTTGCAGTCTTTTCCAACATTTGTTCACAAAATGACCATCCTTTTTGCAATGTGTACAAGTTATAGGGCCTCTTTCTTTCTTTTTGAATTTTTCTTTAGTGGAGGTGGATGCTACTAATGCTTTTGAGGAAGAGGGAGAGATATCATATTTTGCAAGTTTTGTTTCCTCTCTAGTTAGCCTATCACAAAACTCCTCTAAAGAGGGCATTTTAAAGCTTGTACCAAGTGCATCTTTTGTAGACAAAAAGGTGGTTGCAAAAATTTGAAATACTCCATTTAACTTAGAAATAATAAGATAGATGCATTCTTCTTCTATTTTGTTCTTGCCACTACCTTTTAATTGTGTGAGGACTTCTTTAAATTTGGTGAGGAAGTCAACAATATTGTTGAAGTCTTCAGGAGATAATGTTGTTAACTCTGCTTCTAGCTGCATTGACCTTATTTGATCCACTTTACCAAACAAGTTATTTAGTTTCTACCAACTCTCAAATGGAGTTTTACATTCTGAAATGTGAAACCATAAGCTTTCATTTACATTTGTGCTTATAATACCCATTGTTTCATACATCTTCCCTTTATGAACAAATATTTCATATTCCTTTTCAAATTCAGGCTGCTTCTCTTCTAGCAAGTGTGTGAGCCCTTTTTGAGAAATGAGATTTAATATTTTTGGTTTCCATGTGTGATAGTTGTGAGGGGTGAGTGGGTCAATTGTATTCATTTTTCCAAAAAAACTGCAGTGAACCAATATTCCCCCCTTAACTACAAGTAGCTTGAAGATGATTCAACAAGAAGCAACACCACCAGAAAACCTTTTAAAGCAAGGTAGCAAAAGCCAGACCTTTATACCGAACTCTTCAAAATACCCACCCTTACGTGAGGGAAACTATAAGTAAATGAAGAGTTGGATACGTGGAACATAGGTGTTTTGAAACTAGAATAATCTGCCAGACCTTTATACCAATCTTCTCAATGGCCCGCCCTTACGTGAGGGAGACTATAGGCAAATGAGGAGATTGATACATGGAACATAGGCCATTATATGAAGGAAAGACTACTTTGATTTGAGAAAAAATGCCAAATTTTGATGTGCTTTATGAGAATGTGCCTTCTTGTAATTAGAAACACCAATTTTATGCAATGGCCATTATAATGTGTAGAAGAAGCTCAAAGAAGAAGAGTGAAGCAACAACCATGAAGTAGTGAAGTTAGTGCCACATAAAATGACTCCACCAGTATAGCAGTATGGACACAAGATAAAGCCTCCCCTCTATGTGAATCCAACAAAAAATAGGTGCAAGAATGAGCACCAAACCCCCCCTCCCTCTCCAAAAAAAAACAATTTTTGTATTTATGAATATTACAATGGGACTCTTCACTTTTATAGCCTCTTTTGAATAGGATGAATAGAGGAGTAAAAAAAAACTTCAAGTTTCAGAAGAATTAATTTTGGAAGAGGAAGAGCTGACAGAAAAAGGAGAATGACTTTTTGTTGTTAGAACAATTAGAAAATCACTAAGAAGCAAGATTGCTTTTGATGGATTTACAAAAATTGAGCAATAGTAGTCATGAGAGTCCCTCTGATATGCGTAGATCTTAGATGCTAATGAGATGGCTTTCTTCACTTCGTGTCCTTCTTGCCAAGCTTGGACGCAAGAGCAATGTATACTGCAGGTTATTTTGCTTTAGAATGGTGCCTCCACGTCTTAGTAAGAACCAAATAAAACAAATAACTTTTGCTCCATGTCAAAATGAAGATAGAGCCATGCGTTAGAGCTTTCTTCCATGTCAAATCGAAGAGGAGACCTGCATATGAAGACAGAGAAGGCGCATGAGAGAAATGTAAATGCTGGTGCAAAAAAATAACAGCTATCAGTAGGAGCATTAAAAAATACAATAGCTTGCGTATCGTGCTCTCTGTGAGCTATGTGTCCTCTGCTTTGAATGTCAAAAACTCAGACGATGCCAAGTTCCTAGTGCAAATCATAGCATCTCCGATAGACAAATTGTAGTGAAAATGTTTTGCAAATGATGAAAAATTGAGAGAGTTTGATGAGCTAAATAGAAGAGTGGCTGAAGGATAGCCATTGTTGAATGTTCTATTTACGCATGAAAGCAAACAACGTGGCTCTTCATGGATTGTTTTCCTTAGAATTATTTGTAGATTTGGCAATGGGTGTTTCATCCCTGGCAAAGTACAACAATAGATGATGGGCTTCCAACTCAGTCATCTTCTTTTCTCCCAATGAATAGGACGTGGCAATCAATGCCAATTCGAACGTTTGCCTCAAAAACCACCAAGGTTCAACGTCAAATTTGGGAGATCTCTCAGATATATCTACACTCTCTGTTGTCAGGTGTAGTGTGAACTATGAATGGCGTGAGCTCCAAGATTAGTTGTTAGGCCAATGGGAAGGAGTGCATCAGTGTTGTTGGTGCTTGTCTTCAATATTGGTAGAGCCCACACTTTGAATGGCCAAAAAAATTAAAGCCAATCTTGGCTTTATGGTGGAGCACGAACACAACACGAACCAACAACCGCTTGACATACAACATGAATCACAAGATGAACCACAAGGTTTAGGGCTAGGCACACCATGCACAATATTCAGGGCTGAGTAGCTACGTTCGCTATGGATACGCCAACGCAGTTGAAGACGCTCTGCATGAGAAGGGTAGGTGTGGCCACTTTGCTTTAGATACACTAAAGCAAATCTTCCTTTAAAGTGATGTACAATACTGTGAAGGAAGCCTTCACATCCAAAAGAGGACACTAGGTATATAAAAAAATACCCTTTTTTTATAAGGGACTGCACAAATTTGTTAGAGGGTAGTGAGATGCAATAATATTAGATAACACCATACATAAAAAGAGAGGTAGCAAAAATAGTAGTTGCTTGTCTTCTAATTTTCATCAGAGAAAGAATAACACCCTGCTTCTTATCCCTCATAACAATAATAATAATGATGATCTTATATGAAACATTAGTGATTTGACACTATATGAGAGTATAGATCAAAAGAAATATATGACTATCTAACAACTTCCAAATAAGCTAAAATAGTCAGAGAAGACTTATCCAAAATAGAGGACAAGCTGAACCAGATCTATGAAAAGTTGAATGCTTGCAAAACTAGCCCTGCTCTGGTACCATGTTAGAAATATTGAGAAGCAATATTGAGGCCAAGAAACTAGCTATGCAAAGTATCACTGAAAAGATCAAGAACTGATTGATTATTCCATGGGATCAACTTTGTATAAATAGCAAAGTTGATCAATGTGAGTCGTTGGATTACAACAACTCAACACATCTGAACTAGTCTAGACTAAGAGTTCACCTGACTCATGGAAGAGTGGTAACTCAAGTTAGACTATCCTAGTAGAACTTAAGAGAACAAAGATTTATTCTAACAATAATATCATAAGAATCTAATGGAGCCACATGGAGATTTACCTCTATAGTGAAGTAAGGAAGTTTCAACTCAACCATAAAAAGGCATTGCTCCACTCTCTTTTCTGCCCAATCTCCAAATTGGATATCCCATGATAATATTTTGATATAAATGCAGTTCTTCTATTGGTCTTAGCTAAAGTATAAGGTAAACTATTTTTTTTTTTATAGATATACCATAAAGTATAATTGATGCCTAAATGGGTGTGTTTTGATATTTTATCCATTAATTGTCCAAGACCACATGAATCCAATAAGGATACCATGATATTTGAGTATGTGAATTTACACTTAACCCGTTACTTTTTCATGAAAACTGATTTGCATAGTGATCATCACCACAATTATAACATCCACCTCTAAGCCCTCTTTTACTTTCACCTCTATTACCCTAGTATTCTTGAGGCCTCTCAAACTAGATTTGCTATTAAGGGAACTTTCCATTTGGGAAGTTCCTTTTTTCCACCTCCCGCTTATTCCCATTGAATGGTTTTCCTTTAAAGAAAAGTATTCAAATATGGGGTAGGTTTATTTAATCGGTTATATGGGATTGAAACATGCTTACCTCTATTACATCATAACCACATAGTGATATCACAAATAGCTTGGTAAATATGCATGCATTTCTTGACAATATTTGAACGTGGATCTCCTTCTTGAAAGTTGAGGAGTCTAAATAGTTGAGCTAATACCATTTTATTGAAGGATTGGGTATGTTATTGTTGAGTTGCATTTTTTTATTTCTTAGTTTCTTATGGTAAGCATAGATAGATTGAATCTTTTTCTCTTGCTTGATGGCCTTCTCAAAAACTTGTTCCATATTTAATGGATGGTGTAAGTCTTCATGAATCCCTACATGAGTATTTAATACCATTATGAACTTTTAAATATTGAACTTCTCATCCTATCAATACCATGGCTCATACTTGAGAAGCTTGACAAGGTTTCTCAATATTGGGTTATAATCAAATTCCCTTAAGTTTTAGATTTTTGTCATTTTTTAGTCGAAGTATAACTAGGGTAACCACCTTTGCATGAAGAAAGTGATGAGTTGATCGTAAGTAATACTTTGTACCTTCAATCCCTTCTTAGATTTTAAGTTATATCACTAAGACATTACTTTCCCTATTAACTAGTAAGTTGCTCATACTATTTTATTTTTCTCTATGAAATATCATAATTCAAATTACTTGCTCATCTCAATGAGTCATGATTCTCATTTGTCCTTGGTGGTCTTTTCCATCATATGTTGAAGAATAATTTTTTTTAGGTCCTTAGACAATTATGTAATGAATCAAGATATTTTGGGCACTTGATTTTAATTTTGATCCTCCTATATTTGTGTAAAAACTTATTTTCCATTTTGTTCCTTGAAGGATCCCACATTCTCAAGACAAAAGTCTACCTCCTTTTATGATCCATTTAGACCCTTTCTTTCAAGTAGGGTTATCCCATATGATAGCTCTTACACCATGTTTAGTAATTGATCTAACTTGTCGGTCCCCTTCTTGATTCTAATAGATGGGTTAATCTCAACCATTTTTTTGAAACATTGATGAACTTGTTAGGTCATAGTTTCTAACACTATGCTATGATGCTATATGCAATAATAACCCTATTCCAATTTAAAAATATCCCTATTCCAATTTCATAAAAATAGTAATAATTTTTTTTATCTATTAAATTTTATCCCCCATAATCCTAATTTAATCTTATTATAATATAAGTTTATCATATAAGATGATTCCATTTATACTTCTTCATACTATGCTTAGTAGTAATATAAATATTCATTATTTTCTAGTCCATGAGATCTAATTTGTTTTTGGATCTAAGAATTTCTCTTTATTTTCTATGACCATATTGGTCCCTGGAATCATTTTGGTTCATCTTATTTTCACACTTAGTTTTGTAAGGTTTCCTACTTATGACAAGCATCTAGTTTTTGAAAGGATTAAAACAATAAAGGGTCATGTTATCAGCTAGCATACTTTTAGAATTTTTGATTATCCAACATGATCATAAAGTGGTTAAATTCTACGACAATTAGCATTCAATGTATAAAATATAAACAACACTTATGTCATGAAAACTAGCATGAGATGATTCATATAATACCATAACAACTAATATAATTTCACTCACTTAACAAGTTTCTAGCTATAATTATTTTATGTTAATAAAAGGTATAAATCAAAAGTCCATTCCAAGTACTAACTAAAAGCAATATCATCATATAACCCTTATAAAGAACTAGATATGGTTGTACAACATTTATTACTTGTATAGAGGCTAGATCATACAACTCTTAAATTTTAAAATATCCTAAATATAAACATTGCAACATATCTCCCCTTCATTATCATAGAAGTTTTACATGCAAAATTACAAGTTTATTTTCAAATAATATAATCGCTATATGATATACTAGTAAATTTTAGTAGATATTGAGTTATAGTTTCCTTCCCATGGATTGATTTACAACTAAATCCTTAGAATCATCCCTAGTAGTAGAGGTTAGTGAGGACCTCACATAGAAGTGATCCTTGTTTCTCAAAGATAGGGCAATTATTGGTAAATTTAATGGGTCTTGAGCAAGGAGCTTCAACCTTGATAAAATGGATTGATAGGATTTGGAAGTCTCTAGAATTGAGACAATCCTTTCTTACCAAATACTTCTTCCTAGCCAATATTGTTCTAGGAAGGAAAGATATATAACCCTAAAAGGGGGTCCTTGGTTTATGGGAAGAGCATGACTCTTCCTTACCCGCTAGTATGAAGGCTTTGCACTTGAAAATGTAAATCTATCCCTAGTACTCGGTATAGGTTAGGATGTACAGGTTACCCATTGAATTCTAGGAAATTAATATGTTCAAGGTAATAGGCAACACTTTGAGAGAATTCCTTGAAATTTTAGTTGTAGAAGATGGATTCTTGGCTATTTATGCTCAAATATTGGTCATAATTGATATAAGTAAACCTTTACTAGAACCAATCATTCTTAAGTATGGGGGTAAGTTGTGGAACCAAACCATAGATTATGAAAATATTTCTTTTAGATGTAGAAGATATCATGAGGTGGGGCATATTGAGAGATCATGCCCTAAGAAGAGTCTAACGAATACACATGTAGAAAGATATAAAAGAAACCTATGGATATGGATGAACATGGTTCTCAACTTCCAAAAATAGGTCTAGAGAGATGAAAGTAAATAAATAGTGGTGACCAGAAAGAAAATATATTGGAAGAAATATCAATTATTCTAAGGCTTTATCCTATGAAGAAGAAGCTAATCAAATATTAGAGGACATGGTATAATAGGATCAAAATATTAAGAAGGAATTGTCTAATCAATATGGTCCTAATTTAGGGATGAACATTCCCAATGAACCTAAGAAATGTGTCATATTAGATTTTGAAGACTCTCTTGAAGTACCATACACCATTCAAGAGAAGAAAAATGGTAGAGAAAATGCAGTGTTAGATGTTAATACCTCTACCATTAATAAGGAAATACCAAAAAATGAGCAAGACAAGTCAAAAGCTTTCGTAGAAAATCCAGGAGAGGATAAATCTAATGAAAAAGAAAGTTGTGAAAGAATATTGAGGAATATAATAATAAGATCTACTCCTGATATAGGAAAGGAAAAAAAGAGGAAAGCTTAAAATTATCATGTAAGAACCAAGGAAGCAAGAGCAAACATAGAGAAAGGAACACAATCTAAGTTGGTTGAACTTCTTTTCACCAAAAAACAAAATGATATTGGTTATTTGCAGGTAGGGTCAATAACCCCTAATAAGACACGATTACCATCTCATGGAATATAAGGGATGCTAATGCCCCCTCAAAGCATAGGTGTATCAGGGACCTTTGTTTAAGTAATAAACTTGATTTTCTTTGTATCCAAGAAACTAAAATGATAAAGGAAGAAGTTTCCAAAACTATAAAAGCAATATGGGCAAGATGTGAATGGGATGTTGTGGATTCTGAAGGAGCGGTAGGGGGAATTCTAACACGTTGAAATTCTGTTAGAACCTCTTGTACAACCATTCATAAAACTAGGCATTGGATAGCCTCATTAGTCACATGCTACTTTGCAGATATTTATTTCATCCTTATCGATGTCTATGGACCTACAAATCAGTTAGATAGTTTAGAAGTATGGAGTGGGATTGAAGACTTTATGAGAGGTAAATACCAAGAAACTCGATTCATGATCATAGGATATTTTAATGCCATAACCAAGTTGGATGAAAAATTTGGGGGATGTAGGAAATAGTCCAAAGTATGAGAGATTTATTAGATTTTATTCAAAACAATAATCTATGGGAGGTTGAGTTTGAAGAGGAAAACTATACATGGACCAACAACATGAGAGACCAGAATCTAATAACAATAAATATTAGATAGATGTGTAATATCAAATCATTGGCTAGATGGAGAAATCACACTAAAATTAATATCTTGGCAAATATTGGTTTAAATAACTAGCCAATAAGAGTTAAAAATAGTGGTACATGAAGTTGAGAGCAAGTGTGAGCATGAGTGTAGTCAGGAGCAAGTGTGAGCGTGAGTGTAGTTGAGAGTGAGTGCAAGTGTAGTCAATAGCAAGTGCGAGTGTAACTGGGAGTGAGTGTAAGCTCAATCAAGAGTGAACATAATTTAAAATGAATGGAAGCACAAGTTGAGAGTGAGTATAAGTAGAAGCGAGTGTGAGAATGAGCTGAGAGTGAGTGCAACCAAAAGCAAATGCGAGTGCAAGTTAGTAGTAAGTACAGTTGAAAGTGAATGTGAGTGTGATCTAGGAGTGAGTGCAACTGAAAGCAAGTGCAAGTACAAGCTAGGAGAAAGTATAATTGAAAGTGGGTGCAAGCTCAAGATAGGAGTTAGTGTAGCCAAAAGTGAGTGCGAGCACAAGATGGGAGTGAGGAGGAAGTGTGAGTAGGAAAGCAGAAAGTAGAAAGCAAAGTGTGATCAAGGAACAAGTGCCACTTCTTGTTCCAGATCTTAGGAGAATTTAAAGGATTCATTTGAAGAAAATCTAGGTAACATGGAAAGAAAGTCATTTGTGAAAGTCCTTAATGAAAGTATGAATGGCCAAGTTGGAAGTTTGGATTCCCTAGCTAGCAATAAGAGGAAGAGAGAATCTATGGCAAACCCAGTCCAGGTAGCAGATTCTACACCAAAAGTGATTATCAAGGATGAGATGATTGAGCATGATATAATGATTCTTAAAACCAGAGGGTTAATATGTAAGTTTCATGGATATTGGCCAGGTTTTTTTGAGATTCAAAATTGGATTAAGTGGAAGTGGGGATTGAATTCAAATTACTCCATGACTTTTCTTCCAAAAGGATTTTTCCTCATTATTTTCTCTAGTTCAAAAATAAGGGATAAAATAATGGATGGAGGCCATGGTTTAGGGGTAAATATGCATTATATTTAAGACCTTGGAGTGAGAATATTTTTGTGGACACAAAAACTATTAAAAGGCTTGATGGATATGGCTTTTTGGACTTCCTTATCAACTCATCAATAAGGAGGTTTTGAAGAATATTGGTAATACTCTAGGTGAATTCATCCAGGAGGGACCAACTACTAAGGAGAGAAGGCATGTTGTATACACTCGAATATGTGTTGCCATGGATATTTCTAAACCTTTACCATAATCGATTAGGATTAAATCTGAATCAAGAGAATGGGATCAACAAGTGGATTATGAAAACATTGCATTCCGATGTCGTAAATATCATGAAACTAGGCACATGGCAAGAGACTGCAAAGTGAAAATGGAGGAAGAGATGGAATTTTTTGGGCATGAGGGTAGCTTCAATTTGAAACAAGGAGACCATATCACAGGAGAAGCTAGGTCAAATCAAGGATTTTCCACTCCTAAGAAAGTGGCTAGAAAAATCCCTCTACATCATCAGATGGCAAAGGCCATTACAGTTCACTCGAATCAGCCATTAGAAGAAAAAAAATGATATGGGGGATGAGGAAGTACAATGCACAAGTTCAAATATAGAAGGAGCTAAAGGTGCGAAGGAAGAGGGGAAGGCAAATTTTAAAACAAAGGAAGATGGGGAGACGAATTTTAAAGCAAATGAGGTGAAGGAGGTCAAGCTTAATCTAGGTAAATCACCTTTATTATCCTCAAGTAGCTTAAAATATTCTCCTTACAATAAAAATGAAAGTAGTACGGAGTGTATTCCTTGCACTTTAGGATTTCAAGAGCAGTATAGTAAAGAAAATATTATGGAGGATATCCAAGGAAATTTAGGGTTTTCAGGCCAACATAAGAAAGTGATGACTATGGAGGATCATCTATGCAGTTTAGAGTTTTCAGGGCAACATAAAGAAGAAAATGCTAATGAGGCTATTCCTTGCACTTTCGACTCTTTAGGGCAACATAAATCTTTAGAAGATAAGTCTCATTTTGAACAATATGAAAAAATGGAAGAGATTGATGAAGATGAGAGTGTTGACGAGAATGGAAGAAGGAGAGGAAGGCCATCAAAGCAGGAACAAAGAGAAAAAGAAACTCAAAAGGATATTGATCTGGGAAGCCAAATAAAAATATCACAGGTGTTAACAAGAAGTGGGGCTAAGCCCACTAATAAAAATAAAAAGTGTTGATGATGAAAATGATATCATGGAATATTAGGGGTATGAATAAAACCCCTAAAAAAGAGTTATTAAGGAATTAATAGGTTGTTATAGCCCTGAGTTTATTTTAATACAAGAAACAAAATTAAGCAGTGAGGAATGTAAGGATGCTTTTAAGAAGATTTGGAAGATAGGTGATTGTTTAGCAGTTTCTTCTATAGGAGCTTCAAGTGGTATTGCAATAATATGGGATAAATGCAAATGGGATGGACAACTATTAGAAGCAAAAAGTAATTGGGTTGCTAGATTATTTTGTAGGAAAGAGGAAAACATCAAAGTTGGGGTTATAAATGTATATGCTCCAACTATAGTTACTCCTCGTGAAAGATGTTGGAAGGACCTTAGTATATTTTTGTCAAATACAATGATGATTCATTGTGATCTATGGATTCTTGGGGGTGATTTTAATAATGTTCTATCTCCTTTGGAAAAGAAGGGTGGCATTCTAGGATGGTCTAAATCAATGCAAGATTTTGCTTCATTTGTCAATTCAAATGACCTTTGGGATGTTAGTCCCTCAAGATTTCAATATACATGGGATAATAGACGCATTGGGAAAAATCATATAGCAGAAAGATTGGATAGATTCTTGTTATCCAATAAATGGTTGCAAACAAAGTATACAATCTCTTCAAATATTTTATTGCGAGTAGGATCAAATCACAAACCCATTCTTTTGACTTGTGAGTTACCTAATAATGGTCATCCAAAGCCATTTCACTTCCAGTCTATGTGGCTCCAAGACCCTGATTTTTTCCAGATGGTTATGTTATGGTGGGATGAATCAAAATTTGAAGGATCATGTATGTACAGGTTTGTTCAAAAGTTGAAATATTTAAAGGAGCAAATGAAGATATGGAATGCCAAATATTTTGGTAACATTTTTAAAGAAAAAAAGAAATTGAATCCAAGCTCAAAAATTTACAAGAGATAGTAGAAATTAATGGAATGGATCAGGATTCTTATGTGAAAGAAAAACAATTACTTTTTGATTATCATAATGCATTGAAAAAGGAGTCATATTGGTTCCAAAAATCTAGAGAGAAATGGCTCAAGGAAGGAGATAGAAATACAAAATTATTTCATGCTACAAAAAAAACAAATTTTTCTATTTGTCATATCAAAAATATTATAACTCCAGATGGAAGAAATATTGAGGACGAAGAAGATATAAGGAAGGAAGCAATTAATTATTTCAAAAATATTTTGTCATATTCTAGGCAAGATAAGGAGGCACAAGAAAAACTTCTACAAAATATTCCATCAATTATCACTCAGGGACAAAATGAAAGCTTGATGAAGAAGATATCTATGGAGGAGCTCCATGAAGTAGTTTTCTCTTTCCATCCTAACAAGGCACCTGGCCCCGATGGATTTCTTGCAATTTTCTTTCAAAATTTTTGGGATTTATTGAAGAGTGATATGTTAGATGCGATTGAAGAGGCCCAAAAAAGGAAGGCTATAATAAGTGAGATCAATGCTACTTTTATTACCTTGGTTCCCAAGAAAGGTGACACAAAATATTTTGATAATTTTCATCCAATAAGCCTTTGTAATATGATTTATAAGATCATTTCAAAAATTATGGCAAACAGGTTGAAGGGCATTCTAGGGTGTCTTATCTCAGAGGAACAAGGTGGCTTTGTTCATGGTAAACAAATTCTTGATGGTATAATTATTGCACAAGAGGCCATACATTCTCTTCATTCCATGAAAAAACAAGGTATGCTTTTGAAATTAGATATGAACAAAGCATATGATAGGGTTTCTTGGAATTTTCTACATGTTATTCTCAGAAAGTTTGGCTTTGATTATAGTTGGTGTGAGTGGATTAAATGTTGTTATAGCACTGCAAAATTTTCTATTTTGATCAATGGTTCTCCTGCTGGGTACTTCAAGTCATCTTGTGGACTTCGTCAAGGTGATCCACTTTCTCCTTATCTATTCATTATTCTGGTGGAAGCATTAGGGAGAGCCTTTTCAAAGGCAAAAATGGAAGGAAAAATCAAGGGTATTCAAGTTGCAAAAAATGGTCCCTTTGAATCTCATCTCCAATTTGTTGATGATACTTTTCTTTTGGGCCATCCCTCAATCAGTGAGGCCATGGAGTTTAAATCAATATTATCATGCTATGAGAAGGCTACTGGACAGTTGGTAAATACTTCAAAATCCAGGATTTTTTCATTAATACTGCCCTAGATTTACAACAAATTATTGTGAATATTTTAGGGTTTAAAATTGAAAAATTTCCATCAACCTACTTGGGTATTCCTTTGTCTGATAAAGGAAATAAAAAGGAGCTTTGGATCTCTTTTTTGGATAGAATGAAAGCTTGCTTGGCAGGTTGGAAAGGTAAGTTCTTAACCATGGTAGGAAGGCTACAACTCATAAAGACTACATTGCAATCCATTCCTATTTATATGATGTCACTTTCAAGACTGCCAATAGGTATTGCATTAGAAATTGATAAAATTCAAAGAGACTTTCTATGGAAAGGTTGTGAGGAAAAATTTAGGTTTCCTCTTTGTAAGTGGGATAGGGTTTGCAAAGGAAAGAATATTGGAGGAGCAGGCTTGCGGAATTGTAAACTTATGAATTTGGCATTAGGAGCAAAGCTTGGGTGGAGATTATTCAGAGATCAAGGAAAGAATTGGGAAAAAATATTACTTCAAAAATATATAGGTTCTCTTGATGCAATGAAATTATTTAGGAAAAGAACTCTACCCAAAGGATCGTCAACATGGAACTTCATATCAGAGAGTTTGCAATTGATAAAGAAACATATTAGATGGTCAGTCAATGAGGGGAGTTATGCAAATTTTTGGTTTGATGCTTGGTTGAAGCCTTATCCTCTTATCTCTGACTCAAAATGGAAACCATTGGCTCAAGCATGCCTAGCATGTAAAGGTCCAAAGGTCAAATATTATATTATTATGAGCAAAAACTCTAGATCATGGATTTCTTTTAGTAACCTGGTTGAAGGAGAGGAACTCAAACAAATTGTAGATAAACTTCAAAAGATGCTTCGAGAGTTTTATTTGCTGATTTTTACATGAAAGGATGAGTTGGTTTGGAATTTATCAAAGGATGGTGGATACTCGGTCAAGTTGGGATATGAGGATTTAGAACAATCAAAATTTTCTTCTCCCAAAGATTTTCCTTGGAAGAACGTTTGGTCATTAGAGGCTCTCCCTAAGGCCTCAACATTTCTTTGGTTAGCAGTTCAAAGTAAGATTCTTACGAGAGAGAGTCTACAAAGAAGAGGATATTATGGACCCTTCAGATGTGCCTTGTGTGAGAAGGATTTAGAAATATCAGACCATTTACTTCTTCATTGTCCATTTGCTCACACCATTTGGGGTTATTTTTAAAAAATATGAAATTATATTGGGTAGCTCCATCAACATTGAAAGAGTTGATAAAATGTTGGATAAATTATTTCAAAGCTAAAGCATTATGTATTCTTTGGAGGATTGGCCCTACCATTATTTTTTGGAATTTATGGCTTGAAAGGAATAACAGAATTTTTAAAAATAAATATCAAAATCATGCCCAAGTTTGGAACCGTATTAGTGCCTCTCTTGCAGAATGTCTACAAATATGGTGCTCATCATGGGAAGTCTCAATTGCAGAAAAAGAGGTGCTAATAACTTGGCTACAGGATTTGAACATACATGGAAGAGTCATCTGCAACAACAGAATTAAAACAAAGGATCTACTTCGATCTATGGTAAAATGGAAATGTCCAAAAATTGGGTTTATCAAAATTAATTTTGATGGTGCTTCTAAAGGAAATCCAGGAAAAGCTGGTGGAGGTGGTGTTTTTAGAAATAGTGAAGGCAAAATTCTCCTCACTTATTCAGAATCATATGGAACTTCAACTAACAACTATGCAGAGGCTAGGGCACTTCTTACAGGGATTAAAATTGCAATAGAAAAAGGATGGAAATATATTTCAATTGAGGGGGACTCACAAATTATCATCAATGCTATTAACAAAAATGGATGTGGAGACTAGATAAAAAATAATATTATTGTTGATGTTCATCATCTATTACTAGAGGCAATCTCCTAGCAGTGTGAGCATATTTATAGAGAAGGAAATCAAGTAGCAGATAAATTAGCGAATTATGGTGTTGATCTTCATCCTAGTGAAATTCAAATTTTAGAAGGCAACTGGCCAAGTGAGATTTTATGTCTTAATCAAAATGATGTCAAGGAGCTGATTGTGGAAACATAGCACTTCGAGGAAGTTGAAGAATATATTTAAGAGAAAAAAGAAATGAAAAAACTATGATAAAAATGTATGCTGCAACAAATGTAATATTTTGGTATTTTGATGGGAGTGGCCCCCAATAGAAGCCACATATAACCTATTAAAAAAAGGAGGTACGTGAATATTATAGGATTGGAGGAGTTTGAAGTTCTTAATAATAAACTACTATAAATAATTACCTTTAGTTATAATAGATGAAGACAATAGGAAAGTGATGGAGCCTATTACTCTAGAATAAGTTCATTTAGCTATTTTATCTTTTAATAAGGATAAATCTCGAGGTCTAGATAGGCTCTGTACAAAATTCTATTAGCATACTTGGGATATAATGAAGGATTCTTTATTGGTGGTAATGGAACAATCAAGGGTAAAATAATACATACCTTAAAAAATAAATGCAACATATCTTACCCTAATTCCAAAAAAGAAGGATGCATAATTATTTGATTCATTTAGGCCTAAAGCCTATGTAATATGGCATATAATATAATATCCAAAGTGATGGAAAATTGGTTAAGGCCATTATGAGACAAAAAAAATTTAGAAGAGAAAGGAGAATTTGTGAAAGGGAGATAGGTTCTGGACGGGATCATAGTAGCTTCTAAAGTTATGCATTCAACAACTTCAAGAAAAGATAGATAAATGATCTTAAAACTTGATATGAGTAAAGCCTATGATAGGGTTAAATGGGATTTTATTTTTGTAGTTTTAAAAAAGTTAGGATTCGGAAAGAAATGGGTTAGATGGATTAAAGTCCTATGCTAGTATCCAATGTTGGTAGGTAGCAAATGGGTTAGTAACATATTATTTTAAAGCCAAGAGAGGCCTTAGACAAGGAGATCCTCTATCTCCTTGTTTGTTCATTATTATGGCAAAGGTTTTGGGTAGGAACTTGAAGAAGGCTTACAAATATGGGCTTATAAGTGGACTTAAGGTTAGTAATAACATCGACAACATCACCCATCAAAAGTTTGTAGATGATACAACCCTTTTTGGAAGGGTAAGGATAAATGAGGCTAAAGATTTGAATAACTTATTAAAGGAATATGAAAGAGCATCAGGGCAAAAAGTTAATAGGACAAAATCCAAAATTTACTTCCTTAACACTCCAACTAATATCAAAGCAAGAATTTGCAGGTTACTTCAAATGGAGGAGGCAAATTTGCCATCAACTTATCTAGGGATGCCTTTATTTGAGGGGAGAATGAGGATAGAATTATGGAATCTAATTATTAGTAAAGTTCAAAATAAACTACCGACATGGAAAGGTAGATGGTTATCATTAGCAGGAAGAGTGCAACTAATTAAGTCAGTCTTACAAGCCATTCCAACATATTATATGTCATTGTATACTATGCCAAAATCAATAGAAAAAAGTTTAATCTATATTATGCGATCCTTTTTGTGGTCAAGTTTACATGATAAAAGGAAATTTCCTTTGGTGAAATGGAGCAAGGTGTGTGATGATAAAACTAGGGGAGGTCTCAGTTTAAGAGTTCTTACAAATGCAAACTTAGCTCTTAGGGGAAAAGTAATTTGGAGATTGTACAAAGAGAGTCAAAGACAATGGGAAAGAATTCTTCTAAGTATGTTGAGCCCAATGACCCAAGCTTAATATTTACTGCATTCTCTCTACCAAATGGTTCTGCACTTTGGAATGGTTTAAAAAATCTATTGATCTAGTGATTAAAGGTTTAATATGGGTGGTGGGAACTGGAGAAAAAAATTCTATTTGGATGGATACTTGGTATGATAAAAAACCACTCAATTTAGATCCAATTTTGAAACCTTGGATGAGATTACTTCAAGATAAATATGGTGATAGGGTTTCAAACATTTTGTACAAGGATCAAGAAGGAAGATACAAATGGAAAGAAGATTTTTTACAAGTATACAAGACATTGATGCTAGGAGGCAATTGAGTAGAAAGATAACAACAATGATTATTCTGAGGGGAGCTAAGGATAAATTGATTTGGGAGTTGAATAGCTCAAGAGAATACACAACAAGAAGTGGATATAATGTAAAGCACCAACAAAATAGGAATATCACAAGAATATGGAGAGATATTTGGGATAGCCCGAGCATTCCTAAAGTCAAAATGTTTGTTTGGCTAGTAGGTCATAGAAGAATTTTATCTTGGGATAACCTTATGAAAATGGGTTTTCATGGCCCCTCTCAATGTGTTCTATGTAAAAAGGAGGAGAGTATAGACCATATCTTGGGACATTGCTCAATAGTCTGGAAACTATGGCAATGGATTCTTAATATGTTTGGTAAATGCACGGTGATGAATGGAAGAATTGAAGAATGGTTAAAGCAATGGCAGAGCACTTTTAAAAGTGAGGCTTTATAAACAATATGGGATATATCAAAAGATACAATACTTTGGACTATATGGCTAGAAAGGAATAGAAGAATATTTAAAGGAAAGGAAAGCAGTTTAGAGGTAATGAAAAGGAAGATATGTTTAGCCATAGAGGAGTCTAAACCAACCCTATCAACTCACCCAATCCCTAATATGGAAGCAGAGAGCCTTGATAGATGGAGTCAAGTCATTAAATGGAATTATGATGTTGGGTACAAGAGAAACAAAAAGAAGGAAAATAATATAAAGTGGAAACCACCAAATGTGGAGTTGGTTAAATTGAATTTTGATGGAGCATCTAAAGGAAATCTAGGACCAGCAGGAGGAGGAGGAATAATTAGAAATAATAGAGGAGATATTTTGTCTCATTATGCTTTCAATAGTGGATTTAAGACAAATAATGAAGCTGAAGCTTGGGCAGCTTTAGAAGGGTTAAAAATATGCAAACAAATGAAATGGAATAGAGTATGGATGGAAGGTGATTCTCTCATAGTAATAAATGCAATTTTGAGGAAAGCAAAGGCTCCATGGAACATACAAGAGATAATTGTGGAAATTCAAGATCTTGCTAAAGAGTTTGAAGAAATCAGATTTACACATATATTAAGGGAAGGAAACAAATGTGCAGATAGGCTAGCCAATAGAGGGGTTTTGATTGAGGATTGTGAAGTTAAATTCTCCTTTCCATGGTTAGAGGAAGTAGTAAGTTTAGCTGAAGCTGACAAGAAAATATTGATTGCTTGAATCAAATAATGATTAAGATTTACTTTAATGTTTTCCATTGGTAATATCTACTTTATTTTATAACAATAATGTGTTTTCATATAAACTATTTATTATAATTATTGTGGTTGCACTTGTGTTTCAAGAAGGAAACTAGCAATCCAAATTTGGTAAAGCGAACTATGATAGTGCAATGTTTTGGAAATATTACTCTACTAAGATGCAATGCATAAATGGCAATAGAGGTGAAGTTTTGGTATTGTGAAGGCTGCTGTAATAAAATATCAAGAACAAGGATGTTGAATTTTGGAATATGTTGTATTCATATAGAAAATTGAAAAGATCCAGAAAATAAAAATCAAGAAGTCAAACATTTTATGTAAAATGATGTAGGTTTCTAGCTATAGCATCTCAATTGAGATGAAAAGTGAATATATTTGTAAACTCTCAAGCTCTAAAGGAGATATTTGTGATTTATCAAGGGTGGAGAACTCAAGTACAATTGCTTGTTATCTAGTAAAAAATAACATTGCAACATATAGAATTATAATTGGTCCAATAGTATTTTTTCACAAAAGTAAGATGTCTATTGTACTAATCAATAATTGATAACATATTTCATTTCCATTAATTCAAAAGAGGTAAGTTGTTAATACCAAATGAGTAAACCAATTTGTATTTCAACCTCATCAATCTATGTTTCTTTATATTTTGTCTTTGCTTCCTTTTTGTACCATCACAAGGAGCCAATATCATTACTTCAATACCAATCATAATAAAGCAACTCTCAAAAATAGTAAATACAATAATAAATTTAAAAAAAGTAAAATAGAAATCATACATCAATAATATAATTTTATATTCCACAATATTAAATAACTAACAAATTAAAATTCTAAGTCGAAGAACAATCCTACCCAATTAGAGAGGAAAAAAACTCTTATGCAAACTAGAGATAACAAAATATTACAAGTATGAATGATGAAACAACTACAACATAATTCGTATTTTCATAGACTAAACAACCAACAAAACCCTAACCCTAATGGTTAAGATTTGACTAACCTAACCTAGTGCCCAAACTAATAATATTAAAAATAGATTATGCGGTTATACTATTTCCATTACAATATCATTGTACTCCCTTGGTTAGGAGATAATTATACTCCTTGAGCATGAAGTTTACGTCTTAAAACTATATATATGGATAAAATTGTATAATACCTTATTAAAACTTCTTGTAAAATTGAGTTTGGATTTGGCTTAAAAATAAAAGTTGTTTGAAGATAGAGTTAAGGATCGTGAAGGGAGGAGAGGGGGAGGGATCTGCTCCCTCTCCCTGCTCTCATTTCCCTAGTTCTTGCCCAGTCCCAGATTCATCCTAGGTCATCCCACTCTAGGAATTATTTGTAGCATATGATCTTCTTGGGGGGACATCCTTGCCCACTTTTTGCTCCTTTCCCAGTAGTTTTTGGGGTTTCCTCGTTTGAATCCTGGGCTTGGTAATTCCCAGGGATCCTCTGGGGTTTTCTACATGTTCCTGGGATCTTGTCCCTGATCTCCCTTAGTATTTTCCTTGGGGGTTTTTTGCAGGTTGTTACTGGGATCTGGTTCCTAGGGTTTTCTCGATCTATGGTGGTTGCGGGTTGGGTTCTCGTTCGCTTCTTGGTGCATCCCGTGAGGTTATCTCTTCATCAAGGTTTGTATGGGGGGCCCAGTTTCCTATTTTCTCATGTTTCCTCTATGGGATGCCATTGGTTGTTGGTGGTCTCATCCCTTTGGGTGGGACCATGTTCGTTTTCCTATTCGAAGGCTTCTTTTTGTTGTATCTGATGCTTGGTGGACGCTTTGAGCATTTGCATGGCCTTAGGGGGCCTCTTCCTATGCTTAAGTTGTTCCCAATCCCAATCCCCGTTCCCTAAAACTGTTCGTGTGCAAGAATGGGGATTCTTGGTCCTTTATGCTGGGGTGCTTTGGGTTTTTTGCTGCATGTATCGATCTTGGGGGGATCGATGATCTATGCATATAGACCCCTAGATCCCTCAGTTTAGGTTTTCATGGATCTCATATTTGTGTCTGCTACTACTTTTTGCCTAGGCTTCGCAGGTTTTCATTTCAGTTTTTGTTTAGGAGATTTTGCTTTTTGGTCTTGCTTCTTGGTGGACTCTCAGAGCTTGTTCTTCACCTTGGGGGGGCCTTTTCTTGTTCCTGAGTTGTTCCCAGTCCCAGTTCCTCTTCCCTAGAACTATTTATGAGCAAGGATGGTGGGTTCTTGGTCCTTTGTGGCTTTCGAGATCCTTTATTTGTACCTACATTTGTTTCCCTAGATCCTTCCGGATTCCTCATACTCCTATTGGTGGGATTCTAGTGTTGCAGTTTCCCAAACCTGTTCTTCTGCTAGTTCTCCTGTTGGGTAGGATTTTCCAATCTTGCTAGTTTTCCCACTGGGCGGGATTTTTCAATCCCAATTTTTTGCTAGTTTTCTTGTTGGGCGGGATTTTCAAATCTTCTAGTTTTCCCGCTGGGCGAGATTTTTCAATCCCATTTTTTTACTGGTTTTCCTGCTGGGCGGGACGAGATTTCTCGCTAGACGGGATTTTCAAATATTCTAGTTTTCCCGCTGGATGGGATTTCCAATCTGGTGGTTTTCAGTTGCTTCCCACTGGGCAGGATTTTTAAATTCATCATCCTGCATGTTTTTTCGTTAGGTGGGATTTTTCAAAATTGGTGGTTTCTTGCTGGGCAGGATTTTTCAAAATTAGTGGTTTCCCGCTGGGCGAGATTTTCCAATCTATTGGTTTTCATGTTGGGTGGGATTTCCAACCTGGTGTTTTTCGACTGCTTCCCGCTGGGTGGGATTTTTCAAAACTGGTGGTTTCTTGTTGGGCAGGATTTTTCAAAATTGGTGGTTTCTTGCTAGGCGAGATTTTTCAAAATTGTCTTTTCTCGCTGGGCAGGTTTTTCCAAACTGTCTATTTTATGCTGGGTGGGATTCATTAAATTTTTCATTCTTGACCTTTGGTTTGGTCGGTTGACTTATTGTTAAAAGGTTTTGGGGTCCTTTCAAAACCTACTTTTAATATAATGTTTACCTACCAAAAAAAAATTGAGTTTGGATTTTAATTAAGATTTTATTTCTATGGAATTAGGAAACAACCATCAATATAAGGTTTAAAATGAAGAAAAAAAATATTAAATCAAACCTTTTTTACCATTTTTCACAAAATCAACTTTATAAACTAGAATCAACAAAATCATTCACCTTTGCTTTGGTCACATGAGCTTGAAAAAGAAACAAATATTTTAGCTCTTATTTGCTCCATTATTTTCTTCTTTTTATTTGCCTCTTATTTTGCAACAACAAATTTAAGAAAAATACTCAACCTTGTAAATAACATCATAACCTCATCATTTAGCATGAGAATTGTATCTATTAAAGTGATAATATTGAAATATGCTTGCTAGAAATATTCCTTACATAATACCATGAACAAAAAGGTGGTCTAAATAGTGCATTATTTTAATTTTTCCAAATAGAATTTTCTAGGTATCAAAAGGTTGTTCCACATTATCTTCAATAAATCCAAATTACTATTGCCTTCAAATTGGACCACATTTTCAAATAATTTATGATGAGTCTATCTACATTGTGTAAGTTGCATATTCAATTTTTGAATTGTGAACTTTTTTAAACACGAGCAAACTTGTAAAGGTATGTTGGATATACTATTAGAGTTAATAGCACTGAAAATAATAGTGATTTTCCCTGTCTTTAATTTTTTCAATTTGTTACATGAACTTAGAATGATCCCATCTACATTACATCCCAATCATCTTATCATGGAATTTCAACTAAATATATAGTGGTACTAAAACAAAGCATATTATCATGATGCCCATGGAAATTGATCTTTGGTGGGATCTCTAGAAGCCTATAAGTGTTCACTAATCAAACTTTAACCATAGAGACCTATCTCTATTTTCATTTTTTTAATTGGTTATATGGGATTTAAATATGTTTCCCTCATATTACGTTAAGACCACATTATCATAACATTCAACAAACCACATTATGGTATTTTAACTAGCAATTATGCATTTATCTCTTAGCAGGACTTGAACTTGGATCTCCATATTTTTTATTACTTGATCTCATGCCATTTGGTTGAAAAATATTTTTATGCTCATCCATGGGATTGGAACCTTGGTTTATGTCATGAAACTCATCACTTCCTACCTCTTCTCATATACCCTAGGGCTTATCTCTAATTTGTTATTTTTGAATTGGTTATATGGAATTGAAGTGGTCCCCACACATCCATAATACCATATTGTTTCAAAAAACTATGCAATGGTTCTATATGGTATTTTAACAAACTATGTTGTGGTATTATAATTGATTATGCATATATCACTTCCAATGTTTTAACCTAAGTCTCCACATGAAGAACCCATGTTTTTAATCACTTCAACTCATGCCATCTAATTAATATTAGGGTTCATTTATGGGATTAGAGCATTGGCTTTTAATATAAAACTTCTTACTCTCCATCATTTGCTCCAAACCTAATGGGTTAAATGTTAAGGTTCTCCCATGGGACTAGAACATAGGTTTACAATATAAACCTCCTTACACTCCATCGTTTCCACAATCCCAATGAGTTACATGCTAAGGTTCACCCATGGGATTGGAACTTGGGTTTACAATGTGAAACTCCATGTTTCCTAGTGTTGGCATCAAACTTGTTGTACAAAATATTAAGGTTCATCCATAGGGTTGGAACCTTGGTTTATGGTTTGAAACTCTTTATTCCTCACCAATTCCCCAAATATATGGACAATATTAATGTTCAACCATGATATTGGAACCTTTTTTTATGGTGTGGAACTTTTCATTCTTCACATATAACCCAAAATTTCATGGGCTAAAATGTTAGGTTCATCCAAGGGATTTGAATCTTGGTATGTTATTATAGTTGATCTATTTCTACCACTTGCTTTAAACTTGTTGGACATCTTCAGACCATTTTTGTTTAATAATTTATGTGTGGCTTCTATAATACTCCCATGAAAATAATAAAATATGACATTTGTTGTCAAGTCTATTAAACCATATATGGCTTTCTCTTTTATCAAAAATATTCTCCATTTTATTTTTTATCAAATATATTCTTTATCTTCCTCAAATTGTTATGATTCTACAATCAACTCCTTGACATCATTTTCATTAAGAGAGAAAGTATTACTATTGACTTCTAAAATTAAAATTTTACCAAGATAATGATTAACGCTGCTATTGGCTAAATTATATACTACATGATTTTCTTCTCTATGAATATCCTCACATATACAAGAGATTACCTCCAACAATAGTTGATGAATATAAGTAATAATATTATTTTTTATTAAATCCCCACATTCATTTTTATTGATAACACTAATATTAATTGTGAGTCCCCCTTGAAATATATTTCCATCCTTTTTTAGTTATAATTTTGATCTTTAGTTAGTTTTTTTTTGCTAGATAATAAGGGATTGTAATTAGGTCCCCCACACTTGACAAACCACAACTCTCTCCTTTAGAACTTGAGAGTCTACAAACAAATTTAATTATCATGTCAATTTAGATGCTATAGCTAGATACCTACATCATTTTTCATAAAATGTTTGAATTCTTGATTTTCATTTTCTAGATCTTCTTCAATTTTTTGTGTGAATACAAATACTCCAGAATTCAGAATCATTCTTGACATTTTTCTATAACAACCTTCACAATACCAAAACTCCACCTCTACTATTTATGCATTGCATATTAATGGAGTAATATTTCCAAAATATTGCACTGTCATATTGCACTTTACTAGATCTCGATTGCTAGCTTTATTTCCTGAAGCATAAGTGCAACCAAAAAAATTATAATAAATAGTTTATATGAAAACACATTAATTTTTATAAAATAAAGCAAATATTACCAATTAAAAATATTAAAGTATTACCAAATTGAACGCTTGTCCCTATCCTGGTGCTTTCAATGGTGTAAAAGGTTTAAAATGATTGTGGCATAGTAGTTATAGGGACAAACTACATGAAGAACTGTGTGGTAGCTTCTGGGGCAGACAGTGCAGAATATTGTGGCATCCATAAAATTCAGATAGCCTACCCAAATTCATGGTAGCTACTGATTCCACCATGTACATTAAAAAAAAACATTAAAGTAAATCTTAGTCATTATTTGATTTAGGGAGTCAACATTTTCTTGTCAGCTTTAGCTAAACTTACTACTTCCTGTAACCATGGAAAAGAGAATTTAACTTCATGATCCTCATTTAAAACCTCTCTATTGGTTAGCCTATTTGCGCATTTGTTTCCTTCCCTTAACGTATGTGTAAACCTGATTTCTTTAAACTCTATAGCAAGATCTTGAATTTCCATAATTAAATCTTGTATGTTCCATGGAGCCTTTGCTTTCATCAAAATTGTATTTATTACTATGAGTGAATCACCTTCCATCCAGACCTTGCTCCATTTCATTTGTTTGCATATTTTTAACCCTTCCAAAGCTACCCAAGCTTCAACTTAATTATTTGTCTTAAATCCACTATTGAAAGTAGAATGAAACAAAATATCTCCTCTATTATTTCTAATTATTCCTCCTCCTCTTATTGGTTTTGGATTTTTCTTTAGATGCTACATCAAAATTTAATTTGACCAACTCCACATCTATTGGTTTCCACTTTATGTTTTTTACCTTCTTTTTATTTCTCCTATACCCACCATCATAATTCCATTTGATGACTTGACTCCATCTATAAATGCTTTCTACTTCTAGATTAGGGATTGGGTGAGTTGATAGTGTTGGTTTAAACTCATCTATGGCTAAACAAATATTCCTTTCAATGACCTCTAGACTACTTTTCTTTTCTTTAAATATTCTTCTATTCCTTTCTATCCATACAGTCTAAAGTATTGTATCTTTTAATATATTATAGATTGTATGTAAAGGCTCATTTTTAAATGTGCTCTACCATTGCTTTAACCATTCTTCAATTCTTCCATTATCACCATGCATTTACCAAACATATTAATAGTCTTTTGCCATATATTCCATACTATTGAAAAGTATCCCAAGATATGGTCTATACTCTCCTCCTCTCGTTTACAAAGAACACATAGTGAAGGTCCATGAAAAGCCCTTTTCATAAGGTTATCTCAGGATAAAATTCTTCTATGACCTACTAGCCACACACATATTTTAACTTTAGGAATGCTCGGGCCATCCAAAATATATTTCCATATTCTTGTGATATTTCTATTTTGTTGGTGCTTTACATTATATCCACTTATTGTTGTGTATTATCTTGATTTTTTCAACTCCCAAATTAGCTTATCCTTGGCTCCCCTAGAAATAATCAATGTTGTTATCTTTCTTCTCAACTACCTGCTAACATCAATGAAGAACACAAGCTTATACTGAGAGGGAGGGGTGAACAATATAAAACCACCTTTTACTTTTCTTTCTCAATCAATATTATGCAATGTATCAATAGCAATATCAATAGTAGTAATCAAAGCAATGCACAAATCACCACACATAATAGAGACATTAATTTAACGTGGTTCATCCAATGTGGGCTACTCCACGGAGAAAATATTTCACTAATATTTTCTCAACAAATCTCTTGGGAATCATTCCCCTATTACAATGTTTATGGACATCTGTACAAAGGAGACACCAATCCCCTAATCAAGTTCGTGGATCTCTAACCATAGGAGAACTCTTTCTCCTTAGCTCTAGCTGGTAATTTTATAGAACTACTGCCTCCACTACACTAGCTTATGGATCTCTATCCACTAAAGACTTTTGTCCTCACATAGAAGACTTGTCCTCACTACCCTAGCTAATGGACCTCTATCCACTAGAGACTGTCATCCTCTATACACTATCACCTCCAAAGCTTACTCTCAGATCTGTCTCAAATTTGCACTAAACATAGTCGTTCGATCTAACACAAATATGCTCAATCTCTGTCCTCAAATCTACACTAAACATAGTCCTTCGATCTAGCATAAATTTGCTCAATCTCTATCCTCAAATTTGCACTAAACACAGTCCTTATGTCTAGCATAAATTTGTTCAATATCTATCCTCAAATTTGCACTAAATACATTCTTTCAGTCTAGCACAAATATGCTCACTCTCTATCCTCAAATATTCACTAAACATAGTCCTTCGATCTAGCATAAATGTGCTCAATCTCTGTCCTCAAATTTGCATCAAATTTGCACTAACACAGTCCTTAGGTCTAGAACAAATATGCTCACTCTTTGTCCTTAAATCTGCACTAAATACAATCCTTCGGTCTAGCACAAATCTGATCACTCTCTATCCTAAAGCCTTAACACAAAGCTTGACTTAATCATAAATCAACTCTGCTAGATTTGCTCTAAATCGTAACTCAAGGTTTGAACAAATCAATCAATCAACTCTGCTCACAAGTCTTATCAAAGACTTATCTTAAATCTGCATTGTAAGCTTCCACAAAAGCTCACACTAATTTGTCCACAAGTCTTCACCAAGACTTGTCTCAACTCTGCTCCACAAGTCCTCACTAAAACTTGTCCAATCTACTCAACAAGTCTTCACCAAGAATTACCTCAAATCTGCTCTATAAGTCCTAACTAGAACTTATCCAATCTCACATAAACATATAAAGAATTGTTAGAGACTCAATATTCTTCACACTCATCACACTATTGGATGTGTCTCATTCTTTGCCAGAAAATAATTGTATGATAGGCACTACAATGCAAAAGACGATGGGTAGGGGGGGTCCGGGGGGGCCGGAGGCCCCCAAGGACCCTCGGCTATGGTAAATATGATTATGTAATAGGTGATGGCTCGGGGTGCGTAGGGGGACACCCTTGGATACGATGAAAGTGAATGAAGTCGGCGAAGTCGATGCCAAAATTTTCACCTACTTTTATCGCTACTTTTCACCTACTTTTATCGCTACTTTTGGACCAACCCCCGGGATTCCCACGGTTGGTGGGTGGTTAGTGGGTGTGGGTGGTTTAGCCCATGGTGTTGTATCCACGGTACCCTAATACCACTTGGTGGTTTAGGGTTGTATGAGTTTCCTTATATAATTATTGTAATGTCCCATTTTAGGGACAAGAGAGAGAATAATATATCAAGGAGGATAGACTCTTGTTTGTTGGACTAGCCCAAATTGGGTGAACCAAGGTAAATCTTGTGTGTTATATGTGCATTGAATGGTGTCATTATTTCCTTAGTTATTATTTCTGCATTATTTCTAGAATATGTTTCTGTAAATTCTCTTCATTTGGTATCAGAGCCAAGTCATTAGCCATAGGGGGACGCATTTATTGCTAGGGTTTAAATCAGTTTGAAGAAGATCTAGGGTTTCTAGGAGTGAGAGGAAACCTATTCTGGAGTGGGAGTTACACAAAAGGAGTTTGAAGGAAAAATGTCAAGAAATCATTCAAGGATAGAGATCGAGAAATTTGACGACAAAAGTTTTGAGCTATGGAAGTTAAAGATGGAAGATATGCTCGTGGATAGAGATCAGTGGGCTGCTATTTCAGAAACAACAAAACCTACGGGTACTTTCGATGAAGATTGGGAGAAGATGAATCGAAAAGCAAGGAGTCTGATTCGACTGTGTCTTGCAGATTTGGTGCTCATCAATGTTTTGGGAGAAGCTACAACAAAGGATCTTTGGGAGAGGTTAGGGGCTTTGTATCAATTGAAGTCCCTAGTGAACAAATTATTCCTCAGAAAGAAACTGTACAATCTTAGGATGCATGATGGGGATTCGGTTGCAGATCATCTGAATGCATTCAATACAGGTGGTAAGTCAACTAACATCTCGTAGAAATTAAGTTGAGTGAGGAAGATAAATGCATTACTTTGTTATGCTCTTTACCAGATTCATGGGATAACTTAGTAGTAGCAATTGGTAGTACAACTTCATCCACATTGAAGTTTGAAGATATAGTGGCATCTCTATTATCTGAGGATATGAGGAGAAAAGCCATGGAGGGCACATCTAAGGAAGCCCTAACGAGTGAGAGGGCATGCCAAGGAGAAGGACAAATCTAGATATGGTGATAGGTCTAAGTCTAAAGGTAGATCCAAGTCTCGGGGGAAGTTTGAGAGAAAATGCTGGAATTGTGGCAAGCCTGGTCATATGAAGAAGGATTGCAGATCAAAGAAAGATGAGTCTGGAAAAAAGTCTGATGAATCGACTTCCAAAAAGATGAATAAATCCATTGATGAAGTAGGGGATGTATATCTGGCATCCTGCTCATCGTGCTCCACACGATCAGATAAAAATGATTGGTTGATTGATATTGGTGCCTCTTTTCATATGACTCCTCATAGAGGGTGGTTTAGTGAATATGAAAGATATGATGGAGGGGAGGTACTATTGGGAGATGATTCACCACTCAAAATCATGGGTCATGGAAGAGTGAAAATTTTGCTACAGGATGGTAGGGTTAAGACCCTACCAGGTGTGATGCATATTTCGGGACTTGCTAGAAATTTGATTTCGGTAAGCAAAATGGCCGATGCAGCAGTGAATGTCAGTTTTGGCAAGGATTCATGCAAAATGGTTCGTGGATCAATGGTGTTGGCAAGGGGAGTTCGGATTGGAACATTGTATAAGCTATTGGGAAGCACTATGACAAATGAGTGCAATAGCTCAACTGTTCTTGAGGTTGATTATGATAAAAGCTCAACACTCTGGCATCAAAGGATGGGACATATTGGAGAAAAGGGATTGCGTACCCTATACACAAAAGGTATGGTTCATGGTATCCCTAATTACTCAATGTCTTTCGAGTTCTGTGAACATTGTATTTATGGTAAACGGAATCGGGTTAGTTTTCCATCTGGTGCCACAAGATCTAGTGGGGTACTATATTTGATCCACAGTGATATTTTTGGTCCTGTTCCTATGCCGTCTCTTGGAAAATCATGGTATTATGCTTCCTTTGTTGATGATTTTTCAAGATATGCATGGATTTACTTTCTTAAGAGCAAAGATGAAGTGTTTGAAAAATTTAAGGAATTTAAAGCACTTGTTGAGAATCAAACTGATAAAAGGATTAAGGTGTTGAGGTTTGATAATGGAGGGGAATATTATTCTAATATATTTGAGAAATTTTGTAAGCAATGTGGTATTGCAAGATAGAAGACTACTCCATATACACCTCAACAGAATGGAGTTGCAGAGAGGTTGAACAGATCACTGATGGAGAAGGCTAGAAGTATGCTCAGTGGTGCAGGTTTGGCACAGGAATTTTGGGCAGAAGTAGTGAGTGCAGCATGCTACTTGCGAAATCGGTCACCTACATCAGCATTGCCAGATCAAACTCCATTTGAAGCTCTATTTGGTAAGAAACCTTCTATTTCACATCTCAGAGTTTTTGGCTATGATGCATACATGCATATTCCAAAGGAGAAAAGAAGTAAGCTAGATAATAAGGCTGTTAAATGTATCTTTATTGGTTATAAAGATGGTGTTAAAGGATATAAGCTTTGGAATCCAAAAACTAAAAGTACATTGTATAGTAGAGATGTGGTGTTTAGGGAGATGATCAGTGATTCCAATGAAGGTAGTTACGAGAAGAGGAACCTGGAACGGTCCAATTTGATCTCATGGAAAACTATCAGACAATAGAGGATCTGGAAGAGGAGCATACAGATGAGGATATGGAAGAGGAGCATACAGGTGAGGATCTGGAAGAGGATGAAGAAGAGGTTCATACACCTGTGGTAAGGAGATCAACACGGGAAAGGAAGCAACCTAAAAGGTACAGTCCATCTACTTTTCCTACTTCTTTTGTACTATCTGACTACTGATGAAGATCCTAGAACAATTAGAGAAGTCATTAATTCGGAGAGGCAAACCGTTGGGAAGAGGCCATGGATGAGGAAATGATGTCCTTGAAAAAGAACAGAACATGGGATTTAGTGAAATTACCAAGTGGTTGGAAAGCAATAGGTTGCAAGTGGATCTTTAAGAAGAAGCAGAATGTTGAAGGTAAAGTGGAGAAATATAAAGCTCGCCTGGTTGCTAAAGGTTTTTCCCAGGTTGAAGGAATTGATTATGGTGAAGTTTTTTCTCTCGTTGCAAAGCTAACATCAATTAGATTTATGTTAGTTGTGGCTACTGCATTTGATCTTGAAATAGAACAGATGGATGTGAAAACTGCATTCCTTCATGGATATTTGGAGGAAGAAATCTATATGAGGTAGCCTGAAGGTTTCACTGTTGTAGGAAAGGAGGATCTGGTATGTAAGTTAAAGAAATCATTGTATGGACTGAAACAATCACCTAGAATGTGGTACCAAAAATTTGATACTTATGTTTTAGGAATTGGTTTTGTTCGTAGCAATGCTGATCACTGTGTGTATTCAAAGAAAATTGGTAATGTAATCGTCATTATAGTTCTTTATGTTGATGACATGTTACTAATTGGAAATAGCAAGAAACTGGTCAAGGAAGTAAAGTCTCAGTTGGCATTGCAGTTTGACATGAAGGATCTTGGCCCTGCAAATTTTATATTGGGTATGCAAATAAAAAGAGATCGCTCTAACAGAAAGTTGTGGCTGGATCAGAAAAAGTATGTTGAGACAGTGTTGAAAAGGTTCAATATGCAGGATTGCAAACCGATGAAGGTACCTATTTCTTTAGGTGAAAAATTGTCTACTGAACAATGTCCAAAAATAGAAGAAGAGGTAGAGGAAATGTCACATATTCCTTATGCAAATGTTGTAGGTAGTTTAATGTATGCCATGGTTTATACTAGAGTAGACATTGCCCATGCGATGGGAGTCTTGAGTAGATATATGTCTAAACCTGGTAAAGAGCATTGGACTGCTGTGAAAAGGGTTTTTAGATATTTGTGTGGCACCTCTGATTTTACAATCTGCTATGAGGGTACAGGTAAAGAAAACAAACAATTGGATATAGAAGGGTTTGTTGATGCAGATTAGGCTAGAGATCTGGACAGGAGAATATCTACTAGTGCTTATGTATTCAATTTGTTCAGAGGGGCCATTAGTTGGATGAGCAAGAGGCAAACTGTTGTTGCTCTTTCAACTACTGAAGCTGAGTATATGGTAGCCACTGATGCAAGTAAGGAAGCCGTATGGCTGCAAAGACTATGTGCTAAAATTGGGTTCTTTCAAGGAGTCGTGAAGATAAACTGTGACGATGAAGAGTGCCATATTTTTGGCAAAGAACCCTGCTTACCATTCAAGAACGAAGCACATTGATACAAAGTTCCATTTCTACAGGGACATGCTTGAATAGAAGAAAGTGTTGTTGGAAAAGGTAGACACCAAGGAAAATGTTGCAGATGCTTTAACCAAGGTCAGTAAGCATTGAAAAGTTTAGATTCTGTACAATTGAAATGGGTCTGGCAAAGTATTCAACAAGTGGGAGAATGTTGGATGTGTCTCATTCTTTGCCGAAAAATAATTGTACGACAGGCACTACAGCGCAAAAGACGATGGGTAGGGGGGGTGGGGGGCCGGAGGCCCCCAAGGACCCCCGACTATGGTAAAGGTGATTACGTAATAGGTGATGGCTCGGGGTGCATAGGGGGACGCCCTTAGATACGGTGAAAGCGATTGAAGCCTGCGAAGCCGGCACCAAAATTTTCACCTACTTTTATCGCTACTTTTCACCTACTTTTATCACTACTTTTGGAGCGACCCCCGAGATTCCCACGGTTGGTGGGTGGTTAGTGGGTGTGGGTGGTTTAGCCCATGGTGTTGTATCCACGGTACCCTAATACCACTTGGTGGTTTAGGGTTGTATGAGTTTCCTTATATAATTATTGTAATGTCCCGTTTTAGGGACAAGAGAGAGAATAATATATCAAGGAGGATAGACTCTTGTTTTCTGGACTAGCCCAAATTGGGTGAACCAGGGTAAATCTTATGTGTTATATGTGCATTGAATGGTGTCATTATTTCCTTAGTTATTATTTTTGCATTATTTCTAGAATATGTTTCTGTAAATTCTCTTCACACACTGCTCAATCACTTTCAATCTCTTTATCAAATCAAATTAGAATATAGAACAATTTGTTTCACTGAACTAGAACTATCACTTCAACACTTTCACTTGACTAGGCTCAATCAACTCCACTCAATCAATAACTCAATGAAATACTCCTTGCTTACAAACCCTAGTCCAAGCATATGAAAACTCACTCAAATATTTCCAACAATGCTTATTAACCAATCTCACATAACAATGATACTCATGTTATTTTACAAATCCTAATAATTCATATAAATGTTCAACCAATGTTTCCAATAATGTTTATCAAACAAGGTTTCTATCTTCAACCTTTATTCCAAAAAAACCTTGAAGCATTAATACAAAACCAAACTCAACAATGCTTACCAAACAATCATTTTCACTCCAACTTAGCATTCACAACATCCAAAAATCACTCACAAGAAATATGTGCCCATACCTTTTTGTTTGATGAAGAAGTGCCCTTAAAAACCTGTTTTAACAAGATCAAACTCTTTGCCAATATCAAGGGTTTAGATGACAAAATATCCTTCAAATAATTCACAACACAAAAATAATAACTTTCCTTACTACCTTATCACTCCTTAATCACTCAAAATATTAGCACAACAATTAGAGTTTTGCAAACCCCTTTTAACTCCCTTCAACAACTTATAATTAAAATTAATTATGCAAAAACCTTAACTAAAATAAACCTTTAAAGAACACAAATATTTTTCTCTTTTATTTTTCGCAAGCCAAGTCAACCCAAATAATGTTCATACCTCTTGTTAATGCTGTCCAAAAGGCCTTGGTGGGATTCAAGCCTCCTATAGCTATCCCCCAAGTGCTTCCGTAGTGCTCATGCCCACCAACTAGGTTGTATGGCTCCACAAGAACCAAAATATACAAATGCGCCTTTGATTTCCTCCTCCTCGAATGGTGCAAACACAACACGATATTCCATTCAGTAAAAATAGAGTGTGCAAGGTTTGAACCCTCACTTGGTATTCTCGAATTCTTCTAACACAGTCTTTGGCTGCCAAATCAGCTACGAGGGGCTTCGAGTGAATTTTGGAGGCCACAAACTGTTGTCCTCTTGTGCGCTCAACACACGCAAAAATGCACAAGGTTTTCTCTCCTTTGCATGATCCAAAAAATCGTTTGTATGGGATAATTTTCAAATGCCAAACCTTGGCATTATTTATATGCAAACCATAGCATATTCCAACATCAACGAGCATTCGAATTCGAATATTAAAATTAATTTTAAATATTAAATAAATATTTAAATTAAACCTTAGCACCCATAATTATTTAAATTAAAATTTTAATCAAAGATTAAAATATTTTAATTTAAATTAAATCTACTTGTGGGTCTTTTTCAACTTGGTCCTTGATCTTCTTCAGCTTGATTTTTGGCCCGAAATAATAATAATAAAATATTATTATTTAATTTAAACTTGCTTCTCCTTCCTTGGGTCTTCATCCTTTGAGCCCTCCTGGGTATATAATATTTAAAAATAAATATTATAACCTATTGCTTTTCAAGACCTTTTTGCTTTTGGAAGAAACACTTAATGTCCTCAAAGATCACGGACATAGCACAAAAATTATTTTGACATCAATGACAACAAAACTCCTCAAAATGTCCAACAATCAATGTCTTGTATACTTGTAAAAAAATTTTCTTTCCATTTTTATATTCCTTCTTGATCCTTGTACATAATGTTTGAAACCCTATCATCACATTTATCTTGAAGTAATCTCATCCATGGTTTCAAAATTGGATATAGATTGAGTGATTTTTTAATCACACCAAGTATCCATCCAAATAGAAATTTTTCTCCAGTTCCCACCACCCATCTTAGACCTTTAATCACTAGATCAATAGATTTTTTTAAATCGTTCCATATAGAAAAACCCTTTGGGAGTGAGAATGTAGTAAATATTAAGCTTGGGCCATTGGTCTCAACATACATACTTAAAAGAATTTTTGTCCATTGTCTTTAACTCTCTTTGTACATTCTCCAAATTAATTTTACCCTAAGAGCTAATTTTGCATCCATAAGAACTCTTAAACCGAGACCTCCCCTAGTTTTATAATCATACACCTTGCTCTATTTCACCAAAGGAAATTTCCTTTTATCATGTAAACCTGACCACAAAAAGGAGAGCTTAACATAATTAAAACAATTTCTATCGATTTGGCATAGTATACAAGGATATAATAAGTTGGAATGACCTATAAGATTGATTTAATTATTTGTAGTCTTCATGCTAACGATAACCATCTACCTTTCCATGCCCGTAGTTAATTTTAAACTTTACTAATAACTAGATTCCATAATTATATCCACATTCTCCCCTAAATAATAACATTCCTAGATAAGTTGTTAGTAAAATTTCCTACTCTGTTTGAAGTAACCTACATATCCCTACTTTGATTTTAACTGGGGTGTTTAGGAAGTTATTTTTGGATTTTGTCCTATTAACTCTCTGCCTCAATGCTCTTTTGTATTCCTTTGATAAGTTATTCAAAGCTCTAGCCTCATTTATCCTTACCCTCCCAAAAAGGGTTGTATCATCTACAAACTATTTATGGATGATGTTGTCGATGTTATTACTAGCCTTAAAATCACTTATCAACCCATATTTATTAGCCTTCTTCAAGTTACTACCTAAAACCTCTACCATAATAATGAAAAAATATGGTGATAGAGGATATTCTTGTCTAAGACCTCTCTTGGATTTAAATGATTATGTTACTGACCCATTGACCAACACTATATATGAAACTATAGAGACAAGATTTAATCCATTTGATCCATTTTTTACCAAATCCAAACTTTTGAAATATTGCAAAATAAAAATCCTATTTAATCCTATCATAGGCTTTACTCATATTAATTTTTAAGATCATTGCTCTCTCTTTTCTTGAAATTTTTGAATGCATAGCTTCATGAGCTACTATGATCCCATCTAGAACTTGCATCCCTTTCACAAATACTCTTTGCTCTTCTAAAATAATTTTGTCTAGCATAGGTCTTAATCAATTTTCCATAACTTTGAAGATAATATTATATGCCATACTACATAGGCTTATGGGCCTAAATGAATCAAACAATTTTGCATCCTTCTTTTTTGGAATTAGGGTAAGAAATGTTGCATTTAATTTTTAAGGAATGTATTATTTCACCCTAGATTGTTCCACTTCTACCAATATAGAATCATTCACTATCCCAATTATCTTGATAGAATGTTGCAGAGAGCCTATCCAGACTTGGGGATTTTTCCTTATCAAAAGAGAGAAGAGCTAAATGAAATTATTTCAAAGTAATAGGCTCTATTAGTTTCCTATTATATTTATTTGTTATAATTGAAGGTACTTCTTGTAGAAGTTTATCATTAAGAAATTCAAACTCTTCTAATCCTAGAATATTATGATAAAAAAACCTTACCTCATTTCTGATTTCACTCTGGTCTTCAATCCAAACCCCTTCTATTGATTTAATTGATCTCTTTACTATTGCCATACAATGAAAAACTTTGGATTTTTATCTCCTTTTAACCAAGTTTGTCTGGGTTTTAATCTCCAAAATATCTCTTCATTACTCAAAGTATTATGAAATTCACTAAGAAACCTCCTTTCCTCTAAGCTTGGATTATTATGATCACCTTTTTGTAATTTTGAAAGTTTATCTTTTAGTTCTTCTTTCTTCTCAAAAGTAATTCCAATTTTTTTTTTCTTCTATTCGTTTAATCTAGATGTTAATGATTTAATTTGTTTAGGAAGTGTATACAACCTACTATTTTATGAAGAATTCCACATTTGTGCTATCATATCAAAAAATTAAGGATGATCTTCCCATATCTTCTCATACTTATAATATGATATTTTTTAATTCACTTACCACCATTTTAACTCTTATCGACTAGTGATTTGAACAGATCCTTGTCAAGGTATTAATTTTAGCACAAGTCCCTTCACCTAGCTAATGATATGAGAGTATGTATCTGCCTAGTTTTTTTGGTATTAGGTTATGTCCTCCTATTGTTGGTCCATGTATAATTGTCTTCTTCAACTCAACCTCCCATAGATTATTATTTTAAATAAAAGCTGAGAAAGATCTCTGTAACAACCCACGAATATGAAAACAAGAAAAACACACAACAGAAAGAAAAAGGTTCATATAATTTTTTTTTGATCAAGGAGAAGGATTCATAAATCCCTATCCAACCTTAGACCAACTTAATGTTTGACATCCCTAAGTTTCTCAAGAACCATACCACATGAGATTCCCCTCATGCAAGTTCATTCTGCGTAGGCCTATCTCATGTCATGCACGTAAGTCCATCCATATCACCATTCTATATGAGATAGACTTACCACCCTCAATCATTGTAAGGTATACATGCATCTCCATACCACATAAAAATCATTATGTGTGGGAATGCTACGTATATTGCGAGTTAAGCTATCAATCTCATCCTTTGACAAGCTATCTTAACTCTTGGTATGAACTTCTAAACCTAGATAACCCATCTTCCTAAGGGGGTCTTAAGCCCTTAGGTCATCCTCTAAGTTCACCTAGAACTTACAACTTTTATTTTATTTCATTTTTTAAAAACACATAAGAACACTAAGGAGGAATGTAGATACTAAATCTAACAAAACAAACAAATTTAAACAAGCATGAACATTCATAAAAAGAACCATGTGATAGCAATTAAATAACATTACAATCAGAAAGGGGAAACATAATATAATAATAAACAATGCTCATTTAATCCATTGGAGAAATCTCCCTGTAAATCTAATCTATTGCATGATCAAGCAAGAAGTAAGGTAAAGAGTAAACTTGTGAAGTAGTTCATCTCTTGACTTTGGTCCTCCCACTCTTCCATCGATCAAGTGAGGATAGTAGGGGAGGACACTCATGGATCTAGATAGACATGCTTCTAATGCATTTACTCATTTATTTGCCAAATTGCAACTATACAATTAACCCAAGAAATTCAACTTTCTAATGCATAGATATTGTCATAGAGCTTCCCTCTCTATGACCCCTCTCACCCACTTATGAGAGTTATTTTACCATGCATCCCACATTATGCTTTATTTATAATAAATAAACCCTCATTTAACAATTAAAGTCCCATACCCTTAATTGTTAAAGCACTGGGTTATTTCATCTTATTTAAATCAAGCAACCATATTTTAGTTTGTACCACAAAAATTTCTCATAATTTCATAAAGCAAGGTCCCATACCCTCATTTCACAAAATGAAACATAAATACATTAATTTCCATAAAATCCATTTCATTTCATTTCATAAAGCAAGGTCCCATACCCTTATTTCACAAAATGAACCATAACATAATATATTTTCCATTCCATTTCATAAAGCAAGGTCCCATACCCTCATTTCACAAAATGAAACATAAATACATTAATTTCCATAAAATCCATTCCATTTCATTTTATAAAGCAAGGTCCCATACCCTCATTTCACAAAATGAAACATAAATACATTAATTTCCATAAAATTCATTTCATTTCATTTTATAAAGCAAGGTCCCATACCCTCATTTCATAAAATGAACCACAACATAATATAAATTAAATTAGAAGTCTACCACCAAGGGAACCTTCTCCTAAGATGAGCTTCCTACTTGACTAGAGCCTGCAGGGGATTTTTACCCACCACCCTATGGTCCTAAGATGGTGCTTCTAATCCGCTATGCATACAACCCTTCAACTTTGGGCACACAACAATAGCAAGCTACACTCGACTATGGTCAACACCATAACATAACTATAGTATGACAACGAGCTTAACTCGACCACTATAGAGGCAATGAGCAACACTCGGCCACCACAGAGCTATTAACAAAGCTAGACAAGTGGTGAGCTTCGCTTGACCACTACAAAAGTAGTGAGCAACGATCGATCAACAGAGAGCTAACAAAGCTTATAATAAAGCTAAAGCAAGCGACGAGCTTCACTCGACCACTAAAAAGGCAATAAGCAACGCTCGACCATAGAGAGATACTAACAAAACTAAATCAAACGACGAGTTTTGCTCAACCACTACAAAGGTAGTGAGAAACACTCAACCAATAGAGAGCTACTAACAAAGATAAAGTAGTCGATAAGCTTTGCTCGACCACTACAAAGGTAGCGAGCAACGCTTGGCCATAGAGAGATACTAACAAAACTAAAGTAGACGATGAGCTTTGCTCAACCACTATAAAGAAAATGAGCAATGCTCGGCCAACTGAGATCTACTAACAAAGCTAAAGTAGCCGACGAGCTTTTCTCAACCACTACAAAGGTAGTGAGCAATGCTTGGCCAATAGAGAGCTACTAACAAAGATAAAGCAGCCAACGAGCTTCGCTTGACCACTACAAATAAAATGAGCAATGCTCGGCTAACAGAGAGCTACTAACAAAGCTAAAGCAGTCGATGAGCTTCACTTGGCCACTGTAAAGGTAGCAAACAATGCTCAGCCACAAAGAGCTACTAACAAAACTAAAGCATATGATGAGTTTTGCTCGACCACTACAAATGCAATGAACAACACTCGGCCAATAGAGAGCTACTAACAAAGCTAAAGCATATGGTGAACTTTGCTCGACCACTACAAAGACAATGAGCAATGCTCGACCAATAGAGCTACTGATAAAACTAAATAAAACTAAAACAAATGGTGAGCTTCGAATACCAACTTGTCATCTGATCTACTTGATTTTGATGGTTTATCGTCTAAGTTTGGCACCCCAATTTTTTATTCTCCTCCTTCCATTTTTCGCTCTGCTCCCATATTTTTTTGCCCTCCTCTTTTGCTCCCCTCTCCTTTTGCCTTAGCGCTCTTCTCTCCTATTTTCTTGACTTTCATCCATCAACCACCATCATTACTTCTGCACCCCACCCCTTTGTCAGGTGGTAGAGGAGACATCCCTTCCTCGCCTTTCCCATGTGCTCTGCATTGAAGTATTTTTACTTTACGTAGAGGGAACCATCCCATCACTCCGGTAGAGCCATTCTTGCATTAATGGAGCCATGCCTTTTGTCAGATAGGCTCTACTTCGGTTGGCCCGCCCAATTTCAAGGTAAGTGAAAATAGATTTCATTGCCTCTTTTCTATTCTTTTATTTAAGAATACACTCAATTATCATTTAACATAAATCTTACCATTTTATTTAAATTAAAGGCCACCTAAAATAAGACATTTACAAATCTAATTATCCTTTAATTAAATTCACCATTTATTTAAAGGAATGACTATCTAAGACATTATTTTATTTAAGAATAAATCTATTTATTTTCTAAAATAAATTTACCATTTATTCAAATGAATGACTATCTAAAACATTCTTTTATTTAAGAATAAATCTATTTATTTTCTAAAATAAATTTACCATTTATTCAAATGAATGACTATCTAAAACATTATTTTATTTAAGAATAAATCTATTTATTTTCTAAAATAAATTTACCATTTATTCAAATGAATGACTATCTAAAACATTCTTTTATTTAAGAATAAATCTATTTATTTTCTAAAATAAATTTATCAAGAAGTTATGAAGACAGTTCATTCTTTCCAAATTTCCATTGCTAAGGTGAAGTGTTGAAGTAAAAGATAAATAAATGTGAGCACAAACAAAGAGGGAGATATTTCCATCAATTTAGTCACCCGTCTCTGCCTCAAGAACTTACGATAGCTACTAGGCCATCAGTATGGGGCTCAAGGTGGCTATTTATTGACGATTATCCCTAACCGAATGCATGCCTATATGAAGGTATCTATCCTTGTTACCTTCAAGCTATCATATCATCATTTCCCCCAATCTCAAGTACCCTCATATTTTGTGGAGGAATCAACTTCTTCCACTTACGAGTGCACCTGATCCTACACATTGGCAATTTGTTAGCAGTAACATATTCTCCATTATCTAGTAATATTATATAACTACTTTATTGCACACAAAAAATGAGTATTGAATCATCATTATTTAATACATTGTTTCTTCATTTCAAAGTACATATGGAAGGGTCATGACATCCTCCCCCACTAGGACTAACACCATCCTTAGTGTTGTTGTTTCTCCTTTTTTTCTTTTACATAGGTAATTATAGCCAAGACACAAATTATTACAAAAAAACAAATTTAAAGGAAAATGTTTCTTCATATCCACCACATTTTCCCAAGTGGCATTTCTTTCTGATAAACGATCCCACTAGACCTTACTATAAGCACCAAAAAGGCTCGCACCTAGTCTAACTATTGCAATTGATGAAAGATACACAAATAGACATGCATAAATTGACAACAAGAAATAAAACGAATACAAAGAATCCTTTATTAATTTAAATGGAGTCAAATTACAGATTCATCCCTCTTAGGGATACCCATTTGATACATCAATTACAAAAGCATCTAATCCCTCTCAAGGTTAGATGCGATCAAAATACCTTTCAGGATGACACGAATTGCTCCAAGGTGTCGATGTCCTTCTTCTCCACGATTAGAGGTATTTGCTGTGTTGAATGGCACAAACCTGTTAATACTGCATTCAATAAACAACAAGAAGCAATTAGTAACAAAGGAGGCCTCTCTTGATGAGGCTTTTAGAGGAATCTTGCATAAATAATAACATAAAATCAAGAAAGCATGTAAAACTATCAATCTATGCAAGAAATGAGGAAATTGTAATAAAGCATGTAAAGAAAGACATGAATCTAGCAATTAGGAAGCCTAATTAACCATTAGAAATTGAAAAGCATGAAACTAATCTAGATTGACAAATGCAAAGAAAATAGAAACAAATCTACATCTAATTCCTAAATTAATTTGTCAAATGTCTGCTAAAATGTTAAACTATGCTAGATTAAGCTACTTGCATAACTAGAAAGGGAAATCTACTTATAAAATGGAGGAAAGAAAGAATCAAACCCTAGCTATGGGGCTGAGGTGCAGTTAGCACTGATAGTCATGGTTGACAGCCACGACTAAGGTGAAAGCATCCTTTCTCTTGAAACCAGGGCCAAAAACTCTCAAATTCTCCAAGGAATTGATGATCAAGGGTCGCCTCGGTGTTCTAAAACATATTGGTGGTTGAATTCACTAAAATTGGCAATGGAAATATGTCAATTATGAAGATTTCTCCTCAAGATCTTAAGATCTCCATTTTTGCATGCACATTTTTCATTGGTCAATTGGACAACACTTCGTTACTCCTCAAGGGGATATGAAATTGCTCTCCAATTCGACAAGGCTCTGCTACATGCGATTGAACAATTATCTAGATGGTTGCTCTCTTAAATTGGGACCTTAAGTAGACTCCAAAAATCCTTGCTCTAGCTTCATGGAGAAGCCAAGAACAATATTTGGCAGTTGGGAGGAAGCTTTTGGATGCTTCCAAGCCTGAACCACTTTGAAAACCATCGTAAATGGTTGTTGCAACTAATTTTACTCGGATCTGGTCACTCGAGTTTGTTACAGGGCTAGCCACGGGTCTCAGAAGCAGCTAAAAATCCTAGCCATGGGTGACACTAGTGGCTAAGAATCCTAGTCATGGGTGACACCAGCGGCTAAGGATAGATAAGCCAAAATACCTAAATTGAGTGGCTAGAACCACTGATTTTGCCTTGGAGTTATCCAAGATCATTTATATGGTCTGTTAGCATGTTCCATATGAGTAGTTGCCTCGACATGACTCATTTTAGGTGTCTACACTTACAATACTCAAGGGTTCGATTTCACATAGCCTTAGAATGTAATTTGATAATTCTCATTGGCATCACTTCAATTGCTTCTGGGTTTACCATTTGTAAATTAATAATATCCCATACATGGTCAAGGTGAGCAACATATTTTCTAAGCAAAGATATGTGTAAAGTGTCATGGATTTTTGACAAATTAGGAGGTAAGGTGAGTCGGTTAGCAACCAGAATAATTTTCTTTATGATCTCAAAGGGTCCTACAAACCGTGGATCCAATTTTGTGGATTTGATCGCACTTTTCATTGGTTTAACTCTTAGAAAATTTTATCTCCTATCGAGTACTCTCAGGGAGTCCTCTTTAGATCAACATAACTCTTTTTCCTATCAGAAGCTTCCTTTAGCCTTTTTCGGATCACCCTAATTTGTTCTTCTATTTCCTTGACCATTTTTTGCCCAATTATAGTTCTATATTCAGGGTTGTCCCAAGACAATGACGTTCTACACCTTCATTTGTATAAAGCATCGAAGGGTACCATCCCTAGGGAAGAGTGATATCCATTATTATAGGCAAATTCTACTAATGGTACAAAATCTTCCCAACGAGTCTTGTGATGCATGCAATACATGTAGAGCATGTCCTCCAATATTTGGTTTACCTGCTTTGTTTGATCGTCTATTTCAGGGTGGTATGCTGAACTCATGTACAATTTTGTGCCTATTGCCTGGTGAAGGGCTCTCCAGAATTCAGAAGTGAACTTGGAATCCCTATCCGATATGATTACCTCTAGAATAATTTCTTGACAAATATGTTAGCCACTATTTGAGCATTGCCATTGGTGCTCCTAGGTATGAAGTGTGCGACCTTGGTCAATTTGTCAACCACCATAAAAATTGCATCATGTTGATACCGAGTTTTCGATAGACCCGCTATGAAGCCCATCGATATGACTTACCATTTCTAAGTAGGTACACTATGAGGGTACAAATATCCTGTAGGATATTTACATTCTACTTTAACCTTCTGACATTCAAGACATCGAGCTACAAAATTTGTAATATCTTTCTTTATTCCTACCCAAAATAAGGTCTTCTTCAGTTTCTCCCTCATTTTTGGACCTCTAGGGTGAGTTGTATAAGGAGATCTATGGGCTTATTGCATTATTAGCCTCATTGAATCTCCTAATTTTGGTATGATGAATCTTCCTTTATAGCACAAAATGTCATCTATCACCCCAAAATCCTTATTGGTCTCAGGATATTTGCTCATTCTTGCTTGAATTTCTTGGCAATACTCATCCTATTTTTGCTCTTGCCTTACTTGGTCCATGAGCTTTACATGGCTCCTGGTTAGGGCTACTATGTATCTTCTTCTACTCAGAGCATCTACCACTTTATTTTATTTTCCTTTTATGTACTCAATCTCAAAGTCATACTCAATGAGAAACTTGACCCACCTTTTATGCCTTACATTGAGTATTGGTTGGGTGAATATGTACTTTAGGTTTTGATGATCTATTTTTAATTCAAAAGGTCTTACTATCAGATAGTGGTGCCAGACCTTCAGGGTGTGTACTATAGTGGCTAATTCCAAATTATGAGTAGTGTAGTTGAATTCGTGCTTCTTGAGCTTCCTGGAAGTATACGCTACTACGGACTCCCTTTGCATGAGTACTCCCCCTAATCCTTCCAAGGATGCATACGTGCACACTGTAAAATCTCCTTAGGGATATGGAATCTTTAGTATTGGTGTAGTTGTGAGTTTTTGCTTTAAAATCATGAAAAAAGCCTCACACTTTTCCATCCATTTGAATTTCTTTCCTTTATTTTGAAGGTTCGTTACTGTCGAAGCAATCTTTGAGAAATATTTTATGTGACGTCGATAATAGCTTGCTAATACCATGAAGCTCCTTACCTTTGTAACATTGGTAGAAGGTGGCTAGTTTAGCATGACTTTTATTTTCTCTAGATTCATTGTGATACCTTCTGTTGAGATGATGTGTCCTAAATAGCGCATCTCTGAAACATAGAACTCACTTTTGACTAGGTTCCCATAGATTTGATTTTTCCTCAACAAATCCAACATGACTTTCAGATGCTTGTTATGCTCTTGCTTCGAGAATATATTAGGATGTCATCTAAGAACATGAGGACAAACTGGTCCAAATACCTTCTAAACACACTATTCATTAAATTCATGAAGGTAGTGGGCATATTAGTTAGCTCAAAAGGTAGGACAATGAACTCATAATGTCCATACCTCGTCTTAAATATTGTTTTGTGAGTGTCCTCCTCATGTATCCTTAATTGGTGATATCTTGACCTTAAATCTATCTTGGTGAATATCGTGGCATCTCTTAGTTGGTCAAATAAATATTTGATCCTGGCAAAGGGGGTATTGGTTCTTGATGGTAGCTTTATTCAACATTCTCTAGTTGATACACAATCTTAAATACCCATCCTTCTTCTTTACAAATAAAATAGGTGCACCCAAAGGTGACACACTTGGTTTTATCAACCCCTTCTCTAATAACCCTTGTAATTATACTTTCAATTCTTGCATCTCAATGGGTGACATCCTATACAGATATTGGTGAATTGGTTTCGCTCCTGGTATAAGATCAATGGTGAAGTCAATTTCTCGCATCAGGGGAAGTCTAGGTAAATCCTTAGGAAATACATCCTGGAATTCTTGTAAAATTGGGTAAATCTTAGACATTTCTTCCTGCAGGTTCCTTTTGACTTAATTCATATTTACCACATAGAAAATACCTCCTTTCTTGAGGGCTTTCTTTAATTGCATAGCTGACAACATATGGGGTTTAAATACCCCTTGATTGCTATGAATTTGCCATTTTTATTCACCTTCCTCGAAATACTCGATCCATATATCTTGGAAGTTGACTACGGCTTTATGGGCATGTAGCCAATCCATACCCAAAATTACATAAAAGGCATGAAGTGGGGCTACATATAAGTATCCTTCTGTAGTTCCATCAGCTAAGGTAATTTACATCATTGGGAAATATTGGTTTATGAAGTAGGTCTATCTAGATCCATACTCAACTTTCCATCCATGAGCCAAATATCCTAACCTTTTTAGTATATCTTTGGCTAACTTACAAGAAATTAAACTATCAGTAGCTCCACTATCTATTAAAATATTTACTTGCTTGTCAAAAATCTTACCTTTTATGATTAGCGGAGTGGTCTGTCCTTCAAGTTTTTTATTCCTAGTTGTAGCATAGATCTTATGCATCGGTTCCTTTCCTTTAGTACTAGGTGTGCTTGGCCCTGGTCGGTATGGGCACTAGTTAGCAAAATGTGCTCCTCGACAATGATAGCATTCATCCTTGGGTCCTTGTTTCTTTTTATTTTTTTGCTCTTCATCCTTAATTGTTGGAATAGGATTTGATGGCTTTTGTGAAGGGGGTTTAACATTATTGGGTTTGTGGCCTTTCTTATAAAATTTATTTTTAAACTTCTTTTGGCCTCCACTGAATTTCTTATTTGGATTATGGGGATTTTTAGCCTTCTGTTCTTGCTCGACCTTCCACTTTATAAACCCATTGCTATTCCTCTTCTTTAGTTCCTACTGTTCTTGATCAGTTGAGGTTTCATATTTGTAACAAAAATGTGACTCTGCTTTCTTTGCTAGTTCATATACCTTTTGCAATGACTTAGGTTCTTGCATCTCCACATCATGCTTTAGCCTCGATTGTAATCAACGGGTAAACTTATGAATATGCATTTTCTTGTTATAGGTGGGTACATATTTTAACAAATTTATGAGCTTTTGATAGTATATCTCTACTGAGTTGGTTCCTTGTCTTAGGCTGGCAAACTCCTCAAATTTTAGAGCATAGAAATGCTCCGTAAGGAACCTCTTCTTGAAGATATCCACAAATTGTTTCCATGGAATGTCTATCGGCTCTATTTTGGTTTCCTCATAATAAGTCTCCCACCAATCTAGGGCAGCTCCTTCAAGGTAGATAGTAGCCCAAACCATTTGGATTCTCGAGGAATATCCCTTTACTATAAAGAAAACTTCTAGATCCCTTAACCAACCCTCAGCTGCATCCCCCTCTCCTTCTCCATCAAACTTGGAGATACAAACATTCTTGAGGTCTCTTACCATATCCTTTTCTAAGAGGGTTCTTGCTTGCTTTTGTTCTACTATCAGTCCCTCAATTTGGTTGTATTACAAATTTCTAGCCTGTGAGATTCACCATAGTTTCTAGTACTTGCCTTGATTGGTCTTGTAATTCAGCAACTGTAGTAGTAAGTTATTCTATTCCCATATTGGGATTTCCTGGATCCTCATTCTAGATCTCTTCTTCGACATTACTTTGTCGAGTATGTCTAGGTGGATGCCTCTCTATCTTGGCCTTAGGTGGCATCTTGATCAGGTTCCAACCAAGAAGAGAATTAGATCCTAGTTTATTTGTTGATTCACTAATTCTTAACAATATTACCGAGTTATTTCTTGCCAATCATTAGAAATCTAATTAGGATAAGGTTCCAAGTTTATGATGTAACATTTACACCAAATACCATACTAAGGTATCACAATGTTCATCTCTCCTTAGGACCGATTACACCTAGATTCTAAATGAGCAGGGACTCTAGGTTATTCCAACACTTTTTGCTTAACCTTAAGAAGGATTTCATTGGACATACCCAAATCTCTTTTTTCACATAAGAATCTCTATACCCTTGAATGTAGATCTCTGATACCAAATGTAACAACCCACAAATATGAAAACAAGAAAAACACACAAATAGAAAGAAAAAAGTATATATATATTTTTTGATCAAGGAGAAGGATTCATAAATCCCTATCCAACCTTAGACCAACTTAGTATTTAACATCCCCTAAGTTTCTCAAGAACCATAACACATGAGATTCCCCTCATGCAAGTTCATTCTGCATTGACCTATCTCATGTCATGCACGTAAGTCCATCCATCTCACCATTCTTGATGAGCTAGACTTACCACCCTCAATCATTGGAAGGTATACATGCATCTCCATACCACACACAAACCATTATGTGTGGGAATGCTACATATATTGTGAGTTAAGCTATCAATTTTATCCTCTGACAAGCTATCTGAACTGTACCACAAACATTTCTCATCATTTCATAAAGCAAGGTCCCATACCCTCATTTCATAAAATGAAACATAAATACATTAATTTCCATAAAATCCATTCTATTTCATTTTATAAAGCAAGGTCCCATACCCTCATTTCACAAAATGAACCATAACATAATATATTTTCCATTCCATTTCATAAAGCAAGGTCCCATACCCTCATTTCACAAAATGAAACATAAATACATTAATTTCCATAAAACCCATTTCATTTCATTTCATAAAGCAAGGTCCCATACCCTCATTTCACAAAATGAACCATAACATAATATATTTTCCATTCCATTTTATAAATCAAGGTCCCATACCCTCATTTCACAAAATGAAACATAAATACATTAATTTCCATAAAATCCATTCCATTTCATTTTATAAAGCAAGGTCCCATACCCTCATTTCACAAAATGAACCATAACATAATATATTTCCCATTCCATTTCATAAAGCAAGGTCCCATACCCTCATTTCACAAAATAAAATATAAATACATTAATTTCCATAAAATCCATTCCATTTCATTTTATAAAGCAAGGTCCCATACCCTCATTTCACAAAATGAACCACAACATAATATAAATTAAATTAGAAGTCTACCACCAAGGGAACCTTCTCCTAAGATGAGCTTCCTACTCGACTAGAGCCTATAGGGGATTTTTACCCACCACCCTACGATCCTAAGATGATACTTCTAATCTGCTACCTGCATAGCCTTTCAACTTCGAACACACAACAACAGTGAGCTATGCTCAGCGATGAGCTATGCTCGACTATGGTCAACACCATAACATAACTATACCATGACAACAAGCTTCGCTTGGCCACTATAGAGGCAACGAGCAATGCTCGACCACCATAAAGCTATTAAAAAATATAGACAAGCGATGAGCTTCGCTCAACCACTACAAATACAGTGAGCAGTGCTTAATGAACAAAGAGCTAACAAAGCTTATATCAAAGCTCAAGCAAGTGGTGAGCTTCCCTCAACCACTACAAAGGTAGTGAGCAATGCTCAACCACAGAGAGCTACTAACAAAACTAAAGCAGACGATAATCTTTGCTCAACCACTACAAAGGTAGCAAGCAATGCTTAACCAACAGAGAGCTACTAACAAAGCTAAAGTAACCGATGAGTTTTGCTCAACCACTATAAAGGCAGCAAGTAACGCTAGGTAAAAAGATAGCTACTAACAAAGCTAAAGCAACCGATGAGCTTTGCTTGATCTCTACAAAGGTAGCGAGCAATGCTCAGTCAATAGAGAGCTACTAGCAAAGCTAAAGTAGATGGTGAGCTTTGCTAAGCCACACCAAAGGTAGCAAGAAACGCTCAACCATAGAGACCTAGTAACAAAACTAAAGCAGACAGTGAGCTTCGCTCAACCACTACAAAGGCAGTGAGCAATGCTCGACCAACCAAGAGCTACTAACAAAGCTAAAGTAGTCAGTGAGCTTCACTCGACCACTACAAAGGTAGTGAGCAATGCTTGACCAACAGAGCTACTGACAAAACTAAAGCAAACTAAAACAAATGGTGAGCTTCAAATACCAACCTATCGCCTACTCTGCCCAATTATGATGGTCGCCCGTCTAAGTTTGACACCCCCATTTTTCGTTCTCCTCCTTCCTTTTTCTACTCTGCTCCCATATTTTTCTGCCCTCCTATTTTGCTCCCCTCTCTTTTTGCCTTAGTATTCTTCTCTCCTATTTTCTCGACTTCCATCCGCCAACCACTGTCATGTTGGAAATTTGAGGTATTTTATGTTGTCATTGATGTCACATGGATCATTGATGTCACATCGATCACATTGAGTTTTGGTGGCCAAAGTATTTCATAAATAAGCATTTATGATATTTTGAAAAGCATGGATATATAAGGGTTTTTGTGAAAACCAAGGCAGACAAAATAAAAGGTTTTATTTAAAACCATGGATGGCATATTTGAAATGGATTTTTTTTAAAACCCAATTTGGATTTTCGTTTCGTCAAAAAGGTGCCCCGATGATGGAGATATTTAATTTTAAATATTTAGTTTAAATTTTAATTATTTAAAATTTTAATTTTAATTTTAAAATTAAAATTAAAGTCATCGTCGACGTCATAAAAACCATGTGCCATCAAAAGGAAATTAATAATTAAAGGTGTCGACGTATGTGAAATTAAAGGAAGGTTGCATATATATATGCGAAGGCTTTCGATTCAAAAGTCTAAGCATCAAATGAAGAGAAAAAAAATTGGAAGCCCTAAAATCCTTCGATGTGACAGTGTGGTCCAACGATGAGCTTGGGAAGCGTGGAGTTTTTGGTTGCGATAGGGCATGCATTCGATTCCCATCGGGTTCGATTTTCGTAGAGTGTGGAAGAAGAGCATTTGGCACACGTTTTTGACATGAGCAAGGGTAGCTAAATATAGGGAGAATTTTTGCTCTCTATCCTATGTGAGCAGATAGCTCACGTGGTGTTTGGCACCGTGGTTGTGGTGTTGAGTGGGCAGTGATGAGGGTTCGATTCCCTCTAAGATATTTCCAAAGGGGTTTCTTCATCTTCATAAAAGGTATGGGCACATTCTCCTATTGTTTGTTTATGGTGGTTGATTTCTGAAATATCATTGGAGAGAAAAGGATTGATTGTGGTTTCCTTTTCAAAAGTGGTTGGTTGAATGCTTCAAGGTTTTCTAGTTTGAGAGTTGTGGTTAAACCTTGTTTTATAAGCATAGTTGTTGAAGCCCATTGGTTATGCAAAGAACTTGAAAAGAACATGAGTATCATTGTTGTGTGAAGAATGTTTTATTAACATTGTTGTTGAAGCCCATTGGTTATGCAAAGAACTTGAACTTGAGAAGAACATGAGTATCATTGTTATGTGAGTTTTGTGGTTGAGCATTTTTGGAAACATTTGAGTTGGTTGATACATGCTTGAACTAGGGTTTGCAAGAAATATTTGTTCCTTGTGGTAGTTGGTTGAGCCTAGTCAAGTGATTGTGTGAAGTGTTTTTTCAAGTTCCATGAAATGAACTATTCTATATTCTGGATTTAAGTTGAGATTGAGATTTGAGGATAGAACATATTGAGTCTCTAAAAATTCTCTTTATGCTTCTATGATATTGCCTTGAGTTGAGAAAGATATTGGATTTGAGTATAGAACATATTGAGTCTCTAACAATTCTCTTTATGCTTCTATGAGATTTATTTGAGTTGAGATCATTGTGGATCATAGTTGTCATCCTTTGAAGAGTGTATTACCATTCATTGTTGAGTTCATCTTTGAGCCTTGCCTTCATAAGATTTATGGATGAGATTTGAGTACTACTTGAGTATGATTGATTGAGCCTTTGAGAAGGATTTTGGGATAGATTTTTGGATAACTTTATGGACAATTTTTGGGACAGATTTGGACAAGTTATGTGTGAGCTTGTTGAGCAGATTTGGACAAGTTATGTGTGAGCTTGTTGAGCAGATTTGGACAAGTTCTGTGTGAGCTTGTTAAGCAGATTTGGACAAGTTCTGTGTGAGCTTGTTGAGCAGATTTGAACAAGTTTTGTGTGAGCTTGTTGAGCAGATTTGGACAAGTTTTGTGTGAGCTTGTTGAGCAGATTTGGACAAGTTTTGTGTGAGCTTGTTGAGCAGATTTGGACAAGTTCTGTGTGAGCTTGTTGATCATATTTTGACAAGTTCTATGTGAACTTGTTGAGCATATTTGGACAAGTTCTGTGTGAGCTTGTTGAGCGTATCAGTGGAGTGTCTAGATGAGAAGATCAATGGATTGCCTACCTGAGCAGATCAATGTGTTGCCTAGCTAAGAAAATCAATGGATTGCCTACCTAAATAGATTAGTGTGTTGCCTAGCTGAGTCGATCAGTAGATTACCTACCTAAGCAGATCAGTGTGTTTCCTAGCTGAGCAAATTAGTGGATTGCCTATCTGAGCAAATCAGTGTATTGCCTAGATTTGAGCAGATCCAAGTAATCATTGTATTGGATAAGGATCCTTATTTTTGTGTGAAATATTATAAGGATATTATCTTGTGGAGTACCCCACATTGGGGGAACCACATTAAATATTGTGTCTCAATTGTGTGTGGTGACTTGTGCTTTTGCTTACTATTGCTATCTAAGTTATTAATGCACACTACTATATTTGGTTATTGCAATTAAGTACATTAATTGATATTGGTTTGAAAGAAAGCAAAAATTGGGCGCTATATTGTTCATCCCTCTTCTCAGTATAAGCTTGTGTTCTTCATGTCATTACTTCCACACCCTGCCCCTTCGTTAGGTGGTAGAGGAGACATCCCTTCCTCACCTTTCCCATGTGCTCTGCATTGAAGTATTTTTCCTTTACGTAGAGGGAACCATCCCCTCACTCTGGCGGAGCCATTCTTGCATTAATGGAGCCATGCCTCTTGCCATCTAGGCTCTACTTCGGTTGGCCCGCCCAATTTTGAGGTAAGCAAAAATAGATTTCATTGCCTCTTTTCTATTCTTTTATTTAAGAATACACTCAATTATCATTTAACATAAATCTTACCATTTTATTTAAATAAAAGGCTGCCTAAAATAAGGCATTTAAAAATCTAATTATCTTTTAATTAAATTCACCATTTATTTAAAGGAATGACTATCTAAGACATTCTTTTATTTAAGAATAAATCTATTTATTTATTAATATAAATTTACCATTTATTCAAATGAATGATTATCTAAAAAAATATACGTTTAAGAATAAATCTATTTATTTTCTAAAATAAATTTACCATTTATTCAAATGAATGACTATATAAAACATTCTTTTATTTAAGAATAAATCTATTTATTTTCTAAAATAAATTTATCAAGAAGTTATGAAGACAGTTCATTCTTTCCAAATTTCCATTGCTAAGGTGAAGTGCTAAAGTAAAATACAAATAAATGTGAGCACAAACAAAGAGGGAGATCTTTCCATCAATTTAGTCACCCGTATCTGCCTCAAGAACTTACGATAGCTACTAGGCCATCAGTTTGGGGCTCAAGGTGGCTATTTATTGACGATTATCCCTAACCGAATGCATGCCTATATGAAGGTATCTATCCTTGTTACCTTTGAGTTGTCATATCATCATTTCCCCCAACCTCAAGTACCCTCATATTTTGTGGAGGACTCAACTTATTTCACTTATGAGTGCACCTGATCCTACACATTGGCAATTTGTTAGCAGTAATATATTCTCCATTATCTAGTAATATTATATAACTACTTTATTGCACAAAAAAATGAGTATTGAAGCATCATTATTTAATACATTTTTTATTCATTTCAGAGTCCATCTAGGAGGGTCATGACACTCTCATACTTTATAATTCCCCTAAATTTTTCATCCACCTTGGTAATGATATTGAAATCTCCTATGATCATGAATCAGATTTCTTGTTCTTTACTTCTCATAAAGGATTTAGTCCCACTCCATACTTCTAATCTACATGATCGAGTTGTAGGTCCATAAACATTGATAAGGATGAAACAAATATCTATAGAGTAATACGTGACTAAAGAGGCTATCCAATACCTAGTTTTATGAATGGTTACACAAGAGGTTCTAATAGGATTCCAACATGTTAGAATTCCCTTTGTCACAAGAGGTTCTTCCTTTATAATTTTAGTTTTCTAGATACAAAGAATATCAAGTTTATTACTTAAACAAATGTCCCTAATACACCTCTACTTTGAGGGGGTATTAGAACCCCTTATATTCCAATATATATTAATCATTCGCCATTAGGGGCTACTAGCCCCACTTGCAAATTACCAATATCATTATGTCGTTTGGTAAAGAGAAGTTCAACCAACTTAGTTTGTGTTCCTTTATCTATATTTGCTCTTGCTTCCTTGGATCTCACTTGATAATATGAGGGTTTTCCTCTTTTTGCCTTGCCTATATCAGGAGTAGGTCTTATTATTCTATTCCCCAATATTCTTTCACAACTTTATTTTTCATTAGACTTATCCTCTCCTGGCTCTACTACGAAAGCTTTTGACTTATCTTGCCCATTTTTTAGTATTTCCTTATTAATGGTAGACGTATTAACATCCAAAATTGCATTTTTTCTACCAGCTTTCTTCTCTTGAATGGTGCATGGTACTTCAAGAGTCTTCAAAATATGATAAGACACATTCCTTAGTTTCATCATGATTTTTTTTAATTCAAATCATACTAAATAGATTGTTCCTTGTTAATATTTTGCATTTGTTGTATTGTGTCCTCTAAGTTCTGATCTATTTTTTCTTCATAGGCTAAAGCCTCGAGAGAGTTGGTATTTATTCCATTATTCTTCCTTATTGGTCTCTACTATTTATTTACTTTCATCTGTCTAGACCTATTTTTTGGAAGTTGAAAACCATATTCATCCATATCCATTTGTAAATTTCTCTTATGGTTTTCTACATATAATTCTACTGGACTCTTCTTAGGCCATGCTACTTCAATATGCCCCACCTCGTGGCATATTATATATATTAAATATATATTTTTATAATCTATGGTTTGGTTCCACAACTTACCCCCATACTTAAGAATGGTGATTCTAGTAAATATTTACTTACATCAATCATGACCAATATCCGAGCATAAATATCCAAGAATCCATCTTTTTTAGTTTCTAAAATCTCAAGGAATCTCCTAAAGTTTTGTCTATTACCTTAAAGTTTTTTATTTGCCAAAATTCAATGGGTAATCCATACATCCTAACCTAGTCTAGTACTAGGGATAGATTTATATTTTCAAGGACAAAGCCTTCATACCTACGGGTAACAAAGAGTTATACTCTTCCCATTAACCAAGGACCCCTTTTAGGGTTCTATATCTTTCCTCCCTGGAACAAGAAATGGATAAGAATAAACCTTTGGTAATAAAGGAAAGAATCATTCCTACAAACTTCCAACTCTTATCAATCCATTTTCTCAAGATTGAAGCCCTAGGCTACGACCCATTACATTTACAAAAAATTATCCTATATTTGAGATATGAGGATTGCTTATTTATGAGGTGCTCACTAAAATCTACTACTAGAGATAATTCTAAGGATTTAGTTGTATATTGATCCATGGGAAGGAAACTAAAACTCAAAATCTACTAACAATTACCAGAATATCCTATAGCAATTATAATATGGGAAAATTTGCAAGCTTACTACAGTGGTAAGGGTTTTGGATTCTCTTTGAGAGGTCCAAGTTTCAAACCCAACTTAGTATGAGGGGATCGGGACCCCTCATAAAAACCTGTGTAAACTCAATGAAAAAATTATAATATGGGAAAAAATGTAAAATAATTTGCAAGCAAAATTTATAAGAAAAATAAGGGGAAAAAGAAACTTAACTAAAAAATTATATGCGTAGAAAGAATATCTTTCCTCACTATAACCCTATCCTTCCATTGTTCCTTCTGTCATCCAAACCTTGGCTCACAGATATCTATAATTTCATTTCTCATAACTTGAAAAATTATCACTACCCTTGTTTGGACGACTGACTTCATAGGATTATATCTCCCTCAATATTTCTTGGATTCCTTTTTATGACCACTCACTTTAAGTCTCTTCAAATTTTGCACAAATTGGTCCAAAAATCAGTTGAATCAAACAACCCTTTGCGAAGATACGACTCTTAAAATATGAGAGACTTTTTAGAAAACAATTGCCCTAACGCTACCTTAGTTTAAAACGGTTGTCTTCACATGGTCATATCTCCCTCAATACTATCTTTAGTTTGTTGTGATTTAAAGGTTATTTATGAATAATTTTTTCATCAATCTTGTGACATGCACAAACTCATATTATCTACTTTATTATCAAAGTTTTGTCCTCGATATTTGTTTATTTTCTATCAATCAACCTTTTATAACTAGAAATAATTTCATTAAATTTTGATTGATGATATAAAATATTTCTTTACTAAATTTAAATACATACATACATACATACATACACACACACACACACATATATATATATATCCATCTCTTAGGATATTGCTAAATAGTCTAGAATCTTTGGCAATGGATTCTTAATATATTTGGTAATTTTATGGTGATGAATAGTAGAATTGAAGATTGGTTAAAGCAATGGCAGAGCACTTATAAAAGTGAGGCTTTACAAAAAAAATGAGATGTATCAAAATATATAATACTTTGGACTATATGGCTAGAAATAATAGAAGAATATTTAAAGGAAATGGAAGAAGTTTAGAGGTAATGAAAAAGAAGATATGTTTAGCCATAGAGGAGTTTAAACCAACCCTATCAACTCACCCAATCCCTAATTTGGAAGTAGAGAGTCTTGATAGATGGATTCAAGTCATTAAATGGAATTATGATGTTGGATACAAGAGAAGCAAAAATAAGGTAAAGAATATAAATTAGAAACCACCAGATGTGGAGTGGATTAAATTGAATTTTGATGGAGCATCTAAAGGAAATCTAGGTTTAGTAGGAGGAGAAGGAATCATTAGAATAATAGAGAAGATTATTTATCTCATTATGCTTTCAATAGTGGATTTAAGACAAATAATGAAGTTGAAGCTTAGGTAGCTTTAGAAGGGTTAAAAATATATAAACAAATGAAATGAAATAGAGTACATATGGAAGGTGATTCTCTCATAGTAATAAATGCAATTTTGAGGAAAGCAAAGGCTCCATGAAATATACAAGAGATAATTATGGAAATTCATGATCTTTCTAAAGAGTTTGAAGAAATCAGGTTTACACATATATTAAGGGAAGGAAACAAATGTGCAGATAAGCTAGCCAATAGAGAGGTTTTGATTGAGGATCGTGAAGTTAAATTCTCCTTTCCATAGTTAGAGGAAGTAGAAAGTTTAGTTGAAAATGAAAAAAATGTTGATTGCCTAAATCAATTAATGATTAAGATTTACTTTAATGTTTTCCATTGGTAATTGTAGACACCAAAATCTAGCCACTTGTCATCCATTTGTATCCTCCAATAATAGTCATTCATTATATATATATTTAGTTTATACATAAATATTAATACTTTATATTTATATTTATATATTTAATAAATATATATGTATTTATGTGAATAAATCCTAGGTATATGCCATGACTTAATATCAGCCACCCATCCATCTTAATCCATGTCACATGCTCAATTCTAATCTCAAACCTTCCTCATGTTTTAATCTCGACCACCCATTGGTGTCATCAAAACCCTAACATGATCAAGGGTAGATTATAAAATATGATTCATTTTGATGAATCAAGACCCCAAAATTAAACATTGTCCTCAATCGCTACCATCGTCCTCCCTCACCATTGCCATCACACCTTCCATTTTTACCACCACAAAACCCTCATGAACCAGATGTTGTTCTACATCACTCCCATCCACACCAGGATGCCTCCTAGAGTTCACATAACACTGCTGAGAATTTCTAGAATTCTACTGGGCATTTGTAGTCATCCCTGAATACCTCTAGGTATTTCTTGTAGCCTATTTATAGTCCATAAGACATTGGATGTTTTCAAGCGTTCGTGTGACTCTCGAACATAGAAACATGAGCATAGATCAGCATCGCATCCACTTTCTTGACAAGGTAAGATATTTTGTTGCATTACTTTACATTTTTGCATTTAGTTTATAGTTTAACATTGCAACATTAGGGTTTGTAGATTTTTACTATTCAAAGGGTCTCACACAGTGAAGCCCTCATAGGTACTATTAACCCTTTTATGTCGTTTTCTATTTGCAGGTGCATGAACCACATTTTTGGAAGTTGTTGTAGCTAGGGTGGTCCCGTAGGGATACACAAGCCCACCCACATACTTGTTTGGATCGAAGACGACACATAAGACACCATATGTTCACTTGTGAATAAGGGTTTTTAAACCCTAAATTTTTAATCATTGTATCAATACAAAATCATATTGTAACATTGGAGATAAAGGCTCCCCCCATAATAATATCAATATTATTATCTTCATTTTTTGAATAAGTTATTGTGTTTATTTTGTTATCTATTGCTTTAGTGTTATCATTTTTTGCTTTACAAAATGGTGATATGATGGGACCCACAAAGGGTTCTTCATTTTGATTTACCTTGTCACTGATTTATGTTTTTGTTTCTATTTTATAGGTTTCTAGAAGTTCGATCTCACAAAAATCGTAAAAACTAAGGTTTTTGGGAGTTACAGAGTTTGATCAGTGGTCACACGGATGCCCTGTAACATTCAAGAGATACCTTGCAAAGTCTAGGAGATGCCTCACAATGTTCAAGAGACTCTTGTCAATGTTTAGAAGAGTTGGGAAGAAATATGTAGGCTTCTTGGTAAGCCTATTTCAAACCCTAACTCTTATTTTTTTAACAGTTAAATTAACAGGATAACATCTATTTTTTGTTTTAAAAAGTAGTTGCATTTTTCATTCTAGGTTTTGCATATATCATATAGTTTTCATATAGGGTAGAGTTGCATTTATGCAATCGTTGTAGTTGCATCATTACATTTGATTCAAATTTGTGTTGTCTTAAGGTGTTTCATTTGCTATTTTGTATGTTGTTTGCAATTGAAATTATAAAAGCATAAATAGCTGCATATTAGGGTTAAAAGCTTACATTTTTGCTTTTCTAATATGGAAAAATTTCATAATACCTAAGTACACTCCTACTGTTGGAATCACTTGATGATTTAGGGTGGAAGAACTGGGTGAACCCTCCACTATTGGAATCACTTGATGATTCAGGGTGGATCTTAAGCAATGTACCCTAAGTTCTTTTGAGGAACTTGGTGTTAATTTCCTTGGATTCTAGCTTAGACAAGTGAAATAGGATATTTTTAGCATTGAGTGAACACAGTAGACAATATAAAACTTAAAAATGAATCACACACTCTGCAAGTCACATATTTAACAATAGTGAGTTGGATTTCATCACCAACCATTCTTCAAGATTGGCAATGATGGGATTCATCTCCATAGATCATCTCACCCCATAGAAACCATAGTAACCCATGAGAAATCTTTCTGGATTTCATCACCAAAAATATTCTTATTTTCCATCCATATTTAAAGTCCACCTTGAATATTAGATTAGGTTTGCATAGTATAACACACAAAACCAAAAAAAAAAGAATTTGTTGCAAAATATAAGATTGAGTTTCTTGTTTTATTATGTGTGATTTCCATTGCATATTTTTTGTACATTCCACACATTCACCATCCACAAATGACTCACTAGCTTATGGTTTTAACTCGAAGCCAAGCAAGGATTGTGATTCAAGCCTTTTTTAGCCAAATCACTTCATCCATGGAGTGTTCTATATATTTTCCCACCACTTATGTGGTTAATCATGTAAGTGTAATATTGACAAGCTATTCTGGTTTGTCTGCGGGATCCTCACACACTTTGTATACCTCAAATACTGATGTGTTACATAGAGCCATCAATATCCCCATTCCAAAAATTGAACCATCATATCCTACCAATCCTAACATCACCTACATAGATATGGGTAAAGTTGGAGCTTATCTAAGATCCACTAACCTTTTTCTAGAGCAAATCAATAGCCCACCTAGGCATATTCCTTTTTCTTAGCAGGAAATTGCTCACTCACATCCTTCCATCTCCAACCAGGTGTATACTAACCCTCTTTTTGAGGTATCATATGCACCTTCCCATCACTTGTCTCTTCCACAACAATCATGTGGCTAGGAAATTTCCATTCCATATTCCTATACCACCACCTATGGCAATTTATTATATGAAGCACATATCAATGCTGCTTCACAAATGCCAGTCTCCATTTCATCCAATATCCCCTATTCAGTTGCAATCCCTATTACAACCTATTCTCCACCCACTTCATCCATTTCCACCACACCTACACCATCTAACTCATAAATTGCCATACAACAAGCATGGCAACACCTCAACAAATTTCTCATGGGTTAGCAAGATGCTCATTCTTATCCCCAATAGCAAATATAGGTGGTAAATTTTAAGCCCCAACCTATTCCAACCTAGCCTACATTATTTACCTCAAATCCATCATGGGTATCATAATATTCTGTGGTTTCCATCCCCACACCTCCATTAGTCCACACCTATTCCATTCCCGCAAGTTAGCACATTCACAGTCCCCAAACCTCATCTCCATTTCATCACTTGCAATTATTCCCTCATCAAGCCCAACATCATAAAATGCAATATAATCCATCAAGCCATTAATATCTCATCACACCCCAGCATTTCACCACTTCATCTCCACACAATCACCAAGTAATTCAGGGCTTCCACATACCTTGGGAAGACCCTAAAATTTAGGCAATGCAACAACAAATTGATAGCTTGATACAATACACTCATAGTATGATGAACCAGAAAACCACTTTAAGAGAACTAATCAATCAATCCATTCACTTTTTGGTACCATAATTGCCATATTGGTAGATTTCACAGTGCTAAAATTTAATAAATTTAAAGGGACTGAGGACCCTAGAGAGCATGTAAGCACATTTATTCACTCATGCTTCAAAATCCAAGCTCAAGATGCTTTAATTCTCAGAACATTTCCTTAGAAATTAGGGGGAGATGTCATGGAGTGGTATAATCATCTGCCTCATCACAATATTTATACATTTGAATAGTTGGTAAACCAATTCCTAAAAATATTCTCCCTCAATGTTCATAAGAAAATCACACTGTTTGACTTGTATAGCCTTAAGCAATTTGACAATGAGTTAGTCTATTATTTTGGTAACCGTTGGAGGGTCATTATCACAAAATTACCATTCTCCTTACTAATGGAAGAGTTAACTCAACTATTCACCAGGAGTTACTTAAAACCCATATATTGGTTATTACAATTGCAACAATATAGCTCATTCGAAGAAGCTCTTACCCAGGCTAGCATAATTGAGGAAATAAATATCCAATAAGGTGTGATAAAGCCTAAGAAGAAATAATGGCAGAGCAAGGGCCAATAAAAATGAAGTTATTTTGTCCAATCTAAGTCACATCAAATGGCCATGAGTCAGTCGATAATGGCTCAACAACAACAATCGTAACACATTTCATATCAAGCAGTTCCCCCACGCCAAAAAATTCATAAAACAGTGCCAACTATGGATAATCATCAATGTCGACAATCTATTCAAAAAAATCACCATTACACACCCTTTTTTTATTTATATGCTTCCAAATTTTGTAGGTTGTATGACACAAATCAACTTGCCTTGCTTGAGATTAAACTAGATGATCCTACCAAGCGTATAAAAAGCTATAGGGAACATTTGTTTTACCCTTATAATTAATAGAATAGGCATGACATTAACAATTGCTATCAATTCAAAGATATAGTGCAAGACCTAATTGACCTAGGGACCATCAATTTTGATAGTCCCTTGGCTCAGCGAAATCAAAATCTTGGCATTTATCAAACACCACTTTTGTGGCATGCGAGTCCTAGAGAAAAATGGAAATAAGAAATATTATTCATTAACCTTACGAAACTTAAAATTGCAATGCTTGAATAGGGTTGATTTAACAACCTTAGGAAATATAGGAGAAGTTAGGAAATGAATAAAAATAGGGAGGAAAGGAGGAAGGGAAATTGATGTCGAATGCCTTGTCACCCATGCCGTCCAATCTGCCCAGTCAGCTATCGTCCAAGGAGGTAAAAAGGTAAGGTCCAAAGCTTACCATTGTAAACAAATTTTTTACCTTTTTATACTGCTTTAATTTCCAACATTCTCCCTCTTAAAGTTGAGAGGACTGACTATACTGTCTCTTAGCTTTATATATTGAGCTTTAGCTATACCTTTGGTGAAGATGTCTACAATATTACCCAAAGTGTTACAATATTGAAGCTCAACTATCTGATGTTCCACCATATCTCGAATGAATTGATACTTCATATCGAAATGCTTTGATCTGCTATGGTGGACTGGATTGTACGCCAACTGAATGAAACTTATGTTATCACAATACAGTCGAGTTGGACCACTTTGAATTTCTCCAATATCTTCAAGAACTTTTCTCAACCATAGGGCTTGAGTACTAGCATGTGTGATGGCTATATACTCGACCTCAGTCGATGACAATGCTACAACAGTTTATTTCTTGGAACTCCATGTAATTAGTCCTGATCCTAGACTAAAACATTTTCCTAATGTAGAAGTCATCTATATTGCTACCCCAATCACTGTCACTAAAGCCAACTAATTTCACATAATTAGATTTTTGGTAATGGATTCCAAAATCCAATGTACCTTTTACATATCTTAAGATTCTTTTATTTGCTTGTAGATGCAGCTCAAATGGACTAGCCATAAACCTTGAAACTAGAGAAAAAAAATATTGAATATCGGGTCTTATGTTGGTGAGAAATATCAGACTCCCAACCATACTTCTGTAAGTGGTCATGTCAACCTATGATGCTCCATCGTCCTTGCTTAATTGGATCCCATGTCCAGTTGGAGTTGCAAATGATTTGCACTGCTCCATGGCAAATTTCTTGATCATGTCTCGAGCATACTTGTGTTGATATATGAAGATCCATTTATTTTGTTGATTCACTTCCATCCCTAGGAAGTATCACATTAAACCAAGATCTTTCATCTCGAACTGTTTCATCATGGAGTTTTTGAACTTCATATTCATTTTATTGTTACTACCCATAAATATTAGATCATCCACATACAAAAAAACTATGAGAATGTCTACTCCATGCTTTAGGTAGTACAGATTTGGTTCACTTTTTCTTCTTGTGAATCCATACTTGCTGAAATAGCCATCAATGTGTGAGTACCAAGCTCTTGGTGCTTGCTTGAGGCCATAAAGTGCTTTCTTCAATTTGTAAACAAGGTTCTCCTTTCCCTGTTCTTGAAAACCTTGAGGTTTTTGAACATAAACCTCTTCTATCAAGTATCCATTCAGAAAAGCACTTTTCACATCCATGTGTTGAACATTCCATCCTTTATGGGTTGATAAGGAAAGAACTGATCTGATTATTTCTTGTCGTGCAATAGGAGCAAAGGTTTCCTCATAGTCAATGCCAAATTTCTAAGTAAAACCTTTTGCTACTAGTCTCGCCTTATGCCTCTCAATGCTTCCATTAGCATTGTACTTGGTCTTGTAGACCCATTTACACCCAACACATTTTTTCCCTTTGGGTAGCTTTACTAGCTCCCATGTATCATTATTGTTTATAGAGGTTATTTCCTCTTTCATGGATTCTTGCCATACATTTTGAGTACATGCCTTCTCATAGCTAGTTGGTTCTAGTTGTGTACTAGCCAATAAAGCATAATTGACTACATCTCCCCTAGGATCATGGGAATCATCATCTCCATACAATTGTAAATTTTCAATTTGTTGCAAAACTGTATTCATCTCACTAGCTTGGTTTTTAGTGAATCTTCTCTGGAAATTCTGATACAACATTTGAAAATATGGATGATGTTGTAATGTTCTTTTGCCTCTTGATGGAGAGTCTCTATCAATGTCCATTGGTGAAGAACTTACTGATATTTGTGGAGAAGGACTTGGAGTGGCGGTTGAAGTACTTGATGTAGTACTCTTGTATGGGCTTGGAGGGGATGGTGTGCCTTTGCTTTTCTTTGGAGACACCTGTTGTACCTATGAAGAACTTACATCTTGGGACTCATCGTCAACAAAAATTCTTTGATGACCCCATTCTGCCCCTTCATAAAAAATTACATCCCTGGAGAGTATAACTTTATGAGTCTTGGGATTGTAGAGTCTATATGCCTTTGTAGACTTACAATACCCTACAAATATACAAGTTTGACTTTTTGGATCAAGCTTCTTCCTTTTCTCATCAAGAATGTGTGCATATGCTAAAGAACCAAACACTTTGAAGTGCTTTACATTAGGTTTCTTTCCGTACCATCCCTCATAAGGAGTGACACCATCTAAACTAGAAGTAGGACTTCTATTTAGAATATATACACTGGTTCTTATAGCCTATGCCCAGTACATATGAGTTAGATGCTTAGTCTAAAGCATCGATCTCGCCATTTCAACTATGGTGCGGTTCTTTCTCTCGGCCACACCATTCTATTGTGGGGTATAGGCAGTGGTGAATTGCCTTTTAATCCCACTTGCTTTACAATATTTCAAGAATGCTTTTGAGGGGTATTCACCCCCTCGATATTTCCTGAGACATTTTACATAATTCCCACTTTGATTCTCTACATTGTTTCTAAAATCTATGAAGCAATCAAAAGCTTCATCTTTATGTTTCAAAAAATAAATCCAGCACACTCTAGAGAAGTCATCTATGAAAGTGAGAAAATAAGAATAGTTTTTGAGACTCTATGTTTGCATTGGTCCACAGATATCTGAATGTACTCGTTGAAGTGGATAGCTAGCTCTCCACGCTTGTCCTTTTGGAAACTTTGACCTTGAGTGCTTTCCCAAAGCACATCCTTCACAGACCTCCTTTTGTTAATTGATTTTGGGAAGTCTTGTCACCATAGCTTGAGAAGTTAAAAGTTTCAAGCTAGCAAAATTAAGGTGACCATATCGCAAGTGCCAAAGCACACTTGGATTTGTTATAGCTACATTTGCAATTTGAGCTCCTCCTGGCTCATCAAATTTGAGAGGGAATAACCTATTCTTGGTCATGGGGATCTGTGTGGTGACACGATTACAATTATTTTTATCAAAAATGATACATTGTCCTTCATCAAATACAAGCTTGTAATTGTTTTCCATAATTTTTCCAATGCTTAGTAGATTGTGTTGGAGCTTTGGAGTGTAATAGATGTCATGCACTTTCTTTAGTCCTTCTTTGGTTGGAACCTCCATGGCTCCAATACCCTCTACTTGCAATGTATTATCATCCCCTAATTTGATTTGGGATTTATAAGTGGAATCTAGAGTAGAAAATAAATGTTCTTTGCCACTCATGTGGTTTGAAAAACCAGTATCCAGAATCCATGCGTCATTTAGATTTTGTTCTGATTGTCCATATGAAAGAAAAATATTAGAGGTATCATCTTCTTCTCCATAATTACCATATTGACTACTGTTGCCTTGTGAATATTTTGACCAGCAGTCACGAGTGAAGTGACCTAGCTTGCCACAGTTGAAACAAGCTGATTTTGACTTGTCACTTCCTTGCCCTTGATTTCCACTTTGTCCTTGATTTCCTCCTCGATTTTTATTTCCACCTCTTTGTTGATTGTCTTCTCTGTATAAGTTGCCTCCTTTGTTTTGGTTGCCTCCTCTATTTTGATTGCCTCATTTGTAGTTGCCTCTGTATCTACCTCTTTTCTTACCTCTGCCTTGACCTCTTTCCCATCCTATTCCATTGGTTTCATTGGAAGTGAAGGCCTTATCATCGCCTCCGTAGATGGTTGAAGGAGTTTTAGGAAACCTCTCTTCATGTGACATTAACGATCCAATTAATGCATCAAATGTTAAAAGGGAAAGATCTTTGGATTCTTCTATAATTATGGTAATATGGTTCTATTTCTATGTAAGTGTTCGCAACACTTTTGTTACAATTGTCTCAATCTTGATTTCTTTGCCTAGTGTAACCATTTTATCCATAATTGCTTTTACTCTGACACAATAATCACCAACTTTTTCATCATCTTTCATTCGAATATTTTCAAAATCTCTCTTCAGTGTTTGAAGCCTTACCTGCTTCACTTGATTACTACCCTGGAATCCATCACTCAATGCTTTCCATGTAGCTTGTGCAATTGTACAAGTGGCAATTCTAGGGAATATGATTTTCTCCAATGCAGCTTGGAGATGAGAAAGAGCAGAAGAGTTGCTCTTTTTCTCTTATTTTCGTGTTTTCTTGTCTGCGATACTTAGTGTTGTCCAGTATGAGGGTTCTGTGTAGCCCTCTTCTATTATGTCCCACAAGCCTCTTCCTATGAGCAAGGTCTTCATCTTTATAGACCAATACTCATAGTCATAACCATTTAAATTTTGGTATAGGTAAGCTATTGTGTGAGGCCATAGTTACCAAAAAACTCTCTTTATTTTACGGTTACAATAAAGTACTTTGCTATTTGAAATAAGGAAATAAGAAGAAGGAAGAAAGAAGAGATTACAAATTTAATTCAAATCTGAATTGTTCTACTCTATCATTCACTGCTTATTCCTCTTGATGTGGGGATGCTATCTCTTGATTCACAAAATTATATGATATTGTTTCTTCATCGTCACTTATCAATATTATTTTCGATGATTCTGGTTCTAAGATTTCCACTAAAATATTGTAGTGTGTATACTCTGATTCTTGTGGTGCAGCTTGTACAGATTTTGATTGTTCAAATTGACTCCTGAATGAGTTGTCTTCAAAGTCTTCCTCATACCCTAAGTCAGGATGTCTTTGATGTGCTATCACTACATTTTGAAGTTGGCTAAACACAATGTTGAGCCCATAACCTCTTACTTTTTCATCAAACCTCTCTGCACCTTCTCTTGCTAAAATTGCACATAAGGCATGATAACAACCATTTGGTATTATCATCAATGCCTATTTACAATTTTACAATTTCATCCTTGGTATCTTTTACAAAAAAAAACTAAGACTCTTAGGATTATTACACAAGAGTTCTACAGTTTGTGATTCCTTGAATCAAGTAAAAAAATAAGTACCCTTTGATTACAATAATTGTCTCTTAGACAATATTTTCCTTTCTTTTATAATATTAAAAAAACTATATTACTATTTAATAAATTAAAAAATAATTGCCCTAATTTTTTTTTTTAAAGAAGCAATTATATTTAATATATTAAATATAATATAAGTAGTTTTAATAATATAAAAAAATTAAAAGAACTTATATAAAAAAAAATTATGGTCTACAGGAATCGAACTCGCGACCTCTTAGCATCAAAAAATTATACTAACCAACTCAGCCACCACTGCCGATGAGAACCAAAGGGAATGAATACAATTTTATGTTGTTTCGGATCCAATTTTTAATAAAAAAATTCAAAGCTTTTTTCGTTGCTGGGTTTCCAAACCGCGACCATCTCATATAACCAAATCCATATTTACCTTAAAAGCATTCAATGATGCTCTCTAATCCATAGTTGTCATTGTTGTTTTACCCATTGAAGTGGGGATAAAAAAATTTCATACAATGTTCCACATCTTGGAAGGATCCATGGCGTACAATGTACTCCTTGGATGCCCTTAGATTAGGGAAATGAGATGTGTCCCCTCTATAATCCATCAATGTCTAAAATATGTACATGAGGGACAAATTCATTGCATACCAGCGAACGTTGAACCGTTTAAGTATTGCAATTTCATCTTAAATTCCTACAAATCCACTCTTTCATCCACTCATATTTTATTGACCCCATCAACCACACCATCCATCTCCTCATCCAAAGCTCCTATTCTTGAGGAGCTCCCCATCACTACCCTACATTAAGCTTCCACCACCATACCCCCATATTCATCACCATCGACTACATGTACATGTGGTTGAGCCCAATCCACATTATCCACATCATCAACACCAACATCCTCCATCATTATTCCTTCCACATCATCACCCATTCAAAAACCTTAGCCAAATCCAACTTCATCCACATCAGCTAATATCTCACAACTTGAATTAATGGATTGTGAGATGTCATTCCAATCCACACCTTTCCCATTATCAGAGCCACAATCCAATCATGAGCCTTCCACATCCACCTTTGCATCATCCCAAGTTGTGGTCCACCTCACTAGTCCTACCATTAATGAATACATGGTCCAAGAAATCATTGTTACACCACTTAGCATCCAAACCACTATGGATTACGGTCACCCACATGACCCACCCTTATCCATAAGAGCAGTGTGCAACATGGGTTCAATGCCTAACAACATCAATTTTGTGTATGGGAGGATTGATTCATCATCCAATCCATATTCCCTTGATGAACCCAAACAACCAATCCTTGCCAATATACACCACATGTAGGATTTCCATCCTGATACTTTCATTGGATCAATTGGTAAGGATATGGCCTAGGATGACATGAAGAGGGAATGTACGAGCTCATCGATACTCCATATCGAGAAGTGCATGACCATTCAAGATTAGGCTATCACTCTCATTCGTCCACTTCTTTTGAACAAGATTTTCAAAATTTACATTTAAATTTAGAAGAATAAACCCATCACACCGATGAATTTGAGGAGGAAATATATGAAGAATACGATGTTATGTTGATAGCTTCTGATGAATATGATGAGTAATCTACACCCATCACTCCATTCACCAAACAAGATGAGTATTATCTCAAATTATTCCCCATCCATCATCTCATATTTCATTTTCTCCTCCCTAGAGAGCGAGCTGAACCAACTGGTGAACCACCTCCACTTTATTGATTCACCTCACTGGAAAATTTTGTAATATATGTACATAAAACAACAATAAAAAAAAAAAAAACATCATTGCATGTGCATGGATTTTTGCCTATTGCATTTATTTGTGTTGCTCGCTTTGTTCAGGTTCCCAAAATTCTTTACATCGGTTCCAACAAATAGGATCTATCCATCCTTCACATTGTCAACCACCAGTTTCCCCTTTAAGTTAACATGAATCTTGTTGACTTATTCACCCTACTCTATAATCCATACAATTTGGAAAAGCCAATTCCAATTGGCATGAGCCTTATTGATATGGACCAAATTTCTTTGCCTCCATCCTTTTTTGAATTCATCCTTTTTGAGGAATTGTCAAGGGCTTTATCCAACTACATTCCTCCGTTGTCTTCACCTTCGCCTTCACATTTGTTTTTAGATCCTAAGGTTTTCCAGACAAACATGGAAGATACTATGTCAGAAGAGTTTTATAACATCATAGATGACATTCATATGATCCCAATACCCCATCAACTTGAGGAAGGTTCTCATATTCCATTGAAGATACCATCGATGTGAACCTTAGTTCAGACATAGACAATCCTTAAATCGATAAAATTGGTATAAGTTTATCTGCAAATGAACAAGAGCAATTAATTACTCTACTCAAGAATAAGAAGAGTATTTTTGCATGGTCCTACAAAGACATGTCTAGTCTTGACCCTAATTTGGTTATTCACAATCTCACCTTGCACTCTGATGCTAAGCCGATAAAAAAAAAATTAAGAAAGATGCATCCTACCATTGCCCTCATGGTCAAATAAGAGCTTCAAAAGCTAATAGATGTGGGTGTCATTGTACCCATTTACTATCTTGAGTGGATTTCCAAAATGGTGCCCTTTCGCAAGCCTAACAGGGCAATACACATTTGCACTAACTTTCAAGACCTTAACAATGCATGTCCTAAGGATGAATTTCCTCTACCAAACATCGATACTTTTATTGACACTTGCGTTGGCCATGAAATGCTTTCTCTAATGGATGGTTTTTTAGGATACAACCAGATTCGAATTAATCCTGATGACCTACACAAAACAACATTCACTACACCTTGGGGGACTTTTTGTTACAAGGTGATGCCCTTTGGCCTCAAAAATGTAGGTGCCACTTATCAACGTGCCATGACATACATCTTCCATGATTACATGCATAAGATCATCGAATATTATATGTATGATCTCTTGGAAAAATCTAAAACTTGACAAGAGCACATTGGTGTCTTGGAAAAAGTCTTTGATTGACTTTTAGAGAGGTTGAGCCCTATAAAGTGTTACTTTGGTATCACCTCAGGCAAAGTACTAGGATTTATTATCTCCAAAAGAGGCATTGAGGTGGACCCAAACAAAATCAAGGCCATCATGGAGATGTCTCCCCTAATAAATTTGAAGAAATTGCATAGTTTACAAGGAAATATCCAATCGATTTGTCGTTTCATTGCACAAATTTTTAGTAAATGCAAGTCATTCAATCACCTGCTACAAAGGGGATGACATTTTCATGGACAAATGAGTGCTAGAAAGCTTTTTTAAACATCAAGCAATACCTGGCTTCTCCACCAATTTTAACTCCTCACCTGGGGGTCCCCTTCCATATTTATATTTTAGCAATGAACTTTGCATTAGGGACAATTCTTGTACAAAATAAAGAAAACAATCAAGAGCAAGTTGTTTACTATATTAGTCAAACATTGGTAAGCTATGAAACCAGATATGCTTACATGGAAAAATTGTTCTTAGCAATGGTTTTTGCCACTAAGAAACTGGTATATTACATGCTTATTCATACCACATATGTCACAGCTCACGAAAATCCTCTGCGTTACATGATTTCTCACACTTACAATAACATCCGCACCACAAAATGGATAATGCTTCTCACTAAATTTGATCTTGAGTTCATCAGCCAAAATTCCATTAAAGGTTAGGTCATAGTTGATCAGCTTGCGGAAGCTCCATTTCCTAGTGATCAACCATTGATTATTGAGCTCCCAAATGATTCAGTATTCACTATCACTAAACAAGAAGATGTCATTTTGAAGGAAGATTTCAATATCACACTATTCTTTTATGGTTCTAAGTGCAAAAACGGTCAAGGTGTTGGAGTCATGTTACATACACCATAAGGGGTACCTATTTTCCTATCTTTCAAAATTGACTTCCAATGCACAAATAACAATGCATAATATGAAGCCTTAATATTAGATCTTCAAGCAACCATATCTATGGGCATAAAGCATATCAGGATATTTAGTGACTCCCAACTTGTTGTTCATCAATAAACAGAGAATGCCAATGCAAGGAACTAATAATAAAATTTTACCATGAAGTAGCAATGATATTTCTCGCTAAATTTGATTGGTATAAAATTAATAGTTTACCATGTTCAACTAATATATTTGCAGATGCAATGGCCTCTCTAGGATCATTGATTCCAAAGAACTCCATAGGAGAGGTACAACCACTCATTATTACAATGATCTCTAAATCTGTAATTATCCATGCTGAATCTAAGGATGAGAAGGACGTTTGCTTTATCCATACAAAGTCGTATGAGCCTGGGTCCAACCAAATAATAGCCTTCCTCTAGGATGGAACACTCCCATCAAATTTTTCACAGACTACTAAATTCACTTTCAAGCAAAAGGTAGCTTGTTATACTCTCTTGGAGGATGTGTTGTATAAACGTGGTTATGATGGAGTCCTCATTCGTTGTCTCAAGCTTGCAGAGGCACAAAGAGCCATAGTTGAAGCTCATGATGGTACTTGTGGTGGTCATTTTAATGGAATGACCATTGCAAAGCACATTCTACACATGGGTTACAATTGGCCCACCATGGAACATGACTATTACACTTATGTCAAGCATTGTTAGAAGTGTCAACAACATGCTAATTTAAATCATGTGTCATCACAAGAATTATAGCCTATTCAAAGCATTTGGCCATTTTCACAATGGGGTCTTGATTTTATTGGCAAAATATTGCCTCCTTCCTCAGTAAAACATAGATTCATCATCACGGCCATTGAATACTTCACAATGTGGGTTGAGGCAATTCCTCTAACCAGTACGACATAATCTCAAATTGTGGAGTTTATACTTCATCATATCATTTGTCATTTTGGTATTCCCTTGAAAATCATCTCTGAAAATGACAAGTCTTTCAAAAAAAAGGATGTTCGAGCACTTTGCAAGAAATATAATATTCAACACAGTTTCTCAACTCCTTACTACCCACATAAAAATGGATAAGCTGAGGCTACCAACAAGACCTTAATTGCTATCTCAAGAAACTAGTTAAAAAAAATCATCGAGATTGGCATACCCAAATCTCCTTGGTATTATGGGCTTATCGAACAAGCATATGCACACCTACTGGGGTAATGCCATTTTCATTGGTCTATGGAGCCAAAGTAATTATACATCTTGATATTGAGATCCCCTCATTATGAATTTTACTGCAAGAATTCATAGATGACAATACTGCTAGACAAGCATGTTTTGACCAACTCACGCTTCTTGATGAAAGGTAGGTCAATGCTTTAGAGCATTTACGAGTTTATTAGGACCGCCTAAAGCGTGCTTACAACACCAAAGTTCATCTATGTGAATTCCAAATAGGAGATCTTGTTCTTAAAGATAATTAACAAAACAACAATGCATTGTCCCACCTTCATGATAAATTTACGGCTAATTGGCTAGGTCCATACAATGTCACTCAAAAAGTGGGTTAAGGAACTATAGGCTTTCTAGTATAAAGGGAATCGAAGAGCCTGAACCACTTAACATCATCCACTTGAGATCATTTTATGCTTAATGTGATATATATATATATATATATATATATATACATGGCTAATACTAAAAGAAACATTGCATTGCACACATTACATTTCACAAATTGTATTTCACACATTGCATTTACACACTCATTGTGCACCATCATCTTCACACATTTCATTTCATATTAGGGGGTCATTTATTTAGTTCAGATAATAATTGATCCTATAAAGTTTTGTTGCCTTAATTAGGGCCACCTTCAAATCATTGTCCATTTCATTGCACTATTCCATAAAGTCAATTTGTCATTTGCAAATCATATTTCCATAATTCCTAGGTGTTTTTGATCACTCAACCACTCCTAGTGTTTCTAGCAACCTCCAATACATGTTGATTTTTCTTTAAGACCAAGACACATTTTCACTAAGATAATCTTGAGTTCTGGGAATTTACTCTAACTCTCGTGAACCAAACACAATAACACATCTTGTGTTAAAGAGGGATAACACCATGATTGGGTTGAACCTCGAAGTGAAAAGGGTAATCCTTGCTTGTCCCATTATGCACATAGTCCAAAAATAAAAAATAGTGGTTTTCACCACTATCACAATTAATTCCAAACAAAAATAAAGAGTAGTAATGATAGGGTAAAATTATCATCACACTTCGGTTGAGAATTTGATTCCCCAAAGCTCTAAATATTTTACACATCACACACCATAGATCCTCAAGTTGTAAGGATAGAACTATATTTCTAGTCAAATGGTTAAGTAGTATACATGCCCAAAGCTTAGAGATCAGATTCTTGGACTATGGAGCTAATCTCAATGAGGTATATAGACACTTGATTAGCAGTTAAGTACACTCATGCGTGGCAACACATCTCTCTTGAAGAGACCTTTGATTGCACATAAGGAAAATCTAGCTTCTTTGTTTCCTCCATGATAGTTTTCATCTCAATTTACTCAATATGGGTTAATAAACTCACTTGTACACACATTGGTTCTTTATTACCTCGAGTCATTACCATACCCAGGATTCGGTAAATAAATTCATTGCACACACATTTGGTCTTTGATAAAGTAGACAGAAGTTAGTAAGTTTATTAGATATCACTAGTATGTCTGAGTCTCTGCAAAACAATCAGTTTTCCATATCAACATCCATATTAACATCCATATTAACATCCATATCAACATCCATATCATTACATGAGTCTTCGTTTTCACACGCCACCATTTTGTGCCCCTGATTAAACAACAATGCTATACATGTTCAACTAAAACCTAAACTATAAATGATAATTAGAGAATTAATTCATTTGCAACCATACACATTATCATTACATTATCATCCATCGCACATATACACATGCATTCAAACAAAAGAATCCACACAAAAGTAAAAGCCATGTCTATATATATAAATATCACATGTACAATGAATTCCCAAAGGCTATATACAAGGGAGTGCCAAGGCTCATATACGAAAAGTGTATCTAAGCACTAGCTAACGCCCATAGGTAGGTCCCTATGACCCTAATAGAGCTCTAGACCTAGAGCTGCTATTCCTAGACTTGCTATGCCTAACAGTCCTAGATAGGAAGGAAGAGGATCGATATGGTAGCCCAATGTGGTGTTGCATCAATAGATCCTCCAAATCCTAGATGTATCCCTCTCGATATCGAAGGCATAGTATATCCTATCTTGGATGATGATACCTCTATGATAGCTCTACTTGGAGCCTCACAATCCTATCCTTACCTCCAACAACCACTCGTACCTCTAGCTCTGCCTACAACTGAGCTATATCTACATCTCACTCCACCACCATCTATTAGAGTTGATCTCGCTTAGCCTCGAGCCTCGTCGACTCCTCCTCACCCTACCCTAGAGGCCTCTCAGTAACCTCCTCTATGTCATCATGGCTACCATCATCACCTCCAATCTCTAGAGGCTACTCTATTGCATCTCTCACCCATATATCACGACTGCTAGATCAATGATGTATCTGATGTTTGGGAGCCTCATCTATCTCCTCCACCTCAACCTCTACCTCATAATCATCCCCACTATCCTTATCCATCACCTGACTAGATACCCATATTGGCTATGTAGCAAACCATGCATCGTACTCGATGATAGTTATCACATCATCCACATCGAGGATATTTATCTCCTCATCATCCTCATAGGTCACCCACCATACCTATGCATAAGGCAAACCCATCTCATCCTGATGGTGCCTATATAGCATTGGTGTCTTAGGTATCACTTATTATAGCATAAAATATCATAGCACCCATGATAACTAGATCATATCCACATCACTCCTATACTACCCAACCACCCATCTAGCCTATTGATCTCTTTTCAACTTCTCCCTATCACCAGTCTAATTGGCACCTCATCATGGTCTCGAATGTACCTGAGTAGGTGTCAGTCCTACCCATAGATCTCTATACTCCTAGCTAGTGCAACTAGGATGACTTTGCTGCTCCTCCTTAGCCATTTTCCATATCAAATCATAGGACTACTCAATATCCCATACCTCACTAGACAAGCCCATAGGTCAAGCCACACTGAAGTACTCCCAGCCTCAATACTGCAACAATACACTACAACCCAACCCCTTCTACCCCTACCTTCTCACCTTGTATAGCTCCAAGTACATCTAAGCCAATAGAGTAGGTGACCATGCATACACCTGAGGCTCATCGATCACATCATATACCAGTCTGATCATGCTCCATGGGAATTGATAGCTAGTGTTGTTAGGCACCACTATGTTGGCCAATAAGAACATGACCAAGGTAGGCAATACCTCCAACTCCTTCTTGGCATACATTTCCAAGTACATGATCCATACACCCTTCACACTCACATTCCTCCATTGATATCCAAATATACGGCTCATATTATTATCCTTATCGTGTCCAACATTGACATATAACCCCTCCACTGGCACTCAAAAAATGCGGTATACATCCTCGAGTGTCACTGTTGCCTCACTAGTACAGAGCTAAAAGGTCTCCCTATCTGGATCACATCTCTCTGCTAAGGTAGAGAGATACCCCTCATCAGCCCTCACCACATAAATCTATGTGGTTCTAGCTAGCCCTACAACATCCAACCACTTCCAATGCTCCTCCCACAAGACCTTTATCACCCCTCATATGAGGGGCGAGAACTGATGTCAAGCCTCCAAAATCCTCAACTACATCACAACACATGCACAATGTAAACACATTAATGCCATATTCATTGCATAAAATAATGCACAAGTCCAAAAAAAGAGTGCCAAGGGCACTTACCTTAGCCACCTGCATCTCTACTCTTGCTACCACATCCACACCCTCCATCGCCATAACCTTCATTCCACCACACTCCTTCACTCCACCACACTCCTTCACTCACTCACTCTCCTTCAGATGCAGCTTCTAGAACTTGTGAATGCAATAATAAAATCAATTTGACCTCTACAACTCTTTTTATATAATGTTTTGAGTGCACTCAAACACCTATGGGTATTTTCCTGGCACACCCAAATGCTCACCAACATTTACAGCATGGTAGACACTTACCTGCAGTTATCCAGACATGAATGCTAGCCGATGTTTGGCTTCAAAACTTTATAAAAGGTACCAGAAGGTCCCTAAAATGTAGCTTACCTCCACAAAATCACTCCACATTATATCCATGCATTCATTCCATCATCATATCATGTTTTGTGAAAACAAAAATCAAATTGGGTGCTTAATTTTAGTTTGCAACCAAAAGTCAAAAAATTGCCTTACAAACTTCAAAACATCTCAAAAAGGTCCAAAATTTCACAAAATTACCACATTAATCATTCTAATCATCCATCCCATAATTTCACCACTATGTGTGATAATATTGATTGATTTGGGTGGTTAACCTTTTGTTTACGACCAAAAAGTTGCAAAATGGTTCAAAATTGCTTAAAAAATGCTCCAAAACAATGCAAAATTTCACAATATCATGCAATCCAATCATCAATGCATTTTTCATCATCACATCTTCATTTCAACATCATCAAATCCATCAACCATTGCATTTGCATTAAATATTTGCCAAATTCATTTACAATTTCAAGTAAATCTCATATTTAGTGATCTACTCCATCCCCTTGGTGATTGCAGCGATGGGTTGTCCATGCAATTCGATAAGATATTTAGATCACCATAAGGACACTTACCCATCATCATTCAACATCCTTTTTTTGAACACAAAATCATTTTGGGTTACTCATTTCTCAAGTGAGACTATGCCCAAGTTAACTTGCTCAAAAAGTTGTCATTGATGGCCTTGTTCGTGGGGCTTGAAACACGGATAAAATCACATCTCAAAATTTATTTTACATTGAAAATAATCACAGAAACATGCCCTTCCTAGGTTTATTTGTTCCAATTGATGGAATTATCCTATAGTCACTAGTCAGCCCTCCAAGGGATGACTCTTTTTCTTTTTGCATTTTCATCACTTTGCATTTCAATGACGTCAATTGGCATGTTTTCCAACAACATGGAATCACCCCAAAATTGGGGTAACTAAATTTTATTTTGATTTCCCACATCAAGATACTTCCTTTACATCATTCATCATACATCTACATTTGGAAAAAATCCCTTTTCTGTTGGGACAAAAACAAAATTCATTTACATCTACACTTGTAAAAACCCTTTTCTCCATTGGGGCAAAAACGACATCAATTTACATCATTTATATCATCCATATTTACATCATCCATATCATCTGCATTTACATCATACACTTGCACTTACACCATTCACCTGCATGATTACTCACAATTTTTTTAATTGGCTCATGAGACTCATTTTTCACTCATTTGCCAATTAAGGGAGTAAGCTACACCAACAAATTTTGTCTTTAAGATATTCTTTGCGCTCTAAGGAAAGAAAGCTGCTTCACCACACCAAACCAGGTGTTTCGTATTTTTGCACTGCATTGTGTTTCATGCAACGTGATATAAAAAGGTGCATCTACAGACACAAAAATCTAGCCACTTGCCATCCATTCATATCCTCCAATCATAGCCATTCATTATATATTTATATATGTATTTATTTAATATATACATAGATATTAATATTTTATATTTATATTTATATATATTTAATAAATATATATGTATTTATGTGAATAAATCCTAGCCATCCACCACAACTTAATCTCAGCCACCCATCCATCTTAATCCATGTCACATGCTCAAGTTTAATCTCAACCCTTCCTCATGTTTTAATCTTGACCACTCGTTGGTGTCGTCGAAACCCTAACATGATCAAGGGTAGATTATAAAAGATGATTAATTTTGATGAATCAAGGTCCCAAAATTGAAAATTGTCCTTGGTTTCTACCATCATCCTCCCTCACCATTGCCATCACACCTTTCATTTCTGTCGCCGCAAAACCCTCGTGAACCAAATCTGGTTTTGCATCGCTCCCATCCACCCTTGAACGCCTCCTAAAGTTCAAATAATGTTTCTAAGTATTTATAGAAATTTTTTGGGTGTTTGTAGTCATCCCCAAATACCTCTGGGTATTTCCTACTGCCTATTTACAATTCATAAGCCCTCGGATGCTTTTGGGCGTTCGTACGACTCTCAAAAATAGAAACATGAGCATAGATCAACATTGCATCCACTTTCTTGACAAGGTAAGATATTATGTTGCATTATTTTATATTTTTGCATTTAGTTTATAGTTTAACATTGTAGCATTAGGGTTTGTAGGTTTTTACTATTCAGAGGGTCTCACACAATGGAGACCTCACAGGTACTATTAACCCTTTTATGTTGCTTTTTGTTTGCAAGTGCAAGTCCCACATTTTTGGAAGTTGTTGTAGCTATGGTGGTCCCATAGGGATACACAAGCCCACCCGCACACTTGTTTGGAGCAGAAGACAACGTAGAAGATACCATATGTTCACTTGTGGATAAGGGTTTTTAACCCTAAATTTGTAATAGTTGTATCAATACAAAATCATATTGTAACATTGGAGATAAAGGCTCCTCCCATAATAATATCAATATTATTGTCTTCATTTGTGTAATAAGTTTTTGTGTTGATTTTGTTATCTATTGATTTGGTGTTGTCGTTTTTTGCTTTACAGTAATATCTATTTTATTTTGTAACAATAATGTGTTTTCATTTAGACTATTTGTTATAATTTTTGTGGTTGCCCTTGTGTTTCAAGAAGGAAACTAGCAATCTAGAATTGATAAAGTGGACTATGATAGTGCAATGTTTTGAAAATATTACTCTACTAAGATGCAAGGCATAGATAGTAGAGGTGAATTTTTGGCATTGTGAAGGTTGTTATAGAAAAATGTCAAGAAAGATGCTAAATTTTGGAGTAATTGTATTCATACAGAGATTTGAAAAGATCCAGAAAATGAAAATCAAGAATTCAAACATTTTATATAAAATTATGTAGGTTTCTAGCTATAGCATCTCAATTGAAATGTAAACTCTCAAGCTCTAAAGAAGAGAGATGTAATTTTTCAAGGGTGGGGGACCCGAGTACAACCCCTTATTATCAAGCAATATATATATATATATATATATATATATATATATATATATATATATATATATATATATATATATATATATATATATAATTTTAATAAGCTATGTGTCACTTCTATTGGTGGCCACTTCCATTACAAAAATTAAATGTTACATTGCTCTCATTACTTCTAAGTTAATTAAACCATATCTAACTTGAATTTCTATCAAAGATATTTTTCATTTTCCTATCAAAGATATTCTCCATCTTTCTTAAATTGCTAAGTTTCCACAATCAACTCCTTTATATTATATGCCTTTTGAAATTTAAATTTTTTCAAGATGAAATTCAACATCGCGAATGGCTAAAATATTTGCTGCCTAGTTTCCATATCTATAAATATATTGTTTAAAGCAACCCAAAAATTTCTTAATACCTTTTCTTGGGTTTCTTATTCATGCCCCTAATATTCCAAGATATTATTTTTATTTTCATTTCTTGTTTTTATTTGTGGTTTTAGCCATACTTCTTGTTGATATTTGCTTTTGTTTTTCCATATAAATATCCCTTTCGGTTTCTATTTCTATTTTTTTTTGCCTCTTGGGTCTCTATTTTTTCATTCCTAGAATGTTACAAAACTTTATTCTCATAAAAAAAATCATTCATCAATATGTAAAAATATAAAATCATTCATCCACAAATAATTATCCACATAATGTGGAGATGGAGAGGGAAGAAAGTAGAGAGGGGAGGGCTCTGGTCCCTCCCCTGCTCCCCCTCCCATGGCTCCTGGTTCCTGTCCAGTCCCTGGCTCAACTCAGGTCATCCCTCCCGAGGAGTGGTTGTTTGCAGATGATCTCCTGGGGGGAGATCCTTCTCCACTATCTGTGCCCCTCCCGGTCGGCTAGGGTTTCCTTGGTCGTTTTTTTGGACAAGTGCTTCCCAGGGATCCCTGTTTGGTTGGGGATCCCTTCCCTTTTTCCCTCAGGCTTCCCCCTGGGGTTTTTTGCAGGTTATTCGCGTGGATCTGGTCCCCTGTGTTTCTCGGTGCGGTGGAGGTGACGGTCTAGGGTTTGGAAAGCTTCCCCCTTTTTTCTTGTGAATCCTCGACAGGTTCTGTGCTTGGACGGGATTCTTGGTCCCTGCTACTGGGATCCTCTTTTGTTTTCCCAGGGCGGGTTCCTTGTGGTGCAACTCTCTGGTCACTTCCTGATGGGCTGGATCCTCTCTGTGCTGGCTGTCGGCTTCCTGCAAGATGGCTCTCGCTGAATGGAATGTTTTCTCGGTGGGTGGGATGGTTTCTCCACAGGGCGGGATCCGCCAAATCCGCCGGTTTTCCCACGAGGCGGGATCCTTTCTTTTCTGCTAGTTTCCCGGATGGCGGGATTTCCCTGTTGCTTCCCGCTAGGCGGGACTGTTTGTGGTGGTTTTGACTGCTTCCCGTGAGGCGGGATTTTATTGTAACGGTTTTTCTTTGCTTCCTACTGGGCGGGATCTTCTCGATGGTGGTTTTTGGCTACTCCTCGCTGGGCGGGATCTCAAAAACTACTTTCTTTCTTATTTGTTTGTTTCCCGCTGAGAGGGATTATTTCATGCTTACTGTTACCGCTGGGCGGGATTTTTGTTTTGGTGTTCAGTTTCAAGATATTGATGCCCTAGGCCCATTGCTTATGTAATCGAGTTTTTTTAGGGGTTACGATTTCTGTAATAGGCTTATACATAAAGCCAGGAGGCATGATGCAAAGCTGATTTTGTACATAAGGTTTTGGGATCCTCTATAAAAACCCTTTTTTAATCTACTATAATAATTACCAAAAAATTATCCACATAATGAGATAAAGATAGATAATACCCTTAGGGTAAGGCAACACCGATAATACTTCTTAAGGAAGGAAAACTCCATAAGATCTCCTAAGATGAGAGTGCCACTTAGAGAGGGCAAAGTCTCATAAGCCACTTTGTGGGAAAAGACAATTACAAGTAATACTTCATATGATTGATCTCCATGATGATTACAATGACAATATCCCTTATTTATATACCCATCTTCTAATTCTACTTTGGGGAGTTGACTACTAATATAATATTATATTATAATATAATATAATATTATAATATAATTAACCTTGGGTTATGTGTGGCCCATGCCAACCCTTATACAATATAATATCATATTCCCATATATCTATTCCTAGGTATCCTAACATTCCACCCTCCTTAAAAATGTTTTGTCCTTGAAACATATGAAGAAATAAGATAATATGATTTGCTAAATAATGTTAGCAACTAGTACCAATCTCAATCATCCATCCATATTAGTGAAACTCTTATTGATGGTGGTCTAAGTTGATGTTGTTATGCCATTTTTCCACTTGAGTATCCAAAACTACTTTGTTGGCTCCACACTTCTAGTACTCTATTATGACTATCTGAATAATGGGTCCATTTCTTCCTTTGATGTTAAAAACTAGGATAACTATCCTTTCCTTGCCAAACATTTCTATACTTAGTACCCTTTTGATTCCATATAGAACCATAATATTGTTGCCCTAAGCCATGTCTCCAAGATTATTATGTAGAGTTGTCGTTACACCAAAACCTCGAGGCTTTAGTGTCTAATACAATCTCTATATTTGAACACTTCATAGGATGGTTAGTCCCAAGGCCTAGGGTCATAGTTAGTCCACTAAGTCAAATCCCCAAGGTTTGACGATTAGTCCAACACCCCCTATTTGATGTGACTCGAGGGAATTTGATCTTAGGTAAGGATTTGATATCACTATAGAGTTGTCATTACACCAAAACCTCAAGGCGTAGTGTCAGATACAATATTTGTATTTGAACACCTCATAGGGTGGTTAGTCCCAAGGCCTAGGGTGGTGGTTAGTCCACTAAGTCAAATCCTCGAGGTGTAATGGTTAGTCCAACATATTGTTGCTCTTGGTGATGTGGATGTTGATACGTTGCAACCTTAACTTGATGTTCTACCTTCTTTGACTCCTCAATATTTGGCTCCACTATTTTAAATTATTCTACATGTTGTTCTTTCATGTTCATTTTGTTGGCTGTGTCCTTGTGCTCTTCTATCAAAGCTTCCTTGGACTATATTATTATTATTTGCATGATATTTGTTGCTTCTACTTCTTCTATGGACTCTATTGTTGCTACTTCCTTCTTAGATTCTATTTTAGGTTCTTTTGTTTGTTCTTCAATTTTTTTCTCTGCAACCACTTATTTTTTTTCCTTGGATCCTTGCTCCTTAAGTTGATAAATATCCTATAATATTATCTTATTTTTCCTATACCATAAATTCATAAACTTCGTTTGTACATTAATGTTAATGGTACCCAAAGAATCTAACCAAGGATAACAAAGAACAATATCCACACTATCCATCTCAATAGCATGAAAATATGAATGTAAAATATATTTATCCATGGTGATCTTCAAATCTTCAAAAATTTGAACATTCTCACCCTCAAGTTGTATATCCTTAATTTTTGTTGTCTGAACCTACAACCTCTTAGCCAAAGCAATATTAATGAAATTATTTGTGCTTATAGGGTTAATGGAAATAATAAACTTTTCCTTGCAAAATATATTTTTTAGATTCAAACAAATCCCTTTGTACACTGTTTAATTTATTTTCTACCAAAGATATGGTTTCCTCTTTCTACACACTGACATATGTTTTATCTTCTACCACTTCTTTGAAATTTTCTAGCTCTCCTTTTAATTCCTTTTGTTCTTTTTGAAGCATGTTTATTTCTTTTGCATAGCCTTTGAGTGTATCCTTCAAACTAGCTATCTTTTTATATGGGTCCCATTGACTCAAGAATGTTTGCTCTATTTTTTCCAAGTTAGTTCACAATTATGGGCACTACAAAAACTATAAAACCAAGAGAGAGCTTCTCCTCCAAGATAATAAGGAAGCATAAGTTGCTAAAAATAATTAGGATATAAGGATTTAAAATGTTTCCACCAATCCATAACATCAATATCATCTTCACCAAAAAACTTGTGTAGCTCCATAAGTTCACATACCCACAAAAGATAATGTAAACTAGGGTTTTATGAACTAGGGTTTCATAAAAATATATTTCCCTATTATATGTTTCCTTCATACACAACAATAAATTTCATTTTTTTGAAAAAATGTAATTTAAAAAATTGCCACTACCATTGTTTTGGATGGATGACTTCATAGAGTCATATCTCCCTCAATACTTCAAATTTTGCATAAAATGATTTAAGAATTGTTTGAATTGGATAAAATTTCATAGAGATATGGCTCATAAAAGATGAGATATTTTTTTGAAAAAAAATTGCCCTAATTTTACAATTCACAAAAAACAATCCCCACTTCGCCAGAATTGTTGTTCTGATACAACTTGTTATGAAATTTTATTCTCACTAATATGCAAAAATATCAAATCATTCATTCACAAATAATTATCCACAATAATAATCCATACAATAAGATAAAGATAGATAACACCCTTAGGGCAGGGCAACACCAGTCGTTCTCCTTAAGGAAGGAAAACTTCATAAGATCTCCCAAGATGATAATACCACTTAGAGAGGGCAAAGTCTCATAAGCCACTTCATGAGAAAAGATGATTATAATTAATACTTCATATGATTGATCTCCATGATGATTACAATGACAACATCCCTTCTTTATATATCCATCTTCTAAATCTACTTTGGGGAGCCAACTACTAATATAATATTATATTATAATATAATCGACCTTAGGTTATGTGTGGCACATTGATCCAGAATTAATTTGTGGATAAATAAAATTTTAATAATCATGGTGAGTAAGTAAACATCTTAGTGGAGTTATTTTGACATCATAACCTCAATTTTGGGTGTTGTTAGTACCACTAAACTTTGTCAAATCATACACCATTGGAAATAGTATGAAAAGATCATTCTAATAAATGGTCACACAACCACCTTTGTTGTTTTTGCAGTTGGCTCATAGACATCCGTATTTGGATCACAGTTGGGCTGCAATATGCCTTAAACAACTTAAAACTGTCAGGCACCCATTGACATCTATAACATTTTGAAGGGGTAAAATGAAGGTCTTCCACTTAAAAAAATTGGCGTCTAGTATACCATTGGAAAGATCTTGGAAAGTATTTTCTAACAGTATAAATAGCAAAGAGATTGAAGCAATAGAACAAAAGTTATAGCCTCTCAAAGTAGGCAACTTCATACGCTTTTGCAAAACTGGACTCGCACACTTTTGACTACTGGAAAACTGTGTAAAAATCAGCCTCGGTGGTCATATTCGTGGACATGTTAGGAGCGACTCATAAAGAGTTAAGACCTTTAATTTTAACTATATGTAGTTTGAACTACTGAGAACACATAATCCAAAAGTTGTACGTGTTCCAAATAGCAATTTGAAACTTGACAACAAAATACCAAAAGGTAGTTGGAGACCAAAAGATATGCTTGGTAGCTGAAAGGCCAAGATTTATTGGAACGATTATTTATGTCATTTTTGACATCTCTTCATGGTTAAATGAGGGATTGGAGAGAAGGTATGGAGTTGTGTTTATGGTGAACTGTTGCAGATTGTTGGGTGAAATTGTTGCATAGTATTGGTTGTTTTCATTACAGTAGCAATACTTGGTATCCCTTCAAAGGTTGTAGTTGTATTTTCTACTTATTAATAAATTAGTGATCTCTCTTGGATAGTGGATATTTCCTTGCATTGGGGTTTTACCACTATAAATTTTTGTGTCTAATTTGTGTGACTTTTTAGTAGTTAATAGCAATCGCATTGAGATTTAATATATCTTTCAATTCTTAAGTTTGTAATTGTAAGAATAGTCCTAGTTTGGCTACCATTATGAATCAAGTGGTATCAGAGCAAGTTTTTTGTAAGCCTTGTGTATGCAAGGTAGAAGGTCTCAAAATTTGGAGTTAGTTCCTTATAACCCATAAATTGGGAGAAGACAGAGAAATACTTCCATGGTTGAAGAACAACGAGCATAAATGTTTGATATGGAATATGAACGCAAATTCCTTAAGATGGAAAGAACTCTCGTGCAACTCAAAAAAATGATGGAGATGATACAATTCCATCTGAATTCATCTAGAAATGAGGAGCAAATGGATCCTGTCGAAGAGGATGAAGGTTCTTTGACTTTTAATAAGGTACCTTTGGTATCTGACCCATTTAATATGGAGGTGAAGCTAGACTTACCTATATACAACAAAGAGTTAGATCCTATGAAGTTGGATGGTTGGTTGAAGCAGTTGGAGGTATACTTCAGTACCAAGCATTATACGAAGCCCCAAAAAGTGAGTTTTTCCATATTGAAGCTTGGAGTATATGCTCTCACATGGCGGGAGGCATATGTTTTTGGTTTGGCTCTATATATATAACCATCTATACAAACATGGGATCAATTTATGGCTACACTTAGAGCTCAATTATATCTAATTGGATACTAAGAAAGGATGGAGAAAAGGTGGAAATTTTTGAGGTAGAAACAAAGACAAGATGTTCAAGAATACACCATTGAATTTAGGAAGCAAGCGGTATTATTGAACATAAATCTGTAGGACCCATCGATTATGAAGAAGTATAAGGGTGGATTTCACTACCATATCATAATAGAGTTGGCACTTTTCAATGTCATAAGCATATATGAGGCATGTGTCAAGGTAATGTACTTGAAGTTGAAGAAGAGGAAGCTTAATAAAATGTAGCATATCTCTAATCATTCTAATGGTAATAAAAATACAACAAAAACACAAAATCAAAGCAAAAATTAGACCAAGAAGGCTTCTACAGTAGTGTAATAAGATGAAATACATTGTGACCATTGTAAGGTTGATGGGCACACTACAAAAACATGTTGGAAATTACACCCATAAAAGAAGCCCAAATGCATGAACAAAGGTAAAAAGAAATCAATTAATGTGTGTCAGCAAGACGAGGACTATATTAGCACTATAGAGGCTGAATAAAAATTGGCTTTTGTAGCCAAGCAAGGGCAAAAGAAACTACAAAATTTGGAGGCTTGTGGATAAGCCCATGTTTAAGCTACAAAAGAGGAGATAGTTTCAGAAACCACAAAAGAAGAATTGTTTTGGGTGTATATCCAAATAAAAATTATAAAGATAGTTGCATTGTATGAATCTGGATCACAAAGAAATTTTATCTCAAAATAATTAGTACAATAGTTGGGATTGGAGGTAAAAACTCATCCTCGACCTTATCCATTAGGGTGGTTATGCAAAAATGTAGAACTGTAGGTAAGTAAGCAATGCACATTCAGATTTGCCATTGATGAGAAGTTTAAAGATGAGGTAGTTTGTGATATTTTACCTCTAGATATATGCCAAGTTGTCTTTGGTAGCCCATATTTATGGGAAAGAGATGTTGTTTTCTATAAAAGGTTGAACTAGTGGTGTTTTGTGAGAGATGGTAAAGGATTTAGAATTCATGCCTACAAAGGGCAAAAGAAATTTCAGTTTGTTATTGTTCAACAAGCAAAGCATATGGTATATGCTAGCAAGAGGTTTGTGCTTCTCATGGTGAGAGGTGTAGGTGAAGACTTGCAAATTGATGGACATGAAGTGGAGGCAGTTAATTGTACTCCTATAAAAAAGGAAGAATTAAAGAATTTGCTCCAAGAATTCAAAGACATCATGCAGGCACCTAGAGGCATACCATCAAAGAGAGATGTGGAACATGATATTTAACTATTACCATAAGGGGTAAAGAAGAAGAACAAAAAAATTAGAATTTGAAGCATAAGGTTTGCAATGCACAAGTTCTTGCCATGTTGGATATGAGATTACCTTTTGAAGTAGAGACTGATACTTCTGGCCATGCTATGAGAACAATTTTACTCCAAGGAAGTAAGCCGATATGTTATCATTCTAAGTTATTATCTAGATTTTTTCTTAATTATCCTACGTATGACAAAGAATTATATGCTTTGGTACAATAAGTTAAGAAATGGAGGTATTATTTTATGGGTAAAGAATCAATAATTCATACTAATCATGAACCATTAAAATATTTGCAAACTCATAGTAAATTGCAATAGTCAAGACATTTTAAATGGATGGGTTTCTTGCAGCAATTAAACCTTTTGATCAAGTAAGCTAATAAATTGATTGATCTATTATCTATACCTCCCATGAAACTTGCTTCAATTGTTATGGAGGTAGAGCCTTTTGCTTTTGATACTTATAAAGGTAAATATGAGGAGGATGAGGAATATAAAGATGTGTATATTAGTATTGGAGTAGAAAATAATACCTCAATGGAAGACTATCACTTTGAGGATGGCTTGTTGTTCAAGGTTGATAAGCTTTGTATTCCAGTTGGTAGTAGATTTTTTTTTTTTTTTTTGTGGAAAACATCCCAAAAAGGGATGCCATTTTCGGGTAAGACCCAAGGAGGCAGGGGTTTCATTTCACCAAAAATGCCCAGGACTCGGACCTGGCCTACCACATTTGACATACTCAAGGAGCAAACAAACACACAAAACCAAATTAAAAAAAGAAAATAACAACAAAAATAATAAAATAAAATAAAAAACAAACTCCTTGAGTGTGTCAAAACCAAAAGCACAACCAAACACGCACAATAATATAAAAGAAACCACAACACAAACCACATAGAAAAACACAAGAACCACATAACAAAACACAAACAAGACAAAAACAACATAACACTACAAAGACATAACCCAAAAAAACATGAAAAATAAACACAACCAAAACCTAAAAAATAAAAAAAATAAAATAAAAATAAAAACAACCAACAACAGACAATAAACAAAAACAAAAAACATAGAAAACACTCACACATAAAAAAATGAAATAACACAAACAAAGAGAAACCCAAGAACAAGAACGAAAAAAACACAAGAACAATAACAATAAACATAAAAAAAAAAAACAAAACAAAACAACAAAAACACAAGAACAACAAAAAACAACACAAAGAACACAAAAACAAAACAAAACAAAAGAACCCACCCACCTTAAAAAACTAAACAAAAAAACAAAGAAGACAAAAGAAAAAAAAAATGAACAAAACAATGACCTATCTAGACCAGAAGACTATTAATGCAAGAATCAACAGAGGAAACAAAATAAAGAATAGAATGAGCTAGGGAACTAAAAAAACTGAATGAACCAAAGAGAAACAAAAAAAAACAAGAAGAAACTAGGTACCTTTAGAACTGGAGCCATCCAAAGAAATGATAGAAAGAAGAGCTTCCCTAATTTGAGAAGCCCACCATATAGGAGGGTGGCCATAACAAGTAAGATCACCTTTGTCCAAAACCCAATTAGCTAAAGCATCAGCACTCTTGTTTTGATCTCTAACCACATGATTGTAATCAACTTTCAAAAATCCCATCTGGATTAACTGAATTTTCTCAATAATTTTTTTTATTCTCCAATCCACCTTATGATTCTTAGGAGTCTTCAAGAGATTAATCATAAGTTGAGAGTTAGACTCAACTAACACCTTTTCCCATCCAACCTTGGTAGCCTCCTGAAGGCCTCTAAGGATACCATACCCCTCAAGCAAGGTTATTGGAAAGAATACCCAAATTCTCAACAAAAGTAAAAACCAGGGAGCCATCTAAAAGTCTACCAATTCCTCCCACACCGGCTTTTCCAGGGTTCCCTCTAGAGGCTCCATCAGTATTGACTTTTCCAAAATCCCTAGGAGGAGGTTTCCAATTTCTAGTCCTATCCATCTTACTAATACTCACATTCCCTTTAAGTTGGTTGCCCTTAGAAGGTTTAATCTTCAATCTTTGCATCACTTGATCCCATCTTTGGTGGGAGTTTTGGGGGTGATTAAGGAGATGATGGACTGATTCAACTAAGTTGGCTATGGTATTTTGCCAAATATAGTGAATATCCTTCCTATCTTGATTAAAAATTTGGTTGTTCCTTTCATTCCAAATATTCCAAAGAAGAATGGTAGAACCCATCCAAACTAACTGCCTAATAAAATGATCAACACCCTCTTGATTAGGCCAATCCCTCCAAAGCTGTTCAAAAGTGGTTGGTAGTAGATTACAATTGATTAGATAAGCTCATAATTCATTGATTGTTGGTCACTTTGGGGTGCACAAAATAGTAGCAAATTTATAGTGGTAAGTGCACTAGCCAATTATGTAACATGATGTTACCGGATACATCCATGGGTGTGCCATTTGTAATACAAGTAAGCCAAGTAACTGAAATTTGGGATTGTACACTACCCTACCAATTCTTAGCCAGTCTTGGGAGAGCATTTCAATGGATTTTGTGGGTGGATTACCTACCTCTCACAAGAGGAATGATTATTTATATTTGATCATTGATAGATTTAGTAAAATGACTATTATGATTCCATGAATATCATAACTAAATGAACAATTGATTTGTTCTTTCAACATGTTTTTGTGAATTTTGGTCTACCCAAAAGCATTATTAGTGATCGTGATACCCAGTTCTTTAGCAATTTTTGAACTGCACTTTGGGGAATTTTGGATACAAAGTTTAAAATATCCACTGCATATCATCCCCAAACTGATGGTCAAACAAAAGTTATCAATAGACCCATTGTCTAGTTTTTGAGATGATTTAACCAGAAAAGACCAAAGACTTGGGATGAAAATATACCTTATGTGTAATATTGCTACAATATTTCATCAACTTAGCTATCACCATTTGAGGTATGTTATGGCTTTCTACCACATGCACCTTTTGATGGAGTATTTTCAAGTGGTTCATATGCAGTAGGTAGTAATGAGTAGGAAGGTCGCAAGGCTTTGAGGTTCATCCAAAAAAATTAGCTTATCCATGAATGAATTGAGAAGTTGAAGACGACTTAGCAACAATACAAAGAGTGCCATGATAAACACAGAGTTGTACACTAGTTTCAGATTGGAGATATGGTGTGGTTGCATTTGGGTAAGGAGAGGCTTCAAGGAGCTGGTAAGAAGCTAAGACCTATACGTTATGGACCATTTAAGATTGTGGACAAATATGGGGATAATGCATCAAAATTTGACTTGCCTAGTTATATGCAAATGTATTATATTGTTAATGTGGAGAATTTAAAATTGTTTTAGCCTTTATTATTGGATGACAAAGAAGATACTCCAATTCTACCACGTTGGGATGACTTGATTTCATCAAATTTTGAGGAGGTTTTAGAGGATGTGATGCTTGAAAATAAATTTGTACTTCAAGAAGGGTTGACCAAGAGTTTTGTTTAGTTTATGGAAAAGGTAAAATATTGAACAAGGTAAGATGGTTACCTTTGGCTCGGGTGAAGGATGTATATCCTCACCTAATGACTTAAAGATTTTGAGGGACCAAAAGCTCGCCAAGTGGGAAGGCCTGATTCAAAATTATTTTTCAGATAAATAAAATTTTAATCATCATGGTGAGTAAGTAAACATCTTAGTGGAGTTATTTTGACATCATAACCTCAATTTTGGGTGTTGTTAGTACCACCAAACTTTGTCAAATCATACACCATTGGAAAGAGTATGAAAAGACCTTTTCAATGAGTGGTCACATGACCACATTTGTTTTTTTTATAGTCATCTTGCAGAAATCCACATTCAGGTCATATGTGGGCTGCAATCTACCTTAAACAACTTAAAATTGTCAGGCGCTCATAGACATCCCTAGTATTTTGAAGGGGTAAAATGAAGGTCTTCCACTTATCAAAAATGGGTTTGTAGTATACCATTGGAAAGAGCTTGGAAATTAATTTCTAACAGTATAAAGAGAAAATATATTGGAGAAACAAAATAAAATTTATAGCCTCTCAAAGTAGGCAACTTTATACTTTTTTGTAAAACTAGACTGCACACTTTTGATAGCTATAAAACTATGTAAAAATTAGCCTCGTTGATCATATTCGTAGACATGTTGGGAGTGAATTATAAATATTTACACCATAAAATTTTAACCAGATGTATTTTGAACTATTGAGAACACATGGTACAAGTTTTAGGTTGATTGGACACATAATCCAAAAGTTGTACGTGTTCCAAATGGTAATCTGGTACTTTTGATAATAAAATACCAAAAGGCAGTTAGAGACCAAAAGACATGCTTGGTAGCTAAAATGCCAAGATTTATTGGATCGATTACTTATGTCATTTTTGGCATCTCTTCATGGTTAATGAGGGATTGGAGAGAAGGTATGAAGTTGTGTTTATGGGTAACTATTGTAGATTGTTGGGTGAAATTGTTGCATAGTATTGGTTGTTTTCATTATAGTAGCAATACTTGGTAGCCCTTCAAAGGTTGCAATTGTATTTTTTGCTTATTAATAAAGTAGTGAGCTCTCTTGGATAGTGGATGTTTCCCCACATTGGGGTTTTACCACTATAAATTTCTATGTCTAATTTGTGTGAATGTTTTGTTAATTACACTATTGAATTTCAGTAGTTAATAGCAATCACATTGAGATTTAATATATCTTTCAATTCTTAAATCTATAATTTTAAGAATAGTCATAGTTTGGCTACCATTATGGATCACCCATGAAAACCCTTATATAATATAATATCATATCCCCATGTACCTAATACTAGGTACCCTAACACAATAATACTTTCATCTTCATAATTCTCTTCAATCTTCTCACACTTCTCATTGTAAGACTTATCATATCTAGGTTTATCTTGCTTCGTAGAATATGAAGTGTAAGGAATAACCTCAAAAGCACATACTAATTTATGTTACCTTGGAAACCCTAAAGTGCAAATATACTCTTCCATAGCAATTACCTTCTTATTCTACCCTAAAAACCCTAAATTGTTATGAATTTATTCTCATTTATTTATTATGTTGCTCTTGAAACCTTAAAGTGTAAGGTATAACATTTGAACCACTTTCACTTTTATTACAGGAGAGGATTCTATATTGCTTATGGAAAAAGAAGATAATTTACTTAGAATAAATTTCACCTCTTCTGTCGTCTTTGTTTTAAGACTTTCCTCCATATCTTCCTTTGCACCTTTAATTTCATTTGAACTTTCTAAATTATGTTGTAAATAGGCTTTCTTTACCCGTTCTTTTAGAGTGGGATATCCTCGATCTGATCTAGCTTCTATTATTGTATGATTTCCTTGCTTCGTCTTGAAGTTTATCTCATGACCAATTTTTTTATCTCTTTCTTCATAGTTTTTACTTTGTAAACTCTTGTCATGTGTCCAATATCATAACAATTGTGGCATCAAAATGTGATATTTTCATAATCCACTTGTTGATCCCATTCTCTTGATTTAGATTTAATCTTAATGGATTGTGGCAAAGGTTTTGAAATATCCATCACAACACATATTCGGGTATATATAGCATTCTTTCACTCCTTAGTAATTAGTCCTTCCTTGATGAATTTCCCTAGGGTATTTCCAATATTCTTGAAAAAATCCTTATTGATAAGCTTATATAGAAGTCCAAAAAGCCTAACCCACATCGAAATCTTCTTTAATAGTTTTTGTCTCAACAAAAAAAAAAATCATTCCATGGTCTCAAATAAATTGCATCTCTCCCTTAAGCCATGGGCCACCACTCATTCTTTTATACCTAATTTATGAACTAGAAAAGATGATGAGGAAAAAAACTTTAGAAATAAAAGTCACAAAGTAATTTAAATTCAATCCTCACTTTCACTTCATCCAATTTTTAATCTCTAAAAACCCTAGCCATGATCTTTGAAACTTACATATTAACCCTCTACTTTTAAGAACCATTGCATCATGCTCAATCATCTCGTCCTTGATACTTACTTCTAGTATAACATCAACTACCTAGATCGAACTTACCAAGTAATTATTTTTTTGTTGATCTCCAACATGGGCCTTCATACTTCCAACTAGGGCATCCTAACTTCCCATTAGGAATTTCAAATATGACTTACCTTCCATACCAGCTAGTGGAACCCCCTCCTAGCTTGCACTCCCTCCCACATCGCACTCACTTCTAGCTTGCACTCCCTCCCACCTCACACTCGCTCTTGTCTCTTCTACTTCTTGATATTCTTTTCTTTGGAAATTTTTCAAAAATAATGGTCCACGCATTCATGGATAGGTTTTAAGCATTAATGCACTTTGAATGAACTCGTTGCTCTTTTTCCATGACTGAATCCAAAATATTTAAAATTAGTATACTAAGTAATATTATTTTAAAAGTATCAAATGACATAACTATACAATTTTCAGTTCAAATATTTTTTATGAGATGTATAAAGGGTAAAAAAGGTAAAGTATTTTCTAAATTTTGTAAGGCCATAGGCCATACGAGACATACAAAGGGTAAAAGGGTAAAGTAGATTTTGAATTTTGCAAGGCCATAGGCCATATGAGACAACCTTGGTTTTACCTAATATATGATTATCCAACCATAGTCTATTTACCTAAGCATGGTGTACAACCCTACCTTGCAAAATCTAAACCTTTGACCTTCATTCAAAGTTCCAAAGTCTCCATTTTTAGGTTACTCAGGCTATACAAAAAATGATCTATAAGGATTGAAAGCATTAAGTAAATCCAATTCAAAAACAAGAGGGTTGGACCCACTACCCCTATACACGTGCCACAATTTGACATTATTAAAGGTAAAAAATTTATCTAACTAGAATTAAGGCCTTGCATCTCTAAGTTTCATATGGAATTGAAATGGGCCACACTCATATTACATTATGATCATGTAGTGGTATTGCAACAACTAGACAATTGTAATTGTATTGTTTGATAAGATTTGAACCTAGGTCAAATATAAAATTAACCAATTTTTTTAATTGGTTATATGGATTGAAATCAGCCAACTTGTATTACATCATGATCACACAATAGTATTATGACAACATGACAATTACACATGTATCGCTTGTTAAGATTCAAACCTAGATCTCCTCCTCAAATGTGAAGGAATATAATTGATTGATCTAATGCCATTTGATGTTGAGTAATTAACCAATTAAACTAATACCATTTGATTATTTTTAGGTTTAAATCTTATAAATTATATACACAAAAATATTTATAAATACACACCATAATAACCAATTAAAAAATAATTTCACAATTTATCACATATAAATTTAAAAGTAAAATAGATTTTAATGTACACTAGGAGTAGGCTTTATGGAATGAAAATTTACCCATTAAGTAAAATATTCAATCAAACTTTGGTAATTAGAGCATGGTGTGCGATCCTACCCTATTGGATTTGAATATTGGATCTTCAAAGGAACTTCGAATAGGAGGTTCAAGGTTTGAATCTAATGGGGGATAGAGTTATACACCATTTTTGATAGCCAAAGTTTGTTTGGATAAACAATTATATTGGATAAATAACATCTTCTATGAGGGTCGTCTCATATACCCTATGGTCTTGTGGACATAAAAAAGTACTTTACTTTTACTTTTTAAGAAAAATAAAATATACTAAATTTAATACAAATAAAATTAAATTTCAATGATGTTATTGCTTGAATCCCTCAACCACTATTTTTTATCCATGGACCCACCTTTGCTCTTGTGTTCAAAAAATGGCCTAAGTAAAAGGCTCTCAATTTTGCTTCTAAAAACTACAAGCACTATGATGGTTACAACAATGTTCTTAACAACCATGGAATCGGGGGTTAAATCTCTTCAATGCCACTTCGATTTTTTATTTATGATGGGAAGTTGACATGGCACCCTCGACTGCCGCATAACCAAATTTTAAATGTATTTATGTACCTTCAACCAATCAAACCAAAAGAGTTGAGATGACAAAAGTGGATTGAAGCACTCTAGCAAATTCAGACTCACCAAGTGGCAGGTTGGAATTGGCTCTTGTTTTTCTAAGGTTAGAGGTTTTAATTTTTTAAAATTTTGGGGTCCATTATGGCAAAATTTTTAAAGGCCATAAATTTTGCATATAAAATTATTTTGATCCTCTTTTTTTCAAATCACATGATTTTAAAGCTCTACACACTAGTGGCATCAGTTCATGCACTTATTGTAGTGTTAGGGGTCATATTGTATAAGATGGACCACAAAACCCTAATTATTTGTCTTGATGGGAAAAATTATAGTATTTGGTCAACTCAAATGATTGACCTACTACACAGTTAGATCTAATGGTGCATATTTTAGGAGGTTAAATCAATTGTTCTTGATGATAAAACTCAATATCAAAAGGTAAAAGAATCTCTAAGTTTGTTTTCCTTACTGATTGAACTAGTGTTGCTTTTCCACATTAAAGAGGAGAGTGGCCCTATCAAGGTATGGTGAAAATTGCATGATTTTTTTTGGAAATACCAATACTACCAAAGTAAGTCACTTGGAACTAGAACTTTCTTCTCTTAAACTAGTTGAGTTTGATAATGTTGAGGATTATATTGTGAGATTCAAGGCTTTAAGAGCAAAAATTGCATCTTTTGGAGGCAAAAAGAAAGATGATAGAGAATATGTTAAGATTATCCTTGTTAATCTCTCCCCCTCCTTTTAGTTGTTGAACCTAATGGTTCATATGACTTTTATGTTCTTAGAATCCCAAAAGGCTCTTACTCTTGATCAACTTTTTCTTCATAGAGCCGATTAAATAAATTTTGTGACTTTAGAAAAGCAAGAGAGGATTTCAACCTGCCACTTGGTGAGCCCTTATTTCTAAGTGGTAACAATATAATGAACTAGAAGAGCTAAGGTCACAAGAGTGGATTAGAGAACTCCAGCAAATAAGGGCTCACTAAGTGGTAGGTTGAAATTTGCTTTTTAAAATTTAGAGACTTTTTATTTTTATTTTTTGGGGTCCATTAGGGCAAAAATTTCAATGGCCATAACTTTTTCATACAGAAGCTTTTTGAGCCATATTTTTTAAATCACATGATTTTCAAGCTCTATGCACTAACAATATCAGTTCATGTATTTGTTGTAGTTTTAGGGGTTAGATTGTTTAAGATGGACCACAAAGCCCTATTTACTTACCTTAATGGGTAAAATTATAGTATTTGGTCAACTCAAATGATTGACTTGCTACAAAGTAATAACTAGTGGTGCATCTTTTAGGAGGATAAATTAGTTGTTCTTGATGATAAACTTAACATCAAAAGGCAAAAGAGGCTCTAGGTTTTTTCCTTTTTGATTGAACTAGAGTTTCTTTCCCACATCAAAGAGGAGAGTGACCCTATCAAGGTATGGTAAAAATTGCATGATCTTGTTGGAAATCTCAATTCTACTAAAGTAAATTATTTGGAATTGAATATTTCTTCTATTAAACTAGTTTAATTTGATAATGTTGAGGACTATATTGTGAGATTCAAGGTTTTAAGGGTAGATATTGCTTCTTTTGGAGGCAAAAATAAATATGATGTGAAATGTGTTAAGATTGTCCTTGTTAATATCTCCCTCTCTTTTTAGATATTGAACCTAATGGTTAATATGATTTCTATGTTTGTAGAATACCAAAAGGCTCTTACTCTTTATCAAATTTTATCTCCTAGTTCATTTTTAGGTTGCAATGTGGAGTTGTGGTGGAACTCCACAAATACAAGCTTATGCAAAGGCTTTAAATATAAGGAACCTAAGACCCAAGGGCCCAAGTACTAGGCTAAATCTTCAAAAAAACAAAGACCGCTTATGGAAACTATAAGAGCAAAAAACATTCGATGAAGTATATATCCAACCAAAATTTGGTTATCAAAGCATGGTGTACAATCCTACTCTAGTGGATTTGAATATTGGATCTCTAGTTTTAAAGTTCCAAAGGAACTTCAATTAGGAGGTTCAAGGTTCAAATGCAATGGGTGATAGATTTGTACATCATATTTTGGTAACCATAGTTTGGTTGGATAAACAATTAAATTGGGTAAATAACATCTTCTATGAGGGTCATCCCATCTGACCTATGATATCATGGACATTAAAAATTCCTTTACTTTTACTTAAAAAAAAACTAAAACATACCAAATTTAATACAAATAAAATTATATTTTGATGATGTTATTGCTTGAATCCCTCGACCACTATTTTTACTCCATGGGCCCACCTTTGCTCTTGCATTCAAAAAATTTCTTAAGGAAAAGGCTCTTCACTTTGCTTCCAAAAGTTGTAGGTGCTAGGATGGTTACTAAAATGTTCTTAGCAGTCATGGAACCATGGGTTGAATCTCTCTAGTTCCACCTATATTTTTAAAATATTTATAATTAAATCCAATGTGGCACCCTCATGTGCCACATAACCAATTTTAAAACCTATTTATGCACCTTCAACCAATCAAACCAAATCAAGTGCTAACAACTTGATGAACTAGAAGAGCTAAGGTGGAAAAAGTGGAATGGAGCACTCTAGCAAATAAGGCTTGCCAAGTGGCAGGTTGAAATTGACTCTTATTTTTCTAAAGTTAGAGACTTTATTTTTTAATTTTTTGGGGTCCATTAGGGAAAAACTTTCAAAGGCCATAACTTTGCATACAAAAGCATTTTGAGACATTTTTTAAATCACATGATTTTTCAAGCTCTTTGTACTAACAATATCAATTCATGGACCTGCAGTAGTTTTAGGGTTCAGCTTGTTTAAGATGGACCAAAAAGCCCTAATTACTTGCCTTAATGAAAAACATTATAGTATTTGGTCAACTCAAATGATAGACTTTCTCCAAAGTAAGAACTTGTGGTGCATATTTTAGGAGGATAAAGCAATTGTTCTTGATGATAAAACTTGACATCAAAAGGTATAAGAGGCTCTATGTTTGTTTTCTTTGTTGATTTAACTAAAGTTGCTTTTCCACATCAAAGAAGAGAGTGACCCTATCAAGGTATGGTCAAAATTGTATGAACTTTTTGGAAATATCAATACTACTAAAGTAAGTCGCTTGGAATTGGATATTTCTTCTCTTAAACAAGCTGAATTTGATAATATTGAGGACTATATTGTGAGATTCAAGGCTTTAAGGGCAAATGCATATTTTGGATGTAAAAATAAATATGATGCATAATGTGTTAATATCGTCCTTGCTAATATATCTCCCTCCTTTTAGATGTTGAACCTAATTGTTCATATGATTACAATGTTCTTAGAATCCCAAAAGGCTATTGCTCTTGATCAACATTTTCTCTTATAGTTCATTTTTAGGTTGAAATATGGAGTTGTGGTGGAATTCCATAAATGCAAGCTTATACAAAGAATTCAAATATAAGGAAGGTAAGACCTAGGGGTCCAAGGGCCACACTAAATATTCAAAGAAAACAAAGACCACTTGCAGATACTATAAGAGGGAGGGACATCCAATGAAGTATATATTCAACCAAAATTTGATTATCAAAGCATGGTGTACAATCCCACCCTATTAGATATGAATATTGGACCTCCAATTTTAGAGTTCCAAAGGAACTTCAATTAGGACTTTCAAGGTTCAAATACAATGGGTGATAGAGTTGTACAATATATTTTGGTAATTGGATTTTAGTTGCATAAACAATTATATTGGTTAAATAATATCTTCTATGAGGATCGTCTCATATGACCTATGGTCTCATGGACATTAAAACTTACTTCACTTTTACTTTAAAAAAAAATAAAAAATACCAAATTTAATACAAATAAAATTCAATTTCAATGATGTTATTGCTCAAATCCCTCAACCACTATTTTTACTCCACAGACCCACCTTTGCTCTTGTGTTCAAAAAATGTCTTACGTAAAAGGCTCTTTGTTTTGCTTCCAAAATTTGTAGACACTAGGATGGTTATACAATGCTCTTAGGATCCATGGAACCATGGGTCGAATCTATCTGATGCCACTTGGATTTTTTTGAAGATTTATGATTGGAAGCCAATGTGACACCCTCATGTTCCACATAACCAGTTTTTAAACCTATTTATGCACCTTCAACCAATCAAACCAAATCAAGTGTCAACAATTATATGAAACAAAAGAGTTGAAGTGGTAAAAGTGGATTGGAGCACTCTAGCAAATCAAGGCTCACCAAGGGGTAGGTTGAAATTGGCTCTTGCTTTTCTAAGGTTAGAAACTTCAAATTTTAAATTTTTGAGGTCTATTAGGGAAAAAATTTTAAAGACCATAACTTTTGCATATGAAAGCATTTTGAGCCTATTTTTCTTCAAATAGCATGGCTTTTCAAGCTCTACACAGTAGTGGTATCAGTTCATGAACCTATTGTAGTTTTAGGGATCAAATTGTATAAAATGAACCACAAATCCATAGTTACTTGCCTTAAAGAGATAAATTATAGTTTTTGGTCAACTCAAACGATCAACCTACTACAATGTAAGAACTAGTGGAGCATTTTTTAGGAGGATAAAAAAATTATTTTTATGATAAAACTTGATGTCAAATGGTAGAAGAGGCTCTAGGTTTGTTTTCCTTGCTACTTGAACCAGAGTTGCTTTCCCACATCAAAAAGGAGAGTGAACCTATCAAGGTAAGGTTAAAATTGCATGAACTTTTTGGAAAGCTCAATTCTATTGAAGTAAGTCACTTAGAATTGAAACTTTCTTCTCTTAAACTAGTTTATTTTGATAACATTGAGGACTATGTTGCGAGATTAAAGGCTTTAAAGGAAATTATTGCATATTTTAGAGGTAAAAAGAAAGATGATGCAAAATGTGTTAATATTAACCTTGTTAATATCTCTCCCTCTTGTTAATGGTTCATATCATTCCTATGTTCTTATAATCCCAAAAGGGTCTTACTCTTGATCAAAAAATATCTATCATAGTTCATCTTCAACTTGCAATGTAGAATTGTGGTGGAACTCCATAAATGTAAGCTTATGCAAAGAATTCAAATATAAGGAAGATAAGACCCAGGGGCCCAAGAGCTAGGTTAAATATTAAAAAAAAACAAAGACCATTTGTGGTTTAACGTTTGAATCCAATGGGTGATAGAGTTGCACACCATATTTTGATCCTTGAAGTTTGGTTGGATAAACAATTATATTGGGCAAATAACATATTCTATGAGGGTCGTATCATATGACCTATGAACTCATGGACATTAAAAATTACTTTACTTTTACTTGTTTTTAAAAACTAAAACATACCAAATTTAATACAAATAAATTTAAATTTCTTATTGCTCGAATCCCTTAACCATAATTCTTGCATTCAAAAAGGGTCTTAGCTAAAAGGGTCTTTTTGTTGCTTCCAAAAGTTGTAGGTACTATGATGGTTACTACAATTTTCTTAGTAGCCAAGGAACCACGAGTTAAATCTCTCCAGTGCTACCTATTTTTTTGAAGTTTTATGATGGGAAGCCAACATGGCACCCTCACATGCCACATAACTAGTTTTTAAACTTATTTTATGCACCTTCAACCAATCAAACAAAGCAAGTGGCAACAATATGGCGTACCAAAAGAGATGAGGTGGTAAAATTGGATTGGAGCACTCTAGCAAATCAAGGCTTGCCAAGTGGCATGTTGAAATTGGCTTTTTATTTTCTAAGGTTAGAGGCTTTGATTTTCTTATTTAGGCTCCATTAGGGCAAAACTTTTGAAGTCCATAACTTTTGCATAAAAAAGCATTGAGTCCCTTTTTTCAATTCGTATGTTTTTTCAAGCTCTACACACTAGTGATGTAAGTTCATGGACCTGCTATAGTTTTAAGGGTTGTATTGTATAAGATGGACCACAAAGCCCTAGTTACTTGCTTTAATAGATAAAATTATAGCATTTGCTCAACTCAACTGATCGACCTGATACAAAGTAAGAACTAGTGGTGCATCTTTTAGGAGGATAAATCAATTATTCTTGATGATAAAACTCGACATCAAAATGCAGAAGAGGCTCTAAGTTTGTTTTCTTTTCTAATTAAACTAGAGTTATTTTTTCACATCAAATACGAGAGTGACCCTATCAAGGTATGGTCAAAATTGCATGGACTTTTAAAAAATCTTAATACTACTAAAGTAAGTTGCTTGGAATTGGAGCTTTCTTCTCTTAAACTAGTTGAGTTTGATAACGTTGAGGACTATATTATGAGATTCAAGGCTTTGAGGGCAGATATTGCATATTTTGGAGGCAAAAAGAAAGATGATGCAAAATGTGTTAAGATTGTCCTTGCTAATTTCTCCCCCTCCTTTTATATGTTGAACCTAATGGTTCATATAATTCCTATGTTCTTGGAATCCTAAAAGACTTACTCTTGATCAACTTTTTCTCTCCTAGTTCATTTTTAGGTTGAAATGTGGAATTATGGTAAAACTCCACAAATACAAGTTGATGTAAATAAATTCAAATATAAGGAAGCTAAAACCTAGGGACCTAAGGGCTAGGCTAAGTATTAAAAGAAAACAAAGACCACTTATGAATACTATAAGAGGGAGGGACATCCAACAAAGTATTACTTGCTAAAGTTGCAAAGGATTCAAGTTGAGTTTTTGAAGTTAGGTGGACGTCTTCCATATGATGTGGGAGGTTCATATGGATCTATTTCAACCAGAAAGGCCCACTAAAGCATCTATTATGGGGGAAGATACTATTGTCACTAATATTTTCTCTCCTTGACCCCTTAGTTCATATTATGAGGGAGAGTTAAAATTATAATATGCTTCACGACAAAAAACCAACATTATGTGATGTATTAGATAGGCCTAAGTGTGTTTTATTGTACATTATATTTATTATTTTATAATGTTTTATTATTTAATTTCAATGGACCTTGGTTAACCTTGTTATGGTTAAACCCTGTTTATTATTTTAATTAACCTAAAACATATTTATTGTGTTTTGAAAAAATTGAAATTTTTATATTAAAACAAGATCATTTACAAGTTAGGATGATACTCCTCCCATCCTTAGTTGACAATAACACCTGTTTACCACAATAAAAAAAGATATGCATTGGATCCAAATCTCCTCAACCATATTTATACAAGGGTTGTCCACTTGTTTACAATAGTAAAAAAAATCTGGATTGGAGCCTTATCTCCTAAACCATATTTTTACAATAGCTATCAAAATTAGATAAACATTGGATTTGCTCACCAACCTACCTAATCCTCTCATCCTCAATAGCCATGTCAATGTGCCACTGAACCTGTACATCCTTCTCAATACTCATCTTAGCCAGGAAGTATACCAATATATTTAGATCTCTACTCACATAAACTGGAATCACATCATCTAATTCCCTCTACAATTCTTTAATTTTGGTGATAAGAATCCTCAACCTCCACGTCTTCAAAGAAAATTTCCTCATGCAATCCAATTCTCCTACCAATATTTGAGAATGTGATTCTAGGATTATCCTCCTATAACCTTGTCTTACTGCCCAGATAGAAACAATTTTTATAGCTAAGAATTTTGCTTCATTGTTTGTGGCCCTTTCCAAGCCTTACAGTTCCCAATAGAGCATTGTCCTAAGATGATTATTGCAAACCACTCCAATTCCATATCTACCCAAATTACCTTTTATAGATCCATCGGTATTAATTTTAATCCAACCTTCTAGGGGTGGTTTCCAATTAGCTCTATCTTGTCCCTCTTGCACTTCAGTTTCCTTCTCCATCGTCCCTATATCAGCCTAACTTTCCTCTTTAGCATACACTATCATAGTTTCACTATCATAGTTTTTGTGACTTCGCTCCAAATGACCTACCAAACGCCATCTAAGGATGAAAAGGTTTCCCTAAAAATTCTACCATTTCTCTCTAACCACAATTTCCACCAAATGGAGTTTAATCCAAGCTTCCAATCGATACATAGAGCTTTATATTTAAATCTACCCATTTTCCATCTTTCCCAAATATTAATCCTTTTCAAATCATCATTTGCTCAAATTTTATAAGATAAAAACTATTGTTCCTAGATCTGGTGCATAAATGGGAAATCAAACATCAAGTGGTCAGATGTTTCCTCTCTCTTGTAGCATAAAACACATTGAGATGGATAAACGATTCCCCTACATCTCAGATTATCAAAAGTAAGAATTTCATTGTGCATGAATTGCTAGGCAAAGAAGTTTACTTTAGACCAACCCTTGGACTACCAAATATTTCTCTAATCCTCAACTTGATATGCATGAGGAGGAGGTTTTAGAAGGATCTTATCATATCCATCCTTTACTGTGTAGACTCCAAGGCTCCCATAACCCCAAGCTAATTCATCCTCCTCTTCTCTACTTGTGAAAAATCTTTCTGCCAAGATCTTAGTCATGATGGATGTCAATTTCGGAGGGATTGGAATTGGCCACTCATCCAACTTCTTAAATTGCTTAAACTTATAATCCCCCAATTGACTAGTTTTGAAATAAATTTCAATATGAATCCATTTCCTACTTTCCATGGTTGTTTTTATTGGTTAGAGTTTTGAAAATTCAACAATGATAAGTGGGTATTGATCCCATGAATTTATCCAAAATCATGTCTTCTTCCCTCTCCCCACTTTACAAAATAATCCATCTTTCACTACCCGAGATCCTAACTTTAGAGACTACCACACCAAGGACCCATTACCATCCAAAGGGAAATGACTCACCTCATTCTAGTTCACTTGTCCCAAATATTAACTAGTTAAAACTCTATTGAATAAAGAAGTTGGTTGGGAATTCCACCTCCAGTAAAGCTTTCTGACCAAAAATTTATTATTTAACTTTGATCTCCTCAATACCAAACCTCCCTTTACCTTGGGTTGGCTTACTTTATCCCAAACTATTAAGGTCCATTTCCTCTCTCATTTTACTCTTCCCCATAAAATTTTTCCAGCCATCTTGTCTAACTCTTTTCATATGGTATGTGGGACAACAAGGATAGAAAATTTATAAATTGACATGACCTTAATGGCTAACTACAAAAAACTTAATATATCCCCATAGCTTAACCATTTGTGAGACCAATCACTAATTCTTTCTTTGATACAATCCAAAATATTCCTCTAGATATATTTTTTTAGTATTTTTTAAATGTAAAGGGACCTCCAAATATACCACTGGGAGAGAAGTCCTCGTGAATCCCAATATCTCTAAAATTCTATCTTGAAGCCTTCAATCAAGATTGAAAAATAGCACTTTGGATTTTTCATCGTTGATGACTTGGTTTGTGACCCTAAGGTAAACATTAAGAGTATCTTTAATCATTCTTGCTTTCCTAAAGTTGGCCACTCCCACCAATCATGTGTCATCCACAAAGTGTAAGTGAGTTAAAACTTCCTCACCCACCTTGATACCTATTAGCAAACCTTGTTGTCTTCTCCTTAAGATGAGTCTATCCAAGCCTTCAACCAATATGATAAAAAGATAAGGAGAACAAGGATCTCCTTAACGAAGACCTTGAGTAGCTCCAAACGATTGTGAGGAAAGACCTTTGATTAACACTGAGTGTGTCGAAGTAGAAACACATCTCATGACCCATTCTATCCAATCCTAAGAGAAATTGAAGGCTGCCATCATCCTTGACAAAAAGATCCACTCCACCCTATCATAAGCCTTTGACATATCCAATTTTATGAACATTCCCCTATTGCCATATTTTTGCATTGAGTGGATTGCCTCTTGAGCTAGAACCACACCATCCAAGATTTGTCTGCCCTCTATAAAACCCTCTTGCTTTGAGGATATAATGCTATGTAGAAGAGGTTTTAGCCACTCAACCATTACCTTTGTGATTATATTATATATGACATTGCATAAGACAATAGGTCTATAATATGAAATATGCACCCCTCCCCCCCTTTCGAAAATAAGACAATAAATGTAAGATTTAATGCTTTAAGCATTCTTTTACTACCTATGGACTCCTCTATAACAACCATTACATCCTCCTCCAATTTGTCGCAGAAGGTTTGAAAAACTCAATTGGAAAGCCATATGGACCTGGTTTTTTTTTTACACTCATTCCAAAGACTATTTTCTTTAATCCCTCTCTATCAATGGGTTTAAGTAGGGACCTATTTTCTTATTTAGAGATAATAGAGGGTATGATAGCACAAAATTATTTTTGAGCCTCTTCATCTTGCACCATGCTTTCCTTAAAAAAAATAGCAAAATAATCCATTGAATGGAAATCCATACTTGGATTGTATCAAAGGAGTGTCTGTTATCATCCTTAAGAGCTTCCATATTGTTTGTTTGTCTCCTAACACAAGTAGCCCGATGAAAAAAATTGGTATTTTTGTCACCTTCTAATAACCAAGTGGTTCTTGCGCTTTGTTTCCAGTAGATCTCCTCTTGGTTGTCAATGTCCTCAATCGCTTTACGTAATGCATCATCGTATTCTTTAAGCTGCTTTGTAATTGTTCTTTCTTTAAAGTTTTTTTGAACCTCATCTCATCTGGCCACCAATGGAGCTCTTTGGATCTGAACATTTATCTTGTTAGCTTACCTTTATTACTTTAATTGATCATTGACTTAATGAAGTTGCTTGTGGAATCTAAACATTGTTGTTCCATATGTCGGGCATCCCTCTTCCCACCATTGTGGATTTTTTTCCAAGTTCTTTTTGTAACCAATTTTTTTTTAATCTGAATGGTTTGTGATGCTACCCTCTCTTGATCATCCGTTCCAACAAAATGGGGAAATGATCAGAAATTGAACCCTCCAAAATCTAAAATTTTAGATTCCATTTCATAAATGCCTCCTCTAAAACCAAAAAATAGTCTAACTTCACCTTCCTACTATGTGGTTCCCTCCTCTTATTAGTCCAAGTATAGTTGATTCTAGGATATTTAATATCCACCAAGTGTAATGCATGGACTTAGGTAATCATAAGTCGATCTCCTAGATCCAAAATTGGGGTTCCTCCTTCCTGATATCTAGATAATAAATTAGCATTAAAATATCTAGCAACAATCCAATCTAACTCCTCCCTCGAGACTCATATTATGCACTGCTTTCTATTAACGAATTTGACCATCTAGGTTTTGTGTCCCATAAAAACTTGTGAAAAACCTGCTCAACTATCACATTGTTGCTAAAATGTGATGTGAGGACACCCCTCCAAGCTATATGTTCTATTGTTGTTCATTCAAGAAAGTTCCAAAAGGTAACTACTCCCTTGAGACCCCTTGGGAAGCCACTTCCATATGAACAACACCCTTCCAAAGTCTATTTACTGTTTCACACAAGATCCAATGATATTTTTGTCTCTTAGATAAGCAAAAAATATGTTTTGTTTTTTCTAAGAATCTTCAAACAATAGATTGATGGGTTCTACTGTTTAAACCCCTAATATTCCATGATTGTATAATCATTAGTTACCTTGAGATCAGTAAGAGTCTATTAGCCTCACCAATCCCATAGTGATTAGTTTATCTCCTTGAACTGCTATCAATTCCTTATTTAATTTTCTAGCCACTCCTTGAAAGTTGAGATTCTTTGGTCTCTTTTCCACCTGAGTTATCCCTAGAGTTGGATTTTCTCTATTATTTTTTGATATACCCATGATGACATCCTAAATTATTAGCTACTCTTGGTTATGCATTATCAATGCCCTTACAATCTCTGATTGTGGTAACTCACTACACTCTATTACCTGCTCTAGGATAAGAGGAGGTGAAAGAGGGGCTTGAACATGGCTCTTATTGTTTTCATTATTCCCATCCACTCCTTCCATGATTTGCTCTTCTTCCTGGTCCACTAGAGTCTTGAATATCTCATACCTATTTGAGGGCTTGAGTTGGGTTTGCTCTTTGCCAACTTTTTTCTTTTGCCTTCTCCTTATTTTGGGCTGTTCAAAACCATCTCCCTATGCTTCTCCACCCTGAGAAATGCTAGCTATTTATTTATTGACTGTTGACTTATCCTCCTTAGGAAGATTTGACATTCCTAGAGGAGCCTCCATTTTTGTGTTCATATTGTTTGGGAAAGACCAAGCCAAATACCCATATTTGTGGTAAACTCTACACTTGAAGAATAATGCCTCATAATCTAGTTGCTAAATCCAAGACATGCTTGTAAGTTCAAGTTCAACCTTTGCCAATAAATGCTGGTTGGATCCATTTCCATGCATAATCTAGCATAAACTGTTGTGTTTCCTTCCATTGTGTCTCTAGAAACACCCAAATGTCTTCTAAGGGAATTACCGATGATTTCCAATACCTACTCACTCCATAACTCCATTAGAAGTGCATACAAACAGATCCAAACCGGTACACCAATGGGTTCAATTCAGGGATCAAATCCCACTCTCTAGGGCTGAATAAATAATCATACCAAACCATGATTCCTCTTTTTCTATCAGAAAGCCCCATTTCTATCGGCAAGTGAGGAAAAACTAACATTAAAAAAACCATTACTACTAAACCACACATAATACTCATCAAGAGGCTCCCAATTTTACCGAACCCAAGAATGCAAAAAATTTAGGGTAGGACGAGTACCCATGAGTTTACAGATCAAATCATGATTGAATCTATGGAAGATTGTTTCTTCTAACATCCTTTGCTCAATGATAATCTTTGGCCTTGTTTTTGACTGTGGCAGACATCCATTAACTCTTTGAGATGTTAATCTAACATTTTTAATGCAGTTTTTTGTGCTTCTTCAGTCTTTGCTGGAGATTTTTCTTTCAACAAATTTTTAAAAGAACTTTGCCTCTCTAAAAAAGGATTCAAAAGTATCCCTATGGAACCCTCCTGGGACAACATTCTTGTTTTCAAGTTCACAACAACCAGAAAGCATTTCATTTACTCAACTATACCTTAATTTTCTCTTCCAAAACTCCTAAAATTTTCTCGCCATTCATAAAATTCAATTCAACGTATTTATTATATTACTTATTTAAATTCAATTCAACATATTTATTATATTACTTAATTTAAATTCTATAATATAATTAAAGTTTTAATATTACCATAAACATCCTAGCTTTCTTTCTTTCTTAATTCTCCTCTCCTTTATCATCCATAGAAAAAAAACAAAAATATCACTAGGTAGGGTAGAACCAGCGAGAAGATTTCCAACTAGAACACTCAACTACCTATAGTCAAAGCATGCGACCCTTAATCAGTCAACATTAAGCTATTTAACTAAGAGAATGTGTTTTTTTCAATAGCTTAGAATCTAATTTATTAAATAAAAATCAAATTAATGGGTCCCAACTGTCTATAAAATTCAATGAGACAGCTTACCAACAACCAGCTGATCTAAATACCATTGCCAAACCAGGAAGGAGATATAGGTGGGGTTAATTGGGCAAGTCTGAATTGTTGCCTTTGATCTTGTCGTATTGTTTGTTCCACTAATTTGCTGCAACCCCACTTGATTTCCTTTCTTTCTAAAACCATTTTGAGGGCGCATTAATTTAATACGTCAAACATTTCTGGTAGGAGACAGGGAGGAAGCCATGGAGATGATAGCGCTGATCACATTTTTGGGAAGTTTCATTGGTCAAATAAGCGTGGTTGTGATTCGCCTGCGAGCCATTCTCATCTTCACGCAGCGTGTGTTTGCCTGTCTGAATCTCAACCTTCCCTGATTCAATAATAATAACCATGTTCATGTAAGCATTCCCAGCCGGGGTTTTACTTCTTTTTTTGTTTTAAGTAAAATAAGGCTAGGTTTAACCGGATGTGGGGATCTGGATCTAGACTATTGCACGAGGGTTTGTAAGGATTTCGAAGACCACGGTCATATGGACATGGGGCTGGTAATCTGCAGCCTCTTTCTGCTATTAAGCGATTGGAAGCTTATAGCGAATCGTAAGGAGAATTATTATATTACAGTTTTCTGAAATCCTTTGTGAGTGAATTGTAGGAGAAAAAATCTATGTAGGTTTTGGGCTTCTATGTAATAGACATTTATGGCGTGATTTCACTTGGCTCTTTGTCCTTTTTCTTGATCTGAAGGTAAACTATATCAATTAGAGTTCAATGTGTGAAGTATTTCATATTGTTCAGCAGAAGATTCGAGTTAGTTTGTGAAGGGCTTAGCCTTCACATTTTTTTATTTTAATCTTATTTTTAAATTATGATGATGTTCATCTGTGGACCTGAGACTCTAAAGGGTATTGTTAGATCAAAATTGTTGGAGAAACCCTAAACAAATTTTTAACTGTTAGATTGGGTTGAGTTTCAATTTAAGCGGCAATCTCTATTCCCTGTTCACTGCTGTTTCTTTAGGATCTGTACCCTAAATTTTCTGCCATTTCCAGATCTGGACATCAACATTGCCGATGCCCAAGTTTCTAAAGTTCATAAGCTTTCATCTACCTGTTTGCACTTCTTGGTGCAGCATGGGTGGCAATTGTTAGCTGCCTGGAAAATGTCCTGTAGAATACTTCGAAATTGTGTAGCACTCGAGAATATTTTTTTAAATACTTTTTTTAAGTTTGAACTTGCAAATAAAACGAGATTTTGGTCTTGATCCTTGACCTACTTGACAAGCAATCCATACTGTCTGGAACAATAAAAAAACAACTTTGCCTGCTTTCCAAATATGCTACCATATAGGAATACCAAAAATGGCGAAGGGGCCTGGCATTTCACAGACGATTGGTTGCCTCACTGGGATTTTCCTTTCGAACTTGCAATTTTAACTGTTGTTCTAAGTTCTGTGCAGATGGTGGTGATGGTTCAATCCAACAAAAACGAGGTAATCTTTTTTTTAAAATAAGTTATGTGTGGTTTTTATTGGGATACTTCCATTACAAAAACAAAACATTATATTTTTCTCATTACAATTCTACAATTCTAACAAGTTAATTAAAGTATATCCAATTACATTTCTAACAAGTTAATTAAAGTATATCCAACTTTGCCATTTTATCACATATATTCTTCATTTGCTTTTCTAAAGACATTCTTGATCTTCCTCAAAGATATTCTTCGTTTCCCTTTCTAAATTATATTCCATCTTCCTCAAGCTGCTAAGTTTTCACAGTTGACTCCTTTTATATCATATGCCTTCTGAAATTTAAATTCTTTCCAAATGAAATTCAACAACGCCAATGATTCAAATATTTTCTGCCCAACTTCTATATCTATAAATATTTTGTCTATAACAACCTCACAATTTCTTAATACTTTTTTTAGGGTTCTCCCCTAATATTCCAAGATATTGTTTTCATTGTTATTTTTTATTTTTATATGTAGGTTTAGCCCCTTTTCTTGTTAACACTTGTGATATTTGTTTTTATTTTCCCACATCAATATTCCTTTGAGTTTCTTTTTTTTCTTTGTTTTTGCTTTTTGGATCTTCCTCTCATTTTTTTCATTCCCAACAATACTTTCATCTTCATCAATCTCTTCAACCTTTTCACATTGCTCATAGTAAGACTTATATCTTTAGGTTTGCTTTGTTCTGAAGGATCTGAAGTGTAAGAAATAACCTGAAAAGCACAATCTTTTTTATATTGTCCTGAAAACCTTAAAGTGCAAGGATGGTTTTCTGTAGCAATTACCTTCTTATTCTACCCTAAATACCTTAAATTGTTATGGGTTTCCTCCAACCTCATTTCTTTATTATTTTGCTCTTTAAACCTTAAAGTGCAAGGGATAACACCTTCACCACTTTCACTTTTATTACCTAAAGAGGATTCTATGCTATTTGAGGAAAATGAAGATGATTTACTTGGAATAAACTTAACCTCTTTTGCTGTCTTTGTTTTAGGATTTATCTTTACATCTTCTTCTACATCTTTAATTCTTTTTGAACTTGTCAAATGATACTGTAGATAGGTTTTCTTTATCTCTAAAATATTTTTAATTTGATATAGCTTGCTTTGTCTTTAAATTTATTAAAAAATCTAAGAAATTAGATTATAAAGAACAAGGTAAGAAATAAGATTTGTTGGATCAAACTTCAAAAGGTATTGTGGGTAGTCATAATGAGTAGGCATTTCTGAAAAGCATCAAAGCTATATGTTTTAAGATCAAAGTTCGATTTTGATGGCATTTATGTTACCCGTTTGTCTATCCTTAAGTTTTTATGATAATATTTTTATTGACTTTGTAAACATTATGATTGATTGATAACTTATATGAATTTAAATCTCGAAAAATAATTCGTATCCTCCTATAAAACTGGTTGTCTTTTGCCAGTGTGGTTTATTTGCATTTACAAGCATCTTATTGGTATTTTGGAGGTATAAATTGGACGGTGATGAAGACTCATTTTCAGTGGTATTTCTGTTTTGATTTTATTAAAGCATTCTTAGCAGTATAAGAACTACAAAAACAGTGTCTGTGTAGTTTATGCTGATCAAAGTATGTGCATTACTGGCCTCTGCTCCTCGCCGTTTGTGGAGGCTTTTGAGTTAAATTATATTAACTCACGCCGTTCACAAAATATAGGCGTCTGCCATAAAAAACTGTTTTTACTCTATTTTTGATAGCCATGAAATCATTTTGAAAAACAACCGCAAGATTCTTTTAAAAATTTAACTCACAAGCTCATTAATAAGTTATATTATTTTGCATCTATTTCCAGCTTTCTCTTGTGGTGAAGACATCTATAGATTCTTTTCCCGCCTGTTGTTAACAGGCAGAGCAATAGGCAGAGAGGCAGAGAAGTAATTCTCGTTACTGAGAGGGTAGTCTAACAACCTGATACAGAGGGGGGAATGGGAAGAAAGCAAGGCACTGCATAGAGTTAATGCAGTAGATATGTTGGCTTTCTTCCTAACATTTGGAAGAAGTCTTCAAATCATTTAAACCATGATCCATTACCATATTTTTGTAGTCTCAAGATATATGGGACTATAACCTTGCAGTTCTGGGTAGACCGAATCATTTCTGTTTCTTCGTATGAAACATCCCATGCAAAAAGAGATTCTTGCTACCTTGCATTTGTTTCTGTTTCTTCGTATGAAACATCCCATGCAAAGAAGAGATTCTTGCTACCTTGCTAGATTGCACCTGTGTGTAGTAGAATTACAAATGATTGTGTAGTAGAATTACAAATGATAATCCGAATGCTTTTTTTTTACGATGGCTTTTTAAGCATAGGTTCTAATATCTAGGATTAAACAAACAAACTTAAAGTTAGAGTATTCAATATATTTTAACAATATCAATATCAATAAACATAACATTAATAAAAAATATAATAATATAATATAATAAATTACATATAGAACATTTTTATTACAAAATGTTCATATATGTATGATGTAGCTTTGTCTCCGTAATATAACCTTAGAAACAACCTTTTAATACTTTGATTATTGCTCTCCTCATATATATATGGAAGATGAATCATTTCATTTTTATACAGATGACAAATCTCTCGTATCTCTTGACTTTACATCTTGCCACATGAATCCAACTCTTCACTTGTATACTCGACACTCCATATATCTGAAAGATGAATCATTTCCTTTTCATACATATGACAAACCTCTCATGTACAAACCTCTTATGTCGTTTGACTTTACATCTTCTCACATGAGTTTAACTCTTCATTTATATACTGGACACTTATCCACATGACTCTTTGACTCATCTATATGACACATTGCACACTTTTAACATATTATACACTTGCACACTTCATTACATGATACTTATACAATCTCATCCTCTACGTACTTGCACGCTTCATTATTTTATGACACTTACACACTCTACATACTTGCACACTTTAGTACATGGCACTTGGACTCATTCTACACATTAACACATGAAAAAATATAAATCACACACCTTAAACTAATAACTCACACTATAGTGTAATACTTACAATCATGCAATGGCACCATGGAGATACTTTAACTTGGTATCAAATAATATAATATTTTAAGATTAAACTTGGATCTTCGTATTTATCTTGCATTTTAATGAATGAACCTAAAATAACTTTACTTATATTATCCTTTATTATAATAAATCATATTAAAATACGATGTTGCTTTATTGAAAGTTTTTGAAATTGAGATGTGTTCATGTCATTGCTTCCCATTTTACGTGGTTTTTTAATATAACATGGTGGACATTAAGAAACGTTTTCATGAAAGCATGCCTAGTAAATGAGGTTTTTATAAGATTTTCTTTTTTATAATAATAATAGGAATTAATGGATGCGAGTGTGGAGCGGAAGTGAGTGAGTGCGAGTCAAAGGAAGTGCAATTTAAAAGGGAATGGGAGGGTCCACTAGCTAGTATGGAAGGAAAGTCATATCTGAAATCCCTAATGTGAAGTCAAGAATGCCCTAGTTGGAAGTATGGATGCCTTAATTAGAGATAAGCAAAAGAATGAACATATGACAAGTTCGATCATGGTAGATGTTACATCAAAAGTAATTATTAAGGATGAGATGATCTAGCATGATATAATGGTTCTTAAAAGTAGAGGATTAATATGTAAATTCTACGAAGACTTGCTAGAGTTTTTCGAGATTTAAAATTGGATCAAGTGGAAGTGAGGATTTAGTTCAAATTACTTCGACTTCTCTTTCTAAAGGTTTTTTTCTCATCATCTTTTTAGTTTGGAAATCAAGGATAAAATAATGGGTGTTGGCCCATGCTTTAAGGGAATGGATGCCCTCTATTTAAGACCATAAATAGCTCATGTAGAAGCTTTGTACGATAAGCGGATGTGGGTGAGAGGACAAGACATTCTTTATAACAGAGTATGTTATCTTGCCAAGAATAGTGAGGTTTGCTCATGAAGTTTTGTTGGAGGTGTTGAATTATGGTATGTGTGGTCGGGTCCGCATACCATTCTTCCTTGACTTGTTCGATCCATTTAGGGATAGGGCAGGAAAGAACATGTAATTGGGGATTTTCCTCGAACTTTTTGGAAAGTGCATCCGCAACCATGTTATCTTTCCCTTTTTTGTATATGATTTCATAATCATAGCCTAATAGTTTTGTCACCCACTTTTGTTGTTCTCGAGTGGTTATCCGTTGTTCCAGAAGGTATTTTAGGCTGTGGTAATCGGTGCAGATAATGAAAGGTTTTCTAATAAGGTATGGCCTCCAATGTTGGATAGCATGGACAATAGCTAACATTTCTTTTTCATATGTAGAACTTGCTAAATTCTTTTTTGAAAAGGCCTTACTAGTGAAGGCTAAGGGTCTTTCATTTTGCGTGAGCACGACTCCCATTCCTACTCCTGAAGCGTCGCTTTCAATAATAAATGGTTGGGAAAAATCTGGCATGGCTAGGATAGGAGTGGTACACATGGCGTTTTTTAAGGTCATGAATGCTTCATTAGCTTGTGGAGACCATAAGAAGGCATTCTTCTTAAGTAGTGTCGTTAAGGGTGTTGCTATTTTGCCATAATCCTTAACAAATTTGCGATAATAGCCCTTTAATCCTAAGAACCCATGCAATCCTTTTAGTGTTTTTGGAATTGACCAATTTTCCACATCTTCAATTTTATGAGGATCTACTTTAACTCCTCCCTTGGAGACAATATGTCCGAGGTATTAAATTTCTTGCTGGCCAAAGGAACGTTTTGATCTCTTTGTGTATAATTGATTTTCCTCCAATATTTTGAGTGCTTGCTTTATATGATTTAAGTGCTCTTCCCAAGTCTTGCTGTAAATCAAAATATCGTCAAAGAAAACTAAAATAAAATTTCGAAGGAAAGGAAAAAATACCTTGTTCATAAGACTTTGAAATGTGGACAGAGCGTTGGTGAGACCAAATGGCATCACCAAAAATTCATAATGCCCCTCGTGAGTGCGAAAATCCGTTTTGGGTATATCACTTTCTTTAACTCGAATTTGGTGGTAGCCAAATCTTAAATCGAGTTTAGAAAAATATGCGGCTCCATTAAGTTCATCGAGTAATTCGTCGATGATTGGAATGTGAAATTTGTCTTTGATCGTATTTTGTTGAGGGCACGAAAATCCACACATAGGCGTCATGATGCATCATTTTTTCTTACTAGTATGACTGGCGAAGAGTAGGGACTTCTACTAGGTCGAGTGACCCCTGTCCTTAGTAGGGCTTGTACTAATTTTTATTTTTTTGTCTTCTGTAAGTATGGATATCGGTGAGGTCTAATATTAGGGGGTTGGTGTCCCGAAAGTAATTGGATGACATGATCATGGCTTCGCTGTGGGGGTAATCCCCTTGGTTCTTTAAATATTTTATCATGTTTCTCTAGGAGTTTTATTAATTCTGGTGCCTCTGGTTGTTCTTCGTTAGTGGTTTGTAGGGAAAATAGTTGGGCAACAATGCCTCTTCCTCCTTTGCGAAGAATATTTTCCATTCTATGGGAACTTACGATTTGTGTGGGACCCGTTTTTAAACCTTTTTTTTTAATTTGTGGAAAACATCCCAAAAGGGATGCCACTTTCGGGTAAGACCCAAGGAGGCAGGGGTATCCATTCCGCCAAAAACGCCCAGGACTCGGACCTGGCCTACCACCTTTGACATACTCAAGGAGCAAACAAACACACAAAACCAATTTAAAAATAAGTAAATAAATAAGTAAATAACAACAAAAATAATAAAATAAAATAAAAAACATGCTCCTTGAGTGTGTCAAAAACAAAAGCACAACCAAACACACACACAATAAGATAAAAGAAACCACAACACGAACCACATAGAAAAACACAAGAACCACATAACAAAACACAAACAAGACAAAAACAACAGAACACTACAAAGACATAACCAAAAAAAACATGAAAAATAAACACAACCAAAACCTAAAATATTAAAAAAATAAAAATAAAAAACAACCAACAACAGACAATAAACAAAAACAAAAAACATAGAAAACACTCACACAAAAAAACACGAATTAACACAAACAAAGAGAAACACAAGAACAAGAACGACAAAAACACAAGAACAATAACAAAAAACATAAAAAAACACAAAACAACAAAAACACAAGAACAACACAAAGAACACAAAAACAAAACAAAACAAAAGAACACACACCTTAAAAAACTAAACAAAAAAACAAAAAAAAAAAAGAAAAAAATTGAACATAACAATGACCTATCTAGACCAGAAGACTATTAAGGCAAGAAACAACAAAGGAAACAAAAGAAAGAAAAGAGTGAGCTAGGGAACTAAAAAAACCTGAATGAACCAAAGAGAAGCAAAAAAAAACAAGAAGAAACTAGGTACCTTCATAACTGGAGCCATCCAAAGAAATGATAGAAAGAAGAGCCTCCCTAATTTGCGAAGCCCACCATCTAGGAGGGTGGCCATAACAAGTAAGATCACCTTTGTCCAAAGCCCAATTAGCTAAAGCATCAACACTCTTGTTTTGATCTCTCGACCACATGATTGTAATCAACTTTCAAAAATCCCATCTGGATTAATTGAATCTTCTCAATAATTCTTTTTATTCTCCAATCAACCTTATGATTCTTGGAAGGAGTCTTCAAAATATTAATCATAAGTTGAGAGTCAGACTCAACTAACACCTTTTCCCATCCAACCTTAGTAGCCTCCTGAAGGCCTCTCAGGATACCATACCCCTCAAGCAAGGTTATTGGAAAGAATACCCAAATTCTCAAGCAAAAGTAAAAACCAGGGAGCCATCCGAAAGTCTACCAATTCCTCCCACACTCGGCTTTTCCAGGGTTCCCTCTAGAGGCTCCATCAGTATTGACTTTTCCAAAATCCTTAGGAGGAGGTTGCCAATTTCTTGTCCTATCCATCTTACTAATACTCACATTCCCTTTAAGTTGGTTGCCCTTAGAAGATTTAATCTTCAATCTTTGCATCACTTGATCCCATCTTTGGTGGGAGTTTTGGGGGTGATTAAGGAGTTGATGGACTGATTCAACTAAGTTGGCTATGGTCTTTTGCCAAATATAGTGAATATCCTTCCTATCTTGATTAAAAATTCGGTTGTTCCTTTCAATCCAAATATTCCAAAGAAGAATGGTAGAACCCATCCAAACTAACTGCCTAATAAAATGATCAACACCCTCTTGATTAGGCCAATCCCTCCAAAGTCTGTTCAAAAGTAAAAAAATTGGACCACTGTAAGCCAAGTAAAGTGGCCATTCTCCTCCATAGCTCAGAGGCTAAAGTACACTCAATAAAAATATGGTTGAGAGTTTCTACATTCTCTTCACACATCTCACATCTAAAAGGGCCATGAAAACCACGCTTCATAAGTTGCTCACCAAGTAAGCACCCTACGATGCAATAAAAGCCAATTAAAGAACCTCACCTTAGGCCAGAGCTTTTGAGCCCACAATTGAGAAAATATGTCAGAAGAATGGTTGGGATTATTATGGCATAAGGTCAAATAACCTTGAGCAACCGAATACTCACCCTTAGTAGTGTTGTTCCATCCAAAACAATCTTTTTCATGGGACCAAGAGAGAGATCTCATATGAAGGATGCCTTGGATATCTTGTCTTTGCCTTTCTGGGATTTGAATAGGCCAGTCCTCAATAGGGATCCAATATCTACCAACCTTTGAATTACCAGTATGGTACCGACAGTAATTAGCCACCTTTATCCAGTTAGCTCGGTGAAGCTCCTCCATCCAAGGCCTCCAATCGGGAAACTGAGTTATCAAAGGCTTGTGACCATCCCAAGAATCTGTCCAAAAATTTGCCTGTTGACCATTATGAATGATCCAAAATAAATTTTTCTTTATCAAATCCTCACCAGTCTTAAGAACTGCTAAAATGGGAGAACCTTTGGTAGGAAGTTGATAGCGAACAAGGTCTTCGGGACTTTTGTTCTCAGCATATTTAGCACGAAGATTATTGGCCCAAAGAGCATTGGGGTTATGCAACATCCTCCAATATAATTTAGCAGCTAAAGCTTTGTTGTTATTAATAGAAGACCGGAATCCTAACCCCCCTTTATTCTTAGGAAGACATAAAGTGTCCCATTTCACCAAGGCCCATTTTCTTTTCTCCTTAGTACCACTCCAAAGGAAACGATGACCGATTTGATCCAGCTTCTCGAAGAACAACCTTTGGAATATTCAACACGGAAGATACATAAATAGGAATAGCTTGAAGGACTGATTTTACCAAGGTGATTCTACCCCAGAAGAAAGCCACCTGTTGGTCCACTTTCCAATTTTCTTCTTGACTTTGTCCAACAACCAATTCCAATATTTATTTTTCTGCCTTTGAATATTTATGGGAATACCTAAATAAGTGATTGGAAGGGAGGTCTTCTTATATCTTAATTTATCCAAGACCATGGATTCCTGTCTAGCAGAGCAGGTGAAAGAAAATAACTTTAGATTTGTCTTCATTGATCAACCGCCCAATAGCCTTAGAAAAACAGCTAATGATTTGCTTAATATTAGAAGCTTCCTTAACTCGTAGCTTTACCTAAAAGAGTAGAGTCATCCACAAATTGAAGATGAGAGATAGGTCTAGCTCCATGAGCAATGGTAACTCCCTCAAGGGTTTTGTTTTCCCTCTTTTTGGTTATAGTCCTACCCAAGCATTCAACAAGAATGATGAATAAATAAGGGGATAGCGGGTCACCTTGCCTAATACCTCTGGAAGCCGGGAACGACCGAGAAGGCCTCGCCATTGATAAGAACTAAGTAGGAAACTGAAGAGATACATCCCATAATCCAATCCATCCAATCCTTAGAGAAACCAAATTGCCTCAAAACTTTGATAAGGAAGTGCCAATCCACTCTGTCATAAGCTTTGGATAAGTCTAACCGAATGAACATGGAAGGAGATTTTTGCATATCCATGGAATGGATGGCTTCCTGAGCAAGAACTATCTCATCTACTATTTGACGCCCTTCCACATAACCCCCTTGCTCGGGGAAATAATCTTATGCAAAAGAGGCTTCAACCTTTCTCGCCATGATTTTAGTAATGATTTTGAGAAGAACATTACATAAAGCAATAGGTCTAAAAGCTGAGATATGATCAACCTCTTGAGCTTTTGGAACAAGAGTAATATAAGTTTTATTGATAACCTTCAAAATTTCTTTGGCTTTCCTGGCTTCTTCCACCACCTCTAATAAATCAACATGAAGGATATCCCAGAACTCTTGGTAGAACTCAATGGGAAAACCATCAGGACCTGGGGTTTTCCCTTTTTGCATTTTAAAAACTACCCGTTGAAGCTCATTGATAGTAAACAGGAGTAGTCAAAATAGAGTTCTCTTCAGAAGTGATAAGAGAAGGGATTGCTTGAAGAACATTTTGTTGAGAAGCCGAGTCAAGAGGAGTAGCAACAAAAATATTGGAAAAGTAATCAACAACAATAGAGTTCATGCCATCCCAAGTATAAACAACATCTCCAGAATCTGATTTCAGGGAAGAAATAAAGTTGTGAGATCTTCGAGCTAGAAGAGATTTGTGGAAGAAATTTGTGTTTCGATCTCCTTCTTTGAGCCATTGAATTCTAGATTTTTGCTTCCATAAGATTTCTTCTCTTTTTTCCCATTCCTCTAACCGAGTTGTGAGTTTAATTTCATCTCGCACTTCTCTTCTCCTGTGAGGCCATCTAAACGGATTTTCTTATTCAAATTTTCAAGATGAGCAATAACTTCATGTTTTTTTTATGAACATCCCCAAACTCTTTCCAGTTCCAAGTCTTGATTTTGGATTTAATGTATTGCAGTCTTTTGGCAAAATAGAACATCTTAGTCCCATGCCTAGGTTTACCTTCCTTCCACCATTGTTGCACACGAGGTCTAAAGGAAATGTCTCTAAGCCACATTAATTGAAAACGAAAAGGAGAGAAACTCACATTGGTTTTCCACATTTCCACCATGATTGGCCAATGATCCGAACCAACATTATTAAGAGTCTTCACTTTAGGAATGTGACCATGGATTAAGAAATTTTCAGAGAGCAAAAACCTATCCAATCTCTCCATTATACAAGCTAAGCCTTGCCTTCCGTTAGACCAAGTCATAAGGCCATTATCTAGTTGGATGTCCACAAGATGGAGGTTTGCAATATATTCGCTCATGAGGTCGTTGCTTTTGTCCAAATTTCTATTTCCCCCCTTTTCTCATCCAGAGAGAGGATGGTATTGAAATCTCCTCCGATCAAGATCCAAGCTTCAAGAAAATGAGAGATAATATGAGTTATATCCTTCCACTGTCTTCTTTTTTCCTCCAAAGCAGTCGGAGCATAAACAATAATGTAGAGCATAATTTGGTTGGAATGTCTACTTTGAATAGCTATAGCCAACAGACCCCAACTGCCAACCATATGGTGAATAACTACCTCTTTTGGGTCCCAAAGACAAGCAATGCCACCGAAGTCCCCCGGGAACCGAGGGAAACCACTTTTCCAGCTGGCCAAATTTTACTGGCAATTGAGTCCATATCCTCCATTGACATCTTTGTTTCTTGAAGGAAAACAAGATGTGGATGATTTATCCGAATCATTCTTCTAATTTCATTTTGTTTTGAAAGACTCCCTTTGAGTCCTCTAATATTCCAAGTGATGATCTTCATTAATACCAGGGCTAAAAAATTTGGGAAGGGCATTAATCTTACCTTCCTCTACAAGCTTTTCACCTTCTTTTACCATATGATATTGATTGGTCTTGCGACTTGCTTTTTGATTAGAATCCATCTTCAGTTTTTTTTCCCTGTTTCTTGACTTATTCCAATTGAATCTGAGATGGCTTCTAACCTTGAAGAATGCTCGTACACAACCAAAATTTTACTAGAGGGTTCAACGGAGTCTATATTGGGACCTGTATTATTTGAAGTTTTGACATTTAAAAGATTGTTTTTCTTGTGTAAATTTTCTCCCTTTTTTTCTCGTTGAAAACCTTTGATTTGTTGGTTTGTCTCTCGAGTTCTTCCCTTCATATTTAAATTGTGTTTCTAAGATTTTTGTTTCCATTATTTCCTCTTCCTCACTTGGGACATCATTTGTGGAAAGGATTTCAAACATATTAGCAGATGACTTTGATTGATCCTTCATAACTGGTTTTTTTCGAGTGTTCTTCTTCTTAGGCATTTGGAAACCTGCTGAGTTTATATCTTCTTTCTTTTGATCAAGAATTTTATTTGGGCAAGCACTGGCCAAATGACCATATTCATGGCAAATTCTACAACGAAAAGGAATGTTCTCATAGTCCACTACTTGCTCCCAAGTGTCTTCCCCAAATTGTAATGTGATATTTTTAGGTAGGGGTTTGTCAAAATCCATTAAAACACAAATCCGAGCATAAATAATATGTTCAAAATTTTGAGTACAATCAACAATCATCATAAAAGTTCCTAAAGAGTTTCCAATTGAAGAAAAAATAGTAGGATTCCAAAATTCAATAGGGAGGCCAAAGAGTCTAACCCACACGGGAGCTATAGAAGGCATCTCTTCTTCGATTTAAATTTAGTATGCCAGGGCTTCATGAAAAGCCCTGCCCTTCCAAAAAACCAAGGACCCCCTTGAAAAGTTTTCTCTCTATCTTCATTATTAGCAAATAAAACAAGAAAATAACCATTTGGATAAATAGAGATTTGTAACTCACCTTTAGTTTTCCAGCTTTTTGCAGCCCAAACTTTGAAAGCAGATAGGCTCGGACGAAAACCCACGAACCGACAAATTAGTCCTCTTTTTTCCAAATCTTCAATGCCAGTCTGAATGTTACCCATATCAAGCTTAACAATAGGAGTTCCATCAGTGCTTTAAGACATCCTGACTCCGTTTTCCTGGGATCAATCTTAGGCATTCTTAGAGGTTTATGGGAAGCCCTAAGATTGATATTAGCATTGGGCTGAGGCTGTCCACCACGGAGGGCATCCCTAAAATTCATTTTTGGGGCTGAGTTTTCGAAATTCTTACCCTTGACAGGGGTTTTCACAAATAGAATTATTTTGTGGGTGCACCTTAGCACCAGATTCACTTGAGATATGAGCCATTTTTTGATCAACTGCTTGAAACTTGTTTTGTGATCTCTTTAATCCTTGCCCTAGACGCCGTGGAAAGGTATGGTTTTCACTTTTCTTTTGTGCAGCAAATTGGAAGCCGTTGTCACTCAAGTTCATAGTATGATCTCGTTGAAAGATAAATTTCTAACCCATCTTGGATCCCCTGCAACATTTCCTGCTAAAATATTGAGCATAAACCACAAAAATATTGGCCTCTAGGGCCCGAAGGCCCTAAAAACCAACCTCTGGAGCTGCTTGCACTCAACCCAGATGAAACCCTCGCATATCCACTGCCAAAAATCTCGTTTAAGGTAAAGAAATGAAAAGGCAAATCACAACAGTACACTGGTATATGAAAAGAGAGAAACTTAGCACAAAAAAATTTTTATCCAAAAAGAAATTACAACACAATGGCATACACAAAAAAAATTTACAAGCACGATTGAAAAAACTCGAAATGCTCCGTAAACGCGTTTCACACCTATGTGCTCATCAGTACGGCTGATGAAATTTTTTACAACCACACTTGTGTATAAAAATGATTTTGGTCTCACGTGGAGACCAACGGTCATGCCACGTGGCAAAAATCAAGTATGCCTATGGAAGCGTGATCTAGGGATATGCCAATAATAAATGGCAATGATAACCAAGATACGCTAAAATAGCCGCTAAACCTTCTTCTAAGTGTCATGAAGAATAACAAAGTGGGATATATCCAAAATTTGGATAATGATAGCCACTAGTTATTAATTACAATAATTAAAATTGCACAAAGTTTTAAAATTTAGAATTACACAGAATTCTAAAAATTAAATATTAAATGGGCGGCTACACATCTTTCTAAGAGTAAAAAATATAACAAAGTGGGATATGTCCAAAAGGTGGACAGTGATAGCCACTTGTTATCTATTACAATAATTAACTTTGCACAAAACCACAAAATTAAAATTGCAAAAATAATTAAAAAATATAACAAAGTGGGATATGTCCAAAAGGTGGACAGTGATAGCCACTTGTTATTTATTATAATAATTAAATTTGCACAAACCCCAAAATTAAAATTGCAAAAATAATTAAAAAAATAACTATGCATGGGCTGCCATGTTTTAAACAAAATGTTTGACTGCATCAACAACTAGCATAGAGTTGCACCAACGGCTAGCATTATTTTGCTTGAACGACTGAGATCAAACGTGATGAAAACTAAAAGATTTTATTTTTGCAAAGTAAGTCCCTCAAAGACTTGCTATTTTCCCAACATATAATTCCTTTGCTAAAATATGATAATTCTTGGTCCATGACACAAGCATCAAACAAAGGATTAAGAACCATTTCTTTGATACATAATTTTCTGGTGAACTCACAGTTGACTAGATTCAACACAATGGGGGTGCTACGATGTCTGCTTCTCTATCTGTTATGCAACCTATCCACAATTTTTTTCAATAAGGTTGGCCTGTGTGAAAAATTGACTTCTGCAAATAAAGGTAGGAGAAAGGCTACAAGATAACCTTTGAATCTGAGTCTATGGAAGAAATTATGCTTCATGGCACTGAAACCCTCAAGGTTTTCTTCCCTTGTAAGGATCCTACGAAGTTCACTGAGGATGACTGCTTTCTTCTGATGTCGTGGGTGAAAGGAGGTAAATGGAATGTATTGATATACATTCATGGATTTTTGAAACAACCTTGTGAATAATTTTCCTGATGCAGTTAACTCGGTATATTTATAAATGACAATATCCAAAATGTTTACCTTAGAGTCCGAAACTGTGGTAGTGATGTTAATGCTGTCATACATGGCTCCATAACAATCTAAAAATTGTAGAAGCATAGACCTATCTCCATGCCACACTCCAAAAGCATCATCAATATACCTTTTGTATAAACACAAATTATATGCAACATGTGGCATTCTCTCTAGAATTTGATATTCCATGCCTCTGCCTCCTTTGCGAAGAATATTTTCCATTCTATGGGAACTTATGATTTGTGTGAGGCCCATTTTTAAACCTTGAATTGTGTAAGTTTGGTTGTTTTGTATAAATTGCATCCATAATTCTTCAAAGCCCCATTGAATTTTGTCGAGCATTTGTAGCCATTGTACTCCCAAAACAATGCCACATCCTCCTAATGGTAGTACATACATATTTGCTTTCATGTTATACTCTCCCATAGTGAGTTTGATATTCCTGCATTTACCTTTGCATGCAATTTTTTCGTCATTTCCAATCATGATTTCGAAGTTATCTTTCGTAAAACAATGCTATTATCGTCGAATTACTAAATTGTGCAAAAAAATTGATTTCTTGTCAATATTGTTGCAAAAATTTATTTTGTTGTCAATATTGTTTTGCAAAATTTGGTGTTATTTCAACAGGGCGGAGTGGCGGCGACTGTAGGGCGAAGCGGAGCTTCGGGGTGGAGGCGACGGTAAGGGCAGCGCGGAGCCGAGCATGGGGCGAAGGCGACTGCAAGGCAGCATAGAGCTGAGCGCGGGCGAAGGCGATGGGAAGGGCAGCACGGAAGGCCTAGCACGGGGTGGGGACGGAGAATTAACGAGCGCACTTTTATGCAGTTAACGGTTCCATAGCAAGCCACGTGCCTATAACCGATGCTGCCTACGCGTGCGGGCGCTCTTGCCTAGCGGGCTAGGCAATCAACCTTAGGTGCCTTGGTGATTATAAACCCCACAAGGCGCCCTCCCGTAACAATGTGGGACAAATCTTAAAAAGGTTTTTGGTGTACTCATCTTTCGACATCGGAAACCTTGCTCCAGCGGTCGAAATATTTTACGCACCTTAGAAAAACTTTATAAAATTTTATTTTTTCATCGAAAATGGTTTAGGATCCCAGACTGTGATTGAATGACAACGTTTTAGCTGCTTGGTTGGATTGTTTTGCCTTCGATCTCAGGTGGATAGCTTCCAAACCTTGTATGCTCCTCTCTTTCCGATTTTTTTCTATAGATTTTATCGCTGAATGTATGGGATGTCCTTGTTGGTGACGCAAAAATGCTAACATAGGGTCGGATGCCCTTACACAGAATCACTGATGAATAAGACTTACTGTCTTTGTTTGCTGCAGGGAAGTGAAGATAGCGGAGGGCATATCGGATCGTCAGAACCAATGATTCACCAGAGGGCAGTGGAATAAATAGCCAAGCTTGGTGTCCTGGAGAAGGAAAAAAAATTTCTCTGATAAGATGCCTGGTTGTAATGGATCTATACTAGATGTTAGGAAACTACTATTAAAATATGGAATATAATGCAGTAAGGGGGAAATAAATCACCTTTAAGAATGAATCGTTGTTTATTGTAAGGTAGAAACCCACAATAGAAATAAATAATATGTTCTTGGATGCCTATAGATATCTCTCTCATTGCCTAATTATATCTATTAACAGGTGTGATCAGTGAAAGGACATGTCGGTACTTAAATAAATGTAATTAATAATTTAATTAATATGTTAGGGAGAGGGTCCTAACATGGATGTTAGGAAACTAGTATTAAAATATGGAATATAATGCAAAATGGAGGAAAGAAATCATCTTTAGGAATGAATCACTATTGATTGTAAGGTAGAAACCCACAACAAAAATAAACAATATGTTCTTGGATGCCTATAGACATCTCTCTCATTGCATAATTATATCTATCAACAGGTGTGATCAGTGAAAGGACATGTTGGTCCTTAAATAAATGTAATTAATAATTTAATTAATATGTTAGGGAGAGGATCCTAACATGCTACCCTCCTTAAAATAACTTTGTCCTCAAATTTGAAATTGCAAAAATTGCTTTTGAATGTGATGTAGGGTCTCCCACGTAGCATCTAATGAAGGTAGACCTTTCCACTTAATAAATACTTCTACGATGGTGCGATTGCAAAGGTGGTGCATGCGACGATCTAAGATAGCTTCTGGTTCAACCATGAGGGCCCCATTGTCGGTAAAATTTGGAATTTGAGTTTGAGTAGTGATGTGAGTGCCTACTATGACTTTAAGACAAGAAACATGGAATATTGGATAGATTTTGGAGGATTCAGGTAACTCCAACTTATATGCGATTGGTCCAATACATTCTAGAACTTTATAGGGGCCATAAAATTTAGGTGCTAACTTTTGAGTCCCTTTTATTTTTAAATAAGTTTGACGCTATGGTTGAAGGAGAAGAAATACCATATCCCCTTCCTGAAAAACTCGCTCGATTCGATGTTGGTCCACCTGTTGCTTCATGCAGTGTTGGGCGATGTGTAGATTGTCTTTCAGAGTTCGAATAATATTTTATCGAGTAACAAGCTCCCTCTCTACAACAGACACCTTTGTATTTCTGGGAAGATACATGGTTAGGGATGGAGGTGATTGGCCATATAGTTCTTTGAAAGGTGTCATTTTTATAGTTGTATGATATATAGTATTATACCACCATTCAGCTAGTGGAAGCCATTTAACCTAGTGGAGGGGTTTTGTGGAAATGAAGCATCGAAGATAAGTTTCTAAGCATTTATTAACAATTTTAGTTTATCCATCGGTCTGGGGATGGTAAGCGAAGCTCATCCGAAGTTGAGTACCTTGGTGTTTAAATAATTCTTTCCAAAAATTACTAGTGAAAGTGAGATCACGATCACTAACTATAGTTGAAGGCATGCCATGTAACTTAAAGATATTGTCCAAGAAAATTTGGGTAATAGTACTAGCGGTATAGGGGTGAGCTACTAGAAAAAAATGGGCGTATTTCGATAAATGATCGACCACCACTAGGATGGTTGTTTTTCCTATCGATTTTGGAAGGCCTTTAATGAAATACATTGAAATATCCACCCATGAATTTTTTGGTATGGGGAGGGGTTGAAGAAGGCCTGGTGTTGCCACTGTTTCACATTTATTTCTTTGGCATGTTTCACACTCATTGATGAATCTCTTGATATCATTTTTCATCCCTATCCAATAAAAGGATTTAGTCACTCTTTTGTAGGTTTTGAGGAATCTAGAGTGTCCTGCAGTAGGTGTAGCATGTAGCTCATGTAGAAGCTTTGTATGATAAATGGATGTGGGTGAGAGGACAAGATGTTCTTTATAAAAAAGTATGTTCTCTTGCAAAAAATAGTGAGGTTTGTTGATGGGGTTTGTTGGAGGTATTGAATTATGGTATGTGTGGTCGGTTCTGCATACTATTCTTTCTTGACTTGTTCGATCCATTTAGGGATAGGGCAGGGAAAAGCATGTAATTGGGGATTTTCCTCGAACTTTTTGGAAAGTGCATCCACAACCATGTTATCTTTTCCTTTGTTGTATATGATTTCATAATCATATCCTAATAGTTTTGTCACCCACTTTTGTTGTTCTTGAGTGGTTATTCGTTGTTCCAGAAGGTATTTTAGGCTGTGGTGATCGGTGGGGATAATGAAATGTTTTCCAATAAGGTATGGTCTTCAATGTTGGATAGCATGGACAATAGCTAACATTTCTTTTTCATATGTGGAACATGTTAAATTAGAAAATGCCTTACTAGTGAAGGCTAAGGATCTTTCATTTTGCATGAGCACTTCCATTCCTACTCCTGAAGCGTCACTTTCAATAATAAATGGTTGGGAAAATTCTAGCATGGCTAGGATAGGAGTGGTACACATGGCATTTTTTAAGGTCATGAATGCTTCATTAGCTTGTGGAGACCATAAGAAGGCATTCTTCTTAAGTAGTGTCGTTAAGGGTGATGCTATTTTGCCATAATACTTAACAAATTTGCGATAATAGCCCTTTAATCCTAAGAACCCATGCAAACCTTCTAGTGTTTTTAGAATCGACCAATTTTCCACATCTTCAATTTTATGAGGATCTACTTTAACTCCTCCCTTGGAGACAATATGTCCGAGGTATTAAATTTCTTGATGTCCAAAGAAACATTTTGATCTCTTTGTGTATAATTGATTTTCCTCCAATATCTTGAGTGCTTGATCTATATGATTTAAGTGCTCTTCCCAAGTCTTGCTGTAAATCAAAATATCGTCAAAGAAAACTAAAATAAATTTTCGAAGGAAAGGAAAAAATACCTTGTTCATAAGACTTTGAAATGTCGACGGAGCGTTTGTGAGACCAAATGGCATCACCAAAAATTCATAATGCCCCTCGCGAGTGCGAAAAACCATTTTGGGTATATCACTTTCCTTAACTCTAATTTGGTGGTAGCCAGATCTTAAATCGAGTTTAGAAAAATATGCGGCTCCATTAAGTTCAGTGAGTAATTCGTCGATGACTAGAATATAAAATTTGTCTTTGATCGTATTTTGTTTTGGGTACGAAAATCCACATATAGGAGCAATGATCCATCCTTTTTTCTTACTAGTATGACTGGTGAAGAGTAGAGACTTCTAATAGGTCGAATGACCCCTGTCCTTAGTAGGTCTTGTACAAATTTTTCTATTTTTGTATTCTGTAAGTATGGATATCGATAAGGTCTAATATTAGGGGTTTGGTGTCCCGAAAGTAATTGGATGGCATGATCATGGATTCACTGTGAGGGTAATCCCTTTGGTTATTTAAATATTTTATCATGTTTCTCTAGGAGTTTTATTAATTTTGGTGCCTCTAGTTGTTCTTCGTTAGTGGTTTGCAGGGAAAATAGTTGGGCAACCATGCTTCTTCCTCCTTTGCGAAGAATATTTTCCTTTCTATGGGAACTTATGATTTATGTGGGGCCCATTTTTAAACCTTCAATTGTGTAAGTTTGTTTGTTTTGTATAAATTGCATCCATAATTCTTCAAAGTCCCATTGAATTTTTTCGAGCGTTCGTAGCCATTGTACTCCCAAAACAATGTGACATCCTCCTAAAGGTAGTATATACATATCTACTTTCATGTTATACTCTCCCATAGTGAGTTTCATATTCCTACATTTACCTTTGCATGCAATTTTTCTACCATTTCTAATCATGAATTCGAAGTTATTGCAAGGATATATAAAGTAATTAGCTTGTTTGGAGAAAATGAGGTCTATAAAATTATGAGTGCTACCAGAGTCTAAGAGTACAATAGGGTTTTGTTTCTTAAAATACCCTTTTACCTTCATTGTTTGTGGGGCCGAATACCCTGCTAGTGCATTAAATGATATTTATGTTTTATCCTTTTGATTTTCTTCTGCAACATCCATTATTACTTCAACTTCGATGCCATCCTCTTATTTGGGGGTGCAATCAATTGTGTCCAAAATATATAATTTTGGTGAAATTCATTTGTGTTTGTGTATAAATTTTTTGTCGCAATGGAAACAAAGGCCCTTTTCTCGTCTTTCTATCATTTTCTCCTAACTATTTTGTTTGATTGGCTTGACTTTATTGAGTTTTTGGCTGGTATAGGTGTTTGGTGGTTTTCTGTGAAAACTCTTCCTATTTACCTTTGGTTATTGTTCTTCTCTTCTATCATTTGTGCTAATACCACGTCATGCATCATATCTATAAGGTTTTGTATTTGTACTTCCATTCGAATGTCTTATTTTAGGCCACTGATGAAGCAACTTTGGAAAAATGATGCATCGAGTCCTGATGTGAGGTTCGCAAACTTCTCGAATTGCACTTGGTATTCCCTTACGGTGGATGTTTAGTGAAGTTTTGTGAGGGTTCCTATGAAGTCTTCAAATTTGGTAGGTCCAAATCGCTGAAATTTCCTTAATGAACATTATATTTTATGTAAAAAAGGTTACATTTCTTTGGAAGAACTAGATAATAGCACATTATGGTTGGAAAAGACTATTCTCGCAGGACTTCTAACTTAATCTAGATGACTCATTCACTATTTTAGTAAACTCTAACTTATTTTGCTATATGCCCTCAAAGCTAAACTAACCACTAACTTAGAAAAAGCTAATCTAAATATTAACTTAATACTTAGATATTTAGGACAATGTTGAATATTCCAACATTCTCCCCTTTGATGCTAAAGACACTCATGCAAAATTTCTTTAAACATCACAGAGTTGGAAGAAGACATTTCTCTTACGTTTCCTCCAATATTGAATCAAGAAATCATAATTTGCAAAATACTTGTGGTGGCACTCCTTCCACTCTTTATGTGGGATTTCCTGCAAATGCTTGAGTGCCTTATTTTTTTGATTAGCTCCCCCTTCAACAAAAGTATCTCCTCTTGTGGTTTTTAGCAACCACTCTCTTACAGCTTTATCATTATGGTCTTTAAACCATGATCTCACATTTTGATCTTCTTTTACATCTTCAACACTAAATAATACTTCACATGAGTATTTACAATTAATCATCTCACATGGATGATTATACCATACAACTCTTTCACATATTTCCACACAAAATATCACAACAAATATGGCCATATAATGACCAACTACATATGCAACATAAAGTTGCTCCTCACACAAATATTCTCTCAAAACAATATGACCCAAAGGAATTTTGAACACATTATTTTGATCCATGTGACCCAAGTTCTCCATCACTGTATTCTCTTCAAGAAGATTCTTCATCAAATTTGTCTCAATGAGACAATCGCCTTTCTTTTCATTCCTGCTCACAAAAAACAAATCATTAATCATAAAAACATTACCTTTAGTATGAGTAGATTTGGTGCTTCCCATAAATCTATTTTGTAGTAGTTCTCCTTCATTGTATGGTGCTTCAATATCAACCATCAACTCTTCACTAAGAGTTCTCCTCCTTTGTTCAATCCATGTTGGTGTGTTGAAACACCATTCATTCAAGCAATCATACATTGTTGCCTTTTCAAGACAACTCTTTGCAATGTAGTCACTCCAAGTGAGTGATCTTCATCCACAATTGCCTCTTTAAGACAATTCTCAATCTCCTTTGATGATGCCTCCAATACATCATGAAGTCTATTAATGACTATCTCACTATTTTCTATCTCCTCCTTGAGATAGTCTTCCTCATCATTATATTTTTCTTTCATTATATCATCCATGAGATAAGCTTCATCATGGATCATGAAACTTATGCCCTTCATATCTTCTTCCTCTTCTAAAATTGGAAAATTATCCCACATAACTTCATTTTCTCTTTCAAGAGAGCACACATCCATTCCAAGTGAATGGTATTCAAGATAAGTGAGCCAATGGACTTCCATGAACATTGCTTCTCCATAATCATCCCACAAAATTTCTTTATTCTCTGCCATGAGAACTGTAGGTGCATTCTCCAAAATACACTCTCCATTGTCTCCTTCATGAGACATTCTTCATCATACCTCTCTTCAATGAGAATTGGACAAGGCTCCTTCTCATCCTCTTATCCATGAAGGGATTCTCTACTCTTTTCAACACAAGGTTCTTCTTCAAATATGTCTTCCTCTTCAAGAAATAATTCTCCAATACAAAGCATGTCTTCATATGAGTCTTTACAAGAATCTTTAAAAACTCCTTCAAAAGGATCTAATTTAGAAACTTCTTCAAGGAATCAAGGCTCCTCCTACTTAAACAATCTTCATGATTGTCACACATGGCTTTATGGGTGTCCTCATCAAACCCATAAGCATCCTTCAACACTTGCCATGTAATTGTAGCTGATCTACAATTGGCCATGAGAGGAAAAATACTCTTTTCCATTCCTCTCCTCAAATCCATAAGGGCTAAGCAATTTGCATATTGTTGCTCCTTCTTCTCTTTTATCTCCTTGTCTTGTAGCTTGCTCCAAGTGGGTTCTTCATATCCTTTTTTATTGGTTATATTAGCTGCACTCAAGGTGGTATAATCTGTAGGTTCATTATAGCCTTCTTTTACAATATCCCATAAACCCTTGTCTATGAGTAAGGTCCTCATCTTGATGGATCAATACTCGTAATCTAAACCATTAAATTTAGGAATGGGAAGATTGTTATTGGCATCCATTGATGCTAATAAAAAAACTTTGGAATAATGTAGATAGCTTCTAATACAATTTTTTTGCAATAAAGAACAACAATGGATCTTAATTTACTCAATTGACTCAACCTATTAAGTCAATATCTTAGAATTAACCTCTAATTGCAAAAATACATGCTTCTTTTAATTTTCCAAAGTCTCAAGCACCAAATTTATTATAAATCGAACAATACTGATTTAAACAAACTAAAATTTTTCCTATAGACTTCTGATATACGTATCTGAAAATCCACTAAATTTTAGAAGCAAATTCACACAAGTGAGAAATATGTGATCAAATTACTTTTGCCCTTTCTAGATCTTAGAGTGTTTTTGAGACAACCTCAATGTTTTTCACATAAATCAATCCATACAACTCCAAAAAATTTGAAAATTAAACTCTGTATTCCTGAGAAAATAATATGAAAACCCTCTAAATTTTAGAAGAAAATTTGCAAAGGTGAAAAATATGTGATCATTTACTTTTTACCTTTTTATCACAATTTTGGATCTAGTTTTTTTGAAGAAAAAATCAATATTCACACAAATCGATCAATACAGATGCAAATGACCTGAAATTTTATCTGAATTATGATTTTATCTAAATAATATTTCTCCCAAATTTGAGAAGCAAATACCCTATATTCCACCTTATACAACCATTTTATTGGAAAAACTCAAAATGCTAATAAAATCAATAAAGTAGCTCCAAATCACCTAAAATTTTGACTGCATCCTCTTGATACAATTATATAACAACCCTAAAAATTTCATAAGAAAATAACTTAGAATGCGTGATATATTAATGACTTACTCGAGCTCTTACTTGCAACTCTGCTAAGTGCTGGCCACTTGAGTTTCTCTAACAAAGTGCGTGCTTCAGATCTCTTCATGCCACTCTCCACAGGTTTTGATCCGTCTGAGCATGCATTCTCTGATACCAATTGAGATTTCCTCAATGAACATTATATTTCATGTAAAAAAGTTACATTTATAGTTCTTTGGAAGAACTAGATAATATCACATTATGGTTGCAAAAGACTATTCTCATGGAGTTCTAACTTAATCTAGATGAATCATTCACTATGTTAGTAAACCCTAACTTATTTTGCTATATGCCCTCAAAGCTAAACTAACCACTAACTTAGAAAAAGCTAATCTAAAGATTAACTTAAGACTTATATATTTAGGACAATGTTGAATATTCCAACAATCACAACATTAGGTTCTTTGTGAATTCGGTCCATGTGGCAGGACCTTTTGTTTTTTCATACCATTGGTACCATTGTGTAGCAATTTGTTCTAAGTGAAATGATGCAATACAAACTTTCTAAATCTCTAGAATTTGATATAAGGTGAAATATTTTTTTGCCCTATATATCCAATTTGTGGGGTCGAATTCCATCAAATTTTGGAAAATCTAGCTTTGTGGTACGAGGGAGGATTGATGTATGCGGTCCCCCTATTAATGGTTATTGCGGTGGCATCATGTTTTGTTGTACGCTATGCATTAACATAAAATTCTATTGTACCAAGTCCATGGAGTGGGTTGTAGCATCCAACTTAGTGGATATCTCCGTATTAGAGTTGTTGATGCTCATAGTTAGGTCTGCTATTTTGGCAGCGATCTTATCCTCTAAATTATCCTTCCAAAACACCATTCCTTGCATCACTTCTTTCATTTCCTTTGAAACCTCTTTCGAGACCTCTTTTACAATATCATTTGCCAATTCTTTTGATACTTCTTTCGCAATCTCCTTCGTCGTATCTTGAGATTGCCTTCCCTCAACAATTTAGGGTGTGATTGGAATTTACATTAAGTTTTAGATTGCAAGGGTTAGTTTTGAAAAATTATATTTTACCAAGATTTTCGTAATTATGTTTTGTAAAATAGTTCTATTGTCGTTGAATTATTAAATTATGCAAAAAAGTTGATTTCTTGTCAATATTGTTGCAAAAATTTGTTTTGTTGTCAATATTGTTTTGCATAATTTGGTGTTTTTCAATAGGGTGGAGTGGTAGTGGCTGTAGGGTGGAGTAGAGTTGAGATTTGAGTTGGAGGCGATGGTAAGGGCGACGCAGAGCCAAGCGCGGGGCAGAGGTGGCGATAAGGCAATAGAGCCGAGCATGGATGAGGGTGGCGAGAAGGATGACATGGAAGGCCAAGCGCAGGGCAGGGGCAGAGAGTCAACGAGCGCACTTTTATGTAGTCAATGGTTCCATAGCGAGCCACATGCCTATAGTCGGTATTGCCTACACACGTGGGTGCTTATGCTTAGCACGCTAAGCAATCAATCTTAGGTGCCTTGGTGATTATAAACCCCACAAGGCACCCTCCCACAACAATACGAGACAAATATTAAAAAGGTTTTTGGTGTCCTCATCTTCTGACGTCGAAAACCTTGCTCCGACGGTCAGAATATTTTACGCACCCTACAAAAAATTTATAAAATTTTAATTTTTTTTTCCCACCGTGAACTGAAGTCATCGAAAATGCTGCAGGGTCCTCGAAAACGATTGAACGACGATGTTTTAGCTTCTCGATTGGATTGTTTTGCCTTCGATCTCAGGTGGATAACTTCTAAACCTTGTATGCTTATCTCCTTTTGATTTTTTTCTATAGATTTTATCACTGAATGTATGGGATGTCCTCACCGGTGATGCAAAAATGCTAACACAGGGTCTGATACCCTTACACAAAATCACTAACGCAGAATCAATGGTGAATAATATTTGATATCTTTGTTTGATGCAGGGAAGTGAAGACAAGATCGGGTCATCAAGACCGATGATTCACCGAAGGGCAGTGGAGTAAATAACCAAGCTTGGTTTCCCGGAGAAGGAATTTTTTTCTCTAATAAGACGTCTGGTTGTAATGGCTCTGTACCAGATGTTAGGAAACTACTTTTAAAATATGGAATATAAAACAGAATGGGGGAAAGCAATCGCCTTTAGGAATGAATCGCTGTTGATTATAAGGTAGAAACCCACAATAGAAATAAATAATATGTTCTTGGATGCCTATAGACATCTCTCTCATTGCCTAATTATATCTATCAACAGGTGTGATCAGTGAAAGGACATGTCAATCCTTAAATAAATGTAATTAATATGTTAGGGAGAGGGTCCTAAAATAGATGTTAGAAAACTACTATTAAAATATGGAATATAATGCAGAATGGAGGAATTAGGAATGAATTGTTGTTGATTGTAAGATAGAAACCCACAACAGAATAAATAATATGTTCTTGGATACCTATAGACATCTCTCTCATTGCCTAATTATATCTATCAATAGGTGTGATCAGTGAAAGGACATGTCGATCCTTAAATAAATGTAATTAATAATTTAATTAATTTGTTAAGGAGAGGGTCCTAACATGCCACCCTCCTTAAAAGAACTTTGTCCTCAAATTTGAAATCGCAAAAATTATTGTTGAATGTGATGTAGGGTCTCCCACGTAGTATCTTCTAAAGGTAGACCTTTCCACTTAATTAATACTTCTGTGATGGTGCGATTACGAAGGTGGCGCATGCAGTGATCTAAGATAGCTTCTGGTTCAACCATGAGGGCCCCATTATCGACAAACTCTGGAAGTTGAGTTTGAGTAGTGATGTGAGTGCCTACTATGACTTTAATACAAGAAACATGGAATACTGGATGGATTTTGGAGGATTCAGGTAACTCCAACTTATATGCGACTGGTCCAATACACTGTAGAACTTTATAGGGGCCATAAAATTTAGGTTTTAACTTTTGAGACCCTTTTATTTTTAAAGAAGTCTGATGATATGGTTGAAGGTGAAGAAATACCATATCCCCTTCTTGAAAAACTCACTCGATTCTGTTAGGAGGGAAAACTTATGGGATTAATTATTGATAAAAATAGGTTACAATATATAGGCATAAGCCTATATTCAACACATGACACTTGTCAAGTGAAACTGACAAGTGTCAAGGTGAAGGCATAGTGCACTTTAACTCTAACATTCCCCCTTAAAGTGCACTATCCTAACTAAAGAAAAAATAAAGCAAGTCAACATTAGGTAACATTCCCCCTTAATGTTGACTTCTCAAAAACAACCTATCATCCTTGCTTATTACTGATTTGGTCTAGGCTCGTGCTCTATGCTCTTGGCTCTCCAACTGTGAATAATGCTAGATTCACTATGTATACATCTCGGTCTGTTGCCTCAGGGTCAGCCACTTCAACGGGTCTGTTGCCACTGGGTCAGTCGTCTAAGTGCCTTAGGGTCAGCCACATCTGGGTCTGTTGCCTCTGCAGGTCATCCTCAGAGGATGTTGCCTCTCGTAGGTCACTGACTAGATTCACCATGAGTATGAAATCCCTCCTCATGGTGAAATCAATCTAGAAGGTGTCGGTCTCTGCCGAAAATGCACCTAATGAAAGGAAAAACGAGCCATATAAGAGTGTCGGTCTTTGCCGAAAATGCACTCAATAAAATGAGCCATAGATCCAAATAGGAGAGAAGAAGAAAAGAAGAGAATCTTCTGAAGTGTATTCGTCTGTAGTCTTCAGAAGTAGATCCGAAAAAACCTCGGATAGAGTCTAGGGTGTCTTTGTCTGTAGTCTCTAGTATAAGTGTCCTTATGGTGACCATGTCATCCCATCGAAATGCATGGGTGACCAGCCGCTGCATTCGCCAGGTGTATAGAAAAGGTCACTAGTTACAAGGATCACATATGAAAGTACCTTGGGAGTGTTGGGTACAACCGAAAGTGCACTCCAAGGTAGAAAAATTTTGAGGCTAAAAAACTGAACTGAAACAACCTCAAAATTACAATTTGACACCACCATTGTGTCCGTCGTGGAAAAACATTTCCAACAACTATAAATACCCTTATATTCCATTATCAAAGGGGCCTTCATAATTTGGAAAAAACATCATGCCTATCTAAGGTAGAAAATAGACAACATTGCTCAATGGCGACATCGCTCTCAGGCGGAAAAAAATAGCATCAATTTCCCTCGCAGGGGAATTACATGGGACATTTAGGGCCATATAAATTTAAAATTTCCCTTTTAAAGAAAAATGGTCCGCTTCTTTCAATTCCTCATTGAGAAAAAATTCAAATGATCCCCTCCACTTGTTCCTTTCCAAAAACTTAACAACTTTCTTAACTACACTTTACTCCACTTGTTCTTATCCAAAACCTTAACAACTTTCTTAACTACACTTTTCTGCACTTGTTCTTTTTCAAAATCTCAACAACTTTCTTAACTACACTTTAAAATAGAAGTATAATTTTTTTTACAACCCAGAACCTAAACATGTTAGTCCAAAAGTAAACAGCGTAAGGTTGGAAAGATTATTTTAAGCCTCAAATAGAATAATTGATACCCAACAGGAACAGCCACCATCGCTGCAACCTCCGCATGGCCACGGGCCTGTACACCTGGCGCAGCCTCTCCACCCGTCTTCACCTTCAACTCTGCTTGTTTCTGCCCTTACCACTGCTATACCTGCCGATGATGCCGAAATTCTGCCCAAAATATTCGAAAGATGCCAGAACTACAGTTTACCTTCCATTTGAGCTCATTGTTTGCAATCTGAGGCTGAAGTGCGACACTGTGCGCGTGGCCACCATTAACTCGTGGTTGGAGCTGGCGGTGTGCAATGAGGGCGATGGGTGCCTCACCATTCGGGGAGAGCATGCTGCTCGTCAAGTCCACGGTTTATGAGGTCATGTGACTTGAGCCACCGGTGCCCTTCCAATACGGCCATTCCAAGGAAGACTTCCAGCTGGAGTCCCACGAGGAAAGGGGAGCTCCTAGGCGGGTACTAGCCTTTTGCCACAAGGGACCCTAGGGTTTTTGAGGATCATAAGACTGAAGCATCCCACTGCAGAAATAACGACGATCTTTCTCTATTTCCACATGAAATGTTCGAAATCGTTGGAGGCGTAAGAAGACATGGCGAGGTAGCAATCCCATTCGAGTTACAATTTGGGGCAGCGCCTGGATACTGTCGATAGTGGCACACAGAGCTCCCACTCGTTCATAGAAATTGCCTGGTTGAACAGTGGCCCCTTCCCTGCTGCACCGTCAGGTTCAATATTTTCCCCTTCGAGAATCGAAACAGTGCCCAGTAAGCAAGGAGGGCAGAGAGGCAGTAGAAGAGCAAGCCCTCGCCATTTTCGTCTCTAAAATTAGCAGACCAGGCTGGCCTCCCAGACCAGCCTTCCAAACAGAAACCCTAGCTGTATGATTCTTTCACCACACTAAAATTTTTAGCTCATACACAACCTCGCCTGCGATCTTCACTCAGAATCCAATGCTGCTGCTTCTCCGCCGATCTCCATAGTAATGGGCAGTCATTAATTTTTTCAAGCTTCTGATTCATGAACCAGAAGAAATCAAATGCCCACACCACGTGGCTACCTCCGTGGATCTGCAAACCCTAAAAACTAAAAAAAAATCTAATTTTTTTTTTTTTCAAATTTTAAAATTTTAAAATTTTTACCATCTGGTTTCTGATCCATCAAATGATGGAGAGCATACTCCCTCGATAAAAAATAAAAAAAAATATGGAAAAAAAAAATCAGGGGAGGGAGTGGGGGAGGGAGGATTTCCATGAGGGAAATCCCCCCTCAAGCTCACAAGGCCAGAGAAAGCCTGGAGCTCTGATACCAAATGTTAGGAGGGAAAACTTATGGGATTAATTATTGATAAAAATAGGTTACAATATATAGGCATAAGCCTATATTCAACACATGACACTTGTCAAGTGAAACTGACAAGTGTCAAGGTGAAGGCATAGTGCACTTTAACTCTAACAGATTCGATGTTGGTCCGCTTGTTACTTCATGCGGTGTTGGACGATGTGTAGATTGTATTTCAGAGTTTGAATAATATTTTCTCGAGTAAGAAGCTCCCTCTCTACAACAAACACCTTTGTATTTCTGGGAAGATAAGTGGTTAGGGATGGAGATGATTGGCCATATAGTGCTTCAAAAGGTGTCATTTTATGGTTGTGTGATATGTAGTATTATACCACCATTCAACTAGTGTAAACCATTTAACATAGTGGAGGGGTTTTGTGGAAATGAAGCATCGAAGATAAGTTTCTAAACATTTATTAACAATTTTAGTTTGGCCATAGGTTTGGGGATGGTAAGCGAAGCTCATCCGAAGTTGAGTACCTTGGTGTTTAAATAATTCTTTCCAAAAATTACTAGTGAAAGTGGGATCACTATCACTAACTATAGTTGAAGGATAGGATCGCTCAACACGTATTCCGTGAAGCCAATAAAGTAGCTGACAGGTTGGCGAATTTAGGAGTTGATTCCAATGGTCTGATCACGTGGACGTAAAATATTCTGCATGACATGGAAAGCATTATTCAAAATGAGTACCAATGATCTTTTTGACGTGGATCATGGGTAACCGCAATCCCCAAGGTTACCCAGGTGGACATTGGGACCACACCCAAGGCCAAATGGATATGAGGTGGAAAAATTTGTGCAGTTTTCCCACCAATGTTGAGAGAGTGGCTAGCAAGAAAATTTGAAGATATAGGGATGAGTGCCAACGACAAGGTGGAAAAATGATTAGCGAGTTTTCAAGGGAAAACTTTCTTCGACGATCGTGGTCTCAAAGCGAGTGGGAGAAAATAAATTACGAGCCCAATGGATTGACGATGGAGGAAGGACAACATTTTTGTGCCAAGCCAGCAAGATCCAGATTTTCCATAATTACAAGCGACAGGATCCCAAAAGCCAAAATAAGGGAAATGCTGGCATGCTCAAACTACTGATTACTAAGGACAGGTGGCATTTTATCCAGGTGGAAGGTAGAGTGCGACATTGTCCTAGGCATGGCACCCATCACAATAAATATTTATTATCAATTTACGAAGGCACCCGAAGATTGCACCACCTTTCTATTTATTTCAAGGGTGGAAGAACATCGAGCATATTGCAAGTTGGCTGGAAAATTTTGAAGGCATTGAAGGCTTCGAAATTTCAAAAGAAAATGACTTACATTGAGCCATGCATGGTGGTCATTGAGCTTGCGGCTCAGGCCATCCTCACTGAGTGATGTTTCACCCAATTATTCGACCTATTTTTAGGGGCTGAGGAAGATATTACTCTTACTATCATGGAGTCGTGGGAAGATGGTAGGGTCGAGATTCAGGGGTGGGAGATTGTTATCGACATCACTTTGCTGGCGCCCATCACTAGCTAGACGGTGAAAGGCAGATCCATCCATAGGTATAAACATAATTAGGAGGTGGAGTTGTGCGAGTTCAAGGACAATCCTAAAATCTTCAAGGACATGAAGAACAGTCTGACTAGGAGTGACTTCCCTGCCCCGTGGAACTCGGTCATGAAAAATGTGAGAGTTTATTACTGCTAAGGAGCCTAGAAAGGTCCTCCTGAGTTTCCATTATGCTTTCATAAATTTCTTTCGCGATGTCAACCCTTTAAGTATACCCCAATTTCTGCTCAACTCAATGAATTACACAATTAATTCTTGCCAGAGTAAGAAGGGTTCTACCTTGCCTCTACACCAAGGGCTCTACAAAGTCATTTAAAAGTTTGTCATGCTCAATTCCCCCCAAGAAAAACCCCCTGCAATTCCTCAAGTTGAAACCCTGGGTGAAAGCTCCAAGGGTTAGGGACAGACCTGGAGTGCCCTAACCTCACTGCGTCCCCAACAAAGAAAAGAAGAATAGACCTATCCATGAGGGGAGGAATGACTAAGAAAAAGCTAAAAATCGAGGAACCTGAAGGACCCAAGAGATCCTCACTAAGGTTGAAGAAAAAGCAAGTGCAGGGGAGCTCTAAACCCCTCAACATTGAGTCTGAGGATGAGGGTCATGATCCTACCACCATGGTCCTTAAGCGGTTTGTGCTGATTTCGTTGATGAATGTAATCAATCAGATGCAGGAGATCCACGAGGCGCTAACCAAATTTTTCTTCAATGAAGTATATCAGAGCAACAAGGCTATGGAGGCCAACATAGAGACTGACAATCAAGAGGAGGACAAGGATGACAAGCATCAAAAGGATGAGGACGAGGAGGAGTAGTTTCTTGTCAGTCTTTGTGCATAGGAATGGTGATTGGCAAGACAATAGAAGTCTGCCAAATTTTGTTTGCATCCAATGCAGAAAGCCTGGGGTTTTTTATGTTTTTACTTGTTGTCTTCAGAGCTGTTGTTTTTTACGTTTTTGCTTGTTGGTTGGAATCCTTGGGTTATGACCCTTTGTTTTGTAATTGCAGTCATGTATATGGTTGTGTTCTTTTGTTTGTCGGGATTATCCAGGTGGTTTGGCTTCTGGTTGATGTAGGCTGTAAATGGCTGGTTAGGATAGAGGACCAAGGGTCCTCAGGTGATGTTATTTTTTGCTATTCAACAAAGATGCTAATTTTATATAGGTTTTGGGTCAAACTTTAAAACCCGCTATTAATAAAATACTTTAATTATAAAAAAAAATACTTGAAGGCATGCCATGTAACTTAAAGATATTGTCCAGGAAAATTTGGGCAATAGTACTAGCGATATAGGGCTGAGCTACTGGAAAAAAATGGGTGTATTTCGATAAAAGATCGACCACCGCTAGAATGGTTGTTTTTCCTGCCAATTTTGGAAGGCCTTCAATGAAATCCATTGAAATATCCACCCATGTTTTTGTTGGTATGGGGAGGGGTTGAAGAAGGCCTGGTGTTGCCACTGTTTTACCTTTATTTCTTTGGCATGTTTCACACTCATTGATGAATCTCTTGATATCATTTTTCATCCCTATCCAATAAAAGGATTTAGTCACTCTTTTGTAGGTTTTGAGGAATCCAGAGTGTCTTGCAATAGATGGAGCGTGTAGCTCACGTAGAATATTTGTACAATCAGTGGATGTGGGTGAGAGGACAAGACGTTATTTATAACAAAGTGTGTTATCTTACCAAGAATAGTGAGGTTTGCTCATGGGGTTTTGTTGGAGGTGTTGAATTATGGTATGTGTGGTTGGGTCCACATACCGTTCTTTCTTGACTTGATCGATCCATTTAGGGATAGAGCAGGAAAAAACATGTAATTGGGGATTTTCCTTGAACTTTATGGAAAGTGCATCCACAACCATGTTATCTTTTACTTTTTTGTATATGATTTCATAATCATAGCCTAATAGTTTTTTCACCCACTTTTGTTGTTCTGGAGTGGTTATCCGTTGTTCCAGAAGGTATTTTAGGCTGTGGTGATTGGTGCGGATAATTAAATGTTTTCCAATAAGGTATGGTCTCCAATGTTGGATAGAATGGATAATAGATAACATTTATTTTTCATACGTGGAACGTGCTAAATTATTTTTTGAAAATTCCTTACTAGTGAAGGCTAAGGGTCTTTCATTTTGCATGAGCATGACTCCCATTCCTACTCCTGAAGTGTCGCTTTCAATAATAAATGGTTGGGATATATTTGGTATGGCTAGGACAAAAGTGGTACACATGGCATTTTTTAAGGTCAAGAATGCTTCATTAGCTTGTGGAGACCATAAGAAGGTATTCTTATTAAGTAGTATCATTAAGGGTGCTGCTATTTTGCCATAATCCTTAACAAATTTGCGATGATATCCCGTTAATCCTAATAACCCACGCAACCCTTTTAGTGTTTTTGGAATTGACTAATTTTCCACATATTCAATTTTACGAGGATCTACTTTAACTCCTTCCTTGGAGAAAATATGTCCGAGGTATTCAATTTATTGCTGGCCAAAGGAAGATTTTGATATCTTTGTGTATAATTGATTTTCCTCCAATATCTTGAGTTCTTGCTCTATATGATTTAAGTGCTCTTCCCAAGTCTTGTTGTAAATCAAAATATCATCAAAGAAAACTAAAATAAAATTTCGAAGGAAAGGAAAAAATACCTTGTTCATAAGACTTTGAAATGTGGATGGAGCATTGGTGAGACCAAATGGCATCACCAAAAATTTATAATGTCCCTCGTGAGTGCGAAAATCCATTTTGGGTATATCACTTACCTTAAATCGAATTTGGTGGTAGCCAGATCTTAAATCAAGTTTAGAAAATATGCAGCTCTATTAAGTTCATCGAGTAATTCGTCGATGAATGGAATAGTAAATTTGTATTTGATCATTATTTTGTTGAGGGCACAAAAATCCACACATAGGCGCCATGATCCATCCTTTTTTCTTACTAGTATGACTGGCAAAGAGTAGGGACTTCTACTAGGTCGAATGACTCCTACCCTTAGTAGGTCTTATACTAATTTTTCTATTTTTGAATTCTGTAAGTATGGATATTGGTAAGGTATAATATTAGGGGGTTGGCGTCCCAGAAGTAATTGGATGGCATGATCATGGCTTTGCTGTGGTGGTAATCCCTATGGTTATTTAAATATTTTATCATGTTTTTATAGGATTTTTATTAATTTCGGTGCCTCTGGTTGTTCTTCATTAGTGGTTTGTAGGGAAAATAGTTGGGCAACCATGCTTCTTCCTCCTTTGCGAAAAATATTTTCCATTCTATGGGAAATTACGATTTGTGTGGGACCTATTTTTAAACCTTGAATTGTGTAGGTTTGGTTGTTTTGTATAAATTGCATCCATAATTTTTCAAAGTCCCATTGAATTTTGTCGAGTGTTCATAGCCATTGTACTCTCAAAACAATATCACATCCTCCTAATGGTAGTATATACATATATGATTTTATGTTATACTCTCCCATAGTGAGTTTGATATTCCTGCATTTACCTTTGCATGCAATTTTTCCATCATTTATAATCTTGACTTCGAAGTTATTACAGGGATATATAAAGTAATTAGCTTGTTTGGTCAATATGGGGTCTATAAAATTATGAGTGCTACCAGAGTCTAAGAGCACAATAAGGTTTTGTTTCTTAAAATAACCTTTTACCTTCATTGTTCGTGGGGCCGAATACTTTGCTAGTGTGTTAAAGAATATTTCTGTTTTATCCTCTTGATTTTCTTCTACAACATCTATTATTACTTTAACCTCAATGCCATCCTCTTCTTTGGGGGTGCAATTAATTGTGTCCAAAATATATAATTTTTGTGAAATGCATTTGTGGTTGGGTATAAATTTTTCTTCGTAATGGAAAAAAATGCCCTTTTATTGTCTTTATTTCATTTCCTCCTAGCTAATTCATTTTATTGGCATGACTTTATTGAGTTTTTGGCTGGTATAGGTGTTTGGTGGTTTTCCTGTGAAAACTCTTCCTATTCGCCTTTGGTTATTATTCTTCTCTTCTATCATTTGTGCTAATGCCATGACATGCATCATATCGATACGAATTTGTATTTGTACTTCCATTCGAATGTCTTCTTTTAGGCCACTGATGAAGCAAATTTGGAAAAATGACGCATCGAGTCCTGATGTGAGGTTCACCAATTTCTCGAATTGCGCTTGGTATTCCCTTATGGTGGATGTTTAGTGAAGTTTGGTGAGGGCTCTTGTGAAGTTTTCAAATTTGGTAGGGCCAAATCGCAACATTAGGTTCTTTGTGAATCCAAACCATGTGGGAGGACCTTTTGTTTTTTCATACCATTGGTACCATTGTGTAGCAATTTGTTCTAAGTGAAATTATGCAATACGAACTTTATAAATATATGGAATTTGATATAAGGTAAAATATTAATCTGCCTTATATATCCAATTTGTGGGGTCACCTCCATAAAATTTTGAAAAATCTAGATTTGTGGTACAAGGGAGGATTGATGTATGCGGTCACCCTATTAACAAATATTGCGGTGGCATCATGTTTTGTTGTCTGCTATGCGTTAACATAAAATTCTGTTGTACCGAGTCTATGGAGTGGGTTGTAACATCCAACTTAGTGGATATCTCCGTATTAGAATTGTTGATGCTCATAGTTAATTCTGCTATTTTGGCAACGATCTTATCCTCTAAATTATCCTTCCAAAACACCATTCCTTGCATCACTTCTTTCATTTCCTTTGAAACCTCTTTCGAGACCTCTTTCACAATATCCTTTGCCACTTCTTTTGATACTTCTTTCACAATATCCTTTGTCGTATCTTGAGATCGCCTTCCCTCGACCATTTAGGGTGTGATTGTGATTTACAATAAGTTTTAGATTGCAAGGGTTAGTTTTGAAAAAGTATGTGTTTTCCAAGATTTTCATAATTATCTTTAGTAAAAAATGCTATTGTTGCCGAATTACTAAATTATGCAAACAATTTGATTTCTTATCAATATTGTTGCAAAAATTTACTAAAATTTATTTTGTTGTCAATATTTTTTTGCAAAATTTGGTGTTTTTTCCAACAGGGTGGAGTGGTAGTGGCTGTAGGGCGGAGTAGAGATGAGCTTTTAGGTGGAGGATGTTTTAAGGGTGACACAGAGCCGAGCGCCAGGTGGAGGCAACGATAAGGAAGTGCAAAGTCGAGCACAGGTGAGGGTTGCGGGAAGGGCGATGCAAAACGCCAAGCGCAGGGCGGGGACAGAGAGTCAACGAGCACACTTTTATGCAGTCAACAGTTCCACAATGAGCCACATGCCTACAATCGGCACTACCTATGCACTTGGGTGCTTATGCCTAGCATGCTAGGTAATCAACCTTAGATGCCTTGGTGATTATAAACCCCATAAGGCACGCTCCCACAACAATTTGGAACAAATCTTAAAAATGTTTTTGGTGTCCTCGTCTTCTGATGTTAGAAACCTTGCTTCGTCGATCGAAATATTTTACGCACCTTAGAAAAAATTTATAAAATTTTAATTTTTTTGCCCATTGTGAACTGAAGTAATCGAAAATGCTGCAGGATCCCCGACTGTGATTGAACGATGGTGTTTTAGCTGCTCGGTTGGATTGTTTTTCCTACGATCTCAGGTGGATAACTTCCAAACCTTGTATGCTCCTCTTCTTTCTATTTTTTTTGTACATTTTATCGTTGAATATATGGGATGTCCTCACTGATGATGCAAAAATGCTAACACAGGGTCTGATGCCCTTACACAAAATCGCTAACGCAGAATCGCCGATGAATAAGACTTGCTATCTTTGTTTGCTATAGGGAATTGAAGACAGCGGAGGGCAGATCGGGTTGTCAGAGCTGATGATTCATCGAAGGGTAGTGGAATAAATAGCCAAACTTGGTGTCCCGGAGAAGGAATTTTTTTCTCTAATAAGACACGTGGTTGTAATGGCTCTGTACCATATGTTAGGAAACTACTATTAAAATATCGAATATAATGCAGAATGGGGAAAGAAATCGCCTTTAGGAATGAATCATTGTTGATTATAAGGTAGAAACCCACAATAGAAATAAATAATATGTTCTTGGATGCCTATAGACATCTCTCTCATTGCCTAATTATATCTATCAACATGTGTGATTAGTGAAAGGACATGTCGGTCCTTAAATAAATGTAAATAATAATTTAATTAATATGTTAGGGAGAGGGTCCTAACATGGATGTTAGGAAAGTACTATTAAAATATGGAATATAATGCAGAATGGAGGGAAAAAATCACCTTTAGGAATGAATCGATGTTGATTTTAAGGTAGAAACCCATAATAGAAATAAATATTATTTTCTTGGATACCTATAGACATCTCTCTCATTGCCTAATTATATCTATCAACAGGTGTGATCAATGAAAGGACATGTCGGTCCTTAAATAAATGTAATTAATAATTTAATTAATATGTTAGGGAGAGGGTCCTAACATGGATGTTAGGAAACTACTATTAAAATATGGATTATAATGCAGAATGGAGGAAAGAAATCGCCTTTAGGAATGAATCATTGTTGATTGTAAGGTAGAAACCCACAACAAAAATAAATAATATATTCTTGGATGCCTATAGATATCTCTCTCATTGCCTAATTATATCTATCAAAAGGTGTGATCAGTGAAAGGACATGTCGGTCCTTAAATAAATATAATTAATAATTTAATTAATATGTTAGGGAGAGGGTCCTAACATGCCACCCTCCTTAAAAAAACTTTGTCCTCAAAGTTGAAATTGCGGAAATTGTTGTTGAATGTGATGGAGGGTCTCCCACGTAGCATCTTCTGAAGGTAGACCTTTCCACTGAATCAATACTTTGGTGATGGTGCGATTGCGAAGGTGGCGCATGCGACGATCTAAGATAGCTTCTGGTTCAACCATGAGGGCCCCATTGTCGGTAAACTCTGGAAGTTGAGTTTGAGTAGTGATGTGAGTGCCTACTATGACTTTAAGACAAGAAACATGGAATACTGGATGGATTTTGGAGGATTCAGGTAACTCCAGCTTATATGCGACTGGTCCAATATGCTATAGAACTTTATAGGGGCCATAAAATTTAGGTGCTAACTTTTGAGACCCCTTGATTTTTAAAGAAGTCTGATGATATGGTTGAAGGCGAAGAAATACCATATCCCCTTCCTGAAAAACTCGCTCGATTCGATGTTGGTCCGCTTGTTGCTTCATGCGGTGTTGGGCGATGTGTAGATTGTCTTTCAGAGTTCGAATAATATTTTCTCGAGTAACAAGCTCCCTCTCTACAACGGGCACCTTTGTATTTCCGGGAATATAAGAGGTTAGGGATGGAGGTGATTGGCCATATAGTGCTTCGAAAGGGGTCATTTTTATGGTTGTGTGATATGTAGTATTATACCACCATTCAACTAGTGGAAGCCATTTAACCCAATGGAGGGGTTTTGTGGAAATGAAACATCGGAGATAAGTTTCTAAGCATTTATTAACAATTTCAGTTTGGCCATCTGTCTGGGGATGGTAAGCGGAGCTCATCCAAAGTTGAGTACCTTGGAGTTTAAATAATTCTTTTCAAAAATTACTAGTGAAAGTGGGATCACGATCACTAACTATAGTTGAAGGCATGCCATGTAACTTAAAGATATTGTCCAGGAAAATTTGGGCAATAGTACTAGCGGTATAGGGGTGAGCTATTAGAAAAAAATGGGTGTATTTCGATAAACGATCGACCACCACTAGGATGGTTGTTTTTCCTACCGATTTTGGAAGGCCTTCAATGAAATCCATTGAAATATCCACCCATGTTTTTGTTGGTATGGGGAGGGGTTGAAGAAGGCCTGGTGTTGCCACTATTTCGCCTTTATTTCTTTGGCATGTTTCACACTCATTGATGAATCTCTTGATATCATTTTTCATCCCTATCCAATAAAAGGATTTAGTCACTCTTTTGTAGGTTTTGAGGAATCCAGAGTGTCCTGCAATAGGTGTAGCGTGTAGCTCATGTAGAAGCTTTGTACGATAAGCGGATGTGGGTGAGAGGACAAGACATTCTTTATAACGGAGTATGTTATCTTGCCAAGAATAGTGAGGTTTGCTCATGGGGTTTTGTTGGAGGTGTTGAATTATGGTATGTGTGGTAGGGTCCGCATACCATTCTTCCTTGACTTGTTCGATCCATTTAGGGATAGGGCAGGAAAGAGCATGTAATTGGGGATTTTCCTCGAACTTTCTGGAAAGTGCATCCGCAACCATGTTATCTTTCCCTTTTTTGTATATGATTTCATAATCATAGCCTAATAGTTTTGTCACCCACTTTTGTTGTTCTGGGGTGGTTATCCGTTGTTCCAGAAGGTATTTTAGGCTGTGGTGATCGGTGCGGATAATGAAATGTTTTCCAATAAGGTATGGTCTCCAATGTTGGATAGCATGGACAATAGCTAACATTTCTTTTTCATACGTGGAACGTGCTAAATTCTTTTTTGAAAATGCCTTACTAGTGAAGGCTAAGGGTCTTTCATTTTGCATGAGCACGACTCCCATTCCTACTCCTGAAGCATCGCTTTCAATAATAAATGGTTGGGAAAAATTTGGCATGGCTAGGACAGGAGTGGTACACATGGCATTTTTTAAGGTCATGAATGCTTCATTAGCTTGTGGAGACCATAAGAAGGCATTCTTCTTAAGTAGTGCCATTAAGGGTGCTACTATTTTGCCATAATCCTTGACAAATTTGTGATAATAGCCAGTTAATCCTAAGAACCCACGCAACCCTTTTAGTGTTTTTGGAATCGGCCAATTTTCCACATCTTCAATTTTACGAGGATCTACTTTAACTCCTTCCTTGGAGACAATATGTCCGAGGTATTCAATTTCTTGTTGGCCAAAGGAACATTTTGATCTCTTTGCGTATAATTGATTTTCCTCCAATATCTTGAGTGCTTGCTCTATATGATTTAAGTGCTCTTCCCAAGTCTTGCTGTAAATCAAAATATCGTCAAAGAAAACTAAAATAAATTTTTGAAGGAAAGGAAAAAATACCTTGTTCATAAGACTTTGAAATGTGGACGGAGCATTGGTGAGACCAAATGGCATCACCAAAAATTCATAATGCCCCTCGTGAGTGCGAAAAGCCATTTTGGGTATATCACTTTCCTTAACTCGAATTTGGTGGTAGCCAGATCTTAAATCGAGTTTAGAAAAATATGCGGCTCCATTAAGTTCATCGAGTAATTCGTCGATGACTGGAATAGGAAATTTGTCTTTGATCGTTATTTTGTTGAGGGCACGAAAATCCACACATAGGCGCCATGATCCATCCTTTTTTCTTACTAGTATGACTGGCGAAGAGTAGGGACTTCTACTAGGTCGAATGACCCTTGCCCTTAGTAGGTCTTGTACTAATTTTTCTATTTCTGTCTTTTGTAAGTATGGATATCGGTAAGGTCTAATATTAGGAGGTTGGTGTCCCGAAAGTAATTGGATGGCATGATCATGGCTTCACTATGGAGGTAATCCCTCTGGTTCTTTAAATATTTTATCATGTTTCTCTAGGAGTTTTATTAATTTTGGTGCCTCTGGTTGTTCTTCGTTAGTGGTTTGCAAGGAAAATAGTTGGGCAACCATGCCTCTTCCTCATTTGTGAAGAATATTTTCCATTCTATGGGAACTTACAATTTGTGTGGGACCCATTTTTAAACCTTGAATTGTGTAAGTTTGGTTGTTTTGTATAAATTGCATCCATAATTCTTCAAAGTCCCATTGAATTTTTCCGAGCGTTCGTAGCCATTGTACTCCCAAAACAATGTCACATCCTCCTAATGGTAGTACATACATATCTGCTTTCATGTTATACTCTCCCATAGTGAGTTTGATATTCCTGCATTTACCTTTGCATGCAATTTTTTCGCCATTTCCAATCATGACTTCGAAGTTATTGCAGGGATATATAAAGCAATTAGCTTGTTTGGCCAAACTAGGGTCTATAAAATTGTGAGTGCTACTAGAGTCTAAGAGCACAATAGGGTTTTGTTTCTTAAAATACCCTTTTACCTTCATCGTTTGTGGGGTCGAATACCTTGCTAGTGCGTTAAAGGATATTTTTGTTTTATCCTCTTGATTTTCTTCTGCAACATCCGTTATTACTTCAACTTCGATGTCATCCTCTTCTTTGGGGGTGCAATCAATTGTGTCCAAAATATATAATTTTGGTGAAATGCATTTGTGGTTGGGTGTAAATTTTTCGTCGCAATGGAAACAGAGGCCCTTTTCTCATCTTTCTTTCATTTCCTCCTGGCTAATTCATTTGATTGGCATGACTTTATTGAGTTTTTGGCTGGTGTAGGTATTTGGTGGTTTTCCTATGAAAACTCTTCCTATTCACCTTTGGTTATTGTTCTTCTCTTCTATCATTTGTGCTAATGCCATGACATGCATCATATCGATAGGGTTTTGTATTTGTACTTCCATTCGAATGTCTTCTTTTAGGCCACTGATGAAGCAGCTTTGGAAGAATGATGCATCGAGTCCTGATGTGAGGTTCACCAACTTCTCGAATTGCGCTTGGTATTCCCTTACGGTGGATGTTTGGTGAAGTTTGGTGAGGGCTCCTGTGAAGTCTTCAAATTTGGTAGGGCCAAATCGCAACATTAGGTTCTTTGTGAATTCGGTCCATGTGGGAGGACCTTTTGTTTTTTCATACCATTGGTACCATTGTGTAGCAATTTGTTCTAAGTGAAATGATGCAATACAGACTTTTTGAATCTCTAGAATTTGATATAAGGTGAAATATTGATCTGCCCTATATATCCAATTTGTGGGGTCGCCTCCATCAAATTTTGGAAAATCTAGCTTTGTGGTACGAGGAAGGATTGATGTATGTGGTCCCCCTATTAACGTCTGTTGTGGTGGCATCGTGTTTTATTGTCCGCTATGCATTAACATCAAATTCTGTTGTACCAAGTCCATGGAGTGGGTTGTAGCATCCAACTTAGTGGATATATCTGTATTAGAGTTGTTGATGCTCATAGTTAGGTCTACTATTTTTGCAGTGATCTTATCCTCTAAATTATCCTTCCAAAATGCCATTCCTTGCATCACTTCTTTCATTTCCTTTGAAACCTCTTTCGAGACCTCTTTCGCAATATCCTTTGCCACTTCTTTTGATACTTCTTTCGCAATCTCCTTCGTCGTATCTTGAGATCGCCTTCCCTCGGCCATTTAGGGTGTGATTGTGATTTACAATAAGTTTTAGATTGCAAGGGTTAGTTTTGAAAAAGTATGTTTTTGCCAAGATTTTCACAATTATCTTTCGTAAAACAATGTTATTGTCGTCGAATTACTAAATTATGCAAAAAATTTGATTTCTTGTCAATATTGTTGCAAAAATTTGCAATTTTTTTGTTGTCAATATTGTTTTGCAAAATTTGGTGTTTTTTCAATAGGGCAGAGTGTCGGCGGTTGTAGGGTGGAGTAGAGCTAAGCTTAAGGGGGGAGGTGATTATAAGGGTGGCGTACAACAGAGAGTGGGGTGAAGGCGACGATAAGGCAACATGAAGCTGAGCACGAGAGGAGGTGGTGAGAAGGATGGCATGGAAGGCTGAGCGTAGGCTGGGGGCAGAGAGTCAACGAGCACACTTTTATGCAGTCAACGGTTCCACAACGAGCCACATGCCTACAATCAACACTACCTATGCACATGGGCGCTTATGCCTAGTTCGCTAGGCAATCAACCTTAGGTGCCTTGGTGATTATAAACCCCACAAGGCGCCCTCCGACAATAATATGGAACAAATCTTAAAAATGTTTTTGGTGTCTTCATCTTCCGACGTTGGAAACATTTCTCTGACGATCAAAATATTTTATGCACCTTAGGAAAAATTTATAAAATTTTAATTTTTTCCACCCGTCGTGAACTGAAGTTGCCAAAAATGCTGCAAGATCCCCGACTGCAATTGAATGATGGTGTTTTATCTGCTCAGTTGGATTGTTTTGCCTTCTATCTCGAGTGGATAGCTTCCAAACCTTGTATGCTCCTATCATTTTGATTTTTTCTATAGATTTTATCACTGAATGTATGGGATGTCCTCACTGATGATGCAAAAATACTAACACAGGGTCTGATTCCCTTACGCAAAATCGCTAACATAGAATTGTCTGTGAATAAGACTTGCTATCTTTTTTTGCTACAGGAAAGTGAAGACAACGGAGGGCAAATTGGGTTGTTAGAACTGATGATTCACTGGAGGGCAGGGGAATAAATATCCAAGCTTGGTGTCTCGGAGAAGGAAATAAAATTTCCTCTAATAAGATGCCTGGTTGTAATGGTTCTATACCAGATGTTAGGAAATTACTATTAAAATATGAAATATGATGCTTAATGGAGGAAAGAAATCACATTTAGGAATGAATCACTATTGATTGTAAGATAGAAACCCATAATAGAAATAAATAATATGTTCTTGGATGCCTATATACATCTCTCTCATTGCCTAATTATGTCTATCAACATGTGTGATCAGTGAAAGGACATGTCGGTCCTTAAATAAATGTAATTAATAATTTAATTAAATGTTAAGGAGAGGGTCCTAACACGGATATTAAGAAACTACTATTAAAATATGGAATATTATACAAAATGGAGGAAAGAAATCACCTTTAGGAATGAATCGCTGTTGATTGTAAGGTATAAATCCACAATAGAAATAAATAATATGTTCTTGGATGCGTATAGACATCTCTCTCATTGCCTAATTATATCTATCAACAGGTGTGATCAATGAAAGGACATGTCGGTCCTTAAATAAATGTAATTAATATTTTAATTAATATGTTAGGGAGAGGGTCCTAACATGCCACCCTCAAAATAACTTTGTCCTCAAAGTTGAAACTGCATAAATTGTTGTTGAATGTGATGGAGGGTCTCCCACAAAGCATCTTCTGAAGTTAGACCTTTCCACTGAATTAATACTTCTATGATGGTACAATTGTGAAGGTGGCGCATGCGGCGATCTAAGATAGCTTCTGGTTCAACCATGAGGACCCCATTGTTGACAAAATCTGGAAGTTGAGTTTGAGTAGTGATGTGAGTGTCCACTATGGCTTTAAGACAAGAAACATGGAATACTGCATGGATTTTGGAGGATTCAGGTAACTCTAGCTTATATGCGACTGGTCCAATACGCTGTAGAACTTTATAGGGGCCATAAATTTCTATGCTAACTTTTGATACCCTTTTATTTTTAAAGAAGTCTAACGATATGGTTGAAGGCAAAGAAATACAATATCCCCTTCCTAAAAAACTTACTTGATTCGATGTTGGTCTGCCTGTTGCTTCATGTGGTGTTGGGCGCTATGTAGATTGTCTTTTAGAGTTTGAATAATATTTTCTCGAGTAACAAGCTCCTTCTCTACAGCGGGCACCTTTGTGTTTCTGGGAAGATAAGTGGTTAGGGATGGAGGTGATTGGCCATATAGTGCTTCGAAAGGTGTCATTTTTATGGTTGTGTGATATGTAGTATTATACCACCATTAAGCTAGTGGGAGCCATTTAACCCAGTTGAGGGCTTTTGTGGAAATGAAGCATCGAAGATAAGTTTCTAAGCATTTATTAACAATTTTAGTTTGGCCATCAGTCTGGGGATGGTAATCGGAGCTCATCCAAAGTTGAGTACCTTGGAGTTTAAATAATTCTTTCCAAAAATTACTAGTAAAAGTGGGATCACGATCACTAACTATAGTTGAAGGCATGCCATGTAATTTAAAGATATTATCCAAAAAAATTTGGGCAATAGTACTAGCAGTATAGGGGTGAGCTACTAGAAAAAATAGGGCGTATTTCGATAAACAATCGACCACCACTAGGATGGTTGTTTTTCATGCTAATTTTGGAAGGCCTTCAATGAAATACATTGAAATATTCACCCATGTTTTTGTTGGTATGGGGAGGGATTAAAGAAGACCTGGCGTTGCCATTGTTCTGCCTTTATTTCTTTGGCATGTTTCACACTCATTGATGAATCTCTTGATATCATTTTTCATCCCTATCCAATAATATAATTTAGTCTCTCTTTTGTATGTTTTGAGGAATCCAAAGTGTCATGAAGTAGGTGTAGTGTGTAGCTCATGTAGAATCTTTGTACGATAAGTGGATGTGGGTGAGAGGACAAGACGTTATTTATAATGGAGTATGTTATATTGCCAAGAATAGGGAGGTTTTCTCATAGGGTTTTTTTGGAGGTGTTGCATTATGGTATGTGTGGTCAGGTCCGCATACCATTCTTCCTTGACTTGTTTGATCCATTTAGGGATAGGGAAGGAAAGAGCATGTAATTGGGGATTTTTCTTGAACTTTCAAGAAAGTGCATCTGCAACCATGTTATCTTTCCCTTTTTTGTATATGATTTCATAATTATAGCCTAATAGTTTTGTCACACACTTTTATTGTTTTGGAGTGGTTATCTGTTGTTCTAGAAGGTATTTTAGGTTGTGGTGATCGGTGCGGATAATGAAATATTTTCCAATAAGGTATGGTATCCAATGTTGGATAGCATGGACAATAGCTAAAATTTATTTTTCATACGTGGAACGTGCTAAATTATTTTTTGAAAATTCCTTACTAGTGAAGGCTAAGGGTCTTTCATTTTGCATGAGCATGACTCCCATTCCTACTCCTGAAGCGTCGCTTTCAATAATAAATGGTTGGGAAAAATTTGGTATGGCTAGGAAAAAAGTGGTACACATGGCATTTTTTAAGGTCAAGAATGCTTCATTAGCTTGTGGAGACCATAAGAAGGTATTCTTCTTAAGTAGTACCATTAAGGGTGCTGCTATTTTGCCATAATCCTTAACAAATTTGCGATGATATCCCGTTAATCCTAATAACCCATGCAACCCTTTTAGTGTTTTTGGAATCGACTAATTTTCCACATCTTCAATTTTACGAGGATCTACTTTAACTCCTTCCTTGGAGACAATATGTCCGAGGTATTCAATTTATTGCTGGCCAAAGGAACATTTTGATCTCTTTGTGTATAATTGATTTTCCTCCAATATCTTGAGTTCTTGCTCTATATGATTTAAGTGCTCTTCCCAAGTCTTGTTGTAAATCAAAATATCATCAAAGAAAACTAAAATAAAATTTCGAAGGAAAGGAAAAAATACCTTGTTCATAAGAATTTGAAATGTGGACGGAGTATTGGTGAGACCAAATGGCATCACCAAAAATTTATAATGTCCCTCGTGAGTGCGAAAAGCCATTTTGGGTATATCACTTACCTTAACTCGAATTTTTTGGTAGCCAAATATTAAATCGAGTTTAGAAAATATGCGGCTCCATTAAGTTCATCGAGTAATTCGTCGATGAATGGAATAGGAAATTTGTATTTGATCATTATTTTGTTGAGGGCACAAAAATCCACACATAGGCACCATGATCCATCCTTTTTTCTTACTAGTATGATTAGCGAAGAGTAGGGACTTCTACTAGGTCGAATGACTCCTGCCCTTAGTAGGTCTTGTACTAATTTTTCTATTTCTGTATTCTATAAGTATGGATATCGGTAAGGTCTAATATTAGGGGGTTGGTGTCCCAGAAGTAATTGGATGGCATGATCATGGCTTCACTATGGTGGTAATCCCTATGGTTATTTAAATATTTTATCATGTTTTTCTATGAGTTTTATTAATTATGGTGCCTCTGGTTGTTCTTCATTAGTGGTTTGCAGGGAAAATAGTTGGGCAACCATGCTTCTTCCTCCTTTGCAAAAAATATTTTCCATTCTATGGGAACTTAGGATTTGTGTGGGACCCGTTTTTAAACCTTGAATTGTGCAGGTTTGGTTGTTTTGTATAAATTGCATCCATAATTCTTCAAAGTCCCATTGAATTTTTTCAATCGTTCATAGCCATTGTAATCCCAAAACAATATCACATCCTCCTAATGGTAGTATATACATATATGATTTTATGTTATACTCTCCCATAGTGAGTTTGATATTCTTGCATTTACCTTTGCATGCAATTTTTCCATCATTTCTAATCTTATGGAAAAATTATGAGGTTTATATAAAGTAATTAGCTTGTTTGACCAATATGGGGTCTATAAAATTATGAGTGCTACCAGAGTCTAAGAGCATAATAGGGTTTTGTTTCTTAAAATACCCTTTTACCTTCATCGTTTGTGGGACCAAATACCCTGCTAGTGCGTTAAAGGATATTTCTGTTTGTGAAATGCATTTGTGGTTGGGTATAATTTTTTTGTCACAATGGAAAAAAATGCCCTTTTCTCGTCTTTCTTTCATTTCCTCCTGGCTAATTCGTTTGATTGACATGACTTTATGGAGTTTTTGGCTGGTGTAGGTGTTTGGTGGTTTTCTTGTGAAAAATCTTCCTATTCATCTTTGGTTATTGTTCTTCTATTCTATCATTTGTGCTAATGACATGACATACATCATATCGATAGGATTTTGTATTTGTACTTCTATTCGAATGGCTTCTTTTAGGCCACTAATGAAGCAGCTTTGAAAAAATGATGCATCGATTCCTGATGTGAGGTTCACCAAATTCTCGAATTGTGCTTGGTATTCCCTTATGGTGGATGTTTGGTGAATTTTGGTTAGGGCTCCTTTGAAGTCTTCAATTTTGGTAGGGTTAAATTGCAACATTAGGTTCTTTGTTAATTCGGTCCATGCATACCATTGGTACCATTGTGTAGCAATTTGTTTTAAGTGAAATGATGCAATATAGACTTTTTGAATCTCTGTAATTTGATATAAGATGAAATATTGTTCTGCCCTATATATCCAATTTGTGGGATCACCTCCATAAAATTTTGGAAAATCTAGCTTTGTGGTACAAGGGAGGATTGATGTATGCGGTCCCCCTATTAATGACTATTGTAGTGGCATTGTCTTTTGTTGTCCATTATGCATTTACATGATATTCTATTGTACCAAGTCCATGGAGTGGGTTGTAGCATCCAAATTAGTGGATATCTCCGTATTAGAGTTGTTGATGCTCATAGTTAGGTCTGCTATTTTGGTAGTGATCTTATCCTCTAAATTATCCTTCCAAAATGCCATTTATTGCATCACTTCTTTCATTTCCTTTGAAACCTATTTTGAGACCTCTTTCAGAATATCCTTTGCCTCTTCTTTGGATACTTCTGTTGCAATCTCCTTCGCTGTATCTTGATATCGCCTTCCCTCGACCATTTAGGTTGTGGTTGGAATTTACAATAAGTTTTAGATTGCAAGGGTTAGTTTTGAAAAGTATGTTTTTGCTAAGATTTTTGTAATTATCTTTCGTAAAATAGTGCTATAGTCGGTGAATTACTAAATTGTGCAAAAAAATTGATTTCTTGTCAATATTGTTGCAAAAATTTGTTTTGTTGTCAATATTGTTTTACAAAATTTAGTGTTTTTTCAATAGGGCAGAGTGGCGGTGGATGTAGGGTGGAGCGAAGGTGAGCTTCGGGGTGGAGGTGGTGGTAAGGTCTATGCGGAGCCGAGCATGGGGTGGAGGTTGCGGTAGGACATCACGAAGTTGAGCATGGGTAGAGGTAGCAGGAAGGGCAACATAGAAGACCAAGCATGGGGTGGGGACAGAGAGTCAACGAGCACACTATTATGCAGTCAACGGTTCCACAGTGAGCCACGTGCCTACATTCGACACTGCATATGCGCACGGGAGCTTATGTCTAGCGTGCTAGATAATCAACCTTAGGTGCCTTGGTGATTATAAACCCCACAAGGCACCTTTCTACAACAATATGGGAAAAATATTAAAAAGGTTGTGGGTGTCTTCATATTTCGACATCGAAAACCTTGCTCTGGTAGTCAAAGTATTTTATGCACCTTAGGAGAGCTTTATAAAATTTTAATTTTTTTCACCCGTCGTGAACTAAAGTCGTCAAAAATGTTGCAGGGTCCCCGACTGTGATTCAACGACGATGTTTTAGCTGCTCGATTGGATTATTTTTCCATCGATCTCAGGTGGATAGCTTCCAAACCTTGTATGCTCCTCTCCTTTCAATTTTTTTCTGTAGATTTTATCAATGAATGTATGGGATGTCCTCGTCGATGACGTAGAAATGCTAACACAAGGTCTGATGCCCTTACGCAGAATCGCTAATGCAAAATCACCAATGAATAAGACTTGTTGTCTTTGTTTGTTGTAGGGAAGTTAAGACAATAGAGGGCAGATCGGGTCATCAGAATCGATGATTCACCGGAGGGCAGTAGAATAAATAGCCATGCTTGGTGTCTTGGAGAAGGAAATAATTTTCTCTGATAAGATGCCTGGTTGTAATAGCTTTGTACCAGATGTTAGAAAACTACTATTAAAATATGGGATATGATGCTAAATGGAGGAAAGAAATCACCTTTAGGAATGAATCGTTGTTGATTGTAAGGTAGAAACTCACAATATAAATAAATAATATGTTCTTGGATGCCTGTATACATCTCTCTCATTGCCTAATTATATCTATCAACAAGTGTGATCAGTGAAAGGACATGTCGGTCCTTAAATAAATGTAATAATAATTTAATTAATATGTTAGGGAGAGGGTCCTAACATTGTGACCAACTCTCCTATGTAACTGAAGAAAATAAAATGATACCATGGAGTTGACTACAAAAAGTCAACATTTTGAGGAAGATGACAAATATCTTTGATATAAGGGCAAATGAAAAATATCTTTGATAGTTGGATATGGTTTAATTAACTTGATAGCAATCTATTGTTTTTTTATGGGAGTGACCCCCAATAGAAGCCATACATAGTTTATTAAAATAATAATAATAAAAATATTTTAAAATTAACTTTTATATTAATGCATTTTTTATTTTTAAAAATGTAAGTGAAAGGAATTTATAAAAGTATAAAATATTTAAGAAAAAAATGTAGAGTAGTTACATGGAAAAATATGTAGGAAGAAAGAGAGTTCATTATCTTACTGAATTTAACCTCACACATGATATCAATGTTATGAGTTATTAAATCATAGACCATGTGAGTAGTCAATTGGCATAACCACCCCTCATAAGGCACATGCATGTGATATATGACAAGGTAGTTGCAAGTTTGTTTGGTTTTGTTTGGAGGTTTGCTATGCCTAAAGTAGACATCATATGTACTTAAATACCCTTCTCTGCCATAATGTAATTTTCAAATCTTAAGTATTAACATGTAGTATTAGAGTAGGTAGAAGGAAGAAATAATTCTCCTTCTGATCATCCTCTAGATTCGACGCAGAGAAAGCTAAGGTGCACTCTGTTTGAGGATTTTTTCAAGCCTAAGATAAAAAGTTTTGAGGGCAAAAGTACCCTATATGAAATTGTGATTCGTGAAGAAAAAATCCATGGAAAAATTCTTTAAAATTTATTGAAAAGTTTTAGGGTGGAAAACCCTTGCCAAAGGCATATTTAAGCAAGAAAAAGAAGCTATTGAAAAGCTCCTTAAGAGAAAGATAAAATAAGCCATTGTAGCTTCTTTGCAAGAAGAAAATTTAGTATCAAGAAAACTACTTGAAGCTCCTTAAAATTTTAAGTTAGTGAGCCATTTAAAAAGACTTTAAATAAAGAAATATCAAATAAGTATTTTTAAATATAGAACGTTGAAAAACAACCGATTAACGCCATTTGAAATTTATTCAAAAGAAAGACTAAATAAGGCTAAAATATAGCCTATTGAAACATTTTTTATAAGTACATTGAAAAGAAGGTTGAAGAAATTTAAAAGGCTCATATAGCCCATTAAAATTTTGTGTGAAAAGGCTTTGAAAAGATTAAAGCCTCCTAAAATTGAAAGCATTTTTGCAGTGATAAGCCAAAGAAAGAAGCCTAAGCTTCTTAGATTAGATATTTGAAATACAAAGAAGAAATCCTTCAAGAACACAATGATTGCTTTTGTGGCATGTCGAAACAAAGCTAGTTTGACATCCAAGGAAGTGTTTCAACAGACACAATAAGTGTATAGAAGGCAAAGAACCTATGTACGAGAACATTTTTTTAATAAGAATGTCTAATATTAGAAATTCTTAAATGCACCAAACAATATGGGAATCATTAAGGTTAACAATTAACAAAAAAAGTATCCCATGACTCAGCAAGACAAGTCTCCCATGAAAGGAAGGAAACCCATGCCTCAAACCAAACACTCGCTATAAAGAGCCATTCCTTATGGGTGCAAGGCTATATTTCCTATGCTTCATGATCAATGGAGGGTATGAGAAGAGAGGTAGGGGTGATGTAAATTAACTAGTAAAAGCACGATGAAGTAGAAAAAAAGAGAGAAAAAATAAGAGGCGTCCGGGACATTAATCAAGACATCAACCCAAAAGATAATTTGACAAATTTTGAAGTACTAATCTCGAAAGTGATCAAGAAAAAACATCTATGAAGGATAATAAGGAGGTCTATTTGAGATACAACACAAATCAAGAGAAACAAAAAATATTTGCATAAGGTTGAACTCCTCTAGACATTGTTGAGGCAATTAAGAGAAATTAGGTGAAAAGAGAAAAAGTGAAGAAGCAAGATTATGACTATGCAGAATTGTTGAAAGCATTTGTATAAGGAAGGTCAAGCAGAAGTAGATAAAATAAGAATAAAATAATAATAGAAATAGAGCCTTGCTACTGTCATGTGAGATATGTCTAAACAAAGACATGAATTTAGTTGAACATACAAAGGATGTTGCAAAAGAATGTTACCAAAACATGAGAAATGAGAAGATGAGAATTGCACTCACTCAGAAAAAGTCCTGATCACTCGTAGAAGTCAACATTGCACAAAGGAAATAAATAAGACATTATTAAAAGTTTTAAAGGACATCAGAGATTAAGTTGAAGCATCTTGCAAAAACAAAAGAGTAAGTAAAATTTTGATTTCAAGTAAGATATCTTTATGAGAAAGAAATAAGGGGATAAAGATATAAAGTTTGAAATATCTTGAATAAGAGGCATATTATTGCTTTTAAAAAAGAATTTGAAAAATTAATATTTGAAAAGAGAAAAAGAAAAAGGAATATTCCAAGATATATTCCATAAGAGGAAGTAGCATTTCCTCTATTTAACGAGACACAATTCTCTTTGGCACTATTTGAAAGTATTATTTGAATTATGAGTAAAGGCATATATGTAATCATCAAAAAGAGTTCTTTGAGATGGAATAAATAAAATAAGATTATTTATATTTTATGAAAGTTTATTATGGGGAGTGGAGCTCCAAATATTTTGTTACTAGATTCCCATTTGTTGAGGGGAAACAACTATGCTGCTTGGAAGACCAAAATCATGACACAACTTGAGTTTGAATAAGTTTGGAAAGTAGTAGATGGAAGCATTATCCATCCTACTCAAAAAAGAGAAGATAAAGAAAAGTTCAACAAAGTAGACAAAAAAGAAAGATTCATCATCATGTTTGGAGTAACATATGAGGTCCAAGCATATATTAGAGATACGACCACAACCAAAGACACATGGGAGAAGTTGAAGATAATTTTTGAAGCCAAGAATCAAAATTAGATTCTATTCCCAAAAAATCAGCTCCATTGTTTAAATATGAAAAGCGAATAAAAGTTGAAAGGATTCATGAGGAGAGTAGTAGAATTACAAGCATCATTGTAAGCATTAGGAACTCTAATATCCAATAAAATATTACTTCCTATTATTTTAGGATTACTCCCATCCAAGTGGCTACACCCCCCCTTGGGGAATGCTATTGTGGCTACACCAAATTTTAGTGAGCAAACACCAAGCTTTAAGAAGCTGGTGCACATACTTAAAAAAGTAGAGGCCTTGCATATTATAGAAAAATAATAATAGTTACTAGTTACAAGTAAAAGAGGGAAGCAACCATTCAGACGAGGTATGAGACCTCAAAAACACTTCCAACAAAGAAATAATTTTTAAATATTTTAGAATCATAGGAATGATTCTCAAATAAATACTTTTAATATGTAAAAGGCGTGTGATCATTGTGGAATAAATGGATACACTATGAAATATTTTTGGCATATTCCATTCAAAATTATATTCCCTTCATGAGAGATGAACCACTAATAAAATAGGTCATCTTCAAAACAACAAAATTTGAGTTGGAGAAAGGCACAAAAAATTAATGTAGCCAAAGAGAATCAATTAAAAGAAAAATAAAAGAATCAATAAATTGAATAATAACATGCGTTTGTTGCACAAGCACAATCAAGCCAATTAAAAAAAGTCATAGATCATAAAAATTCAAGTCATATAACTAGAGACATCAAAAATCACTCCAAGCCATAAGAAGATGAGATAAATGATCAAGTTTTGAAAATTCAAAAGAAGCAGACTCCAAACCCCAATATTAAATATATGCATTCTTCTTCATCTATAGAACTTAAATATAGCAAAGGAAACAATAAATCTATACATTAGATTCAATATTTGATAATAAATCAAGGGAAGCATAAATACATCACATATGATCCAAGTTTGTATCTCAAGAGGTAAAAGGGGAAGTGTTAATCATCAAAATGTATGAAGATAATTTGATCATCATAGGAAATCCTAAAAGAATAATTTAAACCACAAAGGAAGATTTGAAGAGATTTTTAACATGATTTATTAAAGACTATTCCACTATTTTCTAGATCTAGAGGTAAAACAAAACAAAGAAAAAGAAATATTGGAAAATAAACCATGTTAGAAGGTTCAAGAAAGCAAGCAAAAACACAAGGAACTAAAGACTACATAAAATAAAACACTCTAGTTAAAAGAAAAATAGTTGGCTATTACAAAGATGATGCCTCATCGAGAGATATAAATACAAATTATAGAATACATCATCTAAAAAATTAGAAAAGAAATTTCAAAGAGCTTAAATTACTTGAGGACTAAAATCCTTGAAATGTCTCAAGAAAGTAAATCTAGGAATAAAAGAAGCACTTTAGCTTTTACAACAACTACAACCTGCCAAAAAAGTAAGTTATTGTTAGTAACATTACGAGTGGGATAAGGACCTTCATTCAAGCACTAAGGATCAACAATGGTATTAGAAATATTTAAAATCTATATGCCTTTGAATAAATTATTTTGTAACAAATGTATTTGGAGTGCCTTATCGATAGAATCCAACATTCATAAGTATTGAAAGTAGTAAGTCTACATTAGGGGGGAGGGATTTCTCCCTAAAATTCCTACATCACCCTAGTCATTGTTCTTTAGTCATAAGTGAAATAGAGATTTTGAATATGATGTAATAAGGGGGGTATGTTAGGAGATGTTACATATTAGACCATGGGAGTAGTCAAGTGGTCTAACCACCCTTCATAAGGTATATGCATGTGATATAGGACAAAGTAGTTGCAAGTTTGTTTGGAGTTTTGTTATGCCTAAATTAGACATATTATGTACTTAAATACCTTTCACTACTATAATGCAATTCTTTCAAAGTTTAAGTTCTATTAATCAAAAGGCTTATATGAAAGTAAACATCAACTAGACAACAAGATACTCATAGCCCTATTAAGGACTAGCTCACACATACTTAGATATGAAACATGAGGATGAAACATGTTATCATCTTTGATTTTCCTAGTTAGAACAATTATGCTTTGCAAGGAGTGATATAGCAGGGCCACAATCAAGAGCGCAGTATTTAGCTCAATTGGGGGTCTCTAAGATTTTTTACAAGGCTGACTCCTTGTTAAGATGTGATATTTGTGACACACTTGGAATAAAAAGGGAAAAAGGATGCGAGAGATAAAAAGTAAACAACTCAACGAAAGAAAACGAGTGGTGATGTGCCAAAAGATCTGCTAATATCCCTTTGCACAACAATCCTGAATGCTATGTGCTAGTGGTAAACTCTTCCACTCCCCAATATAGTTAAGCAAAAATGAGAGTTGCCAATGTAGGCATGCATAGAGAAGGCAAGTTCCTAGGAAGCCACAAATGGCTAATACAAAAATTGACGTAGGCCCCTCACACATACATACACCAACAAAAACCACAATAGGTAGTGATTACAATCACACACACATAGAGAAATAAGTTTGTAGGAAGTCACAAATGACTTTTCCAAAAATTAATGCAGGTCTCCACATATATATATATGCAAATAGTGTAATTACAAATATTGTGTTGAGAGTGGGGGTTTGATTTTCCAACAAGCCGCTCAAGAATTGACTACTATACAAAAGAAAATGGAGGGAGAGCATGTAAGAAAATATGATTGTAAACTTGTTGATACTTCTTACAATCTATGCTATTATAATTTATATATTACATCAGGGACGATTTCCCTCCAAAATTATCCATAGGTGAATATGACAACTCCAACTACCTCTTCTAGGGATCCTAAACATTAAGTGAGGTACCTATGGGTCAAAAGAGATGTCAGATCTGGTATTGACAACACCATGCTTATCTTGTTAAAATTGAACATGACATTGATATCAATAAAGAGATCTAAACATAACAAGGAGTAGCAAAATAAATATGTAAACACAAAATAAGAGAATAACAAGGGAAACCCCCCTTGGGGGATGTCTAGACATTCCACTTTTTTCCATTAGCAATCTCAAATAAATACTACATTACATATTCTACAAGACAAACCCTAGCATCTATCGCTACTAACTTACATGTACATGCAAGGCGACACTTCATCCTTACATACACATTGATATCTCATCCTTGGAATTTGACCCATATTACAAATGTGTGATTATGTAGACATTTAATGCCAATATTCCCTCCTTAATGACATATTTGTAATCCTGTAGTACAAACAATGATTTTTTGACATAACCCTTCATAGGCACAAGCTAAAACCGATCCTTTCAAATACAAGTAGCCTTAACCTGGTTACTACCAACCTTTATACCTATAACTTCCACCAGTTATATCCAATCATTCCAAGACATAGCAAAATACAAGCTACCTCCAACCTTCTAAACACATTAGCTTCACTTGTTACCCTCAGCCATATACCAATAAGGTAACAAAAAAGTCCAAAAAACCACTTTTAAAACATTACAAATATTATTGGAGCTAACTCTGAGAATATTACACTAGGCAACCACCACTAGCATCCATACCAATCTATTTTGGATATAAGTACACTAGTTACAGTAGCATTAATAGCGCTACAAGCTACACCAGTTACAGTAGCCAATAATCCAACTACACCAGCTATAGAAGCTTCTTTAGGTGTAAGCTACATTAGTTATAGGAGTTAATACTTACCCCAAACATGTGGTACAACCAATAAACCATCTTAGACATTTTTTAGCAAATTTGCAAAACATAGATATGAGTTTCTAGATCTACACAACACACTAAAATAGAAAGAATACTAGCTATAAAATGAAACCTCATGCATGGAAACCTTTGCAACTTACATAATAAAATAACTAGAACAAATATTTCAAACCTTAAACTCCAACACCTATTCAAAAAATAAACATCTAAATACAAATAAAACATAATGCCATTGTCAAAGCTCACCAAGTCTACCATTTTTGAAGCTCACCAAATTTATCGCTATCGAAGCTCACACTCATAGAAAATAAACATTTGAATACAAATAAAACACAATCTCGCTATCGAAGCTCACCAAGTCTGTCAATGTCGAAGCTCACTAGATTTACCACTACCAAAGCTCACTAGATCTATTGTTGTCGAAGCTCACCAAATATATCGCTGTCAAAGCTCACACTCATGGAAAATAAACATCTGAATACAGATAAAACACAATGCCACTACCAAATCTCACTAGGTCTACCACTTCCAAAGCTCACCAAATATGCCACTGGAGAAGCTCACCAGATCTATCATTGTTGAAGCTCACCAAATATATCATTGTTGAAGCTCACCAAATTTTTGACTACCAAAGCTCACTGGATTTGTCATTATCGAAGCTCACCAGATCTACCACTGCAAAAGCTCAACAAGATTTAAATATCAAACTGTAGGATGAAAAATTATTAATCTATATCTATCACTATCAAAGCTCACCAGATCTATTGCTATCAAAGCTCACCAGATCTGTCACAAGTCATAAACCCTTGCATCTCTTCATATAATGCCATAAACTGCCTAGGTTCAAGACCATAGGCTATGATACCAAATATTAAAACTAAACATGACATTGATATCAATGAAGAGAGCTAAACATAACAAGAAGCAATAAAATAAAGATGCAAACATAAAACAAGAGAATAATAAGGGAAAACCCCCCCTTGGAGGATGTCCAAACATTCCACTTTGTCATTAGCAATCTCAAATAAATTCTACATTGCATATTATATAAGGCAAACCCTAACATCTCTTCATACAATGCCATAAACATACATTTCGAGCCTTAAACTATAGCAACTATTCAAAAAATAAACATCTGAATATAGATAAAACATAGTATCATTGCTGAAGCTCACCAAGTCTATCACTACCAAAGCTTACTAGATCTACAACTATCGAAGCTCACACTCAAAAATAAACATATGAATATAGATAAAATACAACCTCACTACCAAAGTTCACTAGGTCTATCACTATCAGAGCTCACCAGATTTGCCACTATCAAATATCACTAGATATGTCATTATCGAAGCTCACTATATCTACCATTGTCGAAGATCACATTCATGGAAAATAAACATCTGAATACAGATAAAACAAATGCCATTATCGAATCTCACTAGGTCTACCACTGCTGGAGCTCACCAAATTTGCTGTTGGTGAAGCTCACTAGATTTGCCATTGTTGAAGCTCATCGAATCTACCATTTTTGAAGCTCACCAGATTTACCACTACTAAAGCTCACCAAATCTATCGCTATTTTATATCAACAAGATTTAAATATCAAACCCTACGATGAATAGTCCTTAATATAGATCTGCCACTATCAAAGCTCACCAGATCTTCTACTATCAAAGTTCACCATATTTATCATAAGTCATAACCCTTGCATCTCTTCATACAATGCCATAAAATGCCCAGGTTCAAGACCATAGGCTCTGATACCAAATGTTAAAACTAAATATGACATTGATACCAATGAAGAGAGCTAAACATAACAAGGAGCAAAAAAATAAATATGCAAACACAAAACAAGATAATAACAAGGGAAACCCCCCTTGGGGGATGTCCAGACATTACTTTTTTTCCATTAACAATTTCAAATAAATATTACATTGCATCTTCTACAAGGCAAACCCCATTTATTACTGTCAACTCACATGTACATGCAAGGTGACACCTCATACTTACATACACATTGGCACCTCATCCTTGGACTTTGATCATATTACAAATGTGTGATTACATAGGCATTTAATGCCAACATATCTTAATTGAATGTCTAAACCATTTAGTTCAAATGTCATTTGGTAGGTGGCTTTCATCCTTCTAGGTAGAAATACATTAACTTAGTGTACCTTCTTCTACCATTGCTCCAAGTTCTTTGACTTGATTGAGACCCTAGTGGTAGCTCCAAACTTTGGCATGCTCATTAGTCCTTTCAAAACCTAAAGCCTATCCATAGGTTGATAAGAAATTTTGCTGCTAGCACTTGATCAAAAACCACAAGATATTTGATATTGGAGTTGCCTTAATAGGAAATACTCCAACCTTTCTACCTCATTGTCATATCTATCAAGACTTTTCTTTCCTTGGATTAATAGGTTCCACATAATATTTGATTGTCGAAAATTATTTTAGCGTATCTTGGGACTTTGCCTTAAGCACAATTTTAGTAGTGTAAAATCACTATAGAACATACCAAAAGAGGAATGGGAGGAGAGGACATATATATTTTCCACTTTAGGGGTGATTGAGATAAAGAAGCAATTTATTTTAGATTACAAGGCATTTAAGGACATTCAACCTAGTTATGTTGATATTCTGGTAATAAAATCAATTCATGATTTATTTGACGAGGAGAAAGTAAGAGAATTTATCATAAAAATTAGTAGCAAAATATTAACATTATAGAAAGAAAAACAATTGGGTCAAATATTGTAGCTAGTAACCATAGATGTTTTTAAAGTGTTGTCCCTTAGGTTGCTTTAGCCTCATGGATGTTAAAAATATTCTATTCGATTCAAGCCAAGGACTTTAACATCCCATAGGAAAAACTTTATAATGTTTTATAATATCACTATATCCCATAAGTATTACTAATGTAGGCAACTCGTTTATGTATATAGTAAGAGAATTTTTCCACACAAGTATTTTTTGATTGATAAAGAAAAAATAGAAATCTTGTAAAATTTAAATCATGATTATTAATTTATTGATTGCAAGCAACACCCTAGGCCTAGATTCTTATTAAAATATTTTGAACACTAACAATAAAAGTGAACTAGGTCCGAGGTGTAGACCAATTGGTTCCCCCAAACCCCGTAAGGGGGCAAAGGTCTAAGGTTCAAATATCGGGCCTTGTCGGACTGAACGCTTGTCCCTTTCCTGGTGATTTTAATGGTGTAAAAGGTTTAAAATGATCATGGCATGGTGGTTATAGGCGTAGACTGTACGAAGATCTATGTGGCAACTTTCAGGGTGGACAATGCAAAATACTATGGCGACCATAAAAATTTGGACAACCTGTCTGCATTCGTGGCAGCTACCAATTCCATCATGTAAAAAAAATAATAGAAGTGAACTAATATATTCTATCCTACAACAAAATTGAATATTCTTTTCCAAAGAAAGTAGATGTTGGAGGTAGTGGTTGAAGCTAACCAACTCTTAAGTAGAAAACATTCTTCAAATACCCCTCCCTTTGGAAGTTGTTTCTCCTCATATTTGCTTACACATTTATTTTCTGATTGATTTGGTCCCAAATATTATTGAGTTCCTTTTTTGACATGGCCAATGTTTACTTGATTTGTAGCTCTCAATAAAATATAGCCTTTGAGCCATGTCATTCGCTCATGTTACTTCTGTTGGAGGTGAGTTCTTTTGAGTGGTCAAACTTCATTTAACTTACTATGTCAATTTCATAGGGAGCCACAAAGCTACTAATGGAGGCTAAATTTACTAATAGTGAGGTACTGCCCAAGGCTATGGATTGTACCAACTCATGAATAGGCTATATATTGTACCAACTCAATCATTCATGGCCTAAATTTCTATTTATTAACATCTGCACCAATGATTAATGAATGATATGCTATTTGTTACTAATCATATCTCCTTAAGCCTTAAGGGCTTGCATTATTCTTTTATTAAAATCAATTATGAGATTACTATGAGAAAAACTCCCCCTATTGCACTCCCATTATCCAATCTATAGTTCTTTCACATCTAAAGAGATATACTCCCTCTGTGATGGCCTTCAACAAGTCTATATCCACCATCCTTATATCTTTACCATTGGCCTCACTAATACTTATCACAAGGTTCTTGATTCCCTCTAAGAAATATTCTACCTTTATCTTTCTTCTAGGTGATGTATAAAAGATCATTGTATATTTTTAACATCAAGAGAGGTGGCTAATGCTTCAAAGATACATGGATTCATATCTATTAAAATACATATTGATTTAGAGACATTGAGGTTACCTTTAAAGCTTCATCAAAATTTATCTTAATCCATCCTTGAGGTGGTGGCTCCCACTTGAATATATTATTAATCTTATAGTTCAAAGGGATGAACACATTTGTAAACTATCCAATGCTTTTCAAAATTTGTGTCATTTCATTTGGAGACTTGGATTACTATTCAGTTTAAGAGTCATTGACCTAGAAGTTTTAGAGATTACTATCAATTTGATATGATGTTTCAAAGAGGAATTTTAATCTTCAAATAGCCTTTTATTTATTTCTAGCCAAATTTACCACACGAACATAGATGGATAAAATATTCCATGATGCTTTTAGAGTCTTATACTTGCTTGTCAAATTCCAATCCCTAAGAATGTCTAAAATAGAGCCCAACACAATCCAAGGCACTTTAAACTTGCTAAGGATTTTGATCCACCTAATGTAGTTTGAACTTGCTAAGGATTTTATTCCACACTTGAAAGGAGAAAGGAAAATGAAGAATATATTTCAATTTTTCTTCTTACCCTTTGCACAATATGCATCTTGATGGACCTTGATAGTTCCTATCTCTCAATTGGACCCATTTCAAAGTTTTCCTAGAGTCGTTAGTCATAATAAGGATTTGGATTTGGCCCATGCCTTGTATATATCCTCTTCCATATGATATTCTCCCTACCCCCTACAAATCCCATCATACTATATTTATAAGCTACCTTTATTGTATATTCACCTTTTCCCTTAGAGCATTGTTGAATTTGGTCTTTAGCCTCATATTTAGTTATATGCATATTAAATTCTTTTTTATCTTTCACCCCTTAAGTGTACATTCCATTGTCTCCTTGCGATGTTATAATGTGAGGGTGTATCCTATAATGACAAACCTTCATTTCTTATATCATTTTTTCCATAGGCATAACTTCTATGAGGATTAGATATTTTATTAATAATTTTTTAATCCACACATTCTTCTAGAAATCAACCTTTTCCTATACCCAATATTTCAAATTTTTTTTATTGAATACATACTGATGATATTGCATCAATATTGATCAAATAGTTGTTCCTTTAAGAAGGAGAGTAACTAACAAGATATCTCTTATATTATGACTATTGAAATTGTAATATAATTTATGGACAAGACTAACATTGTATGATGTAATTATGTATAAGAATTGTTAGGAGTTGAAGTCAATATCCATATCTCCAATGTTCTTCAACAGAGAGGTGCATGGTGGTGCAACTTATAAAGAGGAAACAAATAATTTTATGGAGTCTTCCTTTGGGAGAGGAAACAAATAGTTTTTTGGACTCTTCATTTGGAAGAGGAAACAAACAGTTTTTTGGACTCTTCCTTTGGAAGAGGAAACAAACAGTTTTTGGAGTCTTCCTTTAGGAGAGGAAATGAACAGTTTGTTTTTTCTATAAAAGGGGAATGATACCTTGCATGTAAATTTTGATTGAATGTAATTCTACCAAAATAAATAAAATATCAAGTTGCCATTACCCCATGGTTTTTCCTACACATTGCAGGTTTTCCATGTAAAATCTATGTTACTGTTTTCCCTATGTTATTGTGTTTTTATGCTTGCACATAATTTTGCTATATTTTCTAACATATGGTATCAGAACCTAGGGTTTTGTGTGAGTGGGAGCTGCAACAATGAATGGAAGTGTAACCAAGTTTTATATTGAAAAGTTTGATGGTAGGAACTTCACCCTATGGAAGATGAAGGTGGAGGATTTGTTGGTTCAAAATGACCAAGCCCTAGCATTGAAAGGGGTCGCGAGTAAACCAAGCAACATAAAATATGAGGAGTGGGCAACACTGGATAGGAAGGCAGTTTCTATAATTCATATATGCCTAGCGAGCTTCGTCTTGTTCAATGTTTTTGAAGAAAATACCACAGAGGCCCTTTGGAAGAAGCTTCAAAAGTTGTATGAGACGAAATATGCAACAAATAAGGTTTAAAAAAAAAACATATTTATAGCCTAAGTATGAAGGGGGGTTCATATATGGCAGATCACCTGAATGAGTTTAAAACCCTTATCAGTAAACTGGTTTTAGTTAATGTGAATATGGAGGATGAGGATAAAGCTATCACCCTACTTTGTTATCTTCTGGAGACTTGGGATCATTTGGTGATGACCATCAGTAATTGATCATCAGGAGCTCTAACTTTTGATGATGTGGTAGTCGCTTTGTTGGCAAAAGAGTTGAGGCAAAAAACATCTTTGGAACCCTCAACCAATGAAGCCCTAGCTATGAGAGGTTGATCTTTTGAGAAGAGTCAACAAAGTAGATCACAGTCTAGATCTAAGTCTAAAGGACACAAGATGAAAGTGAAGTGCTGACATTGTGGGAAGCTAAGGCACTCAAAGAAGGATTGTTGGCAGTTAAAAATGAAAAAATGGTGAAAACAATTTCAGCCATCAACTGAGACCAGTACAGTAAATTCTGGAGATACAATAATATGTGAGGCTTTTTGTATCAGCAACAATAGATCTATTTTATATACTTGGGTTTTGGACTTGGGTGTATCTTTCCACATGTCTCCTCACAGAAACTGGTTTGAAAAATATCAGCCATATAGTGGTGGGAAGGTCTACTTGGGTGATGATCACCCTTTAGAAATTGTGGAAAGAGGGGACATAAGGATCAAGCTAGACGATGGTAGAGAAAGGATGTTATGTGATGTATGACATGTGCCAAATTTATGGAAGAATTTACTCTCAATAAAGATGATGGATAAGCTAAGGTATTTTGTCACTTTCAGTAACAACTATTGCAAAATTACTAGAGGTGCTATTGTAGTAGCAAAGGAAGAATCTTATGGGAACCTATATCATTTATGCAATGATACGTTGAAAAACTATGCAGTAGTAGAAAATTTAGTTCAGGATGTAGGAATGCTATGACATAAACACCTAGGCCATATGAGTGAAAAATGTCCAAAAATTTTGCATGACAGAGGTATGCGTTATGGGATTAAGTCTTGCAATTTAGACTTGTGTGAGCACTATATTTTTGGTAAACAAAAGAGGGTTCAGTTTACTGCAAGCCCTGGTAAGAGTTCTAATTTTTTGCAACTTATACATTTGGATATATTTGGACCAATCCCCACTTAGTTATTAAATGGTGCAATCTATTTTCTAACTTTTATAGATGATTATTCTAGGAGAGTGTGGGTTTATTTTCTGAAGAAGAAGTTGGAAGCTTTGCAAAAATTTAAAGATTTCAAAACTCAAGTAGAGAAAAGTTTGGGCAAGCCTTTTTTATGTCTTAGGTCAGATAATGGGGGTGAATATTTCTCCAAGAAATTTGATAAATTTTATATGCAGAAAGGAATTAAGCACTAGAAGACTGTACCATATACTCCACAACAAAATGGTGTGGTTGAGCGGATGAATCACACAATCATAGAATGTGCAAGAAGCATGCTCAATGCATCCATGTTGGATAAAAGGTTCTGGGAAGAGGCTGTTAATACATCTATTTACCTCATTAACAGGTCACCTACAACTGCTTTGGATGGAAAAATTCCAAAGGAGGTTTGGTGTTGTAAGCAATTTTATTACTCTCATTTGCGTACCTTTGGCTATGATGCATTTGCCCATGTGCCTAAATAAAAAAGGTCCAAACTTGATCCAAAGTCAAGCAAATGTGTTTTTCTCAGCTATGGAGATGTAGTAAATAATATATTAGGAAGCGATTGTATTGCATTGATAATTAGGAGGTATAAATTCCATGTCTAAGGCTAACAACATCCAAAGATTAATATCCCTAACAATATCGAAAGATACTCTGAACAACCTAACAATAAAATATGCTAGGTGAGATAATATCAAACGATGTGAGATATTATAGTAATTACCTAAGAATGGGATATTTACTCTAACATTCCCCCTTATTATATTATTTGGGTAATGGATATAACTCTCCCCATACAACAATATTTGGATAATACATATAATTATCCCAATATAGTGAAGAAGAAGAGAAATGAAAGATGCTATCTCGGGCTCTGTCTCAGCTCATGGCTCTGGCTCTAAGGTTATCGCTGGATGAGCACCTCTAGGTCTATGCCTATGAATCTATCTCTGGATCATTGCCTCTGGTTATACCTGTAGATATGCCTGTGGAACTTTGTCTCTGGGTATGTATTTAGGTCTATCTCTAGGTCATTGCCTCTGGAAATACCACTCGGTCTGTCATTGGATCTACCTATGAGTCTACCATAGGTTGCACCTTTTTTTGTAGAAGCCATACAACATTGCTTTCATATTGTTCCATTGTGTGTGATCTGTCCATCCACAATCTATATGAACCTTGTTGGCCATTTTCACTTTGTACCAACTTGAAGAAGAGTGATTTGTACATCCACATGAATCACAAGGATGTAATTTCCAACACCTAGCTGCTACATGTCATGTTCGACCACAATGACTACAACAATGCTTTTTAGGAGTTGTAGAAGATTTAGGTTTTATAAACATGGTTTTATTGGTACTTTCTTGTCCAAAATAGCCAAGGCCTTCATTCTTTGCCCTGATATTTAGCATTATTGGAGTTTTAATGCCATGTTCTTATTTACCTAATCTCTCACCATTGAATCCCATTTTCTTCATCAGTTTGGATCCAAATCCTTTGGTGTGTTTTTCAAAACACCCAATTTCATCATCTTCATCAATAATTTTAACAATATGGCATTTTTCATTATTGATGAGATTATGGAGCTCTTTTTGAGGAGTTTCAGTTTTTAAGTCACTAGTATTGCAAGCAAAGTCTATTTTTGAAATGAGATCACCTGTGCTACAACTAATATCTACCATTGAAGGTATGAGGTTGCCTGTATCACAACAAGCATTTGCCACAATGGGCTGAAGGTCACTTATGTCACAACAAGAATTCACCACAATGGGATGAAGGTCACTTGTGTCACAACAAGAATCGACCATTAGGACCTCTTTTTCCTCATTTATGTCCAGTTTCACTTTACGTTGGACAAGGTCAAGTGCAACCAATGGCATGTATATTCCCCTTATAACACCAATAGGGAATCCAACACCATTTGTTTTAAGGTCTTTACAAGATTCAGAATTGTTGAGTAGGGCTACTAAACCATTATTTAGTGTGAAAAATATGCCCCCCTCATAAAAATCTGCCCCATACATCTCTGGTGGAAAGTAGGGACTTTTAACTGATTTTGTAACATCATTAGTTTGTTTTAGGGCTTGCTTTTTATTTGATCTGCCCATATTTTAAGGTGTTGATATTTGCCAAAAATGTACCTTTTACAAAGGAATTTTGCAAGAAGCATAACTAAGGTATTGGTATCTACCGAAAATGCATCCTTATAAGTTGTTTTTCCCCCTTGTTGCAAAATATTCTTTGACAAAATATTGCAATAAGTGTGACTAAGGTGTCGATCGCTGTCGAATGCACCCTTTATAAGTCATCCTCCTTTTTTAGCAAAATATTCTATGATGGAGAAATATAATGTGTATCCCCCCATTTGTTTGCAAAATTATGGTGGAGAAAAAAATTGATCGCCCTTTAGTGCAAAAAATTGCAACTATGAAGACTCTAGGGCTTTTACAAAGTTTGTCAATGCTTTCCAATGAATGGAAGCTATAAAAATTTGCAAAAAAATGGAAGCCTCTTGGGATTTTGCACAATTTTGCAGCAACTTTGAGCAAAAAATAACATCAACTTTTGTAGTAAAAACTGTCAACAACTTTGCAGAAAAAATTATTGGCAAAAAAAATTGTTAGCAATAAGAAAAAGTAAATTTATAGCAATATTTGATTGTTGATAATTTTGCAGCAAAATTGAAGCTACCAAATGTGATGTGCATAGAGTGCATGGGTTTTGAACCCCTAATATCTCACCTCTGAGCACCTTAGTGCTCGGCCTCCAACCGATCGAGTTATTGGCTTCAGTGAAAGTGAGAGGATAAGAAATCTCATTTATAGAGTTATATCATTGAGCAACTCTTCAACAAGCGATGCTGCACTCGTATCTGAGCTAGTGGTATGATGTCCTTTTGATGATGGGACTGATCCCTCCTTAGTAGCACTACTTCTTCTCGACGGGTAGTGTTGTCTTCACAAAGCAACAAAACCAAAATGTTTTTTGTTTAATTATATATTAAATTTCTCCTACCACTACATGTTGAAATTTGATGATCGTCGGATGACCCCGTGCCCTTAAGAGTTATTCTTAAATAGAAAATTTGTATGAAGGTAGCATTGCCACTTCTACTACATGTCTATCAAAGTCAACAAGCTCAGATCTATCACGTCGTAGGTCTGATTGCATCGTCTGATATCATATCAGGTCTGATCAGACATTTGCAAGCTCTTGCATAACACGATGATCTATGATCCATTGCCAAAAGGTGGATAGTTAATGGTAATCACTGGCAGTGGAGAAAAAACCAACTACACCTCTATATGAAGATCACTACAAATTAGATGTAACATAGGTACCTACAAAAAATGATTTATCTCCACCATACTGCATGCGATGAACGATGCTCTATTATGGACTAAACATCAGATCTTCTTGCAAATATTGGTGACTAATGATGAAAACCTGCAATTATTAAAATCCACCAATAAAGTGAAGTTCGATAAAGCAATTGTTAAAATCCACTAGTAAATGCATGTCCCTCTGCACATCCAATGTATGAAGATGTTTGATGCGATCGTACATAGAAACTCTGAGGAATTTCAACAGCTATTCAATTGGATCGTGTGTGCGTCATGATATGTAGAGAAATGCAGAGATCATGAACATTGCTAAAAGATTTGGTTCATGCCTAGGGTTCATCCAATCATCTCAACGATTCATCGAGTAGCACACAAACACTGTAAAACCCTAGAGCATCTAGATTTTCAACATTAACGATGGCAAAATGTGCAGGGTGATGAAATTTTATTAGGGAAGATAATCCCACATGTGGGACTTGGTTGATGTTAGAGAGGTTTAAAAAATATAAAGCTCACTAAATTTAATGACCACCTTACGATCGTTAACTCTTTCATCGTAATTTTGGTCCTTCGCTCGCTCAACCGCCTGCTAAGCTCATCTCCTTCCTTAGATGCCACATCGATGTCCATGTTCACGTTGCCCATATAGCCGCTTGGATAGTCAGTCTCGATTGTTCTACAGCTAGCTTAGGATCACCACGTAGTTAGGGTCCATGCATGTAGTTTTCCAAAATGTTATCGGTCCTTGTCCTTGTTAGCATGGGTCCTCTTCAGGTATGTCCAAGACATGGTATGAGTATGTCAGGTAGGATCGCCAGGTCTCTCATCAAATTACTCCATGTTGATACACCACGTTATTCACACTCATCCCCTTGGTGTTCGATCTAATGTCACCAGGTCCAGTCCAAACTCCCAGGATGTCTAGGAGTCTAGATCTGGCCTAGTTCACCAAAGTTGTTATCCATCGTAGGTCAGCAATACCCTAGGTTGCCACATATAGTTTCCCCCTTGTAGGGTGCACGTAGGTCATCCATTGGCTATTGGATCAGTGCTGAGATCAACTATCAGATCAGTAGATCGTTTGCTTCCCTCAATAAGTGTGGCTGGTCAACCAATCTAGGTTACCAATAGCTAATGTGGTCGGTTCATCTTCACATATCTATATGTCTAGAGTCTCGATCTAGATCCATGACCACTTGTAAGCATCGAGTCCTCCTTAGGTCAGAAAAACAATTCAGATCCTCAAATGTGGAGTAGCCCACATCAAATGCAGAGTAGCCCCTACCCATTTTGATACCATATTTGATTAGGAAGTGATCATATTGCATTGATAATTAGGAGGTATAAATACAATGTCTAAGGCTAACAATATCCAAATATTAATATCCCTAACAATATTGAAAGATACTCTCAACAACCTAACAATAAAATATGCTAGGTGAGATAATATCAAATGACGTGAGATATTATAGTAATTACCCAAGAATGTGATATTTACTCTAATAGTAAAGGGGTATAGACTGTGGGATCCTACTACCCACAAGGTAATTATTAGTTGAGATGCTATTTTTGATGAAAATCCATGCAAAGGAAGGAGGTACAACAACACCTAATGTTGTACCAGTTGAAGTAGACATGAACAAATATGAAAATAAAAATAAACATGCTAAAATTTTTGAGCAACATGCTGTTTTTTTTTACCATAATGCAGAATAACAAGTAGAACAGTAAGTAGAGCAGCCACAACAGTCACAAGACCGAGATCCACAATCAACAGATCATTGGATTAGAAGATCTACACATCCAAAAAAGTGTTTGGAAAGGTATTCTCATGTTTATTAGTCCTCTTTTGTTTTGTTAAATGATGATGGCGAGCCTAGTTCAATTTATGAAGCTAGAGAATATGAGAATGTAGAAAAGTGGAGGAAATCCATGGAGGAGGAAATTGAGGCACTTAACAAGAATAAAACATGGGAACTTGTGGATCTCCCACCTAGAAGAAAGGCTGTTGGAAACAAGTGGGTTTACAAAGTAAAGAAAAACAATGATGAGTTTTTGGAACGCTATAAAGTTTGTTTGGTTGCTAAAAGCTATGTGCAAAAATAAGGTATAGACTTTAATAATTTTTTTTCTCTAGTTGTGAAGATGACTATTGTTAAAGTTTTACTTGCACTTGTAGCAGCACATGGTTTAGAATTGGAGTAGCTCGATGTAAAGACTACTTTCCTGCATGGTGATATTGAGGAGGAGATTTATATGGATCAGCCTAAGGGCTATGAAGAAAGAGATAAAGAGTATTTGATTTGCAGACTGAAGAAATCGCTGTATGGGTTGAAACATGTGCCAAGGATGTGGTACAAAAAAATTGACACCTTCATGAAGAGCCAAGGTTTCAGCAGGAGTGAAGCTAACCATTGTGCATACTGTAAGAGGTTTAATGATGGTAGTTTATAATTTTGTTGTTGTATATTGATGATATGTTGGTTACAGGTCCCAACATGAAGAAAACCATTGATCTTAAGGCTCAATTGGCTAGGACATTTGAAATGAAGGATTTAGGAACAACAAACCAGATACATAGGGATAGAAAAGGAAAAAATATTTGGTTAAGTCAAAAGTCATATATAAAAAATATTCTGTAGCGCTTCAATATGCAAAATGCAAAACCAGTTAGTACCCCACTTCTTTCACACTTAAAATTGTCTTCCAACCAATGTCCTAGAACAGAAGCAGAGAAGACAAGCATATTTCATGTATCGTATTCATCAACAGTAGGAAGCCTCATGTATGCCATGGTGAGCACCAGACTGAATATTTCCCAAGTAGTGAGATTTGTTAGACAATACATGGAAAATCTGGGTAAGGATCATTGGAATGCAATGAAGTGGATATTTAGATATTTAAGAGGCACTTTAGATGCTGATATTTACTATGGATCGGATAGTTTGCAAGTTAAAGGTTTTGTGGATTCTGATTATGGTGGAGATAGAGATGGGAGAAAGTCCACTACAGGATATACTTTCACTCTTGCTAGTGGAGCTATGAGTTGGGATTCTAAGTTGCAGTTTGTGGTGGCTTTATCAACCATTGAAGCAAAATATATTGCAACGACTCATTCCAGCAAAGAGACAATTTGGCTCAAGTGACTGTTGGGTGACTTCAAGGTAATGTAGGTGAAAATTACATTACATTGTGATAGCCAAAGTGCTATTCATCTAGTGAAGAGCCCAATCACATGAAACACATTGATATCAAGTACCACTTTATAAGAAATATGGTGGAAGAAGGTAGGATCCTGTTGCAGAAAATTGATACTAAAGTGAATCCTGGAGATATGCTTACTAAGTCGGTCAAGAAAGATAAGTTTGAGTGGTGCATAACTTCTCTAGGCTTTCTAAAAATGTGATAAGGGTAGCAGAATTGGGCAATTGGCACTTGGATGAAAAAACATAGGCAAAGAATTCTTGTATATCGACTTCAAGTGGGAGAATGTTAGGAGGTGAAGTAAATATCTAGATCTCTAATGTTCTTCAATAGAGAGATGCATGGTGGTGCAGCTTATAAAGAGGAAACAAATAGTTTTTTGGAGTCTTCCTTTGGGAGAGGAAACAAACAGTTTTTTGGACTCTTCCTTTGGAAGAAGAAACAAACAATTTTTTTGACTCTTCCTTTGAAAGAGGAAACAAACAGTTTTTGGAGTCTTCCTTTGGGAGAGGAAACGAACAGATTATTTTTTCTATAAAATGGAAATGACCCCTTGCATGTAAATGTTGATTGAGTATAATTCTACCAAAATCAATAAAATATCAAGCTGCCATTACCCCGTGGTTTTTCTTGCACATTGCAGGTTTTCCACATAAAATCTGTGTTACTATTTTTCCCTGCATTATTGTGTTTTTATGCTTGCACATAATTTTGCTATATTTTCTAACAAGAATATGAGCAATCATTATACAATTATATTAAATTATTTATAATATTTTATTATATAAACCCTATGGACCATGATTAACCTTGTTATGGTTGAAACCACCTTATAACTTGTAATTAACCTTATGCCTCTTGTTATGTAAGCTTAGGTTAATTTCTTATATGTAATTAGGATTTTAGTATTGGTATAAATATCCCCATCACTCCATCCATTGTATAAAAGTGTTGTGATTCTTATCTATGGATAATATAGTGATTATTTATGGTGTCTATGGGTGCCCACTATATATTTCTCTCTTTTATCATTTTTTATGCTTTCTATAAAATATTTGAGTGGATGGATTGCTTCTGTTTGTTTTTGGAAATAGGTGTGAAATCCAACATGTATCACAATCGGTATGGAGTGGCATTTCTTGGTCATACAAGAAATTCACTTAGAGCCTTTGATATCTCTTTTAAATCCTAAGATGAATTATTTTTCAAGGCTTCATAAGCATCTTCAACATAAGTGGCAAAAATAAGATTTCATTATTTTTTCTTTGAGGTTTTAGAGACATCATTAACTCCCTTGTTTACTTCATTATCATCGAGGTAATATCTTCTACATAAAAAAATCATTTTTTGATTGATGGAATGGGATTCTTATTTCCTCAAAAAGGGGCCATGATCAATGGAAAGAAGGCTTTGCTTTTTTTCAATATATTAATTCAAAATTGTGTCCCTCCCCTAGTGTAAAATTTTATGCTTTACCTTAAACAAACACTACACAATTAGTGCTCTTCTTCAATGAGAAGATATACCTTTATACTGTTGTTGCCATTGCACAACGTACCCTAATTTGGGGATCCACTTGAAATTTTTTTTTGATTAACATGAAGTTTTGTTTGCTTGATTTTTTTTTTAATTAATTAATACTGAGTAATTTTGCAAATGTGGATTACAAAGTTTAATGTTTTTAATGTTTATTTTTTATTTTACTGTTTTGTTGAGTTTAATTTTTAAATTTTAATGCTTAAACTTTTATTCGGTTTAATATTTTAAGTTTTAAATTATTAATTTTAATGTTTTGAGTTAATTAATTCAAACATTTAAAATTAATTAAATTAAATTAAAAATATTTATAAAAAAGAGGGTTTTGTTTTTTATTGATAGTATCTGTATGTTTCATACACGTGGCATGATTTTTGAGGTGAACCTCGACCTGGCCAACCAGCGGACGCAGTGCATGAGCATGATTAAAGCGAAGGCACAAATTCCAAGGAGCACGATCAATGTGAGGTATGGATACTAAGGTGCCACTAAATGGCTTAGCTGAGTCATTTGGTATTGTGTGCGTTTGCATTGATAAAAGTCTCATGGCGCCATCCTCGACCGTATGTGGGATTAATCCCATATACTAAAAATATTTCTAGTTAATGCTAGTTAATTCAAAGATGAAACATGACATATTCCAAAGAAACTACTTTAGAAAATATATTGAGCAAGGTTGATGATGTTTAAGAATGATTGAATTACAACGATTTGTGCTGGAGTAAATGAATTCCAAGAAAAACTAAAAACATAATAATGGTTCGAACATGGCATGTGGGTAGATTCACACATCACTTGGGTAAATACAAGGGTATATCTGTACAATTTAAAAAATATACCCAGTTGGTTTTGAATGTTATATCATCGAATCTGTGAGACCACAAAGATTTATTCGTAGACTAAAGAAACTTGACGAGATATAAAATTTCTAAAAATAATGCATATATTATGTTCAAATTAAGCGATCTGATTAGAGTAGAACACCATAGAAACTTGAATAAAACCAAGAAAATGTGATATCGTTGATCACAGGATGTGGAAACAGGTGATATGTAATGATATTTCAAAAAACATGGTACTCCTTAAGAATTTACAATCATATTCTTTAGTCGTATCTGTTATAGGGTACGATACATGGTGGTAGGACATCATTATCGTATGGGGTTTGCATAAGTTAAAATTTCATTCACTTTATCAAATAATGATAATTTTTCATAGTTGATGGTGCATTACAACACGAATCAGAGACTGACGAATGATGTCCATGGTAGAGTGAATCATACGATGGCTTCTGACAGTGAAACACAACGACAATGATAAGAGAAGAAAAAGAATCGTAATTGTCTAGATTTGATTGAATTTGAGGGACGATCACGTGAGGACGTGTAGCCCAAATGGTAGCCTAGCCTTGGGCTAAGGCACTGTGGTGACATAGATCACAGGTTTGAGTTTGGGCATTGGTCGTCGTGACATACACAAAAGTCATGCTCTCAAAGGAGATGTACCTAAAAGAGATCCATTACTTTGGAGGAATATATGGTTACCCAGGTGTTGTAGGTGAGTTGGAGAGGAGAGGGAAATCCTCCAAGAGAGGTCCCAGGTTCAAATCTCCACCCTACCAAAAAGCTGAATTGGGTATCCAAAATCCAATTGATAATGTTGGTGCGAGCAGGGTCGGGTGCAACTCCCGGGTGACTTTGACTGTGTAGAATCCCTTGTTCATGGTCTCTCAGACCAAGGCGGCCCCGCAAGGGGTTTTTCGCTTAAAAAAAAATTGAGGGACGATCACATGAAGGATATGGGGGATCGCACAAAGGTGGTATTATAGCTCATGTTGATGGTGCTTTCACAGTCAATGTTGAAGGTGTATATTGATGCGTGCTTCACTGGTTGTTACAACTAGTTTTCCTTTTGCCCCAACTAGACCATCCACAAAAATCAACATTACTCACAGGCCTATATTGACTTTAGAAGTTCAAAATATGTTACTAAATTTGCACAAGCTTTTGATGGTCATATTTTTATAAATTTAAAGATTCACATTTTAATGCCATTGTGGAGTATGCACCTTCACAATGAGCACCACATACTTGGTCTAAGAGTGATGTTCGTGAAGGAATAATTTTCAAAGATATCAAATACCTAGAGTTTTTGGAATTTTTGGTAAAGCCTTTTGAAAACCTTCCAAGTGCAAAGGTACAATTAGAAAGGAAAGAGGTTGAAAGGTCAGGAGTTGGAGCAAAGGACAATTTTATAGTAACACCTTTAATAGATTTTATCAGACAAAAATGGGCCACTAAGAGTGGATCTTAGAGATCAATAGCTTCAGGTGAAAAAATGGGTTGAAAAGGGCATGACTAGAGGCGAATGACTATTGCTACATATGTTGTAAGGGATAATGCAAGGACTACTAGCAGCAAGGATGAAACAACTTATATTTTAGTTCCATGGCAAGTTGTTCAACAACCTCAATCATATTTGTTAGTACAAATTACTTCGAAGATGGAGTTACCTGAAGATGATATTTTAAGGAATATTGTTCCAAAAACTGAGGGGACAACAGTTGATGGAGATGTTAAGATTACACGGATAATAATTCAAAGTGTAGATGCAAAGGTTTATTAAATAAAGGAAGAAATAAGTCATTTTGGTTATGGCAATATGTTGTAGCATATAAATTAATAATTCCTTAGTTGATAAAAAATATGTTCAACGTATTCCCTTCCAAACTAAAGGAGAAATAAAGCTCAAAAACTATAGATTGTTTTTACGCATGTAAATGGTACAAAATACTTATTAAATTAGTTGAAGAGAATAGTTATAAAATCCGTTCTCGAAATCGTTATGAAATAGAATGAATTGAAAGTGTTGAAATTATAAATTGCCATTGAGATCCAAGAAGAGAGGTCGAAGATTTTTTAGAGCAAGCAAATATTGAAAGTTTGATTTTGTGAAAAAGTATCTCCTTCCTGGTTGTTGGATTGAAGGAGTTTCACCCATTGTAATCGATTGAGGTAAGGTATTTTGAAGGAGCATTAATTAAATATCTTTCATTTTGCAATATATTGGAATTTTTAATAAGTTATATGTGGTATAATTTATTTTCTTTAATATATTGTGTTATTCCCTTAGAAGATTGCATCACATTAATTTTGGATTGTGTAAAGATTGGTCGATTTAATGTTGATTTAAGTTCATAGTATTTTTTTTTATATATATTTAGGTTGAAATTTTAAAAGTTATAGTGACTTGTTCTTTTATTTTATTTTTCTCAAACCCTAGATTTTATATTTTTTTTAATTTCATCAAATAAAAAATCAAAACCCTAAAAGAAATACATAAGTTTCAAAATTTAAAATTCAAATTTTCGTTTTTACGTATAGTTACATTTTGATGAAAATTTGAAGTTTTAACTTTGCATAGTTTTCAAATAATCATTTAATTTCATTTTACGTAAAATTGAAATTTCAATAAATTTTCATTATAGTGAATAATTAATATGATATTTTAAAGTTTTTACATTGCAAAGTTTAGATTTAATTATTTCATTTTGATTATTCTCATGCAAATATTAACAATTTGAGATAAAATTTGATTAACAATCTGAGATAAAATTTGATTAACAATTTGAGATAAAATCAATTAAAATCAATTTTCAAAGGTTAAAGTGGAATATTTATCAAATTTTCAAAATAATCAAGTGCAAACATTAACAATTTGAGATAAAATTGATTAAATCACATTTCAAAGGTTTATGTTTCAAAGCAAGTATTATAATTTCACATTTTCTCACAAATTCCATGAACAATAAAATCATCGCAAATCAAATCAACTAAAATTGGCCCCCTGTTAACAAACATATGCAACACTGAGGTATCCGACTAACTTTTGGGCATTTCACATTTTCACTAAGTATTGCTAGCAAATTAACACATGAAACAAAACCTTAGAGAAATCACAATTATTTCCTTGCAAGAGAGGATATCTGGGTAGAATCCTGATTGTGAGTATATTCTTGTGATTGGGAAAAAATATCACTCAACAAAATTGGCGCTAGAAGGAGGGCCTACTTAAATGTAATTGATTTGATTTACAAAGTTCTTTTTAATTTGTTCACATTTATTGTTGGAAATTCTCTAATTTATGATACATAGATTCTAACTATTTACTAATTTGAGAATATTCCTTATTGTTATGGTTTAATTGATGCATTACAATTAATTAGTATGACGATTTATCAGTTAAGCATTTGAAAATTGAAGTATTTTTTTTAAGCGAAAAACCCCTTGCAGGGCCGCCTTGGTCTAAGAGACCACGAACAAGGGGTTCTACACCGTCAAAGTCACCCGGGAGTCGCACCCGACCCTGCCCGCACCAACATTATCAATTGGATTTTGGGTACCCAATTCAACTTTTTGGTAGGGTGGAGATTCAAACTTGGGACCTCCCTTGGAGGATTGCCCTCTCCTCTCCAACTCACCTACAACACCTGGGTGAAAATTGAAGTCTTTTAATTTCAAAAGCATTAAACAATTGTTGCTTTCACTATCAAAATTGGAACCAAAAATCATAATCATAAGATCTAATGCCTCTGAAGACAATCGATTATTATTCGACCTAGTAGCATTTCATCTTTACCCATCATCCCATTTGTTCCCCCACTAATAGTTTCAATGGTAGGAAATGCAACCTGGTTGGGCACTCATAGTAGTCCTATAAACATTGTTGGAGCAACTCATGATATTTTCAAAAACACATAAACATATTTACCTAAATAAAAACATGATGGAATTAGAATCATTGAAGAACACATTCAATATTACAAGGATAAAATGATTAGACTACAAGTTGAACATGAGGATGTTGCTTGTAGAGTGTTTCTACTTACTTTAGATGAAATGGCATATTATTGGTACATTAGTTTTCTTGCCAATTCCATTATGTCTTGGGCCCAGTTGAAAATAAATTTTGTGAATCAATTTAGGCTATCCATAGATCCTACTATAATATATCACCAGTTTGCTTTAGCCAAGAGAGAGCCTAATGAACCTCTGAGATTGTTCAATACTTGTTTCCACAAATTGTATAACAAGTTAGTTACTCCTTATACTCTTCAGGCAGATGCTGCCATACATATATACTTTAGGGCATTGGACCCTTTAACATATATGTTTGTAAGGAAAGCTCCTCAAATCACTACACTTCCCATGGCATATAGTGAGGCTTTGACTATAGAACAATAGTTGATGCCAAAATGTTTTAGGATAGGATAGTTGCCTTCCATAGGATAGCTAGGTGCTTATAATCAAGTACCTGTGATCAATCAGGATTTGTCTCAACAAATGCCTATGTTGAATTCCATGCCATTCAATAACTTCAATTTGCCTTACAATCCACATACCATCCCCACTTATCATACCACTCCATAATATTTATAAAATCAACTCACCACTCATAAAATGGTTGAAACAAATGCTCAAACCATGCCTACATTCATTACTACAACACCCACTCCAAATGTGTCAACATTTCATCAAAACAACACAACATTTCCACAAGTTGTCCAGAATCAAAGTTTACCACATTTTCAAAATCCCATTGCCACTACAAGTAATACAACTAATCAAACTAGTTGAATTTGGTGATATGTGAATGGGTAAATTCCTACTAAAAAGAAGGAACTTGGCTATGTGGAATGTTAAGTTGTTCTAAGACTGGTCTAGTTGGTCTTAAGTAAGTCCTAACTTTATCAATGTCTATGTAGGTGATTCGGGAATCACTAGGTGTAGAAGGCTCAGTATTTGGTATGGAAGTGTGAATAACCTTTTCCATCATATATACATTTGAAGTAAACATAGAATGTAAAGGTAAAAAAAAACCAGAATAGCTTATCTTTGTCACACTTGCAGGGTTAGCCATAAAAGTGGCTAGGAAAGAGATGATGCACTCCATGGATGAAGTGGGTTGGCTAGTGGATTCTTGACTCATGATTCTGGCTTGGCTTCGAGTTGAAACCATAAGCTAATGAGCCAAATGGGGTAGTGAATATGGGGAATGTGTGTGAAAATATGGAGTGATAATGAAAGCACATAGAATCAAACAAACAATTGAATCCTATTATCTGCAACAATTTTTGATTTGATTTTTTTATGCAGATTGGTGTGTTTTGATGTATGCCTAAGCCTAGACTACTATGTAGGGTGGATTCCTAAGGTGGATGGAAAATGAGGATTATTATGGTGATGAAATCTAGAAAATCACTCACAGGTTGCTAAGGTGTCTATAGGGCAAGACAACAAATGGATATGAAACCCACCATTGTTGGTCTTTATCAGTAGTTGGTGATGAAGTCCAATGCACTAATGTTGAATGTGAGACATGCAAGAGTGTGTGATTATTTTTAAAGTTTATGTTATCTATGGTGTTCACACAATACCAAGAAACCCTCTTTTACTTAGCTAAGCTAGTAACCAAGAACATTAATACCAAGTTCCTCAAAAGAACCTAGGGTACACCGCTTAAGATCCACCCCGAATCGTCAAGTGACTCCAATAGTGGAGGGTTCATCTAGCTCTTCCACCCTATATCATCAAGTGATTCCAACAATGGGAGTATGCTCATATACCAATGACTTATTCCAACTTAAAATAAGTAAAGGTGGGAGACTTTAGCCTAAAATGCAACTATTTATGCTTTTTTGTATTATTGCAGACATCACTCAAAGCCAAAACACCACAAAACAACACAAAATTAAATTTAATGTGATGAATGCAACTAACATGGATGCACAAATACAAATATATCCTATGTACAAACTATATGATGAAATATTTGTAACAGCCTAAGATACAAAATGTGTTGCTTTTTAAACAAAATGTAGATATTTTATTTTTCATTCTCTCTTTAAAAAGCAAAGAAAAATGGAGGTGGAATTTGATTCAGACTTACCAGGAAGCCTATATTTTTTATTCACAATGTTGAGCAAGGTGCAGCAACAATATTGTCATTGTTGTCAACACAGTCAGACAGATCGGTTGATGCAATGGACAGGAGTTAAGAGGTTCTTCAGAGTATGTACAGTGATTTTCCAAAAGATCGAAGTGGCCCATATGCTAAAAATCAAAAGAAAATCACAAGGAAGAAAACTATCGCGATATCGCGACATGTTGAGCAAGAAAGAAAAACTATCACGATATCGCGACATGTTGAGAAGAAAGAAAAACTGTCGCGATTTCGCGACATGTTCGAAAAGAAAGCGCAAGGAAAAACTATCATGATTTCACGACATGTTCGAAGAGAAAGCGCAAGCAAGAAAAACTGTCACGATTTCGTGACATGTTCGAAGAGAAAGCGCAAGCAAGAAAAACTGTCGCGATTTCGTGACATGTTCGAAGAGAAAGCGCAAGCAAGAAAAACTGTCGTGATTTCGTGACATGTTCGAAGAGAAAGCAAGCAAGAAAAACTATCACGATTTCGTGACATGTTCGAAGAGAAAGCGCAAGCAAGAAAAAGTGTCGCGATTTCATGACATGTTGGAAGAGAAAAAGGCAAGTAGAAAAAGTGTCACGATTTCACGACATATTGCAAGAGAGATTGTACGAAAGAAAAAGTGTCATGATTTCATGACATATTGCAAGAGAGAGAGTCCGAAAGAAAAAGTGTCGCGATTTCATGACATATTGCAAGAGAGATTGTACGGAAGAAAAAGTGTCACAATTTCACGACATATTGCAAGAGAGAGAGTCCGAAAGAAAAAGTGTCACGATTTCATGACATATTGCAAGAGAGAGAGTCCGAAAGAAAAAGTGTCACGATTTCATGACATATTGCAAGAGAGAGAGTCCGAAAGAAAAAGTGTCACGATTTCATGACATATTGCAAGAGAGATTGTACGGAAGAAAAAATGTCACAATTTCATGACATATTGCAAGAGAGAGAGTCCGAAAGAAAAAGTGTCACGATTTCGTGACATATTGCAAGAGAGATTGTAAGGAAGAAAAAGTGTCACGATTTCATGACATATTGCAAGAGAGAGAGTCCGAGAGAAAAAGTGTCGCGATATCGCGACATGTCACGTTTTCATGACCCAAAGGCAAGAGAAAGAGCAAAGGAGAAAAAGTGTCACGATATCGCGACATGTCGCATTTTCGCGACTAAAAGAGGAGAGAGAAAGTAAGAAGGCAGAAGTGTCGATATCTACAAATAAAGAGAAGTACGGAGGTGAAAGTGTCATGATATCGCGACATGTTGTGTTTTCATGGGTACAAGCCAAGAAAAGAAGCAAGGAGGCAAAAGTGTCACGATATCATGACATGTTGTATTTTCACGGGCCGAAGCGAGGAGAAAGAGAGAGAAAGAAAAAGTGTCACGATATCGCGACATGTATTTTCATGAGCCAAAGCAAGGAGAAATGCAGAGAAAGAAAAGTGTCGCGATATCGTGACATGTCGCATTTTTACGACTCAAAAAGGGTAGGCTGGCAGAGAAACAAAAGTGTCACGATATCGTGACATGTCGCATTTTCGTGACTCGAAAAGGCCAGGTAGGCAGAGTAACAAAAGTGTCGTGATATCGCGACATGTCGCATTTTCGTGACTCAAAAGGCCAGGCAGGCAGAGAAACTAAAGTTTCACGATATCATGACATGAATGATGGTGAAACTAAAGACTACAGAGTGACGTGGACCCATAAGGAATCTTTAATATGGTCGTTACACGTGGAAAGAAATAGATGCATGCCCATGTGGAGAAAACAAACAGTCATGGAAGGAGAAAATGAACAATCGTTAAAATAGAAAATGAACAGTCGTGGAAGGAGAAAACGAATAGTCGTTAAAATAGAAAATGAACAGACATGCAAAGAGAAAAAGAACAGACATGCAAAGAGAAAATGAATAGTCATGCAAGGAGAAGATGAATAGTCATGACCGAGAAGACGAACAGTCATAGTAGGAGAATATGGTGTCAATTCGTTGCATGTAACGTGTTTGACGAAATGCCCACTCTATATATACAAAAGGAGTTACATAAAGAAGGAGGGGTATGAAACAATTACAATTGACAAGTGGCATATGAGAAATGAAAGGAGTTATAACTGGAGTTACAAAGCGAAAGGATGGTTATAAAAGGAGTGTTGCTTGGAGAATTAAAGGAGTTGATTTAATCTTGAAAAGTACACGAGAAGAGTGCGAGAGGTGAGCGAGAGGCAAGCGAGAAGGGTGTATGTTGTGTGAATTGTGGGCGATGTTGAGTAAGCAATAGACCAGTCAGGGTCTTGTAAAAGTGAAGGCATTTTTATGTCAATCTTCTAGTTTCAAAATTGAAGTCCAAGTTGGTGCTTGGAATCAGGGGTTGGTGCTCCTTTCTGTTGGTGTAGATAAATTAGGGGTTGGTGCTCCTTTCTGTTGGTGCAGATAAATCAGGGGTTGGTGCTCCTTCCAGTGGGTGCTGGTAAATTGATTGTAAAGTTGTTATTTTGCAAAGGCTGGATTTGGATGGGAGTCCAAATAGTCAATTTTTGAGGAGTAGCCAAAATTGGTGAACCTCGGTACATCTTGTGTTGTGTGATGCTCTCTTGTTATATTTGCTTTATGTGGTTTTAAGTTTTCATTGTTTTGGCTTTAAGAGTTGAAGTTTTAAGTTTTAAAGAGCTACACTGATTCACCCCCCTCTCAGTGTCATTGTGAGACTAACAATTGGTATCAGAGCCAAGTTCCCTTATCAGGCTAAATCAGCTAGGGTTGATCTTGGATTAGTATGCAATGGGTAAGAAGAACAGATCCTCATCCAATAAGGCATCTCAGTCAGTTTCAGTTCCTGTGGAAGAGAAAATTGAACTAGAAAAGGTTGAAGAAGTGAATTCTGAAGTATGTGATGAAAACCTTGAGATTGAAGTAGATCTAGAAGGTGAGTTGATCGTTGCACTTGAAGAGTTGAATAAAGAAAGGAAAAAGAATAGAAGACTGTCCAAGAAGTTGGAAGAATATGGGGATAAGATCGAAGATCTCTTCTTACAAATTCATAAAGCCAAGAAAATAGAAGAAGCCTTGAAGTCACACCTGGATGATAAAGTCGATGTATGTAGCAAACGTGAAGAGGAATCTAACAAAGTTTTTAGTGATCTAAAGCTGCAAGTAGAAGAGTCCAAAAGGATTGAAGAAACTCTCAGGTCACTGATCAATGAGAAAGAGATTGTTTGTCTGCAAACAAGAAGAGGAGATTGTTTTATTGAGGAAACAACTAGAAGAGGCCAATACAAATCTCAAATTTGAGAAGAGCACAGAGTTGCTAGATAAAATGATAAGGCAACAAAGAAGCCCCATGTGTAAGCTTGGTCTTGGATGTGAAGCTGAACAACCTTCATCTTCTAAATCTGCAGAGAAGAAGAAGTCCACTCATCGAAGGATCAAAGCAAGAAAAGCTTGAAGCTGAATCTTCAAAAGGAAGAAAATCTCAAAGGAGATCTACAACAAAGCAACCACAACGAAAGAGGTTCTATCACTCTCACTTTATTCATAATAATGCTTTTAATGGCTATTGTTTTAGATGCAACCATTATGGTCACAAGGAAATTTATTGTGGATTGAATAATAGATCAAAGAGTTATGCTGGTAGAAATACATCTATTCACTTTCTGATTGAACACCATATGCAATGTTTCAAATGTAATGGTCATGGGCACATAGCAAGGTTTTGTCCAAGAACTATTGTATCTAATCTAAGGCAAGACAATAGATTTCATCAGATGCAAAGAATGCAACACAGACAGGGAAGAAAGCATGTGCATCAAAGAAAGGAAAATAATCATCCATCAAGGATGCACAAGAGACAACCACCCAAGAGAAATGTTCAAGTTCACGAAAAGGTTCAAAATAGGGATGCAGTTGAAAAACTCAAGCCCAAGTTCAAGAAAGCTTGGAGAAAGAAAGAAGAGAGGAAATCGTGTCTCCCTGGACTGAAGGAGACTACTCCTCTATTGCACTAAGCAACTCCAGGTAGCACATCCTTAGGGGGAGCAATCTTAAAGTTTTATTTTAATGCTCCTATGTATTTGTTTGGTTATCTGAGGATGAAAGGCAAGTAGTCAAGGGGAGTTGTCGTATAGTTGTCAAAATGTGTTTCAGTTCATGTAGATGTTTGTGGAGATAGTGTCAAACTGATGTGCTTCAACAGAACAACATGGTGAACAACTAGGTTTTCGATGTAGCAGCTGATAGGCATTATCTAAGATAGAACATGCAACACAGGTCGACGTGTCATGGAAGCATAAGCTGGCAGGTGCTGGTTTTGAAGCCTGTAACATTCCCAATCTATAGATAAAATAGAATCCATGTTGTGAGTACGTCTCAATTCATCTACCAATATTGAGGGAGGACTATGGTAAAGCTCTTCATGATCATTATGAAAATTACTGCCAACGTGTAGGTGGAAGGCGTGAGGTTCTTAACCAAAAATACAACACATCGTTTGGTATAAGAGAGCATCAATTTTCTCTAAAGAAGTAGCCGTTATCAAAGAGATGCCAGAGTCAAAGCAAACAGTGGCACTAGCACCCAGTTGGTCAAGAGTGCCAAGTGGCACATGCAAGGCAGAGACGTTGAGAGGATAGCGTCTAGGTGGTGAAGCGCCAAGGAGGACAAGATGCCCATGCACCTAAGAAAGTCTTGCATTATTTGAGAAATGCGAGATATTGCCCGAGGAATCCCTTGATCGCAGCGAGGAGAAATGCTCCCTGGAATCGCGTGAAGAATGTTCATCTAAGACATTGAGTAGCCCTGACATATGCCCTAGCAAGAAGCAGAATACCGAGTGTTGATGACTATGCATAGATTGAGGCTCCAACGCTAGATGTAACGGTCCACTGTCAATACCTGTGTAGGCGATGAAAACATTCATGGCAGCCGTTAGAAACCAGAGACATTGAGCTGCACAACGGATGCGAGGCAAAGTCGTCAATCACGGAGGAGGTGGCAGTCAAAAGGCTGAAGAAATTATGCGCAAGCTGCCTAGAGAGTCGGTCACTTTTGATTTGGGAGTAACATTTGTGCAGCTAAGAGTTGAGTGTTGATCATACTATACTAAATAAGTAAAAGAAGGAAAAAAGGGGGGGGGGGGGGGGGGGGGGGGGGGGGGGGGAGAAAGCATTGTATGGCTTGAAACAGGCACCGGAGCATGGTATGCAAGGCTAGACAACTATCTTACTCAACAAGGGTTCAAAAAAGGTATGGTGGATAGCAATTTGTATGTCAAAATAGAGAATGGCCATCTCATTGTCCTTGTTGTATACGTAGATGATATCATTTTTGGCAGCAGCAATGATGAGTCATGTAAAGATTTAGCAAATAAGATGCAGAAAGAATTTGAAATGTCAATGATTGGTGAACTTTCATATTTCCTCGGACTACAAGTTAATCAAAATGAGAAGGGCATATTTATTTCTCAAGTTAAATATGTGAAAGAGATGCTAAAAAAGTTCACAATGGAGGATTGTAAGCTTGTTAGCACTCCCATGACGACAGGTTGCAAGTTGAGCAAGGATGACAAATCTCTAGATGTTGATCAAACCATGTATAGATCTATGATTGGGAGCCTACTATATTTGACAGCTACCAGACCAAATATCTTGTAGGCAGTTTGCATGGTAGCACGATTTCAGGCTAGTCCCAAGGAGACTCATGTGACAAGCAGTGAAGAGGATTCTTCGGTATCCAAAGGGTACTATGGAGTATGGGTTATGGTATCCGAAAGGTAAGGACTTCACCCTTATTGCGTATTCAGATGCAGATTGGGCAGGATGTGTCGATGATAGAAAGAGTACCAGTGGAGGTGCATTCTATCTTGGAGACAAGTTGGTCGCATGGCACAGTAAGAAACAAGAGTCAGTCTCCTTATCCACAGTAGAGGCGGAATATATTGCAGCAACTACGTGTTGTATGCAGGTCTTATGGATGAAACAAACCCTAAAAGATCTTGGCATTAACTTCAGTGAGCCAATTTTAGTTAAGTGTGATAACACCAGTGCCATTAACATCTCAAAGAATTCGGTTATGCATTCTCGCACAAAACATATTGCTATCCGATATCACTTTCTGAAGGAGAAAGTTGCGGAAGGTGAGGTTAAGTTGGATTTTGTCCCAACTACAGAGCAAGTAGCGGATATCTTCACAAAACCGCTGCCCAAGGAAATTTTTGAGTACCTTCGCAATAAATTGGGAGTGGTCACGCTTCCCAAGAACCAACTAGCTATCCAGACCACATTCTCAGGGGGAGCATTTATATATTTGATTATATTTTTGCTCATGTTTGTAATTTTTGCTAACTGTAATAATTTGTGCCTGAGAATGTTGTGCATGGACTCAGGGGGAGTCTACAGCAACCCTTTGGTATTATTGTCAAAGGGGGAGAAGAATTACAAGAAATTGCACGTGTGTTGCCAACAATTCCAAAGGGGGAGATTGTTGAGCAAGGTGCAACAACAATATTGTCATTGTTGTCAACACAGTCAGACGGATCGGTTGATGCGAGTGGACGGGAGTTAAGAGGTTCTTCGGAGTATGTACAATGATTTTCCAAAAGATCGAAGTGGCCCATATGCTAAAAATCAAAAGAAAATCACAAGGAAGAAAACTGTCGCGATATCGCGACATGTTGAGCAAGAAAGAAAAACTGTCGCGATATCGCGACATGTTGAGAAGAAAGAAAAACTATCGCGATATCGTGACATGTTGAAAAGAAAGAAAAACTGTCATGATTTCGTGACATGTTCGAAGAGAAAGCGCAAGCAAGAAAAACTGTCACGATTTCGTGACATGTTCGAAGAGAAAGCGCAAGCAAGAAAAACTGTCATGATTTCGTGACATGTTCGAAGAGAAAGCGCAAGCAAGAAAAACTGTCACGATTTCATGACATGTTCGAAGAGAAAGCGCAAGCAAGAAAAATTATCATGATTTCACGACATGTTCGAAGAGAAAGTGCAAGTAAAAAAGTGTCATGATTTCGTGACATGTTGGAAGAGAAAAAGGCAAGTAGAAAAAGTGTCACGATTTCGTGACATATTGCAAGAGAGATTGTAAGGAAGAAAAAGTGTCATGATTTCACGACATATTGCAAGAGAGAGAGTCTGGAAGAAAAGTGTCACGATTTCGTGACATATTGCAAGAGAGATTGTATGAAAGAAAAAGTGTCATGATTTCACGACATATTGCAAGAGAGAGAGTCCGAAAGAAAAAGTGTCGCGATTTCGTGACATATTGCAAGAGAGATGTCAGTAGAAAAAGTGTCACGATTTCATGACATATTGCAAGAGAGAGTCCGAAAGAAAAAGTGTCGCGATTTCATGACATATTGCAAGAGAGATTGTACGGAAGAAAAAGTGTCACGATTTCACGACATATTGCAAGAGAGAGAGTCCGAGAGAAAAAGTGTCACGATATCGCGACATGTCATGTTTTCGTGACCCAAAGGCAAGAGAAAGAGCAAAGGAGAAAAAGTGTCATGATATCGCGACATGTCGCATTTTCGCGACTAAAGGAGGAGAGAGAAAGTAAGAAGGAGTGTCACGATATCACGACAAAAGTAAAGAGGAAGAGTATGGAGGTAAAAGTGTCACGATATCGTGACATGTTGTGTTTTCATAGGTACAAGCCAAGAAAAGAAGCAAGGAGGCAAAAGTGTCACGATATCGTGACATGTTGTATTTTCGCGGGCCGAAGCGAGGAGAAAGAGAGAGAAAGAAAAAGTGTCGCGATATCGCGACATGTATTTTCGTGGGCCAAAGCAAGGAGAAATGCAGAGAAAGAAAAGTGTCACGATATCGCGACATGTCGCATTTTCGTGACTCAAAAAAGGGCAGGTTGGCAGAGAAACAAAAGTGTCGCGATATCGTGACATGTCGCATTTTTGTGACTCAAAAAGGCCAGGCAAGCAGAGTAACAAAAGTGTCACGATATCGTGACATGTCGCATTTTCGTGACTCAAAAAGGCCAGGCAGGCAGAGAAACAAAAGTGTCGCGATATCACGACATGAATACCAGGATGGTGAAACTAAAGACTGCAGAGTGACATGGACCCATAAGGAATCTTTAATATGGTCGTTACACGTGGAAAGAAATGGACGCATGCCCATGTGGAGAAAACGAACAGTCATGGAAGGAGAAAATGAACAGTCATGGAAGGAGAAAACGAACAGTCGTTAAAATAGAAAACGAACAAACATGCAAAGAGAAAAAGAACAGACATGCAAAGAGAAAATGAACAGTCTTGCAAGGAGAAGACGAACAGTCATGACCGAGAAGACGAACAATCATGGTAGGAGAATATGGTGTCAATTCGTTGCATGTAACGTGTTTGACGAAATGCCCACTCTATATATACAAAAGGAGTTACATAAAGAAATAGTTACAATTGACAAGTGGCGTATGAGAAATGAAAGGAGTTACAACTGGAGTTACAAAGAGAAAGGATGGTTATAAAAGGAGTGTTGCTTGGAGAATTAAAGGAGGGGATTTTATCTTGCGAAAGACGCGAGAGGAGAGCGAGAGGCGAGCGAGAAGGGTGTGTGTTGTGTGAATTGTGGGCGATGTTGAGTAAGCAATAGACCAATCAAGGTCTTGTAAAAGTGAAGGCATTTTTATGTCAATATTCTAGTTTCAAAAAGTCCAAGTTGGTGCTTGGAATCAGGGGTTGGTGCTCCTTCCAGTTGGTGCAGGTAAATCAGGGGTTGGTGCTCCTTTTTGTTGGTGCAGATAAATCAGGGGTTGGTGCTCCTTCCAGTGGGTGCTGGTAAATTGATTGTAAAGTTGTTACTTTGCAAAGGCTGGATTTGGATGGGAGTCCAAACAGTCAATTTTTGAGGAGTAGCCAAATCGGTGAACCTCGGTACATCTTGTGTTGTGTGATGCTATCTTGTTATATTTGCTTTATGTGGTTTTAAGTTTTCATTGTTTTGGCTTTAAGAGTTGAAGTTTTAAGTTTTAAAGAGCCACACTGATTCACCCCCCCTCTCAGTGTCATTGTGAGACTAACACACAATACTCCTAGACACATTGCAGAGTCTCCTAAATGTTGTGAGGTATCTCTTGAACATGGTGAGACATCCCTCGAATACGGTAGGGCATTTGTGCAACCACCGATCAAATTATGCTACTACCAAAAATCCTAGTTTCATGATTTTTGTACGATCGAGTCTCTGAAAACCTGCAACAAAAACAAACAAAAAAGGTAGATCAGATTGATAAGGAATTTAAAATAAGAAACTCTTTGGGGGTCCCACCATGATCACCATTTTGTAAAGCAAAAATTGACAATACCAATATAGCAATAGCATAATCAACATAAAATATATTGCACAATGAAGAGAGAATATTTTATTAACATGGCAGGAACCTTTAACTCCAATGTTACAATAGAATATGTATTGATACAATAGTCACAATCAAAGGGGTTTTGAAAACCCTCATTCAAAAATAATATTAGGTGTCTTTTGCATCGTCTTTCGCTCCAAACAAGTTGTAGGTGAGCTTGAGTGTCCCTATGGGACCACCTGAGCTGCAACATCCGTAAAGAATGTAGTTCCTGTACCTACAAATAGATCAACAACACCAAGAGATCAATAGCATATGCAAGGGCTCCAATGTGTGAGACACTCTATAAATAAAATATATAAACCCTAGTGTTGTAAATGATGAAATGCAAGCAAAGCACAAAAACATAAGATGTAAAATAATAAAATCATTTTACCTTATTTGAGATTATTTGATTCATTTGGTCCACGCTTCTACTTCTAAGATTTGATCATGTGCAAATGCCCAAAAGTGTTTGAGGATTTGTTGACAGTAAAATGGAAGGCTAGGAAACACCTTGGAGCATTTTGTAATGGCAGTGGATGCCTAGTAGCATTCCTGGAATGCTTAGTAGTGTTCGAGGAACGATCGATAATGTTTGAGTGTTTCTACAAAGGGTATTGTAGAACCTGATATGGTTCATAGGGGCTATGGGCAATAGAAATGGAGGATATGGATGGCGACGAGGGAAGAGGATGATGGTGATATGCTAGGGTTTTATATGGGTATGGATGCAAGGGCTCTCAAACCTTCATAAATCAAAATATCGCTTAACTGCTTAATCACTTAACCTCATTCATGAGAATGAATGACCTTTTATAACCTACCTTTCAACATGCTAGGGTTTTGACAACACCAATATGCGGTCAAGATTAAATCATGATGAAGGGCTAGGATTATGTCTTTGAAATGTGACACAGATCAAGTCAAGTGGATGGTTGAGATTAAGTCGTGATGAATGGTTGTGATTTATTCATATATAAATATATAAATATATATTTATATAAATATATAAATATAAATAAATATACATATATATAAATAAATAATGAACAAATGTGATTGAATGATGTGTGGATGACAAGTGGCTAGGATTTGGTGTCTATAGTAACATTCTTATTGCCAAGCTAATATGGAAGTACATAAAGCCTAACCAATAGTGGAAGCATTTTAATAAATTTTCTATCCATGAAAACTTCTCATTTCATGGTCTTATATATAGTTCATATCTTGCTCTAAATCATGGTATAATAACCATTACTTTATCCATAATTTTGAATTGGAGAAGATGAGGAAGAATACATGAAAATCCTTTTGAAATAAAAGTCATAGAGTACTTTGAATTCAATCTTCACTTTCATTTAATCCAAATTAAAATTGCCACAAAATAACCTAGCCAATATCTATTGTAGTTACATATTAACCCTAAGTTTTTGTAACCATTAATCATAAACCATTTAATAATCACATGGTAGTTGTTAACTCCCCTGTTTATATATTATTAAAGATTCCTATTTGATATTACTTTGGTCTAATTCTATCTAGATATTTCTCCATTCTTTATTTGGAAAAAACAAAATGATTAAACCCATTTATTTTTTATTTATATTTATTTTTAATAGGTTATATGTTGCTTATATTAAGGGTCACTCCCATAAAATACTAAATATTACATTTGCTAAAGCATACATTTTTATCATAGTTTTTCATTTATTTTTTCTCTTAAATATATTCTTCAACTTTTTCGAAGTGATATGTTTCCATAGTCAACTCCTTGAAATAATTTTGTTAAAAATATCACTTGGCTAGTTGCCTTCTAAAATTTGAATTTTATTGGGATGAATATCAACACTATAATTCGCTAATTTATCATCCACCTGATTTCATTCTCTATAAATATGCTCACATTGCCAGGAGATTGCCTCTAGTAATAGATAATGAACATCAATAATAATATTATTTTCAATCTAGTCTCCACATCCTTTTTTCTTAATAGCATTGATGATAATTTGTGAGTCCCACTCAATTGAAATATATTTATATCCTTTTTTGTTGTAATTTTAATCCCTATAAGAAGTGCCCTAGCCTTTGCATAGTTTTTAATTGAAGTTCCATATGACTTTGAATAAGTGAGAAGAATTTTGCCTTAAAAAAACTACCTCCACTAGCTTTTCTTGGATTTCCTTTAAAAGCATCATCAAAATTAATTATGATAAACCTAATTTTTGGAAATTTCCATTTTACTATAGATCGAAGTAGATCCTTTGTTTTAATTTTTTGTTGTAGATGACTCTTCCATGTATGTTCAAAATCTGTAGCCAAGTTATTAGCACATTTTTTTTGTAATTGAGACTTCCCATGATGAGCATGACTCTTCCATGTATGTTCAAATCATGTAGCCAAGTTATTAGCACCTTTTTTTTACAATTGAGACTTCCCATGAAGAGCAGATATTCTACAAGAGAGGCACTAATACGGTTCTAAACTTTGGCATGATTTTGATATTTATTTTTAAAAATTTTGTTATTCCTTTCAAGCCATAAATTCCAACAAATAATGGCAGGGCCAATCCTCCAAAGAATACATAATGTTTTAGCTTTGAAATAATTTATCCAACATTTTATCAACACTTTCAATGTTGATGGAGCTACCCAGTATAATTTCATATTTTCTAAAAAATAACCCCAAATGGTGTGAGAAAACAAATAATGAAGAAGTAAATGGTTTGAAATTTTTAAATCCTTCTCACACAAGGCACATCTAAAGGATCCATAATATCCTCTTCTTTGTAGACTCTCTCCCATAAGAATATTACTTTGAACTTCTAACCAAAGAAATGTTGAGGCCTTAGGGAGAGCCTCTAATGATCAAATGTTCTTCCAAGGAAGATATTTTGGAGAAGAAACTTTTGATTGTTTTTAATCCACATATCATAACTTGATAGAGTATCCACTATCCTTTGATAGATTCCAAACCAACTCATCCTTTCATGAAAAAATAGACAAATAAGACTCTCGAAGCATCTTTTGAAGTTCATCTACAATTTATTTGAGTTCCTCTCCTTCAACCAGGTTACTAAAATAAAAAACATGATCTAGATTTTTTGCTCATAATAATATAATCTTTGATATTTGGAATTTTACATGCTAGGACACTTGCACCAATGGTTTCCATTTTGAGTCAAATATAAGAGGATAAGACTTCAACCAAGAATTAGACCAAAAAATTGCATAACTTCCTCATTGATCATCTAATATGTTTCTTTATCAATTGCAAAATATCTGATATGAAGTTCCATGTTGACGATCCTTTGGGTAGAGTTATTTTCCTAAATAATTTCATTGCATCAAGAGAACCTATATATTTTTGAAGTAATATTTTTGCCCAATTATTTCCTTGATCTTTGAATAATCTCCACCCAAGTTTTGCTCCTAATTCCAAATTTATAAGTTTGCAATTTCTCAAGCCTGCTCCACCAATATTCTTTCCTTTACAAACCCTATCCCATTTACAAAGAGGAAACCTAAATTTTTTCTCACAACCTTTCCATAGAAAATCTCTTTGAATTTTATCAATTTCTAACGCAATACCTATTGGCAATCTTGAAAATGTCATCATATAAATAGGAATGGATTGCAATGTAGTATTTGTGAGTTGTAGCTTTCCTGCCATGGTTAAGAACTTACCTTTCCAATATGCCAAGAAAGATTTTATTCTATCCAAAAAATAGACCCAAAGCTCCTTTTTTATTTCCTTTATCAGACAAAGGCATACCCAATTAGGTTGATGGAAAATTTTCAATTTTAAACCCTAAAATATTCACAATAATTTGTTGTAAATCTAGTGCAGTATTAATTAAAAATACTCAATTTTGAAGTATTTACCAACTTTCTAGTAGCCTTATCAAAGCATGATAATATTGATTTAAACTCCAAGGCATCACTAATTGAGGGATGGTCCAAAAGAAAAGTATCATCAACAAATTGGAGATGAGATTCAAAGGAACTATTTTTTGCAACTTGAATACCCTTGATATTTCCTTCCATTTTTTCCTTTGAAAAGGCTCTCCCTAATGCTTCCACCAGAATAATGAATAGATAAGGAGAAAGAGGATCACCTTGACAAAGTCCACAAGATGAATTGAAGTACCTAGCAGGAGAACCATTTATAAAAATATAAAATTTTGCAGTGCTATAACAACTGTATTTTTCTCTTAAAGAAGAATACAACACGACCGATCACATCCACTCCCTTCACCCATGCCACCAAAAAATTATTGCTTTTTGCATATATAAATAATATAGAATAGTACCAAAATCATCCACAAGAATCTATAGATCACAATGAATCATCAATGTATTTGAAAAAAATATACAAAGGTCCTTCCAACATCTTTTATGAGGAATAACTATAGTTGGAGCATATACATTTATAACCCCAACTTGATGTTTTCTTCTTTCCTACAAAATAATCTACTAATCCAATTATTTTATGCTTGTAATAGTTGTCCATCCTATTTGCCTTTATCCCATATTATTGTAATACTGCCTGAAGTTCCTGTAGAAGAAACTTCCAAACAATCACTTGTCTTCCAAATCTTCTTAAAAGCATCCTCACATTCCTCAGTGCTTAATTTTGTTTCTTGTATTAAAATAAACTTAGGACTATAAAAACCTATAAATTGCTTAATAACTATTTTTAGGTATTTTATTCATACCCTTAATATTCCATGATATCATTTTCATCATCAATACATTTTATTTTTAAAAGTGGGCTTAGCTCCACTTCTTGTTAACACTTGTGATATTTTTATTTGGCTTCCCAAATCAATATCCTTTTGAGTTTCATTTTATCTTTGTTCCTTCTTTGATGGTATTCCTCTCCTTCTTCCATTATTGCCAACACTCTCATATTCATCAATCTCTTCTATTTTTTCATATTGTTCAAAATGAGACTTATCTTCTAAAGATTTATGTTGCCCTAAAGAGTCGAAAGTGCAAGGAATAGCCTCATTAGCATTTTCTTCTTTATGTTGTCCTAAAAACTCTAAACTACATAGATGATCCTCCATAGTCATCACTTTCTTATGTTATCATAAAAATCCTAAATTTCCTTATATATCCTCCATAATATTTTCTTTATTATATTGATCTTGAAATCCTAAAGTGCAAGGAATACACTTTGTAATACTTTCATTTTTATTGGAAGGAGAATATTTTAAGCTACTTGAGGATAATAAAGGTGATTTACCTTGATTAAGCTTGACCTCATTCACCTCATTTGCTTTAAAATTCATCTCCCCATCTTCCTTTAATTTAAAATTTGATTTCTTCTCTTCCTTCCTACCTTTAGCTTCTATATTTGAACTTGCATATTGTACTTCCTCATCCCCCATATCATATTTTTCTTCTAATGGTTGATTTGAGTGAACTATAGTGGGCTTTGACATATGATGATGTAGAGGGATTTTTATAGCCACTTTCTTAGGAGTGGAAAATCCTTGATTTGACCTAGATTCTCCTGTGATATGGTCTTCATGTTTCAAATGGAATCTACTCTCATACCCAAAAGTTTTTATATCTTCCTCCATTTTCACTTTGCAATCTCTTGTCATGTGCCTAGTTTCATGATATTTGTGAAATCAAAATTCAATATTTTCATATTCATCAATTTCTTCTTTCAATGCTACAAACACTCTCATATTCATAAATTTCTTTTATTTTTTCATATTTTTCAAAATGAGACTTATCTTCTAAAGATTTAGGTTGCCCTAAAGAGTCGAAAGTGCAAGGAATAACCTCATTATTATTTTTTCTTTATGTTTCCCTTAAAACTCTAAACTACATAGATGATCCTCCATAGTCATCACTTTCTTATGTTGTAAAAACCCTAAATTGACTTAGATATACTCCATAAAATTTTCTTTACTATACTACTTTTGAAATCCTAAAGTGCAAGGAAAACACTTTGTACTACTTTCATTTTTATTGTAAGGAGAAGATTTTAAGCTACTTGAGGATAATAAAGGTGATTTACCTGGATTAATCTTGACCCCCTTCACCTCATTTGCTTAAAAATTCATCTCCCCATATTCCTTTATTTTAAAATTTGCTTTCCCATCTTCCTTCCCATATTTAGCTCCTATATTTGAACTTGCACATTGTACTTCCTTATCCCCCATATCATTTTTTTCTTCTAATGGTTGATTCAAGTGAATTATAATGGCCTTTGCCATTTGATGATGTAGAGGGAATTTCCTAGAAACTTTCTTAGGAGTGGAAAATTCTTGATTTGACCTAGCTTATCCTATGATATGGTCTCCTTGTTTCAAATTGAAGCTACCCTCATGCCCAAAAGTTTTCATCTCTTCCTCCATTTTCACTTTGTAGTATTTTTCTAGGCACCCAGTTTCATGATATTTGCGAAATTGAAATGCAATGTTTTCATAATCTACCTTTTGATCTCATTGTTGGGCAAAATATTGGTTAGTTTTTCTATGGTTCAATTAATTGCCTCCATTTGATTGTCAACCTTGGGTAGCTCGTAGTCTTGTGAGCATCCGTGCAAAATATATGCTTATAATTCCTTCTTCGAAGATGAGTCCCTTAGATTATGGTTTTGGGGGTATTTGGTATTTGTTGAAGTTTTTATTTAAACCATTAATCTCATATTACATCTAAGAAAAAAATGACTAAAAGCGTTCAAAAATTAAATTACTACCTTGCTAGAAATCACAGAAAAGAGGGGAAATAACAGAGAAACAAATTAATCTATGAAAATAAATACAGAAAAATAGGGGACATAGGGAAGAACTATGTTGTAAGTGGACCCATGCTTCCAGCAGGTTCTGCCTATGGTAGACTATCACCGGACGCTTTTAGACGATTTGTAGAGGAAAATATTCAGAGATTTTATTAATAGTTACAATAGAAGAATTTACAAGAAAAGTCTGGGGGGTCTTCTTCTGGGGTGGCTTGCATATTTATAATATATACAACCAACCTTATTACAATTATTAGAATGAATAAGAAAATGATTCACTGTTACATCTGCTTACTTAATTAAAGGAATCGGGTAAAATATCATGATATTTCAACGTATTATGTTTCCAGAATACATTTGATATTTATTTGCCCAATTTACATAAATTATTTATGTAGTAGCTGGAAAATGGGTGGCGAGTCATCTTTGATGTTGTCCCATATCCGGTTTCAATGCTAGAATTTCTTTCATGCTAGTTATTGAAGTTTTGCTCTGTTCTACCGACCATAAAGTCATGCTAAAGTTTAAATTTAGTGGAAATTAGGCGCTACATCTGAATAAGTTAGGAAGCATGCATCGTGTATGCAGAAGTTAGGAAGCAGACACCTAACAGAAGCAGGCACCTAACAAAAATAAAAAACATAACAAAAAGTAGGCACCTAACAGGAAGCAGATGCCTAATGGAAATCAAGTGCCGAGCAATTAGGTGTCGAACAAAAGTCAGGCGCTTCAAAGGAATTTGGGCACCTGATTTCGTACTTCTTTATCAATGTTCCACAAATGTTCTTCCTCATAAAATTGCAAGTGCCAGATCCGAGTAGGACCTCGATGAAAACATGCCAAAATGCAATAATTTCCACTAAACCTACTCAAATTACACTTAAAGACAAATATTAGAGAACATGTAAAATAAATTGTTAAAATATTTATATCTACAAGAAAATATTCCACACATTATGGGGAAAAAAGTACAAAAATGAACAATTATGTGGCATCATCATCCCCCCATACTTAAGGGGTGGCACATCCCTGTGCCACTTTGAACTGGCAATTACCAATTTTGTTTATAGCATCCCAGTAAGCCCTATTTGTCTATTTCCTATTTTTCTTAGTGGCCTTGTATTTTTCTTTGTCCCAGGGCTTTCGCCTCTTTGTTGCCTTGGGAGCGGTTATCTCATGACCCTGCTACTTTTGGCATTTATTGCGCCAAACTGGTTCACTTGGCCTTGCTCTCTTCTTGGGTAGTTCTTTGGTCTAGGCCACCTTGCATTTTTTAGTTCTCAGATAAAAACTAGAGAAACTAGTGGCATCCTTCTGGAATGTAGGCTCAACCATTTTATAGTACTCATGGTGAAGGGGTAACTCTTTACCCATAGGCACTGATTCTTCATCACCAAATGGGATGCTAGACTTCTTAGCAACCCTGGCTGTGGGCAAATCTGCCCCTATTGGGTCAAGCTCTGGTTTAGCTTTGACCTCTATCTTTGCCACTAGGGGAGTTCTACTGCTTGATGCTAGATCATCAAGTTGCATAGGGCCTTGAAATACTATCATTGTAAAATATGCCTTCATCCTTGAAGGCTTTCCATCCTCTAACCCATACAAATACGAGAACTACTCAAGTCGGGTAACTAGAATTTTTTTGTGAGGCCTATCAGATTGCTCCCTGGCCTCCTTTTTTGATTCTTTATGGGCCCTATCAGAAGCCTTCTTCCAGTTCTTGTTTACTGCCATGTTCTCTTTGAGCTTTCAAATTTTTATTTTTGGGCAACAAACAAATTCTTTGCTACCTCCCATTCCTCATCAAAATCCAGCTTTGATTCCTTATCAGATTCGATGCCCAATGTCTTTAACTTGGCAACTCTTGCTCTTATTTTGGATCATCACTGAGATGACCTTATGGCATTTTGTTTTGATCTCAGCTTGATTTGCTGTACCCTAGGGTATGTTGGTGCAACTGCTATTTCTTGGTGTATAGGGGATTCAAAAAGAGCCTGTTATTATTTAAATTTGGCTTCATAAGTGGAAGCATGCTCTCTTAAAATTTGTAGCTGTTACTGCAATATACCTAGTCTTCTAGTGGTACATATTCCATGGCCACATCTTATTGAGGAGTTGGCCCATTGGTAATATCCTATAAAATATGGGCCAAGTAATCCTCCTTTTTGAGCTCATCGATTTGTGTCTCTCATTTAATGAGCTCGAAAACACCCTAGATGACTTCATACTTCTGCTTCACATCCTGGTGGAAATGGGCATGAAATGAAGGTTTGGTGGATCCTGCCCTACCTCATCTTCGAATTGAGGGGTAGTAGTAGATAGAGCTTGTCATGCTTTCTCTTCAAATTGGAGAAAAATAGGGGATAAGGATTGTCCTACTTCCCCTATATTTCCTATAGGCTAGAACGCATGCATCGTATCCTCTTGTTCTATCACCTCCTGGGCCAATTGCTCATTTTTAATGGGCACCTCCTCCTCTACTTATGCCCCTGCCACTGTACTAGTGTACACAGTTTCCTCAATTGTCACATTTCTATGTGACTCCGCATATCGCACCAAGGCATAAATCAAGCCATGGTGAGCCAGGGTAGAGGTTGTTCCTACCTTGTATTTCTTGGCCTCATCTCTAAGGGTGCATGTAAGGTAATGGGGGACACTGATTTTATCCCCATATAATACGTGATTGAGAAAATAGAAGTGATTGTCGTTCAACGTAGAGTACCTACCAAAACATGTGAAGAAGCGGGCAATCTGCTCAAAAATTTCCCTCTAAAACTCGATAAGGTGGTGTTTCGGTAAGCCAGTGCACATCAGGTGCTTAGTTGGTGCTCTAAAATATCTCTATGCACAAAGGGTAAGGTTATACTCCTTGTACGTGCACTCCCCTATCAAAGGGAGGCCTGTAACTCTGATGATATAATCCTTAGTGACTAGAATATCCAGCCATCGCATGTGCGCGACCCCATCTCTCATTGATGCTATAAATTCATTTGCCATTACCGAATACTAGCCCTAACTGACTAATCGACAATAGTCCATCCATTCTATAACATCCAAATTTGTTTAGAAATCTACAAAAATGTCAAAGAAGTTAGTCAGCTCACTCTTTTTGAGGTCATGATTCTTTGATTTTTTCCCCATTATTTTCTTTTAGCTCATAATTCACTTAGAAATGCTCCTAATTTCACTTTGAATTACTACTATGCTTCACTTCTCTATTTTTTTATATCTGAAGGTGGCTTCACAATAGCTAGTAAACAACTTTTAGAACCACTACTTTTGGACATCTATAGAAATGCTCGAGTAGTCGGTCAACTCCATTTTTTGAGGTCATGATTCTTTGATTTCCCCTCCATGCTTTTCCTTTAGCTCACAATTCACTTAGTGATGCTCCTAATTTCACTTCGAATTGCTACTGTGCTTCACTTCTCTATTTTTTTCTCTCTGAATGTGGCTTCACAGTAGTTGGTAAATAGCTTTTAAAACCACTGCTTTCATGCATGCAGGTGGTTAATTATCATAATTACCAATGATTATGGTTATCCACAGTAAATTTCCTTTAAGCATGTGCCCGATTGTGCGGAGATGATAACCATAGATGTTTGACCAATCAGAGGCATCCCACACAATACCATGCCAAGTGGATTTTTTCAAGTGGTTAAGGCAATAATGGGGGTTGTGCTGATACTTTTCCACAGACACACATGTTCATGAAAACAATATAGACAAAAAATAGAAATTTTAAACATGCACCTAAATTCGTTCTGTGGGTGCATATGCGTAGATATCCATGGTGCATCGCTATTGGCTGGCGTTTGATGATTGGGTAAACCGTAATAGACAACAATGGCCATGGTTCCCATGCAATGAATTTTCTTCAACGTGATTAGTTCTTGGTAGCTGTAATGTGGCTTATTTAAGAAATCCTACAAAATTCAAAACAAAATTTAGAAAAATGTATCTCCTTGGGACGACAAACATTCCCTCATTGAAAATTGATTGACGTCAACTTTTAATTTTGTTCGTTGGTAGATTTGAATTTGCACATGCATGGGGTGTTGACGTGGCTCGGGCCACATCCCAAGGATGATGTGTTATTATTTCAAGGTAGAAAATGATCACAATAGATGGAAATCAAATGCCTTTTTTGTATGGAAATCAGGAACCTTCTTTTTCAAATTATGGCACACAGGTGCCTTGGAAATTAAAAATAGGCACCTTCGAAATTAGGTTCTTTGCTTAACATGGGAAGCAGACACCTTAGAAATCAGACACTCTACTTAATACGGGAAGCAGGCATCTTAGCAATTAGGCACTCTACTTAACACGGTAAGTAGGTGCCTTAACAATCAAGCACTTATGCCTAACATGGGAAGCATGCACATTTTTGCTAACTGTCGGGTGCCATACTTATAAAAAACTTTATACAAACTCAAACTTATTTATTTATTTTTATTTTTTACTATGCTAAGAAGATTTGGTGTCAGTTTCTCGAAAACTAGAAGTCGATCGCTTTCTTGGAGAAACCAGGAATCAAGCGTTAATCTACCAAAAAATGGGATGCAGGTGCCATATTCGTAACATATTAGGAGTCAGGTGCTGTGAAATATATAACGAGAAGAAGACACCTTCTATCATATAATGAGAAGTAGGCACCTTCCATCGTATAATGGGAAGCAGACGCCTTCTATCGTACAATGGGAAGCATGCACCTTCTATCATACAATGGGAAGCAAGCACCTTCTCTCATAATGGGAAGCATACAACTTCCCATAAAATATAGAAAACTAGCGCTTCTCTTTTATTCAATGGGTGTTGACTTATCCTTGTATATGCATTGTCAGGTTGATCAGGCCCTTCAGTGCTTCTAATTAAAAAATAGGAACAAATTCAACATCCGCCTCTAAACCGATAATTGAGTGTTTTATTATCCATAAAAACCAATACAAACATTCTTGTGAAGATTCAGGTTTAGTATTTCCCTTATGAGGGATGAGATACTCCTACTCCTAGATAGCTAGAAATGCACAGGTTCATGGATCCTGAGCTCGTTAGGCCTATGTTTCCCAAGCTGCCTAAGGATTGAACAAAAGACATTGTTCCTACAAAACAAAAACACAACTAAAAAAATAAAAAACTTTGAAAAAATAATTATTTTTGGGACTATGTGGACTAGGTCTAATCTTATTGACTCAGGATAAAATTGGAATCAACTAGGGTTTCCCCCATGTCTAAAATAGACTCAGTCATATATGCTTCAGACACACGGTATGGACATAGGCGGTGGCCATTGACTATTAAGGTAATGTTGTTGCTGTCTATTATTTTGATTCTTGCAGCCCCATTGTTGATGACTTTAGTCACTTCATATGTCCCCATCCAACATTGCATGAGCTTGCCCTTCATTTTCTAAAATCGATAATCATAGAGTAATTCCCATTCTCCCACTTTAAGCTGCTTTGACCTGGTGTGGCGGTTATGCCACTTGAACCTTTGTTTCTAAATGATTTTTATTTTCTGTAGATCCTCAAGGTGGTATTCATCCAACTGATTAAGCTATTGAATTATTTCTTTTTGTACATCATCTAGATTTATATTCAATTCTACAACAATCCTAAGTGTTTTGACTTCAAACTCTATAGGCATCATGGCAATTTTCCCATAGACTAACTGAAATGGTGTGAAACTAGTAGTAGTCTTCTAGGTGGTCATGTAGACCCACACTGCTTCTGGTAATCTAGTAGCCCAGTCCTTCCTATGTTGCTGCACTATCTTTGTCAGGATATTTTCCAACTCTCGGTTGGTCACCTCAACTTGCCCATTTGCCTATGGATTGTAGGGAGTAGTTTTTTATGCCTAATTTTGTATTGTTACATGATTTCTTGGATCATACTTGAAGTAAACTAAGGTCCTTTATCAATTGTGATCTCCCTTAAGACCCCAAATCTTGTAAAATTGATGAATACAAGAAATATACTACAATTTTCTCCTTTGAATCATGCAAATCCTGTATTTCAATCCACTTTATCACATAGTTAATACAAATTAGGATATACCTCTTACCTCCTAACTATGGAATAATAGGTCCTATGAAGTCCATCCCCCATTTATAAAATGGTTCAATGTGAACATGTGGTTGGAGTGGCATATTATCTCTAAGAGTAAGTCTACCCATCCTCTAACATTGATCACACTGGCTCACATGCTTGGTTGCATCCTTAAATAGTGAAGACCAGTAATAACCAACCTGCAATACTTTATATGTAGTCCTGCAAGGTTCATCATGGCAAGCCTTCTGCATTTAAATTATTTCATCCCCAACAACACATCTTCTCATTATTTGATCAGGTCTTGTTTTGAATAAGCACCCATCAATCCATGAAAAATATGCACTTTTCTCAATTGAAGTATATTTTTCATGAGGTAAAAGTGTAGGGGATACTTTACCAATGGCTAAATAATTAGCCATATCTACGTACCAAGGTATATGATCATTCATAGCAAAAAAATGCTCATTTGGAAATTGGTCTTCTATAGTTGTATAGTCTGGAGGTGTCAACTTGGATAAGAAATCAGCTACCACATTGTTCTTTCATGGCTTGTCCACTATTCTCACATAAAATTCTTGCAAAAGAAATAACCATGTGATAATTTTACCACTAATCCCAGGTTTGTTTGTCAAGTATCTGATCACTGAGTGGTAAGTGTGTACAAATACCTGATAACCTGTAATATAATGCCAAAATTTGTTAAGAGCATGTATTACTGCAAGAAAATCCTTCTCTATGATAGTATAATTTAGTTCAACACCTATGAGGTTTTTACTAACATAATAGATGGCATAAAAATCATCACCATATTTCTGTCCTAGTACTGAGCCTATTATATTGTTAGATGCATCAACATATATGTTAAAATGTATGGTCCAATTTGGACATCTTAGAATTAGAGCAGTTTCTAGTTTTTCCTTTAAGGTGTTGAATGCTTGTTCATATTATTTAGTCTAAATAAACTCTGCATCTTTAGTTAAAAATGTGGTAAGAAGTTTAGCAATTTTGCTAAAGTCTGATATAAACCTCCTATAATAACCAACTAATCCTAGGAAACTATGGATTTGTGTTTTGGGAGTAGGCAGGGTTTGGATAACTTCAATTTTCTTTCCATCTACTTTGATCCCATTTGTAAGACACACTACAAATTATTTGTTTAAACCACAAATATTGTTGTTATACATAAAGTAGGTTTTCCCACATTTAGTGAAAAAACAAACAGCACTATTGTAGAATTTAAAGTATATATATAGTAGCAAATTATCCACATATACTTTATAGTTTTTACTATATTTTGTATATCACCAGATCCTACCATGTTATAAAGTACTAATAATACCACGTAAACAGAGTATAACACTATTCCCGTGGATGTTTAGAGAGTATTTCATTTTACATTCCCTCGTATTTATAAGATTAAATCCATCGAACCCATCTAGAGCGAAATGGTTTCTTATCTTTGAGGTTGATGATCCATCTGAGAGAACATGGTCCCGATGAGTATTTATTTAAGAATTCTGACAACGTTATTCAAAACCCGAGTAAATCATTTTTGGAAATGTCATTATTATCAGGATAATTCATTGTTTATTCAACGCAACAGAACAATGCGTTGCTTGTCACTTGATAATTTCTTACAAATATTTATTGCTTTTTAAATAAACAACTAATACCAAACATTCGCTTATATTCTTATATATGCTGTATTTTCTACTGTAGAATAAACCAAAAGTAAGAGGTTCATATATTTTGTGTTGTTTGTTATTATATTAAATCAGGTAAAACCATGAATATTATTCATACAAATTTTATTGCTAATACAGTAACCTAATGCACAAAAATACAGATATGAGAAACAAATATATATTACTACCACCATTTACTTCTAAAGTCATTCGAAAATATATGGTTGAGCCACATGTCAATAACATTCATTTATACAAATGCACTGCAGGATATTATTATTATATTATAAACATTTAGTGCTATATACACATTATTCGCTACAGGTTAAAACAAGAATAATAATATAAACATGCTACGAGTATTCATTTGGTTCAGAGTGACAGTATCATCACTGATACTTTATAAATTATTGTGACAATAATGGCTAAAAATTTAGAAACCACAATTTAGAGTCCAAATTAGCAGAAAACATAGGGAACACAACCATAACAAATAGAGCTTACAGGACACATACGGGCAACCTATTAGGTGTGGCAGAAAGAACAAATTTGAGCCCTGTGACAAGAAGAGAAAACACCCAGTGCCCTGGGGAATGGGAGTTTAGCAGAGCTCTCAACTTGAGGTTAGCTAACTGACCTACCAAACTGATTGTTTTAGCTGGTTTTCTCATTTGTTTCTTGAGGCACAACTCTCTTATGGTAATTCCATAGATAGGTATGTCCCTGATGGCCTGAAAGAAGGGATTGCGACTATTACGTTTTTTAAAATAGAGAGGATATAAAAATCTATTTGTATTGGTTTCTTGGGTTCTTGCAACCTTTGTGGAAAAGGTGGAACATCCTCTTTGTTATGTACAAGTGTTGATTCTTCTTCTACCTCCTCTATAAGGGGTGATTCCCCTTTATCTATTTCTATTGGTTCCTTTTCTTCTACAAGAGGAGTGACTTCTACACCTAATTGCTTTCCTGACCTTAACTATATAGGATTGTAATCTACCTTAATATTATACATAGGGTACTTCTCATTTTTCATATGATAGGCTGGCTACTACTTGTTATTTGGGTTTGCTACTGGCTATGCTGGTAACTGAGGAGTCCTTGGAGCAGGAAGAGTAGGTACGCTTGGCTGTGGTGGAGCTGGAGTAAGATGCTATGGATATTGATTCCAAGCATTCTAATTTCTCCACTACTACTGAGGCTACCGGTATTGGTTCCAAAGGTAAGGGTTGTAAGGATTTGCTCCTTGGGGAAATGGATTCCAAGGTTGTTGACCATACCATCCTATGTTAGGTGGCTGGGCTTGATATTGGTTTTGGTAATTACTACCCCCATAAGATGAAATTCCTGATTGCATATTATTATCCATAGGAGACTGTTTCCGGTTTCTTCTATTACCCATGAAGTATGCCTCCGATACTTCAATTTCCTATTTAGATTTCATTAACTATGGATACAAATTCGTTTTATGATCCTTTGTATAGATAGCACATACTCAAAATTTATTTTTGGGACACTCATTTCTTGGGTGTTTTCCTCTGCATTAAGGATAGAATTAGGCTAATGCTACCTCATTCTCCTACTTCTTTCTTAGAAGCATAAGAGTATCCATTTGAATATCCAGAGATGATAACATCTCACTTTTAAGGTCCTCTAGCATGTTGCCTATTTCTGTTTTAGTGACAGTGGCTAACTGCTTAATATTTCTAGGGGTTAACTTACCCTTTCTTCTTAATATCATTAATTTGGTGTTGGTAAATGTCTCCCCCAGAGATCATATTTAAATCTTCCAAGGATTCATTTGTCAGTCCTTTCAAAAAAATGCTTCTTAGGGACCTATCTCCTAGTTTTGAATGGGGTGATATTTACAAATTGAAGCTAAACCTATCCAAATATTTTCCATAAATTCCCCTTCATTTTGGATCATCTCTAGGAATTCCTCTCTTGCATCTCTTGCTCTACCAAAATCCTGATACTGATCCAAGAAAAGTTTCTTCAACTATTCCCAAGTAGTTATCCATTTATCCCCCAAGTTGATGAACCAACAGAAAGCTGAATCATCAAGGGTGGAAGAGAATAATTCTAGTTTCTGAGCATCTATGGTGTAATCCATAGATCTACATAAAACATTAAATTTAAACAAGAACATATTTGGTTCTTTTGTTGGTAGTTATCTAAAAGTTGGAAGGTGGTCAAGAGAGATGTGTTTCATCTTGTTATCTCCTCCTACCTCTCTTATTGGAAAACTAAAACTAGTGGATGTTTCCTCTGGATTTTCTACCATTCTATCCACTACTGGAGTTTCTACCCCTATTGCATTTAAATAAACTATCAATTCTTCTGGTTCATTTCTTTTATCCTTCAAAAGGATGGATAAGTCAGCATTTGAGATGGTTCCATATAATACTGCTTTCCAACGTTCGAAATTCAGTAGATCTTCCTCAAATTAAACTCTACTTATCTCTGGCCCTACTCTAATATTTTGCTGGATTGTTTCAGAAGGATCCTGTGCAAATAGTGGGTGTTCTCGCCAATGCACTGGTGGATATTATGATGGTGAGAGTTTAGTATCAGGTTCAGGTTCTACTGAAGCAAAAGGATTTAAGAAACAACTTCTTTGTTTTTGACAAAATGACCATTTGGTCCCTTGTTCTTAGGTGGACTCATATAAAATTTTAGATGAAGGTTTATGAAGAAAACACTCTAAAATACTATAACTATGCTTCCTTTAGAACAAGAAATTACAATGGCTACTCTCCGACAATGGTGCCAAAATATTGGGCAAAACATTGACTATTTTTTCTATGGTTCAATTAATTACCTTCATTTAATTTTCAACCCGGGGTAGCTCATAGTATTGTGAGTATCTGTGCAAAATATATGCTTATAATTCCTTCTTTGAAGATGAGTCCCTTAGATTATGGTTTAGGAGGTATTTGGTATTCGTTGAAATTTTGATTTAAACCATTAATCTCATATTACATCTAAGAAAAACAAGACTAAAAGAATTCAAAAACTAAATTATTACCTTGCTAGAATCATAGAAATAGGGGAAATAACAGAAAAATAAATTAATAAATGAAAATAAATGTAGAAAAATAAGCGAAATAGGGAAGAAATCTGTTGTAAGTGCTCACACTTCCAGCAGGTTCTGCCTGCGGTAGACTATCACCAGAAACTTTTAGACGATTTGTACAGGAAAATATTCAAAGATTTTGTTAATAGTTGTAGTTCAAGTTCAAGTTCTTTGCACAACAACTAACTCCAACAACAATGCTTATAAAACAAGGTTTTAATCACAACTTTCAAACCAGAAAACCTTGAAGCATTAAACCAACTATTTTTGAATAGGAAACTACAATCAATCCTTTTCACTCTAATGATATTTCAGAAATCAACCACCCAAATAAAATCAATGGAGAATATTGCTCATACCATTTTGATGCCTTATTTGTTGTCCATAAAATCTGTCTCACTCAACACACTTTATTTTTCAACTCTCAATAAGGGTTAGAGTAGTAACACAAAAAAAATATCCAAGTAACACCTTATTACTCCTACTTTATTTTAACATCCACCAAAGTTATTTTATGCAAGAAATAAACCCTCAATAGAATGGATCAAACTTACTTTTGGAAACTTCTTGACAAAACCTGAAATATCTTCTTACACAACCCTTATTTCTCCTTCTAAGAAAGTTAATTAAATATCTCTTGAAAAATTCTTTCAAACGATATATAATATGCTACCCTTCCAAAATTAAAAGGAATAGTAATTTTAGAATTTTCTAAAACAACTCATAAGCCTTATTTCTCCTCAAAGCTTTTCTTACAAATATTAGAATAAAAATTTAACTTACCTTTTTCTTCTCAGCGGGATTCGATCCCCTTTCACTGTCCAAGCACCAATCTAACTGTGGTGCCACTAACCACGTGAGCCAACCGCTCACATGAAATGGTGAGTGTATCCACTATGCTTTCCTTCCTCCAAACCTGCCCTAGAAGACACGTGCGCCAAAAGGTGTACTTCCTTTCCACTTCACAAAAACCAGTGCCGACGGGATTCAAACTTCGGATATCCTAGCACTCAAGAACTTGACTACCTTATTCTTGTTGCTAGGCCACAAGCACCTACGGTGTATGGGAAGAGTCCCCCCTTCCTTCTATTTCTCCCTTTCTTCACAGGTTTCGATTGCACTAAAATATCTTTTCTCTTTGTTCGAACGAAACTCACACACATTCGAATTATTGCCAAATGAATTTTTGGCAATGGTATTTATACATATTGCCTTGAATTTTCATACGTCGGCCCTTAATCGAATTTGATGACGTCGACGGGAATTTCTACATTGGAAATTTAAATTTAAATTTTAAAATATTAAAATTTAAATCTTAAACTTCAAAGTTGAATAACTTTGTCATCGGGACTCCTTTTTCGATGAAACGAAAAGCCACCCTGGGTTTTAAGAAAAATCCATTTCAAATATGTCATCCATGGTTTTAAATAAAACATTTTGCTAAGCTTCCCTTGAATCTCCTTTTGGAATACAAACATAGTGCTTAGATAGATCATTTTGACATCAATGACAACTTTTTGCTAAGGGACTCAAAATGTCCAACAATGAAAATATTGCATTTCAATTTCACAAATGTCATGAAACTAGGCACATGGAAAGAGATTGCAAAGCGAAAATAGAGGAAGAGATAAAAACTTTTGGGTAGGGGGGTAGCTTCAATTTGAAACAAGGAGACCATATCACAAGAGAAGCAATGTCAAATCAAGGATTTTCCACTCCTAAGAAAGTGGTTAGAAAAATCCCTCTACATCATCATATGGTAAATACCATTACAATTCACTCGAATAAACCATTAGAAGAAAAAAATGATATGGGGAATGAGGAAGTACAATATGAAATTTCAAATATAGGAGTTAAAGGTAGGAAGGAAGAGAGGAAATCAAGTTTTAAAATAAAGGAAGATGGGGAGATGAATTTTAAAGCAAATGAGGTGAATGAGGTCAAGCTTAATCTGGGTAAATCACCTTTATTATCCTCAAGTAGCTTAAAAATATTCTCCTTACAATAAAAATGAAAGTAGTACAAAGTGTATTTGGTAGGAACCCAAGTTCCTAGTGGATCTATCAACGATAATTGGAATTAGATCTAAAATAATAGAATAACCTTTTGGATAGAATCACTTTTGCACTGGAGGAGAACCCTTCAATGGATCAATTGATCAAATATATATTCTTATTCATGGATGATTTGTGTGAATGGCCAACCTAATATATATATCTACCCTAAAGCTACATTGGTCAAATGATGTGATGGTTCACGTAAGGAAGATACATTATGGTTCACGTTATGAAGAGACATGTGATGGTTCACTTTATGAGTTAATTTGATAATAATTACATGATTAATAATACTAACTAATAATTTTAGTATGGAGGATCCTAACATGCCACCCTCCTTAAAAATATCTTTGTCCTCAAAGCTAAAATTGAGGAGCTTTATATTTTGTTTTCCAAGCATAATTTTTGCAAGTTATTGAAGGTTGAAGTGTTAGTGGGGGGTTTCCAAGAACAATAGTAGAATATTCCTTAGGAGAATCATGATGATGATGGGAGGGAAACCCTTGGGGTTCCTCAAACACTTTAGAAGGATGCTTAAAAAGAGGTGGTAAAACTTCTACATTCTCCTGTTGTTCCCTAGGAGAGGGAATAGAGGAGTGTGTAGTCACATTTCTACCTTGTTTTTAATAGGTTTGACCCTATGGTGATAAATCACTATTGGAGAGGACATTGAGTGTAGTTCTTTTAGAGTGCATGTTTGGCCATAATGGGTCACTTCAGGAATTTCTACCTCATCCTTTCCTAATGCATCGATCACTTCTGGCATATCGACTCTATTGCCTTCCTTGTTGTGATCAGGTGCTTGGGGTATTTCTTGCTCATTGTCCTTTTTTTCTACATCTTCTTCCTCTTTCTTATCTTTCATGGATTCCTCATCTTCCTTACATTCCTCATCATCCCCATATTTAGTGTCATTTTTAGGTGTATCCATAACTACGAATACCTTAATCGTATTTTTATCATTGGGAAAACTATAAGGAATAGTTGCATACGAAATATATAGTGCAGGTGTAATACATTGATGATTGTGTACAAATTTCTCATCGTAATGAAAACAAATGCCCTTTTCACATTGTGCCTTCATTTCTGCAGGGTTGATACATTTAATGGGTAAGAGTCGGGTAAGTTTTGGGGTGGTGTACATATTTTATGATTCCCATACATGTGGTTTTATAATTGGCTCCTTCCACTGGTAAAAATCCTCCTTTGTAATAATTTTATTTACAAGGTCATTCTTTTTTAGGGTTAACTCTGCTATTTTTATTTCAAAATCATCTTGCCATTTATTCATTACTTGTAGGATTTCTTTTGAGATGCCTTTAAACAAACTTCCCCACTTGTGTCCAAAATCGATGCTTGGATACCAAATGGTAGGAACCCAAGTTCCTAGTGGATCTATCAACGATAATTGGAATTGGATCTAAACTAATAGAATCACCTTTTGGATAGAATCACCTTTGCATTGGAGGAGAACCCTTCCAATGGATCAATTGATAAAATATATATTCTTATTCATGGATGATTTGTGTGAATGGCCAACCTAATATATATATCTACCCTAAATCTACGTTGGTGAAAAGACGTGATGGTTCACGTAAGGAAGAGACGTTATGGTTCACGTTATGAAGAGACATGATGGTTCACGTTATGAAGAGATGTCATGGTTCACTTTATGAGTTAATAATATAATAATTAAATGATTAATAATAATAACTAATAATGTTAGGATGGAGGATCCTAACAGTATTCCTTGCACTTTAGGATTTCAAGAGCAGTATAATAAATAAAATTCTTAAGAAGCATATCCAAGGAAATTTAGGAATTTTACGACAACATAAGAAAGCGATGACTATGGAGGATGATCTATGTAGTTTAGAGTTTTTAGGATAACATAAATAAAAAAATGCTAATGAGGCTATTCCTTGCACTTTCGACTCTTTAGGGCAACATAAATATTTAGAAGATAAGTCTCATTTTGAACAAAATAAAAAAATAGAAGAGATTTATGAATATAAGAGTGTTGGCAAGAATGGAAGAAGGAGAGGAAGACCATCAAAGAAGCAACAAAGAGAAAATGAAACTCAAAAGGATATTGATTTGGGAAGCTAAATAAAAATATCATAGGTGTTAACAAGAAGTGGGGCTAAGCCCACTAATAAAAATAAAATGTATTTATGATGAAAATGATATCATGGAATATTAGGGGTATGAATAAAATGCTTAAAAAAGAGTTATTAAGGAATTAATAGGTTGTTATAGCTCTGAGTTTATTTTAATACAAGAAATAAAATTAAACAACGAGGAATGTAAGGATGCTTTTAAGAAAATTTGGAATATAGGTGATCGTTTAGCAGTTTCTTCTACAGGAGCTTCAAGTGGTATTGCAATAATATGGGACAAAGACAAATGGGATGGACAACTATTACAAGTAAAAAATAATTAGGTTACTGAACTATTTTGTAGGAAATACAAAAATATCAAAGTTGGGGTTATAAATGTATATGCTCCTACTATAGTTACTCCTCGTGAAAGATGTTGGAAGAACCTTAGTATATTTTTATCAAATACATTGATGATTCATATCTCTTGGGGATGATTTTATTATTGTTCTATCTCCTTTGGAAAAGAAGGGTGGCATTCTAGGATGGTCTAAATCAATGCAATAATTTTCTTCATTTGTTAATTCAAATGATCTTTTGGGATGTTAGTCCCTCAAGATTTCAATATACATGGGATAATAGACACATTGGGAAAAATCATATAACAGAAAGACTAGATAGATTCTTGTTATCCATTAAATGATTGTAAATAAAGTATATAATCTCTTTAGATATTTTATTGCTAGCAATATCAGATCACAAACCCATTCTTTTGACTTGTGAGTTATGTTAGAATTAAGTTCTACTAGGATAGTCTAACTTGAGTTACCACTCTTCTATGAGGTAGGTGAACTCTTAGTTTAGACTAGTTTAGATTTGTTGATTTGTTGTAATCCAACGACTCACATTGATCAACTTTGCTATTTATACAAAGTTGATCCCATGGAATAATCAATCAGTTCTTGATATTTTAGTAATGCTTTGCATATCTAGTTTCTTGGTTTTAATATTGTTTCTCAATATTTCTATCATGGTATCAGAGCGGGGCTAGTTTTTTTTGCGAGTATTTAACTTTTAACATATCTGGTTTAGCTTGTCCTCTATTTTTGGATAAGTATTCTCTGACTATTTCAGCTTATTTTGAAGTTGTTAAACAATCAATTTTTATGATCTATAGTATCATACTATATATGCACTAAATCTATGTGTTTCATATAGATCATTATTCAATTTCTATGAAGGATTAAAGGCAAGGTGTCATTTTTTCCTCTACTAATTTTAAAGGGAACTCGAGAACGAGAAACATACTTTTATAATGATTTTTTGAAAACACTACTCTCTCTTTCTGCAATGTGTTATTTAATGTATTTTTTTGAAAACACTACTCTCTCTCCACAACAATTTTTCCTTTACATTGAATACTTTGTCTGCAAAGCAAATCTTGGCATCGTTGTTTTTCTTACCTAAAACAGAACTTGGTGCCATTTCTTCGGAGCCTTAGATGCAAGTTTTATTAAGACGACCCCCTTCATGCTCGAGTGCTACCAACAGGATGCATCCACAATCAATGGATGTTCGATGTTTCTCTTCAAGCTCGAGCGTTGACTCTGCAATTGAACAGTGAAATTTTGTTGCTACCAGCTTTAATCCTACACATTGGCTCTCGTTTCATTATGTCACTGCACCACATCTATGTACCTGCTTACTTGAGACTCTCATCAAATTGTGTTGGATTCTAAGGTTGTCTTTGGAGCCGCTATCACTGAGCCTTCCTTAAGGATGATCTGCACATTGTGTATTGGTGAATGTTGTGTATGGTCGTTCCAATATTTAAACTAAAAATCCATATAAAGTTATCATTATCTATGCCTTCCTTGATGGCAATACGCAGTCGTGATCTATGCCTTTCTTATGGATTATCCGCTCTCTCTGGCGTAACATTTTTTTTGACACGATCAGTGTCTATTTCTAGTGGCAGTTCTGAACTTAAAGTCTATTCACGTCTTGATGTGTATGCGAATCTCAGTTCCCTTGGTGCACTAAGAATCTCTCCAAATAGAACAAATTTTTATCTACTATTTTTTAAAGTTCATTGCCACGTGCTGATTGAACGATGCCACTTGCTGACTGTTACCATCCACTCACTCAGGATTACTTTCACCTATTTATTCCCTCCTCTTTGGCTTATTTATGCATACTCTTGATCTCTATCTTGTATTATTGATCACCACCTTGAAGGAATGTTCTTTAGGAACACCTATTTTATGAGGGTAGCCACACCCACCAAAGATTCATCTGCACTACTTTGTTTGATGACTGTTGAGATAACGTCGTGCAAACCCTGATACATCTTGCTAAAGGTTCTTGCTTCATTGGAGAACATTGCATTACTGCAATATTTGTGTGCACTCTGAGAATGTTTTTTTTGCTACCAAGAAAATGAGGATATCGCAGTAGAGATTCGCTGATGTGCAGAGCTGTCATCACCTGGTTCCATCACAACTGATGTATAGTGCGTTGCTCTTCACACATTGTGGCAACAAGACCAACGAACTAAGCGATAATCTCTTTTTGGTGTGAAGGTGCTATATCAACTGGAGTATTGATGTATGTTCTATTCAGAGCAATTTTTTGCTCTTGACTGAACACAACACAGTCATGGATGTCTATTTTTTTAGAGCACTTCTCTGCTCTTCAATCAAGATAGTCGTTGATATATATATATTGAGCTTATTCTCTGCCCTAGGATTATATACACACCTAATCAATGCTGCAATTGGTGCTCGGTGGTTGAAGTCCAACAAAACATATGAAGCATTGTAAACTTCCTTTTTTTGAGCTCCTCTCACTATTTCTTTGCCTATTCTATAAAGGCAATTTTAAGTGAAGAGTCTCCTTGTAAGATCCTAAATAAAAAAAAAAAATGAGGGGGACTCTTGGTGCATTCTTTCAGCACCGCTTGTTGCTTGGTTCAAAGGGGGAGGGTTTTACTGCATATTTTGGTTTTAGTGAATTCTTTTAGCTCCACTTGCTACTTGATTTGTTGTTATATTCCATTGTTACACACTTTCATATACAAGCAAGCACACATGATCAAGATTCTCATAGAGCACCTAATATATACAAGCAAGCACACATGATCAAGATTCTCATTTACAAGAAAAGCACAAATATACAAGCATCTTCTCATACTTGTAATATCTCAAAAGCAAGCATCTCATTTTATAATCGCCTATGTTCCACATATCATTATCCTCATATACCTATAGTCTCCCTCACATAAGGGTAGGTCATTGAGAAGTTCGGTATAAAGGTCTGGCAGGTTATTCTGGTTTCAAAACACCTACGTTCCATGTATCAATATCCTCATATACTTATAGTTTTCCTCATGTAAGGGCAGGTATATTGAAGAGATCGGTATAAAGGTCTGAGTTTTTGCTACCTTAATTGAATTTACCTGGTGGTGCTAATTCTTGTTGAATTATTTTCTAGGGAGTCCTTCTGTGGAGGGGGGTTGCAATTATCTTTGGGCAATATGAGTTCGCTCAATACAATTGACCCACTCACTCCCCATAACTATCACACTTGGAAACCCAAGATATTAAATCTTATCTCTCAAAAGGGTCTCACACATTTGCTAGAGGAAAAACAACCTACATTTGATAAAGAATATGAAATATTTGTTCATAAAAGAAAGATGTATGAAAAAATGGGTATTATAACCACAAATGTAAGTGAAAGCTTATGGTTTCACCTCTCTGAATGTAAAACTCCATTTGAGAGTTGGGAAAAACTTGAAAATTTGTTTGGTAAAGTGGATCAAATAAGATCAATGCAGCTAGAAGCAGATTTAACAACTCTATATCTTGAAAACTACAACACTATTGTTGATTTCCTCACCAAGTTCAAAGAAGTCCTCACTCAATTAAAAGGTAGTGGTAAGAATAAAACAGAAGAAGAATGCATCTACCTTATTCTTTCCAAATTAAATGAAGCATTTCAAATTTTTGCAACCACTTTTTTGTCTACAAAAGATGCTCTTGGAACAAGTTTTAAAATGCCCACTTTGGTGGAGTTTTGTGATAGTCTAACTAGAGAGGAAATTAAGCTTTCAAAATATGAGATCTCCTCCTCCTCAAAAGCCTTAGTAGCTTCCAACTCCAAATACACATTCAAAAAGAAATACAAATCACCTATAACTTGTACTCATTGCAAGAAAGATGGTCATTCTGTGAGAAAATATTGGAAGAGACTACAACAACTTGAGGCAACAATGAAGGATCACAAAATAGACACAAAGAAACACATTGGAAAGGCCTTAAATATTTAGGGAAAAACTGCTAAGATTTCATCAAAATCTTGGGTTCTAGATTCAGGATCAACTCATCATATGACATCTTCAAAAGAGTCATTTACTTCTCTCTCCTCATGCACCACTTACAACATTGAAGTTGGTGACTCCTCTTTTATCCCTGTCAAAGGAAAATGTGACATAATTATTAATGGTTCTCTATATTCCCAATATATCTACAAATCTTCTCTCTATCTATCAAATTTGTACCTTTGCTCAAGGCAAAACAATTATATTTTCACCAAGAGGAGTTGATATAAGAGACTTTCAAGAACCATACTCCCTCATAGCAAAAGGTGGCATTGATCATAGAGCTCACCTATTTCACTTCAAGGGATTTGTTGTGACGTCCTTCACAACGACCCCAAAATTGGGGACCCACCTTAAATTTTGTGATTTCGGGATATTTTTGTTTATCTGATTTTGCTCGCATCAAGGTCTTGGAAAATTTGCTTTCACTTTGGAATTACTGACATATTTGCATTTTGAAGGTTTGAATGTAGTTGCAATGCTTCAAAACTGAATATTTTGATTATTTGCATATTAATTGCATTATTTCAAATCAAATAATTTGATTAAAATAATTTTCAAAGGTTTAAATGATTAATTTTCATTTAAATAATTAAATTTTATTTTAGGGTTAACCCTAAAATTAGTGCAAAATTGAAATGAACATATCTTGAGGCAGAGAAATCCATTTGATCTCATTCAAACATGGTAAAAAGATATGGATTGTCTCTTTCTAATGATACCAAACTTGCAAGATTCCATATGTCAATTTCACCAAAAAAATAGCGGGTTAATTTAGCAATATGAGAACTTTGAAATAATTTTGACAAAAAAGAAAGTTATGGGAAAGTAAAGTTTTGTTTTGTTTTGATATTATGATTATTGTTTCATTATGTAGGTAATACAAGGGCAAGGGTTTGAAGAAGATCATTATAAAATCCGTTCCCGTGATGAAACTAAATAGCTAAAATTTTCAAATTATAAATAAATCATTGAGATTCATGAAAAAGGTCAGACATTTTATACAGAGAATGAGAGGAATGATTGGAAGGAGAAAAGCTACACATTCATTGGAGGAAAACAAAGAAGGCCATTTGCAAAACAATGGAAATTATTGTAAGATTTTATAAATTGTTTTAAGCATTTTGGATCCAGATTTGTGCACAGACTATATTTTGAATTAATAAAGTGCTTATTGCAATTTCTTAATAGTTTGTATACATTAGAAGATTGCATCAATTTATTTGATTTCACTGTGTAAATACTGGTGAACATTGGATTGGTTTTAGAATTTTATAAATGGAAATTTGTTCTGTTGAATTTGTCCGAGACATTAGTTTAATTTCTAAAGCTTAAATCTTTTATTATTTTATTTTCATTCTAAAAACTATATATTATAACTTAGTATAATTATATAAATTAAAATATATGACTAAGTTATAATTAAATTTATAATTCAGATATTACATTAATTAATATTCGAATTAATAAATTTAAGAAGGGATAAATGAATATTCTATTCCTCACCTCAATTTCATAAGGTTGAGGAACTCGGATTGATATCTCTAAAATTCAATTTGGATTTGATTTATAATATAGTTCTATCTATTTCAGAAATCCAAATTTCAAACCAGAGATCACATTTACTCTTTTGAATATTTAATTCCATAAATATTTCAAAAGATAAATATTATAAGAAAATCTAATTTATAAACTTTATTTTATCATAAATCCAAATTTTATAGGTTAGTTTCATATTAAGCCCTAAGATTTTATCATTGACAAGGTTTTGGAACCTTATAAATTGGGCAAGACATTATTTCATTTATTCACCTCTTCTGGGTTAGATTTATAATTTCATAAGGGAGTTTGAATAAATTATTGCTTTATCAAATAAACATTTGGGAAGTGAATTGATTATAAATCTATTATGTTCCAAAGATTTATCAAGTTTATAAAATTTCATTTACTTTGATTTTTATTAAAGTTAAATTGAAATTTAATATAAAATACTAGATTATAAGGAAAATGAGTTTTGGCGATTTTTTCCTCTGAACTAGGGTTTCTGGAACTTTGAAAAATCTAGGGCATCAGCTGGTTTGCAGAAGTGCCTTCGGGGTACGGTGGATCTAAAAGCTAGATTGGTGCCCTAGGAGGGTCCAATGGGGACTTCTTCGGCTCCTTTTCCAGGGAGTAGCAGCTCATATGTAGATTTGTTTAAAGAAAATTCTCCTCCAAAGAACGATGAAGCTCAAAAAATGGCATATAAAATGCTCTTCACGGCTGCTGGGAATAGGTCGACAACACATCGTGTGAATGGATGTTTGCCACAGGCCAAAACCAGGCCAAAAATTGTCATCGAGCCAAGTATGGTTGAAGAATCAGTCATTTACAGAGCTAATCACGATTTAATCTGCAAGTTCATGGGTCTACGTCCTTCCCTAAATTTTTTGCACTCTTGGATCCACCAAAACTGGGAGCCTCAGGGTGAGTATTCATTGTGGTTTTTAGCAATGGATATTTTATTGTTAGCTTTTCGTCTTTGGCCGATAGAAATAGGGCTTTCGAGTTAGAGAAGAAAAATCATGGCCCGACAGGGCTATTTGTTCAACCATGTAGAGTGGGATTTGATCCCCAAGTTGAACCTACTATTGTCCCAGTATAGATCCGACTATATGCTCTTCCAATGGAATTATGGAGTGAGCAGGTGTTGACAAGGATTGGCAATTCTATTGGAAGACATCTGGGTGTTTCCAGAGACACACTTGAAGGGAGCATGGCGATGTATGCAAGAATATGTGTGGATATGGATCTCAGCCAGCCTTTGCCAACATAAATAGAAATTGAATTGGCAGGACTCTCCTGGATTCAACAACTGGACTATGAGGCCCTACCCTTCAGATGTAGGGTTTGTCATAAACATGGAAATTTGGCCCGTTTCTGCCCTAATAATATGAATGCTAAAATGGAGGCCCCTTTAGGAATGCCAAACCTACCTAAAGAGGATAAGGCAACACTTAATAAAGATTCTAATAGCACCGTTTAGGGCCAGGAAGCTCAGAGAGAGGGTTTTGAATAGCCCAGAAGAAAAAGACGAACAAAGAAAAAAGATGGAAAGGAGCAATCCCATCTCAGACCTGCCAATAGGTATGAGATATTTAAGTCACTGGTTGACGAAGAGGAACAATGTATGGAGGGCATGGAGGGTAATAAGGAAAATTCTAATATTCCCGGGCAACTCCCTCTCTCATCTCCTCCCGTCATACAGCAGGTAGTTGAACTCTGTGAGGTATCACAACCAGTGTGTTCAGGGGCTTTAGTAGTGCATAACTAGGAGCAAACAATATCTCAGGATGTCAGCATGGGAATACCAGAGAAGAACAGGAAAAGTCCAACTTTGGGGATAACCCAGGTAGAAAAAAGATCAAAAAACAACAATTCTCAGGGAGTAGGTAGAAGTCCAATAAGGAGTTGCTAGCAACCCAAGGAGACAAACTGATCACGGGAGGATCGGTGAGGACAATAGACTCTTATTGCTCCCAGGGTAACCAATGATTATACAATCATGGAATGTGATGGGTTTAAATAGCAGAACCCATCAATCTGTTGTTCGAAGACTTTTAGAGAATCATAATACTAATTTTTTGCTTTTATAGGAGACTAAGATGTCATTAGATCTTATGTCCAAAACAGTCAACAAAATTTGGAGGGATGTTGGTCATATGGATGTGGCTGCCCAAGGTGCCTCAGGGGGGATTATTACTCTATGGAACTCTCTTGAATGCCTGGAGGGGTGTTCTCACTTCTCTTTTTAGGAATAATGTCACTGCGAAACACGTTCTATTCACAAACTTTTATGGGTCTCAAAACCTAGATGGTCAGAGGCGGCAGTGGAAGGCTGTGCATAACATGCAAACCTCAAGGGAAGATCTAGACTAGATTATAGCGGGGGACTTTAACGCTAAATTATCTTCTAGAGACCAGGAAGGGGGAACACCATTTTTGGACCCAGGGGACCATTTCATGATTGCCCAAGTCCAGGCTTTGCACTTAGTGGACATTAAATGTCCTGGCATTAACTACACTTGGACTAATAAAAGGCGGGAGCCACATAGCAGGAAGGTTAAGCTAGATTGTTTTCTAGTTTTGGAGGAGGCATTTGTAAAATGGAATATAAATTTTTAGATTTTAGAAGGCCTAGTTTCAGATCACTGTCCCATTCTGTTGGAATGCGGGACTAGGATGGGGCAGCATCACAAACCTTTCAGATTTGAGAATTTTTGGCTTCAGAAAGAAGAACTTCGGGAGAAAGTTCCACAGTGGTGGGACGAAGGCTGCCTAGCTTATGGGAGAGCAATGTTCAGAATCCACAAACAACTACAATATGTCAAAACTTAGTTGAAGTTTTGGAGGCATGCTAATAAAATAGACTTCCAGGCCCAAAGAGCTCCATTGGTGGCCAGATGGGATGAGGTCCAAAAATAGTTCAGAGAAGGAGTAATTACAGACCAGCTTAAAGCTGAGGATGATGCCTTGCGTACAGCGGTTGAGGACATTGACAACTAGGAGGAGACCTATTGGAAGCAGAGAGCAAGAACCACCTGGTTATTAGAAGGGGACATAAATACAAAATTCTTTCATCGGACTGCTTGTGCTCGAAGACAGATGAATAAGATGGAGGCCCTTCAAGATGAGAACGATCATTCCTTTGATACACTTCTAGGTATGCATTCCCATGCTATGGATTATTTTTCTAAGATTTTTAAGGAAAGTGTGGTACAAGATGTAGAGGCCCAAAATGAAGTTATTTCTGTCATACCTGCTGTTATTTTTGAGGATGAAAATCAGGCCCTCCTCAAACCCATTGATAGAGATGAATTGAAAACTGTGGTCTTTGGAATGAGCACTGGTAAAACTCTAGGTCCAAACGGCTTCCCAATTGAGTTTTTTCAGGATTTCTGGGACTACTTAGAGGAAGATGTAAGGGTTGTTGTAGAAGAGTCCAGAGAAAATAAGAGAATTCTTAAAGCTATAAACCACACTTTCATTACCTTAATTCCAAAAGGGGAGGAGGGGGTTCATATTTCAGATTATAGGCCTATTGCCTTATGTAATGTGTTGTACAAAATAATCACAAAGGTAATGGCTGAGTGCCTAAAACCTCTTCTTCACAACATTGTCTCCTCTGGATCAAGGGGGTTTTGTTGAGGGACGACAGATTCTGGATGGGGTGGTTGTGGCCCAGGAAGCAATCCATTCAATGCACACTTCTGGTAATAAAGGGATGTTCATAAAATTGGACATGTCAAAGGCTTATGACAGGGTTGAATGGAGTTTCTTGGCTAAAATGATGGTAGCCTTTGGTTTCTCTCAGGATTGGATAGAGTGGGTCATGAGCTGTGTCTCTACCCCGACTTACTCTGTGCTAATCAAGGGCCTTCCTTCGCAACCATTTGGAGCTACTCGAGGACTGTGCCAGGGGGATCCATGTTTTCCTTATCTTTTCTCATTTTGGCTGAAGGTCTTGGCAGAATTTTCTTAAGGAGAAGACAGCAAGGTAGATTATTGGGTATCAGGGTGGGTGACGAAGTTTTAACGCACCTGCAGTTTATGGATGACACTGGTTTGGTGGGAGTGGCCAGCTTTAGGGAAGCAAGAATGATTAGGGATACTCTTAATGTCTATCTCAGGGCTACTCAATAGTTCATTAATGACAAGAAATCCAAAGTGGTTTTTTTTAATCTGGAGCAAAGGCTTCAGAATAGAATTTTAGAAATCCTGGGATTCACAAGGACTTCTCTCCTAGTGGTTTACTTGGGGGTCCCCTTGCACTTTAAGAAGCTAAAATTAGACACATGGAGGAATCTTCTAGAGTGTATCAAGGATAGAATTAATCACTGGTCTCACAAGTGGTTAAGTTATGGTGGCAGATTAATGTTCTTATAGTCAGTCATTCAAGCCATGCCAATTTACAAATTCTCTATCCTGGCTGCCCCGATTACAATATGGAAAGAGTTGGACAGGATGGCTAGAAATTTTTTATGGGAAGGAGCAAAGGGAGAGAGAAAGTGGGCCTTAGTGGGCTGGGAAAAAGTTACCCAGCCCAAGGTTAAAGGAGGTCTAGGTTTGAGAAAATCTAAGCTGAATAATAAAGCTTTGGCTGGAAAGCTATACTAGAGATGGATCTCCCAACCCACCTCCCTTTTCAGTAGAATCCTAACTAGCAAATACCTGGGATAGGCCAACCCAATCGATGTAGCTCGCATCCCCTTGGATGGTACTGGGTCCCTAGCTTGGCAGGATCTCAAGTTAGGGTCTCAGGTTGTTAAAGACCACTTATTTTGGAAAGTGGGAAGAGGGGAGAAGGCTCATTTCTAGATAGATTCTTGGGATCAGTTCCCACCCATCATTGCTGAATTTCTAGAATTATAGCCAATAAAAGTAGCCATTGAAGCCAAGGGATGGATCCGTATTGAAAGTTATTTCACAACTACTCAGCTGGGGGAGTGTAAGTTTAAGCAGTTCAAGAAGTTGGATGAGTGGCCCATTTCAATCCCTTCGGATTTGACTCCCATCATGACTAAAATTTTGATAGAAAGATTTCTTACAGGGGGAGACGTGGAGGATGAATTAGCCTGGGGCTTTGGGAGTCTTGGCATCTATACAGTAAAGGACGGATATGACAACATTCTCCCAAGACTGACCGAAAGTTAACTTTTTTTCCTGGCAGTGCATGAACAATGGAATCCTCACTTTTGATAATCTCAGATCAGAAGGTATCATCGACCCTTCTCAATGTGTACTATGCTACAAGAGCGAGGAAACTGCTGACCATTTGTTGTTTGGTTGCCCTTTCACTCGACATATTTGGCTATGTTGGTTTGCATACTTTAAAATTCAAGTAAGTGGTGACTTGAACCGAATGAATATCTGGGCAAAATGGCAGAAAGTTAGATTCAAATCTAAAGCTCTTCATTTTGGCTGGGAGCTTGGTTTAAGCTTTATCTAGTGGCAAGTATGGCTAGAAAGAAATGCCAAAATTTTTAGAGAAACTTTTACTGCTCTAGATGGGGTTTGGCAGACCATTTGGAGCAAGGTTACCGAAACTGTGGCTATTCATGCTGAGGAGGAAGCTCAAATTGACATTGGAGCTATGGAAGAATGCGTTGAACTACAAGAGGGATAGGACAAAAATTTTTGGAAACCTCCCCTTGAAGGTTGGATTAAAATCAACACTGATGGAGCTGCAAAAGGCAATCCGGGTAGAGCTAAAATTGGAGTGGTGTGCCGAAACCATGCTGGGACTGTGCTCTATTGGGAATTGCAAGGCCTAGGAAGATCACTAACAATGAAGTCGAAGCCATTGCCATCAAGTCTGCTTCTGTTTGGGCAATGAAACATGGCCACCGCAGGATTATTCTTGAATCAGACTCGTAAATAATGGTTGGAGCTCTAGACTGCATGAGGAACTTTGATCTGAAAGCTTGGAGGTTGAGGGCTCTTGTTACCCAAATTAAAGAATTATGGAAGGAATTGGAGGACGTGATCCCAGTTTATGCGAGTAAAGATTTGAACAAAGCGGCTAACTTTCTGGCTAAGATGGGTGCGGAAAAGGAGGTTGGAGTTCAGTTGCACAATGACATGGATATTGAGGATGAGGTGATTAGATAGGGTCTGGAAAGGTCCTTGAGCCAATGATCAAAGAAAAAGCAAAGGGAGGAAAGTTGTCACGATATCGCGACATGTTGCGTCATCGCAGTCACTGGAGGAAAGTTGTCGCGATATCACGACATGTTGCAAAGTCGCGGTCACTGGAGGAAATTTGTCGCGATATCGTGACATGTTGCGTCGTTGCGGTCAAGGGAAAAAATTTGTCATGATATCGTGACATGTCGCTTTGTCGCGGCCAGGGGAGGAAAGTTATCATGATATTGCGACATGCTGCTTCATCGCGGCCAGGGGTGGAAAGTTGTCGCGATATCGTGACATGTTGCTTCGTCATGGCCAGGGGTGGAAAGTTGTTGCGATATCGCAACATGTTGCTTCATCGCGGCCAAGGGTGGAAAGTTATCCCGATATCGTGACATGTTGCATCATCGCGGTCACTGGAGGAAAGCTGTCGCGATATCGTGACATGTTGCATCGTCGCAGTAACTGGAGGAAAGTTGTCATGATATCGTGACATGTTGCGTCATCATGGTCAAGGGAAAAAAGTTGTTGCGATATCACGACATGTCATTTTGTCGCGGCCAAGGGTGGAAAGTTGTCGTGATTTCATGACATGTTGCTTCATCGGGGCCAAGGGTGGAAAGTTGTCATGATATCGCGACATGTTGCTTCGTCGTGGCCAAGGGAGGAAAGGTGTCGCGATATCATGACATGTTGCATTTTTGTGGCTAAGGGAGAAAAGGTGTCGCAATATCGCGACATGTTGCATTTTCGTGGCCAAGGGAGAAAAGGTGTCGCGATATCGTGACATGTTGCATTTTCACGGCCAAAGGAGAAAAGGTGTCACGATATCGCGACATGTTGCATTTTCGTAGCCAAGAGAGAAAAGGTGTCACGATATCGTGACATGTTGCATTTTTGCGGCCAAAGGAGAAAAGGTATCGCGATATCGTGACATGTTACATTTTCGTGGCCAAAGGAGAAATGGTGTCACGATATCGTGACATGTTGCATTTTCGTGGTCAAAGGATAAATGGTGTCGCGATATCGCGACATGTTGCTTCATCACGGCCGAGAGAGAAAAAGTGTCACAATATCGCGACATGTTGCACTTTCGTGCCCAAAGGAGAAAAGTGTCGCGATATCGCGACTTGTTGAATTTTCGCGGCCAAAGGAGGAAAATGTTGCGATATCGCAACATGTTGCTTTTTCGTGGCCAAAGGGGAAAGGTGTCACGATATCGCGACATGTTGCATGTGCGTGGCCTAAGGGGAAGAATAGTGTCGTGATTTCGTGACAAGCTGCATCAACTGTCCATGCCGACCCCCCTGCTAGCTAGTTAATGGTTCAGGAGATTTGGCTCCATTGCAAATCTTCTTCTACTATTGTAAGCATGTGTTCTCTCTGAATTTGACTGGGAAGAGTCTCTTACCATATTGTAATTGATCTTTGTTTTAATACAAGTTTTTTCAAAATTTTCAAAAAAAAATATAAAATACTAGATTCTTTTTATGCTAATTTCATTTAAAGCATTTTGAGACATTAAATTCAAGAGAGAAAATAAAATTTGGCATACTTTAACCTAATATCATAAAACGAATTTTATTTTGTTGAATTGATATCAAAGCATGTTATACATGATAAACTTAAAATTATTTACCTAATTCTAGGCCCCTTGTAAACAGTAGTTCACAAATCCAAGAGTTATTCAAGTACTCATTGATGTGTATATATATATATATGAAATGTTAGATATAACATAAGAACCTTGGAGATATATAATATTCTTTGCAAGAGAGAATCATAATTCTGAGTTTTTCGGGTGGTTTTGTGACTGGACAAAATCACACCTCAACAAATTGGCACTAGAAGGAGGGCATGAAAGGTAATGATTTTAATTTTAGCATGTGCAATTTGTTATAAAAAGAAATAAAATTGTTTGAAATTTTCAATTTATGCTTCATTAACGTTAATCTATCATAAATTCAAAAATTAGGTTATGATGCAATTTTTGTGAATTTTCATACATAGCCTTGCATATTAAAGTTGGTTCAATGGCAAAAAATGATTTACCATTTTATAAACATGATGGAACGATTACGCCAGAAGAACATATTCAGGCATATAAAAATATTATGCTTAGTTTTCAAATTATGCATGAAGATGTTTTCTGTAGAATGTTTCCATACACATTGGATGAAGTTGCTAAATATTGGTTTATCAATTTACCTGCAGGTTCTACCGCTTCTTGGAATCAACTTGAAACAATGTTCCTTGAACACTTTAGAAAATTGGTCGACACATATTTGTTATCAAATCAATTTGCCTCTATTCGTAAAAGGCCTAATGAATCCATGAATCAATTTAATGATAGGTTTCATAAGTTGTATACGGAAATGGAGATACACTTTATCATTTTAGAAGAAGAAGTTGTTCAAATTTATTTGGAAGCTTTAGATCCTTTTACGGTTAAGTGTTTAGAAATGTTTCCTAAGGATTTATCCTTATCTAGCGTGTATGGTGGTGCAGTAGTTGTAGAGCAATGGCTGATTTCAAGAGGAATAGATGTGGGTAGATTATCATTACATCACCCTAAGGTTTCAAATCAAGTATCACCTATGAGTCATGATATGCATTTCTCGACACCATTGAACGAAATTGAATGTCCTAGTTTTTCAACCACTTTCGATATTATCCAAGAGGAAGTGAAAGTTTCAAAGCCAATATCCATTGATGAGGATTGTAGTAATCAAGTTTATCAAAATGTAGAAATGCATGAGTCTTCAGATATTGGAGGAGTTTTAGATTTAACTAGCTTTGAAACATATGATAGAATAGAATCTTCCATAGAGTTGAATGAAACAATTGAAGCTCCAGAATTAAAATATTCTAGAGGCAGTTTCATTATGATCGATCATAAAAGTTTATTACTTGAGGAAGATGAGTTTCTTATTGAGGATAGGTTTTTTGAAGGTGAAGAAAGTGAATTTGAAGAGCATTCGATTGTTAAATTTACAAAATGTGAAGATATGGTTGAATCTTACCCTTTAGATTTTGAAGATAATTATTACAATGGATGGGGTATGTATGGTGAATCATTGTTTTCTCACACTCCTAATGATAAAATTTTTGTTTCACTTGCTATGCAGGATGTTGAAACTTCTAGTTCAAAATAAGGTTTCGTAATTCCTATGCAATCGAGAAAGTGATATGCCAATTTCAGAAATAGAACAGGTTCCAAGAGTTGATCATTTTGAACATGAGTTTGTAGAACATTCTTCTACAGTAGAAAGGGAAGAAATGGTAAAACCTTTATATGATTCATCTATTTTAGATGAAGAAGAGGTAAATTCTTTTCTTTCATTCTTGAATGTTGAAGGTTTGAGTGAAAATTTTCAGGATTGTATTGAATACTCAAATGAAGAAACTTCATGTATGGCTAGCAAAGAATTAGAAGTTCCTACTCATCCTAAAGAAACTATTACTTTGTTTGATCAACAAGATTTATGGTGTGGAATAGATGGACACATTCTTGATTGGATGCCAAATTTTGATGCTTCTAAAAAGTAGGTTATTGATGAAGGAATACGAAATGATGGTGGTGATGATAGAGATCATGGAGAAAAAGAAAAGACTATAAGGTCTCATCAAATAGTGGTAAATGAAAGTGCACAAAAGGTAGACTCTTATCCTTTGTATTCAAACATTCAAGAATCAGGTAAATTTTTGCATAATCATTTATTGGTTTCCACTATTATTTATGATGAGATGTCATTAGAGGTTGATGAAAAAATAGAAGAGATTCTTATTCCCACCACCAAAAGGACTGTATTGCTAAATAAAAAAGAAAACATGCTTGAATCATTGAACCAAGTTCAACAACAATTAACAATTCAATCTAGGATACAAAACTATAATGATTCTTATTTTGTAAATATCCTAGATTTTTGTAAATTGTTATTTGAATATGATTGGCCTAAAAACATAGATGATGATCTTACGTTAAAACTTTCAGAAATAGCTTTCTATTTGAGAGAAATCCTATATGCTTGTGAAAATGAGAATTTAAGTCAAAGTGATGAATCAAGGTTTGAAATTCCCATCTTGTTGAATAAGCATAAGATCATAGAGGAATTAAATCTTAAACATGGAATTGTTTATAAGTTTGAAGCAAATCAGTGGGGTGTGAAAGGCAAAATGAAATTTGTTATATGGTTTGGCCTAATCCTCATTTGGTTAAAACTATGTAAAGTTTGGCATGCATATAATGATATATGTCTTTTAAGGTGTGCCTATCGTGTTTGGGATCCAGGGAAATGATGGCAAAATTTTTGCAGTGTCTTGTACATAATGTATATTTTTGTAAATAGTCTTTTGGATTTTGTTTTCTTGTTTTTGTGTTTTGTTTAGTTGGTTGTTTTGTGAGTTTGTTAGTTAGTTATTTTGTTGATGTGTTAATGTGCGATGTTGTTGATGTTTTGTTGTTTTGTTGTTAAGTGTTGTCACATTTTGTTGTGTTTTGTTGAGTACAATGATAAATTAACTTTTCTAGTTTTGGAGCTTCATGATTTTGACATGTGATTCAAGTTGATATAATTTCAAAGTGGGTTTTTCAAAAGTAAGGTAGTTATGATTGAGATATTGGTCATTTGTTGGTTGTGTTTGGTTTTTGATCCTGGACCGCATAGGATGAGATTACCTGGTTTGAAAACCTATGAAACCTAGAGAAAAGGAAAAGCGAGATATTGGTTTATGTCCTCATGAATGTGAACTAAGATAAGGCAAATATGAAAAATTAGAATTATATTGCAAAAATTCCACAAGTATGAAAAATACACTTGCATACACTTGCATTTCATAACACATTTCATAACATTGCATACATCACCCTCGCATTCCACATTTCACATCCCATAGAAATATCATTTATCAAATTCAAAAGTTTTAATTGGTTTTAGCAAAAGTCATCTTGCTTTAATCAGGGGCACTTTCACAAAGGCATTTTGAACAAAATTGTAAAAGATAAAAGATTCATGTTTACACACCATAGTTTCAGGATTCCTAAATGTTTTAGTCACTCAACCATTTCTAGTATGGTAGGCAACCGTCGAAAAGCATGTCAGATTCTCTTAGGATCATTGCACAATATACACTAAATAGGTCTTGAGATCGGGGACTGATGTTGAAATTGTCTGGAACCAAACACATTTCATGCATATTAAAACCATTTCGGGTAAAATGGTCAAAACCATCCTTGGAAGAAAGTGTAAGGTGAAAAGGGCCATCCTTGTCAGTCCTATCACGCAACATAGTCCATAAAATTCATTGTTTTATCATAAATTTGTGAAAATCCAAACAAAGTTAGAGTAGTAAGGATAGGGTTAAATTCTCATCACACTTCGGTTGAGAATCCAATTCCCCAAAGCTCTAAGTCTATTCACATCATTCATCAATGGATCGTAAGGATTTGTACTACTCGTCTATCAGAAGGAAGGGTAGTCATCCCCAAGGTTCAAGAAATCAAAAGTTAAAGCTAAACACATCATTTATCAATGGATCGTAAGGATTCGTACTACTCATCTATCAGAAGGAAGGGTAGTCATCCCCAAGGTTCAAGAAATCAAAAGTCAAAATCATAGACTATGGGGTTAACCTCCACCGGGGCTATAGACGCTTGACTGGAAGTGGAGTACGCTCATGCGTGGTGATATGTCTCATTGAAAAGTGAGACCTATGTTCATTTCAAATGGGTAGGCTAGCCTTGTATTTCTTTCATAACAGGTTTAACCATTTTGGTCAAAATGAGGTAATGAACTCACTTGCGCACACACTGGTTTTGGATGATAGTAAGGTCATAATTGAGCTCTTGATCTGGTAAAGGAATTCACGACACACACATTGGTCCTAAGAGGGTTAGATAGGTTTTAGTGTGTTTGTTTATTGTACTAGAATGTTTGAGTCTCTATAAGACATGTGGTTCATTTCAATACATTATTTTAGCTCATATCATATTATTTTCCATATCATCTTATTGGTCATGAAAGGTCATTTTTAGGGCCCCTGATTAAAGTATGATGACAAGCATGGCCAAAGCAAATATTTATATTGAAAATGATCATTAATACATATCACATGATCCCAACCAATAATACATCACATTCTGCATAAATCATCTATGATTCTAGTAATTCATATTTGTATTGGTCTATTCTCATTCTCTGGATGCTTATCAATGCTTGTGATTCTAATATTCATGTTTTGTGTGTTTTCAGAGTTTGGTTTTTAGTCAAAAATGTCCAGGGACATTTACCAGCAGAGTCGCCAATGTTGTGACGTCCTTCACAACGACCCCAAAATTGGGGACCCACCTTAAATTTTGTGATTTCGAGAAATTTTTGTTTATCTGATTTTGCTCGCATCAAGGTCTTGGAAAATTTGCTTTCACTTTGGAATTGTTGACATATTTGCATTTTGAAGGTTTGAATGTAGTTGCAATGCTTCAAAACTGAATATTTTGATTATTTGCATATTAATTGCATTATTTCAAATCAAATAATTTGATTAAAATCATTTTCAAAGGTTTAAATGAAATAATTTGATTAAAATCATTTTCAAAAGGTTTAAATGATCAATTTTCATTTAAATAATTAAATTTTATTTTAGGGTTAACCCTAAAATTAGTGCAAAATTGAAATGAACATATCTTGAGGCAGAGAACTCCGTTTGATCTCATTCAAAACTTGGTAAAAAGATATGGATTTTCTCTTTCTAATGATACCAAACTTGCAAGATTCCAGATGTCAATTTCACCAAAAAATAGCGGGTTAATTTAGCAATATGAGAACTTTGAAATACTTTTGAAAAAAAGGAAAGTTACGGGAAAGTAAAGTTTGGTTTTGTTTTGATATTATGATTATTGTTTCATTATGCAGGTAATACAAGGGCAAGGGTTTGAAGAAGATCGTTATAAAATCTATTCCCGGTGATGAAACCGAATAACTAAACTTTTCAAATTATAAATAAATCATTGAGATTCATGGAAAAGGCCACATATTTTATATAGAGAAGGAGAGGAACGATTGGAAGGAGCAAAGCTACACATTCATTGGAGGAAAATAGAGAAGGCCATTTGCAGAACAATGGAAATTATTGTAAGATTTTATAAATTGTTTTAAGCATTTTGGATCCAGATTTGTGCACAGACTGTATTTGGAATTAATAAAGTGCTTATTGCAATTTCTTAATAGTTTGTATACCTTAGAAGATTGCATCAATTTATTTGATTTCACTGTGTGAATACTGGTGAACATTGGATTGGTTTTAGAATTATGTAAATGGAAATTTGTTCTGTTGAATTTGTTCGAGACATTAGTTTATTTTCTAAAGCTTAAATATTTTATTATTTTATTTTCATTCTGAAAACTATATATTATAACTTAGTATAATTTTATAAAGTAAAATTATATGACTAAGTTATAATTAAATTTATAATTCGGATATTACATTAATTAATATTCGAATTAATAAATTTAAGAAGGGATAAATGAATATTCTATTCCTCACCTTAATTTCATAAGGTTGAGGAACTCGGATTGATATCTCTAAAATTCAATTTGGATTTGATTTATAATATAGTTCTATCTATTTCGAAATCCAAATTTCAAACGAGAGATCACATTTACTCTTTTGAATATTTAATTTCATAAATATTTCAAAAGATAAATATTATAAGAAAATCTAATTTATAAACTTTATTTTATCATAAAATCCAAATTTTATAGATTAGTTTCATATTAAGCCCTAAGATTTTATCATTGACAAGGTTTTGGAACCTTATAAATTGGGCAAGACATTATTTCATTTATTCACCTCTTCTGGGTTTGATTTATAATTTCATAAGGGAGTTTGAATAAATGATTGCTTTATCAAATAAACATTTGGGAAGTGAATTGATTATAAATCTATTATGTTCCAAAGGTTTATCAAGTTTATAAAATTTCATTTACTTTGATTTTTATTAAAGTTAAATTGAAATTTAATATAAAATGCTAGATTCTTTTTATGCTAATTTCATTTAAAGCATTTTGAGACATTAAATTGAAGAGAGGAAATAAAATTTGGTATACTTTAACCTAAGATCATAAAACGAATTTTATTTTGTTGAATTGATATCAAAGCATGTTATACATGATAAACTTGAAATCATTTACCTAATTCCAGGCCCCTTGTAAATAGTAGTTCACAAATCCAAGAGTTATTCAAGTACTCATTGATGTATATATATATGAAATGTTAGATATAACATAAGAACCTTGGAGATATATAATATTCTTTGCAAGAGAGAATCATAATTCTGAGTTTGTCGGGTGGTTTTGTGACTGGAAAAAATCACACCTCAACAGGATTAAAATATTCATAAGGAGCATCATGTTTTGTTGCTCATGCAGACCTTGAAAGCAAAATTTGGCATGAGAGGTTTGGACATCTCAGTTATAGCTATTTAAGGGAGTTGAATACTCATGAAATGGTAATAGGGTTGCCAAAAGTCTCTTCTACTTATGGATTTTTTCCTAGATGTGCTCTTGGGAAACAACATCAAGATCATAATTTTTTCTCTCCTCTCTTCTTCTTCTTCTTCATTTTGGAAGATGGATTTTTCCCATGTGGTTTTTTCACCATCTCTCCAAAATGTAAGTTAATTGTACATGAGTACCTAATAAGACATTTTTTTTGGACTCATTTTTTTGGGTAACACCAGTATTGTACATGAGTACCTCATCAGGCCTTGTTGTCGGGACTCATCTCTTGCTTTTACTTTCACCTCTAGTATCACTTAAGGGGGGTGTTAGAATAAATATTTAGTTCTCTTAAGTTCTACTAGGATAGTCTAACTTGAGTTACCACTCTTCAATGAGGTAGGTTAACTCCTAGTTTAGACTAGTTCATATTTGTTGATTTGTTGTAATCCAACAGCTCAAATTGATCAACTTTGCTATTTATAAAAAGTTGATCCCATGGAATAATCAACCGGTTATTGATATTTTAGTAATGCTTTGCACAACTAGTTTTTTGGTTTTAATATTGTTTCTCAATATTTCTATCAAGTTACCTAATAATGGTCATCCAAAGTCATTTCACTTCTAGTCTATGTGGCTCCAAGACCCTATTTTTTTAAAAATGGTTATGCTATGGTGGGATGAATCAAAATTTTTAAGGATCATGTATGTACATGTTTGTGAAAAAGTTAAAATATTTAAAGGAGAAAATGAAGATATGGAATGCCGAATTTTTTGGTAAGATTTTTAAAGGAAAGAAAGAAATTGAATCCAAACTCAAAAGTTACAAGAGATAGTAGAAATTAATGGAATGGATCAAGATTCTTATGTGAAATAAAAACAATTACTTTCTTATTATCATAATGCATTAAAAAAGGAATCGTATTGGTTTCAAAAATATAGAGAGAAAGGAATCAAGGAAGGAGATAGAAATAAAAAAAAAAAATTATGCTACAACAAAAATAAAATTTTCTTTTCGTTATATCCAAAATATTATAACTCTATATGGAAGAAATATTAAGGACAAAGAAGATTTAAGAAAGGAAGCAATTAATTATTTCAAAAATATTGTCATATTCTAGGCAAGATAAGGAGGCACAAGAATTTTTTTTGTAAAATATTCCATCAATTATCACTCAGGGATAAAATGAAATCTTGATGAAGAAGATATCTATGGAGGATATCCATGAAGCACTTTTCTCGAACAAGGCACCTGGCCTTGATGGATTTTCTACTAAGCCCACTAATAAAAATAAAAAGTTTTGATGATAAAAAAGATATCATGGAATTTTAGGGGTATGAATAAAACCCTTGAAAAAAGAGTTATTAAGGAATTAATAGGTTTTTATAGCCCCGAGTTTATTTTAATACAAGAAACAAAATTAAGCAACGAGGAATGTAAGGATACTTTTAAGAAGATTTGGAAGATATATGATTGTTTAGCAGTTTCTTCTATAGGTGCTTCAGGTGGTATTACAATAATATGGGACAAAGGTAAATGGGATGGACAACTATTACAAGAAAAAAATAATTGGGTTATAGGATTATTTTACAAGATATAGGAAAATATCTAAGCTGGTGTTATAAATGTATATGCTCCAACTATAGCTACTCCTAGTGAAATATGTTGGAAGAACCTTAGTATATTTTTGTCAAATACATTGATGATTCATTGTGATCTATGGATTCTTGGAAGTGATTTTAGTACTATTATATCTCCTTTGGAAAAGAAGGGTGGAATTCCAAGATGTTCTAAATCAATGCAAGATTTTTCTTCATTTGTCAATTCAAATGACCTTTTGGTATGTTAGTCCCTCAAGCTTTCAATATACATGGGATAATAGATGCATTGGGAAAAATTATATAACATAAAGACTAGATAGATTCTTGTTATCCATTAAATGGTTGCAAATAAAGTATACAATCTCTTCAGATACTTTATTGCTAGCAGGATCAGATCACAAACCCATTCTTTTGACTTGTGAGTTACCTAATAATGGTCATCCAAAGCCATTTCACTTCTAATTTATGTGGTTCCAAGACCCTAATTTTTTCTAGATGGTTATGCTATGGTGGGATGAATCAAAATTTTGAAGGATCATGTATGTACATGTTTGTGAAAAAGTTGAAATATTTAAAGGAGCAAATGAAGATATGGAATGCCAAATATTTTGGTAACATTTATAAAGGAAAGAAAAAAATTGAATCCAAACTCAAAATTTTACAAGATATAGTAGAAATTAATGGAATGGATCAAGATTCTTATGTGAAAGAAAAATAATTACTTTCTTATTATCATAATGCATTGAAAAAAGGAGTCATATTGGTTCCAAAAATCTATAGAGAAAGTTATCAAGAAAATAGATAGAAATACAAAAAACATCATGCTATAGCAAAAATAATATTTTCTCTTTGTTATATCAAAACTATTATAACTCTAGATAGAAGAAATATTGAGGATAAAGAAGATATAAGAAAGGAAGTAATTAATTATTTCAAAAATATTTTGTCATATTCTAGGCAAGATAAGGAGGCACAAGAAAAAATTTTGTAAAATATTCCATCAATTATCACCCAAGGATAAAATGGAATCTTGATGAAGATATCTATGGAGGAGATCCAAGAAGCACTTTTCTCTTTTTATCTTAACAAGGCACCTGGCCCTGATGGATTTCCTACAATTTTCTTTCAAACAATTTTAGAATTTATTAAAGAGTAATATGTTGGATGTGGTTAAAGAGGCCCAAAAAGAAAGGTTTTAATAAAGGAGATCAATGCTACTTTTATTACCTTGGCTCCTAGGAAAGATGGCACAAAATATTTGATAATTTTCATCCAATAATCCTTTGTAATACAATTTATAATATCATTTCAAAAATTATGGTAAAAAGGTTGAAGGGAATTTTAGGGTGTCTTATCTCATAGGAGCAAGGTGTCTTTGTTCATGGTAGAAAAATTCTTGATGGTATAATTATTGCACAAGATGCCATACATTCTCTTCATTCCATGAAAAAAAGGGTATTATTTTGAAATTATATATGAATAAAGCATATGATAGGATTTATTGGAATTTTCTACATGCTATTATTAGAAATTTTGGCTTTGATTATAGCTGGTGTGAGTGGATTAAATGTTGTTATACCATTGTAAAATTTTCTATTTTGATCAATGGTTCTCTTGTTGGGTACTTCAAGTCATCTTGTGAACTTTTTCAAGATGATCCTCTTTCTCTTTATCTATTCATTATTCTAGTGAAAGCATTAGGGAGAGCCTTTTCAAAGGAAAAAATGGAAGGAAATATCAAGGGTATTCAAATTGCAAAAAATGGTCCCTTTGAATCTCATCTCCAGTTTGTTTATGATACTTGTATTTCGGTCAATCCCTCAATCAATGAAGCCTTGGATTTTAAATCAATATTATCATGCTATGATAAGGATACCGGATAGTTGGTAAATACTTCAAAATCAAGGATTTTTTTCATTAATACCACCCTAGATTTACAACAAATTATTGTGAATATTTTAGTGTTTAAAATTAAAAAATTTCCATCAACCTACTTGGGTATTCCTTTGTTTGATAAAGAAAATAAAAAGGAGATTTGGGTCTCTTTTTTGGATAGAATGAAAGCTTGCTTGGCAGTTTGGAAAGGTAAGTTATTAACCATGGTAGGATGGCTACAACTCATAAATACTACATTGCAATTCATTCCTATTTATATGATGTCACTTTCAAGACTACCAACAAGTATTGCATCAAAAATTGATAAAATTCAAAGATATTTCAATGGAAAGGTTGTGAGGAAAAATTTAGGTTTCCTCTTTGTAAATGGGATAGGGATTGCAAAGGAAAAAATATTGATGGAGTAGGCTTGCAAAATTGTAGACTTATAAATTTGGCATTAGGAGAAAAAAATGGGTGGAGATTATTTAGAGATTAAGAAAAGAATTGGAAAAAATACTACTTTAAAAATATATAGGTTCTCTTGATGCAATGAAATTATTTAGGAAAAGAACACTATCCAAAGGATCATAAACATGGAACTTCATATCAAAGAGTTTGAAATTCATAAAGAAACATATTAGATGGTCAATTGATGAGGGTAGTTATGCAAATTTTTGGTCTGATGCTTGGTTGAAGCCTTATCCTCTTATCTATGACTCAAAATGGAAACCATTGGTGCAAGCGTACCTAGCATGTAAAGTTGTAAATGTCAAAGATTATATTATTATGAGAAAAACTCCATATCATGAATTTATTTTAGTAACCTGGTTGATGGAGAGTAACTCAAACAAATTGCAAACGAACTTCAAAATATGTTTCGAGAGTTTTATTTGTTGGTTTTTCATGAAAATATGAGTTGGTTTGGACTTTATCAAAGGATGGTGGATACTCTATCAAGTTGTGATATGAGAATTCAAAGTTTCCTTCTCCCAAATATTCTCTTGGGAAGAATGTTTTGTCATTAGAGGCTCTCCCTAAGGCCTCGATATTTCTTTGGTTAGCAGTTCAAAGTAAGATTCTTATGGGAGAGAGCCTACAAAGAAGAGGATATTATGGACCTTTCAAATGTGCCTTGTGTGAGAAGGATTTAGAAACGTTAGACCCTTTACTTCTTCATTATTTGCTTGCTCACACCAATTGGGGTTATTTTTTAAAAAATATGAAATTATATTGGGTAGCTCCATCAATATTTAAAGAGTTGATAAAATGTTGGGTAAATTATTCCAAATCTAAAGCATTATGTATTCTTTGGAGGATTGGCCCTACCAATATTTGTTGGAATTTTATGGCTTGAAATGAGTAACAATTTTTTTAAAAATAAATATCAAAATCATGCCCATGATTGGAACCATATTAGTGCCTCTCTTGTAGAATATCTATAAATATGGTGCTCATCATGGAAAGTCTTAATTGCAAAAAAAAAGGTGCTAATAACTTGGCTACATGATTTGAATATACATGGAAGATTCATGCTCATCATGGGAAGTCTCAATTGTAGAAAATAGGTGCTAATAACTTGGCTATAGGATTTGAACATACATGGAAGAGTCGTGGAAATATCCAGAAATTAGGTTTATCAAAATTAATTTTGATGATGCTTCTAAAGGAAATCTAGGAAAAGATAGTGGACGTGGTGTTTTTAGAAATAATGAAGGAAAAAATCATCTCACTTATTCAAAATCATATGGAACTTCAACTAACAAATATGCAAAGGCTAGGGCTATTATTACAGGTATTAAAATTGAAACAAAAAAAGATAGAAATATATTTCAATTGAGGGGGACACACAAATTATCATCAATGTTACTAACAAAAATGGATGTGAAGACTAGATAAAAAATAATATTATTGTCGATGTTCATCATCTATTACTAGAGGTAATCTATTGGAAATGTGAGCATATTTATAGAGAAGGAAATTAGGTGGCTGATAAATTAGCGAATTATGGTGTTGATCTTCATTCCAATGAAATTCAGATTTTAGAAGGCAACTGGCCAAGTGATATTTTTAATCAAAATGATTTCAAGGAGTTGACAATGGAAACGTATGTTGCACCAACTATTAAGGAAACATAAGCTGACTATGAAATTCATCTAGGAGGCACAAACTACTAAGGAGAGAAGGAATGTTGTATACACTCGAATATATGTTTCCATGGATATTTCAAAACCTTTACCTCAATCGATTAGGATTAAATCTCAATCAAGAGAATAGGACCAATAAGTGGATTATGAAAATATTGCATTTTAATGTCCCAAATGTTATGAAACCAGGCACATGGAAAGAGATTACAAAGTGAAAATCATGGAGGAAGAGATGGAATTTTTTGGGCATGAGGGTAGCTTCAATCTAAAACAAGGAGATCATATAATCGAAGAAGATAGTTCAAATCAAGAATTTTCCACTCCTAATAAAGTGGCCAGAAAAAACCATCTACATAATCAGATGGCAAAGCCCATTACAGTTCAATCAATTCAATAATTATAAGAAAAAATGATATGAGGGATGAGGAATTACAATGTGTAAGTTCAAATATAGAAGGAGCTAAGTGTGGGAAGGAAAAAATAAAGATATTTTAAAGCAAAGGAAGATGAGGAGGTGGATTTTTAAGCAAATGAGGTGAAGGAAGTAAAGCTTAATCATAGTAAATCACATTTATTTTTCTCAAGTAGCATAAAATATTCTCCTTACAATAAAAATGAAAGTAGTACGGAGTGTACTCCTTACGCTTTAGGGTTTTAAGAGCAGTGTAATAAAGAAAATATAATGGAGGGTATCCAATGAAATTTAGGGTTTTGAGGACAACATAAGAAAGTAATGACTATGGAGGATCATATATTAGTTTATATTTTTAGGGCAACATAAAGAAGAAAATGCTAATGAGATTATTCCTTGCACTTTTGATTCTTTAGGAAAACATAAACTTTAGAAGATAAGTCTCATTATAAACAATATGAAAAAATAGAAGAGATTGATGAAGATGAGAGTTTTGGCAAGAATGGAAGAGGGAGAGGAAGGCCATCAAAGCAAGAACAAAGAGAAAAATAAACTCAAAAGAATACTAATCTAGGAAGCCAAATAAAAATATTCATAAGTGTTAACAAGAGGTGCAACTAAGCCCACTAATAGCAATAAAAAGTGTTGATAAAAATGATATCATGGAATATAAGGGGTATGAATAAAACCCTTGAAAAAAGAGTAATTAAGGAATTAATAGGTTGTTATAGTCTTGATTTTATTTTAATACAAGAAATAAAATTAAGCAGTGAGGAATGTAAGAATGCTTTTAAGAAGATTTTGAAGATAGGTGATTGTTTAGCAGTATCTTCTATAGGAGCTTTAGACAATATTGTAATAATATGGGACAAATACAAATAGGAAGGACAATAATTAGAAGCAAAAATTAATTGGGTTGCTGGATTATTTTGTAGGAAAGAGGAAAACATCAAGGTTGGGGTTATAAATGTATATTCTCTAACTATAGTTACTACTTGTAAAATATGTTTGAAGAACCTGAGCATATTTTAATCAAATATAATTATGATTAATTATTATCTATGGATTCTTTGAGGTGATTTTAACACTATTCTATCTCATTTGGGAAAAGGGATGGTATTCTAGGATGGTCTAAATCAATGAAATATTTTGCTCTATTTGTTAATTCAAATGACCTTTCAAAATTTATAATATGTAAGTTCCATGGATACTAGCTATATTTTTCTAATATTTGAAATTGGATCAAGTTGAAGTGAGGATTGAATTCAAATTACTTGAATTTCTTTCCAAAAGGATTTTTCCTCATTATTTTTTGTAATTCAAAAATAAGGAATAAAATAATGGATGGAGGCCCATGGTTTACGAGAAAATATGCATTATATTTAAGACGTTGGAGTGAGAATTTTTTATGGATACAGAAACTATTAAAAGGCTTTTGGTATGGATTAGGATTTTTGGACTTCCTTATCAACTCATCAATAAGGATATTTTGAAGAATATTGGTAATACTCTAGGTGAATTCATCCAGGATACACCAACTACTAAGGAGAGAAGGCATGTTGTATACACTCAAATATATGTTTCCATGGATTTTTCAAAATATTTACCTTGATAAATTAGTATTAAATCTGAATTAAGAGAATGGGATCAATAAGTAGATTATAAAAATATTGCATTTTGATATCGTAAATGTCATGAAATTGGGCACATGTCAAGAGACTACAAAGTGAAAATAATGGAGGAAGAGACGAAATTTTTTGGGTATGAGGGTAGCTTCAATTTGAAACAAGGATATCATATCATAGGAGAAGCTAGGTCAAATCAAGTATTTTCCACTCCTAAGAAAGTGGCAATAAAAACCCCTCTACATCATCATATGGCAAAGGCCATTATAGTTCACTCAAATCAATAATTAGAAGAAAAAAATGACATGAGGGATGAGGAAGTACAATATGTAAGTTCAAATATAGAAGGTTAAGAACATAATATTATACTAAGAGGGGGTGAACAGTATAAGATAAAACTTTTACTTTTCTTTCCAAGGTGATAACTATAATTATTATCAATTGCAATAATGAAACAATGCATAAATCACCACACACATAAGAGACATAGATTTAACATGGTTCACCCAATGTGGGCTACATCCATGAAGAAATATTTCTTATAAATTTTCTCAACAATTTTTTTGGGAACCAATTCCCTATTACAATGTTTGTGAAACTCTATCCACAAGAGACACTTGTCCCCTCTCAAAATTTCGTGGACCCCAATCCACAAGATAAACCAATCCCCTTTGCTCTGGTTTGTGGACCTCAATCCACATGAGATACCAATCTCCTCTACTCTAGTTCATGGACCTCAATCCACATGAGACACCAATCCCCTCTGCTTTGGTCTACTCCAAAGCCTGCTCACAACTTTGCTCAAATATGCTATAAAATTACTCACAACTTTGCTCAAATATTCTCCAAAATTACTCACAACTCTGCTCAAATCTACTCAAATCTAATCACAAAACCTGCTCAAATGTGCTCATAAAAACCTGCTCAAATATGCTCACAAAACCTGCTTAAATCTACTCACAAATCCTGCTTAAATCTACTCACAAATCCTGCTCAGTAATCTAATCCAAAAACTGCTTGTAAATATTGCTCATCTACTCCCAAATCTTGCATGCATACAATTCTCATCTATTCCCAATTCTTGCATACAAAATAATGCTCATCTATTCACAATTTTTGCATACAAAACAATGCTCATCTATTCCCAAATATTGCATACAAACAATGCTCATCTATTCCCAAATCTTGCATAATGATGTCATCAAGTTCTTTACTTATTCTTCAATGTGCTTTCCTCAATTAAAGCAATTCAGACATATTCTACCCATAATTCTTTTATCTTCATGAACATATAGATAATGATATGCACTAAAAAATACCAAATATGTTCTTCACATTCATTAAGTTTGTTGCTTTCACATGTCTCACATGTATTGCATAAAAAGGTAGCTTTAGTCTAGCGCTTGATAACTAACCTGGTAATAATAGATTTGCACCTTCACTTCAAAACCAATCACAATGCACAAGTATGTCCTTTTCATCTACTCCCAAAATAAATAATGAATAATGCATAAATTTACTCTAAAAAATGATCTATAACTCTTATCAATTTATTCCAAATTTCAATCAAAATCAATGCACAACTTTGCTCTCAAAAATGATCTATAACTCTTTTCAATTTATTCCCAATTTCAAGCAAAAACAATGCACATCCAATAATTCCTTATACCTCAAACCATATGACATTAAAAATATTTTCCTAAAAATAAACCACCCTTGAGAAAGGAATTAAATCACCATACTTCTAAATCTACCTCAATGATTATGATGAGCTTTCCAAACTTGTATTTACAAAAATAGTTCCCTTTTTGTTCCTTCAAAATTTTGGTTAGTAATTTTCTCTTTCTTGCAAAGATATTAAATCCCCTTTTATATATGCCAAATACAATATAACATTAATCACAATTACACCTTATTTCTCCTTTCTATAAAATTCTAAATACAATATAATATTAATCACAATTACACCTTATTTCTCCTTTCTATAAAATACCAAATACAACTTTGAAAACACAACAATATCCCTTAAATGTTGCTATTATTAATTTTGCATAATAAAACACTATCAACCCTTATAACACCCAAAATTAATAATGCACAATAAAACATAAAACCTTATGTCTCTCTAAATTTAATTTAATAAAAAATATTTTACCCTTACAAAACAGTCATAGATGGGAATCAAAAGCATGACCTCAAGTAGCCCAACGTCCTAGTGCAAGCTAGGCTGCCAGTTGAGCTGCCCTAGCTATTGAACACAAAGGTGCATGAACTCTATTTTAAAACCTTTTTCCTCTACCCAAACTCACTATAAAAGGTTTCTACCATGAATTGATCCTGATACCTCCTGCTTGCCCATGTCCTAGCGCTAGCTAGCCTGTCGTCTGGGCTAGCATACTGAACGATAACTAAAGCACATGACTTTACTTTTGAAATCTTCTTCGTATACCTTTCTGTCCAAATTCACAACAAAATAGTGCCACCATGAATCGATCCTAATACCTCCTGTTCGCCCACGCCCTAGTGCAAGCTATGCTATCGTCTAGGCTAGCCACCCAGATGGAAATATCCACACATGAATTTTCTTTATGAACCTTGACATCTGCCTCTAAAACTTTGTGCCTTCGACTCTTGTCTTCTACACTTTACGAATTTTTGCACAAAAGGATTTTTTGAATTGTGGACTTCCCAACCTTAGCCCAAGTGAATTATTGCTCCCCTTTTACATATATACTTTGATTTCCACCAAGGAACATTGGCCTATAATTTTTCCATAAATTTATGAATTTATATATTCTCTCAATGACAATGGCGCCCTTTTAAATTTAAACTCCTTTGTGTTATAATATTTAAATCTTGGGATTTAAATATTATAATATTTTAATTTTTAAACCTTTGTCCAAAGCCTTTTATAATATTTTTGTCCCAAGTAAACCTTTGTCCAAAGCCTTCTGTAATTTAAATATTTTTGTCCCAAGTAAACCTTTGTCCAAATCCTTCTATAATTTAGATATTTTTGAATTTCTCTTTATAATATATAAATATGATATTTAAATATTATATTCCTTTGCTTGAATATTTCATTTGCTTTGCTTTGTATGAAATATATGCTTACATTCCATTATCCAATCTTGTGAGCTCATTACTCTTTCTTTGCTTTACTTCATATAAAATATATGCTTACCTTCCACTGTCCAACCTTGTAAACTTATTACTCTTGAAGAATATTTTTGCCTTGAATACCATGCACCCTTTGACGTCAATGACAACTCAATATTTCAAACAATCTCCCCCTTTGTCATTAATGGTAATCCTACAAAAAAAAATTCTTAACTACAACTGGATTCCCAATCTGCTCCCCCTGACAAGTTGCTCCCCCTCGCTGAATTCTCTCCCTTTGACATCAATGGCAAAGGGCTCATTAGGGCTAAAAATAAGACACTCAGCACAGTCCCTTCACCACCTCCTTTACTTGAGGTGATCAATTTTGGGATGGGAGTAAAGCTACTCCCAACTTACAATGCTCTTATTTTCCAATTTTCATTTTCAAAACTTTTGAAGTCATACCTCTTTGAAAATTTTGTTAGTCTTACAATGGCACTGAGAGGGGGGGTGAATCAGTGTAGTTATTTTAACTTGAATTTATAGCTCTTAAAATTGAAATAAAGAAACCTTAAAACCAGATAAAGCAAGCATCACAAAAGAACATATCACACAACACAAGATTTTAACGAGGTTCACCAATTTGGCTACTCCTCAAGAATGACTGCTTGGACTACCATCCAAATCCAACCTTTGCAAAGCACCAACTTTACAAACAGTTTACCAGCATCCACTGGAAGGAGCACCAACCCCTGATTTATCTGTACCAATAGAAAGGAGCACCAACCCCTGATTTACCAGCACCTACTGGAAGGAGCACCAACCCCTGATGCCAAGCTGCAACCTGGACGTCAATTTTGAATCTATAAGTTTGATGATAAAATACCTTTGCTTTTGCATGACCCTAACTGGTCTTCTCCACCTTTGCATTCTCTACGCACTCCGCTCTTTCTATGCAAACACTTCGCACACTCTGCTTCGTTGCAATCCAACTTCACGATCGTCTTCTCCCTTTTGCACACTCTGCTCCTTCTGCTTTCTCTGTGCAATCACAGATGCACTTAGGACAATTCGACATGACTTCTTTGCTCACTTTGCGCACTTCACCATCATCTCACCGCTTATGTGCTTTCTACGCTCTTACGACCACATTTCACACTTCGACACATATTCGACTACGCATTCATCAATTATTCAAATCTCCAAACAACCTTCCTTTTATAACAATATTTTCATGATCAAAAACCCTAATATTAGTTTGCTGTAAACCCTAATCTTACTTGGCTGTAAACCCTAATCTTAATCAGTTGCAAACCCTAATCTTAGTCGGTTGTCATAGGTCTTCGTCGACTTCAACTCAACCACAAAAAAGCAACATGTCACGATATCGCGACACTTTTGCTTACTCTCTCTTTCTCCTTGCTTTGGTCCCCGAAAATACATGTCACGATATCATGACACTTTTGTTCTCTCTCTTTCTCCTTGCTTTGGACCACAAAAATACATGTTGCAATATTGCGACACTTCCGCCTCCTTGCTTCTCTTCTTGGCTTGTACTCACGAAAACTCAGCATGTCGCGATATCGCGACACTTTCGCTTCCTTGCCTCTTTCCTTGGCTTGTACCCGTGAAAACATAGCATGTCGCAATATCGTGACACTTTCGCCTCCTTGCCTCTTTCCTTGGCTTGTACCAAAAACATAGCATGTCGTGAAATCGTGACACTTTCACCTCCGTACTCTTCCTCTTTACTTTTGTCACGATATCGCGACACTTCTGCCTTCTTACTTTCTCTATCCTCATTGAGTCGTGAAAATGCGACATGTCACGATATCGCGACACTTTTTCTCCTTTGCTCTTTCTCTTGCCTTCGGGTCACGAAAACCCGACGTGTCGCGATATCGTGACACTTTTTCTCCTTTGCTCTTTCTCTTGCCTTCGGGGTCGAAAGTGTCGCGATATCGTGACACTTTTTCTCCTTTGCTCTTTCTCTTGCCTTCGTATCACGAAAACCCGACATGTCGCGATATCGTGACACTTTTTCTCCTTTGCTCTTTCTCTTGCCTGACATGTCGCGATATTCGGACACTTTTTCTCTACTCTCTCTCTACAATATGTCATGAAATCGCAACACTTTTTCTTTCGTACAATCTCTCTTGCAATATGTCACAAAATCGTGACACTTTTTCATTAGACTCTCTCTCTTGCAATATGTCACGAAATCGTGACACTTTTTCTTCCGTACTATCTCTCTTGCAATATGTCGCAAAATCGTGACACTTTTTCTACTTGTCTTTTTTCTTCCAACATGTCGCGAAATCGTGACACTTTTTCTTCCGTACTATCTCTCTTGCAATATGTCTGAATCGTGACACATTCGTCTTTTTCTTCCTCTCTCTCTCACAATCAACCCTTTTTCTACTTGTCTTTTTCTCTTCCAACATGTCGAAATCGTGACACTTTTTCTTCCGTACTATCTCTCTTGCAATATGTCGCGAAATCGTGACACTTTTCTTACTTGTTCTTTTTCCTTCGAACTTCTCATGAAATCGCGACACTTCTTCTTGCTTTCTCTTTTTCTTCCAACATGTCGTGAAATTGCGACACTTTTTCCACTTACCTTTATTTCTTCCAACATGTCACGAAATCATGATAGTTTTGCTTGCTTGTGCTTTCTCTCCGAACATGTCACGAAATCGTGATAGTTTTGCTTGCTTGCACTTTCTCTCCGAACATGTCACGAAATCATGACAGTTTTGCTTGCTTGCGCTTTCTCTCCGAACATGTCACGAAATCGTGATAGTTTGGCTTGCTTGCGCTTTCTCTCCAACATGTCACGAAATCGTGACAATTTTTCTTGCTTGCACTTTCTTTTCGAACATGTCACGAAATCGTGACATTTTTCTTTCTTCTCAACATGTCGCGATATCACGATAGTTTTTCTTTCTTGCTCAACATGTCGTGATATCGCGACAGTTTTCTTCCTTGTGATTTTCTTTTGATTTTTAGCATATGGGCCACTTCGATCTTTTGGAAAGTCACTATACATACTCTGAAGAACCTCTTAACTCCTATCCACTGCATCAACCGATCTGTCTGACTATGTTGACAACAATGACAATATCGTTGCTGCACCTTGCTCAACAATCTTCCCCTTTGGAATTGTTGGCAACACACATGCAATTTCCTATAATTCTTCTCCCCCTTTGACAATAATACCAAAGGGTCGCTGCAGACTCCCCCGAGTCCATGCACAACATTCTCGAGCACAATTTATTATACTTAGCAAAAATTTCGAACATGAGCAAAAAGATAATCAAATATTTAAATGCTCCCCCTGAGAATGTGATCCCTGTAGCTAGTCAATTCTTGGGAAACGTGACCACTCCACAATCTGTTGTTGGAATAAAAATCCAACTTAACCTCACTTTCTGCAACTTTCTCCTATGTACAACATGCTATCGCTACAATATATTCTACCTCTGCTGTGGATAAGGAAACTGACTCTTGTTTCTTACTGTTCTACGCGACCAATCTGTCTCCAAGATAGAATGCACCTCCACTGGTACTCTTTCTGTCATCTACACATCCTGCCCAATCTGCATCTTTTGGATACCATAACCCATACTCCATAGTACCCTTGTGATATTATAGAAGACTCTGTCTCTCTGCTGCACTGACTGGTGGACCTCTTCTTCACTTGAAGAATCCTCACTCAGATCTATCTTCAACTGTGTTGGCTGCTAGATTTCTATCCATTGAGACTCTGTCCTCTGTACTCTGTCACCTCCAAAGCTCAGTCAATAGGCTCACTAAGAACCTACTCAATAGGCTCACACAAAACACTTAACAAGCTCACATAGAACTTGTCCAATGCTGAATAACAAGCTCATACAAAACCTGTCCAAATCTGCTCCACCAAGCTCACTAAGAACTTGTCCGAATCTTCTCTAGCAATCTCACCAAGAAATTGCCCAAATATGCTCTAGAAATCTGTCCCAACATTGTCCTCAAATATTTCCCAAAGGCCTTCTCAAAGGCTCAATCAATCATGCTCAAGTAGTACTCAAAATGAACTCAACAATGAATGGTGATCTCAAATCAAATCCACTTCATAGAACTTTAAAAATCACTTCACACATAACTTGACTAGGCTCAATCAAATCAACTCAACCAATCATCACAAGGGACAAATCTCTCTCACACAACCCTAGTCCAAGTATGTATCAACCAACTCAAATAACTCCAACAATGCTCAACCACAAATATCACATAACAATGATACTCATGTTCTTTTCTAACTCAAGTTCTTTCACAACCAATGGGCTTAAACCACTATGCTTATAACACAAGGTTTAAACACAACTCTCAATTCAGAAAACTTTGATGCATTCAACCAACCACTTTCGAAAAAGGAAACCACAAACAATCATTTTCCCTTCAATGATATTTCAGAAATCAACCACCATAATGTTGTCACATGAGTCTCCTTGGGATTAGCCTGAAATCGTGCTACCATGCATACTGCCTACAAAATATCTGGTCTGATAGCTGTCAGGTATAGTAAGCTTCCAATCATAGATCTGTACATGATTTGATCAACAGGTGGAGATTTTTCATTCTTGCTCAACTTGCAGCCTGTCGTCATGGGAGTGCTAATTGGCTTACAATCCTCCATTGTGAATTTTTTTAACATCTCTTTTACATATTTAACTTGAGAAATAAATATGCCCTTCTTACTTTGACTAACTTGCAACCCGAGGAAATATGATAGTTCTCCAATCATTGACATTTCAAATTCTTTCTGCATCTTATTTGCTAAATCTTTGCACGACTCATCTTTGCTTTCTCAAACCTTTGTTGAGTGAGATAGTTGTCTAGCCTTGCATACCATGCTCGGGGTGCCTGTTTCAAGCCATATATCTTCAACTTACAAACCAATTTGGGAACATCACCAAGCTGGAAACCATCTGGCTGCTCAATATAAACATCTTCTTCAAGCTTCCCATTCAAAAACGCTGATTTCACATCTGTCAACAAAATTGACAAGTGACTCACACTTGTACCAACTTTTGTCCAACACTGTACCAACACTGCAATTTTACTGCCAACTCTGTGCAAGCATCAAACACTATACCACAACACAACCAAATCCTTTTTTATATTTTCAACTTGGTCTATGTTTTCTACAGTCACCGCTGGTCACACCTTACTTTCAACTGTTCGAATCAGGAGACAATATTTTGTTAAACACTTCACGGCCAACTATAGTGCACCTTACTCAAACTCATACTTCTGGACCTCGGATAGGTATGATTCACAAAGCAAAGTTGCTCATCTTGGTGGGCTAAACATGATTCAATGATCAGACTTCAATATTTTTCACCACAGCATCATAATAGATCTAACAATCTTCACGTCAATGTGTAGTTCAAATACACACTGCTTTTATCGAAACACAAATATGCGGCTAGGGCAACATTCTTTCACTAACCAAATTATCTGAACTGTTATAATCCTTAACTTTGGACAATGGCAGTAAGAACCATCACCAATACAACAATGACATATAGCAATACTACCAATAATGACAACTCTCAATTTAATCACCACCCTTCATGACACTTCCACAAACTACATGAACTGAAAATACACTTTGACAACTATACAACAACTTCCCTGACTACTTGCCTTTCATCCTCAGGTAATCAAACAAATACATAGGAGCATTAAAATGAAACTTCAATATTGCTCCCCCTGAGGATGTGCTACCTGGAGTTGCTTAGTGCAATATCGGAGTAGTCTCCTTCAGTCCAAGGAGACATGATTTCCTTTCTTCTATCTTTCTCCAAACTTTCTTGAACTCGGGCTTGGATTTTTCAACTGCATCCCTGTTTTGCACCTTTTCGTGAACTTGAACATTTCTCTTGTGTGGTTGTCTCTTGTGCATCCTTGATGAATGATTATTTTCCTTTTTATGTACCTGATTTATTCCCTATCTGTGTTGCATTATTTGCGTCTGATGAAATCTATTGTTTTGCCTTAAATTAGATACAAAAATGCTTGGACAAAACCTTGCTATGTGCCCATGACCATTACATTGAAAACATTGTACATATTGTTCACTCAAAAACGTAGAAGTATTTCTACCAGCATAACTCTTTGATTTATTATTCAATCCACAATAAATTGCCTTGTGACCATACTGGTTGCATCTGAAACAATAGCCATTAAAAGTATTATTATGAATAGAGTGAGAGTGATAGAACCTCTTTTGTTGTGGTTGCTTTGCTGTAGATCTCCTTTGATATTTTCTTCCTTTTGAAGATTCAGCTTCAAGCTTTTCTTGCTTTGATCCTTCAACAATGAACTTCTTCTTCTCTGCAGAGTTGGAAGATGAAGGTTGTTCAACTTCATATCCAAGACCACGCCTATCCGTGGAGCTTCTTTGTTGGCTTATCATTTTATCTAGCAACTCTGTGCTTTTCTCGAATTTGAGATTTGTATTGGCCTCTTCTAGTTGTTTCTTCAATAAAATAATCTCTTCCTCTTGTTTGCAGCAACCAATCTCTTTCTCATTGAACTGTGACCTGAGAGTTTCTTCAATCCTTTTGAATTCTTCTACCTGTACTTTCAAACTGGTTATTATTTCATTTGCATCCTCAAGCTTTCTTGAGATTTCCTTATTCCTTTTTCTTTCTATCTTCAATTCATCCAGAGCTGCAATTAATTCCTCTTTCAAATTTATTTCTGCATCAATTTCTTCTTCATCACATTCCTGTTCTTTTTCTGTTTCTTTTTTGAGTGTCATGAAAATACCTCCACCTATTTCTTTCTTAGAATCATCCTCTAGGACTTCATTAACTCTCACCATATATGCCTCTATGTTCTTATCGTTATTCAACTTCAAAGCTTCGAACTGAGCTTGATGTGTTTGTAACTTAGCCTCCTTGATCTCATCGTCTCCTTCATGAATACTCTTCAGTTTGTTCCATATTTATTTTGCTATTTTACAACTCATGATCTTTACCAGTTCACTGTCTACTAATCCGCACCTGATAGCATCCTTTGCTTTTGAGTCATTCTCAAACAGATTCTTACTAGCAGCATCGGTTGGAGGAGTGATGGGTATTGTGTTTTCACTATCTATTGAATCCCGGATGTCGTATCCCAAAGCACAAAGATATGTCTACATCCTGATTCTCCAGACCACGTAATTAGTTCTGTCAAACAAAGGTGCTTTGTTTGATGAGAAGTCTTCAACCTTTTTTGGTTCAATTTTCTCTTCCACAGAACCGAAACTGACTGAGATGCCCTTTTGGAGGAGGATCTATTCTTCTTACCCATTGCATACTAATCCAAGATCAACCCTAACTGATTTAGCCTTAGAAGGGAACTTGGCTCTGATACCAATTGTTAGTCTTACAATGGCACTGAGAGGGGGGGTGAATCAGTGTAGTTCTTTTAACTTGAATTTATAGCTCTTAAAACTGAAATAAAGAAACCTTAAAACCAGATAAAGCAAGCATCACAAAAGAACATATCACACAACACAATATTTTAACGAGGTTCACCAATTTGGCTACTCCTCAAGAATGACTGCTTGGACTACCATCCAAATCCAGCCTTTGCAAAGCACCAACTTTACAAATAGTTTACCAAGCATCCACTGGAAGGAGCACCAACCCCTGATTTATCCGTACCAACAGAAAGGAGCACCAACCCCTAATTTACCAACACCTACTGGAAGGAGCACCAACCCCTGATGCCAAGCTGCAACCTGGACTTCAATTTTGAATCTATAAGTTTGATGATAAAATACCTTTGCTTTTGCATGACCCTAACTGGTCTTCTCCACCTTTGCATTCTCTACGCACTCCGCTCTTTCTGCGCAAACACTTCGCACACTCTGCTTCACTGCAATCCAACTTCACGATCGTCTTCTCCCTTTTGCGCACTCTGCTCCTTCTGCTTTCTCTGTGCAATCACAGACGCACTTAGGACAATTTGACATGACTTCTTTGCTCACTTTGCATACTTCGCCATCATCTCGTCGCTTCTACACTTTCTACGCTCTTACGACCACATTTCACACTTCGACACATATTCGACGACGCATTCATCAATTCTTCAAATCTCCAAACAACCCTCCTTTTATAACAACATTTTCATGATCAAAACCCTAATCTTAGTCGGTTGTAAACCCTGATCTTAGTCGACTACAAACCCTAATCTTAGTCGACTGCAAACCCTAATCTTAGTCGGTTGTCATAGGTCTTCGTCGGCTTCAACTCAACCGCAAAAAAGCAACATGTCGTGATATCGTGACACTTTTGCTTACTCTCTCTTTCTCCTTGCTTTGGTCCCCGAAAATACATGTCGCGATATCGCGACACTTTTTTCTCTCTCTCTTTCTCCTTGCTTTGGACCATGAAAATACATGTCACGATATTGTGACATTTCCACCTCCCTTCTCTGTCTGTACCAGAAATGTCGCGATATCGCGACACTTTCGCTTCCTTGCCTCTTTTCTTGGCTTGTACCTGCGAAAACACAACATGTCATGATATCATGACACTTTCGCCTCCTTGCCTCTTTCCTTGGCTTGTACCCATGAAAACACAGCATGTCACAAAATCGTGACACTTTCACCTTCGTACTCTTCCTCTTTACTTTTGTCATGATATCGCGACACGTCTGCCTTCTTACTTTCTCTATCCTCATTGAGTCACGAAAACTCGACATGTCGCGATATCGTGACACTTTTTCTCCTTTGCTCTTTCTCTTGCCTTCGTTCGAATCGACACCTCCTTCCTACGAGACACTTTTTATTTCGGACTCTCTCTCATGCAATATGTCATGAAATCACGACACTTTTTCTTCCATAAAATCTCTCTTGAAATATGTCACAAAATCGTGACACTTTTTCATCAAACTCTCTCCTGCAATATGTCGTGAAATCGTGACACTTTTTCTTTCGTACTATCTCTCTTGCAATATGTCGTGAAATCGTGACACTTTTTCTACTTGTCTTTTTCTTCCAACATGTCATGAAATCGTGACACTTTTTCTTTCGTACTATCTCTCTTGCAATATGTCACGAAATCACGACACTTTTTCTACTTGTCTTTTTCTCTTCCAACATGTCACGAAATCGTGACACTTTTTCTTCCGTACTATCTCTCTTGCAATATGTCACGAAATCGTGACACTTTTCTTACTTGTTCTTTTTCCTTCGAACTTGTCACGAAATCGCGACACTTCTTCCTGCTTTCTCTTTTTCTTCCAACATGTCACGAAATCGTGACCGTTTTTCCACTTGCATTTATTTCTTCCAACATGTCACGAAATCGTGACAGTTTTGCTTGTTTGCGCTTTCTCTCCGAACATGTCACGAAATCGTGACAGTTTTTCTTGCTTGCGCTTTCTCTCCGAACATGTCGTGAAATCGCGATAGTTTTGCTTGCTTGCACTTTCTCTCCGAACATGTCACGAAATCGTGATAGTTTTTCTTGCTTGCCTTTCTCACCGAACATGTCACAAAATTGCAAAAAATTTTCTTGCTTACCCTTTCTCTTTGAACATGTCGTGAAATCATGACATTTTTTCTTTCTTCTCAACATGTCGCGATATCGCGACAGTTTTTCTTTCTTGCTCAACATGTCGCGATATCGCGACAGTTTTCTTCCTTGTGATTTTCTTTTGATTTTTAGCATATGGGCCACTTCGATCTTTTGGAAAGTCACTGTACATACTCTGAAGAACCTCTTAACTCCTGTCCATTGCATCAACCGATCTGTCTGACTGTGTTGACAACAATGACAATATTGTTGTTGCACCTTTCTCAACAAATTTTGAGCATTCTTTTTCTTGCTTGGAAGTTTTGGAAACTCTATTCTACACAATTTAGCTTTATGCCCAAAATTATTGCAATTGAAACACATGATGTTGTAGTCCTTGAAAGGTGCAAATGACTTAAAATTTCTCTTGGTGAAGCCATAATAATTTTTATCATGAACCTTGCAATGTATAGCTTTATGACCAATGATTACATGAGATACAATAACCTTGGAAGAAATATTCATCTTGCCTTGATCTCATGGTTATTTCTTTGCTTTTCTTGTGATGGTCCCTATTCCTTGATGATTCTTTGTTTACTTCCTCTTTGATACTATCACCTCTCAACACATCAGCATAGGTCTTAGGCTCTTCTTCAATTCCTTTATTTAATTCCTTTATTCCTTTTGAGCTTTAATCCTGTTTTTGTTTCTCTTGACCTTCTTCAAAACCAAGTTTTATTTTTATAAAGGGAGATCTCTGTGCTTTGATAATGTCATTCAGGATTTTTGTGCTTTTCTCAAACCTGATATTTTGCTATAGCTTTTCAACTTCCTTATTTAGAGAAACAACCTCATGTTTCAATATTTCACATTCCAAATCCTTTGTCTTTAACTGCTCAACCATAACTTCTTCAACTTTACTTACCTCTTGAATGGTTAGTTATTAACTTTACTTGACTTCACGCTATTTTTTTTTTTTGAGTTGGGTTACCTCTTCAAATTTTTTTTTCTTTGACAAAAAAAAGTGAGATCTTGTAGAAGTTTTGCCTTTGTTTTCTCATCCTCTTTTACTTGAGACTTCAATATTAATTTCTCCTTTTTCAACTCTTCGAGATAAACAACAAGTTCATTTTCCATATCAAATGTGGCTTCCTCTTCCTTTTTTGAATATTTCTCTTTTTCTAGGTCTTTAATCACAAGAGCATCTTATTTCTCTTCTTCTTGGTCTTTGAAAATAGGAGCATATTCATTCTCTTCTTCTTGGTCTTTGACAACAGGAGCATCTTCATTCTCTTCTTCTTGGTTTTTGACAATAGGAGCATCTTCATTCTCTTGCTTGCCTTGACTGTGTCTGTTTTTCTTTTCATGATAAAATATTCTTTCTTTATTCTTCTTGTATTCTTTTTCTTCTTCACTGCTACTATTCCCAACTTTTGGATAATTAGTTGCATAGTGACCAATGTTACCACAACTAAAACATTTGTTTTTTCTTGGATCCTTATTATTTCTTCTCATAAAGTTAGCCTCTTCTTTGCTTCTAATATTTTCATCTTATGGACAATTAGCTGCATAGTGGTCAATGTTACCACAGCTAAAATATTTATGTATTATTGGATCCTCCTTATTTCTTCTCTCAAAGTTAATCTTTTTGTAGACACTAAAATCACATCAATCCAATTAGACTGCCAAGACTCATTCTAATCAACACCATATGGCCCCCTTGGACAACCCAAAAAGGTTAAATAGTGGTTCTAGCCACTTTTGGGAGGTTCTATCCCACGTTTGGGAAGTTTTTGCCATGTAGGCATGGTCGTCCCACCCCAGGATGACCATAATTCATGTTCGTCCCACCCAGGGATGACCACCAGCAACCATCCCTGGGTAGGACGAACATGGCCTTAGAACCTCAAAAAGTTAAAGGTGAGATAAATAGCACCCAAATACTACCATTTACCATACCCATTGAAGCATGCTAGTCTAATAACATATAACTCCCATGCCATATTGCAAATTGGAGGCCCAAATTGGAGATTCTTCCTACTCCAACACATGGCAAGGTTGGATAAATGGTGACACCTACCTAGCATGGCCAAGCATGCCCATTTGACCATATCCTCACTTGAGCTATAAAGTGGAGTCATTCCATCCAATTTGAAGGAGGATTCTTTGCAATATTTCACCACAAAGTGCTATCGAGATTTATCCCCAATTCATCATGTGTTTTCCCTTGAGATCTCCATCAAGCAAAGAAGGTTTTCAAGTGATTTTAAAATGTGCAATATGATTACAAAACCAACACATTTGAGTAAATCAGTTCCTAAAATTTTATGACAACACCACTAGGAGTAGCTTAGACCAAATCCCAAAGGAATTGGTAGCAAAAACCACCAGATTTGGTGGTTGTCCCACCCTAGGATGACCCCCAAATTATGATATTCCTAAATGGCACACTGAGGGATGGCCATGAATTTGAGCATTATTTTCTTTTTGTTTTTGCATAGATCAATTCTAGAGTAGATTTTATACCTTCTATAAAGTTTTGGTGCAATTTTGAGTTGTTTTACATCTGTTATTATGCATTTCTTGTTTTACAGTCCTAATCGGTATGTCCAAGGATGGCCACAAATATGTGTGCAATTTTATTTCTATTATTTATTAGATCATTTCCAGAATACATTATATGCATGATCCTAAGTTTTGGTTCAATTTGGAATAGTTTTGCACCATCTATTACACCTTTTGTATTCAATGTTGCATGCATATTTATGATTTCATCTTAATCCGCACATGCTATTAATCAATTTTAGTTTCTTGTGTGTATATCTAGCTATTTCAATGCATGAGGAAGGAGCTAAAGATTCAAATATGGATATATCATCATATTGGTAGAAAAACCCGCTCTTCAATCGTGAGTGCAACGAAGACACTAAAAACACACCTCAAATTTTTGAAAGGATTTGATCCTTTGGACATTGTAATGAGTTGTATCAATTGATAACCCTTAAGGGGATATTTTGTTATTGCATATTTGGAAAATGCATTAATATAAAGACAACCACCCATTTCTTTCACTCATTTGTCTCTTATGCTTACTTAAAATATCACTTTTATAGTGCTTAAATCAATAGAGCAATAGATGCATTTCATTTACCTTTGCTAGGTGCACTATTTTTTCCACTCTAAAGTTGCAATCATTATGGGACCCCTATCCCATTTCATTTTTGCAAGTTTTTACTTGGTTTTATTTTTGAAATATTGCAGGTTTTGGTCGTTCTGGCCTGAGACAACCCCTAATTTCCTAATTGGAACACCTAGGGATGGCCATAGTAGTCATCTCATCTAGGGATGACCCTCAAATTTGCAGCCATCCCACCCTAGGATGGCCACAAAATAGAGGGTCTACAACTCAAATTGATAGAAAAAATAGAAGCATAGGCTTTCAAGTTAAGTAACTGCATGTTGCTTTTTCATTTTTACTATTCAAAAAAGGTCAAATTTAGTTTTTTTTCCCCCTTTTTTTTCTTGAAAGGTAGATTTCACTTTTCTTTAATCACAAAGACAACAAAAAAATAAGAAAAATAGAAAAATAATATATTAGGAATGCATCTATGTGGTTTGATTGCTTGCGACCTACCCAATGGGTAGGTTTCAATTTAGGGCATGCATTTTGTAGGTTCAATTTCTACTTAATATTTTTGAAAGTGAAACATTATTTTTTATTTTAGTGAAATCTCATTGAGTGCTCTATTGGTTTACTTTTTTAAGTATAAAATGAACCACACACCACATCCCATGTAAACATTAGTGAGTTGGTCTTCATCCCCAACCACTAATTGAGATCAACTATGGTGGGCTTCATCTCCACCCATTGGCTCACATGATTGATACAAACCCTATTTTATTGGCTAAGGCTAGCTCCAAGAACCATCTTAGCCATGGAAAATATCATGTATTCCTATTTAGAGGGTGTATCACTACCCACGATAAATATAGGTGAGGCCTGGTAGGACCTATGCTCCCTAATTGGGTATGGGATTCATATCCATACTTTAGTTGGTACATGTGACTGGACTTTCGTTGTTGGTTGTTGAACTGCAAGTATATAGGTGAAATCCCTTTAACATAAGAATATCATCAAACAAAAGCAAAATACATGACAGAAGGTCTCCTTGCAAACAATGAATCAAAACACACAAAACAATTTTAGGGATCACACATAAATCTTTAAAAGATATAAACATTTATCTTATTGCATGTTTCCATTCTTGTATGTTGCATCATTAAAATTTGTAAATGAGATAATCATGTAGGGTTTGGTAGAAAGTAGCTATGGTGTGCACCTACAACCAAGTTCATTCAAAGGCTGACGCTGCAAAGAGTAGGCAAGGAGGCATAAGTCATCTCTGATTTAGCCCTAAGAACATGTTCATACCTCCTTGGTGGCCTCCTACTCGCCCAAGTCCCAGAATATCTAGTCAGAAACTTCACCTACAAGGGACCCCTACATGGGACACCCCTACATGTTTTAGTCCTAATCAAGAAATGTACTTCCCATATTTAGATACTTCATACACCTTCTTTCAAGAATAGAAACTATGCATTGAGGTGCTAATAGATAGAGCAATACCACACATTCATATGCTTGGTAGGTCTACCATGCCCACCTATGGGCAAGATAAATATTACACATACTGGGCAGGGCCAAATGATCAAACTATACCCTTAAACTGCCATAATAGGTTATAGTAACCTAAGTACCAAGATGAATATGATACTCATCACTCAGGATGAGCAAATTTAGACCTTACCTTCCTCATAAATGAAGGAGTACATGAGAAAAAAATTTATTATCCTCAGATCCATTATGCCATGCAAGCACAATAAGCCTCTGTGCCATCCGAGTACAAAGAACGCTTGTCTAGAATTAAACCTCAAGTGAACATGACTTATCTCGATTGAGGGAAGATCCTTGTCGACATTTTAGATCATCCTGAACAAGATAGATTCCAAGGTGATACTACTAGGGTTCATAGACCCTACATGGTAGAACAGATAAATCAAGTGGTCAAGTGATATGTTGAGTGCCAAGTGTAATTCGATCAACTTCAGTAGGATAAAGAACACTTGGACCACCAACATTAATTAGAAAATAAAATAATTGAGCTACAAACCAATGACCTATTTTAAGAGACCTTACATGATAGTTTTCCTACCCCAAGTACTCATAGACAAGGGTTTGAACGCTTGTCTAGGATTGAACCTCAAGTGAACATGACTTATCTTGATTGAGGGAATCTCCTTGTTGATATTTTAGACCATCCTGAACAAGATAGATCCCAAGCTGATACTACTAGGGCTCATAGGCCTTGCATGGTAGAACAGATAAATCAAGTTGTCAAGAGATATGCTGAGTGTCAATCCTAATTCAATCAGCTTCGATAGGATAAAGAACACTTGGACCACCAACATCAATTAGAAAATAAAATAATTGAGCTACAAACCAATGAGCTATTTTAAGAGACATTACATGATAGTGTTCCTACCCCAAGTATTCATAGACAAGGGGTTCATCAGAGGCAACCTACTTTCAATCAATATAGGCTTTTGAGGCCTAACCAAATGTTGCCTTCTTGACCTCCTAGGCCTAATCGGGACTTGCCTCCTAGGCCAAACATAGATCACCTTCCACATGTGCTGACTCCTCCATGTAGGCCAATTCAAGAGACACCTTATGAGGCCTACACTAAGCATGAACCAGGAAAGCAATATCCTGAAGTACCTTATGGAGGCATGGTGGATGACATTTAACCACTATGCAATAGGCTTGATATTCATTACCCTCCCCCACAGGGTCAAAGCAAAGAAGAGGATATCAAATCCTTTGATGCATATAAATCATTACTAGAATGCATTGAATCGATAGATAACAAGACCTCAGGATCTGGGCCTTAGAAGCCCAATTTTTTCTAGCTTTGCAGTCAACTGCTTCACTCATTAGTACCTTTCCCTCCATATCCAAAGCATTTTAAAAGAACCAAGCTAGATAAATTTAAAGGAGAGGAAGATGCGTAGGAGTATGTCACTATATTTTTGAACCAATACCTGTGTATCCAAGATAATGATGCCTTACTATTGAGAACATTTCTGCTTACCCTCTCTGGCCCTACCATAGAGTGGTACAATCAACTCCCAAAGTATAGTGTCTACACTTTTGAATAATTCTCAAATGTATTTCTAGAACACTTTACCTTTAACACTAAGTGAAAGGTGATGTTAACAGCCCTCACGAGGTTGAAGCAATATGATGATGATTCAATCATGGACTATGGAAACAAGAGGCAAACATTTCTTGCTAAGCTACAGTACCTACTTCCTATGTTGGAGTTGACTTACATTTTGGTAAGAGCTACCTGAAGCCAATTTTCTTGTTGTTGTAACTCCAAAAGTATCCAACTCTTGAAGATGCTCTAGCATAGGCTACGAAAATTAAAGATATTAAAGTTAAATAAGGGAAAATTGCAAAACTTTGCAAGAAGGAATGGACTAAGAACACCAAGAACAATCTGATGCAACCAAAGCTAGCAACAATCAACCAAATTGCTATCAGTATTCTAGGGCCTGTGCAAAAAATGTCACCTTAGAAGCCCAACTATCAGGCCACACCTACAAACTACAACAACACAATCAAACAAATCAAAGGGCAAAACTAGCAACGTCATCCTAAGAGACAATTTTTGCCCATTTTTGAGTCCATGGATTCTTTATTTGAGTGCCTTTGTGCAACCAAGGAAATTAAGCTACCTAAAAGTCAACCTATAGATTTGAATGCACCAAATCTCCTAGGATATTATGAAGATATATACTACAAGTATCATAGGTAGAATGAGTATGATGTATAGTTGTGCTTTAGTTTCAAACACCTAGTCTAGGAATGATCTTTAGGTCGATAACCCTATTGCAACAAACAATCAACAAATGGGTATTTTTAAAGATCCATTTCCTACTCATGAGGAGAATGCAAAGCCATCACAACAGGTGAACGAAGTCTATCTGGCGCCCCCTAAACAAGGGTTCATCAAAATGGTCAGAATCATGACAAGGAATAAGTGTTATCCAAGTCAAGTTGCACCACCTGTGGCTTCAAGCGATATTCCTACAACATCACAACCTATGCCACCTCCAGTGTAAAACCTCCCACCTCATTCGATTGTCACAATAAATAGTAAGCTTACTTAGAGCTTGCAAACAACATCAACTTGGATCTCTATCTATGAGCTTATTCAACAATCTCCACCTCATCGAGAAGCTCTCATGGAGATCCTCAAGTTGATTGAATTGCAACCCCAGGAGTCTAACTACTTTAGAAATTTTGTGGGGCATGTTCGACAATACACAGAACTAGTAATCATATTTCATGAGTATGAACTCAAGTTAGTACCGAATGACATGGTGGATCCTCCCCTACACATCATTGCATGTGTAAATGAAACATCTTACAAGAGAATTTTGATTGATACTGGTTCTTCCAACAATATCATCACCATGACTACTCTCAAATATCTAGGGCTTCCAACATCCCACACTGTTGCATCCATGTATACCCTCTGAGAATTTAATGATGCTCTGTGCTCAATGGTTGGTACCATAGTCTTACCTATTCAGATGGGATATGTATCACTCCAAATTTTTCGCATCCCTACCTTCAGGTTATTGGATCCGCACCCGGAAGGAGGATGGAAAAAAGATGATGCGGTACCTCAGACGAGAGGACTTTGCGAAGGTCCCACCTCTCAAGGGAGGTGCATTTTGGTGATTTTTCGATGGATGGTGGGTTCACCAGAAACATTTGGCGGCAGCTTCCACGCCTAGGTTTTGGGAATGAGTTTTAGATGAGTTCGTTTTATTTTTAAACATTCATCCTAGGTTTGGCCGAATGATTCTAACTTAAACTACATGAAAATGCAATTTAAATGAATACAACAAAAAAAGAAAGCAGAAACAGAGAATTTGCAGGAGGCCAATGAAGATTACCTGATCCGGAAGTCTGATGAAGTTTCTGATTACTTGTAGTAGTCTGGATCGTCTGCAATTCAACAGAATCGCCTTCAATTTGATAAAATCGTCTAAACTGACAGATCGTCTGTAATCTGACGAATTCGTCAGACGAATTCATCGGAGACCTGCAAAACAACAAACAGATGCGAAATACAAGAAATTCTATTTTGTAAACAGGGGCAAACTATATGAAAAAGTAATATGAGTATTGAACAATATACAAGAACAAAAGTAAATGCAAATCACCGTGTTTAGATAGCAGAATATGATCTTAATATGCAAACTAGACAAAATGGGTGAACTCCGAGATGCAATATAGTATAAAAACCGAATAGACAATCTAATTTATAGCATAAAATGACAGAGAAAAGAGAAAGAAGAGCAAACTCCGTGCACCGATTGCCTCGATGTGTGCCGCAGTCGAAATCGTCTCGCATCGAACGAGATCGTCCCGAATTTGACGAGATCGCCTCCGATCTTGACAGTTCGTCGACCGCGATAGGTGCCGGCTCCGACTGAAAACCATGGTGTACCTGCAATAAAATTAATATAGGACTAGTGCAAGAGCAAATTTGAAGTGTTTTAGCGCATAGGGAGTTGATTTACATAAAAATTCAGCCAGGGGTTGGGGAAGGAAAAGTTTTAGAGTTAAATAGGCATAGGATAGTTGTTGGGAGGTTGGAGATCATCCCAATTTGGGAGATCTCCAACGGGGAAGGGTCCCAACGGCGCAGACACGCTTCTGCCCGGATTGGAGACCCGTTGGAACGGATTCCAACTATGCAAATTCAGTTTTGCGACAAAATCGTCCTGGACGTTCTAGTCCGGACGAAATCGTCAACTGGGGCGATATCGTCCGATCGGAGACGATATCGTCAAACGGTCAAAACAACTCGCTAAAAATGGCACGAAAAAGAGGAAACGGGTTTCTCGACGGTTAACGAGCGGTTTGGGAGGTTAAATTTGAATTTAAATTTATTTACTAAGGTGAATGTAATTATTCCAATTTTACTGCGCCAATTTTAGGGTGCTACATTTTGCCCCCTCTTTAGCGAATTTTCCGAAGAAAATGCGTTAAAGATGAGTTCTTCTCGATCTACGAGAAAGCAAAAAATTATTCCCATTTTTAGGCGACGATTCTTGGTCGAATCGTACGACAACTTACTATGGTGCCTCCTCCGTGTTTTTACCCAAATCGAACGTTTGAGGTAAAAACGCGGAAAAGCAAAAATTATTTGTGAATTATTTTGAATGAAATTAAGAAAAATAGGGTAAAACCCTAATTCATTGTTACTGTTCATTTTACTATTTTTAGAGCTCTAGAGCAAAATGGTAGAGACAGCGCACAGATCTACAGAGGTCCGCCGCGGTCTACGGGTAAGGGTTTAAACTTAGTTTAGATTGATTTAATTTGAATTTACATGCTTTGTAAATGAATTTTAGGATGAATTTTGAGCATCGCGCCGTTTTTGGCCATCGACGTCGTCGAGACGAAATCGTCTCTAGTTCGACGAAATCGTCTCAAGTTCGTCAATTTCGCCCAAGGACGAAATCGGCGAAAAGGGACGATTTCTAAATTAGAGACGATTTCGACACGCGAAATCGGAGACGATTTTGCTCAAATTTTAGACGATATCGGCCAATAGTGGGCGATATCATCAATTGCAAAAATTTGATCTTTAAGTTGCATTATTGATTGCTAAAATTGTTATTAATGATTGTTTGTTGTTTTGATTGTTTATGCTTGCAGAGAGGATTACTAAAGAGCAGAGAGTGGAAATACGACGGGCTGAGAGATGACTTGGCCGCTCTCACCCAGAGAGCGGGATCTGCTGGCACAGCGGCTTGCAGCATGTGGCAGAGATGCCGCAGGTTTCTACTGACATGGGGCTACCGACGCCCTAGCAGAGAGGTGGTACCCGGCTCTTCATGCTTCCGGTTACCGACAGGGGAGATGACTCCCACACTAGAGGATGTATGGAGGATTCTTAGAATCCCCATACAAGGGAGGATGATCACACCTACGGCCAATCAGGGCCACGCGATGGGACGACTCTGCGGTGACCCGAGCTTCGCCCTGGAGAAGGGCGGAGTGAACATCGAGGCACTGCGCCGATGCCTGGGGCATCTACACTGACACGAGTTTTGGCCGGGGTGGTTGGTGGACTTCTGCTGTGCCACCAGAGCGGATGCAGGGTACCATGGATGCTGGCAGATGTGATCTGCGACATGCGCGACCATGGCTACAGATTTTCTTGGGGCAGCTTTGTTCTATGCCGGCTGTACAAGATCCTTTACGGGGTCATGTACAAGGGCGGGCGATGTCTGGTCATGACATCGCTCCTACAGGTTTGGTGCTGGGAGCACATTGTGGTGCGGAGGCCGGTAGGGCTTCCACTGATAGGGGTTGACGGGGAGAGGCCCCGAGTCTTCTACTGGTGGCTCCGGAGAGGGGCACAACGACGGATCGACCTGTCGGTGTCCCGGAGACTACTGGATGACTTGGTCCTAGACCAGATCACCCGGAGGCCATGGAGGCAGCATCCAGGGTGGGCAGAGGACGCACAGGAGCCGGCTCGCATCAGAGTAGTCTCGCTGGCTACGGATGGAGAGGGAGAGGTGGAGCTCCACCGCTACGACCGAGTTTTGCGATAGTTCGGTCTATAGTAGGGGATCCCATCTCTCAAGGATTATGAGTTTTCTCGGACTGTCCGAGATAACACCACAGTTAGCGGGGCTCCAGATATGCAACGATTCTGGAGTCAGGACGCGGACGATGCCCCCATTCAGCCAGTGGATGGGGACGACGTAGGGGTAGCCGATGGCTACGATGCCTGGTACGTAGGCATCCGCCCTCCTCGGATGACGAGGGCTCAGGGACCGATCCACGCAGTTGTGCGTCGGATAGGGAGGCGGGCAGTGGTAGAGGCAGCCCGGGGTCACGGCAGAGGAGAGCAGAGGAGGCCACAGGCATAGGAGAGGCCGCGATAGAGGGAGAGGGAGAGGAGGGAGGCGAGACCCCCATCTCCATAGAGGCCACCATCGCCTGATAAGGGCAAGGGTGTGGACATTGGAGAGAGTAGCGAGATGGCTACTCTTCGGGCAGAGAGAGATCGTCTGTGAGCTCAGGTGCAGACGTTACAGGATGCAGCTGCACAACACCAGGCTGAGGTGTCGCAGCTACGAGACGAGAATGCTCGTCTCAGGGCACGAGGCGGAGGGGTGAGCACTCAGGAGCTGATGCGGTCGGTTTCTCAGACCGCATTCTATCGTGCGCTATACTACCAGCGGTGCTAGAGGGCCGGAGGATACAGTGCCACCCTGCCATAGCAGATCCTATCGGACAGGGTCGACGAGGAGCTCATCCCGGTCGACGACGAGGACTCGCAGCACCACACATACTGCGATGGGACCACCTCGTCCTCCGTAGGGCAGGGGAGGAGATGAGGCCGAGAGCTCTAGAGGCTCTCGAGGCTAGAGGGCGGGATACCGCCACCGATATTGTATTATACTTGTATTGATAGAGGATTGAGTATGCCGAGGTACTGATTGTGGCATACCAATCCAGCTTTGATGATGTATATATTCTGTTGATATATATAGATGAGATATTTTTTGATCATATGACTTGTCTTATGTGATGCTTATGATGCTTTTTATGTTTGATTGATTGATTGAGTTGATTGATGTAATGATTTTATTGATGATTCATGTAATTATGTCGTTTTGGAAAATATTATAACTTGGATGTCATGCTATAAATATTTTAAATGAAATAATCTGATGTAACAAATTGATTGGTTGTAATGAAATGTGATAAAAATAAAAGAGATTTCTAACAATAATTTCAAAGGACATTGTCGCTATTATAGACCATTTCATGGAGTCGCTGCTCACTCGGTCGTCAAGCTAGTCCCAGGATAGAAATATTGTTAAAAGAAAAGAGTGCTTAAGAGACTGTCTTAAGACTTTGTTATGATGATGATGATGGTTTGCTTTCAGATTTCCATGAAAATATTATGCATGAAATATTGTAAAATGATTTTTGCTAGGCATAAATTCCTAAGTGTGATAAAATTGTTGAATAATTCCTTAAGAATTATACCATCATTGCAAAATGCAAAGGTTGACATAATGATATGAAATAATAAAAATGTGTTTGCTTTTGAAAAGCATAATTTGTAAAAAAATGAAGTCATATGTTTTGTATGATCTTTGATAAATTGGGAAATAAAATTGTTACAATGGTTTGCGCTAGGCATAGAATATGTAGGTATAGACTTATACCATCATCGCGAAGATCAAAGAAAGGATAGTTTTATTGCATGATTAATTTTTGATGAACAGAAAATATGATAATGAGGACTTGCGCTAAGCATAAAATTCCAATTTTGGTTTTGAAACTATACCATCGCTGTGAAAGTCGATAAGATATATATGATATGTTTTGATTGAAATTTTTGATTTTTTCTATTATATAGTTGTCTTTGTGGTAAATAATTGTACTTGGTTTATTCCAAACAAGTTTGCAAAAATAATATTTCAAAGTATTTTGAAGACAAAAAGTTAGATTTATAAGGAATCCCATGTGCATAAGTGAATTCATTGCCAATCTTGATTTATCATAATGATAGACAAAATCTCTCAAATACAAATGTGTGTGCAATTGCATTGTTCATTTACCAGCTTTGAGCAAGATACTATGATACAAGTGATTTGAAGAAACCAAATAAGTGTTCATTAACCATGATGTAGATGCATATAACCATACTAGGCTACTATGTAGATCGGATTATCAAGAGCTAGCTAATCCATAAGCAGACATAGGTCTGTACAAAAGAAGGTCGCTAATGTGACAGACATATCGCCACGCTAGGAGTTACCCAAGGCCAAGCAAGTTGGGCACAAACCACCTGTTATGGGGCTTACCTCACAGTTTTCGAATAATTGAGAATTCCAGGGATTCAAGCTCATTCACCCTTCTTTTCTTTTCAAAGGGTAGGGAAAGGGATTTTATTGCTTTTCTTGCTTTCTTTTGAACTTTGCTTATTTTTCTTTTTGTATTTCTTTTGCTTGATAATGCTTGGAACATTGCTGACATAACATTTTTTCTTTTCTTTTTCTTGAATTTTTCTTTTCTTTTTCTTTTTCTAGGGATACTTGCTCAGATTAGCTGTAGAGCAAGGGATTTTTATTCTCGGGTAGGGGTGAGCTTGTCCTTTTGCCAATTCTCAAAGATTCTAGACCATGTGCATGATAGGATAGCAAGGGAAACTTTTCACTCAAGAAATCAGCTCTACTATGTAGCAAAACATGGAAATTACAAATATAATCATTTTATTGTGAAAAGATGTGCTTGGTTTAAGTAAATAACAAGATCAATTCTCTATGCTCAAACTTTATTTAATTGAATTTTGTGAACTTTGATATAAGAGAGATTAGTAATCATGCCATATAAAATCAAGATATTTATTGTGTGAGTGTGCAAGTGAGGGATGCCAAATAAATGCTAGTTTTATCCAAAATAAGTTGAAACATATAATTGCAATAATTGTAAGAAAATAATGATTTTGAGAAAGTTTTGAGAATGTTGACTCTCTCTTTATTCTGTATATTGTTTTGGTTTCGAAAGAGTCAAGCATATAGCTGTTTTTGGATTTTTATGTTGATTTTTGTTTTGGAGCAAAAGGAACTTTACAAGTGCTTTAAATAAATGCAATAAATATTTTTGAAGATTTTTGAAGATTTTATGAATGTTTTTGAGGTTTTTGAATAAATTGAAAGAAATACACGATAATGATTTTGAACAAATATATACATGGATGAAATAACCAAATTTATGCATAATAACGTTTGAGATGTAAAATATTCATGGGTTCTTTAAGTTCTTTACCATCTAAGGTAGATAATTTATATGCTCCTGATTCAAATTTTGGCAGTAATGATGTACGGTCCGAGCCATTGGGCTCAAATTTACCTTTCAGTTCTTTGGTTGCATTTGTATTCTTTTGATTTTCTTTTAGAACAAGGTCGCCAATCTCAAAGGATCGATGACGAACTTTCTTATTATATGCTCTTTTAAGCTTGTTTTGGTATGCACGGAGATGCTCTAAAGCATTGATGCATTTTTCATCTAGGAGTTCCAGCTGACTGAGTCTTCCAGCATGATATTCATCTCCTACTTCGATGTCTTGAAGTAGCAGAGCCAAAGAAGGAACTTCTAATTCAAATGGAAAACCGCTCGGCACCATATACCAAAACAAATGGTGAAGTGCCCGTGGGGGTTCGAACACTAGTTCGATAAGCCCACAAGGCCGGATATAATTGAATATGCCACCACGGCCGTTTTATTGACTAGTCTTTTGAGAATTTTGATTAGAGTTTTGTTAGAAGCTTTGCTTGACCATTACCCTGAGGATAATAGGGAGTAGACCAACGATGTTGAATCTTATATTTTTGACATAATTTTTTAACATCTTTATTTTTGAACGGAGTTCCATTGTCAGAGATGAGATTTGCAGGAATTCCGAACCTGCAGATGATTTGATTAAAAATGAATTTAGAGACCTGTGAACCAGTGCAGGAAGCTAAAGGCATAGCTTCAACCCACTTCGTGAAATACTCAGAGCGGTTATGATGAACTTATGTCCATCGAAGACACAGGATTAATTTTACCAATAATATCCAAGCCCCATTTAGAAAAGGGCCAAGGAGAAGAAATAGCTCGCAGCTCTTGTGCAGCGCATGGACAAGGTCAGCATGTTTTTGACACTTGTCGCAATGGCGCACATATTCATGTGCATCCGTTTCCATGGTAGGCCAAAAGTATCCTATCCGAAGGAGCTTTTTAGCAATGACGCTACCACTAAAGTGTCCTCCACAAGATCCATCGTGGGCTTCACTCAAGGCTGATTTAGACTCTTCTAAATTTAGACATCTTAATAGGATACCTTCAAAAGATCTCCTATATAAAGTATTGCCAATGATTACAAATCGACTTGCTCGTCGACGTAATAACCGACGCCGGTTACGATTAGAATTAGCAGGGAAAGTCCCATTTTGGAGGAAATCAAATATGTCTCAGATACCGTAGTTCAAGAGTAGTTTCCTTGATTAGAAACACATCCAAAGGCTCTAAGCATGACTTATGTGAAGCGGGTTCCTGGAGTCGACGAATGATGATAGTAGCATATTCGTCGTCTAACTCCAAGGGTAGGAGAGATGCACAGCGGCCATAGCATCACCGCACGGTTGCTAGTTCGAGGAATGGCTTCCAAGGTAACTTGATCAAACAAGGCCATTAGTTGTAAAACATAGGCCTTATATGGGCGAAGTTTATCATCTCTCGGTCTGATAAACTTCATTAATTTGGTTTATAACCAATTGGGAATCCCCAAAACTAAGAGGTTTTTAATTTTAAGCGCTAAAGCAGCTCGTAATCCAAGGATTAGAGCTTCATACTCAGCAGTATTGTTGGTGCAAGCAAAGGTTAGTTTGAAGGACAGAGGAATAAGATGTTTTTGCGGAGATATTAAAATAATACCCGCACCAGCCCCACTCATGCATCGGGCTCCATCAAAGTATAAGGACCATTGTTCAACAAGGTCTGCCTCTAATTGAAGGCATTCATCAGAAACTCGATAATGAGGGGATGAGTAGACTCTAAGGGTGCAGAACTAATTGATCTGCTATGATTTGACCCTTAACAGACTTCTGTCCTATGAAGGTGAGATCAAACTCGCTTAGAGCAAGAACCCACTTGGCTGTGCGACCCGATAAATAAGGTCGACTCATGAGATATCTTAAAGGATCATATTTGGCAATGACATACGTTTTTTGGCTAAGCATGTAATGTCGTAATTTTTGCGTAGCAAACACGACCGCTAGACATAACTTCTCTAACGTCGTATAGCGGGTTTCATAATCGATGAAGGTGCGGCTAATGTAATAATTAGCACGTTCTCATTTTTCATCATCAAGCCGAGCTAACATAGCTCCTAAGGCAGAATCTAAAGCGGAAATGTATAGAAGAAATGGGAAATCGGATTTAGGCGATGAAAGCACCGGTGGGTTAAGGAGATATTGCTTGAGAAGTTCAAAAGCTTCTCTACATTCTGTGTCCCAGTTAAAGGGGACGTCCTTCTTAAGGAGTTTAAGAAAGGGACCAGCTTTGTCCGCCACTTATCAATGAAGCGATCGGATAGCTTGAAGTTTACCTTGTAAACTTCGTAATTCAGATATATTAGTGGGTGCGGGCATATCAGTGATAGCCGCAATTTTGAGAGGGTCAATTTCGATCCCTCGTAAAGAAACTAAAACTCCTAATAACTTGCCGGATTTAACTCCGAATATACATTTTGCTGGATTTAATCGAATGAGATATTCTCGTAATCGATTAAAAACTTTTCTTAAATCGTCTAAATGATGATCTTCAATAAGAGAGCGCGCTATAATATCATCTACATAATCATGTAGGATATCATGCATCATATCATGAAAAATGTAGGTCATAGCCCGTTGATAAGTTGCCCCGACATTCTTTAAGCCAAAGGGCATCACTTTCCAGTAAAAGGTACCCCAGGGGGTAATGAAGGCTGTTTTAGCCTGGTCTTCAGGAGCTATCCTGATCTGATTATAGCCGGAGAATCCGTCCATTAAGGACATCATCCCACTTCCGACAGTGAAGTCAATAATTTGATCCATATTTGGAAGAGGAAAGTCGTCTTTAGGGCATGCAGCGTTAATATCTCTGAAATCTATGCAAACCCTAACTTTGGTGGCTTCTTTCTTGGTGACTGGAACTACATTGGAGATCCATTCAAGCATAATCAATAGCTTGTATGAAGATAACATTCGAGAGTTTTTCTAACTCCCCTTTGACTAGCAGAGCCACTTTGGGATGCATTTTTCTAAGTTTTTGTTTAACAAGTTTAGCATCCGGATGGACCACTAGATGGTGCATGACTACAGAAGGGTCTAGACTCGGCATATCTTCATATGTCCAAGCGAAGACATCTTCATACTCTTTAAGAAATGCAATGTATTGTTCTTGTTTTTCTTGACTTAGTTCTCGCTCCAATGTTGATTATGTGAGGGTTGTCCTCAGTTCCAATATTAATTTTAATGACATTTTCTACCTCCATGTGTAGATCTCTTTCAAAATTAGGTGGGGCAGGTGAAACGCCCAACTCTTGTAATTCTTGTAAAGTTAATTTAGATAATTCGTTCTGAGGGTCAGCGGCCTCAAGTTGAGCTATGGTTGGTATAGAACCATCAAAATAAAACCCGTTGTACAACATCTCTTCAACAGAGACATCATGGAAGATATCTCCTTCCAACTCTTCATCGGGGTCAGGAATCATTTCATGGTATGCTATGGATAGCATGTTGCATGAAAATGACGGATTTTTAAGAGGCAAATCAACATGTCTATCCAAATAGTCTTGATAGCATATGAGATGATCATCATCCTCAAAAGGAAAGGGTTGATTCCCTTACTAGGTAATAGGCCCACACCACATCGGGCAGGCCATGGTTCTACCTCGAAAGGTTCTTTCATGCCATTTTGGAAAGGTCCTAAGCCTTTCCCTTTGTATCCCATTTTAAGCATCATGGGTTTAGCTTTAATATAATCGTTGGTAAAATAGCACCGAGCATATCCATCATGATGGGTTTTGATATTCCGAGGGATTCTTCCCCAACCATATCCTTTGTAAATGAAGGCGCAACTCCCGACTTGGTAAGTACTTCCCATAGGTTGTGGGAGGCCCAAAGTACGAGGAGATGGCGGCAATTGATTTAAAAGGTTTGAATCTTGCATGAAAGCATTCATTTTTTCTGATATTAAGGTTGTAGATAAATCTGTAAAAGATCATCGTAAAGGGCATAAGATGTAGAAGGCTTATTACCTATGTCTTGAGATGTGGAAGGTATGATAGATGTGTCTATAGGTTTTGAATTTATGGGATTAGAACTTGAAGAATTGGTTGTAGTTTTAAGAGCTTTTTGAAGTTCTACAATAATTTGTTTAGAAGGTGGTTGATCTATATGGGAAGATGAAGTTAATGGAGGAGGAATAGATGAAGTGATGGGTTTATATTTCATAGTTTTAGATGAAGAAGAACTAGGATATGTGGATGACAGAGCAGGGCAAAATTGCACTCCAACTGGTTCTGCCAATGCACACATATCAAAAGGTCTAGGGTCACCATGAATAGTGACCAACTAATTTTTAAACTCAAACTTAACACATTGGTGTAAAGTTGATGGGACCGCTCGCATGGCGTTAATCCAAGGGCGACCCAAAAGTATATTGTACGATGTCAAGCAATGTACAATAAACACGCTTGTCTCAAGGGTTCTAGGACCAACTTGCAATGGGAGGGTAATGACTCCACACGTTTCTTGTGTTTCGTCATTAAAGGCTTTGATAATCATATCGGTCTTCTTCATTTCATCACTTCTAAAACCAAATCGTTGGTAGAAGTCAAAGGTGCAGATGTTTAGAGATGAGCCATTATCAATCGAGACTCGTTTGATGACTACATCCCCAATTAAAGCTGTAATATACAAGGGATTATCCTTGTGTAAACCGTGTTGTGGGATATCTTTATCCCGAAAGTCAATACAATCAATCTCTCGCGTGATGATAGTATTGGCCATAGCTTCAGGTTGGATGTTTTGAGGTACCATCATCTGGCTCAAAGTAAGCATCAATTCATCCCTATGGGTGGGAGAGGATCTTAATAAATCTAAAAGGGAGATTCTGGCGGTGGTATTAGACAATTGCTCATTAATGCTGTAAGGGGGTTTAGGTTGAACAATAGGAGCATGATTTCCTTTATTAGGATTTTTCAGAACAAATGGAGCTGGTCCATCGTTCTGGTTTGGTTCTTGTTGGGGATTTTGAGCTTGTTGTCGGGTGACGACTCCGATGGTACCTACAATGTTATAGTGACGACGTTGAAACAATCTCGGCTGAGAGTTTATGGCTTGTTCATAAGGAAGGACTTCATTAGAAGAAGGTCAAGTAGTGACTCTTCCCCGGGAAATGGTTCTTCCGGAACATTAGCATCTCGTGATAGGTTGAATAGGATCTGATTCGTTTTCAGAACTATTCGATTGAATGGTGTCTACTTCACTTTCACTATCCGACTCTATATCGCTAGAATCGAAGTTTGAAAATTATGTAAGGGCCTGGTTGTAACCAGGGATAAGGTTGTGTCGAATGTGTGAGAGTCCCGAACAGGTAATTGCCCGCTAATGGTTCCTACATATCGGGTAGGAGGGGGAACATTGTGATGTTCAATTTGATTAGCTACCTCTTTACCATGTCTTGGTAAAGGGTGTTGAAATATGTCTAAAGTTTGATTGGCATTCTGATTTTGATTTTGGGGAACAGTATTTTGAGTATTATTAGGAGGGTTTTGTTTAGGTTGGAAGGCTTGCACTTCCATTTCATTATTGTCAATCAAATCTTGTATTTTATGTTTCAATCTCTTACAAGCGTTGGTAGAATGTCCAGGACCTCTATGAAAATCACAAGTGCAAATCAGCTCTATATCCGGGTATGCTTGGGTCAGTTCCTGGATAGTCGGCGCTTGGATTAAACCTCTTTCAAGAAGTTGAGGTAAAATAGTTGATAAAGGTTGGTTTAATCTAGTGAACTCTCGAGGAGGCTTATCAGGAGGTTTCAAGATGAATTTTTCTGTTGTTTTTGTTGCATTGACATTAGCAACATTTCTCTGTCACGCTGACTCCATCACCGACAACCTCGTTTGTTTTTATATTGATTTCTAGATGTTTTCTCATCATCCTTCTTTCTAAGTTGGCCTCTCCTAATGAGGGCATCTTCTACTCTTCGAGCTAAGTCTATAGCTTGATCGAAGGTAGTCAAAGTAGCTGTTGATAGCTCATAAGAAAGTTGTTCTTGTAAATTGTTAATGAAAATGTCTAACATTTCCCTATAGGGTAGCACAAAGTGCAGTTTTCCTGTCAATTGTCTCCATCTTGCTAAGAAATCAGCAAAACATTCGTCTTTATCTTGTTTTAAATTGTATAGGTCTTTAATAGTTACATGCCTCTCGATGTAGGCACTAAATTGATGAACAAATGACTCAGTTGTTTCTTCAAAGTTTCTTAAGGAATGAGTGGGCAATTGATAATACCACTCTAACGCCATTCCACCTAAACTTTTGGGGAACATTTTTAGTAATAGCAAGTCGTCATGCGATATGTCGTGACATGCTATCCTAAACATGCGAAGATGTTCTATGGGATCTTCGGTTCCTTTATAGATAGGCAGGACGGGCATGGGAAAATGTTTAGGGTATGGTTGAGCTACCACTATGGGATCCAATGGTTGGCTACAAATCTCTCGATAATTATACGAGGGACGGTAGGGATCTATCTCGGTCCATACGTGAAGCCAATTGTTTCACCATAGCTTCCAAACTACTAGTTTGCCCCCCATATTGATTCGGTGGGGCATTGCCATAAGTGTTATGGGCGTAGGATGGAGGAACATGCAGATTAGATGCCATGTTACTATTGTGTAAAACATTGGTAGGAAAAATATTATGGAGGAGTTTTGAAGTTGGATTGTGTTGTATTGTAGATTGTTGAAAGTTTGTATTTGGCTTTGTTTTAGATTTTTGTCTATTTAAAGCATTTTGCTCAATAGTTTGGAGGAAGGAAGTAGTGAAGGGAATTTTCTTTTGTGCGGGAGTGATTTTAGGTTGAGTAACAAAGTTGCTTAGGAGGTTGGGTGACCTCTTGTTTGGTCATGGCTTGGGCTATAGTGACCATATTCACATTGGATGGTCCACCCTTATCACTTTCTTGATCAATGAAAGACAAGGGATTAGTTTGCATATCAAGCGCCCGTTCTAAGGCCGCTTGAGAATCACTAATTTCCCCTTTATCAATACGGAATGCCACATTAAGGACGTCGATATGTTGATTAAGAAATTTTTGAAAATGTTCTGCGTTGTCAAAAGTGATGCCTCCATTTGGAGCTATTCTAGGGGACGAAGATTCTTTAACACTTCCTTCTTGTTCCTTATCTTCACCTAAGTCTTCATCTCGATTGACCTAGAGTTTCACCTTCCGGATTTGTATCTCCAAGAAGGACATTTGGGTTTTCAGTTGTATTTTGTAGCCAATCTTCTCCTTCTCCTAAAATTTCTTTACCATTCCTAAGTTTAGTCATGGTGCTAAGTTTTGATTTCAGCAAATAATATATATATATATATATATATATATATATGCAACAAATTAAAAGGTATATATTTATATATACCTAATGCAATATTGTAAATGAAATGTTTAAGTTTTTTACTATGTTTTTTGATTTTTTTTTTTTTATTTTTAGTTTTTTAGTTTTTCTTTGAAACAATATAATAAAGACAACAAATGAAACAATAAATGCACACAATAATAATAAGGCTGAAAGTAGATGAACTAATCTTCTATGAATAACTTATGAATATCATTAATAGGTTCAAGCTGTTCAGGGGTCATGAAATGTTCTTCTTCAAATTGAAAGTTTTCTTTTAAGAATTTGATGAAAAGGGCTATGGTGATATTGTCTGTTTCAGATGCTGGTTGATAAAAGTAAAGCTCATGGCAATACTCTCGATATAGCACAGCTCACGGAACTCTATTCCATATTTCCCTATCTGTGAGAACAACTTCTTGGTCCTCTACAAGGCCTAGGAATCGGTGTACAATGTCTGCATTCTCGAGGTATTCCTCAGCTTAACAACTCGAAGATACTAAAGCTCTCCTATAGGCTAACCACCTATGGCAAGCTCTCAAGTTCATGATAGAACACTAATTGATGAGGATCCAGGATTCTATCCAAGACTAGCCTCTTAACCTGTTTAAGTTGTGTGGACCTAGATGAAATGATACTAAGTCTCCTGATAAGCTCGTCCCACAAGGATTGATTTCTACTTGTTTCAGGGATACTAAGGACAGAATTAACTTCTATGGCTGCTAATTGGTTTACTACGTTTATAGTAACTGCTAACCTCTTTTTAGGAGCTACCATCTAAACATGATTTTGAACCTTAAATGTTTTAAAATGCATCTAAGTTTTAGTTGTTCTAATTTTTTTTTTTGTTTGTTTTTGCTTTTGTTTTCAAAAGGTTATGATGCATTCACGTCGGGTTCACCAAAATGTATCGCTCCAAATTTTTCGCATCCCTACCTTCAAGCTATTGGATCCGCGCCCGAAAGGAGGATGGGAAAAGGATGGTGCGGTACCTCGGACGAGAGGACTTTGCGAAGGTCCCGCCTCTCAAGGGAGGTGCATTTTGGTGATTTGTCGATGGATGGTGGGGTCACGCCTAGGTTTTGGGAATGAGTTTTGATGAGTTCGTTTTATTTTTAAACATTCATCCTAGGTTTGGCCGAATGATTCTAACTTAAACTACATGAAAATGCAATTTAAATGAATACAACAAACAAAAAAGAAAGCAGAAACAGAGAATTTGCAGGAGGCCAATGAAGATTACCTGATCCGGAAGTCTGATGAAGTTTCTGATTACTTGTAGCAGTCTGGATCGTCTGCAATTCAACAGATCGCCTTCAATTTGATAAAATCGTCTAAACCGACAGATCGTCGTAACCGACGAATTCGTCGACGAATTCATCAGAGACCTGCAAAAAAAGAAACAGATGCGAAATACAAGAAATTCTATTTTGTAAATAGGGGCAAACTATATGAAAAAGTAATATGAGTATTGAACAATATACAAGAACAAAAGTAAATGCAAATCACTGTGTTTAGATAGCAGAATATGATCTTAATATGCAAACTAGACAAAATGGGTGAACTCCAGATGCAATATAGTATAAAAACCGAATAGACAATCTAATTTATAGCATAAAATGACAGATAAAAGAGAAAGGAGAGCAAACTCCAGGCACTCGATTGCCTCGATGTGTGCTACGATGAAATCGTCTCGCATCAGAACGAGATCGTCCCGAATTTGACGAGATCGCCTCCGATCTTGACAGGTTCGTCGGCTACGATAGGTGCCGGCTCCGACTGAAAACCAATGGTGTACCTGCAATAAAATTAATATAGGACTAGTGCAAGAGCAAATTTGAAGTGTTTTAGCGCATAGGGAGTTGATTTACATAAAAATTCAGCCAGGGGTTGGGGAAGGAAAAGTTTTAGAGTTAAATAGGCATAGGATAGTTGTTGGGAGGTTGGAGATCATCCCAATTTGGGAGATCTCCAACGGGGGAAGGGTCCCAATGGCGCAGACACGCTTCTGCCCGGATTGGAGACCCGTTGGAACGGATTCCAACTATGCAAATTTAGTTTTGCGACAAAATCGTCTGGACGTTCTAGTCCAGACGAAATCGTCAAATCTGGGGCGATATCGTCTGATCGGAGACGATATCGTCAAACGGTCAAAACAACTGCTAAAAATGGCACGGAAAAAGAGGAAACGGGTTTCTCGACGGTTAACGAGGCGGTTTGGGAGGTTAAATTTGAATTTAAATTTATTTACTAAGGTGAATGTAATTATTCCAATTTTACTATGCCAATTTTAGGGTGCTACAGGATAAAAGACCATACCAACGTTGTATCACATATTGGAGGGTGGAATGGCCTATAATATCTTATTGGGTAGACCCTGGATTAGGGACGTGAAGTACATGCTATCCATCACTCACCAATATTTGAAGTACACTTACGAAGAGCAAGTACATGTTGTCTTTGCAAACCTTGAGCTCCTTAAAAACTACAACTTGGTGCAGCAAATCCTTGAGTTGACCTTTCCATCAACCCATATAGAATTTCAACCAAATACATCTAGACAAGGTTTGACTCCTTCACCGTCACCTTCCATTAATCCATCACCATCTTCTTCCATACCATCCTCATCATTGGAACCTCTAGATATACCTTCATCATCATCGAATCCTCTATAGAGGAACATGGGGAAGAGGCCTATTGATGAGATCTCTCCAACTATATCTACCATCTCCATAGAAGAGATTCCTAGTCCAGTAGATGAGGAACCACCTTATGAGGAAAACATTGAGTCAACTCAAGCCTTGCTTCTGTCTCATCCATATCTGTTGCCACAAGTCATAGTCCACCTAGCAACCACTAGCTTGGGAGAATACCTAGTAAGGAACATCACAAAAACTCCTACCATTGAGACAATGCAAAACATAGGTCGACCTCATCTTCCCATAGGCATCATCGTACCTCTATGATTACCTCCTAGTAAAATGAACTTCATTTATGGGGATATTGACTATGGCATAGAACCATATCAGCAACAAGAAGAGGACAAAGAGCCCTTTTTTGAGGATATTAATTACATGTCCAATCCTGACTTTGCCATGATATATCTCCATCTCTGCAATTGGTATGGCTATGGTTTGGGGTTTTACGAACAAGGTACTCACATTCCTTACCAGCCACAATATCAAATACCATGTGATAAGTTCAATTTAGGACACAATAAGCCTATGCCTCTTGATGTCCTCACTGATAGTTTAGAGCACCTAGGTCTGAACTATAGGGATGAGCTTGCACGCGATCCTTACAACAATCCTAATCATATCCACTCATTGGGAGATTATTTCCCTACAAATATGATGGATCAAGGGATATCTCATGATTTCACCCAATCCTATGAAGTAGGTGAAAGTTTACATACTCTTCCACATGATAGTGAGGAAGAAGATCAAGGTCCTCCCTATGAATGGAAAATTAATGACAAATAAGATTATGGAGTAGCACCAGTCTATTATTCTAGTTCAAATGAGGAATACACACAGATCATCCCTTTGGATGATGAAGATGAGTTCTATCTGTATGTGTTCCTATTACCGCATCCCATTTGGAAACTTTTACACTTAGAAGAACAAGCTCACCCCCTTTCGCATCAACCACCTCTAGTAATTCTGATTCCACTACAACCACCTCCATAAGTCTTGCAATAACCTATTATTAATAGAACCCATAAACCACCTAGAGATCACCCATCCATAAATATGATTATAACAACCTAAAATTGATCCATGTCAATTTAACCTAAGTCAAAAACATTCAAAAATTAATTAAAATTGTTTGTTAACCTCCTTCCTTGATTTTTGCACTTGCATCAATTTTATTTCTAACCTCTTGATGATATCGGCTCTATTTGAATGATATTGGCTGTCCAATGCGATATTAGACCTAATTGTGCAAAATCAGATGTCTGATCTCAACCAAAACAAAAAATGCGTAGAACATCAAAATGACAAAATTTGTTGTAACATTTTTTTTCTGTACCTGGCTAACATCACGGATGTTATAGTATCATATCAAACGATATCATTCAGATTGGGAGAAATTTTAACTCCCTTTATTTTTTAGCCCAACCCCTCTAACTCACCTTGCCTATTTAATCCAGGCACTCTCCCTGGATTCCCCCTGGCTTTTTATCATTTTGGCATCCTTAGTGTTATAGTGTAAAATTACTAGTTTGATATTCTTTTGTAGGTTTGGAGATCTATAAGTGCGCATCGGGTGGTACAATACAAGATCAAACATCTAATATTGTCAGAACAAGTTTGATATGGCCTGCAGATCACTTGGGGGTACATCCAGACCTTTGTTTATATTTCTATTCCTCTATTTTCCATTTACAAGATTATATATTATTTACCATATCATCTAAGCATTAATTCCATTTTGCATATCTGGTGTTCACCTTTATATATATCTTATTCCATTATTTCACATTCATAGCATATATCTGCATTATTTTTTTTCAAGCATTGCATGTAGTGATCTCATATGATCGAATTCATGCTTAATTAATTTCATATTATGCTACAAATTTCTATTTTTTTTGTCAATCTGTGAAACTATAGGTTTCTTCTTAGATTAGACATGACGATATCAGATCAAACCTATCGATATCAGATCAAACCTATCGATATCAGATCGGACATCCGATATTGCCTTGCAGAGTCTGATATCACCTACAGCAAGCAAAAGGACTCTACATCAGCCATCCAGATTGAGTAAGATCATAAAATTTCTTTAATAATTAAGCATTGCATCTATTTATCTTCTGTAATCTATTGTGTGTTGTATTCATTTGAATCAAAATTGCATTTAGTATAGGTTAGTTGCATTTGGCCAAACTAGGTGAATGTGAGTGAAGTAAAAGGAACACATCAAACAAACTCCCAACCTAGGCATGGAAACTGCCATATAAATGTTTCCTGGTGAACCCACCCAATTCATCAAAAAATCACCAAAGAGGGCACGACATCAAGTGCCTCTCCTCTGAGGTGTAGACCTAGCATTTTCTCATTCCCTTTTGAGGCGTGGATCCATTAGCCTGAAGGAAAGGAGTGCAAAAATTTTAGAGCTACATTCTTTGGTGAACCCGACGTGAACTACATAAGCATCATTCTAATTCATAAAAACATAAAACATAAAATAAAAAACCAAAAATATCATTAGTCAAACTTGCATATTTTAGATTTAGATTTCTTAGATGGTAGATACCAATATAGGAAGATCTGCAATCATAGACGTTAGAGCACTATTATCTACACAAGAAATCTCTCTAGTAGTTGAAAACTCTAGTATCCCATCTCAAGAACAGTGGACTGAACTTTGGAAGAGACTTGACATCATAAAAGCCAACACACCAAGACTTAGTCAAATCAAGAGATTCAACATAGCTAGAATTCTGGGACTCGATAACTCTTCTCACTACTTTGATATCCAAAGGTCATGTGAGAGGTGGTTAGCGGATAAGAGAGCAAGTATTTCTTCATCTGTTTACACTTTTGAAGATTATCTTGAAAATTCTATAACAGTACACCGATTTCTAGCACACATAGAAGATCAGGAGATAGTTTTGGAAAACAAAAGAAGATATCAAAAAAATCCTAGGGTAGTCCATTTTCATGAGTATTATCATGAAATATATTTTTATGCTCAAGATTCTGAAATTGATAGTATTACCATAGCTCATTTTGTCAAATTCTTAAAAGCAAACTTTCAATTTGAAGAAGAGCATTATATGACACCTGAAGAACTTGAGCCTATCAATGATATTTATAAACTATTTCAGGAAGATTAAGTATATTATCTAGAATATTATAATCCTTGTTTTTGCTTTCTTTTAAAAAAAAAATAAAAACACAAAAAAAACAAAAATATAATATATATTTATATATCTACAATATTTATATAGGTATATATATAACATATATACCCAAGAATTTAAAACATATATATATGAGAAACAAAACATCCTAAAACAAAATACCTAGAATCTTAAGAAATGGTAAACAAATAGAATCTGGCTCGACAAAAGAGCCAGATCAAGAAAACCTTGATGATAGGGTACATATTGAAGATGATAAACTCACATAACAAGGTGAGGATGATAATAGAGAAGGGGAAGAAGAAGAAGAAGATCCTACCAAGCCTTTTGTAGATCCTCAAGGTAATGTTAGTTTTAAATCTATCCAACACTTTACTGAGTTTTTAAAAGGTAATATAGATCAAATCAATCATGTGTTGGAAATAGAACATTTACTCCCAATGGGAGATTATTCAATAGAGGTCGCTATAGAAGTTGCTTTTTGACTACATGCAAATCCATTGACATACATAAATAGAACAGATCAAGATCAAGCTGGTCCATCTCAAAACATCAATCAAAACATAGATTTGAACAATCAAAAAATAGCAACACAATCTAATTCCAAACAAAAACAATATTCTTCTTCCTCTCAAGCTCCTAATCAACAAGCATCTACATCACAAAAGGCTAAGAAAATACAAAATTCTAATCATTATCAACAGAAAATTCAACAAAATGCAATTCCATATAAACTTCATAATACCCTTCCTACAAATACTTTACATATTAGTATTTCTACTAGAAATCCTTATATGACAACACAACCATATCATCAAAGACACAATAGTATGATAACACAAAATCAATTTAGTGAGCAACCACAAGGACTTGAAGCTATAGTCAAACAATTAGCTTCACGTCTAGATCAGATAGATCCTTACCATCCCTCATACAGTTATAGAGAGATGTGTAGTCAACCATTGGATCCTATTGTTGTTGCTCAACCTTACCCCAAACATTTCCCCATGCCAGTCCTTACGATATATAAAGGAATCAAAGATCCTATTGAGCATCTTCGTATGTTTAGGATAACTTGTCATGATATTTCATATGATGATTTGTTGTTACTAAAAATGTTTCCTAAAAGTCTCGGAGGCATGGCCTTAGAATGGTATTATCAATTACCAACTAATTCCTTGAGAAATTTTGAAGAAACAATAGAAATGTTTGTTCATCAATTTAGTGCCTACATAGAAAGGCATGTCACTATTAAGGATTTATATAATTTAAAACAAGGAAAATATGAAAGCTTTGTTGAATTCTTAGCTAAATGGAGACAACTTCTAGGAAAATTACACTTTGCTTTACCTCACCGAGAAATGTTGGAAATCTTCATTGGTAACTTACAAGAACAATTATCTTATGAACTCGCCACTGCTATAGTAACTTCTTTTGATCAAGCTATAGACTTAGCAAGAAGGGTAGAAGATGCCCTTATTAGAAGAGGACAATTCAAGAAAAAGGATGAAGATAAATCTTCCAAAAACCAATATAAAAATAAACAAGTAGTGGGTGATGGAGTTACTGATAGTAGAAACACCCCAAACATCAATACTACCGAAGCTATAAAGAAATTTGTGTTAAATATTCCTGATAAACCTCCAAGAGAATTCACAAGATTGAATCAGCCCTTAACCTTGATTCTACCTCAATTATTAGAACAAGGTTTGATACGATTGCCAGAAATACGACAACCAGATACCACTTTACATGGATATAGAGCTGATTTACATTGCAATTTTCATCGAGTGGATGGACATTCAACTAATTCTTGTAAAATATTAAAACATATGATACAATATCTAATTGATAAAGGTAAAATGGAAGTAGAAAAATTCCCTCCAAACAATAATCCTCCAAACAATACTCAAAAACAACAAACTCAAAATGCTAATCAAAACTTAGACATCTTCCAACATCCTTTACCCAATCATGGTAAAGAAGTTGTGAATCAATTAGAACATCATAATGTCCCTCCTCCAACTCGATATGTGGGAACCATCAGTAATTTCTTACCATATCAAAATTCACAAACTTCTTATGTGCCTACTCAATCTGCAATCACAATTAGGCCAATTCAATATTTTCAATCTTCATCTTCAGAAGATACAAGAAGTGACTCAGAAAGTGAAACGAAAGTGAAATAGATATTACTTCTAATAATTCAAATAGTTCTAAATATGAGTCAGAACCAATTCTTCCTATCACAGACTTATTAGTTACAGAAGAACCATTTCCTAGAAGAGTGACTACACACTCTTCCTCTCAACCAATCCCTTCATGATTTTTTGTTCCACAATATTTCCCATCAGAATGTCCTCCACAATCACCACCATATTCTTCTCTACAAACCACTTATTCACCTCAACCTCTTCATAATAGTGGTATTATTCCCACTACACATTCATGTCAAGCTATTCAATCCACATGTAATTCTTCTTTATCATCATTGCAATCACAACCATTTCAACCTTCTTATTTCAACACAACACATTCATCTCAACAAGGAAATACTTCTTCTTCCAATCCTACCATGCAATCACATCATACTTCACAATCTGCTCATCATCATTCTACTCACAATCAAGAAGAAAGAGGTAATGAACCATTTATTGATAAAATCCTAAGAGAACTAATCAAAGTTTGTCAAAAACCTTCACCACATAAATTTACCAAACTCAAACAACCATTGACTATAATCCTTAAGCATTTTCTAGATAAAAACATGATTGAGTTACCTCCTATAAGGCAACCTAGTACCACAATAGACTGGTACAAACCTGAGCTACATTGTGAATATCATAGAGTGGATGGACATATGACACAAACATGCAAAAAGTTAAAATATGCAATTCAAGACTTGATTGATGAGGGTCTTTTTGCTATAGAGGAGTTACAATCTACTATTGACTATAAATCTCCAGTAAACAATCAACATCCTACACAACAAGTACCCATAACCAATCAAGACATGGGGATCTCCCAAAAACCCATATTCAAGCATCAACAATAGGAAACCAATCAAATATTACATCCTAATGTGTCCCATCACAATGATATCACTAATAATGTAACAAAAACTACAAGTGAGCAACCTCAAGCTCAATCAACTCAATTTGATAAACAAGAAATAAATTCTTCATCCAACCAACCTTCAAGACCTCTCTTAGTTTTGAAGAATAATCCAAAAGAGGATACAAGCATAGAAAACCCATCTTTAGTGTTGAAGTCTCAACCTAAAGTCTCCCTCAACATTCAACAACAATGGGACAATCATCCACATAAGATATCTCTTTTGGAACTTTTGTGAACCTCTCCTATTCATAGGGAATCTTTGTTCTTTATTCTCTCTTTCTTTATCATCACTACAACAAGTTCTCTATTCTTTTCCTCTTTATCATCATTGCCACATTTTTTCCATCACCTTTTATCCTTCATTCTCTCTTTCATTATCGTTATCACATCAAGTTCTCTATTCTTTTCCTCTTTATTATCATCATCGTCTTTTGTCCATCACTTTTCTTCATCTACATCTACTTATCATTCTTCATCACAACAATCTCAACTATCAACCAATCAACTTCAATCACCTACACCACAACCAAATTGTCCTTCAAAACCTCCTTTGATTTTGAAGCCACCTTAGACATGCTATACGCAAATCACCTTGTATAGTGTATATAGATCATCTTGTATATACCACCAATTCCATCATCAAAAAAAAAATCAAACAAGTCAAAAATAAAAAATAAAAAAATATGAAAAATTTTCAAAACAAAAATATGTCAAAGTTGTTAAGTCATCTTTCATTATTGTTTGTTTTTTCCAAAATTCAAAGTTATATTTTATTTTCTTTCGGATAAACTCAAAAGTTATCTTGAACCACTCACTTAATTCACATTTCTACTAAATCTTGATTTTGTCATTTTGATTATAAATCTCTCTTGAACCAAAATCACTATTACTTCACTAAATAAAATTTTGAGTTTTGGGAACTGGTCTTGCTACTTTTTGAACCAAGAACACATTTTCACATCTTAAAATGATTTTTGCAAATTCAAAAAATGATACTACATAGTAGTCTTAGTTCCTTAAGCGAAAAGTTTTCCTTGCTATCCTATTATGTGCATGGTCTAGAATACTGAGAATTGGCAAAAGGACAAGCTCCCCCTACCCGAATAAAATCCCTTGCTCCTTGTCTAATCTGAGCAAGTATCCCAAAAAAGAAAAAAGCAAAAGAAAAACAAGAAAAAAAAAAGCAAAAGAAAAAGAGAAAAAGAAAGAAAAAGTAGTTTTACTACAAAAGCAATAAAATCCCCTTGTTCACAAACAAAAATGAACAAGAATCCCTACTCCAAGAAATCAAAATAAAAGAAGGGGGTAATGAGCTTGAATCCCTGGAATTCCTCAGTTATTCGAATACCATGGGGTGATCCTCATTACATAGGTGGCATCAAGTCTTGGCAATGGTGGTATCCTTATGCGTGGTGACATGTCTGTCACATTAGCGACCTTATTTTGTACAGACCAATGTCCGCTTGTGGATTAGCTAGCTTTTGGTGACTTGACTTACATAGTAGTTCAGTACAATTGCATGCACAAAATCATGGTTAATGAATCTTTCACTTGCACACACATTGGTTCATAAAAGCTGGCTTGTATCATTACCTCACTCAAAATTGGTAAATCAACTTCACAAAGCACACACATTTGATCCTTGAGAGATTTTGTATCATTATGTAAATCAAGATGGATAATGAACTCACACATCACACACTAGTTCTCGATGAGCACTTTTGTTTTCTCCACAAAGGGAGATATAAGACAAGGAAGAGCACTATTTTTTTTGTAAAATTAGGGAACCTTAAAATCTTCTCAAACCTTGTTAATTTTACAAACAATAAAGGATCAAACTTGAATTATTTTTTGCCAAATTGTAACACAAGGAGACACAAAAATTTGCAAAATTCAAAGGTGAAATAGTGCATTTGTTTTTCTCCAACGGGGGACATAATACAAGAAAATTGCACATGTTATTTTTTTGCAAAATTGAGAAGAGATTGAAGACCTTGGTTTCATAAAAACCACGTCGTGTGTCGACTCGTTCTGGAAGCCTTTCAAACGTGGTTCGTGTGTCAACTTGAATTGAAAGAAGTGTTACTTTGTTCATTTTGTAAATCAAAGGGGGGAAGACAAGAATTTGTATTTTTGTGCAAAATTGTAACACAAAGTGAGGAGCACTTAAAACAAAATAAAAAATTGTTTATTTTGCAAAACAAAAAGGAAAGGCAATTGTTTTATGCCACATTCTTTGTAAAATTGAAAAATAAGAGGAGACATAATATATCAATTTTTTTGCACAACACAATCCATATTTTGTTGTAAAAATTGGTGATAAAGGTGCATTTTCGATATTACTCGACACCTTTATTACAAATTGGCAAATTAGGTGTATTTTCAGTTGCATATGACACCTAAGTGATAATTTTTTGGGCACTCTTTGATTGATTATTGCATTTAATTTCTTGTTCTTTGTAATTATAAGTCATCAAAATAAAGAGCACTCAAAATCCCAAATTTTCACAAATAATTGTGTAATTCATTTGCACAAGTATAAGCCATTTGTCAAATTGATATTCTCTCCTTACAAACCCTAAAATTAACTCTTATTTTTTTGGCTCAATATCCTCAAACTGATTATTCCTCTTCAAGAGGATTTTCAAGTAGGTGTAATTAAATATATTTTTGAGTGAATTCTCTTTCACTTCTTATTTTTTTGGCTTAAATATCCTCAAACTGATCATCTTTATTTAAAGATATTATTTAGGAAAGTGCCATTAAATACCACTTAAGAGTGAAAGAAAGATCATCTTAGTGCAAATTCTAGAACCTTCATCATGACAACTATCAACAAATACCTAAATGATACACAATTGCTTAAAGGTCCTAACTATTCAATATGGAAAACTAAGATGAAAGCCATACTTACTATAGAGGAAATGTGGGATTTAGTATATGGCACTGAAACAAGACCCACATCAACAAGAGTAGATCAGAAAGCATGGGATAAAAAGAACAATCGTCTTCTCATGTTGATTCTCCTAGCTACTACTGATGAGATCTAGCCTCACATAAGTGAAGCTAAAAATGGTAAAGATGCATGGGATGTACTTTGTACCATTTTTTAAGTCAAGAATCAATCAACTATTCTAAACATTCAAACACAACTTCATACACTCCATATGAAGTCAGGAGAATCAGTAGAACTATTCCTCTATAGAGTGGTAGAACTAAAGTCAAAGATGAATGCTTTAGGAGAAAAAGTAGAAGATACTATCTTGACTTTAGTAATATTGAGGGCTCTTCCAGAATCCTACAATATTTTAATAACATCCCTTAATGTATCTCAAAGAATAGTCACCTTTGTGGATTTATTCAATTTGCTTCAAATGGAGGATTATCTTTAAAAGGTAAGGAAAATCAACCTCAAAAGAATTTTTTCTTACATTGTAAAAACAACAACCATGACACCAATTGGTGTTGGTTTTAAAACAAGCAAAACAAAAATGGCAAAGGCACATCACAAAAGCAAAACAAAGGCAATGTTGCTGGTGAAGTGTCTGATTCCAATTCTGATTCTGGTTCAAAAAAGCACACAAATTTCTCATGGCTAAGACAGTATTGTAAATGGGAAACAAATTTATCACCTTAGGCAAGCACCATTTACACTCTCTTTTTTAGGCTTCATAAATAGCATAAGTTTTTGTTTTAAGTACTTGTAATAAAGGGGTGATTATACCTCTTTTAGGCTTCATAAAATAGAAAACTCTCTTTGTTTGAAGTACTTGTAACAAAAGGAGAGGATTTTCTGGCGTAAAATTTGCCTAGGAGGCAATCTTTGTAAAAGCCTTAAAAAAGCTTCATGAGTTGCACATCTTTTGCAATTAAGGAGGGATAAACATTTCTTTTTCTAATTTACACAATTTTTTGTAAAAAGGGAAGAAGACTTATAAGGGTGCATTTTCAGCAGCGACCAACACCTTAGTCTCACTTCTTTCAGAAATTCCATTGCAACATGTTTTACAACAAGGGGTGAAACTTATAAGGGTGCATTTTCAATAGCAACCAACACCTTATCTACCTTTTTACAAATTTTGCAAAATCATATTGTAACCGAATGAACCTTGTATATAGTGATCTACTCTAGTACACCTAGCGGTTGCAATGACTGGTTACCCATGCAATCTGGTTGGATGACGTGATTACAATAAGGACATTCGTTTATGTGAAGACAAAGTGAGGAGTGTTCCACTTTTTTATTAAAGCAGCCAGAGCACTGTGATAGAGCAAGAGCTAGCAGATCAACATCTTTTTCACTGTATTGGGATAGTTATATACATTACCCAAATAATGTAATAAGGGGGAATGTTAGAGTAATATTCCATTATTCGGGATATTAACCATATTCCTACATTAGGGTAGATTTCATTTACCACATGGTAAAAAGTAATATTTATTTTTACCACTAGGTTATTTCATTATTTACTTTGATTTACTATTGTAAATACCTTTAACTATTATCTATGGTTAATGGTATGTTGGATTATTCACATTGTAACGTGAATAATATTAGTTAGTTGTTAGCGTCAATTTCTAAGGTTGTTAGCTACCTTAGGGGGGAGGGCAACCTAATACACGTTATGCTACCTTTCAGGTGGGGCAATCTATTTAGGCTATTCATAGCCTAACCTAATGTTATTTAAACCCCATTGATATCAATATTAAATTTCTATGGTTTATGCATATTTTATTCTATAGTGTATTTTCCAACAAAATGTGCTAAAGAGGGGACAAAATGTAACAGCCTAAATTTTTTTTTGGTAATTATTATAGTAGATTAACAAAGGGTTTTTATAGAGGATCCCAAAACCTTATGAACAAAATCAGCCTTGCATCATGCCTCCTGGCTTTATGTATAAGCCTATTACAGAAATCGTAACCCCTAAACTAATTGCCCGAAGGCAACAAAAAAGGCATTTATGCCTGGTTAACCAGGAAACAAACCAGAATTTAAACAGGATAACAAAAAGTAACAGCCAAAGAAAATAAAACATAACCCCTAAAATAATTGCCTGGAGGCTACAAAAAAGGCATTTATGCCTGATTAACCAGGACAGAAAATGAAATTTAAATAGGATAACAAAAAGTAACGGCTGAAGAAAATGAACCATTGGAGAGTAGAAGCAAAACTAGCTAAACACCAGACGAGGAAAACAGTAATTTTGGATCCACCTGATCCTCCGAGTTTAGACATATCACAGCTAGTCCAAATCCTCTAGATCCTTCGAGTTCTGACGCTCCTGGGTCTGCTTCAGATTCATCTGGATAGTTTGAGGTTCTTCTTGCCTCCCTTTCCCTGTTGGAAGGGAGGTTTAGGCACATGCGCATCGCCCATCTGAGTATCAGAGTCATCTAAAAATAGTAGACATTGGGTGCCATTCGTGACGTCTACCACCGTCTCTTTGTCTCTTCTGTCTTTGTTGGGAGGTTGACCTTGCTTCCTCACACTTCCATAATCCATGTTTTTCTTTCGACTCCTAGTAATTCGAGGGCTCATATGTTCAATCTGGTTGACGACCCTCCTTCCCAGGAGGTAATCTTCTAGCAAGGTTTGGGACTGGCTAAAATCAAAAGGGCCCAGGTCCTGGAGCCTGGGTGGACCTAACTGAGAGGTGTTTTGGGGGGGGCCACCCCCATTCCCAGTAGGTAATCTTCCAGCACAATTTGGGACTCAAAAGGGTTCTGGTATTGAAGTATGGGTAAATCTACCTGTGAGGTGTGTTGGGGGGGGACTGAACCTTCACCACCTGAGGTCCTAGAAGGGTGCTAGCAACACACAGCTGAGAGTCCGGTTGGAGGGAGATTCCTTCTTCTGGGTGGGAGGATTCGTGAAGGTCCCTGGATGGGCCTGGATACTTAAGGTCTTTCATAACAGGGGGCTTCACCTAACTAGCATCGTGTTCCAAGGGGTTACAGGAATCTCGCTTCTTCTTCCCTGACTTTTGAAGAGGATAATTGTGCTGGAGGTGCCCTTGAGAACTACACTAGGGGCAGAAAGCTAGTCTGTTCTCATATGCAATGGCTTGCTTATGGAGAATGGAACCTTTGGACCGAAGAGTGATGGAGGAGGGAAGGACTACCTCCAAGTCTGCCAAGACACAAAAATAGGCTTGGACAAATCTTGTTCGAGCTCTGGTGGGAGGGTCAATGGTGACCAACTCCCTAATGGAGCGAGCAATTCCTCGAATTACATTTTCATGCCAACAGAAAAGAGGGAGACTCGGGAGCCTGACCCATATTGGAGCAATGTTGATGTTCTAGGTATCAGGGTTGAATTCCATACCCCACTTCCTTAGAAAGAGACTCCTACGGCCCAGGAACCAACAACAGCCTAAAATTGACCCATGTCAATTTAACCTAATTTAAAATCATTCAAAAATTAATTAAAATTACTTGTTAACATCCTACCTTGATTTTTGCACCTGCATCAAGTTTTTTTCTAACCTCCTGATGATATCGGCTCTATTTTAATGATATCAGTTGTCCGATGTGATATCGGACCTGATTTTACAAAATTGGATGTCCGATCTCGACCAAAATAGAAAATTCCTAGAACAACAAAATGACAAAATTTATTATAACGTTTTTATTCGTACCTGGCTAACAGCATGGACATTACGGTATCAGATCAAACGATATAGTCCATATTGGGAGAAATCATAACTCCCTTTCTTTTTTAACCCAACCCCTTTAAATCACCTTGCCTATTTAGTCCAAGCACTCTCCCTGGATTCCCCCTAGATTTTTATCATTATGGCATCCTTAGTGTTACAACATAAAATTGCTAGTTTGATATTATTCTACAGGTTCAAAGATACGAAAGTGTGCATCGGGTGGTAGAATATGAGTTCGAACGTCCAATATCATCATAAAAAGTTTGATCTAGTCTGTAGATCACTTAGGGGCACCTTCAAACCTCTGTTTGCATTTCTAGTCCTTTATTTTACATTTACAAGATTATATATATTATTTATCATCTCATCTAAGAATTAATTCTATTTTGCATATCCGGTGTTCACCTTTATATACATCTTATTCCATTATTTCACATTCATAGCACATATTTGCATTATTTCTTTTCAAGTATTGCATGTAGTTATCTCATATGATCTAATTCATGCTTAATTAAGTTCATATTATGCTATAAATTTCTATTTTTTTATCAATCTATGAAACTGCAAGTTTCTACTCAGATCGAACTTGATGATATTAGATCAGACCTATCAATATTAGATCAAACATCTGATATCACCTTGTAGAGTCTGATATTACCTGCAATAAGCAAAAAGATTCAACATCAGCCATTCGGATTGAGTAAGATCATGATTTTTTTTTTTATAATTTAACAATTCATTTTTTTATCTTCTATAATCTACTAATTGTTGTATTCATTTTAATATAAATTACATTTAGTATAGGTTAGTTGCATTTGGCCAAACTAGGTGAATGTGAGTGAACTAAAAGGAACACATCAAACAACTCCCAACCTAGGTGTAGAAACTACCATATAAATATTTCCTAGTGAACCCACCCAATTTGTCAAAAAATAACCAAATAGGGCACAACATCAAGAGCCTCTCCTCTAAGGTGTAGATCTAGCATTTTCCCATTCCCCTTTGAGGCACAGATCCATTAGCCTGAAGGAAAATAGTGCAAAAATTTTAGAGCTACAATTATTTCCATAGATTTTTGCACCCTTGCATGATTTGAACATCCCATCGAATCCATTGCACCTCAACCTTGAGGTAATTGACTTTGATCAGGGAGATTCTCCATCGTCTCCTTCAGAGTATTGGTCTTGTAATGAGATGTTATAATCATTTCATTTTTCTCCAAGGTCTACTCAAGATATCTTTCACACTAAGGTTGAGCTCGAATTTCCAATCAATGATGTAAACCCAACTAATGACATTCATTTGATCCCTACTCCACACTAGTTGGAAGAGGGATCTCATATGTCAATTAAGCCCACAATTGATAGTGACATCGGCACAGATCTTGAAAATTCTTAATTTGTCAAGTTAGGGGAAGGTTTATCTCTCACTGAGCAAGTCGAGTTCACAGCTCTTCTCAAATAGAAGAAGAAAGCTTTTGCATGGTCATACAAAGACATGCTAGGACTGGATCCAAATCTCATCACGCATAATCTTACACTTGATCCAAATGCAAAACCAGTAAAGCAAAAACTACACAAAATGCATCCAACAGTAGCCTTAATGGTGAAAGACGATCTACAAAAGCAATTATATGCCAATATCATTATATCAATGGATTATCCGCCATCGCTTTCCAATATGATTCCTATAAAGAAACCTGATGGGAGGATTTGCATTTGCATTGACTTTCCTAATCTACAAAAAGTGATTCCTAAGGATGAATTCTCGTTGCCAAACATCGATACCCTGGTAGACTCCATAGCAGGCCATATGTTATTCTTGGTGGACGATTTCTCTGGATACAACTAAATTTTCATTAATATAGAGGACCAACTCAAAATGGCATTCACAATGCCTTGGGGGATATTTTGTTATAAGGTCATGCCTTCAGCCTCAAAATTTTTGGTTCTACCTACCAGTGAGCTATGACTTACATCTTCCATGACTTATTGACTAAATCTTTACTACACCTTGAGCATATTGATGTATTGCACAAAGTTCTCAATTACCTCATCGAGCACAATGTTAGACTAAACCCCAAGAAGTGTATATTTGGTGTCACATCTAGAAAACTTTTGGGATTCATAGTTTCTAAGTGAGGCATCTAAGTCAATCCAAACAAATTTAGGGTAACCCTTGAGATGTCTCCCCGTACTACCATCAAGCAATTGCATAGTTTGTAAGGTAAGGTCACATCTATCAAGTGCCTCATAGTGAAATTATCGGATAAGTACCGACCCATGAACAAATTATTACACAATGGGGTCATGTTCAACTGGGATGATGAGTGTCAAGATGCCTTTGATAAAATCAAACAATATCTGGCTTCACCACTAGTTTTGGCTCCTCCATGACTAGGAGTACCATTCTATTTATACATCTTATCTACTGAGCTTGCATTGGGCATCATGTTGGCTCAAAAGAATGAATTACACAAAGAATAGGCTACGTACTATATTAGTCGCACCTTGGTCAGTTACAAAATAAAATACGTATATGTTGAGAAGCTATGCTTAGTAGTGGTTTTCACCATTAAAAATATACACCATTACATGCTCAATCATACCACGTATGTAGTATTCAAAGAGAATTCATTGCGATATATGATGATTCATACTTACCATAATAGTCGTATGGTGAAATGGATTATGTTATTGACATAATTTAAACTCGAATTCATCAAAAAAAAATTAATTAAAGGTTAGGTCATCATAGATAAAGTCGCAGAGGCTTCTCTCAAGGATAATCAACCTCTTAGCATAGATCTTCCCGATGATGGAGTCTTTCAAGTGTCAGAATCACTTGATTGAAGAGCCTGAAACACAGGCTGACATTACTCTATTTTTTGATGGCTCTAAGTGCAAGCAAGGGGGTGGTGTGGGAATTGTATTTTCCACACCGTAAGGGACTCCAATACCCTTGTATTTAAAACTTGACTTCACGTGCACCAAAAATAATCTCGAGTATGAAGCTCTTCTCAAAGGCCTTCAAATGACAATCACCATGAAAATAACCAAGCTCAACATTTTTGGTGATTCCTTACTCATAGTGAACCAAGTCAAGGGAATATATTGTAGACACTAAAATCATGTCAATCGGATTAGACTGCAATGATGCCACTCTTATCGACACCATATGGCCCCATTGGGCAACCCTCAAGGGTTAATTAGGGGTCCTAACCACTTTTGGGAAGGTTTACCCCACTTTTGGGAAGTTTTGGGCCATGTAGCCATGGTCGTCCCACCCCAGGATGACCATAGTTCATGGTCATCCCACCCAGGGATGGCCACAAGAAACCATCCCTGGGTGGGATGGCCATGGCCTAGACCCCTCAAAAAGTCAAGGGTGGGACAAATGGCAATCAAATTCTACCATTTATCCCACCCAATGACTTATGACAGATTGGGAGCCTATCTAGGCCATCACAACCTACAAATTGGAGGTCCAAATTGGAGGCCTCTTCCACCCAATGCATGGCAAGGGTTTTGACAAGTGGTAGCACCTGCCTTGCATGCCCCAACTTGCCCCTTTGGCCCTGTGGCCCTCTTGGGCTATAAATTGGAGTGATTCCACCCAATTTCAGAGAGAGGTCTTTGCAAGAATTCTCCATGAAGTGCTACCGAGATTCACTCTCCCCTTTTACCCTCGTATTTGCCCTTGGAATCTTCATCAATCGAAGGAGTTTCCAAGACATCCCCAAATACGCACATCCATTCCAAAACCCACCCATTTATGTGAGTTAGATTACCAAATTTGATGACAACACCCCTAGGAGTATTCTAGACCAGATCCTAGAGGAATTGGTGGTAAAAACCACCAGGTTTGGTGGTCATCCCCACTTGGGATGGTTAACAGTCCCAATTGGCACACCTAGGGATGGCCATGAATTGGCATACAATTTTGAATCAATTTTAGTGTAGATCATTTCTAAAGTAGTTTATATGCATCATACTAGAATTTGGTGAGATTTGGAGTAGTTTTGGACCTTCAATTAGGGTTTTTGTGATGATAGTCCTAATTGGAACACCTAGGGATGGCCATGGGTTCTGCTTGCAATTTCATTTCAATTTCTACATAAATCATTCCTAAAGTAGATAATATACATTATGCTAAGTTTTGGTACAATTTGGAGTAGTTTTGCATCATCTATTGCACTTTTTGTATTCAATGTTGCATGCATTTTTATGATTTCATCTTAATCCGCACATGCTATTAACCAATTTTAATTTCTTGTGTGTAGATCCAGGTATTCCAGTGCATGAGGAAGGAGCTAAATATTTGAATATGGATAGCTCATCACAGTGGTAGCAAAAACCTGCTCTTCAATCGTGAGTGCGAGGAAGACACTGAAAGCACCTTAAGTTTATGAAAGGATTGGATCCTTCGACATTGTAATGGATTGTATCAATTGAGAGCCCTCAAGGGGATATTTTGTAACCATGTATTTGACAAATTAATTAATATAAAGAGAACCCCCCATTTCTTTCACTTATTTGTCATTTATGCTTACTTTAATGTCGCTTTTGAATGCTTAAATAGAACAATAGATGCATTTCATTTCCCTTTGCTAGGTGCACCATTTTTTCTGCTCTATAGTGGTGATCATGGTGGGACCCTTATCCCATTTCATTTTTGCAACTTTTGACTTTATTTTTATCCTTTGAATATTGTAGGTTTTGGTTATTCTAGACTGAAACGACCCCTAAATTCCTAATTGGAACACCCAGGGATGACCACAACAACCATCCCACCTAGGGATGACCCCCAAATTTATAGTCATCCCACCTTAGGATGACCACAAAATAGGGGGTTTACAACTCAAATTTATAGAAACAACAACATTCTAGGCTTTCAAGGTATGCATCCAAACCTTCACTTTTCATTAATACTATTCAAAAAAGGTTAAATTTAGATTTTCATGTCTTTTCCTTGTTGATTGAAAGGTAGATTTCACTTTTCCTAAATTTCAAAACAACAAAAAGAAGAAAAATAGGGAAAATAATAGTTTAAGTATGCATTTGAATGGTTTGATTACTTGCAACCTACCTAATGGTTAGGTTGTCATATAGGATAAGCATTTTGTAGGTTCCTTATTCATGCAAATATTTCTAAAAGTGAAATATTCTTTGTGCATTTAGTGAAGTATCATTGAGTGCTCTCTTGTTTTACTTTATTTAAGTATAAAAGGAACCACACACACCACATCACATTTTAACATTAGTGAGTTGGAATTTCATCCCCAACCACTAATAGAGACCAACAATGATGGGCTTCATCTCCACCCATTGGCTCACATTATACAAACCCTATTTTTGGCCAAAGTCAGCTCCAAGAACCATCTTAGCCATGGAAAATAGCATGCACTCCTCTTCAAAGGGTGTATCACTACCCATGATCAATATGGGTGAGGACTGGTAGGACCTGTGCTCCTTGATCAGGTATGGGCTTCATCTCCATACTTTGGTTGGTTCACATGACTAGAATTTCATTATCGATTGTCGAGCTATGAGTATACAGGTGAAATCCTTTAAACAAATTGAGAATTACATCAACAATATTCAAACACATGAAAAGATATCTCTTTGCAAAACAACAAATCAAAACACACCAAACAACTTAAGGATTCACATATAAAACTTAAAAGAGATAATCACATTGTTTTATTAGGTGTTTTCATTGATTGTTTGATCATGTGTTGCTAAAATTTAAAGGAGATAATCACATGGTAACTACATGCAGCCAAGCCCGATCAAGGGCTAGTGTCATAAAATATTTACAAGGGGGCCCTGAACACCTTTGCTATTCTCCTAAGGATCTCATCATTCCTACATGATGCCCAGAAAGCCATCGTGAGGTCAACCCCTCACTCAGAGGACCCGACCACCAAGGTACCTCTTCTAGGAGAACACCAATGGGTTCTCCACATGATCAAATGGATTATTTGGTTAGCCAACACCGATTCCAAGCCCAAACTAGATATAATCAGCCTACCAAGGGGCCTAGTAGGGAAGTCTACACTCCCTCTACGTCATGGCCTTCACCACCCAAAACTCCCATCCAACAAGTGGTAACAATCTAGAGTAGGCCTATGTGAAGTTTGCATACATCATCAACCAACATGACCATGGGTGAGTTAATACAACAATCCCCCAAGCATCGAGAAACTCTCATGGAGGTTTTAAATTCAATCGAGTTACAACCTCATGATTTTGATGCTTTCACCAACTTTGTGGGATACATACAAATGCACAAAGATCCTATTATAACATTTCAAAATCATGAGATCAAACCCATGTCTACCAATTTACCAGACCCTCCTTTGCACATCATCACATGCATCAACAAGATCCCCTATAAGTGAGTATTGGTTGACATAGGTTCTATAATAAATATTATTACCACAACTACACTGAAACATCTCAACCTTCCATCTTTGCACATTGCAACATCCACGTTCACCTTGCAAGCATTTAATGATGCTTTATCCTCCACTATGGGCATGATAGTCCTACCTATTCAAGTTGGACAAAATACTATGCCTACATTGTTCTACATCTTGGAAGGTGCAAGACAATACAACATACTACTAGGAATACCTTGGATGAGAGACATGGAGTGCATCCCCTCCATCATGCATCAATGCATCAAATACATTCATGAAGGCCAGGTCTATGTGGTTCATGCTGACCCAGACCCCTTCAAGTATTACAATAAGGATGATCATCCATAGGAGTCTACTCTTCCATCCACACACTTGGACACTAAACCCAATGATCTTATCCAGAGTCCAGATTCAACCCCATGGTTAATTGTGAAGCTATCTTCACCACCATTGGTACCATCAATTTCTACTACCACTCCCCCTTCATCCTCGATTTCTTTGAGTGAGAAAGAGTCAAAAAGGCCAACTACAAAGGCTCCCATAGCCATATTTGACACATCAGTAGAAGACCTTCCCACTCCTACCAACAAGGAGGAACCCATAGTTGATATGGATGAATCATATCATATCATACCATCTTCCTCCACCACACTTGAGGACACAGTTCACTGTACCAATCCTAAACTCGGTGAGTACATAATGCACAATGTTACATTCATGCCTATCATTGAGTCGATCAAGGATCTAGGTCATCCTCTTGCCAAGTTGCTACCCATTGATAGTATTTTTGATTCACCATCCAAACATGAGGGCCAAGCAGACCACCTTGGACAAGTTGATGAAGCATCCATGACTTGTCCAAATGCAAATGCATCTTCTCATGAGTTTGTGGGAATGATCAATGTGATGATAGGGAACCAGAGTCCTTTGAATCCATCTATGCAACTTGTGACTCCATCCAACACTCCATCCATACCACAAGTGCTACCATCACTGGATTCAATCACACCTACTCCATCTCACTCAACATCTCCATAAAATCAAGAATAGGTGTACCCCCTACACCAAAGTGGGGATAATCTAGCTACCACAACTGAACACTCTGAGTTGGAACAAGAGCATGAGCTAAATCAAGAACAAGAGCATGTGGATATACTCACTACCCACAATCATCATGAACCATCCATATCTGCTCAGACATTGAGAAATTTTGATCCACATCTGCTCAATTATCTCTTGGCTCCCACACCCAATCCACCTCCACTACCTATCAGTTGTCATCCAACTTCATCAACAACCATCCAATCATCACCTCCACTAGTTTCACAACATATCTTGGATAGGCTAGCCAATATTGAGTTACAAGTGAGTCACCAACACAATGATTTACAATAGATCTTGAATCGACTCACAAGCATGGAGTTACGGTTGAGTCATCCAAAACCTCAACCCCCTGATTATCAGGACCAACCCCCACCTATGCAGTCCAAGGTTAAATATCAAAAGAATCAGAGGCAAAGGCAACAACACCATCAACATCGCACTTATACACCATTGCCTGAATATTTGGCATCACTATTTAATCGATTATGTGAGGCCAAGGCTATCACATCACTAGATATTCACCCCTTGGATCCCAATAGGCCCAAACCAATGTGGTATCGAGAGGACCAATACTATCCTTATCATCAAGTAAATGGTCATGACATTCAGTCATGTATCACATTCAAGAATAAGGTACAGGATATGCTTGACAAGAATGATCTTCAAATCAACAATCAACAAATTGACATATTTCAGGAGTTGTTACCTACATATGGGAGTCAAGAAGAGCAATCTAAATAGGTGACTGAGACACATACAACCCCATTATCTCATAAAATGAGTCGACCATATTCACCTCATTTAAAACATCAACTTCATACCTAGACTCCATTATCTGAGCCCATGTCAACCATTTTTCACAACCTACAAGAAACAAAGACAATCATCTTGCCAGACATACCCCTGTTCAACCCGAATAGGTCTAGATCTAGACGATACAGGGAGGATCATTCTTACCTCTATCACCAAATAAGAGGGCATGACATTAGCAATTGTTATATTTTTAGACACGTGGTCCAAGATCTTATTGATAAGAAAGCTTCATCCACAAATGGGTCACTCATTTTACCCCATCGAGACATTGGCATTACCCAGAATTCCCCACCACAATAAGGGGAGTCAATTTCTATCACTCCTCCTAGCCAAGCCAATAACATTGCATCAATCATAGTACATATTGGGGGTATCCAAGGTGTCACACCTTCCCCACTATTTACATCACAAGAAATGAAGCAAATTGAGGATTCTAAAGGTATCACACCTTCCTCGCTTCCATTGATCACCACAAATGTTGGGGGTACATAAGGTATCATACCTTCCTCCTAAAATCATAAAATAATCAAAGTTACAAAAATCCCCAAAGGTATCTATAAACCCTTTGGTCACCCAAAAATCCCCAAAGGTATCTATAAACCCTTTGGTCACCCAAAAAGCTCCAAAGGTACCTATAAACCCTTTGGTCACCCAAAAATCTCCAAAGGTACCTATAAACCCTTTGGTCACCCAAAAATCTCCAAAGGTATCTATAAACCCTTTGGTCACCCAAAAATCTCCAAAGGTATCTATAAACCCTTTGGTCACCCAAAAATCCTCCAAAGGTACCTATAAACCCTTTGGTCACCCAAAAAGCCCCAAAGGTATCTATAAATCCTTTGGTCACCCAAAAATCCCCAAAGGTATCTATAAACCCTTTGGTCACCCAAAAATGCTCCAAAGGTATCTATAAATCCTTTGGTCACCCAAAAATCCCCAAAGGTATCTATAAAACCTTTGGTCACCCAAAAATCCCCAAAGGTATCTATAAACCCTTTGGTCACCCAAAAATCCCCAATGGCATCCACTAAGCCCATTGGTCAAATGTATATATATATATATATATATATATATCAAAATCTAAAAACATCATTAAAATATCAAAAATACAAAAATATTGCATTACATTACATTTCATATATCTGCATTATACAATCACTTGCATTAAGCATACCCATCATTGCATTTTGTATTCTAGAGTTGATCATACATGTCTAGCACTAGGTCTATACACTAGCCATCCTTCAAAATCAACTTTATCAAAAGTCATTATTCACACTCATCTACATTACAATTATCATTTCCATCCACATTTTCCACCTTTCATATGTGTGTCTGTTTCCCTTCACCTAGGTCATTTGTTATAAGGTATCATTAGGGTTTTCGGTCACTCAACCATCTCTAGTTTTCTTTTCAGATTTTGTAGAAAGCTATCCTAATTTTTAGAAGGTAGAGTCTTGCTTTGATTGTACCTTGTATACATCATAATCCCAAACACATTTTCACACTAATAAATCCAAGTTTTGCACAAGGAAATATGAAACCTACAAAGTGGTCCATGTTACCCTAAGTGAAAAGTTTACCTCGCTCATCCCCCTATGCGAATGGTTCAAAAATGCTGAGAATTGACAAAAGGACAAGCTCCTCCCTACCCAAAGCAATCAAAATCCCTTGCCCCACACCAAATCTGGGCAAGTATCCAAAGAGAAAAATAAAAATAAAAAGTGGTTTTCACCACTAGCAAAAGCAAAAAGTAAAATAAATAGTGGTTCTCACCACTACCAAAATCCCTTGCTCACCAAAACAAAAATGAGCAAATCCCTAGAGCAATTCAAAAATAAAAGAAAATAAGGGAGTACTGAACTTGAATCCCTGGAATTCTCAGCATTTGACAACCATAAGGTGATCCTCATTACAGGTTGGGTGGCATCAAGCCTACCTGGCAATGGTGGTATCCTTATGCATGATGATATGTCTATCACATTAGCAACCTACTTTTGTATAGACCAATGTTTGCATGCGGATGAGCTAGCTTTTGGTAGCATGTATTGCCTAGTGGTCTAATCCAACTACGTACAAAACTTAGGATAATGATACTCGTAGGGTGATATTCAGTACAGATGGGTTGCATCAATCCTGTTTGGCATTAGGGTAACTTTATGCATTATCATAACAATGAACTCACATGCACACACAGGGATATTGAATATCTTGGTCATCCTAGTAGATTTATACCTTGCCAAAAAGTCTTGCATGGTTAATATACAACTTTTGACTAGATCACTAGAGTGTTTGAGTCTCATGAAAATCTCAAAGACATTCTATAACATATTACTATGCATATCCATTTTATCACATGTTTGTTAGTTTACATTTTCACAATCCATTACATAGTCTGATGATAACGTTAAAATGAATAGATGAATTTTGTATAGTCTATGGTGCTAGCATCTAGTGTGTCAAATAGTATTCATAATTCATCATACAGATTAACAAATCATCCATTTCATTATGCATACACACATATACATATCATAAAATAACATCATATTACAATACATGCATCCATGATATAGCATCCATAAAAGCATCAGTAAACATAAGCATTGCATACATCTAATAAAATAGTAAATAAACACATGATGACAATAGAAAAACTCATATATCTATATCTATATAAATATTATATTTTAAAAAGATAAATCATAATCAAAAAAATCAAATAGCTAAAATCAAGTGGGTCCTCGACCTCACCCCCAAAGTATTCTTTTCCCCAACCCAATACCATAAATCCTTTTCACCATAAAATATCCAAATTACTCATAAATCCTTTGTCAACCAAAAAGCCCCAATCTATTTCCTTTATCTAAAATCCAAATATACATACCCTTTTCATCCAAAAATAATATTCATAAAAAAACAAATAAAAAAAATAAAGAAAATGGCCTAAAAACCACCAAAAATAGGTCAAAATTGATAAAATTCACAAAGGATCAAGATTGAACCCAAATTATTCATGGATGAATTGAAAAGTCTCTACTTAAATCCCCAAGAAGGCCATTGTGGTTAGACCACTCCATGGGAATGAGGTATTCAATTCTTTTCTTCCATGAAATATCAACAAAACTATCAAAATCCTAACAAAATTGATAAATTTTACAATGGGTAAAGCTGAAGGAATCCCAATCAAGTCATATTGGTCAAGTGACTCATCACTTTCATCATTGGTCATGCCCTCATTGACTCATCGCTTGAGGGGGTAGTCATAATAATGAATTCATAATCAAAATCAACACTCAAACACTCAAAAGTGCAACTTGCATACATTCAAAAGAATCATTGCCAAAGATAAATTTCAAGCCCATATTGGGGCAAATAATTCAGCACAAATTCAACAAAACAAAGTCTTGGTATACTTGAAGCCTCGGGACACATATCCCAAAATAGGCTAAATAAGGAACCAAGACCAAGTATACCCTAAGCCCCTAAGACTATCATTGTAGTGTGGTTGAAAGGTATACCAAAATCAATCCTTCAATTATGTCAAAAGCAAGGATTCCAAGAATGTATGCTCTTTCCATAATGGAGGTATCTAAAGTTGGTTAGGTTACTAAATAACCTTAATCATTTGATAGTTTAGTCATCTATTTTTTCTTCATGCTCTATTTCACACAATGCATCCCAAAAAGGGGCATCTATAGACACTAAAATCATGTCAATCAGATTAGACTACAATGATGCACTCTTATCGACACCATATGGCCCCATTGGGTAACCCTTAGGGGTTAATTAGGGGTCCTAACCACTTTTGGGAAGGTTTACCCCACTTTTGGGAAGTTTTGGGCCATGTAGCCATGGTCATCCCACCCCAAATAACAGGATGACCATAGTTCATGGTCATCCCACCTAGGGATGACCACAAGCAACCATCCCTAGGTGGGATGGCCATGGCCTAGACCCCTCAAAAATTCAAGGGTGGGACAAATGGCAATCAAATTCTACCATTTATCCCACCCAATGACTTATGATAGATTGGGAGCCTGTCTAAGCCATCACAACCTACAAATTGGAGGCCTCTTCCACCCAATGCATGGCAAGGGTTTTGACAAGTGGCGGCACCTACCTTGCATGCCCCAAATTTCCCCTTTGGCCCTATGGCCCTCTTGGGCTATAAATTGGAGTGATTCCACTCAATTTTAGAGAGGTCTTTGCAAGAATTCACCATGAAGTGCTATCGAGATTCACTCTCCCCTTTTACCCTCGTATTTGCCCTTGGAATCTTCATCAATCGAAGGAGTTTCCAAGACATCCCCAAATACGCACATCCATTCCAAAACCCACCCATTTCTGTGATTTAGATTACCAAATTTGATGACAACACCCCTAGGAGTATTCTAGACCAGATCCCAGAGGAATTGGTGGTAAAAACCACCATGTTTGGTGGTCGTCCCCACCTGGGATGGTTAACAGTCCCAATTGGAACACCCAGGGATGGCCATGAATTGGCATACAATTTTGATTTAATTTTAGTGTAGATCATTTCTAAATTAGTTTATATGCATCATACTAGAATTTGGTGAAATTTGGAGCAGTTTTGGACCTTCAATTAGGGTTTTTGTGATGATAGTCCCAATTGGAACACCCAGGGATGACCATGGATTTTGCTTGCAATTTCATTTCAATTTCTACATAAATCATTCCTAAAGTAGATAATATACATCATGCTAAGTTTTGGTACAATTTGGAGTAGTTTTGCATCATCTATTGCACTTTTTGTATTCAATGTTGCATGCATTTCTATGATTTCATCTTAATCCGCACATGCTATTAACCAATTTTAATTTCTTGTGTGTAGATACAGGTATTCCAGTGCATGAGGAAGGAGCTAAATATTTGAATATGGATAGCTCATCATAGTGGTAGCAAAAACCTACTCTTCAATCGTGAGTGCGAGGAAGACACTGAAAGCGCACCTTGAGTTTATGAAAGGATTGGATCCTTTGACATTGTAATGAGTTGTATCAATTGAGAGCCCTCAAGGGGATGTTTTGTAACCACGTATTTGAAAAATTAATCAATATAAAGAGAACCCCCCATTTATTTCACTTATTTATCACTTATTGCTTACTTTAATGTTGCTTTTGAATGCTTAAATAGAACAATAGATGCATTTCATTTCCCTTTGCTAGGTGCACCATTTTTTTTGCTCTACATATACCAATGCAAATATCCAATCTTGCAAGCCTACAAAGCCCTTGTGGATAAAAATTTGATAAAATTTGAATGGTATGACATCGAGGAACTCCCTCAAATCTAACCATTTTGTAGATACAATGGTCTCCTTGGGATCTTTAATCTTGCAGAATCCATCTGATGATATCACAATCATAAGGTCAAAATGTTATCGCAATCTGCAATTGAATGTGAGAACATCCACTCCATGCCAGAAGTCCACATGATTAAAATTTAACATTCTCATGAATGATTTTCTCAAATTCATAATCACCTGAATAATACCACTTGGAGGACTTTATTTTCTCACTCCTTTTGATAGCAACACAATGCTATATTTACAAGTTCTCTCCCAATCAGTGTTCATTAGGGATGAACTTCAAAAGGATCAAACAATTCATGCAATTAAGGCTTCTTCAAATCAATATTGGTTCACTCAGATAAAATATTACCTAAAGCTTGGTAATATCCCTTCTAGAATGTCGTTTTCCACCCAGCAGAATTTCAAGTAAAAAGTGGTAAAATATGTCTTACTTGGAGATATTTTGTATTGTCAGAACTTCGAGGGTATCCTCCTTCATTGATTAGAACCTCAGGAGTCTTTTTGGGCGATCACCCAAGCACATGATGGTACATGTGATGGCCATTTCAGTGGTATGGCCATCATAAAGTGCATTCTCTGCATGGGCTATTATTAGCCAACTTTAGAGCAGGATTGTTGTGCTTATGTTAAGAAGTGTGCAAAGTATCAACACCATTCTAATTTGATACATGTACCTTCTCAGGCCTTACAACAGATTCAATCAGTTTGGTCTTTTTCACAATGGGTGTTTGACCTAGTTGGGAATATCTTACCCCCTTCCTCGAGTCGTCACACGTTCATTATTACGACCGTCGAGTATTCACAAAATGGGTGGAAGAAATTTCCCTTACCACTATGATTAGACCCTACATTGTGGATTTCATGTTGCATAACATCATTTGTTGTTTTGGTATTCCATCCAAGATCATTTCAGATAATGGGCCACATTTCAAGAATAAATATGTGTGAGATTTAACAACCAAATATAACATCCAACACAATTTTTCTATGCCCTATTATCTGCAAGCCAATGGGTAAGCTTAGGCATCAAACAAAATAGTAATTGCTATTCTAAAGAAAACCATTAAATATAATTACAAATATTGGCATACTCAATTACCGCTTGTCTTATGGGCATACCGCACTAGTATTTGGACACCCACTAGGGCAACTCTATTTTCACTAGTGTATGGTGTTGAGGCAGTAATGCCCTTAGAGCTAGAAATATTGTCGTTGTGCATATCCATGCAAGAGGTCATTGATGATGACACCGCATGGTAGGCTCACTTAGATCAACTAATGTTGCTTGATGAACGATGTTTCAATGCTCTCAAGCACCTACGCATTTACCAAGAGCGGCTTAAGAGAGCCTATAATATGAAATTCCATCCTAGAGACTTTCAAGTTGGTGATCTTATTCTAAAATAGAACCAACAAAATTCTAACTTATCATCCCATCTACGAGACAATTTTACGACAAACTGGTTAGGCCCATTCATCATCACTAGTCAGATTGGACCTAGAACTTATCACCTAGTCTCCATTGAAGGAATTAAGGAATTGAAACCCTTGAATATCCTTCATCTATGGCCTTTTCATGCATCAAGCACCATGTCCTAACAAAAATACCCAAAGGTATCCATAAACCCTTTGGTCACCCAAAAATCCCCAAAGGTATCCATAAACCCTTTGGTCACCCAAAAATCTCTAGAGCTATCCATAAACCCTTTGGTCACCCAAAATACCCCAATGGCATCCAATAAGCCCATAGGTCAAATGTATATACATATATATTAATCAAAATCCAAAAACATCATTAATACAAAAAAATACAAAAATATTATATTGTGTTGCACTTCATATCATTGTATTATACAATCACCTGTATTAGGCATACCCATCATTGCATTTTGTATTTTAGAGTTGCCCATACATGTCTAGCACCAGGTCTATATACTAGACATCCTTTAGAGTCAAATTTGTCAAAAGTCATCATTCACACCTGTCTATATTATAATTACCATTTTCATCCATATTTCCAACCTTTCGTATGTGTGACTATTTCCCTTCACCTAGTCATTTGTCATAAGGTGTCTTTAGGGTGTTTGGTCACTCAACCGTCTCTAGTTTTATTTTCAGATTTTATAGAAAGTTAACCTAATTTTTAGAAGGTAGAGTCTTGCTCTGATTATACCTTGTATACATCAAAATACCAATATATTTTCACATTAAATCCAAGTTTTGCACAAGGAAAGATGAAACCTACAAAGTGGTCCGTGTTACTTTAAGTGAAAAGTTACCTTGCTCATGCCCTTGTGCATATGGTTCAAAAATATTTAGAATTGATAAAAGTACAAGCTTCTCCCTACCCAAATGCAAAGTAAACAATGGTTTTCACCACTACCAAAAACCCCCAAAATAAAAAATGGTTTTGACCACTAACAAAAAAGAAAAGAAAAATAAATAGTGGTTATCACCACCCCCAAAATCCCTTGCTCACCAAAATAAAAATGAGAAAATACCTAGAGAAATTCAAAAATAAAATAAAATAAGGGAGTACTGAACTTGAATCCCTAGAATTCTCAGCATTTGACAAACCATGAGGTGATCCTCATTACATGTTAGGTGGCATCAAGCCTACCTGGTAATGGCGGTATCCTTACACATGATGATATGTCTATTACATTAGCATCTTGCTTTTGTATAGACCAATGTTTACATGCGAATGAGCTAGCTTTTTGTAGCCTATACTACCTAGTGGTCTAATCCAAATATGTACAAAACTCAGGATCATGATACTCATAGGGTGATCTTTTGTAGAGATGGGCTTCATCAATCCTGTTTGGCATTGGAGTAAATTTATGCGTTATCATAATAATGAACTCACCTACACACACAGGGATATTGAATATCTTGGTCATCCTAGAAGATTTGTACCTTTTCAAAAAGTCTTGCATGGTTAGTATATAAATTTTTACTAGTTGCCTAGAGTGTTTGAGTCTCATGAAAACCTCAAGGATATTCTATAACATATTACTATTCATTTCATTCCATACCATTTTATCACATTTTTGTCAATTTACATTTTCACAAATCCATCACATAGTCTCATGACAACATTACAAATGAATCGATAAATTGTATATAGTCTATGGTGCTAACATAGTGTGTCAAATAATATTCATATTTCATCATACAGATCAACAAATCATCCATTTAATTATGCAAACACACATATTCATATCATCAAAAACATCGTATTACAATACATGCATCCGTCAAAGCATTAGTAAAACAAACATAAGCATTGCATACATCCAATAAAGCAATAAGAAAAAACATGATGACAACAAAACAACTCATATACACACATATATATAGGGTAAAAAAGCTACATCATGATCCAAAAGCTGCCCATAGGCTACAATACCTCACGCTCCCAAAATCAACAAAAAAATAAAATAAAGCAAAATATCAAGTGTACCTCATACCCAGTTATTTACCCTATACACTTGGCGGTTGTAATGACTTGTGCTCCATGCAATCTGGCAAGATGAGTAAATTACCATAAGGTTACTTGAACCAAATTATTCATCGTTGAACTTAAATGTCTTTACTTCAATCCCAAAGAAGGCCAGTCGGACTACTCCATGGGAATGAGGTATTCATTTCCTTTCTTCTATGAAATTTCATCAAAAATCTAAAATTTTAAAACAATTGAAACACCAAAAAACACCTCAAAAGTAGTAGAAAAAGCAACAAAAATGTCTTAAAAACCACCAAAAATAGGTCAAATCTGATAAAATTCACTATGGATCAAGATTGAACCAAATTGTTCATGGATGAATTCAAAATTCTCTACTTCAATCCCCAAGAATACAATTGTGGTAGAACCGCTCCATAAGAATGAGATATTCAATTCTTTTCTTCCATGAAATATCAACAAAATCATCAAAATCCTCACAAAAACTGAGAAATTTTACAATGGTTAAAGCTAAAGGAACCCCAACCAAGTTGTATGGGTCAAGTGACTCATCACTTTTATCACTGGTCATTACCTCATCGACTCGTTGCTTTAGGAGTAGTCATAATTAATAAATTTATAATCAAAATCAATAATCAAACACTCAATCATGTAAATCACATTCGTTAGTGAATCATTACCAAAAACAATCATGCCCCTACTTGGGGAAAAAAATAAGCAAAACTTTCAATTAAACAAATGCTTGGCACATGGAAGCGTGAAGGATCATAGGCCTTGTCTCTTCATGACTGAACAATATCCAAGATCAAGTAAGCCTGACATGAAAGGTTGTACTTGAATCAAGTTTCTTAACTCGTCAAAAGAAAGGATTCAAGGATGCATTATCTTTCCATGATTGGGGTATCTAAATTTGGTTATGTTACTGAGTAACCTTAATAATTTGATATTTTAGTCATCTATTTTTACTCCACATTGTGCTGCACATAATGCATCCCAAAAAGGGGTATCTATAGACACTAAAATCACGTCAATTTGATTAGACTACCAAGACACATTCTAATTGATACCATATGGCCCCCTTGGGTAACCATCAAAGGTTAAATAGTGGTCCTAGCCACTTTTGGGAGGTTCTACCCCACTTTTGGGAATTTTTGGGCCATGTAGGCATGGTCGTCCCACCCTAAGATGACCACAGTTCATGGCCATCCCACCCAAGAATGGCCACCAGAAACCATCCCTGGGTGGGATGACCATGGCCTTGGATCCTCAAAAAGTCAAAGGTGAGATAAATGACACCCAAATTTTATCATTTACCTCACCCATTGAAGCATGCCAATCTAATGGCGCATAACTCCCATGCCATGTTACAAATTGGAGGCCCAAATTGGAGATTCTTCCTCTTCCAATGCATGGTAAGATTTGGAAAAATGGTGGCACCTGCCTTGCATAGCAAAGCATGCTCATTTGATCATATGCTCACTTGAGCTACAAAGTGGAGTCATTCCACCCAATTTGAAGGAGGATTCTTTACAATATTTTGCCATGAAGTGCTGTCGAGATTTATTCCCAATTCACCATGTGTTTTCCCTTGAGATCTCCATCAAGTGAATGAGGTTTTCAAGTGAATCCAAAATGCGTAATCCACTTACAAAATTGACCCATTTGAGTGAATCAGATCCTAAAATTTGATGACAACAGCCCTAGGAGTATATTAGACCAAATCCCAGAGGAATTGATAGTAAAAACCACCATATTTGGTGGTCGTCCCACCCTAGGACGTCCCCCAAATTGTGACAGTTCTAAATGGCACACCTAGGATGACCATAAATTTTAGCACTATTTTCTTTATGATTTTGCATAGATCAATTCTAGAGTAGATTTTATGCCTTTTATCAAGTTTTGGTGCAATTTTGATTTGTTTTACACAGAGTAATCATATGTCATTTCAAGTTGTGATGACAAAGTAATTCAAATATTCATAATTTTTTTAGTTAGTGGATGATTGTCTTAAGCATTTTATTATTTATTTAATGATGGGAATAAATGTACTCATTATCTCCCACCATGGATTGCGATATATGAAAGAAAAATGTTGTTACATGTTGCATCTTAATGTCATTTTGGGAGGCAATTGGCCTATCATGTGAGACATTTTCTTATGATTTTTGGTAATTGAGAAGGATCCAAGTAGACCTCACATTGGTCTATTATGTGGTAATTTGTGACCATGTCAAAAAGAATAATAAAAAAAAATTGGAAATTTATTCCTTTATATTATCTCACATGTTTCTTCAACCCTTTATGTAATGCATAGAATACAAAAATGAATATGAAATGAGACCATGCAGAAGTGAGATTTACATGAAAATATAGAAGCATAGGAAATGACATCTTGATCAAGCTCTTAGTGGTATTTAAGATAGGAGGCTATGTTGATTAGTTGAAGGATTCTATGGTAAACTAGAGGAAAACAGAAAAATAGAAAGGAGAAAAATTAATACAATAAAAATTAAATTTTAAATTTACTATTTTTAGGCGAAAATAGAGACATCAATGAAATCCTTTGTACATTAGGATCTTAATTATTACATGCATATACAAATTAATAAAATTTGATCCCTACAAGTTACATGTTCTATAAAAATATCCAATTGTTGTGCATATTGGGATTATTTTGCATGATATAAGGCATGGACTTTTTATATTTGAAAAAAATCTACAAGTTATTAATTATGACATAATGGATTAAATGATTAAAATAACAAAAAGAGAAAGGCCTCTTCAAGTGCATGCGTGAGATGATAGTATGCTTTCATGGATGTAATAGCTAGAGGGCATTATTCACAAGTTCATAATCATTAATGATATTTTAGGTAGTAATAAAGACTTATTTTACCTCTTAATTCAATTAAGCCATGGCCATATTCAATGACAAGAATAGATATTTTATTTTAGCTTTTAGTTTTGCAATGTTAATTGATTATAGGAAAAAAAATAAACTTTCTTATGTAATATCATGATTGTGTCATTGCATTATTTCAAAAAATAATAATAATATTGTTATGGTATTAAAGCAAACCTTAATTAGCATAACTCACACTAATATATTTTTATAATGTGATGATCTAAGTCTAACGGTAGGAATTTCGTTCCATGTTAATGTTTGTCTCCCTTGTTAGTGTAGTGTGTGTTTGTGAATAATTGTTTTCCTTGTTATTGTAGTGTGTTTGTGAATTTGTCTCCCTTATTATTGTAGTGTGTGTTTGTGAATAATCCCACATTAGCTGTGTTGTGGAACTAGAGTGGTTTATTGCCATATTCTTTACCAATGAGATTGCAAGCTTAAAAATAAAATCATTGAAATTCCTCACCCCTATTAACTAATCATGTTATTGTTAATACCTATTACAACCCATTTTATTATTATAATTCTATAAAAATTAATTATAATCCAAACATTCTTGTTTAAAATTATTGTATACAACCAATTTTATTATTATAATTCTATAAAAAAAATTATAATCCAAACATTCTTGATTAAAATTATTGTATAGACCTAAAATTAAACATATGAAACTCCATACACCTTGCCTTAAACCTTGTTTGTTTTTATAGTGGTTCGCTACCCAACACCTTGCCTTAAACCTTGTTTGTTTTTATAGTGGTTCGCTACCCATCATCATTTACCCCAAACCTTCCGAGTTCTTATAGTGCTTGCTCTATGAGGTTTTTCAACATGTTGAGATACTCTACTTTTCGTTTTATTAGATTATAAGCGATGACATCATTTAACATAAACATTTATTTAAAAAACAACTAATTACGTAAAATACATGATTTTGAAGCCCTATTCCCTCACCAACTTATAACTGAGATTCGCTAAACATTTCCACTTATCTTGACATATACCGAGAAAGACAGAGAAGGAAAAATCAGATCACAAATAATGTGTTTGGTAAAGAATGGAAATCAGCCATGAACGGGAGGTATTTTATGGGCCACAGAATAAGCAATCGGTGGATTAGACGCAGGAGAAGGGGGCGATAGCCCTCGTCTCTTGACCAACCTCACAGCACTATCACATTTTAGGGACATCCACCATTCAGTCCAATAAGAAGGAGAGCTCTTTCTCTTCTGAATACATATTATCTTTCTTCCTTCACTCCTCCTATCCTTTCCCTCAACTCCCACTGTCATCAATCCTAGAATGCAACAACACAAATTATGTATACAAATGCATGTTAGTAAAATCATTACAAATTATCCAAAAACAAATTCACAGCAGGACACTGAATTGGATACCTGAGGGTGAAATGGCTGCATCCCCCTCTTGCCTTGAAGATATGACCATCACAAGCACCACCATCCATAAACACCATAAGCTTTTCAAAGACGCCATGAAATATATTTATATTATGTCACCGTTGTAGTAGCAGTGATGAATCCTTGCATTTGTATTTATATCCATGGAAATGTGTGTGATCTCCATTGTTTCTTTCAAGGATGGTGTACACAGCGGATTTGGGCAGACATAGACTTGATTTTCTTCCATTTATTTTATTGTGATTGGAATCACTTCAAGTTTTATCAATGCAGTGCTGGAACAACTATCACCTTTTTAAGACTGTCAATAAACGTTACTTCCAAAATTGAAATTGAAATAATAGAGAGCAGTCTTGACTAAAATTCTGCCGAGCAGCCTTAGAACATACTCAGTCCAAAAGAAATGCCCGCCTAGCTGTTCCACGCTGGGGGCGTGCTAATTTATTCATCCAGGTGTGATTTTTAACAAGATTCGGCATGAGTTTGCTTTTCAATTCTTTAATTCCCGCTGTGGTTTTTAATTCAATCATTCCTAATATAGTTGGCAGAGCACAGTATAAGAAATCAATTGATGTGGCCGTGTGGATGAAATCACATAATTAAAGGTCGAGATAGAAAGATGCTTGTGAAGTTCGTGTCTTTCGACTGTACTTTTGCATACTTTTTCAAATTTATTAAAACGAATTCTGAAAGAAACGTCAACAGTATGAGGTATATGCCTTTCTAGGAGTAAAAGAAACTACTTTTGCATACTTTTTCAAATTTATTAAAACGAGTTCTGAAAGAAACGTCAACAGTATGAGGTATATGCCTTTCTAGGAGTAAAAGAAACGCCAACAGTATGAGGTATATGCCTTTCTAGCATAGGAGTAAGAGTTGCATAATTAGTCGATAGTTTAAATTTAATAACTAGTTAGAATAAGTAGTTTAATTTAAAAACTAAATACATGTATACATTATTATTACTAGTATTATTATTATACAATCACATGTATCTTTTATCTCTTCATATTTATTACACAAAATTTTAACAATAAAATTTATATTAAAATTAGTTTAATTATAATAAAATAAGTTTGTATAGTTTTTCAAGTTATAATATTATTATTTTTTAATATCAACTCTTAAATCATTTTGATTAAGCTTCCACAATAATGAGTTTTCAAATAAAATATTTGAATGATAATTAATTACTTATAATGTGTACTTTATTATTATTTTAGATAGGCAAATAGAAATTAGGAATAACCGGTTGGGTATTGTAAAGCTATAAAAATCATACATCTAGTCTATTGCAACATGATAACGAATTTAAAAAAATAAAACATGTGTAACCATTTGAAATAACAAAAATAGTGTGTTCTCTTTGTATTAATCAATTGAAACTCGGTTACAATTCGTCCCTCTTAGGGATACCAAATTCAATACATATTTACAATCATTGTGAGCCCCAAAATGGGGGGTGATGTACCCCACAAGGTCTTTATATCTCCATAAATTTGATTATAGAGGATTTATCCAGCCACCTCTACTTCTTGATATCAATATCTTGAATCTTGATGGTCTTTGATCCTTGAATGTCCCTTTCACCAGACCCTAGCCATTGATGATTAGAGCATTCGGCTTTGCTAACCGCTATCAACGTCGACGACTGCATCTACGAGCCGCTATAAAAAATAGCGACCATGAGACGAGGGCTCTGCTCTCTAAATCTTGGCCTGGAATCGATCGATTCTACTATGGAATAGATGTTCAAGGGTTTCTTGTGTCTTGGTACACGATTTTACAATAAACTTGGCTTCAATCCATTGCGATTAGGTACTTGAATAGCTAGGTTAATATTTAAGCTAGGGTAATCTCCATTGATGGACAAACATGCGTCTTTATGCAATTGGACAGAGCTCCACTACACCTCAAAGTAATGTTGATTCACTCATCAATCTAGCAAAGCTCCACTATGGTGTTAGCACATGAAAATATCTAGGTAATTTGATAGCACTTCGTTAGGGAAGATAGTCAGCCTTTGCTTTGTAAATTTGAGGCCTTAAATAGGCACCCAATTCCACATCCTAGCTTCACAGGGAAGCCAAGATCAAGAAATAGTTATGCTCGAGCAGTTGCAGGGACACTTCCTAAGCTTTGATCCTCCTAATCATCCAAGAAATCATTGCACTCAATGGATTTAACTTGGCTTTGGTAGCCTAAGTTAGTTACAAAGTTAGTCATTATCGACCAACGTGGCTAGGGATAAGTAGCCCTTAGCCACTATCCATAGGTATGGCTAGCTTCTAGCCACTATGATCATCAATGGATGTGATCGCAGTTGTTGTTGACATCAACATCTAGAGCTGCATAGGACTAGACTACCTTAAATGAGTGGTTAGAACCATTGTTGGATCTTGTAAAGGTCCAAGATCATTCATATGGTCTGCAAAGGCATCCATATGAGTAGCCTCTTAAACATGACGTGTTCTAGGTGTCTACAGGTACTAATTTTTCTTTGAACAAGACAAACGATAGTAATGGATTAGGTGACTATAATGACCAAATGATAATACAAAATTGTATATCATTTTTTCATTAATAATTCATCATTGGAGGTATTATATGGTCAAAATCCCATGTCCTTCATTGATTATATTTTAGGTTATTTTAAATTTGTAAAGTTCTATAGCTTTAATAGCAAAGACAAGTAATTATGAACCTACTCAAAGGTAATTTTTATTAAGCTCAAAACGACATGAAACAATAAGAGAATCAAAATTGGTTGAAGAGAAATTTTGAGATATGAGACATTGTTTTCTTTAAGGTCATGCTAACCAAAAGTAAATACCAAAATTTTATGGTTTATATAAAGTGGTTTATAGGATTGTGATGCTTTCATATTCAAAACACATCTTATTTTTCATGTTTCTTATCTTATATAAATAATATGATGGAAGTGCAATTATAGAATAAATTCTTATAGTTAGATTACAAGGGATAATTTGATATGAAGCTGAAATTTATATTGTAGACATGAAAGAAAAATGTAATCAACAATTATAAAGTTTGTCATCAAATAATAGCACCTTTCAAAGAAGCACAACTTGGGAATCAACAATTATTTATAACATTTCTAGATTTGAGGATAATATTGATGTAGGAGCACATAGACAGTTACGAGAGGATTAATCATCTGTCATTGTGTGTCAGCAATGCGCATTTGGAAAACTAACCATGCACAAAAGAGGAAATAAAAATGAGAAGGATCAATGGAAGTAGGTAGTAGAGGCTAATATGTTACACCACAAAATAAGGAGAGGAAGAGATAAAGAAGCAAAAGAGGAACCAAAATGTGTGAGAAGAGAAAACAAAGAGAAAAGAAATAAAAAAGGAGAAGAGAAGACTAGACGTAGAGTTGGAGAAGAAGAAGAGAGATCCAAAAGTTTAAAATAAAGTATGATATAACCATGAACCATGGGAATAAGAGAAGGTGCAAATATGAGGAGGTATGTGATGACCTAGAAGAGAGGCCTAGAAAATAAATATAGTGGGAGAGATAAAAAAATGCCTATGAATATATGATAAGAGCAACAATAGAAATAAACCAAAAGTAGAGTGTTCTACATGATGCAAATTTTGTAATTATAATGGTCACTCGACCAATGAATAATACATGTACATTCTAGTTTTTGATCTATTCTATATTTATGTATGAGATGAATGTTTTTTAGTATGTAGGTTATAAAAAATATTAACAAATGTGTGTGGGGGCTCTAGTGTTGAATGTGTGTGTGCAGAATCAATATGAGTGATTCCATAGTTGTAGAAGAATATGGGGTGCGGTGCATTCTGTGCAGTGGCATTGAAAGCCACTTGAGCAAAGGGAAATTCAACGATCTTGCCTTTGTATATGAAAAAGTTACATGCACATAGGGAAGCCTTCAAAATATGCTAGTTAAAATAAGAAATTGTACAAGTCAACATACGAAGGGCACAGAGTAATGCCTTAGAAATTTTCTAACTAGAATGCAAGCATATAAGTCAAATATTGACACAGTTCAACGAGGAAGAACACAGTTGTTTGGTTACTAGGTTGTCCAAGAAAAGTGGCCACTCAAAGTTGGGTCATTCAATTTGGATTATTCACAATGGGAGAGTCATTCCATTCAAATTGTTAAATACTATATTGTGAAAGGAGAAGCAACAAAGAAAACCATCCAACATGAAGATCGTTCAAGGTCATATTAGACCAGACAAAGAAGAAACATTGTACAGTTGTATGGTATTAAGAGAAATTCAACCCGTCATCAATAGAAAGTATTGTCATACAATTGATTTCATTGTACAATAAAATGATGATAAAATGTTGTCATATAATTTAGAGGTTGTTGTACAACAAATAAAAAATATCATACAATGGTAAAGATTGTATGATGAGAATGATTGTATGAAAAGGAATTTAATCATCGTACCAATATATTACTAATTTGGTGAATAAAGTGGTTGTACAATTCAAGGCCATTGTCATAGTAAGAATTTGTAGATGTTTTTCAAAGACTATCATAAAGAAAAACTAGCATTGTATGATAGAAATATTGTATAATTGTATAATATGAAACATTTTTGTACAATAAGGAGGATTGCAGGCTATGTGCCTACATTATTTTAGTATTAGAACCAAAATATATTTAAGGTTTAATACATTCTAAAGGAATGATGACACAATGGGGAAGAAGAAGACTGTGAGACCCTCAAGCTATAGATATAGCTAAAATATTAAGAGGAATCATCACTCAATTAGATGCACTTAAAACTATCCAAAGGGCCTCATTCAAGTAGAATATATAAGTGATAGTTAAAAAGAAGCCTACCAATGTGCCATAAATATAGAAGAGAAGTTATCATGAATACAACATAATAATCAAAGGAAAAAATAAAAATCCTGGTGAGGACAAGGAAAAATAAATAGTGGAAGAAGACAACAAAGAAATGAAAGATAAGCCAATACGTCTGATAATGACTTCATCCACAACATTAGAGTAAGTGTAGACACTTTATTTAAATAAATACTTATTTTTTATAATTTTTTACATAATCTTTAAACAATAATATTATAATATTAATCATCGTACTAATTTTGTGAATAAAGTGGTTGTACAATTGAAGGCCATTGTCATAGTAAGAATTTGTAGATGCTTTCCAAAGACTATCATAAGGAAAAACTATCATTGTACGATAGAAAGGTTGTATAATTGTACAATATGAAACATTGTTGTACGAGAAAGAGGATTGCAAGCTATGTGCCTACATTATTTTGGTATTAAAACCAAAATATCTTTAAGGTTTAATATATTCTAAAGGACAATGAGGAAGAAGAAGACTGCAACACCCTCAAGCTATAGATACAGCTAAAATATTAAGAGGAATCATCACTCACTTAGATGCACTTAAAACTACCCAAAGGGCCTCATTCAAGTAGAATATATAAGTGATAGTTAAAAAGAAGCCTACCAATATGCCATAAAGATAGAAGAGAAGTTATCATGAAGACAACATAATAATCAAAGGGAAAAAGGAAAATTTTGGTGAGGACAAGGACAAATAAATAGTGGAAGAATACAACAAAAGAAATGAAAGAGACGCCAATACGTCTGATAATGACTTCATCCAAAACATTAGAGTAGGTGTAGACCATTTATTTAAATAATTACTTATTTTTTATAATTTTTTACATAATATTTAAACAATAATATTATAATAATATATTTAATATTATAATATTAATCATCATACCAATACATTACTAATTTGGTGAATAAAGTGGTTGTACAATTGAAGGCCATTGTCATAGTAAGAATTTGTAGATGCTTTCCAAAGACTATCATAAGGAAAAACTATCGTTGTATGATAGAAAGGTTGTATAATTGTACAATATGAAACATTGTTATACGATAAGGAGGATTGCAGGCTATGTGCCTACATTATTTTGGTATTAGAACCAAAATATATTTAAGCTTTAATACATTCTAAAGGAATGATGACACAATGGGGAAGAAGAAGACTGTGAGACCCTCAAGCTATAGATATAGCTAAAATATTAAAAGGAATCATCATTCAATTAGATGCACTTAAAACTACCCAAAGGGCCTCATTCAAGTAGAATATATAAGTGATGGTTAAAAATAAGCCTACCAATATTCCATAAAGATAGAAGAGAAGTTATCATGAAGATAACATAACCATCAAAGGGAAAAAGGGAAATTATGGTGAGGACAAGGACAAATAAATAGTGGAAGAAGACAACAAAGAAATGAAAGAGAAGCCAATACATCTGATAATGACTTCATCCACAACATTAGAGTAGGTGTAGATGCTTTATTTAAATAAATACTTATTTTTTATAAATTTTTACATAATATTTAAACAATAATATTATAATAATATATTTAATATTATAATATTAATCATCGTACCAATACATTACTAATTTGGTGAATAAAGTGGCTGTACAATTGAAGGCCATTGTCATAGTAAGAATTTGTAGATGCTTTCCAAAGACTATCATAAGGAAAAACTATCATTGTATGATAGAAAGGTTGTAAATTGTACAATATGAAACATTGTTGTACGATAAGGAGGATTGCAAGCTATGTGCCTACATTATTTTGGTATTATAACCAAAATATATTTAAGGTTTAATACATTCTAAAGGAAGATGGCACAATGGGGAAGAAGAAGAAGACTGCGAGAACCTCAAGTTATAGATATAGCTAAAATATTAAGAGGAATCATCACTCAATTAGATGCACTTAAAACTACCCAAAGGGCCTCATTCAAGTAGAATATATAAGTGATAGTTAAAAAGAAGCCTACCAATATGCCATAAATATAGAAGAGAAGTTATCATGAAGACAACATAATAATAAAATGGAAAAAGGAAAATTCTGGAGAGGACAAGGAAAAATAAATAGTGGAAGAAGACAACAAAGAAATGAAAGAGACGCCAATACGTCTGATAATGACTTCATCCACAACATTAGAGTAGGTGTAGACGCTTTATTTAAATAATTACTTATTTTTTATAATTTTTTACATAATTTTTAAATAATAATATTATAATAATATATTTAATATTATAATATTAATCATCATACCAATACATTACTAATTTGGTGAATAAAGTGGTTGTACAATTGAAGGCCATTGTCATAGTAAGAATTTGTAGATGCTTTCCAAAGACTATCATAAGGAAAAACTATCGTTGTACGATAGAAAGGTTGTATAATTGTACAATATGAAACATTGTTGTACGATAAGGAGGATTGCAGGCTATGTGCCTACACTATTTTGGTATTATAACCAAAATATATTTAAGGTTTAATACATTCTAAAGGAATGATGGCACAATGGGGAAGAACAAGAAGACTGCGAGACCCTCAAGCTATAGATACAACTAAAATATTAAGAGGAATCATCACTCAATTAGACGCACTTAAAACTACCCAAAGGGCCTCATTCAAGTAGAATATATAAGTGATAGTTAAAAAGAAGCCTACCAATATTCCATAAAGATAGAAGAGAAGTTATCATGAAGACAACATAACCATCAAAGGGAAAAAGGAAAATTCTGGTGAGGACAAGGACAAATAAATAGTAGAAGAAGACAAGAAAGAAATGAAAGAGAAGCCAATACGTCTAATAATGACTTCATCCACAACATTAGAGTAGGTGTAGATGCTTTATTTAAATAAATACTTATTTTTATAATTTTTTACATAATCTTTAAACAATAATATTATAATAATATATTTAATATTGTAATATTAATCATCGTACCAATACATTACTAATTTGGTGAATAAAGTGTTACAACTGAAGGCCATTGTCATAGTAAGAATTTGTAGATGCTTTCCAAAGACTATCATAAGAAAAAACTATCGTTGTACGATAGAAAGGTTGTATAATTGTACAATATAAAACATTGTTGTATGATAAGGAGGATTGCAGGCTATGTGCCTACACTATTTTGGTATTAGAACCAAAATATATTTAAGGTTTAATACATTCTAAATGAATGATGGCACAATTGGGAAGAAGAAGAAGACTGCGAGAACCTCAAGTTATAGATATAGCTAAAATATTAAGAGGAATCATCACTCAATTAGATGCACTTAAAACTACCCAAAGGGCCTCATTCAAGTAGAATATATAAGTGATAGTTAAAAAGAAGCCTACCAATATGCCATAAAGATAGAAGAGAAGTTATCATGAAGACAACATAATAATCAAAGGGAAAAAGGAAAATTCTGGTGAGGACAATGACAAATAAATAGTGGAAGAAGACAACAAAGAAATGAAAGAGACGCCAATACGTCTGATAATGACTTCATCCACAACATTAGAGTAGGTGTAGACGCTTTATTTAAATAAATATTTATTTTTTATAATTTTTTACATAATATTTAAACAATAATATTATAATAATATATTTAATATTATAATATTAATCATAGTACCAATACATTACTAATTTGGTGAATAAAGTGGTTGTACAATTCAAGGCCATTGTCATAGTAAGAATTTGTAGATGCTTTCCAAAGACTATCATAAGGAAAACTATCGTTGGATGATATAAAGGTTGTATAATTGTACAATATGAAACATTGTTATACGATAAGGAGGATTGCAGGCTATGTGCCTACATTATTTTGGTATTAGAACCAAAATATATTTAAGGTGTAATACATTCTACAGGAATGATGGCACAATGGGGAAGAAGAAGAAGACTACGAGAACCTCAAGCTATAGATATAGCTAAAATATTAAGAGGAATCATCATTCAATTAGATGCACTTAAAACTACCCAAAGGGCCTCATTCAAGTAGAATATATAAGTGATAGTTAAAAAGAAGCCTACCAATATGCCATAAAGATAGAAGAGAAGTTATCATGAAGACAACATAATAATCAAAGGGAAAAAGGAAAATTCTGGTGAGGACAAGGACAAATAAATAGTGGAAGAAGACAACAAAGAAATTAAATATAAGCAAATACGCCTGATAATGACTTCATCCACAACATTAGAGTAGGTGTAGACGCTTTATTTAAATAAATACTTATTTTTTATAATTTTTTACATAATCTTTAAACAATAATATTATAATAATATATTTAATATTATAATATTAATCATCGTACCAATACATTACTAATTTGGTGAATAAAGTGGTTGTACAATTCAAGGCCATTGTCATAGTAAGAATTTGTAGATGCTTTCCAAAGACTATCATAAGGAAAAACTATCGTTGTACGATAGAAAGGTTGTATAATTGTACAATATGAAACATTGTTGTACGATAAGGAGGATTGCAGGCTATGTGCCTACACTATTTTGGTATTAGAACCAAAATATATTTAAGCTTTAATACATTCTAAAGGAATGATGGCACAATGGGGAAGAACAAGAAGACTGCGAGACCCTCAAGCTATAGATACAACTAAAATATTAAGAGGAATCATCACTCAATTAGACGCACTTGAAACTACCCAAAGGGCCTCATTCAAGTAGAATATATAAGTGATAGTTAAAAAGAAGCCTACCAATATGCCATAAAGAGAGAAGATAAGTTATCATGAAGACAACATAATAATCAAAGGGAAAAAGGAAAATTTTGGTGAGGACAATGACAAATAAATAGTGGAAGAAGACAATAAAGAAATGAAAGAGAAGTCAATACGTCTGATAATGACTTCATCCACAACATTAGAGTAGGTGTAGACGCTTTATTTAAATAAATATTTATTTTTTATAATTTTTTACATAATCTTTAAACAATAATATTATAATAATATATTTAATATTATAATATTAATCATCGTACCAATACATTACTAATTTGGTGAATAAAGTGGTTGTACAATTGAAGGCCATTGTCATAGTAAGAATTTGTAGATGCTTTCCAAAGACTATCATAAGGAAAACTATCGTTGGACGATATAAAGGTTGTATAATTGTACAATATGAAACATTGTTATACGATAAGGAGGATTGCAGGTTATGTGCCTACATTATTTTGGTATTAGAACAAAAATATATTTAAGGTGTAATACATTCTAAAGGAATGATGGCAGAATGGGGAAGAAGAAGAATACTGCGAGAACCTCAAGCTATAGATATAGCTAAAATATTAAGAGGAATCATCACTCAATTAGATGCACTTAAAACTACCCAAAGGGCCTCATTCAAGTAGAATATATAAGTGATAGTTAAAAAGAAGCCTACCAATATACCATAAAGATAGAAGAGAAGTTATCATGAAGACAACATAATAATCAAAGGGAAAAAGGAAAATTTTGTTGAGGACAAGGACAAATAAATAGTGGAAGAAGACAACAAAGAAATTAAAGATAAGTCAATACGCCTGATAATGACTTCATCCACAACATTAGAGTAGGTGTAGACGCTTTATTTAAATAATTACTTATTTTTTATAATTTTTTACATAATATTTAAACAATAATATTATAATAATATATTTAATATTATAATATTAATCATCGTACCAATACATTACTAATTTGGTGAATAAAGTGGTTGTACAATTCAAGGCCATTGTCATAGTAAGAATTTGTAGATGCTTTCCAAAGACTATCATAAGGAAAAACTATCGTTGTACGATAGAAAGGTTGTATAATTGTACAATATGAAACATTGTTGTACGATAAGGAGGATTGCAGGCTATGTGCCTACACTATTTTGGTATTATAACCAAAATATATTTAAGGTTTAATACATTCTAAAGGAATGATGGCACAATGGGGAAGAACAAGAATACTGCGAGACCCTCAAGCTATAGATACCACTAAAATATTAAGAGGAATCATCACTCAATTAGACGCACTTAAAACTACCCAAAGGGCCTCATTCAAGTAGAATATATAAGTGATAGTTAAAAAGAAGCCTACCAATATGCCATAAAGAGAGAAGAGAAGTTATCATGAAGACAACATAATAATCAAAGGGAAAAAGGAAAATTCTGGTGAGGACAAGGACAAATAAATAGTGGAAGAAGACAACAAAGAAATGAAAGAGAAGTCAATACGTCTAATAATGACTTCATCCACAACATTAGAGTAGGTGTAGACGCTTTATTTAAATAAATACTTATTTTTTATAATTTTTTACATAATCTTTAAACAATAATATTATAATAATATATTTAATATTATAATATTAATCATCGTACCAATACATTACTAATTTGGTGAATAAAGTGGTTGTACAATTGAAGGCCATTTTCATAGTAAGAATTTGTAGATGCTTTCCAAAGACTATCATAAGAAAAAACTATCGATAGAAAGGTTGTATAATTGTACAATATGAAACATTATTGTACGATAAGGAGGATTGCAGGCTATGTGCCTACATTATTTTGGTATTAGAACCAAAATATATTTAAATTTTAATACATTCTAAAGGAATGATGGCACAATTGGGAAGAAGAAGAAGACTGTGAGAACCTCAAGCTATAGATGTAGCTAAAATATTAAGAGGAATCATCACTCAATTAGATGCACTTAAAACTACCCAAAGAGACTCATTCAAGTATAATATATAAGTGATAGTTAAAAATAAGCCTACCAATATGCCATAAAGATAGAAGAGAAGTTATCATGAAGACAACATAATAATCAAAGGGAAAAAGGAAAATTCTGGTGAGGACAAGGACAAATAAATAGTGGAAGAAGACAACAAAGAAATGAAAGGGAAGCCAATAGTCTTATAATGACTTCGTCCACAACACTAGAGTAGGTGTAGATGCTTTATTTAAATAAATACTTATTTTTTATAATTTTTTACATAATCTTTAAACAATAATATTATAATAATATATTTAATATTATAATATTAATCATCGTACCAATACATTACTAATTTGATGAATAAAGTGGTTGTATAATTGAAGGTCATTGTCATAGTAAGAATTTGTAGATGCTTTCCAAAGACTGTCATAAGGAAAAACTATCGTTTTACGATAGAAAGGTTGTATAATTGTACAATATGAAACATTGTTGTACGGTAAGGAGGATTGTAGGCTATGTGCCTACATTATTTTGGTATTAGAACAAAAATATTTTTAAGGTTTAATACATTTTAAAGGAATGATAGCACAATGGGGAAGAAGAAGAAGACTGCAAGAACCTCAAGCTATAGATATAGCTAAAATATTAAGAGGAATCATCACTCAATTAGATGCACTTAATACTACCAAAAGGGCCTCATTCAAGTAAAATATATGAATAATAGTTAAGAAGAAGAAACCTACCAATATGCCATAAAGATAGAAGAGAAGTTATCATGAAAACAACATAATCATCAAAAAGGAAAGGAAAGGTTTTGGTGAGGATAAGGACAAATAAATAGTGAAAAGGGACAAGAAAGGAAAGAGAAGCCAATATGTCTCATAATGACTTCATCCATAACATTAGAGTAAGTGGAGACTTTATTTAAATAAATCCTTATTTTTTATAAATTTTTACATAATTTTTAAACATAAATATTATAATAATAAGTCTATTTTTTTTTTTTTTTGAACGTTTACAAATTACGTCAACAACCACCCTCAAGGGGTTTTGAACACAATACCACTTAAGAAACAACCACTATCTTAGCCACTAGGGCAACTGTTTGTTAGACAGTTGGCTACAACCACTATTTTTAGTAACTAAGAGTGTAGGGTTCAAACCACAGGGACTGCAACCACCAAACCTATCTATCTCGTTAATTGTTGACCCACCAAACCTATCTATCTCGTTAATTGTTGACCCAGCGTGAAATGGGGATCGTCGGTTCAAACTGTCATCGTCAGTAACTAAGAGTGTAGGGTTCAAACCACAGGGACTGCAACCACCAAACCTATCTATCTCATTAATTGTTGATCCGATGTGAAATGGGATCGTCGGTTCATACTGTCATCGTCAGTCTGGCGTGCACTCAGAGGATTCAGTACAAACTACTTCCTTTGCAAACTGACACCACCAAGGTTTGAACCTTGGTCTCTTCTCAGCAAATGCCCATCCAAACTAGCACTTACCAATCCACCTAACCCTTAGAACTTAATAATATATCTAACATTATTATAATAAAAATCCAAATCCAAATCAAATGTGGTTGAGCAAACATTATACTCAACTAGATGCTTCTATTATTAAAATACGTGTAAAAAAATAGCGATGATATTGGATGGGAGTGTTAAATTATAGGTCATCCAATTTGTTAAAAAAAACGAAAATCAAGATGTTCTGAAACTATATTCGATTCGGAGAGACACTACGAGGCGACATGCCCTTCCATCCAAATCCATTCGCCCTGGCGTCACCCCAGTTTATAACAATATTAACGGTAATAATAATAATAAAACTTGAAGGAAAAGCCCAGCTAGTTTTTAAGAGGAATGCCCCCAATCGAATCAACAAACATCGATGGCGACGACCAGGAAGAAACTGAATGCGAACTCGAAATACTGGAGTCCAAGTTCAAATACGAACAAATGCAGGGCAGCATTCCCTTCCTGCTCAAGGACCGCACGCCCTCCTGCCTGGCCGTGTCGGACCGGATCATCGGCCTCGGCACGCACAGCGGCTCGCTCCACATCCTGGACCACCAGGGCAACCAGGTCAAAAAATTCTTCCCCCACACGGCCACCGTCACCGACATCAACATGGACGCCCTCGGCGAGTACGTTGCCACTTGCTCCCACGACGGCCTCGTCGTCATTCACAGCCTCTTCACCCCCAAAAAAAAGACGTTTCAGTACGATTGTTCCATGACGGCCGTCGCCCTCGACCCACTCTATGCCCAAACCTCGTCCAGGAGGTTTGCCGCCGCCGGCCAAGATTCCCGCCTGTTGGTAACCTCAAGGGGCTGGTTCTCCCACGTCCAAACCGTCCTTGACTCCGGCGACGGCCCCGTTCTCGCCCTCAAATGGAGGGGAAAGTTCCTGGCCTCGGCCAGCCTCTCGGGCGTCAAAATATTCGACACGGTGAAAAACCGGCAGGTCGGACCGTGCATCGAACGGCCTCACTCCACAGCCCCAGATTTTCGCCCCCACCTCGTCTGGCAGGCCGAGAAGCTCTTGATAATAGGGTGGGAAATGTCCGTCAAAATCTTAGCCTTCCGTAACAAATCCTTAACCGAGAATGTAAAAGGAAATGCTTCATGTTCTGTGGTGGCCTCGTTCGAGACGGACTACCTCATATCCGGCGTCGCGCCCTTCTCCGGTAACCTCTTTATTCTGGCCAGCCTCAGGCCAGAGGACGGGTATGTGCACGGCAAGGCTCTGCCCGAGGTCCATGTGGTGAACTGGAGCAACGAAGACGTGGCGTGCATCGAGAGTATTCCCGTCAAGGGGTTCGAGCGCTACGAGGCGCATGATTACCTGCTTGCACACGTCGGATTCGAGTGGGCCGCCATGGACAACCCATCGTACTACGTGGCTTACCCAGGTGGCATGATCATCGCCAATCCCAGAGCCGAGCCACCCCCTAAAAGGAGTAGTGATGAAGTTTTGGAAGACTACGCGGAACGCCAGCCGGAATCGGTTCTGCAGTTCCTCCGCGGCTGCGACGATTATTCTCTGGATAAGGCCTACGAGATTTGTAGGGGGAAAGGGCTTTTGAAAGAGCAAATTTACCTTCTAGGGAGGATGGGTAATTACAGAGAGGCCCTGGCGCTCATCATAAACGGGCTGGAGGACATGCGGCAGGCTGTTGATTTTGTGAGCATGAACCATGTTGATTATAATGTGGAGCACCATGAGCAGAATGATCTGTGGGAGGAGCTCATTAAGCTTTCCGTGGCGAACCCCAAGATGGTCGGTGCTCTGCTGGAACACTGCAGGTGCCCCAATGTGGATCCCCTGGATGTTCTCAAGAGGGTTCCAGATGGCGTCCCGATTCCCAATTTGAAAGAGCGGCTCCTCAAATTTTTGACGGACGCTCGCGCTTGCTGTGGCCTCTGGGAGAATTTCAGGGAGAGCGTCCGGAACGAGTGCGGCGTACTGTGGAAGAAATATTATGAAGAGGCGCGCCGTGGTCTCTATGTTGAAGATAGCGGCGGGGCTGCCGGGCGGTGTTATGTGTGTTTCGAGCCTTTGCGTACACTGAACGTGCCGATCATGGCCTTCTTTTGTAAGCATACGTATCATATTTGCTGTCTGGTGGGGACAACCGGATGTATCAAGTCCGATGGAACAAGCGAAGGCGGGGTGCCTGCTGGATCGAATTCTTTATGTTTGAAGTGTGTCGTTTGCAGGAAAGCTGATTCGAAATGGAAATGGTTGTCTAAACACATGAGAAAAGAAACTGATTCTGTGAGTAGAAATTGAATGGAATGGAATTTAGGGTGACAACCTTGAGGTATGGTGATTGATCAAACACTGCATGGAGGTATGACAACGAGGAGATATCTCCTTAGAAAGGGTATGCCTTTGAATATGGCGGTCTTGGAAAGTTGGAAGGTAAAATGTGCAAGAGTAGATAATCTTCTATAATATCATTCGAACTTCTGCTGAAATTTCACAATGATCAGTACTTTAAAGAAAACCAAGGAAGATCTTAAACATCTGAACAAAGTTTACACGCTATGAGGATAGGGATGATATAGGTTTTTGATCAATGAAGTAAACTTGGATGGCTGTTTGTAAGTGAATATACACCCCCTTAGAAACATGGAACCACGGATTTTAACATACCAACAAGGTATTAAAGAGAGACAAAATTCCCTGGTAGTATATTTTCTTATTAACAATCCATGAGATGAATCTTAAAGGGCCTTTAACTGCTGAGTTTAAAATAATCATATTCTAACCAGCCTCATCCTCATTTGTGCAAGATTCATAACTTTTAGCTTTATAATTTGTGTGCTGTGATATGGATGAGGTTTTAGGCGAGTTGTCTTTTGATCATGTCATGGATCTTTAATAAACAAAATACATACATTTAAAATTATTAAGTTTTTTTCTAACAGTATTTCTAAAAGTTTAAATTATAATATTTATATAAATAAAATTAATAATTAAAATAAAAATACTTCGTAAAGAAATTTTTACACGAGCAACTCAATCATGATGACTCTAATTTAAATGAAAAATGGTTCATTTGATACGTATGCACATAAACTTACCTTCAATGAACTTTCAAGAGCTTCCTCAATACTACAATAGCGTTGTGATTTCTTGAAGTGGATTTCTTGCGAATGAATGAATGGTCGCTACATTGAAAATTTTGATGGATTAGATTAACGAGGGGATTTGAACAACCATTCGATTTTTGGTAGCTTTTATAGACATTTTTCTTTATTGGCTTCTATTAGTGGCTTCTTTGGACATTTCAAATGACCTGATTGGCCTTCATGGCTAATATTTTATGATTTTTTTAAATCAAAATTTTAAGTGATTTAAATATTATTTAATTGATGGAAGTTTATATGTTCATCTTCTAAAGATTTATAAGCTTAATATAGAGGTCCATATTCTCCATTAAATAGATATATTAGTAAATATTATTAATTTACATAAATTTTCAAAATAAATATAATATTTTGTTTATAAAAAATATAAATAAGAGTATTTTTATTTAGAAAACAAAAATTAATTAAATATATTATTAAATAAATTATATAATATTGCAATGTATTATTCATCTTACATTATAATTGTGTTATAATAATATTTCAATAAATCATATTAATGTAAAATTATAAAAAAAAAAATTAATGTATTATAATTGTGGTATTAGAATAAATGATATTATCAAGATAAATATCAAAAATAACATTGAAATGAGCCTCCAAGGACTAGGTGGATTGGTAATTGTTTGTCTCGCCAGACACTTACCAAGAAGAAACCTAGATTCAAACCTTGGGGATGTGCATTTTGCAAAGGTAGTAGTTTGATCTGAATCCTCTCAATGCATGCCAAACTGAAAATTATGGTATGAATCCCGAGTGACTGGTGGTCTCCCTCACACTAGATCATGAACAACAAGGTGGTATAGGCTTGTTGGGAGCAGCTCTATGGTTTAAACCTTACACTTGACAGTTACTAAACAACGTAGAGTATCTTAAACAAACCATAAGTTGTAAAAGTAAGAGTACATGAATGAATGATAAATAATTAAATCATATATCTTCTTATTTATAGAATTCTAAACTAACAACCCTAACTTCTAAACTAATAAACCTAACTTTAATGCTTAGGGACCAATTCAATTAGTACTTAAATGAATAAACAATATTAATCTATATTAAGATTATTACTTGGCATTCTCCTTTAAAATATTTGATCCAATCGCAGCCTAAGATCCTCCCTATCATACAGTGATGTTCCCTATTGTACAATGGTAGTTTTTCCTTATGGTAGTCTTTGGGAAGCAAATGCAAATTTTTTGTATGATAAAAGGAATTCAATCGTATAGCAACTTTAATCAGTACTTAATCACTACTTCAAGAACATCTTGGTATGGAAATTAATTTCCTCTTTATACAATCCTCCTCATCATACAATATTTCCCATTGTTTGATGTTTTCTCTTTATTGTATGACAACCTCCAAATTGTACAATAATATTCTATCATCATTTGATTGTACAATAGAATCGGTCGTACGATGTTATTTTCTATCAATAATAGGTTGAATATTTCTAAACATCGTACAGTTGTATGATAGTTCTTCTTTGTCTGATCCAATATGATCTTGAGCAATCTTCGTGTTGGATAGTTTTTCACTGCTTCTCCTTTTACAATACAATATTTAGCTAGTTGAATGGAATGACACTTCCTTTATGATCGACCCAAACTAATTAGCCTAACTTTAAGTGGCCACTTTACTTGAACAACTTAGAAATCAAATAGTTGTGTTCTTCCTCATTGAACAGTGATGAAATTTGAATGGTGTCAATCTTCAAATTTCAACTTGTATGATTTTATTCCAATTAGGTGATTTCTAAGGCACTCATATGTGCCCTTTGTACATTGACTCATACAGTTTCTCATTTTAATTGGAAAAGTTCTAAGGTACCCCTATGTACCTGCAACTTCCACATATACAAATGCAAGATCATTGAATTTTCCTTTACTTGAGAGCCTTTCAATGCCATTGCTCAAAATGCACCATACCCCATCTCTTTATGCAACTATGAAAACACTCCTACTAATTCTACACACACATTCAACACTAGAGCCTACACACATCCATTGAGATTTTTTTAAAGTACATACCTAAAAAGCATTCATCTCAAACACACAAATGCAGAATAGATCAAATGTTAGAATATATATTTATTATTTATTGGTCACATGACCATTAAAATTACAAAATCTACATCATACAAAACATTCTACCTCCAGTTTATTTCTATCACTACTTTTGCCCAATATTCATAGGTATTTTTATATCTCCCACTATATTTCTTTTCCAAGTCATCATAGAATTCCTCAGTTTTTAACCTTCTCTTCTTTCCATGGGCTATGGTTGTCTCATAATTTCTTTTAAACTTTTTGGATCTCTCGCTTCTTCATCTTTGGCTTTGTGTTTGGTCTTCTCTTTTCCTTTCAATTTATTTTGTCTTCTCTTCTCACACATGTTGAAATACATAAATAATGAATAATTAAATCATATATCTTCTTATTTATATACTTTTAAACTATTAAATCTAACGTTAATGCTTAAGGACCAAATTTTTTCCAATAGGTTATATGGGATTGAAACGACCCATCTATATTATATAATTATCACCACATAGTGGTATTACAATAAATCCTGGATGTTATCCATGTATCATTTGGCAAGATTCGAACCTGGGTCTCCTCCTTGCAATGTTCAGGAATTTTAACCAGTTGAACTAATACCACTTGATTAAGTGCCAACTTAATTAAGAGTTAAATGAATAAAAAATATTAAGCTATATTAAGATTAATACATGTAATTCCCCTCAAAAATATTTGATGCAGTCATAGTTTGTGATCCTCCTTATTATACAGTGATGTTCCCTATCATACAATGGTAGTTTTTTCTTATGATAGTCTTTGGGAAATGACTGCATATTATTTGTATGATAATGAACTTCAATCGTATAGTCACTTTATTTACTAATTCAAGAATGTATTAGTATGGCGGTTAATTTTCTCTTTGTAACATCATCCTCATTGTACGATGTTTTCTATTGTATGATATTTTCTCTTTGTTGTATGACAACCTTTAAATTGTATGATAGTATCTTATCACAATTCAATTACACAATAGAATCAATCATATGATGCTCCTTTCTATAAATGATAGGTTGAATGTTTTTGAAAACTTTATAATTGTATGATGATTCTTCTTTGTCTGGTCCAATATGACCTTGAATAGTTTTCTTCGTTGCTTCTCCTTTCACAATACAATATTTAGCAAGTTGAATGCAATGACTCTTCCTTTGTGAATAACCCAAAATGAATGGCCTAACTTTTAGTGGCCACTTTACTTGGATGACCTAAAAACCAAATAGGTGTGTTCTTCCTCATTGAACGGTAATGAAATTTGAATGTTGTTAATCTTCAACTCGTATGGTTGTATTCCAATTAGGTTCTTTCTAGGGCACTCCTCTATACCCTGTGTACCTTGAATCATATGGTTTCTCATTTCAACTAGCATAGTTCTAAGGTACCCCTTTGTATCTACAACTTTCGCATATACAAATTCAATATCATCAAATTTCCCTTTGCTTTGGAGGCTTTCAATGCTATTGATCAGAATGCACCATATCCCATATCTTTATTATGGAAACACTCCTATTGATTCTACATACATTCAACACTAGAGCCTGCACACACATTCATTGTTATTTTTTACAAACTACATACCTAGAAAGCATTCATCTCATACACAAATGCAAAATAGATCAAATCCTAGAATATATATTTATTGTTTGTTGGTCAAATTACCATTACAATTATAAAATATACATCATATAAAACACTCTACCTCTAGTTTATTTGTATCAGTACTCTTGTCAAATCTTCACAAGAATTTTTTTTATCTCACATTGTATTTCTTTTTCAAGTCATCATATAATTCCTTAGATTTGCACCTTCTCTTCTACCATGGATTGTGTTGTCTCAAAATTTCTTTTAAACCTTTTGGCTCTATCTCTTCTTCTCCAGCTCTGTGTTTGGTCTTCTCTTCTCTTTTCCAATTTACTTTCTCTTCTCACACCTATCAATTCCTCTTCTACTTCTTTGTCTCTTCCTCTCCTTCTTCTCTCATGGTGTGACATCTTGGATTTCATTCCCTACTTTCATTGATCCTTATCCTTTTTATTCCATCTCTTGTATATGGTCTATTTTCCAAACATACATTAGATACACAACCAAAAAAACCAAAGGATTGTGATGTGTCATACTACGTGAATCGTTCATATTAAAAACACATTCTATTTTTCATTTTTCTTGTCTTATATAAATAACATGATGGGAGCGCAATTATGGAATAAATATTTATAGTTAGATTACAAGGGATAATTTGAGTTAAAGCTGAAATTTATATTGTAGATATGAAAGAAAAACCTAAGAAAAAACTTTAAAGTTTATCATCAAATAATAGCACCTTTCAAAGAAGGGCACAACATGGAAATCAACAAACATTTTTTTTATTTTTTAGATTTGAGGATAATATTGATGTAGAAGCATCTGGATGGTTACGAGAGGATTAATCATCCCTATCATCGCATGTATGCAATACATGTTTAGAAAAATGACCATGTACAAGAGAGAAAATAAAAATGAGAAGTATCGATGGAAGTAGGGAGCAAAGGCTAACATGTCACACCATAAAATAAGAATTATAGGAAGATATAAAGAAGCAGAAGAGGAACCAATAGGTGTGAGAAGAGAAAAGAAAGAGAAGAGAAATAAAAAAAGGATAAGAGAAGACTAGACGTAGATCTGGAGAAGAAGAAGAGAGAGCCAAAAGTTTAAAATAATGTATGAGATAACCATGACCCATGGGAAGAAGAGAAGGTGCAAATATGAGATCTATGATGACCTAGAATAGAGGCCTAGAAAATAAATACAGTAGGAGAGAGAAAAAATACCGTGAAGATATGATAAGAGCAACAATAAAAATAAATAAAAAAAGTAGAGTATTTTGCATGATGTAGATTTTATAATTATAATGGTCACTTGACCAATGAATAATAAATATACATTCTAGATTTTTATTTGTTATATATTTGTGTGTATGAGATGAATATTTTTTAGGCATGTATTTTAAAAAATCTTAACAGATGTGTGTGTAGGCTCTAGTGTTGAATGTGTACAAACCAACATGAGTACTTTATAGCTACAGAAGGAGATGGGGTGTGGTGCATTATGAGTAGTGGCATTGAAAGCCATTTGAGCAAAGATAAATTCAATAATCTTGCCTTAAAATATGCAAAATTCATAGGCACATGGGGGTGCCTTAGAAATTTTCTAGTTGAAATAAGAAATTTTACAAGTCAAGGTAGGAAGGGAACAAAGGAGTTCCTTAGAAATTTTTGAACTAGAATGCAAGCATACAAATAAAATATTGACACCATTCAACAAGGAAGAACACAATTATTTTATTACTACATTGTCCAAGTAAATTGGCCACTCAAAGGTGGGCCATTCAGTTTGGATTGTTCACAATGAGAGAGTCATTCTATTCAAATTGCTAAATATTATATTGTGAAAGGAGAAGCAATAAAGAAAACCATCCAACATGAAGATTGTTCAAGGTTATATTGGACCAGACAAAGTAGAAGCATTGTATAGTTTTCTGGTATTAAGAAATATTCAATCCGTCATCAATATAAAGTAGCATCATATGATTGATTTCATTGTACAATCAACTAATGATAAAATATTATCATACAATTTGGAGGTTGTTGTACAACAAAGAGAAAATGTCATACAATGGGAAATATTGTATGATGAGGATGATTGTATGAAAAGGAAGTTAATCATCATACCAATACGTTCCTAATATGGTGAATAAAGTGGTTGTAAAATTAAAGGCTATTCTTGTACTAAGAATTTATAGTTACTTTCCAAAGACTACCATAAGGTAAAACTATCATTGTATGACATGAAGGTTGTATAGTTGCATGATATAGAACATCATTGTATGATAAGGAGGATTACAGGCTATGTGCCTACATCATTTTGGTATTAGAGTCAAAATATATTTGAGGTTTAATACATGCCAAAGGAATAATGGCACAATAGGTAAGAAGAATATCGAGAGGCCCTCGAGCTATACATATATCTTAAATATTAAGAGGAATCACTGCTCAATTAGATGCACTTGAAACTACCCAAAGAGCCCCATTCAAGTAGAATATATGAGTGATAGTTAAGGAGAAGAAGCCTCCCAATATACCATAAATATAGAAGAGAATTTATCATGAAGGCAACATAATAATCAAAGAGGAAGAGGAAGGTTCTTGCAAGGACAAGGACAAAAAAATAGTGGAAGAGGACAATAAATACAGGAAGGAGAAGCCAATACTTCTCATAATGACTTCATCTAGAATATTAGAGGAGGTTGAGACTCTTTATGATAAAGAGGTTATTTTGGTAGAGAAAGGGGTAAAGGATTCCCTAAAAAGTATTCTAAATGTGGAGAAGTTGGTCATTGGGTATTTGAATGTCCAATAGTGCAATAGAATGGAAACAAAGAAAATGAGGTTAGAAATAATATTGTACATGTAGAAGAAGAGAGTGTCATTTCCCAAAAATATGTGGAAGAATCAAGACAAGTAGAATTCCTTATGATGCAAAGGCTGTTGTTGAAACCAATTAAAGAGGAGCTTGAACCGGTGTAAAGTATAAATATTTTTTGAACCATATACAAATCAGGGTACAAGTGTTGTAAAGTGATTATGCACAATGAAAGTACAAATAACTTAATATCTATAGAGATGGTATAAAATCTTGGATTGAAGAGGATTAAACATGTAAATCTATACAAAGTCTCTAGGTTGTAAAAGGGACACCAAATTTTAGTTAATGAATAGTGTCAAGTGAAATTTTAAATTAGATCTTACAAGGATAAGGTCCTATGTGATAGTACTATGTCTATGAACACTTGCCATGTTTTTTTGGGTATACCATGGTAATTTTATAAAAGAAAAACACATGATAGTAGGGTGAACACCTACGCTATAGAGAAAGATGATAACAAGTACACCTTAAGTATATTGATGGACAAAGGAAAAAAGTGGATAGCAACCCTATAGTGTGTCTGAATACTAATAAATAATTCTTGAAGGAAGAAGAGCCAATATTGAAAGAATTTATGAATTAAGTGGAGGAAAGGGTGGATACATGCAAGAGACTAAGCATGGAAAAGAGGCCAATAATCCAAGTTTCCATTAGAAATAATAATGAACATAGTGGTGTAGGAATTCTTGTTACCAAAAATGAGAAAGAGGAAGAGAGAAGAAGTTGTAAAGAGAGACAAAGATGAACCTCATCAGGTCATTATTGGCCATGAAAAAGGCCATGCTGTCAGAGTTGATAGTGACAATGGTACTTCAAAGTGTGGTGAAGGACATTATGATGATGACCAAGGTCAAAGTGGGGATGAAGATTTTGGGTGCTTTTAAAGGCACACCATAGGCATTGGATCCAAGTTCATGAGAAGAATAGGGTACATTCGTAAGGTATTTGAAAAATATGGGTAAGGTGTAAAAATACCCATAATTCTAGAGAGAAGGTAAAATAATGAAGGCCTTGGATACACAAATCAAGAAGTGGCAAGACCATATTTGTGAGAAGATATAACAATACAAAGAATGAAGGTTTTGGAATGGGTTATTGCAATTAGTGTGGAAGATCTCAACATGTAGCAACTAGGTATTGGAACCTACATCCTTACAAGATTTATGGAGGATATAATCACTCCACACGAAAGTGTTGGCACTAAGAGGAAGTCACCTAAAAAGTATATGTTGATTGTAGTTAGATGTATGTGATGCAATAGGACAAGGTGAAATGAATACTAAGTGCATTTATGAGAGGAGATTTAGTTCTTAGAGGAATTCTAGAACAATATGATAAATTTAGTTTTATGAAGACAACCAAGCTAAAATGGTGATAGCTTGGAATAATAATTTGTGTTCATGAGCCAAATATCATGTAACATTTCCTCTTATCTATTGAGTATTATGTAAGAGCATATAAATGATTACAAGAGGTGTAATCGTCCTTGCTACCATGTGTATGTAAAGTATATTTAGAAAATAGACCATGCATAAGATATGGAATAAAAAGGATAAGTATCGATGGAAGTAGGGAATGAAATCCAATATGTCACACCATAAGAGGAGAGAAAATATAAATAAGTAGAAGAGGAATCGATAGGTGTGAGAAGAGAAAATAAAATGGAAAAGAGAAGAGAAGACCAAACACATATCCAAATAAAAATAAGAGAGAGATCCAAAAGGTTTAAAAGAAAAATTGAGACAACCACAACCCATGGGGAAAAGAGAATATGCAAATCTAAGGAATTCTGTGATGATTTGAAAAGGAAATACAATGGGAAATTAAAAAATATCTATGAAGATTTGGCAAGAGTACTAATAGAAATAAATTGCAGGTAAAGTATTTTGTATGATGCAAATTTTATAATTGTAATGGTCATTTGACCAATAAATACTAAATATATATTCTAGCATTTGATTTGTTTTGTATTTGTGTGTATGATATGAATGCTTTTTAGGCATGTAGTTTGTAAAAAATCTCAATGAATATGTGTGCAGAATCTAGTGTTGAATGTGTGTACAAAATCAATAGGAGTGTTTCCATAGTTGCATTTAGATATGGGGTGTGGTGCATTCTGAGCAATAGCATTGAAAACATCCCAAGTAAATGGGAATTTTATGATCTTGCATTTGTATATGTGGAAGTTGTAGGTACAAATGGGTACCTTAGAACTATGTATATTGAAATGAGAAACCATATGAGTCAAGGTACAAAGGGCATAGAGGAGTTCCCTAGAAATCACCTAATTAGGATGCAACCATACAAGTTGAATATTGATAACGTTCAAATGTCATTACTATTCAATGAGGAAGAATACAACTATTTGGTTTCTAGGTCATCCAAATAAAGTGGCCACTAAAAGTTAGGCCATTCAATTGGTTCATTCACAAAGAAAAAGTCATTCCATTCAACTTGCTAAATATTGTATTTTCATAATTTATTCTTACTTTAATAAATTATGGTTTATTTAAAAGAGTCTACCTTCTCTAAGTGATGTGGACTTGTATTTTCATTCTAAATCTAAATATTGATTTCTTTATTAATTGTTGAATTTGTTAATATACATATAATAAATATCTCTTGTTATATTCTAAATTATGGATTGCTAGGGATTGATTTTGCTTAATTTTACAAGTTGCTTTGTTATAAAGAAAGTGTGAGTATGTCTTACAAATTACTCTTTTAATTTTTATTGAATATTAGATTTAAACGATTCCTCTTAATGTTTTATCTTAAGATGAAACATTCTATAAAAAAAAAATTATTTCCATATAAAACAAATATCACAAACACATGTATATGGGTTTGAAATGACTTTTCATTTTTCAAATGGAAAACAAACCCAATATATGTGCTACTTTAATATAGGTTTATTTCTACCCAAAGGGGCTATGAGAAAAGTAGTGGAAGTAAAGAGTTTCACTTCACACTGCAAGGTACCAATACCATGCGTCATTGTAGAGTCATGAGGTTGTAGAGTCATGAGGACACTATGAGATCATGCTTATGAGTTATGCCAATCATAAACCTAACATTGAGTGGCCATAGATTTAGAATGGGGTGTAACCATATTATGAATCTAAGACCAACGTCATTGTCTCTGGAAGATCATTTCAATGTTATTCTTGAATTTTAGTAGGTGCATTAAATTAATTTACTTTATTTTATTTTTTTTAATATAGTTTATTAAAATATTATTATAACACAATTATAATATAAAACAAATGAAACCATTATAATATTATATAATTTATTTAATAATATATATCTAATTGATTTTTATTTTTTAAATGCTTTTCAATTTATTTTTTTATAAACAAAATATTATATTTATTTTAAAAACGTAAATATTTATATAAATTAATAATATTTACAATTAAATATTATTGACATAAAATTTCAGCTACAATGATAATATATAGTCGTGAAGAATATGGACCTCTATATTGAGCTTATAAATTTTTGGAGGATGAACATATAAACTTCAATCCATTAAAAAGAATAATCTTTAAATCATTTAAAATTTTGATTTAAAAAAAAAAAATCATAAATATTATCCATGAAGGCCGAACAGGTAATTTAAATGTTTAAAGAAGTCACTAATAGAAGCCAATAAACAAAAAAAATCTATAAAAGCTACCAAAGATCGAATGGTTGTTCAAATCCCCTCCGTCAAAATATTCGAAGAAATCCACTTCAAGAAATCACAAGGCTATTGAGGAAGCTCTTGAAAGTCCATTGAGGATAAGTTAACGTGCATAAATATCAAATGAACCATTTTTCATTTATGTAAAAAAAAAAAAAAAAAATTAAGGTTTTGAGTGGAATAATTTTTAAGATTTAAAAGAAAAATCAAAATCCAAATTATTATAATAAAATATTAATAATTTTAAATCCACATATTTTGTTTATTAAAAATCCAAAGAGATGATCACTCGAAAAAAAACTCGCCTAAAACCTCATCCATGGACAAAAGTGTCTACGACAGTAGAGCACTTTCACCAGTACACAAATTATAAAGGTAAAAGTTATGAATCTTGCACAAATGAGGATGAGGCTGGTTAGAATATGATTATTGTAAACTCAGCAGTTAAGGCCCTTTAATATTCTTCTCATGGATTCTTTTTAAGAATATATTCTACCATGGAATTTTGTTTCTCCTTAATACCTGGTTGGTATGCTAAAATCCGTGGTTCCATGTTTCAAGGGGTATATATTCACTCACAGACAGCCATCCAAGTTTACTTCACTGATCAAAAACCTATATCATCCCTACCCTCATAGTGTGTAAACTTTGTTCGGATGTTTGAAATCGCCACGGAAAGCTTAATGAGCTCATCCCACAGATCATTCTGCTCATGGTGCTCCACATTATCAACAGCCTGCCGCATGTCCTCCAGCCCGTTTATGATGAGCGCCAGGGCCTCCCTGTAATTACCCATCCTCCCTAGAAGATATATTTGCTCCTTCAAAAGCCTTTTCCGCCTACAAATCTCGTAGGCCTTATCCAGAGAATAATCGTCGCAGCCGCGGAGGAACTGCAGAACCGATTCCGGCTGCCGTTCCGCGTAGTCTTCCAAAACTTCATCACTACTCCTTTTAGGGGGCGGCTCGGCTCTGGGATTGGCGATGATCATGCCACCTGGGTAAGCCACGTAGTACGATGGGTTGTCCATGGCGACCCACTCGGATCCGACGTGTGCAAGCAGGTAATCATTCGCTTCGTAGCGCTCGAACCCCTTCACGGGAATACTCTCGATGCACGCCACGTCTTCGTTGCTCCAGTTCACCACATGGACCTCGGGCAGAGCCTTGCCGTGCACATACCCGTCCTCTGGCCTGAGGCAGGCCAGAATAAAGAGGTTACCGGAGAAGGGCGCGACCCCGGAAATCAGGTAATCCGTCTCGAACGAGGCCACCACAGAACATGACGCATTCCCTTTTACATTCTCGGTTAAGGATTTGTCACGGAAGGCTAAGACTTTGACGGACATTTCCCACCCGATTATCAAAAGCTTGTCGGCCTGCCAGACGAGGTGGGGACGAAAATCCGGGGCTGTGCGGTGAGGCCGTTCGATGCACGGTCCGACCTGCCGGTTTTTCGCCGTGTCGAATATTTTGACGCCCGAGAGGCTGGCCGACGCCAGGAACTTTCCCCTCCATTTGAGGGCGAGAACGGGGCCGTCGCCGGAGTCGAGGACGGTTTGGACGTGGGAGAACCAGCCCCTTGAGGTTACCAACAGGCGGGAATCTTGGCCGCCGGCGGCAAACCTCCTGGACGAGGTTTGAGAATAGAGTGGGTCGAGGGCGACGGCCGTCATGGAACAATCGTACTGAAACGTCATTTTTTGGGGGGTGAAGAGGCTGTGTATGACGACGAGGCCGTCGTGGGAGCAAGTGGCAACGTACTCGCCGAGGGCGTCCAAGTTGATGTCGGTGACGGTGGCCGTGTGGGGGAAGAATTGCTTGACCTGGTTGCCCTGGTGGTCGAGGATGTGGAGCGAGCCGCTGTGCGTGCCGAGCCCGATGATCCGGTCCGACACGGCCACGCAGGAGGGCGTGCGGTCTTTGAGCAGGAAGGGAATGTTGCCCTGCATTTGTTCGTATTTGAACCTGGACTCCAGTATTTCGAGTTCGCATTCGGTTTCTTCTGGGTCGTCGCCATCGACGTTTGTTGATTCGATTGGCATTCCTCTTGAAAACTAGCTGGGCTTTTACTTCAATTGTTAATATTATCATCGTTAATATTGTTATAAACTGTGGTGACGGTAGGGAGAATGGATTTGGATGGAAGGACATGTCGCCTCGTAGTGTCTCTGCGAATCGAATATAGTTTCAGAACTTGGGTTTTTGTTTTTAAAGAAATTGGATGGCCTATAATTCAATACTTCCATCAAATATCATTGTTATAGTATTTATTTATTTATTCAATAATTTGAATTTAGATTTTTATTATAATGATATTAGATATATTATCAATAGGGAATTTAACACACAGTTATTATACAACCACTTCTTACATACTCTGCTCAGGTCGGGGTTTGAACTTTGAACTTTGGACCTTTTGAAGAAGTTACAATTTTAGATTAGTGTGAGAAACCCTTACGACAAACGCACAAGGGCTGAGCTGTTTCCTCTTAACCATGACCCCTTGTAAAGACGAGAGCTATGCTTATCAATACGGAATTTAACACACAGCCTTTGTGTCCTCCTTTGCATCGTAGATATTCAGCCTTTGTGTCCCCCTTTGCATCGCAGATATTCAGCCTTTGTGTCCCCTTTGCATCGCAGAGATTTGAACCGTGGACCTCTTATTCAACAAGACCAAGCTTCTCCACTTGAATATTAGATATATTATTATAATATCTTTGTTTAAAGTTCTATAAAAATTATTCAAAATAAATATTTATGTAGATAAATATTATGGACATTTAAATTATTAATATTATTTTTAGATGTTTATAATAAGTTTAAAATCTAAAAAATAATTACAATTAAAATAATACTTATAAAGTATTATAATTTGCATATTTTAAAAAATTATTTATTAGTTATTAATATGAAAAAGTAAAATAATATTTATAAAATAAGAAATTCGATAAATTGTTACATTGAAGTTTTAGTACTAAAACCAATTTATTGATGAGAGGCTTCTTGTTCCAGCTTCGGCACTTTGAAACTCTTTGAGCGGGAGGCCTCCTGTTCTCCCACTCTAGATCTGGCTGCTAGTCATGCTTAGTTCTCTGTTGTGGCCCATGTCCAGGGTGTTTTGCTTGTTGGGGGTCTTGTTGGTTGCATTTCATGGATCGTTGTCAGTTTTGGGGACTTGGTTGGATGGTGCAACACTTCTTCTGGGTTTAGTAGTTTCATGTTTTCTGGATTTCCAAGGAGGGGAAAGGGCCATCTACTGACCCAAACCCATTGGGGTGAATTTGCAAGAACACATACAGTGGTATGGTGTTTTGTTATAGCTATCTGAGGGTGTTCCCTTGGCTGCCTTTGACTCCATGGAAATTTTTGGTTGTTGATCCCCTGGCTACTTTTGGCCCCATGGCTGTGTTAGGTTTCCTAGCTTTAGTGGCCTGTAGAGATTTCTTTCTCCAGTTCCAATAGTGGTGGTGTTCTTCTTGGTGCTAGAGGCCAAAGTCCCTTTGGTTCATGTAAAGTGGTGAGGTCATGGGTGGGTGCTCATTGGTGGTCCCTTATCGTGGGTGGGCTTCATTTTTAGGCTCTTGTTCGGGGGCTTCTTATTGTTGGACCTGATCCTTTTGGTGTACACTCAGATATTTCTTCTTGGCTTCGAGGGTGGCCTTGTATTTTGAATGCTATTGAGTGGATCCATTGGCTTCCTAGGTTCAGTCCTTGAAGTTATTCATCTATAGATATGGAGGGTTCTAGATCCTTTTTGGTTGCTTGGGGTACCATATTGCATCCTTCAATATTTGGGGAGTGGACCTGTGCTTTATCGATAGCTTTGGTTTATCTTGACTCCTCCAGATCTGGGTCATGGGTGGGTGCTCGTTGGTGGTCCCTTCTCATGGGTGGGCTTCATTTTTGGGCTCTTTTTCAAGGGCTTCTTGTTGTTGGACCTGATCCTTTTGGTGTACACTCAGATATTTCTTCTTGGCTTTGAGGGTGGTCTTGCATTTTGAATTCTATTGAGTGGATCCATTGGCTTCCTAGGTTCAGTCCTTAAAGTTATTCATTTGTAGGGATGGAGGGTTCCAGATCCTTTTTGGTTGCTCAGGGTACCATACTGCATCCTTCGATATTTGGGGAGTGGACCTGTGCTTTGTTGATAGCTTTGGTTTATCCTGACTCCTCCAAATCTGGATCCTTGGAATCTTCCTGCCCATATCTGCTCTTCACCTAGGTTTTGTGGGCCTTCATTTCCTCGGGTCTTCTGGCTTCCTTGAAGTTCACCTTGTGTGCAAGAGGATCTCCTAGCCTGAGGAGATCCTCAAGATTGTTGTTCCACTTTTCAGGCTTGTGTTGTGGCATCCCTGGGTTCCTGCTACTTCCTGGACCACATCCTACTGCTGCATCCTATTCGCTTTCCTATCATTGCTTCCCGGTTTGCATCCTAATCGACATCTTGGCCAGTTGTTGCTTCATGGATTGCATCCTAGTCGGCGTCCTGGTTTACGTCCTACAGATGCTTCCTGGTCTACATCCTACAGTTGCATCCCTAACCGCTTGTGGGCGGGAATGATTTTCAAATTTCAATTTTTTTTGTTTTTCCCGCTTCATTTTCAAATTTCAATTTTAAATTTTGGGCGGGATGGCCTTGTTTCAAATTTTCCATCCTTTGTATGGTTTTGTGCGAGATGGCCCTATTTCAAATTTTTTCCATCTGGTTTTGGGAGGAATGGCCCTGATTCAAATTTTACATCCTCTGTATGGTTTTGGGCGGGATGACCTTGACTCAAATTTTATCGGTTTAGCTATTTTTCTCCAATAACCCACAGAGGGTCTGTTTCTTCAGTTATTTTTTAATCTTAAATTAAATTTTAAAATAATATGAAAATAAGGGAAAAGAATTTTAAAAACATTAATATGAAAAATAAAATAAAATTAAAATTCATAGGATTTAGAGTTTAAAATTTAAATTTTATAATTTTTTTGTTATGTGTGTTAAGAGTGGTTTTGGAGGTTTTTTATTTACCTCATGTTAATTTTTAAAAATACTTCTTTTGGAAATAGTTGTTTATATTAATTCAAAATAATTATTTTATAACAAACATGATGTTAATTATTTGTAGAAGAGGCAAGTCAATAAAATAAAAATAAAATGCACACAATTGTATAGCCATAATTTTTTTGAAGTAATGCAAAGTACTAAGGGTGGCATAATCGAGGCCACATTCCCCGAGGGCATAATGGGGGCCTCCCTCCCTATGATTCAAACTTGGGTACCCTAGATAACAATCCAAAAATAGACCACTAGGGTGTGGTATAATTACAAAAAGAAAGGATGACAACACCAAAAGCAATTACAATTTCATTTATCATCAATACCATTAAGACATACCAACTATATATGAGTTAAATATTTAAGAAACTACTTAAGGTATATTAGATGATGATAATAGATTAGACTTGTCATAATTTAAGAGGATGCAAGGGAAGTCTCCAAATTCATATCCTAGCTTGAGAAAAAATGTTCTTTTATGCTTATTGTTGCACTTAATTTGGTTGATCCTTAAACATGGGTTGAACCATCCTCTTGCATTTGAGCCTCCTCTTGATTTTGAAACATCTAAATTGAGAGATAACAAAAGAGAGTTAGTGAGTATGTTTATCCGAAGTCGTTAATGAAGTCATCTAGTTGCTACCATTAACGAATGGAGTACTCCTCATGGAGATGAACAAAATCCAACTCCATAACTATGAGAGTGACTAAGACTTTGAGTATAGTCCTTTAAATGTGTACATGAAACTACAAAAATAATATCTAGATTGATAAGGCTTATGGTGTATATTACATTGTCCTGATAATTAGGACACCATTGCAAACTATAGAGATGCATGACCATATTTTGGACCCTTGACTAAATCTACAATATAATATTATAATTACTAGTAAAATGTTGAATAAGAATAGACTAAAATATGAAAACACTTTTATCTTTTCAAATAAACAACAAGACATCTATTCGAGAAATATAATCTATGCTATATTGCCACCAAATAAAGTGCCCTTCAAAAATATTCAGATGAAAAGGCTTTACAACCAAAAGAAAAAACTATATATAGGATCTACTCATCCTCGTACATTTTGAGATGTAATCCAAGCATGTGACATTTTTAGAGCCTGGATTTATGCTTGAAAATACCCAAAAAACTATTTTTGATCCTAAATACACTATTAAGGGTATAACTTTGTGCTTGAGACTCTATTTTGATCCATTCAAGAAGCATTGAAAATATTAGAGAGAACACCAATTTTGACACCTAATATCAAAAGTTGACACAATGGGGAATATTATTTTTCAAGTGGGATGAATTATTTAGGGATATGATATTTTTACAACATGTCTTTGTGCTTGAAATTGCCTAAAAATCTATTTTGTGATCCTAACTATACTATTAGGGACGTAACATTGTGCTCGAGACTCCATTTGGATCCATTCAAGAAGCATTGAAAAGACTAGAGACAATAATAATTTTTTAAATTAAATTTGTGAAGATAAATTTGCCAACTTATTTATAGAAAAATGCTCTAAATACCCTCAAAAATACAAAATAAAATGCTTACTAAAAATAGTGATTTTCTATTTCAATATTTTGTAGCCAAAATGCATCTATAGCTATGGTAACACATCATTAGAATGCAAAACACAAAAGGAAAAGTCATATGTATGCAATTTTTATTTAATATACACTTTGTAACTCATGGAACATGAATAACCATAATTCTATATGGATGAATTTCCAACTCATGCAAGGTGAACCACCACATTTCCATATGGGTGACCTTCCATATTTAATACAATGGATTTCCAATACACCAATTCTTGTATAAAGAGAGATGCACCCCTTATTTTAAAAAGTATGAGTAATGGATGTAATGTTATAGTCTCACATCTCTTCTTAGAGATTGCTTGCATTGTACTCTACTTTTTGAGTAATAAAATCATTTTATTATTTTGCTTATATATTTTGAGGTCTCCAAGTGGACATCCTACAATTTCCTAAAAATAAATACTTGGTGAGCATTAGTAAAAGCCATCCAAAGGCTAAAAAATATAGCTATCTAAGGTGTCTAAAGAATCCCAATGAAGCATCACTACCACCAGAGTTATTACCTACATTGAGCACAAAAATTAGACCTATAAAAGAGCCAATACAAGTGAGAGAATACAAGGATAGAGAAAATGTCGTAATACAAAATACAATTGGTTTATCATCACCAAGGAGAAGTGATTACCATTGAAGCAAGCTATAAAAGGATAGGTATTAACATCCAATAGTGCCATTGAAGATAGAAATATTACCAAGGATTGAGCATTGGAAAAGCAACAAAAAGAAAATTGGACAAGTCCAAAGCAATTGAAAAGAAGATAGAAATCCATCACCACACAAAAGGAGTGGTTTCATGCACTTTGGAGGAAGGGTGCCACGTTGAAGAGCAAGTTTGAGTAGCCGAAATTATATTATAACATCTCATATTTGAAATTCTAGCAAAGATAAGTGAAACAAGCACTCAATATTAGTGAAAAAGATAAAAACAATATTGATAACACTCCACAAATAAGCACCCAGCATGGAGAAAGAAAGTAGCATTGATAACAGGTAGCAATCATCGAAAGGGAAGGAATCAAGTCCCACATCTCATAGGCATTGGGATAAGGTGCAATAAGAACCATTTTCAAGAAAATAGGAAAGACAAGTACCACTTGGCACTTCCATTTTAGAATACACCAAGTTTAAGAAGGTTCCCACGTACATAGCCTTTGGAAGAACAAAAGAGCATTGAAAGCAAGTAGAAAGCCATTTTTTCAAAGAGCACATAGAGTGAAAATGGAAAAGGGTGAGTTTACAACACATATTCAATGAGCTTTCAGTTGGAGAAAGGAAGACAAACTAGCCCATCTACAAGAAGGAGAAAGTGCACAAGCAAGGTGAAGAGTAACAAGAGTAATCAGCCTTGCAAACAACATACATTCCAAGCAACTTGCAAACCAGTATCAAGCATCAAGAAGGTGAGAAATATTTAGTCATATTGCAAGTTTGATATCAAGTGCATTATATATTCTAGAGATATTAGTAATAGGAGTAATAATGTGTTAAAAGGAATCTCTAGAGAATATATTGGTTATATAAAATAAAGGATTAAAACTAGAAGCACTTAAACTATTTGCATTGCTTCAAGAACATTTTCAAACATTAAAAGCACAAGGAGATATAAGGACTAGAAAAAATCTAGTTTTCAAATACTTAGTATTTCTAATACTTCTAATTAGGGAGATATAAGGAATCCTATTTCAACTGAATTTCTAGAAGTTTAAAACCTTAATATAGTATTGAATCATAATTGAATAAATTAAGATATTAAGTGCATCAAAATTATAGTTGGAAGATTAAGATAGAATGACATTGAAAATCCAACTAAAATTATTGAAATATTATCTTTGAAGTTGCATTTCTAAACATTTTCTACAAGAAAAGATAAAAGTTATAAAAGTGTTATTCTAAAATATTTTATCTCATTAATATCATAGCATACCTCAGTCTCTAGGGAGTCAAAATAGATTCAACAAAATTCAAGATTAAAAATTCAAGCATAAGCATCAAGTTCATAGCCTAAAAATTTTAATAATTAAGTCCAAGCTTGGAAAATAAATCAAACCATGTTAGCATATCATCACTATAATTGGACTCAAGATCAAAATACATCTAATAAGTTCTATCAAAGGTAAAATTGGTACAAACTCAAATAACCTCACAAATCAAAATAAAAAGGACATTTGGTACATAGATTCATGTGCAAGTCATCATATGACTGGAAAATTACAATGGTTTGATTGTCTTGAAGTCAGCAACAATTACAGACTAAGAATTGTAGATGGAAAATTCTACCATATACATGTTTAAGGATGTGTAGCTCCTAGCAAATTATTTTCAAACTTTATACTACATAATGTCATGTATGTTACACGATTATCATCCAATATCATTTCAATAGCAAAGTTAGTAGAGAGAAAAAGAAAATTTGACTTCAAACACTCAAATGGAGTCAACATGTGCCTCATAATAAATCAAGGATAAATTGAAGCTACCGGATCAATTCATAAAAATATATATGCTCTAGAATTTATAGGAACATAACAAGATATTATTGCATTTCAAAATGATACTAATACATTTTTTGAAGAACGGGATGCAGCATATGTAGAACCAGCATATCACAAGAACAAATAGAAAAATAGAAGACTCAATATTAAGAGAATGAGATAACAACAAAACTACACTCTATTCAACTATTAAAAAATCAAATAAGGAGAAGAACCCCATCGATATGAAGGATACCCAAAAGAAAAATATCCTTATTTAAGACAAAATTCTTCAAAACCAAATAATGTAATACAGGGGGGTGTTGGAATTATTACATCATTTGGTTCTTTACTAATGTACCTTGATGGTTACTGTATCGCTCCAAATTTTTTGCATACCTACCTTCAGGCTATAGGATCCGTGCCCGAAAGGGGGATGTGAAAAGGATGGCGCAGTACCTTGGACTGAGAGGCCTTGCGAAGGTCCCTCCTCTCGGGGGAGGTGTATTATGGTGATTTTTCGACGGATGGTGGGTTCACTAGGAAACGTTTGAATGGAAATTTCCATGCCTAGGTTGGGAATGTGTTTAATGTGTTCAATTTTAGCTTTAAACATTCGAGTCCTAGGTTTGGCCAAATGAATCTAAGTTGTTCTATTATGAAAATGCAGACTAAATGAAATACAGAAAACAAATTTTAAACAAAAAACAGAGAGGAAAATCTAAATTACAGAGCCATACCTGATCCGGATGTCTGATGGAGATTTTGATGTTTGAAGCAGACAGGATCATCTAGAATTTGACAGGATCATCTGAGATCTAACGAATTCGTCAGATGAATTCATCAGAGACCTGCAAACAGAGAAATAGACACGAAATACAAAAAATGCAGCAATGCTAATAGAGGATAAAGATGTAAAATGACAATAAGGATGTTAACAAATAATCCTAAATAGGAATGCAAGAAAATTACAATGTTTTAATAGTTAATCATGATCTTATTATGCAGTTAAACTACATGGGTGAACTCCAAGATGCAAAATAGCAGAAAATAATAAATAAACTAGCTAGTTGCAGAATAAAATAGCAGATGAAAAGAGAAAAATGCAAACTCTGGGCACTGATTGCCCCCAATGTAGACTATAGTCGAAATCATCTCTGATTTGACAGGATCACCTCCGATCTGAACAGGATCGTCTGCGACGATGTAATCTGGCTCCGGCTGAAAAATAACAAGGTTCCTGCAACAAAATTTGAAATAGGACAAGTGCAGATGGTACTATAGATTATTCTAATGCATGTGAAGGTCGATTTACAAGAAAATTCAGCCAGGGGTTGGGAAGGGGAGGTCCTAAGATTAAATAGGCTTAGGAGGGAGGTTAGGAGGTTGGAGATCATCCCAATTTGGGAGATCTCCAACGGGGAGGGTCTCTAACGGCGTAGACACGCTTCTACCCGGATTAGAGACGTCATTGGAACAGAGACTAATTGCGAAAAATTAGTTTTGGGACAAGATCATCTGGACATCCTAGTCCAGACGAAATCGTCCGATCTGAGGCGATATCGTCTGATCGGCGACGATATCGTCAAACGGTCAAAACAACCTCTAAAAATGGCATGGGAAATGAGGAAATAGATTAGGCGGCGATTTGGGAGCGATTTAGGGGGTTAAAATTTGAATTTGAATATTTACTAGAGTAATTGTAATTATTAAGGTTTTACTGCACCAATTTTAGGGTGCTACATTTTGCCCCCTCTTTAGAGAATTTTTCGAAGAAAATGCGTTAAATATGAGTTCTTCTCGATCTACGAGAAAGCAAAAATTATTCCCATTTTTAGGCGACGATTCTTGGTCGAATCGTACGACAGCTTACTATGGTGCCCCCTCCGTGTTTTTACCCAAATCGAACGTTTGAGGTAAAAATGCGAAAAAGCAAAAATTTTAAAATGTTTTTAATTGTGTTTTGAATAAAATTAAGAAAAATAGGGTAAAACCCTAATTCATTGTTACTGTTCATTTTTCTGGTTTCTAGAGCTCTACAAGCAAAAATGGTCGAGACAGTACGCACGGATCGACAGAGGTCCGGTGCGGGCTACGGGTAAGAGTCTAAACTTAGTTTAGAATGGTTTAAGTTGAATTTACATGCTTTTTAGATTGATTTTGAGTAAATTTTGAGCATCGTGGCCGTTTTTGGGCCATCGACGTCATCGAGACGAAATCGTCCCGATTTCAACGAAATCGTCTCAAGTTCGCCGATTTCGTCGAAGGGCGAAATCGGCGAAAGGGGGACGATTTCGGCTTGCAAAATCGAAGACGATTTTGCTCAAATTTGGGACGATATCGTCCAATAGTGGACGATATCATCATTTATATAAAATTGAACTAATTTTACTTGCATTATTAATCACTTGAGTTTTTATTAATGATTTTTTATTGTGTTGTTGTTTATGTTGCAGAGAGGTTTACTAAAGAGCAGAGAATGGAAATACGATGGGTTGAGAGATGACTTGGCCACTCTATCATAGGTAGAGCGAGATCAGCTGGCACAGGCCGGCTTGCAGCATGTGGCAGAGATGCCACAAGTTTCTATAGATATGGGGCTATTGACAGCCCTAGCAGAGAGGTGGTATCCGGGTTCTTCCTATTTTCGGTTACCCACAGGGGAGATGACTCCCACACTAGAGGATGTATGGAGGATTTTGAGGATCCCCATACAAGGACGATTGATCACTCCCGTGGCCAATCAGGGCCATGCTATGATGCGATTATGTGGCGATCCGAGCTTCACCCTAGAGAAGGGCGGAGTGAACATCGAGTCGCTGCGTCAGATGCCTAGGGCATCTAGACTCACACGGGTTTTGGCTGGAGTAGTAGGTGGACTTTTGTTGTGCCACCAGAGCGGGTGTAGGGTACCATGGGTGCTAGCAGATGTGATCTGCGACATGCGTGACCACGGCTACAGGTTTTCTTGGGGCAACTTTGTGCTATGTCGATTGTACAGGATCCTGCATGGGGTCATGTACAAGGGCGGTCGATGTCTGGTTATGACATCGCTACTACAAGTTTGGTGTTGGGAGCACATTACGGTGCGAAGGTCGATAGGGCTTCCTTTGATAGGGGTTGATGGGGAGAGGCCCCGAGTTTTCTACTGGTGGCTTCAGAGAGGGGCACAGCGGCGGATTGATCTGTCGATGTCCCGGAGACTGCTGGATGACCTTGTCCTGGACCAGATCACCTGGAGGCCTTGGAGGGACCATCCAGGGTGGGCCGAGGACGGACAGGAGCTGGCTCGCATCAGGTGAGTTTGCTGGCTGAGGATGGAGAGGGGAGAGGTGGAGCTCCATCGGTACGATCGAGTTTTGCGATAGTTTGGTCTACAGCAGGGGATCCCATCTCTGAGGGATTACGAGTTTTCTCGGACTATCCGGGATAACACTATAGTTAGCGAGGCTCCAGATATGTAGCGATTCTGGAGTCAGGACGCAGATGATGCCCCCATTCAGCCAGTGGATGGGGACGACACTGGGGTAGCTGACGACTACGATGCCTAGTACACAAGCATCCGCCCTCCTCGGATGACGAGGGCTCAGGGTCCGATTCACGTAGTTGTGCATCGGATGGGGAGGCGACGCCAGGCGGCCATTGAGGCGACCCAGGGTCATGGCGGGAGGGAGCAGAGGAGAGCACAGGCACAGCAAAGGCCGTGACAGCGGGAGAGGAGGGAGGAGAGACCCCCTTCTCCATAGAGAGAGAGGCCACCATTGCCCGATAAGGGCAAGGGTGTTGACACTGGGGAGAGCGACAAGACGACGACTCTTCGAGCGGAGACGGTCCATCTCCAGGCACGGGTGCGGACCCTACGGGATGAGGTTGCATGACATCGAGCCGAGGTTACACAGCTCAGAGATGAGATTGCATGCCTCAGAGCACGGGGCGGAGGGGCGAGCACTCGGGAGCTAGCGCGGTCTATTGCTCAGACCACATTTTATCGGGCACTCTACTTCCTAGATGGTGCCGGAGGGTGAGGAGAGATTACCACTACCGACTACCATTGCTGATCCGATCAGGATTGGGTCGTCGAGGACTTCATCTCGATCCAGGACTAGGACTCGTAGTACCACACATACTATGATGGGGCCACCTCGTCCACCTCAGGGCGGGGGAGGAGATGAGGCTGAGAGCTCGAGGGGTTCTCGAGGCAGACTACAATTGCACTACATAGATTGATATATAGATTATTATTGAGAGGGGATTGAGTATGCCGAGGTATAGATTGTGGCATACCGATCCGATTTTGATATGATGTACATATATTTGATATATATATAGATGAGATATTTTTGATCATATGACTTGTGTCTTATGTATTTTTATGATGCTTTTAATGTTTTGATTGATTGATTTGATGATTCATGTAATTATGTCATTGGAAATATTATGATTGAAATGTCATGCTTGAAAAATTTAAATGAAATAATCTGATGTAACAAATTGGTTGTTGGTGATGTAATAATTTGATAAAAAATAAAAGGGACTTTTAACAATAATTTCAAAGGACATTGTCGCTATTATAGACCATTTCATGGAGTCGTCGCTCACTCGGTCGTCAAGCTAATCCCAGTATAGAAATATTGTTAAAAAGTAAAAGAGTGCTTAAGAGACTGTCTTAAGACTTTGGTGTGATGATACAAATGATGATGATGATGGTTTGTTTTTCGATTTTCATAAAAAATAGTATGCATGAAATAATGTTAAAATGATTTTTGCTAGGCATAAATTCCTAAGTGTGATAAAATTTTTGGATAATTCCCTAGGAATTATACCATCATTGCAAAATTGAAGGTTGACATAATGACATGAAATAGTAATAAGGTTCGTTCTTTTGAAAGCATAATTGTGTAACATAATGATTTAAGTCATATGTTGTTGATGAATTGATTTGAAATAAATGGAGAATAAAATTAATACAATGGTTTGCGCTAGGCATAGAATATGTAGGTATAGACTTATACCATCATCGTGAAAATCAAAGAAAAAAATAGATTGTTTTATTGCATGGTTGATTTTTAATAAACAGAAAATATGAAGATGAGGACTTGCGCTAGGCATAAAATTCCAATTTTGGTTTTAGAACTATACCATCGTCGCGAAAGTCGACAATATATATATATATATATATATATATATATATAGTGTGTGTGTGTGTGTTTTGATTGTATGGTTTTGAAAGAAATTTTGATTTTTTTATTATGCATGTAGTTGTCTTTATACTAAACAACTGTACTTTAAAGAAGAAAATGAATTATTCCAGACAATTTGCAAAAAATATTTCAAAGTATCTTAAAGACAAAAGTTAGATTTATAAGGAATCCCATGTGCATATGTGAGTTCGTTTCCAATCTTGATTTATCATAATGATACACAAAATCTCTCAAATACAAATGTGTGTGCAATTGCTTTGTTCATTTACCAGTTTTGAGCAAGATAATTTGATACAAGTGATTTGAATGAACCAAATAAGTGTTCATTAACCATGATGTAGATGCATATAACCATACTAGACTACTATGTAAGTCGGATTATCAAGAGCTAGCTAATCCATAAGCAGACATAGGTCTGTACAAAAGAAGGTCGCTAATGTGACAGACATATCACCATGCTAGGAGTTACCCAAGGCCAAGCAGGTTGGGCACAAACCACTGTTATGGGGCTTACCTCACAGTTTTCGAATAATTGAGAATTCCAGGGATTCAAGCTCATCAACCCTTCTTTTCTTTTCAAATGGGAGGGAAAGGGATTTTATTGCTTTTGCTTTTGCTTTCTTTTGCTTTCTTTTGTTTTTCTTTTGTATTTTTGCTTGATAATGTTGTAATGATATAAAATAACATTTTTCTTTTTCTCTTTTTCTTGAACTTTGCTTTTTCTTTTTTCTTTCTATGCTAGGGATACTTGCTCGGATTAGTTTGTAGAGCAAGGGATTTTTATTCTAGGTAGGGGTGAGCTTGTCCTTTTGCCAATTCTCAAAGATTCTAGACCATGTGCATGATAGGATAGCAAGGGAAACTTTTCGCTCAAGAAACCACTTCTACTATGTAGCATAGCATGGACATTACAAATATAATCATTTTATTGTGAAAGGATGTGCTTGGTTTAAGTAAATAACAAGATCAATTCTCTGTGCTCAAACTTTATTTTAATTGAATTTTGTGGACTTTTGATATAAGAGAGATTAGTAATCATGCCAGATAAAATCAAGATATTTATTTTTGTGTTTGTGAAAGTGAGGGATTCCAAATAAATGCTAATTTATCCAAAATAATTTGAAACTATAACTGCAACATTTGTAAGAAGAAATATATACAAATACTTTTTGAGAAGTTTGACAATTTTGACTCTCTCTTTCTTCTTTATTTTGTTTTGGTTTCGAAAGAGTCAAGAATATTGCTGTTTTTTTTTTTTGTTATTATTATTTTTTTGTTTTTGAAAGAATTAACAAGTGCCATAAATAAATACAACAAATAGTTTTGAAGATTTTGATGTTTATGAATGTTTTTGGTATTTTTGAATTTATAAATTGAAAGAAATACAAGATAGTGATTTTGAAATATTTTAAACAAATATATACAAGGATGAAATGACCAAATTTATACATAGTAACGTTTAAGATGCATAATATTCATAGGTTCTTTAAGTTCTTTACCATCTAAGGTAGATAATTTGTATGCTCTTGATTCAAATTTAGCAGTGATAATGTATGGTCCAAGCCAGTTGGGCTCAAATTTACCTTTAAGGTCTTTAGTTGCATTAGTATTTTTTTTATTTTCTTTTAAAACAAGGTCGTCGATCTCAAAGGATCGATGACGAACTTTTTTAGCATATGATCTTTTAAGCTTGTTTTGGTAGGCACGGAGATGCTCCAAAGCATTGATGCGCTTTTCATCTAGGAGTTCCAGTGACTGAGTCTGCCGAGCTCGATATTCATCTCCTACTTCGGTATCTTGAAGTAGTAGAGCCAAAGAAGGAACTTCTAATTCAAAGGGAAAAACGGCTTCAACACCATAAACCAAAACAAAAGGTGAAGTTCCGGTGGGGGTTCGAACACTAGTTCGATAGGCCCACAAGGCTGGATATAATTGAATGTGCCAGTCACGGCCAGATTTATTTACCAATATTTTGAGAATTTTGATTAAGGTTTTGTTAGATGCTTCTGCTTGACCATTACCCTGAGGATAATAGGGAGTGGACCAGCGATGTTGAATCTTATATTTTTGGCATAATTTTTTAACATCTTTATTTTTGAAACAAGTTCCATTATCAGAGATGAGATTTGCGAGAATTTCGAACCTACAAATGATTTGATTAAAAATAAATTTAGAGACTTGTGTGCCAGTGCAGGAAGCTAAAGGCATAGCTTCAACCCACTTCGTGAAATACTCAGTGGCGGTTATGATGAATTTGTGTCCATCGGATGACACAGGATTGATTTTGCCAATAATTTCTAAGCCCCATTTTGAAAAGGGCCAAGGAGATGAAATAGCCTACAGTTCTTGTGCAAGGGCATGGACAAGGTCAGCATGTTTTTGGCACTTGTCGTAATGGCACACATAATCATGTGCATCATTCTCCATGGTAGGCCAAAAGTATCCTATCCTAAGGAGCTTTTTAGCAATGACACTACCACTGAAGTGTCCTCCACAAGATCCATCGTGGGCTTCACTCAAGGCTGATTTGGATTCTTCTAAATTCAAACATCTTAATAGGATACCTTCAAAAGATCTCCTATATAAAGTATTACCAATTATTACAAAGCGACTTGCTCGTCTACGTAATAACCGATGTTGGTTTCTATTAGAATTGGCAAGGAAAGTCCCATTTTGAAGAAAATCAAATATATCCGTATACCAAGGTTCGGGAGTAGTTTCATTGATTAGAAACACATCCAAAGGTTCTAAGCATGACTTATTTGAAGTGGGTTCCTGGAGTCGACGAATAATGATAGTGGCATATTCATCATCTAACTCCAAGGGCAGGAGAGATGCAGCTGCGGCCATAGCATCAGCTGCACGGTTGCAAGTTCGAGGAATAGCTTCCAAGGTAACTTGATCAAATAGAGACATTAATTGTAAAACATAGGCTTTATATGGGCATAGTTTATCATCTCCGGTCTGATAAACTTCATTAATTTGGTTTATAACAAGTTGAGAATCACCAAAAACTAACGAGATGTTTAATTTTTAGCGCCAAGGCAGCTCGTAATCCAAGGATTAGAGCTTCATATTCAACGAGTATTGTTGGTGCAAGCAAATGTTAATTTGAAGGACAGAGGAATAAGATGTTTTTGTAGGGATATTAAAATAATACCCGCACCAGCCCCACTCATGCATCGGGCTCCATCAAAGTATAAGGACCATTGTTCAATATGGTCTGCCTCTAATTGAAGGCATTCATCAGGAAACTCAATGATGAGGGGATGGGTAGACTCTAAGGGTGCAACAGCTAATTGATCTGCTATGATTTGACCCTTAACAGACTTCTATCCTATGAACATGAGGTCAAACTCGCTTAGAGCAAGAACCCACTTGGTTGTGCGACCCGATAAATAAGGTCGACTCATGAGATACCTCAAGGGATCATATTTAGCAATGACATAGGTTTTCTGACTAAGCATATAATGGCATAATTTTTGCGTAGCAAAAATGATTGCTAGACATAGTTTTTCCAACACTGTGTAGCGGGTTTCATAACTGATGAAGGTTCGGCTAATATAATAATTAGCACGTTCTCTCTTCGCATCATCAAGCTGAGCTAACATAGCTCCTAAGGCAGAATATGAAGCTAAAATATATAGGAGAAATGGGCGATCAGGTCTAGGTGGTGAAAGCATAGGTGGGTTAAGGAGGTATTGTTTGAGAAGTTCAAAAGCTTCTTTACATTCGTCGTCCCAATTAAAAGGGACATCCTTCTTAAGAAGTTTAAGAAAGGGACCGGTTTTGTCACGCGACTTATCGATGAAGCGACGGATGGCTTGAAGCTTACCTTGTAAACTTCGTAACTCAGATATATTAGTAGGTGCGGGCATATTAGTGATAGCCACAATCTTAAGAGGGTCAATTTTGATACCACGTAAAGAAACTAAAACCCCTAATAGTTTACCGAACTTAACTCCGAATATGCATTTGGCTAGATTTAATCGAATAAGATATTCTCTTAATCGATTAAAAACTTTTCTCAAATCATCTAAATGATTATCTTCATTAATAGAGCGAGCTATAATATCATCTACATAATCATGTAGGATATCATGCATCATATCATGAAAAATATAAGTCATAGCTCGTTGATATGTTGCACCTGCATTCTTTAAGCCAAATGGCATCACTTTCCAACAAAAGGTACCCCAGGGGGTAATAAAGGTTGTTTTAGCCTGATCTTCAGGAGCTATCCTAATCTGATTATAATCGGAGAATCCATCCATTAAGGACATCATCCCACTCCCGCTAGTAAAGTCAATGATTTGATCCATGTTTGGAAGAGGAAAATCATCTTTAGGGCATGCAGCGTTAATATCTCTAAAATCTGTGCAAACCCTAACTTTGGTGGCTTCTTTCTTGGTGATTGGAACTACATTTGAGATCCATTCAGCATAATCAATAGCTTGTATAAAAACAACATTAAGGAGTTTTTCTAACTCCCCTTTGACTAGCAAAGCCACTTTGGGATGCATTTTTCTAAGTTTTTGTTTAACAGGTTTAGCATCCGGATGGACCACTAGGTGATGCATGACTACAGAAGGGTCTAGACCTGGCATATCTTCGTATGTCCAAGCGAAGACATCTTCATATTCTTTAAGGAATGCAATGTATTGTTCTTGTTTTTCTTGACTTAATTCTGACCCAATATTGATTATGTGAGGACTATCCTCAGTTCCAATATTAATTTTAATGACGTTTTCTACCTCCATGTGTAGATCTCTTTCAAAATTAGGTGGGGCGGGTGAAACGCCCAATTCTTGTAATTCTTTTAAGGTTAAGTTGGATAATTCATCTTGAGGATTAGTGGTCTCAAGTTGGGCTATAGTTGGTATAGAACCATCAAAATAAAATCCATTGTGTAACATCTCTTCAATGGAGACATCATGGAAGATATCTCCTTCCAACTCCTCATCGAGTTCGGTGATCATTTCGGGGTAAGCTATGGATAGCATGTTACATGTAAATGGCTGATTTTTTAGAGGCAAATCATCATGCCTATCCAAATAATCTTGATAACATATGAGTTGATCATCATCTTCAAAAGGAAAGGGTTGACCCTTACTAGGAAATAGGCCCACACCACAGCGGGCGGGCCACGGTTCTACCTCGAAAGGTTCTTTCATGCCATTTTGGAAAGGTCCCAAGCCTTTCCCTTTATATCCCATTTTAAGCATTATGGGTTTAGCTTTAATATACTCATTGGTAAAATAACATCGAGCATATCCCTCATGATGAGTTTTGATATTTCGAGGGATTCTTCCCCAGTCATATCCTTTATAAATGAAGGCACAACTCCCGACTTGGTAAGTACTTCCCATAGGTTGTGGGAGGCCCAAAGTACGAGGAGATGGCGGCAAGTTATTTAAAAGAATTGAATCTTGCATGAAAGCATTTGTTTTTTCTGATATTAAGATTGTGGATAAATATGGTAGAAGTTCATCAGAAAGAGCATAAGATGTAGAAGGATCATTCCCTATATCTTTAGATGTGGAAGGTATGATAGATGTTGATAATGTGGAAGTGTTAATAGATGGGTCTATAGGTTTTGAAATTATGGGGATGGAACATGAAGGATTGGTCGTGGATTGAAGATCTTTTTGAGGTTCTAGAGTGGTTTGTTTAGAAGATTGTTGATCTATATATGAGGATGAAATGAATGGAGGGGAAATAGATGAAGTTATGGGTGTGCGTTTCATAGTTTTAGATGAAAAATAAGAATTAGGATGTGTGGATGACAGAGTAGGGCAAAATTGCACTCCAACGGGTTCTGCCAAAGCACACATATCAAAGGGTCTAGGATCACCGTGGATAGTGACCAACTGATTTTTAAATTCGAATTTAACACATTGGTGTAAAGTTGATGGGATAGCCCACATTGCATTGATCCAAGGACGACCCAAGAGTATATTGTACGATGCGGGGCAATGTACAATAAACACGGTCGTATCTAGGGTTCTAGGACCAACTTGCAATGGGATGGTAATAACTCCACACATTTCTTGTGTTTCGTCATTGAAAGCTTTGATAATCATGTCAGTTTTCTTCATTTCATCACTTCTAAAGCCAAATTGTTGGTAGAAGTCAAAAGTGCAAATGTTTAGAGATGAACCATTATCAATCAGGACTCGTTTAACAACTACATCTCCAATTAGAGTAGTAATATATAAGGGATTATCCTTATGTAAACTGTGTTGTGGGATATCTTTATCTCGAAAGTCAATACAATCGACTTCTCGAGTGATGATAGTATTGGCCATGGCTTCAGGTTGAATATTTTGAGGTACCATCATTTGGCTTAATGTAAGCATCAACTCATCCCTATGGGTAGGAGAAGATCTTAATAAATCCAAAAGGGAAATTCTGGTTGTAGTATTGGATAATTGCTCATTAATATTGTAAGGGGGTTTAAGTTGAACATTGGAAGCATGATTCCCTTTATTGGGATTTTTCAAAATGAATGGAGCTGATCCATCATTCTGGTTTGGTTCTTGTTGAGAATTTTGAGCTTGTTGTCGGGTAACGACTCCAATGGTACCTACAATGTTATATTGAAGATGCTGAACTGGTCTCGGTTGAGCATTTATGGCTTGTTCATTTGGGAGGAATTGATTAGAAGAGGGTCGAGTAGTAACTCTTCTAGGAAATGGTTCTTTTGGAACCATAGCATCTGTGATGGGTTGAATAGGATCTGATTCATTTTTAGAACTATTCGATTGGTTTGAAGTGATGTCTATTTCACTTTCAATATCTGATTCTATATCACTAGGATCTGGAGTTTGAATATTATGTAGGGGCCTGGTTGTGACCATGGATAAAGTTGTGTCAAATTTTTGTAAATCATGATTAGGTAAATGTCTGCTAATAGTTCCTACATATCGGGTAGGAGGAGGAACATTATGATGTTCGATTTGATTGGCCACCTCTTTACCATGTCTTGGTAAAGGGTGTTGAAATATGTCTAATGATTGATTAGCATTTTGATTTTGATTTTGGGGAATGGTCTTTTGAGGATTATTAGGAGCATTTTGTTTAGGTTGGAAGGCTTGCACCTCCATTTCATTATTATCAATCAGATCCTGTATTTTATGTTTCAACCTTTTACAAGCGTTGGTAGAGTGTCCAGGCCCTCTATGGAAATCACAGTGTAAGTCGGCTCTGTATCCGGGTATAGTTGGATCAGGTTCCCGGATAGCTGGTAATTGGATTAAACCTCTTTCGAGTAATTGAGGTAAAATAGTTGATAATGGTTGATTCAATCTAGTAAATTCTCAAGGAGGTTTATCAGGAGGTTTCAATATAAATTTTTTTGTTGTTTTCGTTGCATTGATATTAGCAACATTTTTGCTGTCAGTGACTCCGTCACCTACGACTTGTTTGTTTTTATATTGATTTCTGGAGGTTTTCTCATCATCTTTCTTCCTAAGTTGGCCTCTCCTAATGAGGGCATCTTCTACTCTTCGAGCTAAATCTATAGCCTGATCGAAGGTAGTTAAAGTAGCAGTTGATAGCTCATAAGATATTTGTTCTTGTAAATTATTAATAAAAATGTCCAACATTTCCCTATAAGGTAGCACAAAGTGTAGTTTTCCTATCAACTGCCTCCATCTAGCTAAGAAATCAGCAAAACATTCATCCTTATCTTGTTTTAAGTTGTATAAATCTTTAATGGTTACATGCCTCTCGATGTAGGCACTAAATTGATGGACAAAATATTCAGTTGTTTCTTCAAAGTTTCTCAAAGAATGAGTGGGCAATTGATAGTACCACTCTAATGCCATTCCACCTAAACTTTTCGGAAACATTTTTAGTAATAGCAAGTCATCATGTGATATATCATGACATGCTATCCTAAACATGCGAAGATGCTCTATGGGATCTTCGGTTCCTTTATATATAGGCAGGATGGGCATGGGAAAATGCTTTGGGTATGGTTGTGCTACAACTATGGGATCCAAAGGTTGACTACATATCTCTCGATAATTGTATGAGGGACGGTAGGGATCTATCTGGTCCATACGCGAAGCTAACTGTTTCACCATGGCTTCCAGATTACTAGTTTGCCCACCATATTGGTTCGGTAGGGCATTGATATGGGATTTGTGAGCATATGATGGAGGGACATGAAGATTAGATGCTATGTTGCTATTGTGTAAATTGTTGGTAGGAAAGGTGTTATGAAGGAATTTTGAAGTTGTATTATGTTGTATTCCAGATTGTTGAAAATTGGTGTTTGGCTTCATTTTAGGTTTTTGTTTACTTGAAGCATATTGATCAATAGTTTGGCAAAGTAAAGCAGTGAAGGAAGTTTTATTTTGTGTGGGAATGATTTTAGGCTCAATAACAGGTTCCTTAGGAGGTTGGGTAACCTATTATTTTGGCATGTTCTGAATCATAGTGACCATATCTCTATTGGATGGTCCAGCCTTATCACTTTCTTGATCAATGAAAGACAAGGGATTAGTGTGCACATCAAACATATGTTCCATGGCTGCTTGAGTGTCACTAATTTGCCCTTTATCAATACGAACTGCCATATTAAGAGCACCAATGTTATTATTGAAAAATTTCCAGAAATGATCTAAGTTGTCAAAAGCAATAGTTCCATCTGGAGCTACTCTAGGGGATGAGGATCCATCCTCTTTAACATTTTCTTCTTGTTCATTGTCTTCACCTAGGTCATCTTCTGGTTGATATAGAGTTTCTCCTTCCGGAATTGGATCCTCAGGAAGGACATTTGGGTTTCTAGTTTTATCTTCTAACCAATCTTCTTCTTCTCCTTTAGTTTGTTTACCATTCCTAAGTTTAGGCATTGTGCTTAATTTAGATTTCAGCAAATAAAAATATATATATATATATATATATATATATATAATAAAATATATATATATATATGCAACAAGCTTAAGAGGTATATATTAATTATATACCTACTACAATATTTAAAATGAAATGTTTTGGTTTTTGTTATGTTTTTTAGTTTTTCTTGTTTTTGTAATAATATTGTAAAGATAACAAACAACACAATAAATGCAAGAACTAATACTGAAAGTAATGATCTAGTTTTCTATAAACAATTTATAAATATCATTAATGGGCTCGAGTTCTTCAGGAGTCATGAAGTGTTCTTCTTCAAATTGGAAATTTTCTTTCAAAAATTTAATGAAAAGAGCTATAGTGATATTATCTATCTCAGATTCTGGTTGATAAAAGTAAAGCTCGTGGCAATACTCTCGATATAACACAGCTCGAGGAACTCTCTTCCATATTTCCCTATCTATAAGAACGACCTCTTGGTCTTCTACACGACCTAGGAACTGGTGTATAGTGGCTGCGTTCTCGAGGTATTCCTCGAAGGTGAACAATTATGAAGACACAAGAGCTCTCCTATAAGCTAACCATCTATGGCAGGCTCTCCGAAGTTCATGATAAAAGATGAGTTGATGAGGATCCGAGGATTCTATCTAGGACAAGCCTCTTGATTTGTTTAAGTTTTGTTGACCTAGATGAAATGACACTTAGCCTTCTATCAAGTTCGTCCCACAAAAGTTGATTTCTATCTGTTTCGGGCACACTAAGCACGGAATTGATTTCTATGGCTGCCAATTGGTTTTCAACATTTATAGTAACTGCTAATCTTTTCTTAGGAGCTACCATCTAAACATGATATGCAACTTATTAGTTTTAAATGATTTGAAATGCATCTATGTTTTGGTTGTTTTATTTTTTTTGTTTTTTGTTTTCAAAAGGTTTTAAATGCATTCACGTCGGGTTCACCAAAATGTATCGCTCCAAATTTTTCGCACCCCTACCTTCAGGCTATAGGATCCATGCCCGGAAGGGGGATGTGAAAAGGATGGCATGGTACCTCAGATCGAGAGGCCTTGCGAAGGTCCCGCCTCTTGGGGGAGGTGTATTATGGTGATTTTTTGATGGATGGTGGGTTCACCGAGAAACATTTGAATGGCAGTTTCCACGCCTAGGTTGGGAATGTGTTTAATGTGTTCAATTTTAGCTTTAAACATTCGAGTCCTAGGTTTGGCCAAATGAATCTAAGTTGTTCTATTATGAAAATGCAGACTAAATGAAATACAGAAAATAGATTTTAAACAGAAAACAGAGAGGAAAATCTAAATTACAGAGCCATACCTGATCCGGATGTCTGATGGAGATTCTGATGTTTGAAGTAGACAGGATCGTCTGGAATTTGACAGGATCGTCTACGACCTGCAGGATCGTCTGAGATCTGACGAATTCGTCAGACAAATTCGTCAGAGACCTACAAACAGAGAAATAGACACGAAATACAAAAAATGCAGCAATGCTAATAGAGGATAAAGATGTAAAATGACAATAAGGATGTTAACAAATAATCCTAAATAGGAATGCAAGCAAATTACAATGTTTTAATAGTTAATCATGATCTTATTATGCAGTTAAACTACATGGGTGAACTCCAAGATGCAGAATAACAAAAAATAATAAATAAACTAGCTAGTTGCAGAATAAAACAGTAGATGAAAAGAGAAAAATGCAAACTCTAGGCACTGATTGCCCCCAATGCAGACTACAGTCGAAATCGTCTCTGATTTGAGAGGATCGCCTCCGATCTGAACAGGATCATCTGCGACGATGTAAGTTGGCTCCGATTGAAAAATAACAAGGTTCCTACAACAAAATTTGAAATAGGACAAGTGCAGATGGTACTATAGATTATTCTAATGCATGTGAAGGTCAATTTACAGGAAAATTCAGCCAAGGGTTGGGAAGGGGAGGTCCTAAGATTAAATAGGCTTAGGAGGGAGGTTAGGAGGTTGGAGATCATCCCAATTTGGGAGATCTCCAACGAGGAGGGTCTCTAACGAGCGCAGACACGCTTCTGCCCGGATTAGAGACGCCGTTGGAACAGAGACTAATTATGAAAAATTAGTTTTGGGACAAGATCGTTTGGACGTCCTAGTCCAGACGAAATCGTCCGATTTGAGGCGATATCGTCTGATCGACGACGATATCGTCAAACGGTCAAAACAACCTCTAAAAATGGCATGGGAAACGAGGAAACGGATTAGGCGGTGGTTTGGGAGCGGTTTAGGGGGTTAAAATTTGAATTTGAATATTTACTAGAGTAATTGTAATTATTAAGGTTTTACTGCGCCAATTTTAGGGTGCTACAGGTACATATTTAGATTAAGATTATATTAGGAGATAAATATTTTAGTAGAGTAATTTAATAAATGCTCAAGTGTTAGAATGTGCAATGATGTAAATATGCATTTAGTCCACATGTACATGAGTCTTAGAGTTGAGTGAGAGGCAAGGAATCTATCTTTCTATATAAAGGCCTCATTGTGAGTGTTTGAGAGAGATTTTTGGAGTGCATAGGTTTGAGTAGTGGTAGTCACAATTTAGCTACATTTTTATATCATGGAGGAGTTGTAAACTCCATGAGAGAAGCATCGTAATTTTCATGAGCTTTCTTATATGAGCATTTATAGAGATTTGTATCAATTTTTCTATCATATTTTCATGCATGTTAAGTTTCCTTTATCATAGTTATAATATTGCATGCTTATTTTTATACTTGTGATCACATTTCCTTTATGTTTAAGGCTCCAAAATCTAACATTAAGCTTAACTCCTACACTTTCCCTACTTTATCTGCATTAATATTTTAGGTAATGATTGATGCATCAGAGTACACACTAGGAGCTATTCTCACATAATATGGGTTTTCAATTACATATCATGGTAAAATATTCAATGAAGCACTTCTATCCCATATATGAAAAATATCTTTATGTTATTCTTCAATCATGTAAATAGTGGAAACACAACATCTTGGGCAAGGGAACCATCATCCACATAGATCATAGATCTTTAGAGTTTATTTATATGTAGAGTAAACTAAGGAATGAAAGACATAAAACTAAGGAATGAGCCGCATATATACAACAATTTTATTTAATCATCAAGAATAATAAATAAAGTGTGAATTTAGTAGTAGATTGCTTGAGCCAACCTCCACTCATAGCATTCACCATTAGTCTTGATTTGTGTGGGCATGATACTTCCAATTGGTCTACCTTGTATGAAGTAGATTCTGATTTTTCAAATAAATATAGAGCTCTTCATGTAGGTAAGCAAATTTTTTATTTTTGTTTATTTACAAGATAACATCCTCTTCCAAATGGACATATTTGTGTACCATCTAGTGAGTTCTCAAAGATGATTTGAGATGCACACTTTAGTAAATTATATCACTTTGGGATGACAAAAATATTGGCAATATTTTTATTGGCCCAAGATAAGGAATGATGTCAAAAAGTACATCATGTCATGTATCGCTTACACTATTGCTATACCAACCAACAAGAAGTAGGAATTGTATACACTATTGATTGTGCCATCCAAGCCTTGAGAATCTATCTCCATGGATTTACTCTTAGGTTTTCCTACATCTAAGCATAAATCATATATAGAAAGGTTGTATAAATATATATAGTGATTTATCTCTTTGTGATTCCCATTCTAATGGAGACAAAAATGTCACCTATTTTCCCATATTTTAAAATATCCCATAAATAATATAATAATTATCTAACATCCCCCCTTATTACATTATTTGGTATATAAAGAGAACTATGAAACAATTCAAATTTGACATGTGCAAGTACCTTTATGAAAATATATGCATATTGATATTTGGTGATAATGTATTGGAGTTGAATCTAGTGATTCTAAACTTGTTCTTGAATGAGATGAGACTAAGTATCAATGTGATTTATTCTTTCATGAATGGTTGGATTCTTTACCAATTTTAAAATACCTTGATTGTCACAATTCAATAGTGTTGGTCAATTTTTGCATCCACCCATATATGATAGTATGATTTGTAACCATATTGGTTGAACACAACTCCTTATGGAGAATATTATTCTATCTCTATGGATGGCAATGCCACTATGTGTTTTTTTCTTTCTATACCATGAGATAGGTCCAGACCCTAGATGAAACCCATCTATATTTTGACTTCTTGTCATATACATATTTGGCATAATCTAAGTCCATCTATCCTTGTAGAAATAATCTATAATTCTTCATGTTCTCTAGGACATTGCGTTATATCACAAACATAATGTTGTATCCTCTTTTCTACCTTCCAATGACTCACCTTAGGTTCATGCATAAACATAAAAATATAACTAGCAGTAAAGCTAATGTCATACCTAGTATTTGTCAAGTATATGAGACTCTCAATTAGCTAATGATAAAGAGTACCAAATACCTAATATGACTTATCATATCTAAGTATTGTAATGATGTACCCATTAGTCTTTCCTTAATTTTATAACTTGTCATCCTATATTGTTCTAGTAGTGTCTTGGCATACTTTATCTGTATGACCATAATGTGATTCTTTCTTTGCCAAAATTTCAAACCAAGATAATAGTGTAAAATTCCCTAATCTATCATGTTAGATAAAATTTTCAAGTCATTCTTCACACCATCCACCAATTCATCTAAAGTTCTAGTGATGACCATATCATCGACATACAACACAAGGATCATTATCTTAGATCCAACTTTCTTAATATAGATATTTGTATTAGAGGGACTTCTGGTAAAACCATACTACAATAGGTGATCATTAATGTTGATGTACTAAGCTTTGGAAGCCTACATAAACCCATATATGTTATATTTTGAGGATATGTGTAGTGGGAGAGATCTATCACAAGTCCTAATAAGATGCAAAAAATATGAAAGAATGGAATTCTGCAATATGACTTATATATACTATAAATAGAATGTTACAAAAATACAATGTAGTATGGAGGTGATGGTTACTCCATTGATATAAGCTAAAGAACTACATTGTACTCCATAAAGGAGTTCTACCACTATCTACTACTCTACTATAATGAACTAGATGTACTTGATCTCTATGATCACTAACTATGAGGTCCTTTATATAGGAATATAGATTCCTTGGACAACCCTCTACCTAGATGTGAAATGGGACACCTTGCACATTACAACTTGCACATTTATACTTGTGCATTTATTACATTGCTTGAAGTAACTTGCTAACTTCCCCCTAAAGTAATATCCTACTCTAACTATGTACTAAAGGTGGCACATTTACATGACCCAAATGATATAATATACTCTAACACCCCCTCGTATTACATTATTTGGGTATTGAAGATTTTAATCTTCTTCTTGCGATTGGTCTTTTGCTTGATCTAGTTCTTTCATCAATTGACCGTGTACTGTATTCCTCCTTTATTTGGTTCATCTTCCTCTTCTTCTTTAGATTTTCCTTTGGATTCAATCTCTGCACTTTTATAGGTAGTTCTAATCTTACTTGATTCTTGCAAAGTTATTTCTCCTTCTTTGTCCTTACTATGTACAAAATCTTTCAAACAACCACTTAAAGCATCATGATAAGATATTGAATTAGTAGAACTTGAAGTACCAATGCTACATGTGGATTGAAAAACTTTTTAAAATATGATTCATTTAGCTTTGTCTTCTTTTTAAGTAACTCCATTAATCCTTTTTGTTCTACATTTTCATCATAGAATAGGTTTTCTTTACTCATTATTTCACTTTTAATTGTTACTTTCTTTCCTTCTAAAACTTTTTCCAATTAAGGACTCAATAGACTAGGCCAACTTAGGAAGATAGTGATATGTTAGAGATTATGTTCAAACAAGGATTCAGCCTTGGTAAAAATCCCAAGGTCATCTAGTACAGTCACGTCCCATGCTTCTTGAAATTCCTAAACTAGCACTTCATGTATAGTATGATAACTATATGCACCCAAAAAACCACTTGAAAGTGGTCATGGCATTCAAAGAATAAGTACTATATCTGGTCCCCAACAATTCAACCAACATGCCTAGTGGGACCTAAACTTAGATTATTACACTAATATTTGAGTGAAGGCCTTAGTGCCCTTCTTATTGAACCACTACAAGCATTCACCTAGTGACTCCATTGAAAACAAATTGACTAAATTCAATGGCTTTATTGGAGACAACTCTAAAATATTCCAAATAATTTTTTTTTTAATTTGAGATCTTGGTGGAGATATTTATTTATTTGTTGGTTTGAAGTGGCACCAAGCTTCGCTTTCTATCTAGGACCCTATGTGAACCAAAATATGGTTGTATATCTAAACCTCAAGATAATATTGGTATGGAATGACCGAGGTCCCCTGGTCACCCCCTATTCCACCACATGTTTGGGATCCAATCCCCACTATAGCTTTAAAATCCTTTCCAAATTTTATGAGAGAAGATGTGATCACATCAATGGAACATTTGCATCATATGGTAGGCCTTTATATAATGCATAACATGACTAAACAAAATGTAGCATTGAGACGTCTAGTGATATATTTTAAAGGTAAAACATGAAAGTGGTATATATCACTCCCCACATTCATTTTAAAGCTAGTAAAAGTTAGTCACCCAACTAGTAGATAATTTTGGAAATATGGTAGTTGTACTATTCCTTTTGGAGCACCTATTGACAATCAAGCAGGCTCTCATATATGGAATGGATTATTTCAATACCTAATTCGACAATACATGGCATAGAATATTGAATTATATTAAACCCCCTAAGTATGGAACTTATTTTCTATCTCGTATTTCAATTCAAATATTGCCATGATGATCAAAAATTGGGGAGGAAACTCCTTTTCAATAGCTTATCAGATAGCCATCTCAGAATAAAATGACCTCATCCATATAGAAAGGCTACCTTTAAGACCCCCAATGTGTTGGCATAGCAGAATGTGTAGCCAAACAACTCAACAACAAATAAAGGATGAAATAAACTCATATAATGAAGAAAATAATGTGTAGTTGATAAGCAACTAATAGGAAACAAAAGAACAATTTACCAGTAAATATTTATACATGACATGCCATAGAGCACAGACAAAAAAATGGAATAAGAAGAAATTCATTCACAATACATTCAATATTACATCTAAGAGATGTTCTTCTCTTGTGGTTCTTCACACACATACATACTACAGAGTTACATATATCAATATAAATACACACACAAAGGTACCATATTTAGGGTTTTCCCACCCATAGTTAGGAAATCAACTATTAATATCTCAACACATATCTGGCAACTCCTAAAAACATAAATCTAGTATTTTTGGCACACATCCAACAATCTCCCACTTGCCAAAAATACTAAGTAAATAAATAGAAAATTTCTTCTTCCTTATTCTTCGAGGTTACTAATAAAAATTATAGAACTCCCATTAAATATCTACACAAAATGAACTTCTTGCTATCCAATGGCTTTGTCAGTGCATCTATTGCATTGTTTGAAGAACACAAGCTTATGCTGAGAGGGAGGGTGAATAGTATAAGATAAAACTTTTACTTTTCTTTCCAAAGCAATAACTTCAAATATCATCAATTACAATAATGAAACAATTCACAAATCACCACATGCATAAGATACACAAATATAATGTGGTTCACCCAATGTGAGCTACATCCATGGAAAAATATTGCTTATAAATTTCTCAACAAATTTTGTGGGCTCCAACCCATAGGAGATACCAATCCCCTATTACAATGTTTGTGGACACAATCCATAAGAGATACCAATCCCCTCTCAATTTAATGGATACCTATCTATAGGAGACACCAATCCCCTCTAATCTGGTTCTGTGGATTCCACTCCACTCTATTCTAGTTTTGTGGACACCACTCCATAGGAGACACCAATCCCATTTGTTCTATTTCTATGGATACCACTCCACTCTATTCTGGTTTTGTGGACACCACTCCACAAGAGACACCAATCCCCTCTATTATGGTTCTATGGAAACCACTCCACTCTATTTTGGTTTTGTGGACACCACTCCATAGTTCTGGTTTTGTGGACACCACTCCATAAGAGACACCAATCCCCTCTGTTCTAGTTCTATGGACACCACTCCACTCTATTTTGGTTTTGTGGATACCACTCCATAGTTTTGGTTTTTTGGACACCACTCCATAGGAGACACCTGTCCCCTTTACTCTAGTTCAAACTCTGCTCAAGTATTTTCTCAAACATGCTCTATAATTCTTCTCAAACTTGCTCCAAACCTATTCATAAAACCTACTTAAATCTACTCCAAAACCTACTCATATCTGCTCTAAAACTTGCTTATAAAGCCTACTCAAATCTACTCAAAAACATGCTCATATCTGCTCTAAAACCTACTCATAAAACCAACTCAAATCTGCTCCAAACATCTGCTCAAATTTACTCACAAAACCTTGCACCAATCTGCTCATAAAAGTGCTCAACACTAATCCAAAACTTACAAGCACTACTTATCTACTCATAAATCTTGCATGCATAATAATTCTCATCTATTCCCATATCTTGTATACAAAACAATGCTCATCTATTCATAAATCTTACATACATCTATTCCCAAATCTTGCATAATGATGTCATCAAGTTCTTCACCTATTCTTCAATTTTCTTTCCTCAACTAAAGCAATTCAGACATATTCTACCCAAAATTATTTTTTTCATGAAAATGTAGAGAATGATATGAACTAACAAATGCCTAATATGTTCTTTAGATTCATTAAGTTTGTCATTTTCACATATATCAAATTTATTACATCAGAATGTAGCTTTAGTCTAGCAATTGATAACTGACCTGGTAATTGTTGATTTGCACATTTCCTTCAAAACCAATCACAGTGTACAAATCTATCATTTTTATTTACTTCCAAAATCAATCATGAATAATGCACAAATTTTCTTCTCAAATATGATATATAACCCTTGCACATTTACTTCTAATTTCCATCAAATCAATGCACAAATTGACTCACAAATCTGATCTATAACCCTTGCCCATTTATTTCCAATTTCAAGCAAAAATAATGCACATCCAATAATTCCTTATACCTCCAACTATATGACAACAAAAATGTTTTCCTTAAAAAAAACACTTTGAGAAATAAATTAAATCAGAATACCTCTAAATCTATCTTAATAATGATGATCTTCTTTTTGCATGACCTTCCCAAACCTGTCTAGATAAAAATATTTTTTCTTTTGTTTGTCCCTACAATAATTTGGTTAGCAATTCTCCTTTTTCTTTTCTTGAATAAAAATCAAATCATCCACTCAAAAACTATTTATCAAAGTGGCCTATTATTCCTTATTTTAAAATATGCAAAATACAAAATTGAAATATCAAAGTTACACCTTATATCTCCAGCTTATAGCATGCAGAATACAATTTTATAACAATCAAAATTACACCTTATATCTCCAACTTATTGTAGGCAACAAATCCTCCTCCCAGAAGAAGAAGAAGTGATAAATGGATTTGCCCAATTTTGATAGTTTTGACAAGTTTTGTAAATCGTACAGGTAGGAGTAAACCATACATCCAGGAGGGCAAACCGTACAAGGCAAAGGTAAATCATACAAGGTGCAATGAAATGAAGTGAAATGCATGGGAAATGTAATTTGAAGTTGTAATTGCGCATGTATTTGATTATTAAGGTGTTAGACTTAGTAAAAGTCTTAATTAATGCATTCCGTTATGCATGGGTGGTTGTAAATAACTAATTGCCTCAGGAACCACTTTGGAACGGCCTGGGAAATATTATATAAGGCCCCATTTTCTATTTTGATGGTCTAGACATATACTGGTTATAATCTGATAGAGTTGGATTCTTCTGGTTAATCTAGCAAGTGTTAGGAGTTAGACTATGCTCTGAGAGAATGATTGTATGTAATTACTAAATAGGAATGAATAATAATCAGAACTCATAGTTTCTCTCATATGTTGTATGATTCTAGAATGGTTGAATAGCAATTGATGGTTTAGTTCTGTTGCATGTACTTTTGTTTGAGTGTTTTGGCTAATTTATGCATTGTTGTGGAATAATGGATGGAACTAGCATTGGTGTAGCTTTATGGAATGATATGGAATTATGGTAATCTCAAGGAAGATGTATTGAACCCTATTGTATGATTTTTGGGTATCGCCATTGGATTTGCAACTCTCTCAAGCCTCGTTGATATGTTTTGCATGTTATTGGAAAAGGATTAATTACTACATTAAACCCTTACAAAACCTATCTGAGAGAGATTGGTCCATTAGAGTATCCAATTTGGCACTTGGATGTACCTTCATTTTGTACATATCATACACCATAGTTCGTACAAATCGTACAGAAGATAGTTACCCGATTTGGCAGTTTATGTGATTGGAAGAAACTTACCCGATTTGGTAGTTTTGGGAAATCGACTTGTTGGGTTACAAAACTATGTATGGAAGCTTGCAAAACTAAATATGAAGGATTTGTTGAGTGTGGAATCATACAATCTCCATCACTATATGATTTTGGATCATACAGTGTGTCAATTTGGCTTCCGTACAAGCTGTTCATTGGGCATAAACTAGTAGTTTTAGAGACCGTACGATCGTACGATTTGGTAAACAAGTTGGGATTAGTAAATTGACCATATTAAGCATTATAAATCACCTCCCCACTAGGAATACTACACCCCTATGCTAAATTTGGTATCATTGCCTTATCAAATCTGGCATTTTTGTTAAAACGGGTCAAATTGACAAAGTAAGAATACTACAAAATTGGAGGTGAATGACAGACACCAATGTACAAAGGTGTAGGAGATGGGAAGTATGAGAGAAAATTATAGTAATAAGGAGCATGAGGATTTATCAAAGAGAGAATGCAAGTAACTCAGACCATAGTACACATGAACCAGAAATAGAGCAAGTTTGGACATATGAAGAAGGAGACTTTGAGGTATTATTGATAGAGATAGAAGAGGAGGTACCAGAACCACCTAGCATAGAGGCACGAGTTGATAGAGAGGTAGTGCAAGAGGATGGAGAGTGGATGGTGACACCTGAGAAAGTGATAGAAGGGTTGCAAGGGAGTGCAGAGGATGGGAGTCAGGCACTAAGGCAACAGGGCATGAGGTCTCAGGAAGAAGGACCAAGACCATCTCCCTCACATCAATGAAGGAGGTCATAGAGTGAAGATGCACGTGATTTTGGTCAATGATTGGTGGGATAAAATAAGATACCTTAGATAGAAACTTTTGATGATGATTGTAGTAAGACACCCCCAAGGAGGAATCAGATAGAGATTCCATGAGAGACCTCAAGTGATAATGATGATTCTCCAAATATGGCTAATAAGGCAGCCAAGAAGAGATGTCCACATTTTACAGGTGAGGGTAAGGAAGACCCCACAAGACATATCAAAACTTGTATAACCATTTGGAGGGAAAATGGTGTAGATCGACCAGATGATTGGGTAACCTTATTTCCTGCTACCTTGAGAGGATTGGTGATCGATTGGTATCTAAAAAGGGAAAATACTATAGATTTTTAGACTTGGACTCAAGTGAAGGAGAAATTCATTGAAGAATTTTATCCTTTGAAGGATGATGGAGATATTGTTACTGAGATTTGCATGATGAAGCAAAAGTAGGATGAAGATGTAAAATCATACAACCACAGACTAAAGTAGTTAGTAGATAAGATGCAGATGCCTCTGGAAGATGTCTTGGTAAAGTGGTGGTTTGTAGATGGATTACTACCAAAATATAAGAAAAATATGAAGGTAGTACCATCAAAAATGTATGAAGAAGTTGTGAAGCATGCAAATAATTTTGAAAGTGAATCAAAATAGATATATACAAGAATTTTATCTCACCCCAAGTCTAATGATTTAGATAGTGGAGAAGATGACACTATACAGAGGATAGTAGCATCATTTCATCAAGAGTTTGATAAGATCATGAAAGAACAAAAGAGAAAACCTGATAGGAATGACATTTGGTGCACATAATGTAAGATTGAAGGGCATACAAATGTAAAGTGTCCATGAAATGACTATTGTCACATCTGTAATGTGATGGGACATGAGGTAATGCTATGTCCGTATAATGCAAGAGTACATCCATAGGTCCTGACAATCCAGGAGTAGGAAGAGAAATAGAAGACCCTAGGAGGTGGGCAACAGGTAACAAGTGGTGGTTATAGAAATAGAAGGCGAGGTGGAAGGCCGAACTAGGGCAATCGACAAGGAGGATAGAGTCATTTGTAGTATGACTCGAAAGGGAGGTCGATCATACAATGTCGTAATTGCCAAGAATGGGGGCATTTTGTAAAAAATTATCCTTCACCTCAGAGGTAGGAAACACCACAAGCAAGCACTACACATATGTGTAGGTGGTGTGGTCCGAGGAACCACAAAGAAGCAAATTGCCCAAAGTAGGTGAGTTCAAGTAACCCGTAGAATGTAAATTATTTAGACATTGAGGTTCCTCAAGTTAAGGAGGAAACCCAAGAAGTTTTAGTCATGACAAGGAATCAAGCTAAAAAGGATAAGTATCCAGAGCCAACAAAGGAAAAGTAGTATTGGCAAGTAGCAAAGAAAATACTACAAGATGAAGCACAAAAAGCTAAACAAGTGAAGTTAGCTGAAGGAAAGGAACCAAAAAAGCCATCAGAAGAGAAGGTGATTGTGCAAAGTCTGGAAGCATAGGTTTTGGACACCATAGTAGAGATTAAAGTGTCAAACCTATTGGAAGCTATTCCAGCATTGCAGAAAGCAATGGTGGAAGAAATACAACCGCATAAGGTGATGGAAGTGCAGAGCCAACCGATTCAGGAGAAGGAAAGGAAATATCAATTCATGGATCCAACTATATTGATGATTGATGTGGGAAAGAAACTTGCATTAGTTCATATGGAGATCCTAGGGCACAAATTGACACAAGTCATTATGGATGGAGGATCCAACATCAATGTGCTACCTGAAAGAACCTGGCTAGAATTAGGTGCTCCATATCTATGGGCACTGAGATTTTGATTATATGGTGTTGACCAGTATGGTATCGAGACAAAGGGAGTCTTGATAGCACAACAAGTGGTGATAGCTGACCAAGAGTTTGTCTTGGATTTCATTGTGATTACAATGTAGAAGCCTGCATACGATGCTCTATTGGGAAGAGGGTGGCTACGAGTAGCCAAAGTTAATCACAACTGGGGAAAGAATCAGATCACTTTCAAGAAGGGATAACATAAATATATGATTAATCTAGCTAATCAAAAATTCAGTGAGGATGTAGCTATGATGGATGAATCAAAAAATTCCTTAGGATATGAAGGGTATGAACCTGATGGAGAAGGAATGTTGTACCTGGATGAATGTAGTGAAGATGAAGCTAGATATGATAGTGGACTTCTTCATTGGAAAATGGAGGAGTACAAAATTTTTCAGCCCAACTACCTCTATATTGATTCAGAGGAGATCAAGGAAAAACAAGATGAACCAAAAGTCAGCCAAGAACCCAAGAAGGAGGTAGAAGAGAAATGGACATTTCCAAAAAATTTTGTAGAGTATACAGTAGGAGATGCGGAGATTGATACAAGATTGACACACCCAAAGAATGTAGAGAAAGTAGTGAGTGAGCCAGAGAATATCAAATATGAAGGACCTCGAATAGTGGACATCAATCTAGGAATGGAGGAGGAACCTAGGATGATTCACTATGGTGATGATTGGAACCCTATACTAAAAGTGATGACTTTTAAGATATTATTGGAATATAAGGATGTCTTTGCATGGACATATAAGGACTTGAAGGGAGTACCACCAGAGTTATGTGTCCACAAGATTACACTAATTCCTAGAGCACAACCCATAAGGAGGAGACCATATAGAATGAACCCAAAGTATGTTGCATTAGTGAATGCAGAGATAGAAAAGATGTTGGAGGTAGGAATCATCTTCAAGGTGACAACCAATGAATGGGTATCACCTATAGTGATCACCTTGAAGAAGGAAGTGGACAAGATCAGAATATGTGTGGACTTTAGGAGTCTAAATATAGTAACTATTAAGGACCCCTTCCCTATTCCCTTCATAGATTCTATCCTGGAAGAAGTCGTAGGACACGAGATCTATTCATTTTTGGATGGGTTTTTGGGTTACAATCAGATAAGTATAGCCGAGGAGGATAAGTTGAAGACCACATTTATTGTGGAGAATGGCATCTACACGTACAATCGAATGCCATTCGGGCTTTGTAATGCCCTAGCTACATTTCAATGCATCATATTGTATATATTTGATCAATTGGCAATAGGGAACTTCAAAGCATTTTTGGATGATTGGTCCATTTATGGGAAGATCAAGGAGCATCTTCCTACCCTCAGTGAATGTATGAGTAGGTGCAAAAATGCATAGATATCATTAAATCCTGGGAAATGCTACCTGATGGTACCATATGGGAAATTGTTAGGACACATAGTGTGCAGTGAAGGATTAAAAATAGATCTTGATAAGATCCATGTGATATTACACATGGAAGAACCATACGATGTGAGTTCACTTAAAACCTTCTTGGGATCGATGGGATATTATCGAAGGTTTATCAAGAATTATGCACATGTATCCTATCCATTGGATTCATTGACGAAGAAGAATGTTCCTTTCAGATGGATAGAGGAGCACCAAGGAGCCTTTGAGGAGCTGAAGGCTAAGCTTGTGAGTAGCCCGATTTTGGTGTTCCCAAACTGGGATAAGGAATTCCATGTCCATATTGATGCTTCAAATTTTGCAATTGGATGTGCTTTAGCACAAGAAGGATAGTTCAAGCTAGATCAGCCTATTTTCTTTGCTAGTCACCTATTGTCAAGGCCAGAGAGAAATTATAGTACAATAGAAAGAGAAGCTTTGGGAATGGTATATGCAGTCCAAAAGTTTAGGCATTACCTATTGGTGAATCCCTTTGCTTTCTACATAGATCACCAAGCTCTATTGTACTTGATAAATAAACTGGTGATACAAGGATGGGTCAGTAGGTGGCTCATCACCCTACAGGAGTTCATATTTCGAGTAGTAGTGAGACCTAGTAAGAAGCATGTCATTGCAGACCAATTGTCTTGGATACGATCAGGAGAGCCTACAAGAACAGGAGTTCTGGATGAATTCTTGGATGCACAATTATTCACCATCAATGTTGTTCCATCATGGTACAAGTTGATTGGCTAGTATCTATCCATAGGTGAGTTGCCACAAGAAATGACAATAACCAAGAAAAAGAAAGTGATCATGAAGTCAACACCCTTCTAGTTGATAGCAGGATTGTTGTATAATATGGGAAGTGATGGTATCTTAAGAAGATGTGTGATGGAAGAAGAAGTAAAAGTGGCATTGAAAGAAGCTCATGAAGGCTTAGTAGGAGGGCACATGGGACCAGATGCGATAGCTAGAAAAATATTACTAGCTGGACTATGGTGGCCCACACTATATAATGATGCGAAAGAGTATGTGAAAGCATGTGATACTTGTCAAAGGGTAGGAAAGTCAATAAAGAGGGACTTTATGCCATTGAATCCATCACAACCCTAAGAACTATTTGAAAGGTGGGGATTAGACTTCATCAGACCATTGAAGACATCTTAGAGAAGGAAGTGTAGATACATCGTAGTAGCAATGGAATACTTGACAAAATGGGTTGAAGCGAGAGCATTACCTGATAACTCAACAAAAAGTACAATGAGATTCTTGTATGAGTAGGTAATCACAAGATTTGGTATTCTACTATAGATAACGAGTGATCGAGGAGGACACTTTATCAATGAAATCATCAAAATACTAATGATAGAGTTCAGGATTTTGCACTCATTGTCTAGTCCATATTATCCCAGAGCTAATGGGTAGGCGGAAGCAACAAACAAAGTCCTGGTATCTACTTTGTATAAAACCTATGGAATAGAGGGAGCATATTGGGAGGAAAGGCTACCATATATTTTATGGGTATATAGAACAACTTTTAAACCTACAACAGAGCATACACCTTTCCAATTAATGTATGGATAGGAGGTAGTGGTGCCAATTGAATTCTTGATACCAAGTTTGAGAGTCATGATAGAGCATCGCTTGGGTGATCAAGAAATTTTGGAAGAGTGACTGACAACACTAATAAAATTAGATGAAAGAAGAGTCATGGCACAATGGGTGATTGAGGTAGCTCAAAAAATAAGGAAGGCATGGCATGAAAAACATTTGAGAAAGTTAGAACTTAGTCCAGGTGACTTGGTTCTAAAGTTTAATGGGAAGAGGGAAATCAAGCCCGATAAGTTGAAGACGTTATGGCTTGGTCCCTATAAAGTGGTTGAAGTAATGAATAATGGAGTAGTCAAGTTATAGAACTTGAATGGGATGGAGGTACCCAACACTGTAAATGGCTCAAATTTGAAGCCTTACAAGGTACAATGCTTATTCATTTCTTCAGAAGAGATTGAATGAAGAAGATGAGCAGAAGCTCAATGAAGGACTCAAGATGAGCTAGGTCCATCATAAGAGGAGCCTGACATAGGACTCACACACTTATTTATAGAAGGGGAGGAGACATGACCAACCATAGAACAGCAAGAGTTGGCACCTCGACCCAGAGAAAGAAGAATATTGTGAGTGCATGTCAGATTTGTAGATGGGACCGAACGAGTAGAAGAGGAAGATGAAGAATGGATTCCTCCAAATGAAAGAGGACATCAAGAGATAGTACTATTACCCAAAAATAGGGGAAGGCAAGAAGAAGCACCCCAAGTAAATATAAATATGATGTATCCTCAGGTAGAACGTAGAGAACTACCCCAACAAGTGGAAGGATGAAGAAGGATACGATTAACAATACGATACGAAGATAGAGTGGACACCTTTGAAATGGAAGTTTCGAAAGAAGATAGGAATGAGACCATCGATGAAGAATTGGTTGGACTTACTCCATTGGCTCAGATAGGGCTATTACAGTAGAGAATGTGATTACAGACTCAACAATTACAAGAAGAATACCAGACATTGCGAGGTCATAATGCAAGGTTGAGAGAACAAACCATCCAAGAATTGGATAGTACAATATGAAGATTGGATGAACAAAGAATAACTAGGCTACAAGAGCTAGAAGGAGAACCTGAGGATGATGAGGGGATAACTCCAAGAAGTAGTGTAAGAAATGATGGAGTGAGCACAAGTTTGCAAGTACCACCAAGTGATCCACCAATGATGAATGAAGATGCAGAAATATTGTGGTGAGATATTGAGGAAGCAACCACATCACCTGAATCACAAGGTAATGCATGACTAGATTTGAGTGACTCCAGTAATGAAGGAATGCCTTGGATAGTAAGGGAACCTAGCACAGAAAGTAGTGATGAGGATGATTGCATAGGGAACCCCTAGAATCCTTGAGATAATCATGATCCCCTAGCATGTACAACAACACAAAGACAACTAGGGAGATCACAGGAACATCAAACCAACCTTGATCCACAAGCATATATAATAGCCTATCGAAAATTGAGAAGACAAAGGAGAGAAGTACAAATATTGGAGAGACTGATGAATTTACCAACAGATTGGGTGGAACAGAGAGAAGAGAATAAGAATAACTCAAGTTCTGAGATAGAATTTTCTGATGCATATAGAGAGGTCTTGGCAACTTCATCTCCACAAAGAAGCTTCGAGGAAAGAATATGGAGACATCACTTAGCACATGTAGATCATAGAATCAGAGCACTACGACAATTATCACCAAGTACAAGAAGAAGTAGAAGTCCACTAGCCAACATTGAGTTGGTAGAGATAACTCCTGATAACCGAGCAATGGGAGGAAGGAATAGAGAAGGACCCCTAAGGCTTCAGCCAGGAAGGGGAGGAGGTATTCGACTATGAAGTGAGCAAGGACAAGGTGATGTTACAATTAGAGGAGGAAGAGGATGAGGAAGGTTTTGACCCCCTACTCCTAGATGGCTAGGAGATACACCTTTAGCTTGTATGAACTGGACAAGGAATCTATGAGGGTTACCATGGATGAGAGGAATCTTACCTAGCCTTGCAAGGCAGTATCCATTAGGATGACCACCACTAATTCGAAGAGGACCTCAAAGAGTGGTAGGTGGTAGAGGATTACTCCAAGAAAGGGAGGAATCACCATTGGCGCAGAGAAACCTAATGTCAAGAGGAATAGGATGGGGAAGACACTCGCATGGGAGAGGCCTTGCTGGTAGAGGAAGAGTACATTTTGTAGATGAAAGAAACTAGGGACAACTAAGGATCCGATCACCAAGTCTAGAGCCAGAATTGATCCGAGGAGATAGGTAGAGAAGTCACTCGAATGATAGTAGAGTAGTAAGGACACCACTACCAAGGGATCAATCACCTATATGACAAGAGGAAAGGACACCAGGTGAAGATACTCCAACTTGCAATTGTACAATTCCAAATTGTACACATGGTAGTGGAAGGCCAAGGAATGTAGTAACATCACAAGTGGAGATGAATCGACCAAGAGAGCAAGTGGCACCAGGTGACACAACCACTCAGAATATCATAGTCGAACCTCCAAGAGAAGAATCCGATGGGATCGTACAAGTGAATGTCACTATACGATTTCCATGACGGTAAGTGTAAATAGGTTAGGAAATGAAAAAAAAAAAAAAAAATAAAATAAAATAAAATGCCTTAATTGTGAAAATCCCTTGAGATGCAATTAGGAAGGAAGTGGGTTGAAAACCGAAAATGATGACCTCTTCAAGAGAGAAAATAGACAAAAATTTCTCTAAGTGATAGATCGTACAAGCCAATTTTTGAAGTCAAAAAGCATAAATGAGAGATCGTACAAGTGAAATTGGAAAAAGTACATTTAAAATCATACAAGAAGGCATGTTGTATGATTTAGATCATACAGTGTACGATTTTAGGCACAATGTACAATTTTCAACCATCGCATTAAATGTTCGCATGTGTGGATCGATGAGTTATCGAAAAAGAGCGGGAAAAAGTTAAAAATCGCATGAAAAGTGATGAGTTGTCAATCATCCAGGAAAGGAAGATGAAAAGACATGCAAAATGGTACAATTTCAAATTTGGAGCGGTTAGGGTTTGGAGATAGTTTAAATATAAGGCTCACCCTAGCAATTTTTTAAACCGTACAAAGAAGAGTTCAAATTTTTTAGGAGAACGAAGGTGACAAGCATGCAACTGAATGGAGGCAACTACATGGGCATTAAAACTCACCAGTAAGCTACAATAATTTATGACCCATTTTTAAATTCGCACCAAGGAGACTTTTCGCATTCAAAGAAATCAAACTAAAGAAGGAAAAAGGAGAAAAAGCAAGGGTTTGACTCCATTGAAGGAAGAATTCAAGTTCAACTAGAAATAAAGGAGGGTTTGTAGTAGAAGACATCCAAACATGAACTAGGTCATTGAAAAACATACATTAGGGTTCGAAGAAGTGGTAGATTGGAGCCAAAGCGGAGAAATTACAAGGAAAAGGAAGTTACAAACCCTAAATCAGACAAAAGTAGCCAAAAATGAAAGGGAGAAGATGGAGGAAAGGAAGGAGAAGACCGTACAACCATATTTAATAGCCAAAAATTTTTTTTTGGGGATAAATTATGCCAAGTGTGGAAGAATTGAGAAATTGCTCTCAAAAAGCATTGAAAAGATAGATCGAGGTATTTCAACAACTGGGTCGGAGAGAAATCATAGAAGGAAAGTGAAAAATATGATTTTTAGGTGGATAAGGGTTTGAAAAGATGTATTGTATGATTTGGTGATAGAGTGTACGATCTCAAGAAAAATTTGTGCAATTTTGAGCAATTTTTGGGCTATTTTTAGCCATTTTGAGCAAATCATACGAAATCATATAGATTCAATGAGGGGGAGAAGCTGGAGAGGGATAATATATGGAGTAGTACATCCTTGTATGATTTTCAGGCTATAATTGTATGATTTGTAGAAGATCAAATAGTTTGAAGACCGAACAATGATAGTTTGAATAGTGTACGATCTAGAGGTGGTTGCTCATAAGGAAACCATACAGGAGTAAGAGGGAAAGCATATTGTATGATTTGTAGTAGATTGTATGATTTTTAAGACACTTATAATTATGAAATTGGTGATGTTTGAGTAGCAAGATAACCGGAGGTATGGCAAGAAAATGATTTCAACCAAAGAGTTTAGATACCGATTAAGAAGAATTATAGCCAATAGGGTGGAACGATCACCAAGACCTCTACATGAGAGAGAGTCATGGTCATGGTAGTACCAAGGGTGATAGTTTTAGTCCCATGATTGGTATGGTACTCATCCTTGGAGAAGAGGAGGATACAGGTCATGGAGAGGTCAGAGGTACTGGAGGGTTGATAGAAGGAGAACACCACCAAGATACCGAGAGGAGAGGATGGCACAAGAAAGGATCTTAAGGAGGGAATTGAGGAGTGAGGTACATGTTCTAGATCTAGATGAGGATCTGAGTAGTGGACCTGAGGAAGGTTAGGTGGAAATAACAAATATATCATTCATACAACATGGAGGAGAAACATGTAGGAGGTGGTGGAATAATGAACAGAACAAGAACCACCCCTAGAGAAAATAGTTTGAGGAGGTTGGTGTAGCTATAATAGCACAAGTGCCACCACACCAGAAGACCTTCTTCTACAACTATCTATTGTAGATGGTTCAGGCGTATAATCCTGCAACTAGAACTACCTTTGTCAATGTGGGCAAGAGGTCGATGAGAATAGAAGTTACGATGGATGCATTCAGGAAGACATTCAGATTGCCAACATATGACATAGAGATAGTTAAGAAGTTGGTTGATTTGATTGAGACATATCATATCATCACTTCATTAACTAATGTGAAGTCATCGATTGATGCAAAGATCTTGGGTGTAGGGACTCGAGGAATTAAATAGAGCTAGTTGAAGGGGAATGATTGGCCATGTGCTATGAATACTGTGATGGCTCGACTATTAGGAGATACATGGGCTATAGAGATGCCAATATGGATGGCTCAATATGTAGAAGGTATCACCAAAGGGATCAAGTATGATTGGGGTACCTATCTAGAAAGAAATATGCATGAAGTACTAATGAAAATACCAAAGAATTTTGGAATGACATTCCATGCCATTGGATTATTATTAAATGTTGTTACAAAAATGGGAATCCACTTTCCAGGTTTGATAGAACCTAGGAATATGAGGGTAGGATAGCCAACCATTTTGAGGTGGGCAAAGTTAGTACCAGTCCATAAGGAGACTCTAGAGAAGTCTCAAACAAAGGAGTAGCAGGCCATTGAGGTACAGGAGGATACTTCTTTAGATGATGAGGATGTACACCCCCAAAGAAAAAGGCCTAGGAAGTTGGAACCTGAACTAGAGCAACAAGCAATTCAGCAATGGTAGTAGGAGCAACCATCAATTCAAGAAAGGGAGGAAATTATGGGGAGGTAATCCAACCCAATACAAATAAGGACAAGGAGACAATGGGAAATAATGGTAAAGAATCCCACTCTAGAAAAACAAACCAAGACTATACAGAAGGATCAACAAGAGGAAAAGAGATAATCAGACTCGAGAAGCTAGATCTGCATGAGTGGAATTGGGTAGAAGCAGAGAAGATATTAGAATCCCCACAAATATTCTAGCATAACAAATTTGAAATTTTAGACTCTTCAAAATTTTTGGAGGATATAGAGGTGGGGCAGATAGCACAAGAAGTGGTAGCCACCACTCAAGAGGAAAAGGAGGAAACCAAAGTGAGAGTGGAAGCCTCAGAGGAAGAGTCTAGAGAAAATAAGAAGCCCCATTTCAAATTCATGATGGGAGGAAGTTCAAATAAAAATAATCCAAGTGATGCGCAAGAAGAGGTAAAAGCATCACAAGAACAAGAATAACCTATTGTTGAAAAAGTCACAACGATGGAGACACAGTAGAATCAGGAAGAAGAGCAGGTGATCGAAGAGCAACAGGTGGGCTCCACTAAACAGAAAGAAGCCCAGGAATAGAGAAGCAACAATATCAGTAAGAGATTGTGAATATAGAAGATGATATGGAGGTGGAGAAGATAGTGGAATAGACTCCACCAAGAGAAAATATAAATATAGAGAGAGCACTACTAGAGCTTGGGGGAAGCTCTAGCCACCACATGGAAGAAGAGGAAGAACAAGCTCCTACAGAAGAGGAACTATGGAGAATGCAAACAAGTTACCTTTTGAAGGTACCATAGTTTGGCAAGATTAAAACTGAGGAGGCAATGCAAGGAGTAGAAGATGATGTGGAACATTTCTTCTCTCAGATAGGCAATGCCATAGCTAGTACCAAATTATAGTTTTGTATTGGATGCATGGGAGAATTGAAGTTATGGGAGGAACAAGTGTCTCTCGAATTGGAGAAGATAACAGAATGGGTGAGCAATGAGGAGCGTACAAGGAGAATTGTAGATATTCATGTACAACACCCATGGAAGTTACCTAGGGAAGAGGTAACCATGATGTTGGGAAGAGATGACTTGCTAGAGGGAGTGAGAACCAACTACCAGAAGCATCCGAGGTTGTACCTAGATAGAGCCAACTACCCGACTTGTCCCATGAACACAATGGAGTTGGAACACAAGAGGGTCACTATAGGATTGGCTATCACTCTGAGGAAGTTGAACTTCCTAACACATTGGATAGAGTGGTTGAGCATCAGATTGGAGCAGATTTATCAGCTCAAGGAAGCTCAGAAGGAGGAGACGGAAGCCACTCAAAAGGAAATGATTGAAATGGAGGAAGAATTGCAAAAGTGTAAGGCTACGGTAGAGGAGAAAATAAAGAAATTGGAAGAAGAACTATGAAGCACCAGAACTGATTTTGAGGCCAGACTTAGCTCACTTGAAGAAGAGAAGTGATAGGTCTCACAGATGGTAGAAGATAGGATTAAGGAGTTGGAGGCTCAACTCAGAGCAAAGGATGAATAGGTGAAAACATAGTTGGCCAAAAAATATGAGAAAATGGTGGCATAGGCCAAGAAGATAGAAGATCTTACGAAGGACAACAAAAGATATAATGATATGGTCCTGGAGAAGCAAGCACAATTGAAGGCCAGAGAAGATATTGTTCATGCCTTGGAGGTTGATATTGACCACCACCTGAAGACCATTATAGAGAAGAATGAGGAGCTTCAGGTGGCAACTCAATTTAGAAAAAGCCTTTTAAAGTGAAGAAGAGTGCCACTGATCATGAAAAGCAAATGAGGGAACTCCTGAAGACTACCAAAGAGAAATCTAATTTCCATGGGGTGAAAGTAGTGGAAATGGGGAACTATGCAGCCAGGTTGAAGAACGAACGTGCAATTCTTCAATCCCAAGTGGATGACTTGAAAGAGGTGGTCATGGATTATGAGGCATGACTAAAACAAAAGGATGAGTCAGTGAGGACACCGACCAAAGTAAAGGGGAGGGCAGATGTAGGCAGCAAATCCTCCTCCTAGAAGAAGAAGTGATAAATGGATTTGCCCAATTTTGATAGTTTTGACAAGTTTTGTAAATCGTACAGGTAGGAGTAAACCATACATCCAGGAGGGAAAACCATACAAGGTGAAGGTAAATCATACAAGGTGCAATGAAATGACATGAAATGCATGGGAAATGTAATTTGAAGTTGTAATTGCGCATGTATTTGATTATTAAGGTGTTAGACTTAGTAAAAGTCTTAATTAATGCATTCTATTATGCATGGGTAGTTGTAAATAACTAATTGCCTCAAGAACCACTTTGGAATGGCCTGGGCAATATTATATAAGGCCCCATTTTCAATTTTGATGGTCTGGACATATACTGGTTATAATCTGATAGAGTTGGATTCTTCTGGTTAATCTAGCAAGTGTTAGGAGTTAGACTATGCTCTGAGAGAATGATTGTATGTCATTACTGAATAGGAATGAATAATAATCAGAACTCATAGCTTCTCTCATGTGTTGTATGATTCTGGAATGGTTGAATAGCAATTGATGGTTTAGTTCTGTTGCATGTACTTTTGTTTGAGTGTTTTGGCTAATTTATGCATTGTTGTGGAATAATGGATTGAACCAGCATTGGTGTAGCTTTGTGGAATGATATGGAATGATGGTAATCTCAAGGAATATGTATTGAACCCTATTGTATGATTTTTGGGCATCGCCATTGGATTTGCAACTCTCTCAAGCCCCATTGATATGTTTTGCATGTTATTGGAAAAGGATTAATTACCACATTAAACCCTTACAAAACCTATCTGAGAGATATTGGTCCATTAGAGTATCCAATTTGGCACTTGGATGTACCTTCATTTCATACAAATCATACACCAGAGTTCGTACAAATCGTACATAAGATAGTTACCCGATTTGGCAGTTTATGCGATTGGAAGAAACTTACCCGATTTGGCAGTTTTGGGAAATCGACTTGTTGGGTTACAAAACTATGTACGAAAGCCTGCAAAACTGAATCTGAAGGATTGGTTGAGTGTGGAATCATACAAGCTCCATCACTGTATGATTTTGGATCGTACAGTGTGTCAATTTGGCTTCCGTACAAGTTGTTCATTGGGCGTAAACTAGTAGTTTTAGAGACCGTATGGTCGTACGATTTGGTAAACAAGTTGGGATTAGTAAATTGACCATATTAAGCATTAGAAATCACCTCCCCACTAGGAATACTACACCCCTGTGCTACACTTATAACATACAAAATTCAACTTTTATATTAATCAATGTAGCACCTTATATCTCCTACTTAAATTAAAACAAAAATATTTTCCCTTACCTTGCACCAAAACCCTTAACTACCGTGGAGGGGATTTGACCCCTAGACCTTCCAAAGTGTAGCACCTTGCCAACGTCTCCTTGACCAGCTGGGCTAGCCCAAAGGGTAACACCAAAAAGGATCTCACTTTATTTAAACCTGTGATGCGCTTCCACTCAACAAAAATCACCACGACATCTTCCAAGCAAAAATGCCACCAACGAGTTTTGACCGTTAGACCTCATGTATAGTAGAAGCCTCATGAAAAGCCACACAACCATCTGGGCTACCCTAATATATGAAAACAAAGGAGTGTGATATAATATTTTTTCATGTATTTTCACTTCTTCAATAGTAAAACTTTCAACAAAATGATGTCGACCAGATTCGACCCTACAACCTCATTCATAACAACGCTCCATGCAAAGCTCGACAACCAGTTGGGCTATCCTAGCTAGTGACAACAAAGGGGCATGATATCATCTTTATCCTTGTCTTTTGTTAGCTCCTATTTTTCGTTGCTCCTCTCCTTTGGCTGTCGCTCGCACTCCACGATGGATTTAATCGATTGCCCTTGCATATCCAAAGGTGAATTATCACCATATATATTTATATGCTTTCTAATGTTGTTTGATTTTTTCCAAGTCAGCTCAAACCTTTTGCTTTCAAACTTTATAATCGTTGGCACCTTTTTCTTTTTCAAATTCTTTATATTATAATATTTTAAATCTTATGATTTAAATATTATAATACTTTTAAACCTTTGTCCCTCTCTTGAAATATTTAAATCTTTTTGTCCCAAGCAACTTTTAAACCTTTGTCCTTTTCTTTATAATATTTAAATATTATAATCCTTTGCTTAAAATATAGTTGCCTTGCTTTGAGATATACCTTGCCTTGAATAATTATCCATTGTTTGTTATTCACCAAATCTATTTTTGACATCGTTGATATATTGTCCAACCTTATAAACTTCTCACCCTTGAAGAATATTTTTGCCTTGAATACCATGCACCTTTGACATCAATGACAACTCAATATTTCCAACAATCTCCCCCTTTGTCATTGATGGCAACCCTACAAAAAAAATTCCTTTTACTGCAACTGGATTCACTATCTGCTCCCCTGACAAGCTGCTCCCCCTCACTGAAATTCTCCCCCTTTGACATCAATGGCAAAGGGCTCCTTGGGGCTGAAATATAAGACACTAAACACAACCCCCTCACCACCTCCTTTTCTTGAGGTGATCAATTATGGGATGGGAGTGAAACTCCCAAATTACTATGCTCCTCTTCTTGTTTCATTTTCTTTCTCCAAACTTTGGATATCATACCTCTTTGAAAATTTTGAGCATCCTTTTTCTTGCCTGTATTTGGAAGTTTTGGGAACACTGTTCTACACCATCTAGCTGTATGCCCAAAATTGTTGCAATTGTAACACATGATGTTGTAGTCCTTGAAAGGTGTAAATGAATTGAAGTTCCTCTTGGTGAAGCCAAAAACATTCTTATCATGAACCTTGCAATGTACAACTTTGTGACCAAAATGATTACATGAGAAACAATGACCATGGAAGAAATTTTGAAACCTGTTTGATTGCCTTGGAGGATTTTTCTGCATGGTTCTCTCATTGATTTTTCTATGATGGTCCCTATCCCTTGATGGTGCTTTGTTTTCTTCCTCATTGATGCTTCCACTTCTCAACATATCAGCATAGGTCTTAGGCTCTTCTTCAATTTTCTTTGGTGCCTCTATTTCTTTTGAGCTTGACTCCCCTTTTTGTTTCTCTTGACCTTCTTCAAAACCAAGTCCAGTTTTGATAAATGGAGATCTCTGTGCTTTGATAATATCATCCAAGTTTTTTGAGATTTTCCTAAACTGATATATCTTATCATTAAATTTTTCAAGTCCCTTCCTTAGAATGACAACTTCATGTTCTAGTCTTTCACACTCTAGTTCTTTTGCCTTTAACTGTTCAACCATACCTTCTTCAATTCTCCTTGCCTCTTCAACCTTTTCTTTTAGGTCGGTGAGATCTTGTAGAAGCTTTACCTTTGTTTTCTCATCCTCTTGTACTTGAGCCTTCAATTTTGAGTTCTTCTTTCTAACCCTCTTTCAACTCTTCAAGAGCAACAATAAGTTCCTCTTCTATGTCAATTGTGGCTTCCTCTTCATCTTCTAAAACTTTTTCTTCTTCTTGGTCTTCAATAATAGGATCATCTTCTTTCTCTTCTATGGCCAAAAATAAAATTTCTTCTTTTTCATTATCGGAGAAGCTTTCATCACTGCTGTTGGAAGCACTGCTTGCTTCTTCAACATAAAAACTCTTCTTGTGTCTTTGAAATATCTTCTTCTCATGCTTGCCTTGACCATGCTTATTTTTCTTTTCATGATAAAATTTTCTTTCTTTCTTTTTCTTGTATTCCTTTTCTCCTTCACTACTACTACTTCCAGCTTGTGGACAATTAGATGCATAGTGACCAAAGTTACCACAATTAAAACATTTTATAGTTTGCATATCTTTGTGTTTTCTTGGACCCTTCTTATACCTTCTCACAAAATTAGCTTCTTCTCCATTGCTTGATTCTTCACTTGATTTTGGTTCTTTATTCTTTGCCTTCTTTGAAACTTTGAATGTTACCTCTCATTTGGATGTTTGATCTTTTTCTATCCTCATCTCATAGGCTGTGAGAATCCCATGTAGCTCATCCATGCTTAAATTTTTGAGATCCTTCATTTCTTCAATTTCTGAAACCTTTGCATCAAACCTCATGGGAAGTGACCTCAATATTTTTTGAACAATCTTAGAGTCTTCAATACTTTCTCCAAGTCCACGAATGGTGTTGACAACCTCATCAACACGAAGTAGATACCTAGCAATATCTTCCTCATATTTCATCTTCAAGTCTTCAAACTTCCTTCTATGGGTTTGAAGTTTTGCCATTTTAACCTTAGTTGTTTCCTTCATATGTTACTTGTAACTTATCCCATATTTCTTTTTATGAAGTGCATTGCATGACTTTAACAAACTCTGATTCACATAATCCACTTAAGATTACATTCATTGCCTTGGCATTATTTTTGTATGGTTTCTTACCATTTGCATATGTGGGAGGAGTTGTAGGTGGAGTGAATCCATTCTCAATGGATTTCCATATATCATATCCATGTGCCATCAAATAAGTTTTCATCCTTATGCTCCAGAAAGCATAGTTAGTCCCATCAAACAATGGTGCCCTATTTGATGAAAATCCTTCCTGATGTGCCATGTGTGTTCCTGTAAGATCTTCCTTCAAGTTGTTAGGATTTCATGAAGGAACCCACTCTGATACCAATTGAATAACACAAGCTTATACTGAGAGGGGGATGAATAGTATAAGATAAAACTTTTACTTTTCTTTCCAAAGCAATAACTTCAAATATCATCAATTGCAATAATGAAACAATGCACAAATCACCACATACATAAGAGACACAGATTTAACGTGGTTCACCCAATGTGGGCTACATCCATGGAGAAATATTGCTTATAAATTTCTCAACAAATTTTATGGGCTCCAACCCATAGGAGATACCAATCCCCTATTACAATGTTTGTGGACACAATCCACAAGAGATACCAATCCCCTCTCAATTTCGTGGACACCTATCCATAGGAGACACCAATCCCCTTTGCTCTAGTTATGTGGACACCACTCCACTCTATTCTGGTTTTGTGGATACCACTCCACAAGAGACACCAATCCCCTCTATTTTGGTTCTGTGGACACCACTCCACTTTGTTCTGGTTTTGTGGACACCACTCCATAGGAGACACTAATTCCCTCTGTTCTAATTTTTTTTACACCACTCCACTATGTTCTAGTTTTGTGGACACCACTCCACAGTTTTAGTTTTATGTACACCACTCCATAGGAGACACCAATCCCCTTTGTTCTAGTTCTGTGGACACCACTCCACTCTATTCTAGTTTTATGGGCACCACTCCATAGTTCTAGTTTTGTGGACACCACTCCACAGGAGACACATGTCCCCTCTGCTCTGGTTCAAACTCTGCTCAAGTCTTCTCTCAAACCTACTCTATAATTCTACTCAAACCTGCTCCAAACCTACTCATAAAACCTACTCAAATCTACTCCAAAACTTGCTCATATCTGCTCCAAAACCTACTCATAAAACCTGCTCAAATCTTCTCAAAAACCTACTCATATCTACTCACAAAACCTGCTCAAATCTACTCCAAAACTTTCTCATAAAACTTGCTCAAATTTACTCTAAACACCTACTCATATTTTCTCACAAAACCTTGCACCAATGTGCTCACAAAAATGCTCAATACTGATCCAAAACCTTATTACAAAACAATGCTCATCTATTCCCAAATATTGTATGTAAAACAATGCTCATCTATTCCCAAATCTTGCATACAAAACAATGCTCATCTATTCCCAAATCTTGCATACAAAACAATGCTCATCTATTCCCAAATCTTGCATAATGATGTCATCAAGTTCTTCACCTATTCTTCAATGTGCTTTCCTCAACTAAAGCAATTCAGACATATTCTACCCAAAATTATTTTATCTTCATGAACATATAGAGAATGATATGCACTAACAAATGCCCAATATGTTCTTCACATTCATTAAGTCTGTCACTTTCACATGTCTCACATTTATTACATCAAAAGGTAGCTTTAGTCTAGCACTTGATAATTGACCTAGTAATTGTTGATTTGCACCTTTCCTTCAAAACCAATCACAGTGCACAAATTTATCCTTTTCATCTAATTCCAAAATCAATCATGAATAATGCACAAATTTACTTCTCAAATCTGATCTATAACCCTTGCACATTTACTCCCAATCTCCATCAAATCAATGCACAAATTGACTCACAAATCTGATCTATAACCCTTGCCCATTTATTTACAATTTCAAGAAAATTTGAAGCACATCCAATAATTTCTTATACCTCCAACTATATGACAAAAAAAATGATTTCCTTAAACAAAACCACCTTGAGAAAGGAATTAAATCACCATACCTCTAAATCTATCTTAATAATGATGATCTTATTTTTGCATGAGCTTCCCAAACCTGTCTAGACAAAAATAATTTTTCTTTTGTTTGTCCCTTCAAAATTTGGTTAGCAATTCTCCTTTTTATTTTCTTGAATAAAAATCAAATCATCCACTCAAAAAATCCTTATCAAAGTGACCTCTTATTCCTTCTTTTATAATATGCAAAATACAAAATTGAAATACCAAAGTTACACCTTATATCTCCAACTTATAGCATGCAGAATACAATTTTATAACAATCAAAATTACGTCTCATATCTCCAAATTATAACATACAGAATTCAAATTTTATATTAATCAATGTAGCACCTTATATATCCTACTTAAATTAAAAATATATATATGTTCCCTTACCTTGCACCAAAACCCTTAACTACCATGGAGGGGATTTGACCCCTAGACCTTCCAAAGCGTAGCGCCTTGCCAACGTCTCCTTGACCAGTTGGGCTAGCCCAACGGGTAACACCAAAAAGGATCTCACTTTATTTAAACCTGTGATGTGCTTCCACTCAGCAAAAATCACCATGATGTATTCCAAGAAAAACTACCACCGATGGATTTCGACCCTCATACCTCACGCATAGTAGTACCCCATGCAAAGCCACACAATCGGTTGGGCTACCCCAATAGGTGAAAACAAAGGAGCATGATGTGATATTTGTTTGTGTCTTTTCACTCCTTCAACAACAAAACTTTCAACAAAATGACGTTGATCAGATTCAATCCTACAACCTCATTCATAACAGCGCTTCATGCAAAGCTTGACAACTAGCTAGGCTATCCTAGCTGGTGACAACAAAGAGGCATGATATCATCTTTATCCTTGTCTTTTAATGGCTCTTATTTTTCATTGCTCCTCTCCTTTGGCTACTGCTCGCACTCTACAATGGATTTAATCAATTACCCTTGCATAGCCGAAGGTGAATTATCACCATATATATTTATATGCTTCCTAATGTTGTTTGATTTTGTCCAAGTCAGCTCAAACCTTTTGCTTTCAAACTTTATAATCGTTGGCACCTTTTTCTTTTTCAAATTCTTTATATTATAATATTTTAAATCTTATGATTTAAATATTATAATATTAACTTTTAAACCTTTGTCCCTCTCTTGAAATATTTAAATTTTTTTGTCCCAAGCAACTTTTAAACCTTTGTCCTTTTCTTTATAATATTTAAATTTAATATTTAAATATTATAATCCTCTGCTTAAAAGCTAGTTGCCTTGCTTTGAGATATACCTTACCTTGAATAATTATCCATTGTTTTCTATTCACCAAATCCATTTTTGACATTGTTGATATATTTTCCAACCTTATAAACTTCTCACCCTTGAAGAATATTTTTGCCTTGAATACCATGCACCTTTGACATCAATGACAACTCAATATTTCCAACATTGTCCTGTGTAGCAATCTTCTGTAACTCAACTTCTCCATATTCCACCATTTCTCTAATATAATTGAATTTCACTCGAATGTGCTTAGTACGAGAGTGAAATTTTTTATTCATGGTCAATTCAATTGCACTTTGATTGTCATACCATAAAATAATGGAACTTTATTGAAAACCAATACCTCTACACACTACATGTAACCATGATGCCTCGTTATATGCTTTTGTTGTAGTAATGTATTCAGCTTTAGTATTCGATTGAGCCACCACTTGTTGCTTTTTACTTCTCCAACTCATAGCTCCTCCAAATAGTGTGAACACATATGAACTAGTAGATTTAGAAGTATCTACATCTCCACCATAATCAAAATATACAAAACCTTGTATTTGATTATTTTCTTTGCCATCATAACAAATTGCAAAATCACTGGTACCTTTCAAATATTTGAGAATTCTCTTCATTGCAACCCAATGTTGCTTACCAATATTAGACATAAATCTGATCATAACTCCAACTACATGAACAAAATCTAGTCTCATACACACTATTGCATACATCAGTTTATCAATTGCACTTGCATAGGGAACTTTATCCATGACACTCTTCTCATCATCATCCTTTGGATATATATCTTTTGACAATGCAACTCCAACCTGTAAAGGTGTAGATACAAGAGTGCATTGGTTCATTCTAAAAAGAGTAAGAAAGTTTGCAATGTATCTCTTTTGGATAATACACATCTTCTTCTCACCATAGTTTCTCTTCACTTCAATACCCAAGAAACATTGTAATGGTCCAAGGTCTTTCATGTCAAATTATCCTAATAAATCAGAATTGGTATTCTTCACAAGATCCTTCAAATTGCTAAAAATAAGAATATCATCTACATATACTACCTTAATTAGAAATTAATTTCCTTCTCGCTTGAGATATAACAGTTATTAGCATCACTTATTACAAAACTGCATCCAATCACAAAGGTATCAAACATTTTATACCATTGCCTTGGGGATTGCTTCAACTCATACAGTGACTTTCTCAACTTGCATACAATATTTCGCCCACTTACTTCAAACCCAATAGGTTACTCTATGTAAATATATTCATTGAGATCTCCATGAAGAAAAGTTATCTTCATGTCCATCTGCTCAATTTCCCAGTCATTTATGGTAACCAATGCAAAGAGTAATCTAATATATGCAAACTTTGCCATGGGAGAAAAATTTTCTTCAAAGTCAAGCCCTTCAACCTTAGGGTATCCTTTTGAAACTAACCTATCCAAATATCTCTCAATTGAACCATTAGCCTTGTATCTCATTTTAAACACCCATTTACATCCAATTGCCTTTCTACCCTTAGGCAACACTTGCAAGTCCCAAGTCTTATTTTTCTCTAGTAATTGCATTTTCTCTTCCATATTTCTTCCAATGAATTGCTTCATCACTATAGAGAGTATCTTTAATACCTATATGATCATCACTCATGGAAGATAATGCAAATTTATTGTATTCATCATAACCAAATTTTATCGATGCACTCCTTTGTCATTGACTTCTCAAAGTTTGTATTTCTTGAATAATGTCATAATTTTGGAGTTGCTCCTCAGGTGTAGGCTACTCTTCAAAAATTTGAGGTTGATTTGAATCTTCCACAACAATCTTATTATCTTTTTGATGCTACCAATTGCATGAATATTCATTAGTATCATGTGGAAAATCTAACAAAGGAGTAGAAATGGTATCTACACTTAATGGTGGAACAATTTATGGTTGAATTATAGCTTGCTAATTTCTCAAACTAGTAGCTATATCAAATTGTTCTTGGTTGCATGGGGTTGTTTCCATGGACTCTTCTTTGTTGTAGATATCTTCTTTGAATACTACATCATGGTTGAACACATGGTAATGTTGTGAAGGTATCCATACTTTGTAACCTTTGATTTCATCACCATATCCAATGAGTACTCATTTAACAGATTTATTTTCCATATTTTTCCTATTTTCCTTGGGCATAAGAACAAATACTTCACACCCAAACACTCTCAAATGAGAAGTTGAGGGTTTGACTCCACTCCAAACTTCCTTTGGTGTTATCCAATTGAGAATAGAACTAGGTGACATACTTTTCACATAGTTATCTATAGTAATAGCCTTTACCCCAAAACATTTATTCAAGCCTACATCCTCTCTCATGCTTCTTACCTTCTCCAATAGTATCATGTTTAGTGTTCTCGTAACTCCATTTTTTTGTGGCATATATGGATTTTTTTTTTGCCTTGCAATACCATGCAACTTGCAAAATATATTGAATTCCTAGAAGTAATATTCTCCACCATTATCACTCCTCAAAGCCTTCACTTTCTTCATAGATTACCTTTCAATTGCTTTAACAAACTCTTTGAAGGTAACAAGAGCCCTTAACTTTTGTTTAAGAAATTAAACCCATGATTTCCTAGAGAAATCACCAATGAAAGCAATGAAATACTTGGATTCATGTAATGAATCAACTTCAAAAGGCCCACAAATATCATAATGTACCAAGTCCAATATTTCCTTGGTTATATAGTCACTAGAGGTAAAAGTGACTATTTTTTGCTTTCCTAAAATGCATGCTTCATAAAAACCCATAGAACCAAACTTCTCTTTCTTCAATACATGGACTATCTGCTTTGAACACATCTCTTTCAAGATCCTTTCACCAAGATGTCCTAACCTCTTGTGCCACAACATCATACTTAACATATTTGAATTTGAGGGTTTACTTGTTTCCATAGTGGTTGCATGTGCACATGCAACATTCAAACATGTTGCATACAACTTATACAATGTTCCAAGTCTTACTCCACTTGTCTGAGTAATGACTCTATACATCAAACTACAACAATTCTTATTGAATGTAATCTCCATTCCTACTTTAGCTAGTTGGGTCACTAATAGTAGACTTCTTGTTAATCCTAGAACATGTCTAGCATTTAGAATACATGTAACACTCCCATATTTGAGTCTAATTTTAACCTTACCTCTACCAAAAATTTCATGGCTAAAACTATCATCCAAGAAAACTTTTTCATAGTTTGCTTCTTCATATTTTGCAAACCACTCCTTGTGGTGAGTCATATGGAAGGATGCTCTATAATCTATCAACCACACATTAGAACACATGCATACAACAAGACATATATTAGCAATATGTAAAATATTCTCATTTGCAGTTGAATTAGATTTATTTTTAGACTATTTTGCTTGCACCTCCAACACACCAGTTGAGATTTCCTTTATCTAATGGTAAATCTTCTTGATTTAGATCTTCTTGCACTAGAATATTTATCACCATCTCTATCTTTGGCATGCCCTCTAGTTATCAAATATTCTAAGTGCTCAAAATGTTCCACCTTCCTTCTCCTTGTTTCCTCTTGAAACGGTTGGGAAACAATCTCATATTTCTTGAGATTTTCTAGCTTAGAATTCCCACTAATTGTAATAGTGAGATTATCCCAAGAGTCAAGCAAACTACACAATAATAAAATGCATTGTTCAATCTCTTTAACCTCATCACCAGTAGACCTTAGTTGATTCATCAATGTATTTAAAATATTTATGTGGATAGCTATATTATCTCTATTTTCATCTTCAAAGAATACTTCTTCCACAATAATATCAATTTCATCATAGATTTGGACTCATATAGATTCCTCAAGTTATCCCATGGCTCCTTGGCAATTTTAGCACCCTGATCATTCATCAAAATAGAATCATACAATTTCATCCCAATCAAGTAACGACTTTCTCATTTTATTTGTTTCAATCAACTTGTGTCATTATTCCTATGGGAATAATTTTTGGAGTTACAACCATCTTCAGATATCTTTCCACAAGCAAAAAATCCATCTTCAACTTCCAGAGATTGAATTTTTACCCATTGAACTTCTTTATACTATATTTTTGTTCCATATTTATTGTTATAAATCTTCATAAATCTCCCACTACACTGTGTGTTATGGAAATGGATTGATCTACAAATCCACAAAAAATAACACAAAATAAAAAGTATTTACAAGCTTTGTGCATAGCCAAGAAAATGAGCTTCCTCAACCTGGATTTGATATCAATTGTTGATGTAGTGAAATGTATATCCCAAACAACTCAACAACAAATAAAGAATGAAATAAACTCATATAATAAAAAAAATAATGTGTATCTAATAAGAAACTAACATAAAACAAAAGAACAATTTACAAGTAAACATTTATACATGACATGCCATAGAGCACAAACAAAAAAATAGAATAAGAATAATCTTCACAATACATTCAACATTACATTTAAGAGATGTTCTTCTTTCATGTTTCTTCACACACATACATACTATATAATTACATCTATCAAAATAAATTTACACATAGAGGTACCATGTTTAAGGTTATCCCATCCATGTTTAGGGTTTTCCCACCCATAGGCAACTAACTAATAACATCTCAAAACATCTCTAGAAAGTCCCAAAAACAAAAATCTAGTATTTTTAGCACACATCCAACACAATACCTTTATCTTCTTAGCTTTTATGTCCACCACAAATTTCCAAGCAACCTCTTATTTTCCACCTTGCTCCCCCATAAATCTAGACTCCTTCCTTTACCCTTTTTATCTAGCCCTAAATTTCCCACATAAAACCAAGATGGATGACCTGAGAAGGAGAGTCTAGGTGTTTTCTAAAGAGTTGTTGGTTTTGAGAAAACAACAAAGCAACTAGATATTATTGTATGTAGAGCCTCAGGGTTGTTCCTTTTGGTGCCTAAATCAGGGGCATCTAGTCATGAACTACCAATCATTTTTGGGGGCTCATCTCCATCATTATCCTAGTCAAAGTTCCTAGTATTCCATAAGGACACAAAGGGAAGGAGAACCTACAATATTGGATGAATTATAATTGGCATATCCTCAGGTCATCTACACCCTAAAGATCACTTTCTTGGAATAGGTTTTGATAACATTGATGCAGGAGCATCTGGAGACAGTAAAGCAATCTTGCATCTTACAAATTTCTTTTCTAAGTTATTTGCACTTTGATCGATTTATTTTAGTATTGAGGAAGGTACTATGGAGCAATTCTTGGTTTGAGGAAGTTTTAATGCAAAAGGGAGAGGGGTCATGAAATCGCGACCCCAAAAGCTGCAGTGTATCTTTGGCGGGTTCCGTCGCGATATCGCAACGTCGCGATATCGCGACCGTTTTGCAAGGCAGTGGAGAGGAGCGTAAGTCGTCGCGATATCACGACGTCGCGATATCGTGACCGTTTTGCAATGCAGTGTAGGGGAGCTTCAGAGGTCGTGATATCGCGACGTCGTGATATCGCGACCGTCTTCAAAACAAAGACATAGGAGAGGAGCCCCGTCGCGATATAGTGGCCAGTCAGAAGCTGCCACGTGGCATATTTCTTAGGCAGAACTAAAGACTACGGCAAGGTGAAGACAAGGTGGAGGGTTCGATCACAGCCGGGCAAGACTAAATTTGACACGTGGATAGCCACGTGTATCCTACCAAAGTGAAGGGCACGTGTGACAAAAGTGTTGAGACAAGAAGAATGCATGGACAGGTGTACACGTAGACTGTTACGCGTATGCAAACCAAGTGGAAGGTCACGTAAATTGTTAAGGGAGGTGTCGACCGTGAATTCTTCCTTATTATTATTCGAGTTTAATAGCATTTACAGGTGATGGTTTAATGGAGGAGACACAGTGCAGAGGACGGTCAGAACAGTGCGGCCGGTGCAGGGGAGCCATCAATGCTAGTACCATGGTAGATCGGGCAGATTACCATTAAGACTAAAATTTCAAAAAACCCAGGAAGGGGGAAATTTGAACTTGAAATTTTTGTTAGGTGGAGACATTGATTTCCTGGAGGATCGAGGCCTCATTAAAAACTCAGGAAAATCTTTGTAAGCGGGATGGTGAGTTCGGGATTGGGGAAGAAGGTGTGTGTCTGGAATTTAGTAACAGAAGACTGTATTAAATTATTTTACTATAATTTTATGAGAATTTTGTGTTCGAATCTCGAGCTTACCACCAAGTGGTATCAAAGCGGGAGCTCTTGAGCGTGTAACCGATCGTCGGAGAGAGGCAGTTACACCAGGATCTGCGAAAGGATTTATAAAAAATATATATAATGCCTCCACGAAGAAACTGTGGCGGAGTAGGAAATGTGGTGTCGACCGAAGACTTTCGAGCCTTGCAGAGACAAGTTCAGGCTCTGCAAGCAGAGTTACGTAGAAGGCACGAGCCCGGAAGGGATGAGGAAAGTGAAGACGAAGTCAAAGAAGAAGACCAATCTGAGGAAGAGGAAGAGGCTGTGGATCCCGCACAAATCTCGATTGTACAAAGCCATCTCTCAGATTGGAAAACAACCGAAAATGGAAGTTTCTACATACTCGGGAAACCTAAATCCAGAAGAAGTGATTGACTGGATAAATGACTTAGAAGAATATTTTGAGTACGAGGAGGTTGAAGACCCTAATCGGGTCAGATTTGCTAAGACCAAGTTGAAGGGTCATGCCAGCATTTGGTGGAGGGGAATACAGTTGGAGAGGAACAGAAGAGGAAAGGAGAGAATAACAAGATGGGATAGAATTGTGGAGAAACTGAAAAGACAGTTCATCCTAGCAGATTACGAGTTGGATCTGTTAAGAAAGATGCAGAGCTTGAGACAGACGAACAGAACTGTCCAAGAGTACACCGAATAGTTTTACAAGATTTCCATTAGAACTGGACATTTGGAGGCAAACAAAGAAAAGGTAGCCCGTTATATCAATGGGTTGAGACTCGGCATCCAGGAGGAGCTGAGCCTAGTTCGGGTAAGAACCATTGAGGATGCTTACCAGTTTGCCTTAAAGGTAGAAGAAAAACTAAATAGGCGGTTTGAAGGCAAGCAAAGAGGAAGGGGCCGTGGTGGAAGAACTGGTGGGAGAACCAATGGAGAAAAATATAAAGACCCGAAGAAGACTGGTGAAGCCAGTAGTAACCAGGATCAAAGGGAGGAGGATTTTTATCAGCCCCGAGACCAGAACAGCTACCCAAGAGGACGGGGTGGATCTAGACGAGGATTTGGAAGAGGAGTATTCCGTGGAACCTATTTCCACTATGGTGAAGAAGGGCATCGTGCATTCGAGTGTCCACAACACCGAGAAAGAACGAACAAGAGGCCTGAGGGTCCAGCCAAAGCTGTTGTGGTGGAGGAAGATGCTGAGTCTGAACATTCAAAAGAAGCAGAGAGATGGGAAGCAATGATCGTGAGAAGAGTCTTATTGAATGAGGAGAGGGACACAGATCAGAGAAGAAGTTTGTTCCGCACAAGATGTAAATGTGCGGGCAAGGTGTGCAATATAATTATTGATAATGGTAGCACGGACAACCTGGTTTCAGAAGAGATGGTTACAAAACTACAGTTAGAAAGGAAGAAGCACCCGCATCCATACCGGGTCGCATGGTTGTAGAAGGACCATAAAGCTTTGGTCAATGAGCAGTGCTCCGTTAATTTTAAAATTGGAAATTATTGTGATGAGGTCCTGTGCAACATTCTACCCATGGATGCTTGCCATATGTTGTTTGGGAGGCCCTGGCAGTTTGACCGAAGTGTCGTGCATGATGGCCGTGCCAACACCTACTCATTGACAAAGAATGGTGTACGACACAAATTAAAACCCTTAAAGGAAGCGGGTGAAAAGGTATGTAACAATTCCAGAATTTGTTTAGTTGAAGGGAGAAAGTTCCTAGATGGGTTGAAGCATGAAAATTTATGTTATGCAATGATCCCGAGAGTCAGAGAGAAGGAATGCCAGGATACCCCAGCAGAAGTCCTGGATCTGCTGGAGGAATTTCTAGATATTGTGTCTGACAATGTGCCTAAGGGTTTACCCCCAGTAAGGAAAATTAGCCACCATATAGATTTGGTACCGGGATCGAGCTTGCCAAATAAAGCTGCACACAAAATGACACCTGTAGAAACTGAGGAGTTAAATAGACAAGTCCATGAATTGTTAGAGAAGGGATTGATTCAGGAAATTTTGAGCCCATGCGTAGTACCTGCAGTGCTGGCGCCAAAGAAGGATGGAGAATGGAGGATGTGTACAGATTCACGGGCCATCAACAAAATCACTATTAAATACAGATTCTCGTTGCCAAGGATGGATGATATCATGGACTGTTTAAGTGGAGCTAAATACTTCACAAATATCGACTTAAAAAGTGGCTATCATCAGATCCGTATCTGGGAGGGAGATGAGTGGAAGACAGCCTTCAAGACAAGAGAGGGCTTGTATGAGTGGTTGGTCATGCCATTTGGGTCTGTCCAATGCACCAAGTACTTTCATGCGGTTGATGAATGAAGTATCGAAGGAATTCCTGGGAAAGTTTGTTATTTTTTATTTAGATGATATATTGATATTCAACAGGACCCTGGAGGAACACCTGATGCATATCAGGAGGGTTTTTGAAAAACTGCGAGAAGAGCAGTTATTAATAAATCTAAAAAAGTGTAACTTTGTCAAGAAAGAATTGGTATACCTGGGGTTTGTAATCTCAGCAGAAGGTCTAAAAATGGACCCCGAGAAGGTGAGAGCCATCATTGAATGGCCTACCCCAAAAAGCACAATAGAAGTAAGATCATTTCATGGTTTGGCCAGCTTTTACAGGAAGTTCATAAAGAACTTCAGCAACATTTGTGCACCTCTCACAGAAACAATGAGGGGAGATAAAAAGGAGTTCAAGTGGACATCAGGGGCTGAAAGGAGCTTTGAAGCATTGAAGAAAAAGGTCACAAAATAGCCTGTCTTGGCACTCCCAGACTTTGACAAAGTGTTTCAAGTGGACTGTGATGCCAGTGGCAGTGCAATAGGGGCTGTACTGAGTCAAGGAGGCAATCCAGTTGCTTATTTTAGTGAGAAGTTAAATTATGCTTAGAAAAGGTATTCAGTTTATGACCAAGAATTTTATGCTATAGTTCAGGCTCTGAAGAAGTGGAGACACTATTTGCTGCCAAAGGAGTTTGTTCTATTTACTGATCATCAGGCTCTACAATACATTAACAGTTAGACAAAACTGAACCAAAGGCACATGAAGTGGGTAGAATTCCTTCAAAGTTACACCTTTGTGATGAAGGACAGAAGTGGGAAATCAAACAAGGTTGCAGATGCCTTGAGCAGAAGACAGACTTTACTGATTAAATTGACAATAGAAGTAGTGGGATTTGAAGAACTGAAGGGTTTGTACCCTGCAGATCCGGATTTTGCAGAAGCCTAGAAGGCTTGCTTAACACTTGTTACGGTGGACTGAACAAAATGGTTGGATTTCCTAATCCAATATGGAATGCTGTTCAAGGGAAGTAAATTATGCATTCCAAGGAGCTCCATGCGGGAGAACTTGATCAAGGAAAAGCACAGCGGAGGGCTGGTTGGGCATTTTGGTAGGGATAAGACTCGTTGCCCTAGTGGATGAAAATTATTACCGGCCACAACTTCAAGCAAGATGTGAGGAAGTTTGTGCAAGGTTGCAGAATATGTCAGATGGCAAAGGGTGTAAGGCAAAACACAGGATTATACCAGCCATTACCAGTACCTGAGAGGCCATGGGAGGATATAAGCATGGATTTTGTCCTCATGTTGCCAAGAACACAGAGGGGAAATGACTCTGTATTTGTGGTGGTTGACCGGTTCTCCAAAATGGCACATTTTATTCCCTGCGTAAGACGAGTGATGTAGTTCATATTACGGGGTTGTTCTTCAAAGAGGTGGTACGACTCCACGGTCTACCAAGAAGCATAGTTTCTGACAGAGATACAAAGTTTGTTGGGTATTTCTGGAGAACTCTGTGGAAGAAGTTGAAGACAGACCTGAAATTTAGTTCAACATACCACCCACAGACTGATGGGCATACGGAGGTGGTAAATAGAAGCCTGGGTAATTTACTGAGATGTTTGATAGTGGATCAACCCAAGGGATGGGATTTGGTCTTACCACAGGCAGAATTTGCGTATAACAGTTCAGTCAATAAAAGCACCAATAAGTCTCCATTCCAGATAGTATATGGGAACAACCCGAGAAATGTGTCTGAACTGAGAAGGTTGGACAAGGGAGAAAAGTGTAGTGCCGAGGCAGAAGAATTTGCAGAACATATGAAAAGTCTGCATGAAGAAGTGAGGAAACAAATTATAAAGATGAATACTCAATATAAGGCAAGGGCGGACCAGAAGCGACGGTTCAAGGAGTTCGAAGTGGGAGATGAGGTCATGGTACATCTCAGGAAGGAGATATTTCCTGCCAAAACTTATAATAAATTGAAGATGAAAAAGTTTGGGCCATGTAAAATACTGGGAAAGCGAGAGTCAGGAAATGCATATGAAGTAGAATTACCAAATTGGCTTGACATTTCACCTGTTTTTAACATTTTAGATTTGGTGGAATATCATGAAGGGGACAGTACAGAGGTACCAAGTACAGAATTGTGGCAAGTTTCAGCATCTACTCCAACAACCAACGATATTGAGGAGATATTAGACTCTCGTGAGGGCAGAAGCACCAGAAATAGACAGTATTCTGAATACTTGGTAAAGTGGAAGGGCAGGCCTGTTGAAGATGCGACTTGGCTGTCGAAAGTGGAGGTTGACCGCCTGGGCCTTCCCCCAACAAAACAAAAGTGAGGATCACTTCTAATCTACCCCGGTGTCTGATGCAGGAGCATCCGGAGACAGTAAAGCAATATTGCATCTTACAAATTTCTTTTCTAAGTTATTTGCACTTTGATCGATTTATTTCAGTATTGAGGAAGGTTCTGTGGAGCAATTCTTGGTTTGAGGAAGTTTTAAGGCAAAAGGGAGAGGGGTCACGAAATCGCGACATGTCACGATTTCACGACATGTCGCGAAATCACGACCCCAAAATCTGCAGTGTATCTTTGGCAGGTTCCGTCGTGATATCGTGACCGTTTTGCAAGGCAGTGGAGAGGAGCGTAAGTCATCGCGATATCACGACGTCGTGATATCGTGATCGTTTTGCAATGCAGTGTAGGGGAGCTTCAGACATCACGATATCATGACATCGTGATATCGTGACGGTCTTTAGAACAAAGACGGAGGAGAGGAGCCCTGTTGCGATATCGTGACAGTTCATGATTTTGCGACCTGTCGCAATATCACGGCCAGTCAAAAGCTACCACGTGGCATATTTCTTAGGCAGCACTAAAGACTACGACAAGGTGAAGACAAGGTGGAGGGTTCGATCATGGTCGGGCAAGACTAAATTCGACACGTGGACGGCCACGTGCATCCTACCAAAGTGAAGGGCACATGTGACAAAAGTGTTGAGACAAGAAGAATGCATGGACAGGTGTACACGCAGACTGTTACGCGTATGCAAACCAAGTGGAAGGTCACGTAAATTGTTAAGGGAGGTGTCGGCCGTGAATTCTTCCTTATTATTATTCGGGTTTAATAGCATTTATAGGTGATGGTTTAATGGAGGAGACACAGTGCAGAGGACGGTCAGAACAGTGCGACCGATGCAGGGGAGCCATCAATGCTAGTACCATGGTAGATCGAGTAGATTACCATTAAGACTAAAATTTCAAAAAACCCAGGAAGGGGGAAATTTGAATTTGAAATTTTTTTTAGGTGGAGACATTGATTGCCTGGAGGATCGAGGCCTCGTTAAAAACTTGAGAAAATCTTTGTAAGCGGGATGGTGAGTTCAGGATTGGGGAAGAAGGTGTGTGTCTGGAATTTAGTAACAGAAGACTGTATTAAATTATTTTACTGCAATTTTATGAGAAGTTTGTGTTCGAATCTCGAGCTTGCCACCAAACATGGGAATAAAAGGGAGTTTGTGTGATAAATAAACAAACCTTTTGGTTGATACCCAATGAGTACTAGAGTCAACCAAACCTAAAGAGGCCAACTAGAACCAAAACCATAAAAAATTCCAAGGAAGAAAAGTGAATGAATTTGAGAAGCCCCCCACCACCATGAATAATTTGGCTCATAACCATTAAATCCTCCATTAAACACCAATGTTGACATATAGGATCTCCCAAAAGTTTTTGGGTCAATAGAGGATGGGATTGAATCTTGAACTCCACTAGAATCCCTACTAAGAAAGAACCCAAAGGAAATCCTAATAGATCAAGAGGAGCAAGAGGTATAGCAACCCAAATCCATGTAAATCCTTAACCTAGTGGCCAAAAAAATTGCGGTGGAACCCTTCTATCTAACTCAAGCGAGGGTGTCATTCTATAGGTACCTATTCTATTCCATGATAAACATCTCTACATTACCAAATTAGTAACAAAAGCAATGAATTCAGCTCTACAACTAGCTAGAAAAGAGGTAAGGCAATTAGGCTAAGGGTTGAGTTTGGTGGTTGATCTCTTGGTATCACTTGATGATTGTCTCCTTGATAAATTTAACCTAGAACTAGAAGATTACAAAGGGGTATAATGGGTATGAAAATTCCTATGAGGAGAGGTCAATACTAGGGTCATACTTTGAATACAACCTGCTATAAGTATGAGGAGGAACTACCCATGAATGACCCAAATAGCTAAAACAATCTGATGGAGGAAGAGTGAACCTAGTCTAAGGATAAAGTATACCCAACTTTCACGAGATAGAGTTAGGTTACTAAAGTCTAGGATTATGATTCTAGCAATATCTTTGAGTGCACCTATATGGGATAAGAACCCAATATAAAGGTCAAATCACCATCCCTCTAGGACCTTATACATAAATAATAATATTACTATTATATTCTTACATGTTTATCTAGTTGTTACTAGACTTGAACAATTTCATACTATAATAAGGGAATCGTATATTGTACATGCTTGAAGGATAAAATTGGCAAAGGCAAGGCATGCACACTAGCCCTCTTAGGATTAGTAATGAAGGTCATTTGATGAAAAGGAGGACAGTCATCATAATTAGATGTAAGGAGGCATGAAAGATGATGATGTCCCTCACTATTAAGGCATGAGGGAAAGAGTTTTTATATACCACGCTATCATAAAAATATTAAAAAAGTGGGATGAACCTCAGTAAAAATCCCAAGTGATGAAACATATAAAATGATTCATACCTTTTCTAGTTTTCATAAAGTCTTGAGCAAATTTACCTTTGATGCTATCCTTCCCCAACATCCATCTCTATTATGAAAACCTCAAAATTTTCCCTTACCTTGAATCTGCACCCAATGTATAAGGCTCTTTCCTTTGTTTTTCTTAACTCCTAATAGTATAAGTTCCCTATGAGTCTCCAAAACAACAGTGAAGATTCATTACACTAGGAAAATCTTGTCAAGAAGGAAATTTTAATCAAAATCTAACCGAATCCAACTAAGGAAAGACTAGATGCAAAATTCAAGGATCCTCACTACTTACAAAGTAGTTGACACCACAAGACCATCCAATATGTAACAAATAAAGAGTATCCATTATTGATTGATGCTAAATCTAAATCTCCTCACATAATGGACCTTAGCCAACCCACTAGACCAAAATAGCAATGGTTTATAAAGCCTTTCCAATGGTAGTGAAGGTAATTTTTATCATGAACAAGATTCCTAGAGCCATTTTGGTGATAGCTAAAATGAATCTACCTAGAGTAAGATTCCACCCTCTCCAAATCTTAGGAACCTCTCTCCTCCCTAGATAGTAAGGCTTGCTTATCAAGCTCTCTTCCATGTCTTATGGTGTTCGTAGTTTCTTGGTGAGGTCTCAAGTCATCAATAGTTAGTGACCTCCAGGAACTAAACTTAGTTACATGAAGGAATAAAGTGGGGTGACTCAATGTGATCAAGTGGGAAAGTAGCAAGGAAAAATTCCTCTCTCTTAAGAGGTGCTTAAAACTCAAGGAGTGGTTGAAATTAAAGCATTTTGAAGAATTCAATCTATGAAATTTTTATTGAACTTTGAGGCTTCTTAACCCCTACAAAGACCACCCCAAGATCCATGGTGGAAGAGTGATAGAAAAAAAAAGAGGATAAAAACACCTAGGAACATGCCCACCAAAGATTAGAATTTGATGGTCCTAGTTATCAGTAGGATGTTGATAAAATAGCAAGGAATGGGTCATTGATAAAAGCCATTTTCCCTAACAACATAAAATGAGATAATATAAATCTCAAAAGGTGCTTTGAGGAGGAGCTTAATTGAAATGGGATGGTTGGGGTGCAAGCAAGACTCTAGCCCCAACCAAGCCACCACAACAACCCAAATCTATCAAACATAAGGAGAAGAGTGGTGACTCGGTCCCATTCCTACCCCAAGCAACCAGACATAGCCACTAAGGCAACAACTAGTGCATTTAAAGTAACAACATGGAAGGAAGTCCAAGGGGCAACACCAAATCCAAGGTATTAATGAAGAAAGACCCTAAAGGTATAATTATGGTAGATCTCTAATTTAAGGTAGCCTAGTGGCATAGCATGAGAGTCCCATCAAGCCAACCTACTAGCAGCATTTATAGCTAAATATCCTCAAAATCTTGAATATCACTCAATGTTGATGTTGACTAGCCTCAACAATTTTGAATTCCTACACAAATTTTGAGGGAGATTTTTCCCCTTTTTCTTAAATTCCCTTCTCTTTCTTATTGTAATACATCGAAAGCTATCCATATCCATGCCTAGTATCTATTATTGTATAGGATTTTCTTTCACCCTCTTTTGTATCACCAGCTAGATTGAGGCTTGAGTCATTCAAGTTGATTATTTTTTAGCCTCTTTCTTTGGAATGAATGTAATCTGATCATTATATATATGGGAAGTTGTGATTATTTCTCTTTATATCCTAGTTCTTATATATGATTGTTCAATGTAACTCACATTTGGTAAAACCATGTTCCTTACATGTTGTCAACTATGATACATGTGTTCATTAAAACCACCATAATGCAAGGATTTTAATACCTTTTTTGTATCACCTCCTTTATATCGATTTGCTTCATATACTATTTCACTTTCAGTTGTTTATTACTTTCCTTCTAACCCTTTTCCTTGTCAAGGACCTAATATATTATGTCAAATTAGGAAGATAGTAGTGCATCATATATCACATTCAAACAAGGATCTAACCTTGGTAAAAACCCTAGAAATAATTTGGTGGAGTCACATCCCATGCTCCCAAAAAATTTTGAACTGGCACTCCATGCATGGCGTGAGCACCAAATACACTTGGTAAACCACATGTGGGTGGTCACAAAATTTGGAGCATAAGGACCAAATATGATCTCCAATAGGAGCTTATTTCTCCAATTTAGGAATATTATATGGTTTAATATCCTTTAGTACTCTTATTCATTAGAGTTGTAATTCATTACAATCAATAGTATTTATAGAATAGATAGGGTATCTTATTGAATCTTGACTATACATTGATTATTCTTATTTATTTTTGGGGTTTGGTGTTTATTATGGAGGTAAATAATTTTATGGTTCATTATATGTAGGTTAGAATCATTTAAGTATAGGTAGGTATGTTTTTTGTTGTGGTTGCAACTAATGGAATTGCTAACCAAGTGGATAATATCATGGTTATTGCCTACAAAAGTTATCTAGGTTAGTGATGTTGATATTCTTGAACCATAAACTTTCAGTATGTGTGATAGTAATACCATGTCATTACCTCTCTAGTCTTATAGTAATATTTATATTTTCTTATAAATTGTATCCTCATGGCTTCCAGTATATTAATATTCCTTCTACCCAATTCCATGAATGATCATAAAGTTGTATTCTTGAGTTTTCTTGAAAGAGCTCAAGTTTTTGTGCATCCATCACTCTAGGAACACCTCACGTTTTGATATTTATATCAACACATTTTGTGTTGTCAAGGAAAATATATTTTTTCAATGGTTTATTCTTTGAAATCTAAGAGGAACATTACCTTTATATTAGTGGTATTTTTTATATGAACATTAAAATAGGCCTAAATTTAAGTGGATATACCTTTAATTCAAATTATCCTTTGGGGATGGTATATCCGATAACATAAACGAAAACTCTACGTTGTTATGCTCCAACATTGAATTTATTTTTTTAATTAGGTCGTCCATATGAATTGGATACTTTACCAATTTCCTATCCTACATTGATCGTTGAATTAATTTACAAAAATTATTCTTGCATCCTTAGGTTGAGACATGCAACACTTTATCGGGTTACTATGTATATGTAAAATAAATTAAAAAATAAGATAATACCTCACAAAAATTTATCTAAGTTAAATGTCCACCTTTAATCCAACCTATATTTGTAGTATATAATCTCTAGATTAGTATATCCTATATGTGTGGTATGTAAACTACTAGAATTACTATAATTTTAGCACCACCTCGGTAATGGTTCCAAAAGAAATGAGAACTAAATATATCATTCCATGTAGGTACACTTGTAAGGCATTGGGTTTTATCTACACATTACAACAACTAATAGAGAACCTATGATCTTATATGCTTCTATAGGTCAACTCTAGCTTACACTAGGGGTTGATTCTCACACAATTGTTCACCTAAGATTCCAGTGGAGGAAATAATAAAGGAATGGTATAAACATTATATATTGACAAAGCAAGTTTAACTACATAGGACATCTGCCCTATCCCTCATAATTTGGATCCAATAGGTTTTGCATGTAAATTTTGACAAATTCCAAGACTTCTAATAAAGTGACAGCTTGCTGGATTTTGTATGCACTATTTTCTACAGTTGACAGTTTTGTTGCACAATCATAAAAACTTGGTACTATTTTGCACTTTAAACCAGTTGGAAGGTGGGAAAATAATTCAAACACCATTGTGAGGTGATAGACATCATCACACAATATACTGTAGTTGAATTTACACATTTTATCCACTAATTAATCAAACTGAAATAATGCAAAAAATACTGCACAACTGTACTTATTTTGTGATGCCCTATTGTTGTCCATTTAGACCATGTGGGAATGCATCCAAGTAGGTCAGAAGTCTTCTTTAGTCTCTGTGAACACATTCCATACATTTTTTCTTGCTTTGTCTGACAAATTTAAGGTGTTCCTTTAATGTGACAGTTGGCTATTTTTTGTATGTTGCACAAAACTTGTCACTGCCCTGTTTTGCAGCAGAGATGATTTTCATGCCAAATCACTTGAAAACTTTGGTTTTGAAATGGGATGACACTTCAAACATGTTGGAGTTAGCCAAATATTTGAACATGCTTATCTACTTTATTTTTCTATGCTATTTTCACCAACAAAATCATGTCAGAAACAATCACAAAATGCTTGAAAATAGTCAAAACAGGGGTATAGTGTTCCTAACATAAAATCATGCAAACACTTAACAAATAATATATTCTAATCAACTATTTGGCAATTAACTTTGTCATGTTTGGTAATATGGCAGTTTTTATATGTCAAACATAGTGTAACAATGAGGTATTTCTAGGCCTCATCATCCCCCCTAGCTTGAACTGATGCATGCCCTCATGCATCCTAGTAGGCCATAGTAATATGCAGGTTTTATCCTTGTGAAAAAAACATCCTTTACCACCTACTACCTGAGAAATTTCTCCTTGCTGCACTACATCAAGCATTTTGCAATTAAGCACATGTATTTCATTTTTCTTGCAATTTTTCAATTTTTGTAGTTCCTGCAATTTCTCTTTTCTTCCCCTTTTTTTTCCTGCTCTTTATTGCATTTTTTTCATTTTAACTTGCAATCCTTTTGACTTCTGCACTTTCATCCTTCAATATTGTAATTTTTGTAATTCCTGAAGCTTTGACTCTTTTTCTGCCCTTCTACAAGTTTTAGTGTTGCAAGGTACCTCTTAAAGGCTTGATATCATGTGATTCATATTGCAATAGCCTTATTGTATTTTTCTAATGGAACCATATCTGGAAGATGCACTAAAACTGGTGGAATTTTCTATCTTGACAACATTTCAGCCTGGATACCTATTTCTGTTGTTTTCACCTTTGAAACAAAATTGACAAAATTTTGATTTTTAAATGCTTGAAGGATGTACTTACTTGTGGTAGAGCTTTAGGAACCTCAATATTTGATGTGCCCTACTCTTTTTGCTATTCTACAACATTTTCAAGAATTTTTTGGCATAATTTCTCTCATTTTGAAGCTTGCTTCAGAATAAGACTGTTGTTCCGAAGATGCTTCAGAATGAGACTATTGTTCCGAAGATGTGTAAAAAAAATGCCGAAATGGCCTCCTATGCAAAAGTTAGCTGCAGATTCTATTGTGGGCCCATCTCTAGAGTGTATAAGCCTTCCATAACATCAAAAATTCCTTCTCCATCCTTTTGTTTAGATGTTATTCTTTATTTTGTATGTTGTTGTTTTATTGTAGCAGTAGTAAAATAGAATCTTTAGGTGCATTTTCCATATTATCCTCCTCAAATTTATGAGGCAATTGTGAGATATAAACTTGCAGTTCTCCTTCTAAAACCTACCCTGCTAATTCAAATAGAATTGCTGCCATGTTTGTCCCAAAATCAGGTTTTTGCACAGTTTTGAATTTTCCATGCAACTAAGGGCAGAAGGGGGTGTTTCTTGACATTTTGAACATATTCCATTTTTAACTTGCCAATATTGTATAAATAGTTTATGCCAAATACCGATTATCATATACTAAATGCTAAATGCTTACTATGACTTAAATGCAAGAAACACATACCTTACTGTCCTGAAAATTTATCATGCACCTTACAAGTTGCTTCCAATGATTGTTAGCAAGCTATCTGAAAACATAAACATAACACATGTGCAATGTGAGATTTGTACAATGGTGGAACAATGATGGGTGGATCAACAAGGCAATGCATGCCAAAAAACTAGTTTTCATGCAAGCCAACTCAGCAGCACCTCCAAGGAGGTTTTCACTACTAAATTATTCATTTTTTTCTTTTTTTCTTTTTATCTCTTTTTTTCATCATTTTTTTTCATTTTTTTCATCATAAGAGGCTGCCATTTCTGGTTTTCAACCAACTTCTGTCCCATTTTTTTCAAGTGCTTCAATGAGAGAGAATGTCTCTCATGAGGCTACAATGAGAGAGAATGTCTCTCACTCTTATTTGGATAAGAACAATCCTTATTCTACAAAAACATGTCAATTTTTGTATGAAAACATCATCTTTTTCTATTGAAACTTGCAACAATGATGCAACCGTCCTTTCTAGATGAGTAGTAAGAATCTGCTTATGTCATCATTACCTCCTTTATTTCTAGAAATGAAGTATTGACTCCATTGTTCCTCTTCCCTGCTGAAATTGATGCTTGTCCTCATGTATCCTCATTTTGTGGGACATGCCTTTTGCTGCAATTTTTTTCTCTCTCTCTCTCTCTTTTTTCTCTTTTCCTTTTTTTTCTATCTCTCTCTTTCTTTTTCAACTTTTTCTCTTGTCTTGCTTATGCCCATGAAGGAAGTTCACAAGCAATATTATTCTCTTTTTGCTTTTCTTGTATTTTCTTCTTTTTTTTCAAAATTTTTATCATCACTCTAAATCTGACATGGAAGAGAAATTCTCCTCCATCCTATGTACATCCAATTGTTCAACCTCCCTCAAGAACTCTTCTTTAGTTAATGGTGCATGGTATACCCGAAGGCAATGTCCATTCACCATTAACTTCCTTCGTAAATCACCAATGAGAGAAAGAAGCACTGCTCCATATCTGAATACTTCTTCAATCAAGTATGGTCCAAGCCACCTTGTCTGCAACTTCTCAAGAACATATTCATAACAAGAATTGAACAATAAAGCCCAATTTTCTTGTTGAAATTTTTGTTGCTGAATATGACTATCATGCCACAACTTTTGTTGCTCCTGAATCACTTTTGTTTGATGCAATGCATCCAACCAAAGTTCATCAAATGCCTTAAGTTGTAGAATCCTGTCAATCTATACTTGCAACAATTCAATTCCAATTTCCAAATATGTTAAAAGCATTAGTAACTCAATTTCAATAGGAAAATATGGTTTCTTATCATAAACCAGTTCATACAGTGTGAAACTGAGTATGTCTAACATATGATCAATAAATGGAAAATGGTCCTTATGTGTGAATGTATTCAATTTTTGATAATATTCACACACTCTCAGTTTCCTATTTTTCTTTGGAATAATAACTAATGGAGGAATCCATCGGTTATCAAAAATTGGATAAATGAATCTAACCTCCAAGAGTTTCTTTATTACAGTTTGGACAATATCTCTTAAGGTAGACTTTAATTGCATTTGCAGTTGTTTCACAGGTTTAACATTTTCAATATATATCCTATGAGTGCATACATCAAGATGAAATCTTGACATACCCTTATATTTCCATGCAAAGGGATTGAAATATTGTTTCAAAACAACAAACAATTTTGCTTTTTGTTCATAAGTCAGCCAGCTAATAATGTTCAAGAATTTTCTTGGTTGTACTTCAATTTGTTTCATTCCTAGGAGGATAGAATTTACCCCTTTGTAATTTCTTACTAAGGAGTTCAATGGAAGTAAATTTTCTATGTGCAGATTTTCTAGTTTTTCTCCTTTATCCAAGGTTGATTTTTGTGTGTCTGGACTAAAGGGTTTTTGTGTATCTCCATTGACTTTTATCTCTTCAAGCTCAGGTAAGGTCTTGTTTGAGCACAGTTGGATGTTGTTGCAGTCAATAACATTTTCTGCAGTATTTTTACCAGATTCAGCTACATAGATAGGGGCTACATATCCTATATTATTCAGATTAGCCACAGGTTGGGCTGGAGGTAGTGGTTGTTTTACTTGCTCTGTTTGTTGTTGTTGGAATCTCTCTTGACAAAAATTTAGACCAGGCAACAAATTTTGTCTCTCTAGGATATTTCTGAGTTGTGGAAGTAAATGGCATTCATCAATGATATGTCCCTGTGAACAAATGCTACAAATAGTTGATATAGATGTTTTGTTCAAGGGATAGTCTTGTATATCTGCCATGATATATTCCCAATACCTAGTACAAATTTGTCTATACTACCCTAATGATATGGATACAAAAAGGGCAGTACAAGCAGATGGCTTCCTCTAATTTTTTCAAGAGATCTTATGCTTCCTGACAATGAGGATGATGAATTTCTTTCAATTTTATCAAGAATTTCAAAAACAGACAATTCAACCCCTAAGTGTGAAGATCACCTCCCTATGGTTTCTTGCTTGTTTTCTAAATGGATTGAAATGTAATTTACCAAAAACTATTACTTATACCAGTCATTTATCCAGATTTCACTCTAAAGTTCACAACTTAGCACAATTAACAATTATTGGGCTGCTTTTACCCTCTAACAACACCATGATCCCTAACAACGATGCCAAAATGATGCGTGTCATTAATAGCATCATTTAATCTTATGATTTATCAATCCGGGGTGGTGTCCAAGGCTATCTATGATAGAAGGTTAGGGCAGACTACATTTTTAGACATTCAGATTACAAGCATTTGGTTGGGTGAAAAAGATGTTGGTTTAGCCTTTTGGTGTCACACTAAACCTAGTCTACAGAATGAAAACTAAATTAACTTGCAAGAATTGAAAACTAATTCTAATTTGCAGGAATTGAAAGTTAACTACAAGTGCAAGAATTGAAATGTTGTTGAATTGAAATCCTAAATTACACTTGCAGAATTGAAACCTAGTTACACTTGCAAGAATTGAAATGATGCTTGGAAATAACACTTATGCTAAAAACACCTATCAGTGTCCTGCTATAGAAGGTTGTCAAGCTTCTGCTACAAGGATTGACAACAAAATGAAATCTAATAAAAATTTGATAAAAGTTGCTAAAACTTGATAAAATTTGCTAAAACATGAAAAACAGGGGAACATGGAAAGCAGAAGAAATAGGGGAAAACACAGGCCTAATATAATTTTTCAGCTGACACACACATTGGCTGCACAAAAACACAATTGAAAATATGAAAACATCACATTAACTTAAAACAAGAAATGAAAATTGACAAGCATTCTGTTAAATCTACTGTAGCAAAGTTGCAGAAAAACCTGTCATAAAAGTCCTCCTTCCAAGCCTGAAAGTGGGCCCAAGATTCCTGATCTAGAATAAGGTGGAAAACTTACTCTTTAACTAATTAACACTCACACTCAATCATGAATATAAATTAACAAAAGAATTGCACTTTTTATTAATTGTTGCACAACATTACAATGTTGCAAGAAATTCTTGCTAATTGCTAAAAATCAATTACAGTCTATTCTAATTCTCTCCTCTATTCTACTTAGCTCAACCAACTGAGGGAGCTATTTTATTTATAATAAAATATTACAATTGCATCATGCTCAATATCAGATGTATACTATTTCCTAGTGATTTACCAATAACTTTGAAACTAAACTAGTCCAAATTAAGACAAAATTGTTGCAACATATTTTATTGGCCCTTGGAATGCGTCTCTAGTGGTGGGAGTGCATTGGAGGAGGTTATAAATATCTTTATATGCCTGTATCCACCTTAAAATATCATTTTCCTACTATTTTGGATGCTCAAATATCTTTTTGACTCAAATTGGCCACTTTTCCCCCTTATTCCGGAGCATCTTCGAAATAATAGGAGCAAAAATAGACTTTATGCTCAGCTGCAATAAAAATGATTGACAAAGCAAGTTTAACTACATAGGACATCTACCCTATCCCTCAGAAGTCAGATCCAATAGGTTTTACATGCAAATATTGACAAATTCCAAGACTTCTAATAAAGTGACAACTTGTTGGATTTTGTATGCACTATTTTTTGCAGTTGACAGTTTTGTTGCACAGTCATAAAAACTTGGTACTATTTTGCACTTTAAACAATTTGGAAGGTGGGAAAATAATTCAAACACCATTGTGAGGTGATAGACATCATCACACAATATACTATAGTTGAATTTACACATTTTATCCACTAATTAATCAAACTGAAATAATGCAGAAAATACTGCACAACTGTACTTATTTTGTGATGCCCTGTTGTTGTCCATTTAGACCATGTGGGAATGCATCCAAGTAGGTCAGAAGTCTTATTTAGTCTCTGTGAACACATTCCATACATTTTTTCTTGCTTTGTCTGACAACTTTAAGGTGTTCCTTTAATGTGACAATTGGCTGATTTTTGTATGTTGCACAAAACTTGTCATTGCCCTATTTTGCAGCAGAGATGATTTTCATGCCAAATCACTTGACAACTTTGGTTTTGAAATGGGATGACACTTCAAACATGCTAGAGTTAGCCAAATATTTGAACATGCTTATCTGCTTTATTTTTCTATGTTATTTTCACCAACAAAATCATGTCAAAAATAGTCACAAAATGCTTGAAAATAGTCAAAATAGGGGTATAGTGTTCCTAACATAAAATCATGCAAACACTTAACAAATAATATATTCTAATCAACTATTTGGCAATTAACTTTGTCATGTTTGGTAATATGGCAGTTTTTATATGTCAAACATAGTGTAACAATGAGGTATTTCTAGGCCTCATCAATCTCCATATAGTTGGGAAATATCAAAAGTCAACATTTTTTTATTTTGGATTACTAGATAGGGCATTTGTGGAGAGAATGGAACATAAATGTTAGCTAGATTCTAGTATGGCAAAAATATTTTGATTACTATTCTCATCTAACTGACTACTTATGTCAACAATGCTAGAAAAAGATATGCTAATATATTTTTATTGCATCACACTTTTTCTTAAATCGTATGTAAGTCATGTAGGCGTTAATTAGACATATTTATTATCCCATAAAATAGTGCATGAAAGGTCTTACATCTAATTGGTCATTACATTATCTCAATAGAATTAGCACTAGCTACATTCCCATAGCTATGCCAACTAATGTTCATATAATTAATGGAAGTCATCCAAAAACCAATTTGTAAATATTATATTTACTTTTCATAGCAATTATTTTACATGTAGCACAAAATAAAATACAAGGTCACTTTGAGGTGAGACAAGTTAGTATCCAACATGCATCAAAAATTTTAGATAAGCCTAAATAAATCATTTAATTTCCTATAAAAATTAATAATTACATGATCTTTCACAAAAGTATAAAACTTTTCTTTTTATATTAAAAGCAACAATAGCATTATTGTCCACATGAAAGTACAATTTTTATAAAAAAAGACATGTTAAATAGGCCAATTGGAACATTTGCCATAATTCTTAATGAAATATCAAATTCTTATGTGTCTAAAGGCTTGAGAATTTGTTGCACCAAGAATTTTACCCACTTTTCTCATCAAATATTTTGTAATAAGTGACCTAATCTAATGGTAAGCATGACATCCATTGTGCTCGTTTGTCCTATGCACATATCATATCCCTTATACTTCTAATAATTTCATGAGTAAAGGCTCATCCCATGGGTGCACTCTTGTGGTTTTTATTTCTTATAAAATGCCTTAATATATGTATTAACTATCTCCAAGTTATCGTATACCTATAGTTCTAGGAGTTGCCCTAACATTGAAGTCCATATTCTATTGATACTCCAAAAATTAAATTTTTAGCCCAAGTTCATATGTTCATATAGCCTCCTTGCTTAGGTCAAGCATGTGTTTATACTCCCTCTTTGACTTTATCATATGGATCTGTGTATAGCTTCTTATATACTCTTTTACTTTTATTATCACTCTTGGTGATTTGAATATCTATGTGACATCGCTCATTGGACACCCAAATACCACTACAAAATTTTTCTTTACTCCAAATACATGGATATTAACATGATTAGTTATGACTTATCACTCTATTGGCATATAATTTTAGTCAACTTATTTGATAGCACCACAACACACAACATCACTTTCTTAGCCTATAGAATGTATTTTCGACTAGATTGAACATATTACCTTCTGCATTCTCTCATTTTTGCCATTATCATTGTATTTTATGATGCCAATGATAAATACTTCACCTTGGCATTAGGAATCAAATTATTATGGTGTTGACATTGTCTTTTCTCCAAACTCACTTCTAACTATGAGATTCTTCTAACTTGGATGTCATCTACCTCAACTCATAGCATCTTATTTCTATTGGACCTAACTTAAATTATTATTTATGGATTCATCTCTTACATTATTTCCCACCCCATATGATAAATGATTCAATCCCAATGTGGTGTAAGCTTTGTTGTTACTAGTGACAATGACAACTAACTATGGCAACATGTCCAACCTTATTTTCCTAATCAAATGACTACATTCCATACTCCTCACTCAACACTAGACTCTTAATCCTTAACTAACATTAAAATAAATACCTCAAGTATTATTGTTCTTCTCAATACCCAATTAACCATAAATTCACTCTCCTTGGTAGTAGCATGGAGTTTCTCCCAATATTAGAATAATAAATACTAATATCTCTAGTAATACCATGTTCTAGCCTTTGAACCAACATTCAGGGTCTTAGCATCATCCTACCACCTAACAAGATAGCATAATATATTTTTATACTACTCATAGAAATGTTTTTCACTATAACATCTAACATGACTTCTAGCACCACATTCTTAACACTTAAGAATAAGAAGGCTCACTAGTAAACTTCCTCAAGGTGATTGTAACCTATCATCAAGACTAATTTATAGTGATCCCATCAATTGATTCCACCAAAAATTCACATAATATAACCAAGATCTATCTACATACCTTCATACTAAGTAACATAAGGTAAAAATACCATATCTAACATATCTATGTCAAATGATAAGGTCAATATCCTTTCAAATTTTAGGAGTTCCAAGAAAAATATAAATATGTGGCACCACTCTCTATAATGGCTCTCTAAGGATACATCCTATTGGATGAATTTTTGAGATCACAATTGGCACCCAAGACATTATGCTTGATGCCCCTAGCCAAATTACAATTCTTAACAACCACAAGTTCCCATTACCAATCCAAGAGCGTATTCCTTATAATACATCCAATCACAATTATATTAAAGCATGAAGAAAGATTCCTTTTTATTTTCTATCATATATAAAAATTTATGTAATGAAAATCATTTTATTCTCTTTTAATATGTTTCCTTTTCATGCATAGTTATTAATATGATAATAAACTACTCATATAGTCATAAGAGATGCTTTTACCAATCATGATAATAAACTATGCATTTGCTCATGAAAAATGCTTCTACCTACATGATGATTCCTTTCCACTTCAATCCCTTCAATTTCCTAATTATGACCACACACATTTGATATAATCCAACAAAAGTATACAATTCATTTCTTTGAGAGTACAAGGATTCCATATGATCACAACTAAATATACAATGATATATGTGTGACAATTTCATTGGGTAACCCTCACAAGAGCATCATAAGCTCAAGTACAAGTATATTCATTAATACAACCATCACCACTTTACCAAGGATTAATCATTTTAGAATAACTACAAATATATTTTGACACTACTTGAACCTCTTCATTAGCATTTAATGCCATTGTGCTTACCCAAGTATCTTTTTGTGTCATTGGACCTACTACAACATGATTGGCTCAATTTATTCCTAGAGCAAGTGAACATATAATTGATGTCTCCAATGTCCATAGCCATCTATGATATATAACAATTGAGACAAGGCTTTACCATCCTACCTCCATCCAATCTCCACACATAAAGCAAAAACAAATAATATAGATATTTTTATTACCATTGGGTCTGACCAAAATATTGTCAAAGAAATACATAATACTATCACATGATCACAAATAACCCACACATCTACCACAAAGGTATTGTTAAGCATAAAAACTATAGACTATCTATGCATATAGTGAGGTTGCCACCCAAAAATACATCATCTCTTTAGGCCTATATGATAGCACATATAGGCATTAATGCAACAACAAAAGCACAAGGAAAAACACATAATGTATCAAACTAAGCACATGATTTTTTTACAATGTAGTTGTAACAAGAGCACATGCAACAGAGATTCCGAGTCAATTTTACCATCCTCATAACTGATTTTCCAGTTTATAGCATATCCATATATGGAGAAACCTCACTTCATATGGCCATTTTCAATTTCTTGGGATCACATACCCTTTAAATAGATCTTACCTACTGTTGTGACGTCCTTCACAACGACCCCAAAAATTGGGGACCCACTTGAAATTTGAAAGTTGGTTTCAAATTGTTGTTTACGCCCTTGGTTTATCATTGTTGTCATTGAAATATCAAAATGGTTTGTTTTCATGTGAATGTTTGTATAGCAGAATCCATTGCTAGAATTCACCTTGTGCTCGCCAAAGTCGCTTTTGGGTTATGCTTACCAAATTCATCTCATAATTCATAAATATTGAGTTATGATTGTATGAGCAATGTTGGGTATAATTTGGAGTGCCTTTATTGTTGTTATGACAAAGGAATTTTGGTTTGTTATTAGTGTGTATAGGTAATGTTTGTAAAAGTTTTGTAAATTGTTGTTATAAATTTATTTTGTGTTTAAAACGTTATAGGTTTTGTTATTATGTTATGTAATTGTTTAAGTTTTTTTTATTATTTTTGTTTTAGATTTGTTATGTTATTTTTGTTATATTGTTATAAAGTAATGTGGTTTTATGTTATATAATATGTTGGTAAATTTGTTGTTTTGTTATACTTTATTGTTTATGTTATGTTATGTCTTTATTTTATTTTATGTTGTAGTTTAGGTTTGTTTTAAATTTTGTTTATGTTATGACTATGTTTTATTTTTGTTATATTTTTTATGTTATGTGTGTTAGGTGTTTATTATGTTAAGTTTTTTTTAATGTTGTTTTAGTCTTTTATTTATTTTTTAAATATGTTAAGTTTCTATTTTTTAGTTTATGTTAGTTCTTTTGTTTTTGTTATGTAATTGTTAAGTTTCTATTTTTATGTTATTGTGTTATATGTTAAGTTAGTATGTATTAGTTTTATTTTGCTTTGTTTTATTTTGTTGTGTTATTATATTAAGAATATTTTTGTTTTATTAAAGTGTGAACTTCGAAGATAGTGTTCTTATACTGTGTGCTTTATTTTGCAGATTTTGAACGTTATACATTAAGTAAATTTCATGCGTGTTTAGTGATGGTACGATGGCATGATATATGAGAGGTTTTGTTGATATTATACAAACATTTTAAACCATGATGAGATATAAATGCAGAACTCCACTTGGCAGATTTCGTTTCTAAGGAAGGTATGGTTGACAGAAGGTTCACCGATGTATTCAAATTTGGAAGTTCGTGATGAAATACAAAAATAGGGTTTCAGGAAATGAAGTTAAGACTTGCGTCCGAATTTAATAAATGTTATTACTGCATTGTTAAAGATTATTGTAATTATATATGTTGTTGTGGATACGCTATTGCTTGTTTTTTCATCACAGAGAAGTTTTGTTGTTGCTACTAAGGGCATTTTTTCTCTAAATATGTTATTCTGGAAATGTTGCTACAGATGGAAAGTTCGTAGCTGCCGTCATTGTTGGAACAATAAATTGTTGCAGGTGATGAAATCCTCTGAAACGGTGATATTAAATCAGATAGGTCACAGTTGTCGGGAATGTCATTAGTTTGCACTGACCAGAGAAAGTCGTCCCCATTATAGGAAAACACTCATCAGAAATCCTGGGCATATGTTGTGGAAATATTGGTTTTATAGGGATCGTCATTGTTGTATGTTGAACATTTGGTGGTTGTGTGCTGAAAATTCTTTGTTATTGTGACTCGAAACCAAGAGGCTTTGGTATGACAGATTCAAAGACATAATCTAGTTTCCATTAAATGTGTCATCGAACATATGTTTTATTTTGTGTCTTAGGATAGATACGAAATTTTATTGTAATACATATGTCATAGTGCGGTAATGACATAATTCATAGGATAGACTATTAAAGTCGTATATATGTTATGGGTTGTAATCAAAAAATTTATAATATGCCCAAAAAGTAGTTGCACAAACGAATGTTGGAATTCGTTCGAAGTTAGAAACAGAAGTAACTCATTTTGAGAAGGATTATAAATAGAGTTGCGGTTTATGGGCAGAGGGTGGGATCTTAGAGACAGGTTGGAGAAAAAGAGGAAATATTGAAAGGATCCAAATAGAATACCAAGTTGCAGAGGAAGCTACATTTGCACACGAATAAAGAGAATTTGTTGGATTCATTTTAAGATCTACTATTTTATATCAAATTCATTTTTTATTGAAAGCAAACACTATTGTGGTGTTTTTATTTTATAAGTTGATTGATATAATTTTTTAATTAAATTTTTTGTAGAAGATAGCACCAAATTTGTGGTAGGATTGTGTAAAATCTAGTCTGTCTGAGTTTGGTTTTCAAAGTTGTGTTTTCTATGCTGTAGCAAGTTTTTCTGAACGTTTTATTCAAATTTGTTTCTTTACCCTAAGATCTTTTTAATTTATTTGAGATATGAAGATTTAAGATAAAACCTAGTGTATTTTATAAAATATTTAAATTTTACAACTAGGTTAAAGTTTGAATTTATCGCTCAAATATTTAATTCTATAAATATTTTGGGTGAATAAATTTCATAGAGGAGGGAATCAATGAACTTTTGATTTTAAATTTTATAAAGTTTATAAATTTCATTGAATTTTTTTTATTAAGACCCTAAGTTGAATTTCAAAGATTCATATTTATAAAAAGGGTTGTAAATTTATTTGTGTCAAATATTTGAGTTAATAAATATTTGACAAATAAATTTCAGAGACAGAGAAGGATTATATGGATTATTGATTTTAATATCAAAAAAATTTAAAATCCATAATTTAAGATTTATTTATGTTTCTGGAAGTTTGATTTATTAAATTTTCAATCTCAAATCATAAATACCAAAGTACTATTGAAAGGATTAAATTCATTTACTTCAAATATTTAGTTTAATAAATATTTGAATTAATAAATATTTGGTTTATCTGTTTGTTGTGGTGCAGTGGTAAATGCCCTGGGTGCTGGTAGAGGTCGACCCAGGTTCCATTCCCCTTGTCTCCATCCTACAAATATATGGTACAGTTAGGAATGTCCTATGTGCTGGTAGAGGCCAACAAGGATCCATTCCTCCTATGCCCAACATGTTGAAAGTGGCACCTCGAAAGGGGTTTTTTCCACTATAAATTAGATCTGTTTGTTGTGGTGCAGTGTTAAATGCCCTGGGTGCTGGTAGAGGCCGACCCGGGTTCCATTCCCATTGTCTCCATCCTACAGATATATGGTATAGTTAGGACTATCCTATGTGCTGGTAGAGGTCGACAAGGCTTCATTCCTCCTATGCCCAACCTGTTGAAAGTGGCACCCCGAAAGGGGTGTTTTCCACTATAAATTAGTTTTACCTAGGTGTTGTATGTGAGTTGGAGAGGAGAGGGTAATCCTCCAAGGGAGGTCCTAGGTTCAAATCTCCACCCTACCAAAAAGCTGAATTGGGTACCCAAAATCCAATTGATAATGTTGGTGTGGGCAGAGTCGGGTGCGACTCCCGGGTGGCTTTGACAGTGTAGAACCCCATGTTCGTGGTCTCTCAGACCAAGGCAGCCCCACAAGGTGTTTTTCACTTTTAAAAAAAAATAAAAATAAATAAATTTTTGGTTTAAAAGATTATATGAATTCTAATTTTTATATTATAAAGTACAAAACTTTATAATTAGAATTCATACACATTAATTATTCATATTCTATGAAAAGAAGCAAGGATTATAAAGCTTAGAATATTCTAAAGACCCAAACATAGGGATTATAAAGTGTTTCACACTTTATAATTAGGGTTTTTATTTTATTCATCATTTATTAGATATGATTTTAAGCTTCATTCATGAAATAAATACAAGTTTTGAATTAAAATGCTTTAAAACATTCATGCAAGTTTAATATAAGGTTAAAAGCATTTTTAATCAAAGTTCATATTTTAAAATAGATTTGCATTCTCAAATATTAGCTTTAAAAGGCAAGTTTATTCATTTTGAGAAAGTAAATTATACTAATGAAAATGCAAGTAATGATTTCAAGATCAAAATATTTATCATACTAGGCCCCTTGTTAACGGTTGATTGTTAATCCCTAAGATGTTTTGTGCACTTAATTGCATAAATTCATAATGTGTTACATAAAATAACCTTGGAGAAACATATTTTCTTTGCAAGAGAGGATTACGATCCTAATTGTCGGGTGATGTTTGTAATCGGACAAAATCACACCTCAACAAATTAGCGTTAGGAGGGCCTGAAAGGTAAATATTCAATTTTCATTCATAGTCATTCAAATCGTAGTTTAAAAAAATTGCAAATTGGAGGATGTTATTTAATGCCAAGGTTTAATTGATGCATATCTTTTGATTAATTATTAGTCATTTTATGCTTATTTGCAAAACATATTGCTTTGACTAATAAGATTGGCATTAAAACTGTGTTCTTTAAAGTTCACTACTTCAGTAAATGAAATGATGGCTTCTTGGATAGGTGATTATTATAGCAGTTTAAACATGCCTATTCATCAAATTCCTGAAGGTGAAAAGAAAGTTGGAAGAAAACTAAAGCAAGCCAAAGAAGTACACCAGAGGATGTGAAGTAGGTAGAGAACAAGAGCACAATTGCAAGATATTAAGGTTATTTTGTATCATTTGGAGTTTGAGTATGTGGTTTCCTGTATTCAAACATTGAAATTATGATTCAGAATGATCATATTTAATAAAATCCACTGAAGATTGCCCTTACTTACTATTTTATTGTATGCATTTGGTAGATAGTATGTTTGGTTTTAATCTCTGCATTGTCTCACTATGACTGATCCGAAAAGGCATTAGGTTCTAAAACTCATATTCTTTTTATGTTTTTCTTTTCTAATTTTTATTTCAAAAAACTTATGATCAGCCTAGTCTGAGTTTGATGAATATTAAATCCATATAACTAGGTGATATACACACATATATAGTTAATTCATTAATTCAAATATTAAATTCATTAGTATTTGAATTAATAAATTACTTTGATAAGTGAATGTTCTCAATCTTCGCTTTAATTTATAAGGTTGGAGTGTAAGAATTGATATCTTCCAGGAATATAAATTTGGATTTCAATTTAATGTAATTGTTATTCATTCGAAAATCCAAATGTCTCATTGAAGTTGTATTTACTGTTTGAATATTTAATTTCATGAATATTTCAAAGGGTAAAATAAAGAAATTTGATTTGTAAACTTTATTTTTCCATAAAATCAAAGTTTATGAATTCATTTTAAATTAAGCCCCAAAGTGTATCATTCCCAAGGTTTAGCACCTTATAAGTTGGGCAAGACAGTGGAACAGTTTGTTCACTTTTGAATATCTTATATATAATTTGTAAAAGTTTGAACAAATTATTTCCTTAATCATATTAAACCTTTAAGATTGAGTTCATGATATATTCTTATATCCAAAGGTTTATCAATTTCAGTTAAGTTCCATTAACTTTGATTTCAAAAGTTAATTAATTTACAACAATGCTAAGTTCATTTCTTAAGATATATTCATTTAAAGGCATTTTTTAAAATAATGGGAGTATATACAGAGGAAATACAATCTCTTGTGTCCTAATGTTACAACACAAATTTCATTCCATCATTTAAATATTAAAGTTCATGTAAAGAGATATGCCATATATGATGAATTCAAAACAATTACCAGTTGTCCATGCCCCTTGTTAAACAGTATTATGCAAACCACAAAGAGTTTTTCAAGCATTTACCTACACATTAATGCATAACACATTAAACATAAAGTAAGAACCTTGGAGAAATGTTATATTCTTTGCAAGAGAGAACTTAAAGTTCTAAGTTGTCGAGTGGTTTTGTGACTTGACAAAATCGCACCTCAACACCTCCTCCAATATTAACCAATATAAGGACCATTTACTTTAAAGTAGTCATACTACATCTAGTCATAATCACATAGGATGGACTTCAAACAACATAAGAGCATACACAAGCTAGTTGCACTAAAATTCAATCCTAATAATCTTATAAGTTAGGTTAACCTTGGTGAATCCATGCTTACTCCATAATCATATATAACTACCTTATCCATCCTTAGATATGTCATATGTACTACAAATTGTATTTATAGGTTGCACTCTCCATCCAATTCTCTTATTTTGATGCCTAATGTGGATAAGTTATTGCTCATCACTCCATATTTTCATCATGTTAGACAATATTGTCCTTTTTTTTAATTCCTAATTTGAAACACAAATGGCTTATTATCCTTGTCTTATGTAATATGTAAAGTATCTATAAGTTGACTAGTGACATGGCCCAAAGAATCAAATGTGCCACCTATAGATCCCTAGCTCAACACCAACACATAACCTATATGTGGGACAACAATAAGACCATAAGGTCAACTACGCATTCAATAGCCTATAAGTTCTAAAGCAACTTCAACAATAGCCAAAAACAAGGAAAATTTGAAAGCCAAAACATAGTATACAACTTACCAAGGAGAACATATGGCTTCCAACACAAATCCATTTTAGAAAAATAATAGAACAAACCTTAGCACAAGCATTCACCATAGATTAAACAAGAAAAGAAAATTTGAATATTATCCCTTAGATTACTTGATCTCTCTTATTAATATTTGTTAGAGATTAAACAAATTGGTAATATTTTACCTTAACATCCCATAAAGGAAGTTACAAGATAACTCTTACTAGGTATGGTTCCCTTGATATTCTCCATATTTTAAATTTGCTTTTCTCCTATTAGTATGTTTATTTTTGCTCCTTATATCTCTAATTATTCATCTATATTGCCTTCATGCTCACACACACATAATTTATCTCCTATGGCTATCTCAGTATCCTCATTGTTCTCCCTTTATAATTTTTTGTGTATTCCCCTTCTATTTTTCTTCCCACCTCCTTTTTTTCTTTTTTCTCTTTAAATTTCGCATGCCATTTTTATATTGCATGCACATTATTTTCTAATACTTTCTTTCAAGATCAATTTTTCATTTTTGATGATGGTATTCAAGGGATAGATTTTTTTTTTTTGACAAATGGTAAAAGTGGGTGAAAATGATGGTTCCTTTGCATTGATTCCAATATATTGCATTTAAAATCTTAGTGATATTTTAAAATTTCTGATTTCATTATTTAAATGACTTGTTATTTAAGTGGACCTTTAATTACCCATTTAATTTCTTTTATAGTCATCCTCTCCTTACTATGGCAAGTCACATTAGATATCATAACCTTGACCTACAATATAGGGAACTTTAAAATAATATTTTTTTAGGTTGATAGACCTCAATAAGATAAGATAATCATAGGATGATGGTAATATAGATTCCATACATGTTTTTGGATTGTTATATCATGCATCGATTATACCCTAACACCTACAAAACATATAAATGCTAGCTCATCAAACATCATCAATATGATCCATAGAATCATCATAATATATTATAATCTATAGATGTCATTTATCAAGGTAAGCATAAATTTACATTAAGAATCATCACATTCAATCTATCAAAATATCATCAAATAAGATACATCATTTCAATCTATGTGTTCCTTTACTACCCATTGAATTAAACCATGCATCATTATTGTCTTTGTTGTCCTTTCATTCATATGCAAATTTTAGTTCATAAATGAGGTCAAGAAAGTGGATACTACAATTTAATGGGTTTGCTCGTGCTTGTGTGATCCATTTTTTTCTTTGCTTAGGCCTACCCCTAATAATCCACCCATGGTTTAAGTTTCAACATTTGTATCAGGTAGGTTTGTAGGTATTATTGGCACTCTCATTTGAATCTTTTTCTAGTAATGTATCATTGGTCATCAATCCCTTAGCTTCCATTTTCTCTATGGAATTTGAGTTAGATGTTGGAAATTCTAGTACAATAAAAAATTTGCTAAGTCCCTCAAATTGTGATTTATAAATTTTGTAGTGATAATATAGGGGTGTGATTCACTCTTATGAACCCTTAACTTGGTAGGGAGTGTGATTCACTCTTTAAAAATAAATGTAATTTGATCTACTAATGAATTGATCAATATGGAGTTTTTATTCTCCTAGTTTTAGAATAATATGAAATCCTTTAGAGGTAATGGTGTGAATCACACTTTGCTGCATTAATTTTTTATTTTCATTGTTCTCTCAGATTATGAAGAATATAAATTATTCTAAAACTAAAGAGTGAATTACTTTAACCTTGACTTAGCCATAATTTAGACTGATTCCTTTCTTGATAATGATGTATGTATATTATCCTTGGGCTTTGGTAGAAGGTTGAATTACTTAGTACTTAGGGAGTTTATGGAGAAACAAGATCAAGGTGTTTAGTCTTGGTTTGACAACCTTGTGGTAAATTTTGTTGGTCTCTTCTTGCATGCACCAAAGGATGAGATCCAAAACTTGTCACTTTGGTTGTTATCATCCTACAACTCAAACCCTAGGTCCTAAGATGAATTTTTCTTTTATTTACAAAAACGTATTACAAAGGGTATGTTATTAAACATTGACACCATGGATGAATTTGACTTTCAAAATACTCAAAAGAATCTTCATTTATGTTTGCTTTCAGTTGTTGGATAAGCAATGTTATTGAGGATTGCACACTAATGCTCAGGGTATTGCAAAACTTTATAAGCTTTTATATTATTCAAATAAATATACTTTATCATTTTTAAGGGGTTAAACCTTCAAGCGACACTATTAATACTTACCTACAATGGTAGAATTGCTTCCTTATCACTATGTAGCTGATCCAACTATCATTGATACCTTTTCCATGAAGATGATATGGACTATGATGGGGCCCTTTCTTTCTTATATTACCATGTATAATTTCTTCCTTCATGCTACCAAACCCATCAAGCACCATCCCATGGGATCAGTGATCTCTTTCTAGGTTGATGCAACATACACTATTGGTCACAAACCTGCCTAAGTACAAGATTTCATCACTTGTGCACCCTAGACTTAGCCAACATTGAAATGCCGAGGGAAAAATAAAATTCCTTTGAACCGATCTCTAGAGAGGGTTGGCTCCCTTACTAAATTCTACACTATTTGAAGACTAGGGATGCAGGAAAGAAATTGAAAAATAATTGAAAGAAAGGGAAATATAGCCATAGGCCGAAGTGTAGAATTTGGGGCAGACTAACAAAGCAAAAATTCCACCAATTTTTATAACAGCATATAATAAAAGGAAAATAGCAGAATTTAACTCACACCTTTGTAGAGATAACCCCCAGATCACATTTCAAAATCTACTCATTAACCAGCAACGTTTGAATTCAGAATGCAGAATTCAAAACTTAACAGCAAGAGCATGAGCATAAACATAAATAATTTTAAAAAAAAGAAGGAAATCACACACATAAGAATGCATGCAAATTTCATAAGCCATGTCTCTTCTATTGATGCAAAGAACTTAGAGAGTTTTCTTGCAAAATATCTAACCTCCTTTTACAATAAGAATTTGATTAATATTTATAGAGGTTTTCGCCTCTTTCATTAAATACATGGGGAGGCAAAGTGTCGGCCATGCAGCCACCAATAGCAACAACTTTCTCCTCGACCACAACAATGAACCAATGAGCAAATATCAAATAAAATAACTGCTAATTTTATCACATGGCATATCAAGCTTCAGCACAAATCATCGGTCCAGTTTCAATATTCATGGTGGCGCCTTGGAAATGCATACCCACGAAGTGGTTGATGCCTCGAAAATGAACAATATTGCACTGGAATCAAGAGCACATGCTTAAACTTGGTAGCTTCAGCAATCATATCACCTCAAGAATTATATTTATCAATATTAATCTCTTTTCAAGGAAGATTTGCACCAAAATTCACCCAAAATTACATCCATAGGAAAAAGTGTTCAATGTGTGAAAACACTTAGCAAAGAAAAACAATTTTCGAACAAATATTACAACAAAATTCCAATGTGGCACCAATGATTACAACGAAATGTCAATGTGGCACACTACAACAAAATTCCAATGTGGCGGATTTATGTTCCTTTTTAATCAAGAGGTCGTAGTTTTCATAGGTCACGCCTGGTTTCTGCCCATAAAACTATGTTTGGGTTGGACATCAATAACAATATTTTGCAAGTGTGGAGGAAGCGGAGGGAGCGGAGGAGGAGCAAAAATGGTAGGCAGGAATTTTAAACCAACGGAAGGAGAAGATCCAGAGGCAGGGCAAAATTTTGTAGCTAGAAAGGAAAAGGATTCCCTGTCAGCTCAGTTCGAAAAGGCTAAAGGTATAGATCCTCTAGATAAACCCTCAAACAAAGGGTCCCACTAGGGTTCGGGAGCTGGTAACAAGGGCCCAACATTTTTGGAAATGCTAAAAGGGAAAAATAAGGAGCTATTTAGTGAACTACTACCCCTAATACCAAACAATAACAGGTTAACTACTCCAGTGGAGATTATGGAAATATTCTTGGATATGGAGGCATCATCCTTAGTTGGCAAGTTTTTGGGAGGAAGGCCGGACATTGAGACTATTCGCTCATGGGCCGCAAAGAAAGTGGAAAACTTCAGGAAGCTTAGAAATCGTAGCCATGTCAATAGGTTTTTTTATGATAAGACTCAACAACAAAGATGATGCAGAGCGCATCTTGACAGGAGGACCCTGGTTTCTAGGAAGGCATAGCCTCTTTCTAAGGAAGTGGGGGGAGGATTTCAACCCTGAGAAGCAAAAAATTAATATAGCACCCATTTGGGTCTGCTTACCAAACCTCCCAGCCCAGTTTTTTAATGAGTACTAGCTTAGTGGCATAGCAAATATGATAGGAGAGCTCATGGCAATAGACCATTCAACCCGACCAAGGACTAGACTGACGCATGCCAGGATCTGTGTAAATGCAAACTTGGATTCTGATCTACCTTCTCGGGTGGAACTAGCATATGGAGAGTTTCTAAGGATTCATCCTGTGGAGTATGAGAACAAGCCGACATTCTGTAGCATGTGCAAAACCTAGGGCCACCTTCAAGCCCAATGTCTGACAATAACTACAAACAAGGAAGCCACGAGCGAAGTTTTTCTAGGGAAAGCTAATGGGAGAGGGATCCCAAAGTTTCAAGGACCGCGTCTTAACTTGGAAGGATACAAACAAGTTAAGAATAACTAGGCTGACCAAGCCAACACAAAACTGGCAAAAATCTAGGAGAAAGGAAAGCAACATAATGAGGGAGGCAAAAATCATAAGGTATGTAATAAATATCCCAGCTTGAACATGTTTGATATCCTAGCAAATCTAGAAATTGAAAAAGAAAACAGTAAGGATGATACCATCAGTGTCAAGTTTTCTAAAATCCTAGAATCCCCATCCAAATCGGGACCATCCATAGCTATGACAAAAATCCCCAATAGCTATGCTCAAAATAAAGAAAAATGGCCAGGTCATTTCAGTTTAAACATGGAAAAAATAGATTCAAGAGTCGAAGTTGTGGAAACAAGAGCCAGGAATGTAGCTCCTAATCCAGTAGTGGAGCAAATTATCCCTTATCAGATGAGCCCAATGGTAAAAGGTTCCTTGAAGTAAAGCCCCCTATTTAGGAACCAGATAGGAGAGGTGAACCAAAACAAGGTTGAGGATGAAGAGGGAATTGAAAACCCCCAAAATGAGGAAGAAGTTTCAAGCCCTAGACTATCACAGTATATGTCCCCTCATTTTAGTCCAAAATAGACTAGAAGCACTACCAAGCTTCTGATAGATTATGGAAGTGAAAGAAAGAAAGGGAGAATATCTACAGCAGAGCACTATAGAAAGAGAATCAATGAAGAAATTGCAAACGAAAAGCAAAGAACATTGTTACAACGAAGCTATTCCCGGCCAGGATAATAGCAAAATTGACAAACCCCTTTGGATCAGGGAAGGGGGTGGGGAAAAAATATCAAACAGTCTAAATGAAGGTTCTCTCATGGAATGTGAGAGGCCTAAACGGCCCACCAAAACAAAGTATGGTGAATTCTATAAGGAAGGATTGGAATCCTACTATCATTTTTCTTCAAGAAACCAAAACAGATGCGGCACAATCAGCACTTATAGCTAGAAGGATTTGGAAGCAAGGGGAAGTGGCCTTTCAACAGGTGAGAGGAACATCTGGGGGCATCATGATTTTATGGGATCCTATTAAAATAGAAGGAAGTATTATTCGGGCAAATGAAATAGTCTTAAGTGTATTATTTCATGATTTTGATACTAATAAGAATTGGATTATGTCAAATGTTTATGCCCCCACCTATGTCCAAGGACGGTCTGAACTGTGGGAGTTTTTGGGGCATTTGAGCCAAGCTTTTGAAGACATTCCTTGGGTGATTGGGGGAGATTTCAATACCCCCATTTACCCATCTGACAAGAAGGGAGGATCTGGGTTACCCTCAAGGAGCATGGAGGACTTCAATGAATTCATTAACACAAATGAATTGATGGATGTAAGACTAAAAGTAGCCAAATTTACATGGAGTAACAAGAGGATAGGAAGTCAGCTGATTCAAGAAATATTATACAGGTTTTTTTTATCCAAGGAAGCTACAACAATGTTTGGTGATTCAACGTTACAAGCCCTTCCTAAATGTGCTTCAGACCATAATCTTATTCTATGGGAGGCATTTCAGGCTAACTCCTTTAAAAATCCATTCAATTTTTTGTCAATGTGGGTTAAACATCCGGACTTCAAGAAACGAATAGAGGAATGATGGCAGTAGCCTATCCAAGGAAGTGCTTCCTTCAAACTATCTCAAAAACTTAAGATGGTGAAAAACAACCTTAGAATATGGAATAAATAAGTCTTTGGAAATATTTTTGAGAATAAGAGAGTAGTGGGGGAAAAACTGAGAATAATAGAAAGCAAAATCCAAAATGGAACCTATGATGAGGCGACAAGGACTGAAGAGAAGGAAACCCTTTGTGAGTTTTATAATATTTTAGCTTGTGAAAAGATGTATTGGAGGCAGAAATCAAGGGCATTAAGGCTAAAGGAAGGGGACTCTAATTCAAAAAATTTCCATGTTACCACATTGAGCGAAGCAACAATAATATTAGAACTTTAACTAAGGTGGATGGATCCTCAACTCAAAACATTCAGGAGATCAGAGATGAGACTGTTAATTTTTTTAGTTCATTATTGGGTGAAGAACGGGCCTGTAATGCCTAAGAAAAGGACTCTCTCCTTCAATTCATTCCACAACTCATTGATGAAATGATTAACGAGTCTCTTACAGCAGTTTTTTTATATGAAGAGATCAATGAGGCTTTGTTTAACATGGATCCTAACAAAGCTCCTGGGTCGTATGGGTTTTTACCACGGTTTTTCCAAGTTTGTTGGGATATTGTTGGAGTAGAAGTTATTGTTGCAATCAAGGAGTTCCAAAGTTCAAATCATATTCCAAGGGGTTTCAATTCAACTTTCATTGCTTTGATCCCTAAAGGCCCCAACCCCAAGACAATGGTTGACTTTAGACCGGTTAGCCTGTGTAATATATCCTATAAAATTCTGTCCAAATTTTTAGCCAACCATTTGAAGAAAGTTCTACCGGTTATCATTGATCCAAGTCAAGGAAGTTATGTACAAGGAAGATCAATCTTAGATGGAGTTATTATTCGCTCATGAGGCTCTTCATACAAACTGCCGTGACTCAAAAAAGTAGTCATGGCTTTAAATTTAGACATGAACAAAGCTTATGGCAGGATAAATTGGGAATTCCTAAAGGCAGTTTTATTAAAATTTGGCTTCAACATGAAATGGGTCAAGTTAATAAAAGAGTGTATTTCTAAGACTTTTTTTTCAATTTTGGTTAATGGGTCTACTGCAAGTTTTTTTCAAAGCAAATGTGGTCTAATAAAAGGAGATCCCATAAGTCCTATGTTGTTCATCATTGTAGTTGAGGCCTTGGGAAGAACCATTAAGGCAGCAGTGGTAGCTGGACTCATATCAGGTATCAAGGCCACGTCGCTAACTACCCCGGTAACACATCAGCAATTTGTTGATGATACATTGCTACTAACTTTGGCTTCTGTGGTTGAGGCAAGAAGGATTAAAAATATTCTCATAATATATGAAGAAGCGTCTGGATAAAAAGTGAATTTTGATAAGAGAAAAATTTATTTCATCAATACCCCCATTCCTAGGAAAAATAGCATAGCAAGGATCATGGAATGTCAGATTGCATCCCTTACCACCTCCTATTTAGGTCTTCCCCTATTTACAGGGAAACCTGAAGGATCAATGTGGAACATAGTTCTGGAGAGGATCCAAAAAAATATAGCGAGTTGGAAAGGGCATCTGTTATCTCAAGCAAGCAAAGCAGTTTTAACTATGGCTTCACTTCAAAGTATACACATTTACTTCCTATCAGTATTCAGAGCTCCCAGCAAGGTGTATCACAAAATTGAGCAGCTTCAAAAAAAAATTCTCTCGGTCAAGGACTCGAGGATAAGAAAAGGATCCATTTAGTAGGTTGGAACAAGGTTTGCAAACCAAAAGCTGATGGGGGGTTAGGATTGAGGAGAGTTGCTCAGCTCAATACAACTCTGTTAGCCAAACAAGCATGGTGGTTATTAACTAAGGTCGATAATGAATGGACTACCATAGTTAGGATGAAATACCTCCAAGGTGTGAACTTCCTTAATGACAACTTAGCAAGTAGGGGGTCTACTTTTTGGAAGGCAATCCTCACGAGCAAGGATCTTGTCAAGAAAGGTCTTAGATGGATTCTAGGAAATGGGCAAACAATAGACTTTTGGAAGGATCGATGGGTGAGAGTTGAGGAGTTATCCCGCATTCCTCGTTTGGCTAGGATTCAAGAGCATATGGAGCAAAATATTGGGAAGAAGGTTGCAAATTATATGTGGCAGGATATAAATATCAACAGTGGAAACACATCAAAGTATAGGGCTTTGAAGCGGAGTCTAAAGAGCTTTATAACATTTTAACTCAGCAAATTATTCCCTCTGGAGAGGATGAAGATCACATTGTTTGGGCTAATACTGAAAGTGGTGACTTCACAGTTAATTCTGCCTATAATTTGCTTCTCAATGTGGAAGGTCAACAATTTCAATCGAGTTTGGTTTGGATCAAAGGTTTAATTCCTAAAATATCATTTTTTTCATGGCTGGTGATTCAAGGAAAAATCCTCACTATGGACAATATGTTATCTAAAGGTATGGTTATTGCTAACCATTGCTACATGTGCAGGGCAGGATGGGAGACTACCCAACACTTGTTTCTGCAGTGTTCGGTAGCGGAGTCCATCTTGGATGAACTTTTCCAAGCCTTTAGGATCTTGTGGGTTAATCCTGCTCTTATATCCGAAGTGTTCCATCAATGGCCTCAACCCTTTGTTAGCCTAAAACTTAAGTACCTATGGAAAATATGTTGGCATCATTTTCTCTGGCAGATTTGGCTAGAAAGGAACCATAGAGCCTTTAAGGATACCATTCACAATCCAAAAACCATCCTCAACAGGATTATTGTCTTTGCGAAAGAAAACCTTAGCACCTTAGTGGATGAGAACCATTCAATTCTTCCCCAAGAAAAACAATTAGCTCGAGCCTTAGGTATTGAGGACAAACCTTCCATTCCTTTGCCCAATCCTAAAAATGGGATTTCTTGGGAGCCACCCCCCCAGGGTTGGTTCAAACTAAATTTTTATGGTGCAGCCAAGGAGAACCCGGGAAGAGCTGGAGCTGGAGGAATAATCGGGGATCATCAAGGAAATCTAGTCAAGGCCTTCGCTGAACCATTGGGAATCAGAACTAATAATGAAGTAGAAGCTAGAGCCCTTTGGAGAGGGTTGCAAGTAGCCCGAGCAACTCAAGGTAACTTGATGATTGAAGGTGATTCTATGAACATCATCAACCTGTTAACCAATGGCAAAAAACCTCCATGGAGAATCTAGGGAGTCATCCATGAAGTGAGGATCCTTTTTGTGGCAAGACAAAATAGGAGGGCTCATCACGTGTATCGTGAGGCCAACAGGTCAGCTGACAAATTAGCCAACATAGGTGTTGATGTTGGTAGTTTGGTGACATGGACACAAGGTGTGCCACGTGAAGTGGAAAACATTATTAGTCATGAAAAGAAACCTACCCATTAAGGAGAAAGATGAATGGGTGTTTTTTTCCCATGGAGCTGGTAATAACTATGGGGTTTCCCTCTAAATCATACCAAATTGGAAATGAAGGTAACAGGGTGTAAGCCTTGGAAAATTCTGACAGAGAATAGAAAATGGGCAAGCAACAGTTTTCACAAGTGCAAAGTTCCAAACTTCAATTCCTGTCAATGTAAGTATTGTTTACAGTTATGTTTAGGTATGGGTGTGCTTTGTTAGTAAGGTGTTGTAGGGGATTCAACACAATTTCTGGTAAGAAAGTTTCAAGGATGACTAGGATCTACAATCTTAGCAGAAGGCTGGACATTGTAATAGGTTTTGGGTTAACCTGCAAAACCCGGTAATTAATGAAGACTTTTATTTACCAAAAAAAAAAATTCCAATGTCGCAAAAATGCCAACATTTCTGGTGGCTCACGGGGTATTCATCTCGCCTGAATGTAATCGATTCTAGGCCTTTATTCATTGGGTACAGAGTTCCCACTTGCAGATGCATCTGATGGCTAGCTACTTGTACCAGCTTCGTCTTGCTTTTTGAGATGTGCTGCATTGGATTCATATATCGCAACTACTTCAGCCCATCCATCTATGGTAATCGCCTCCCGAGCTTTGAGAGTACCCACAAGATATCGAAAAGTCTCAACCTTTTCTATATCAAGATGTTTGGCCCTTTGACTGAGCTCCAATAATCCAGATTCAATGCAAATGAACTTTCTCATTAATGGTAACACATGCTCTTTGGTGATGGGCTGTTCCAAATTATCAATATCTGAAGTATCCGTCATGAAAACAGCCCATAATGTATCCAGGTCTTTCTTTGCCAGAATATTTCCTTGATCATCAACAAAACTAGGAAAACCATTACCTTTTTTTTGATCAACCACTTCTGTTTGTAGGGCCCGAGGCACTCTGTTGCATACTCCATACATTATCTCCAAAGCAGGTCCTAAAAACATTCTGTTGAAGTTATAATATGACTCGTTCTTGGACAAACTCCGAGTCCATGAGTATACTCGGTAATGCTTTTCCCGCTTCATCTGTCTTGTTTATTACTACAAAAGCAAAACGAGAGTGCATATGGTAGAAAAAATACCATGTCAAGAGGGAACAATGCCTAAAGGTAAGATCTTCTCCATTTTGTACCTTTCTCAATTGTGAATGTATCCTCATTTCTAAGAAACTTGCCCAATCAAAGAAAATTAAATTTGGAGTTGCTATCGCGGTAGTTGGAGCATAAAACCCTGGCTGTGAAATGAATTGCACCAACGATGCTTACCACTTTTGTACTACAAAATCTAAAGATAATCCTGTTAGCCATGCTATCATTGAATACAAATATGGGCTCTTGAAACTTCTCAATGGTGTCGGCATTTTTGGCAACTCTCCTAATCGTGGGGTCTTTAATAACTGGCTCTCCATGAACTGCCGCATCTGAATGGTAGGTTGATACCTCTCCTCCTCCTCCTTAAAACTAATTTTTTTTAATGTAACAGAAGATGAAAGTTGTGCACCGCAAGCAAATGCATCTTGTATGGAACTAGCCGAGATACTAAATGACACTTCTCCATGGGCATTTTGGCCAGTTCTTGCAGCAGTGTTGTAGCATTGTGCAATTGCCCAGATCAGCTCAGGACATGGATGCACAGGTGTACACAAGTACTAGGAGATATGAGAATGAAATGCTATAGTACGGGGACTCCCAGTAGACATATGTTGTGCAGCAAACTCAGCATCTAGACGTAGTCTTTCTACTCCCTTGTTGGTGATATTGCAATCTTTAATCTGTCCCAAGCGATCATCATAAGGTTTCAGTTCCATATCTTCAACATTTTCTTCCCGAGCTCTTCACGGCTTCTTCGCGATCTTAGGCATTTTTTGTACATTCACCTTCTTGGCCTCTGCAGCTTTCCTCCCCATATTTAGCTTCCTTTGAATATGCAGCAACGAACAACAAACCCTGGAGCAAAAGGGATTTGCAAGACTTCGATATAGGAACCCTGCAAATGCTTTGATTGAAAACAAAAGGATGGGCCTCCTTTTTATAAATTTCCATACACATCCATTGGAAATCTTTCTAATTTCATGGGCACCGCATGCATTCCAATGATGCTTTTATTTTTTTATTTTTATGCTTCTTACCACTTCTTGAAATGTGAGTAGTTTTTTTTTTTTTTTTTTAGAAAGTGTAATGAGTGAGCGGAGTGAGAAATGGTAATGAGCGGAATTTACGGATAATGCAGCATGGAGATGGGGGATGCATGGGAAAAAAGACGAGCGAAAGGATTTAAATGCATAATGGTTTTCTTATTTTAGTATCATTGTTTTTTTTCTTTTTTTTGGAATGGAAACGGAAAGGATGGAAAAGCGAACGAGGAATGAGCTTTCTGGAAAAGAGAAAAGCGAAGCAGAGGACGGGTTGTTTTTGCTTTTTGAAGAGATTGTTTTTTTTTTTTTTAAATGACCAAAATGGTTTATTCGGGGGACGGAATGTGAATTTCTGGACCCGAAATAGTGTTTTCGGGCGTTCAAAATGAGTATTTCGGAAGGATAACGAAGACTATGGACGGGGAGTGGTGGAAGACATGTATATTGGGAGGTCCGAAAGGGCTTTTTCGGGACCCAAAATAGTGTTTTTGGGGACCCGAAAAGGCTATTTCGGGGGAATATGAAGAAATTTCGGGCATGCATGAGCACGTTATTTATTTATTTTTTTTAAATTGTTATGTCTTTTCTTATTAAAAAAAAAGGGTTTGGGAGGGAAAATTCAAATTTCGGAATTTGAATTTCGAATTGAGCATGGAGGGAGTGGAGAGTTTTTTTTTTTTTTTTTTTTTTTTTTTTAATTTCTTGCATGGGGGATTTTGGAAAAAAAAAAAGCAGCCAAAACCCCAAAGACAAGGGTTCCAAGGCAAGGCCATGTTTTAGAGTGTAAAGCGGGGAAAATGCAAGCCTTTGGGTTTTTTTGTTTTTTTTTTTACACCTCCAAAACCTTGGACCCCCTAAACACCTCATCCAACTTGATTTTTTTGGTTTTCAAGTTTTTAAAGAACTCCCTAGTTAAGCATAACCTTCCTAGAGTAGTACTCGGATGGGTGACCTCCTAGGAAGTCCCGGGCTCTGCACACTTTTTCATTTTTTTTTTCTCTTCTTTTTCAAATCAAAGCCTAGAAGAAACGTAAAACGACAATATGTACATATTTACATCAATAATTTCTTTTTTTTTTTTTTTACTGATAACAGACCTTCAAATGAAGACCATTAACTGGAATTAACAATGCATGACCATCCATATCTTGCAAATATAAAGAATTAACTTGATTGGCACCTGTGATTTGAAATGGACCTTCCCATATTGCCTCGAACTTGTGATGTTTGCCAGGCTTTGATTTCTTTTCATTCCACTTCAATACAAGATCGCCAACCTTAAAAGTCCTTTCGGAGACCTTTTTACCGAACCATTTCTTTGTCATCTCAGCATGTTCTATGAAAGCCTGGTATGATTTCTCTCGTTCTTCTTCCAACTGTAAAAGTTCAGCTAATCTCATGTTCATAGAATCAGATTCATCATCCTCATCATCAATCAAATGCCAAGTCTGGAGGGTCGGTAATTCAATATGAATTGGCAAAACCGCTTCTTTGTCGTATACCAATGAATAAGGGGATGTCTTGATAGATTTTTTCATCGAGATGCGATCAGCCCACAATGCTTGATTCAAAAGTAGGTGCCAGCTCCGCTTATTTTCGCCAAGGGTCCTCTTCAAAATTTGAAGCAAATTCTTGTTTGTAGATTCGACCAAGCCATTCCCCTGTGGATAATAATTAGATGAATTTTTCAAATAAATTTTGTACTTACCCGCAAATTCACTAATTTTGGCACCTATGAAAGGAGTTCCATTATCTGTTATAATCGCATCTAGGATACCAAAGCGAGTGATCAACCCCTCAAGAAAAGTGATGACCGTGGCTTGATCCGCATTTTTAGTTGGAATTGCTTCAGTCCATCTAGTGAAATAGTTAGTTGTAGTCAAGATGTACTTATGATCAGTAGATGAGTTAGGATCAATTACCCCGATAAAGTCTAGGCCCCATTGCTGAAATGGTACTTCTGCTTGACTCGGTTGAAGAGGTAATGATGCATTCTTGGTTCTATGATGTATCTTTGGCACTTATCACATTTTTGACTAACTTTGAAGGCGTCTGCAAAAAGAGTAGGCCAAAAATAGCCTATTCGAATAATCTTTAATGCCATGGGTCTACCTGCATAATGACCTCCTGATAATCCATAATGGAATTCTTCTAAAATTTTCTCCTTCTCCGATTCTTTGACACATCTAAGAAGAACCCCATCAATATTCTTATGAAACAAGCCATTTGGTAGCAAGACATACTTGAGGGCTTGCAGTCTAAATCTTCTTCTCGTGATGCATTCGGATGTGAAGGACATTTCCCGTAATAAAAATATTCAATCAGCTCCTCTGTCCAATCTTGATTCACTATAGAATGATTGTCAAAATTACAATTATCTACTACATCCTCATACTCATGAATTGTGGATCCAGAGGAAGCATTCTTTGCAAGCTCTTGGCACAATGCTTGACCTCAAAAAAATTTGGTTGGTCAAATCTCAACATCAAATTCTTGAATTTTAGAAACCTAGCCAGCTCTTCTATCTCCAAGTTCTCCTTGTATGATAAAATTTTGGACATCTGGATGAACAACATAAACTATTGTTTTACTCTATGAAACAAAGTGCCGAAACTTCTTCAAAGATTTCATTATCGCATACACTTGTTTCTCAATGAAGTTATACTTCTCTTGATGTGGTTGGATGACTTGGCTTAGGAAAGCAATCGGACGTTCATTTTCATCATCTCCCTTCTGTAAGCACCACCGCATAAGCTTCTTGTTCACCAACAAGCATAAAGGATAAAATCCTTGGAATAATCAGGGGTTTACCAGACCGGAGCTTGAGTGATCCTTTCTTTGATCTCCTCAATTTATTGCTTCCTCTCGTCACCCATTTAAATTCAGCTTTTTTCTTTAAAATATTTGTCATTGGCTTTACCACTTGAGCGAAATCGACAACAAACTTTCAAACAAAATTAATTTACCCAAAATATGATTGTAAATCCTTCTTATTGGTTGGCAATGGAAGCTTCAAAAGAGCTTGGGCCCTAGTCGGATCAATAGCTAGGCCATTTTTTGAAATTACATGTCCTAGGAGCTTTCCCTCCTTTATAGAAAAAATTGACTTTTTTGGATTAATAGATATGCCAAATTCTCGATATTTTTCAAATACCTACCTTAAATGAGATCCGTGCTCCTCCCTATTGTGAGAAAAAATAGTCATATCATCCAAATAAATCACAATAATGTGATTTAACAACTCACCAAAAGCCACATCCATTGCCCTTTGAAAAGTTGCGCCAGCATTTGAGAGTCCAAACGGCATTCGCTGGTAAGCAAAGGTTCCCCATTTTGTGGTGAATGTTGTTTTATGTTGGTCCTCATCCCTGACCCAAATCTAGTTATACCCAGAGAATCCATCCAACAAAGAGAATCTCTGAGCTCTCGCAACCACATGAATAATCTGGTCAATCTAAGGCAGAGGATAATGATCTTTTAGCAAGGCTTGATTCAAATTTCGAAAATCAACACAGGAAAATATCTCCATTCTTTTTTCATACTAGGACCATATTTGCCACCCAAGTTGAATGCTTGATGGGGTAAATGATTTTAGAATCCAACATTTTAAGAAGCTCTGCCTTCATCAGTACTTCAATCTTGGGATTAACTGGTCTCTACTTTTTTCTGAAGGGTTTCACCCCATCATGCAACTCAATAGTATGTTGTATTACATCTTTGTTATATCCCTTCAAATCATGGTAACTCCAAGCAACTCGTGTCAGAAATTCATGACATAAATCTCTCGATTTGTTCTAACTCCTCAGAGTACAATCCGTCCCAATATTTATCGATTTTTGGGGACCCAACTCCAGCTTCAAGATACTCCTCATCTACTTTGATCCTACACTTCTCTGCCCTATCATTTTGATCAAAAAGGCTTTCAAGTGTAATCAATCCTTTTGGGATATGATTATTCCTTAGTTGAATCAGCCCTTTGGCTTCCTCCTCATCAAGTGTTCTCTCTTCCACAAGACTTCGCTTCTCTTATCAAAAAATTTACAATCTGCTCATCACTTTCGAATACTTGCCAATACATGTTATTGTCTGGGACCGAAGGTCTATAAACTAACCTTACGGTCTTAGGTTTCCTCACTACATGCTCAATCGGATAGAAGTTTGCTCCAAGAGATGCTAGAAGATCAGCATGCTTATTCAGCTCTCATGAAATGGATTTAATATTCAATGCTGTGAAAGCCTCAAATAGATCCCAAAATTTGTTGCGGTACGCCTTGAGATAATGTTGCTTGGAGATGCACTTGTTCATTACTTGATTCACAATCAATTCAGAGTCACCAAAAATTTGTAATTGTTCAATCCCCAATTTTTTTGCCTTCTTCAAACCTAGGCACAATGCTTCATACTCACAAAGATTTTTAGTATAACCTCGAGTCAATCGATATGAATATGTTTTCTCGTAGGCGGAGGGAGAAATAAGAACAATCCCTGCTCCCACACCATTTTTACATCTTTGCTCCATCAAAATACAACTTCCATAATTTATCGGGCACAGAGTCTTGATCATCTTGATCAAGAGGCATCTTTATTTCAACCTCTTCAGGATTTGCAATGGAGAAACAACCAATTTTAGTTTCCATCATGGCATTAAAATCGAGCATTGAAAACTCATCCTCTAAGCGAAGCTCATCTAGAACTTCATCCATCAAATCAGGATCTTCCAATTCTTCAGTTATCATGTTGATAGAATGTGTGGACTTTTCTTCTTCTTCCATATTCTCTATATGAAAAGTAGAAGGCTTCTCATTATAGATCTGGATTCTTCTTCCTTTGAAAGGAATCTCCAAGTGATAATAATCTAGAGAAAGGTAACCTCCTAGCTTGGCAGTGAATTCTCTCGACAAACACATACTGAAATATGGTTCCAAATCAACCACAACTACCTCCTGAATTACTATAATTTGAGGTATACTATGTAGAACAATAGTAATATCCTTGATTACATCCACTATTTTCATGGGAGTCCCATCCAACTGCAAGACACCAGGGCTACTTCTTGTATAATCTATACCCATGACTTCACAAACTGCCTTTGGCATGACAATTGTCGCAAAGCACTCGGAATCAATCATGCAGCTTGTGCACTATCCAACCCTCCATCCTGAGTGACAAATAAAATGGGAGTGGTCTATTTTTTTCCAGTGGCTGAAGTAGTTAATGTTTGAGCAAAAATCGTCTAGGTAGGATTCTTCTCATTATCTTTCATAAACTTCAATGATTCTTGTAACAAATCAACTTGCCCAGGTAATTGTAATGCATCATAGAGACTAATCTTGGCTGGAATATTCTTCAATTCTTCAACAATATTGTATGTAGATGCACCAGACTCCCTCTTTTCAACAGTGGCTTCATATTTACTCTGATATTGCTGTGTGGCTTCTACCCTCAGTATTTTATTCAAATATGGGTACTTGAGCTTTTCTCTTGCTTGTTCCTCTGTTTCAGCTCTTGCCTATGAATTTGAGGCTTTTTCTTGCAATATTTCCTTTGCTCGTGGTGGCAAAATATCTTTTAATAGAATAGGTGAATCTGGCTTTGGTATTGAAGCAGGAGCTTTCACTTGTACTTGTTTCTTCTCATTTTGCATCTTCGAATCAGCCGATACCCTTAATGGTTCCATCTCTGCTGGATCTATCATGACTGGCTTCTTCCCATTTCTCATGAGAACTGAGACTTGTTCTTCAGATGGAACCATAAAATTATGATCTACCTCAGTAATCATGTTAACTTGTCCTCCAGAAGATCTTGCGGCTAATGTTTGTACATAGTTCAAATGAACCATACAAGTCTCCTCACCGTGTGGATCATTACATGTAGAGCACCAATATGTTCTTTCTGTGGGGCTAGCTTCCTCATTCGTCAACACAGTTGGGTTCTTCTCAGGCACTTTGCTTGTTGAAGCCACTTGTTCTCTAGTGATCGACGGAGGTTGAATTTCTTGGGTTGGAAATCTCTCTCGTCGTGATTTCTTTCAATAATTGTGATTTTATTTCCCATTGCTCTTATAGTTGAATTAGAAGATTTTACCTCTTGTAATAGCGTTGTGTAAGGATCAGTATTTGAGGGCACAAGAGGTGTCGATAAAGGTAGAGGTGCTGGCGGTGCAGGCAATGCTAGGAATGAAGTGGGAGCTGGTAATTGTGGAATGCTTGGTGCAGGCAATTGTGGAATAGTTGGAGTAGGGAGTCGGGGAACCTGGAATGGGTGCGATCTGAGGCACAATTGAGCTCCATGATGGAATAGGATACATGGAAGGCATAGGGGATGAAAATGAACCATAATACAAATGCTGAGGAAGATCAGGTAAGATAGGCATTGTTACCTTTGGGGGAAGCCTTCCTATGGCAATCAAGTCTGCTTTCGCATTTTTTGCTTGTTCGAACAACTCTAGGAATGTAGTCACGTTGGACTGTCGGATAGCCAAGCCAATGTCTATGTTAAAAGCTCTGAGATAATAGAATGCAGCTTGCTCATGAGTGGATCGAAGACCTTCAGGAACTCTCTGCAAACTTCTGGTAAATCTGACATTGAAGTCTGTTATCTCCTCCTGCGGATGCCTTTGAATTGCATTAAATTTATGCAACAAGGAAAATGGATCGGCTTGTTCATGAAAATTTTTGATTAATAGCTCTCCTAATTTATCCCATGATGCAATAGTGCCTCGTTGCAACGATCGGTACCAATACAACAATTTCCCTCTCAAGGACAACACCAACAATTTTATCATCACATCTTCATCCATTATGTCATGGATGGTCGCCAAAGAGGCTACATCTTGAATATGCTCATAAGCAATTTTACCAGTACCATCATAGGTCGGCAAATATTTCAAAGCAGCTTGAGGGACTGGATTTTGTGCCTATAAATTCAAGGCTCCTGAACTATTCCATGTCGAGAACTACCTTGGTGGAGGATTCTGGGCCATTTGGACTGGTGTGTGTGGCTGAGGAGGTGGAAAACTAGTAGCAGTACTAGATGGACTTGAAGTAATAGAAAATACACCAACAATTTGTGAGGATGTTGCATAGGACGTAAGTGGTGGGGAGACCAACTTAGGGTGTCCACTTAATTTTTTGTTGTCAAGTTCAAAAAACTCAACGGTATTTTCAAATTTTTTGGCCTTCGATCTTGTGATCATGAAGAACAGCTCTCACTGTCTCCACGTTCGGAGGCTTCTGGGTAATGCTGAGTCACCAAATGTTCTAACTATACAACATGAAGGTGAACATTAAACCTCAATACTATTGAAAGTGAAACTTTTAGTGTCCCACCGGGTGTGCCAAAAACTATTGGTCACAAATCTGCCTAAGTACAATATTTCATCACTTGTGTGCCCTAGACTCGACCAACATTGAAAGGCCGAGGGAAAAAGAAAATTCCTTCGAACCAATCTCCAGAGAGGGCTGGCTCCCTTACTAAATTCTACATTGTTTGAAGACTAGGGATGTAGGAAAGAAATTGAAAAATAACTGAAAGAAAGGGAAATATAGCCACGAGCCGAAGTGTAGAATTTGGGGCAAACTAACAGCAAAAATTCCACCAAGTTTTATAATAGCATATAATAAAAGGAAAGCAGCAGAATTTACTCACACCTTTGTAGAGATAACCCCTAGATCGCATTTCAAAATCTACTCATTAACCAGCAACGTTTGAACTCAAAATGCAGAATTCAAAACTTAACAGCAAGAGCATGAGCATAAACATAAATGATTTTAAAAAAAAGAAGGAAATCACACACATAAGAATGCTTGCAAATTTCATAAGCCAAGTCTCTTCTATTGATGTAGAGAACTTAGAGAGTTTTCTTGCAAAATATCTAACCTCATTTTACAATAAGAATTTGATTAGTATTTATAGAGGTTTTCACCTCTTTCATTAAATACATGTGGATGCAAAGTGTCGGCCACTAGCCACCAATAGCAACAACTTTCTCCTCGACCACAACAATGAACCAATGAGCAAATGTCAAATAAAATAACTGTTGATTTTATCACATGGCATATCAAGCTTCAGTACAAATCATCGGTCAAGTTTCAATCTTCATGGTGGCGCCTTGGAAATGCATGCCCACGAAGTGGTCGATGCCTCAAAAATGAACAATATTGCACTGGAATCAAGAGCACATGCTTAAACTTGGTAGCTTCAACGATCATATCACCTCAAGAATTATCTTTATCAATATTAATCTCCTTTCAAGGAAGATTTGCACCAAACTTCACCCAAAATTACATCCATAGGAAAAAAATGTTCAATGTGTGAAAACACTTAAAAAAGAAAAACAATTTTCGAACAAAGATTACAACAAAACTCCAATGTGGCACCAATGATTACAATGAAATTTCAATGTGGCACACTACAACAAAATTCCAATGTGACACTTAAGAACCATGAATACTTACAATGGTAGAATTGCTTCCTTATCACTATGTAGCTGATCCAACTACCATTGATACCTTTTCCATGAAGATGATATGGACTATGATGGGGCCCTTTCTTTCTTATATTACCATGTATAATTTCTTCCTTCATGCTACCAAACCCATCAAGCACCATCCCATGGGCTCAGTGATCTCTTGCTAGGTTGATGCAACATACACTTAGTGCTTTAGTGGTTGACATCTTGACTTAAACATAGCTTCTTACCTTGGCTTCATGGATCTGCATTGTCTCCTTTTTTAAATGTCATGTATGTACTAGTTGGTTATTTTATGAACACCAACAAGCCCCTGTCACATCATTTGCTTATGGACCCCATAGACCCTATTTCTCCCTTTTATTTTATTGATGTGTGGCCTCTAATATTGGATATTATTCTTCCTTTCAGGTTTTATTTTAAGGAAGAGAAAGAATCACACATACTGGGGAAGAGTGAATTATATTCATTATACATTAGCTTATTTTTCTTCAAATTCAGATTTTTTAATCATGATAACGCCTAAGGAGTGGATTTTGCCTTGCAAGGATAGTAAATTTCTCTACCCCACATGGTCAAATGTTTCAACATTTTTGTGTTTTCTTTGTGTGAATTGATGCTTCTAGAAATATTGATCCAATCCTATAGAAAAGGATAAGAACGAGGGAAGTTTGAGTCTTTTTTAAGATTTTATTAGACAATATGGGGAAATTTTTTTCTATTTTACTTTTATATTTTAATTTTTTGTTCTTTTTAATTTTTCTCTTTTTTATTGTTTTTCTATTTTTTTCATTTTTTTGAATATAAAGGAAAAATAACAAGTAGAATGTTCAAGAAAAGGAATAGGATATATACAAACTTATGTACATATTTATAAGTTTATAAATGCCATTGAATTAGTTAGAGATGCCTCGTGTGTTGCTCATTCACTGAGATGGATAATAGTAAGTCATATAGAGTATTCAACCCTTAAGCATTAACACCTTATACTCTAGTTTTATGTGCCACTCTAAAGAGAATCAAACTTGATATTCTTATTTGGATTAGACTAACCATCATCCCATTTTAGTATAAGATTGTCATACTTGTGTGATTCAATCTTTGTTTCATTTTTATCAAAACATCACTTAAATATCACTTGATGTTGGACAAACTTATTAAACTCCTTTTCATGTTCTTCTTCAAGGAATGGAGTGTCTTAACTCTCTTGCATCCATGTATTGTCAATATCCTCAAGCTCTAGTTATTTTTCCATTTGTATCAAAATGAGATCAAGGTTGATTAGAAATAATTCTTCTAAAATATAAATTTATATGGTGAATTGCCTATAGATAAATTTGGAGTTACCATGTAAGTCTATAGCATTACTTTCAATTGTATGTTTCAATATCTTTGCAAATCAGTGATTGTTCTTTATAAAATATATATCATATTCTTTTTTTATGATTCTACTAGACCATTTCCTTAAGAATATTAATTCAATAAGGTTTTCAACATAAAGATATATTTTAATATAAATTGGGTTAACTTGGTACCTATAAACACTTTAGCATTATCTATGATGATTACTAAAGGTACTTTGTACCTCATAATAATATCTTCTAGTAGTTATATCATGGTTTTCTGATTGGTGGTCCTAACTATGATTGCTTCTACTTACATGGTAAAATAATCTATTTTTTAGAATCCAACCATGACCTATACATGATAAGGGGTTGAATTTAGCATTGAAATCCAATCTCCACTAGAGTATTACCAATTATAGTGACATCGGTATCTTTTCCTTCTTTTTATGAACATGAAATAAGACTTATAATATTTGACCCATTGAAATGAATCTAAGATTATGGTTGACCAATAATAACTTGCTCTTAGGACTTTATATGTTGGTATATAAGTTAAATAGTGGACTCTTTTATCATGACACTCATACAATAATTTATTTACTATTTCCTTCTCAATGCACCTTAGAAATACACCATCATACCCTCTCTAGAATAGTATCCCATTGAGTAGTGCAAGATCCATGATATTTCATTAAAATCACCTTTTTTCCTTCAGTGTTAGGCACTTTAAAATAGTGCTAATTTTTATGTAATCTATGACTGCTTACATACCTCTCATTTGTCTATGTCCATATAATTATTCCTTTTGCTATCTTATTTCATCCAAAAAGTCCACTTTTTTTTTTTGGTAAGTGGAGGTATTAAATTCACAGACCGGGTTTTTTTAAGGAGGATCCCAAAACCTCACTACAAAAAGGGTCGTAGGCCACTGTAACTTTGTCGCTAAACTGGAAAACCCAGGATTTACAACCAGCCGTAATAAGAAAGGAAGGGACAAACCACCAAGATGCTAAAGCCCAGGAGTTACTCAAACAACCTGGGTGCACCAAACCGTCACAAGGGACAGCCAATAAACAAAACAAGCAAAACTGACCCGAGCATCGCAAAAATGGAGATAGCACCCCACAAAACTTAAACTAGATCCAACGAGAAACAGAACCGCAATCAGTCCTCAGACGCCACAGTGCCATCACCTGCAAAATTCGGATTGAAGTCCACTTGGCAAACTTCCACTAGACGCTTCATATTTTTGACTTCTTCGACGTTCAGACACCTACAAAAGGGCGACGACATCCTTATCCTCATTAGCGGTGGCAGTGAGGTGCGATGGGAAGTCCAGCCTCCAAATGCTTGTTGCTCGGTCATCAATGCCCTGATTGGCCATGAGATCCGCTAACCTGTTGGCTTCTCTGAATCTGTGTTGCGCCATGAGGATTTCACGAGCACAAAACAAACGTCTAGCCTCTGAGATGATAGAGCTCACCTTCCAAGAGGGGGTCTAGGAGTTTTCCATATAATTTATAATGTTCTTGGAATCACCTTCCACTATGATGTTCCTGGGGTCCTCTTTCATGATTGTCAACCCACACCAGAGAGCTCTAGCTTTCGCCACATGGTTGGACTGAGTTCCTAGAAATTTGACATAAGCTAGGACTAGATTCCCTTGGCAGTCATGGACCACCCCTCTAGCGCTCGCATCTCCCGGGTTTCCTCTAGACGCCCCATCAAAATTCAATTTGAGCCATCCTGGGGGAGGATTTTCCCATTTGATTCTCCATCTCGGACAAGAGTTTTGGGATCGAGGTGCATCATCCATCAGAACACCAATAAACTGAAGGATGGATGCTTCGAAGTGAGGAAGTTTTTACGTTCCAAAGGACACAATCTTGGCATTTTCCATAGCGAAAGTTAGGGCTTTGGAAGCAACATAGGAAGGGTCTCTTTCTAGATCACCGAAGGCTCTTCTGTTACATTCCATCCAAATCTACCAAATGAGATGGTGAAGGCAAGTGTCCCAGAGAAAACGCACCTTGGTGTTGTAGAAGGGGTTGGCCCATTGGTTGAACAGCTGCTTAATAGACCTTGAAAGGGCCCATTGGATCTGGAAGGTCCCATTAAAAATCCCAGCTCAAGATGAGAGAACTTACACCTCACAAAAATATGATCAGTAGATTCCCAATTGACTTGATATAAATAACATCTGTTAGGAATTGGTATACCTCTTTTAAGTAGATTTTCAATGGTAAGAACTCTATTTTTGTATGTAAGCCAGGCAAAGAAATATATCTTTGGGACCAGCTTCTTCTTCCATATTACCTTTGATGGGAAGTTGTGGTCGAAAACTCCTATCTGGACTTTTTAGGCAAATTTAACAGTATACTGCCCACTGTGAGACAGTCCCCAGACGAGTTGGTCATGCTTGTTGGTAGGCAGGATGATGTTCTGGAGGACGGGTTTTAGGTTGTCCCATGCTTCCTGGTGTCCTTTGACCTGAATGTTCTTCCAGCTGGTATTTCCATTATGGTTAGTGAGATATTCAGCAGCCTTCCTTCAGAATAATTCTTGAGTTATTTGTATGATCTCCTCCGTCCCGTTGATGTCCTTTAGGGGTTGGTCCTGGGCCCATTTGTCATCCCAAAAATCGATGCTTTGTGCATCGTCCAAGATCCACCTCACCCCTTTTTTAATTAGGCCTCTTGTTTGGGCCAGGGATTTCCACAGGGTAGAGCCTCCTGTTGGGTTGCGATCTTCCAAGAAATGGGAATCCCTTAGGTATTTCTTGTTGGAAAAATTTCCCCATTCTCTCGCAGTGTTTGTGATCAATCTCCAGGCGAGCTTACCTAAAAGGGCATCATTCATCTTGGAGGCTTTCCTGAATCCCAATCCTCCATTCTCCTTGCTCTTACAGACCGTCTCCCAAGCTACTAACGGGATCCTTGATTTCTCATTTGTGCCCGACCACAAGAACCTGCTTTGGATTTGTTTGATTTTGCGACACACTGATTTGGGAATTTTAAACACTGACATGAAGTAGATTAGAATCCCCTATAGACAAGCCATTGTCAGAGTGGCTTTGGCAGCCTGGGATAGAAGCTTCCCTTTCCACGTTGCTAATTTCCTTTGGATCTTTTCAAGAATGGTGTTCCACATTGTTCCTTTGGTACAACCCTTGAACAGGGGGAGACCCAGGTAGGTTGTGGGAAGGCTGTCAATGGTGCAACCGAGAATTCTTGCAATCTTATTCTGACTTTCCAAGGGCATGTGGAGGAAATAAACTTTACTTTTGGTAAGATTTACCTTTTGCCCTGCTACTTTCTCGTAGAGGAGGAGGATGTGCTTGATGGCTTTGGCCTGGGGAACAGAAGATGTGTTTGTGAGGATAGTGTCAAAAAGTCCACTTGATATACTATATGAGGCATGGCTAAATTTTAGCATAGTTATCTTCCTATTACTATATTTATGGGTTTGATCTCTATATCAAAAGCTTAAATTCTACTTATCCAACCAGACATATTTTCTCCCAATGTCCATATGAGACAAAAGATAATGCTTGGGTGCATCATGAGTACAATATCTTTTCTTTGTGGTGTGAAATATTTGAGTCTTCTAAATACCTTCATCATATCAAAAACCTATTTTTAATAAAAATATATCTCTATTCAAAATTATGTAAGGTTTGACTCATGAAGGAGATTGAACTCTTCATCTTTCTCATTTATGTGAGAATTGCATCAACACTAATTTATGTTCTAATCATATAAAATTTAAAATCTTTGGTGAAATATAATTGCATCTTAAATGTTCTAATTACCCTCTTTCACCCAAGTAAAGTTACCATATTTTTTTAGCACCTATGTTATTGATCTAACAAGCTCAATAGAGTTGTTGATGAATTTAGATACAAACTAGATTTAACCCATGACAAACTAAATTTCTTTCTTTGGTATGGGTGAGAGCAATTCTTCGATGGCCTTAATGCAATCAAGACCAATGAAAAGTTTATCTTTTGAGACAATGTGCCCTAGTTACTTTCATTCCTAGACATAAAAGTTTGACTTCTTTAGATTTAGGGAAATGTTATATTTGCTACATCATTTGAATATTGTCTAAAGATGTTTGATGTGCAATATTCCTATATTTAGAGAACATAGTTAAGTCATCTAGATGTATCAATATGATCTCAAGGATTACATCCTAAAAATGATATATCCATGGTTATTTGGAAAGTAACTCCAATGTTTAAAAGTCCAAATGGAATCCTTTGCTAAGAAAATATCTTCCATTTAGTTATTAATGTTATTTTCTATTAGTATTCATCTCTTACCCATATTTTATCATATCCAGAGAATCCATCAAGTAATGACAACATTTGAGATCCAATATCATTTGTAATATCTACTTCTAAGGGCAATGAATAGTGATCTTAAAGTAACACTCTATTTAGATTTTTTAATTCAACACATAACCATATATCACCATTCTTCTACCTCATGGTCACCATATTTCTAACCCAAGTTGAATGTTTGATCAAAAATATAATCTATACTTCAAGCAAGTTAAACAGTTCCTTTTTCATTATTGCTTCAATTATTGGGTTAATAGGTATCTATTTTTCCTTAATGGTATGTCTCTATATTCCATGTTAATGATATGTTCAATTTCCTTCCTATCGTATATCTTCAAACATTCGTAGCTCCAGGCCATAATGTCATCATAATTGACACAATGCTTCTTGAACATAGCAGTTTATTCTTTGAGACACTCTTTACCTAACATCAAACATTTATCATTGGAAATTTTAATAGGTTGTTACAAAGAAAATTTTACTTGCTTTATTTTTCATGTTTTTATTTGGATTGAAAAGGATCTCCAATGTGAAAAGAACTTGGATAACTTATTTATTTTTGTTGTGTTACTTTTGTTGATATCATCATGATAATCATTGTGTTCTTCAATGTGTTAGAATTCTTAAACCAACAATTTTAGAATTTGTTCATTGTTGGACACTTGCTAGTGATCTTAATTGTAGGGTACAATAAGTCTAATGCTTACTTATAACTCTTTTGGCTTGTTCCACATGTTAGCTATTGTATCAAATCATGTGGCTATGGATTCTAATTTATCATCCTTTTGATTTCATTCTTACATAATTATTAAAAAAATATACGTTTTAAAGCTCTCAAGTAAGTCCTAAATTCTCTATGTATAAGAATTTATGTTGTTTGTTTTAGTAGCACAAACTGACTTGACTTTATTTACCACTAATTTTTACTCATTGAATATATTAAGGTGTTTTATGCCCATTTTTTATACGTTTTACAATTTTACAAATATGCCTCATATTCAACCATGTTACTTATGTGGTTAAACAATAGTTTCCAAGCATAATTGATATATTGTCCCTATGGTTCATAAACTCTATTCATGCTTCCCTACCATTTTTTGTTCTAGCTCCATCAAAATGCATAGTCCATGCATCATCAATATACTAAACTCATTAAGGATAGTATTATTTTTGGATTTTCAAACACTAGGTAGTTTCCTAGATAGGTATTTTCGAATGAATCTTTTAGTACATCATTATCATCTTCCTAAAGAATCTACGATCATACCCCTTTTAGATAGTAGTTTACCTTCTACTAATTGTTTAAGTTGTCATAATTCATTTTAATTAACATCCCTAGAAACATCTAATTTATCTAGAAGGTATATACATGGGGTTCCTACTTGATCCTTATGATCTTGCAAACTTTTACCACTTTCATTGTTGTATAGTCCATTGCATGTCATAGTAAGGAGGTAAGCCAATAATGACTTCTTGTACCATAATCTATTTGATATGTGAACTAATCATCATGATCAATTCCATTAAAGGCACTATAAGTTTCACTTGTGTACCATCCATTTGAATCAGTCCTCTTGAGGTATTGGTGTAAGTAATGCCTATTTCTTCACACACAACTCTTAGCATTACAATGACTATGACTCCTCAACCATCTACGTGATTAGATAACAAATGCTTTATGATTCTCAAGGTGACATAAAATGGCAATGGTTTCATCTTTGTTTTAGGTATGTTCAAGATACCTATAACATTTACCTATATGTCACAAGGGTCTTCAACCATTAAGTTTTGTTGGTCAACTAGATTAGATTGTGTTAAATGTTTATTTTATTGAGTTGATTTGGGTTTAGAGTAAGTTCACTCTTATTCTTTTAAAGCTTTTTGTAACAAGTCTCTTACTAATGATGGTACTTTCAATATGTTCACTTTATGGGTGTTTTCTTCAATTCCTCTACTATATTAAAGTTTGATTTAGTAGTATTCCCATCACTTCATGATGTAAAGTTCCTAAGCTATCTTACAGTAGATTACAGACTAGCTTTATTAAGTCTTGAATATCTTAGCTTTCTTTTCCCCATATTTTATCTTGTCCATCCTTCTTTATAGGTTGTTTAGACCTTATCCTAGTTGTTAGGGGTTTATTCTATTTTGTTGGTTGAGCTTGTTGATTTTGCATAGGAGCTTATGTAATTTTATCATTCTATGTGTCAATGGGTCCTTGGTTCAATTTTTGGGACAAATAATTGATGTAGCCCACACTAAGGTTTAAATATTAGTGGCACCAAATAGCTTAACGTAAGTCAATTTAAAAGGGAAATGGTAACCATTTCAAAATACTACTTTAGAAACTATATATATATAAAGGGTATATATACTCATTCTATGTTTGTGGTGTTAGTTGATCTTAGGGCATTAGACCCTTATCCTTAATATAAATTAGTGATCATCCGCTTCTCAATAGCATGGTACCTATACCTAATTTGACTTGTTTTTATGAGTTCAATTGGGTTGTAATTGGTTGGGATTGCTCTTCTGTCGCTTTTCTTTTATTTTTTGTTACAACCCTTTGTTGTTGATTTTTATAAGTTGTCAAATCATCTTCTTTTGTTGGTCTAAAGTTATCAAATATCATACTGTTAGTATTCATTAATATGTTCAATTAAGGTACAACCATTTCATTCATTGTGTGTTACTTAACTGGTTTATCATTGGTTGATTGACTATTGATTGGTTAACTATAGTAGGTTGACTCTTTACTATAGGTTGATTTATCATCAGTTGATTTACTTAGGCTACCTTATATTTCTAGTTATAGATCATATTTTGAGCATTGTGGATTACCATGACATAAACTATTAGATTATGGCATGCATTACAAATGAAGTACTAGAGAGTGTTTAGTTCAAAATTTACATTTACTACTATAGTCACCATATTATTTTATTCTTAGTTTGTATTTTTCCTATTTGCTGACTGAGGAACTTGATCTTCAATAAGATAAGGTATCATATGTTAGCCCTCGAGGGCTAGGTGGATTGGTAAGTGCTTGTTTGGCCAGGCATTTACCAAGAAGACACCTAGGTTCAAACCTTGGAGGCAACCTATTTGCAAAGGTAGTAGTTTGATCTGAATTCTCTGAGTGCACACGAGACCGATGATGAATATGAATCCTGAGCGACCGGTGGTCCCCTTCACATCGAGTCAATAATAACAAAGTAGAATAGGTTTGGTGGAAGCAGCCCTTGTGGTTTGAACCCTGCACTTGTTAGTTACTAAAAATAGTGTGGTTGTGACCAACTCTCCTATGTAACCGCAAAAAAAAAAGGTGTCAATTGTTGTCTATCCCTGATTTGTTGTTCATTGATTGTCAATTTATTGGGCATATCCCTATTAGTGAAAATATCTTATCCATGCATTGCTCCACTTTATCTACTCTCCTTGAATCATGTCTCAACTAAATTTAATACATTATAATAGATAAGGTTGGATATTATTTTGGTACTAACAATGCTAAATTGAGATTGATGCACAACACTTAGTGTTGGATGACCTAGGAATGTTATCATGTATGATTGTGAAAGGCTATTGGTAAACATGTGTTGATGGTAATTGAGTGATCTAAGGAAGCAAAGGCGATATTGTTTGCAACTAATATGTTTGTACATTTTGGTATGGAGTGTTTAGCACTAGGTGATCTATGGTTGAGGAGGGTATAAGAGTTGTTGGGTTGAAGTTTGGTCCATATAAGTTGAACATGTCATTGGTAGTGCAGGTGGTAAATTCCCAAATAGTGCACCCAAATATTGCAACAACACTTTGGTTATAACATGTAAGGCACCACTTAAGGGGGGCGGAGGTCCAAGGTTCAAATATCGGGCCTCATCGGACTGAACGCTTGTCCCTTTCCTGGTGTTTTCAACAACGTAAAAGGTTTAAAATGATTGTGGCATGGTGGTTATAGGGGCGAACTGTGTGAAGAATTGTGTGGCGGCTTTCGGGGCAGACAATGCAGAATACTATGGTGGCCATAAAAGTCGGACAGCCTACCCAAATTTGTGGCGGCTACCAATTCCACCATGTAAATTAAAAATATATATGTAAGGCACCACTAGTTGTTTCTATAGGTTATCCTCTGCATGGACCATCATGGTCCTCAATGAGTGGATTAAACCTACTAGAATTTTCCTTCTAGTTCCTACTATATTTTTGGAAGGTCAAGGTCTTGCTCTACTCCAAAAATTAAGCAAGATGTTCCTTTAATTGCTTCTTGATACATATAAGAGACTTAATGCAAGTTGTTTAGTTAGACTCAATATAATCAATCCTACCAAGCAAAAAATGTTCCATTGTCTAAAGGTATTGAAAAACCTTTTGATCCAACCTTAGAGGGGGAGGACTAAATGAGTTGAGGTGTCTACAAGAGGAGTGGAAGAGGAACTTATAGAGCCAATGGTTGATTAAATGTAAGAGTTGAAACTATTATTGTCTCCTAGGACATTTTGGTGCTTGTCTTGATTCCTTAGATGGCAATTCTCTTGGCTTATATAATCATCATTAACCAGATCTATTCTCTGCAAGTACCCCTTGATTTATTCTCAGACTATGGAAGCCAAAGAATTGAACATACACCACTAGTGGAATGGTAGGGCCCGATTAGATCTCAAAACTATCCAAATAAAAGGGGTACTAGAGATATATCATGTTTTGATCAACTCAATGAAATGATCAAAATGATGTGTCTTACAAGGGTCCCTTTGCACCTAATACTTTCTTATTTCAAGTTTGGAAAACATGAAAGGTTCTGCTTAAATCACAATATTACAAAAGATAATTACACTAGAAGATTTATAATAAAATAAAAAAGGTTAAAAAATACCTAACTAAAAGACATGAGTCTAGCCAAAAGAGGTTCTAAAATAGTTTTGCTCACTACTCTACTCCCTTTTTTTTGCTATAGAGACCTAAAATTGTTGTTATGATACCATTAATAACTTCCAAAAAACAACAATTGCAACCATAAGTTTTAAAATAATAGCAACAAAGACAAACATACACCAAAAAATTCACACTAGAATCAAATTCTAGAACAAAAAATCCAATAAAATATTTCAATTCCAAGTTTTAAGTCTTAGAAACAATTTAAGCCACTTAAAGAGGGCAAAGTCTTTTAGCCACTTAAAGAGGGCGAAGTCTCCTATATAGACTAGAGGCAATAGAAATTACATGAATGAATGATGCCCAACTACATCATCTTCTTCTATTTATAGTTAATCAAAGTAACAAAACCTAACCCTAATGCTCAAGGATTGACTATCCTACCCCAAGGGTCTGAGCCAACAATCAAAAATAGTCAATGTGGTTCCATCGAGTTCATTATATACAAGTATGCATCATGGGAAATCTTAAGTGCAAAAAAAGCAGTGCTAACCTCCTAGTTATAGGATTTGAACATATATAGAATGATAATGGAATTAAAATAAGATTTGCTTTGACCTACGGTAAAATGAAAATACCCAAAAGTTGGTTTATCAAAATTAATTTTGATGTTGCTTCTAAAGAAAACTCAAGAAAAGTTGGTGGAAGTGGTGTTTTCAAAATAATAAAAGAAAAAATCACTTCACTTAATCAAAATCATATGGAACTTCATCTAACAACCATGTAAAGGCTAGGGCACTTCCTCCAAGGATCAAAATTTCCATTAAATTTGTATAGAAGTATTTCAATTGAAAATGCATAGAAATATATTTCAATTGAGGGGGTTTACAAATTATTATTAATTCTATCAAGGAAAATGGATGTGAAAAGTGAATAAAAGTTAACAATAGTTCTCATGTCCTTCTACTATTGTTAGAGGCAGTATCTTGAAAATGACGACATATTTATAGAAAAGAAAACCAATCTGCACTTAATTTAGTAACTTGCAATGTTGATCTTTATCTTTGCATAATTCAAATTTTAAAAGGCTTGTTGAGTGAGTTTTTTCCTCTTAATAAAAAATAAAACCAATCTGCACTTAATTTAGTAAATTGCTATGTTGATCTTTATCTTTGAATAATTCAAATTTTAAAAGGCTTGTTGAATGAGTTTTTCTCTCTTTATAAAAATAAAAATAATATCAAGGAGTTGATGCAGCAACATAGCAATTTGAGAGTGGTAAATAATATATTTGATAGAAAAGTAAATGATGAATATCTTTGATTAATAAATAAATAAAAAACAAGTTAGCTATGGTTTAATTGACCTAACATCAATGTAATGTTTTGTTATTTTGATAGGAGTGGTTCCCATATATATTATATAGAATAATAATAATACTATTTTTATTAAATGATATGAGCTCTAGTGGTTAAATACACTGACTTTCAAAGTGTGGACCCAAGTTTAAATTTTGTTAAAATAATAATACGATCTCTTCTCTTTCACTTCCATAAAACCAATTTAAAAAATAATAATACTATTTTTGTGTGAACTTATGATGTTAAAATTTTAACACATGATAATTACAAAGAGAAATATCAAAATCATAATAATCCTAAGATCTCTTATTCACTAGACTTCCTCTAAACAATATGGTGCCATGGTTTGCAATAATGCTTTGCTAATGTCAATATAGCAAATCATTTGTATTGGATATCCATGTGATGTTCCAACTTAGTTCTTATAGATCTTCTTGTTTCACCAATCTATGGTATCCCTCATGAACAAGGAATCATATAGACACCCTTATAAAATTTAGGATCTACTTTTTATCTTTTACTCTGTTTAACATTTCTCTCATAGTATTGGTAGGGCTGAAAGTTGTATGTCTCTTGCACCTAGTATATTTTAATTTTCCTTGAATGTAAGGTGAAGTTACTATGATGCATTTTGAATTTTTTTTTGTTCTTTATTGCTCCACCTTCTAAAACCCTTAGTATTTTTAAATTTTCCTTGGATGTAAGGTAAAGTTGCTATGATGCATTTTGAATTTTTTTGGTTCTTTTATTGATCTGCCCTTCTAAAACCATGCAGAGTTGATTTTCCGTATATTCATTATTATGTCATGATGAACTCTAAAGTATTTATATTGGCACACAAATGCTAAGACATGACAACTCTGATTTTCAGCATTTTAACATTTATAACTGAAAAAAATACAATACATGTGTAGTAAAAACATCTATGATGCATCAAATGGCATTAACTCAACCCTTTAGATTCCTCAACTTTCAAAGAGGATACCAAGGTTCAAATCTTTGCCAAGCTATACATGCATAATATGCCAAGCTTGTTATACTACCACCATGTGATTGTGATGTAATACAGGTGGAAGTCTAATTTTTTTTTTTAGATGCAATCCACTATAGAATTGCACATTGTGGTCATTTTAGAATTTTTTAATGCAAACTCTCTTTCAATTTGTAAAATAACTAAAAATTCTCTTTCAGTTGGTAAAATAACTAAAAATTCATCAACATTTCCAGACTCAAATTCTTCTCTCTTTCAATTTGTAAAATAACTAAAAATTCATCAACATTTCCAGACTCAAATAAATCAGTAAATTGTTAATTAGTCTTTCTTCTTCTCTCTTTCAATTTGTAAAATAACTAAAAATTCATCAACATTTCCAGACTCAAATAAATCAGTAAAGCATTGTTAATTAGTTTTTCTTATTCTTTTTTCTTTTTTTTCCAATCCTTCTCTTAGGCATTTATACACAGTTCTTGCCTTCACGAGGCAAACCTTTACATATATTAGAATATGTATGCAAAGTGGGGCAACAAAAAATAAGACAGCCTGTAAAAGAGAGGAGATGTCCAATGAAAGTCATGCCCTCAGAGAGTCATGCCTTCAGATGACATATACTCTTAGGTAATAGAAAGAACACTTGTCGTCAGGTGATGAAGACTAAATGTCCAAAGATAGTTGAAAGCCTAAGATTTAGACTAACAAACCACTATAAATATAAACCATTGACGTGTGCATTGTTAGGCAGCTTCAGCAAAACCGACTCTTAAGTTTCCAAAGTCAAAAACGGTGTGGTATACACCCATGAAAATATCTCCAAGAATCCTGCAAAATAATAAATAATGATTATAAAACCTTGCTACTAAACAGCATTGGTATACACCCATGAAAACTTTACATGAATACCAATAGATGTGACATACCATATAGAGCCCAATGAAGGAACATCCAAAGCCATAAAACCACTTATGCACTCAGCTACAGAACCTTCACCAACTTTGAGAATGTACTGCCAACCAGAACACCATATTGATCATTTGTTATTTCATTCACAAATTCATATTGACGTTGTGCATGGGTACACCTTTTTACACATGAGGAATTATGCAGATATCAAGATTAGGTGCAACATTTAAGGCCTACACATGCAAAACAACTATAAGCAAGGTCCAATACAAAAGACGGTAACAATAAGAACATGGTATAACAATTGAATTTATCAACAAAATGGCTACCACTTGTGGAAGACACTCCCAACTTATGTGAGAATTAGGAGACCAGGTTGTGACATGGAAGTTGATTATATCAGAAAGGTGTTGGCCCCAATGTTCTCCATGTCTATGCAAAGAAAACAATCCTTTATTGTGTGATTTAAAACAACTTTCATGTCACTCCTCTGTTTACCTAAGGTCATACTTCATGTGGTGATTATGCCCATAGCCTCCAATGGGTTGTATAACAGATGCTACTTCGGACTTAGACATAGAAATAGCAAGAACTTGTAAGGCCCCAATGGATTGAATAACAGATACTAATCTGAATTTAGATATTGTGAGAACTTGTAAGTTTTCTATCAATGCCTAGTTCTGACAAAGAGGAAAATCAAAGTGAGAAGATGAACAGAGCATTATTTGCATGTCCATGACATTGATTTCATTGAATTAGTTTTTACCTCTGCATGTGAAATGAACTTACAAAAACCCATAATATTCTAAAATTTCGCCCCATTTATTGAGATTTCTTCTATGACCATTACAAGCTTGCTCTCATTAGCTCCAAAGTGAGACCACTTGTAAAGACTAAATTTAGTAGACACCAGTTGATATACAGAACCTGTACAGTGCAACACTAAATACCAATTTCCTTCTGTTCTTTAACATTAGGAGTCTGCCATTCCCCTCTTTTCCTTAAGAGGTTTTCATCTTTGTCACTTGCAATTCTAGATAGCACTGCATACTTTGGAAATTCTCTGATTCTTTTCTTGTGTTATTTACTATTTATGCCTCTATTTTGCATTGTCAAATAATAAAAGTTCTATAGGCAAGCCTTCCTAAACCTGAAGAGGTTTCAAATCCATTTATATTGATTGCAATAAAGGTTAGTTGAAAATTCAGGAACCAAGGGGTGATAAGAAGAAGAATAGAAAATAATCTGTGGATCCATCCCACTTGGTCTTCCACTGTAGTAATATTGGCCAAATCACCTTTAGGAGTTTCAATATCTGTAGTTATATTAATAATAATTTTATTTCCTGGAGAATCAAATGGCATGAGCTCAACCAGTTAAATTCCTTGACTTTCAAGGAGGCGACCTAAGTTCGAATTTTGCCAAGCAATACACACATACTTTCCCAGCTGTTCTAATACCACTATGTGGGCACCATGTAATATGTGTGTGCGTGGTTTTTCTGGATAGGCTATTAGTATGTTCCATGGAGTTTCCAGGACATGGCTGTTGCAAGAAAATGGGACATGTTTCCTGGGACAGCCGGATAGGTTTCCGGGACATTGGGACACATTTTCAGGATGTTGTGACACATCTCCAAACGTTCCTTAATGCCTGGGACATGTCTCCATGGGACATGGGGCTATCAAAGTTCATTTGTATTAAAGCAATTTATGTACAGAGGGATGAATATTCCAGACTACAAAACTCACAAGTTTCAAAATAAAATATTAATAGTCATTTTTGACACATTTTCCTCAGATGCTTTGTAAGGTTTCACTTTTTGAACCTATCTTGCAACGAGAAATTATATTCCAGAATTTTAAACAAAGCAAGCCACCTATTTTGCAGACAGTATGAGAGAACAGATTTATGAAGGGTGAGATATTGTGTTTTTGTGGCTAACCTGATCTGGAGTGAGCTTGAATTTTCCACCTCCTATGGAAAATGTTAGATTTGGCATGCTAGATAGTTGATCACAGTTGACAATTGATTCTCCATTAGGGCTTGGTAACCGCTCACAAAGCTAAACATTACAAATTAAGAAATCCTAATCATTAAAAATATTTGCTAGCCAGAAATTCTCAGTATCTACATCACATCAAAAATTGACAAAATAGGAACTAAGGAGCTCTTATAACTTTATTCAAGTAGCTCAGGATTTGGTCCTTGGTCTTGTTTAAAGCAAGTTGGTTCTCCATCCACACCACTGCCATTTGGCAGGCTTCACACAATGCATTATCAAGACCTGGTAATGACTCTGTATCACAAGCTTCTTTTTCTGGGGCACGAGCTATACCCATTCTGTAGAGATTATTTCCAATTTCACATGAAAGACAAATGTCAACAAGTAGGGAAAAAATAATTCAAATAGGGACCCATAGAAATAGACACGATACAACAACATTGCCATTTAAAAAAAAATGCAGTAAAGCTGTCACCAAGGGTCATACCAATAGCAACAGCCTAAAACACAATGCTGTCTTAAGCCAGACATAATTTGAGATCTTAAAGGAATGTCTTCAAAGGACATTATCAACAATTTCTACCAAATAAATTTAGAAAATAGAACTAAAACAAATCTAACCTCACATCCCTTAAACCATCATAAAAGCACAGGCCAACCTGTGAGCACACCTCCCGAGGAATCACCTGCAAACAATGCCATTCAATTTAGAACATATTGGTTATGGTCTTTTGTTCCACTAAGGACTCCAACAATGAACCTAAACAGCTATCATGCCTTATGCAAAGTTCCTTTTAAGGTACAAATTTCTAAGTACCAATTGTCATATGCATGCTAAATCACAAACCAACCTCTAACATCAAAAGCTTCAATATCAAATCTCCATACTGTGACACCACTGTTTTACATTCTTGACTTACAACACCCGACGCACCGATAGCGAGGTTGATTTGTGTTACAATGCCCTGTATCAGAAATAAAATTCTCAGAAAAAACTTTTCAGACAACTTGTTTGCAGTTAACAAGTGGAATCAATATAATCCATTTGTCACAAGTGCCAAAACATTTCCAGACAGTTTCTTATGCAAAACTTACAGCATCCCATTCCATTAGTTCTTGAATCCATCTCCCCTTGTTGAAGTTCAATATCATAAGGATTGCCATTTACCATCAAGTTTGACATGATATTTTTCAAATGTTGTCTTTTTAAATATTATGCCTTTGACAGACCTTTACCACATGTTACAAACGTCTTAATTGGTTGAGATTCATATGGTCCAACCTTCATCCTTTTTGCCACATACATCTAGAAATTTCTGCTTTATCACATTTATGTTTCAATAATAACTTGCTTCGGCTAATATTATCAACTTTCACCCAGTACCCCTCAAACATTACATATTTTGCATTTAATACTCCCAAATTTAAATGTATATTTCCAAAGATGACAGGTTCAAAAGAGTAATAAAAGGCATTTTACTTTGAGTATTACTCTTGAAGTTTGAACAACTCTGTAGACAAGTTTCATCACCTTTCCATAAGTAAGCCTCACTTTATGCAGATGAGCATATGGTGCACATTTTGTACAATATTCCTATAGATACTAAACCACCAAACTATCAGAGCTGACAACTATGAAATATAAAAACAACAACAAAGGTAATATTTCAGTTCATTAATTTCCACCAGAAGCCTAGTAAATTTCCATTTCTTGAGATATCCATAGCCAACTTATAGAATGAGAAATTTGCACAACCTTCAATTACAGTGGATTATATTGGTTTCAAATCACTTCCCATGGCCTGCAAGACAAGTAACCCATGCTGAATATGTTTTTAAAAACACTTTCCTCCCAAGAGCTCTGATCTTTAAAGGTATGGAAAACTGTCTATTGTTTCTAGGACTTCTGTAAAACCTTTATTAGATGCATGTAAAGGATACTCTGCATATTGTTTTCTCCATTTTCATCATTACAATACTTTAGAACTCAGTTCAGATCATTGGTTTATGTACTAAGAAGAAAATTCTGCATCAAAAGCTAGTATTGGATATTAATGAGTATTGTAATCATATAAATTTTTGAAAAGGATTGAAAATCCAACTAACTTCATATTATTTACAAACTCATTATATAGGCTCTAATGGCCCAAAATACATAACCAAACCCATCAAATCATGGATTTGATCCAATATGCTTAACCATAAGCTACAAAAGTGCAAAGGAGAATGCACGTAACTTCTAAGTTAAGAGGAAAGGAATAATGCTAACTATAAGATCCATTTTAGCTATCTTGAAGTACACACTTCCTACTTTGAGTTCACACTTCCTAACTAACACTCCTAAATGACAACTAGAAGATAACTAGTGCCCACAAGTGCATGTGAGAAGGAGACTCACTTACAATATTAATTTGCAAGAAATAAACTATGCAAACCTAGCTAGGAATTACTAGAGGGGTCATATGAGTGATCAAACATCAATCCTCATCATGCCTCCCCACAATAGAAGCATTGGCCTCCAATGCTTTCAGAAGAGTAGGAAAGTCACGGGACATCTGATGAAAAGAAATCCAACGAGCCTGATGCGGCAGCTGTCCTCGCCGAGCCACAAGATATGAGGTGGTAGACCCCCGGCGAGTCTGTCGAGTCTTCGTGTCATAGATCTGATCGAAATCCAATGGTAACTGAGAATCAGGAACCACGTCCACAGGATGACTGATAGCCGGTGCGGTCTCCAATGTAGAGTCAAAGTACAACTTCAAAAGATCTACATTGACGACGTCATGAATTCCCAAGTGTGCGGGAAGATCAAGGCGAAAAGCATTCTCGGACACCTGTTGAAGAATAGTATAAGGCCCATAGCGAATCGGTTTGATTTTACTATGAGTCTTATCAGTAAAACGCCGCTTGTCAAGATGCAACCAAACTTTGTCACCAACCCGAAATGGATGAGGAATGCGATGTCGATCCATGGCCTTTTTCTGTTGTTGTCGTGTCTTTTGCAAAATCTCAATCACCTTTGATTGAAGATTGTGCAAGTGCTGAATAAATGAGTGTGCCTTGTCTTGCTCCTTCTGAAGATGTGAAGTGACAGGAGAAGGCAAAGACAAAGGTAACTCATAAGGTGCCAAGGGCTGAAATCCCATACAAACCTCAAAAGGTGAGTGACCCGTAGAAGAATGTAGGGCCCTATTGTAGGCATGTTCAATATGAGTGAGACTCAAGTCCCACTTTGCTGGTGAAGCGTGATGATAGATTCGTAAACTTTGCACAAGGGTACGGTTTACCACTTCAGTCTGCCCATCTGATTGCGGATGATAGGCGGTGGAAAAGTTAAGGGAAACTCCCAAAATTTTCCACAAAGAATGCCAAAAGTGACCCACAAAGCGTGAATCACGATCCGATATAATGCTGGTAGGTAGACCAAAGGAACGCCAAATGTTGTCAAAGAACAATTGGGCTAAGTCTGCTGCAGAACTTGTCTTGCGGCATGGAATAAACTTAGCCATCTTACTGAATCTGTCAACCACCACGAACACACAATCATGTTGTCGCACCGTCATGGGAAAACCACTAACCAAATCCATGGAAATGCTTTCCCAAGGACGGGAAGGAATGGGCAAAGGCATGCCTAAGCCAAACTTCTTGTTAGCTAGTTTTGAGCGACAACAAACTGCACACTCTTTGAGAAATCTCAACACATCCCTCTCGCATTTTAGGCCAGTAGAAAAATCTTTGCAAGTGATGAAGTGTTTTGTGCTTCCCAAAGTGACCACCATAAAGTGTAGAATGAGCTTCCTTAAGAAGTGACACTCTAGGCTCACAAGGAACACAAACCTTGTCCAATTTGTAAAGAAGTCCTTCTTTGATGTAGAAATCTTGGAAAGGACGCAAATTGGAAGAAGAAGGCTTACTCACTTGCTCAAATATTTTCCCAAAATCAGGATCCCGTGAATACCGATTAGGCCAAGTCTTAAATCCCAAGTGTGAAGTGGACATAACCGTTAAGGCAAGAGCGGCATGAGGCCTACTCAAACAATCAACAACAGTATTACTCTTCCCCTTTTTGTACTTGATCACCAAGTGAAATTGTTGGAGGTAAGAGGCCCACTTCATATGTCTTGATTCTTCAATTTTACTTTGAGATTGTAAAAACTTGAGAGGCATATGATCGATGTGTACTACCGTATCTTTTCCCAAAAGATAATGTCTCCAAGATTTGATTGCTTGAACTAATGCATACAACTCCTTGCCATATGTAGAATAGTTCAACTTAGCAAGCAGAAAAAGTTTTCGAATGATAAGCAACTCGGATGACCATTCTGTTTGAGCACAAGTCCTAAGGCAACTTTAGAGGCATCTCTTTCAATCTCAAAAGGTTGAGAGAGGTCAGGTAAAGTTAACACAGGTGTTGTACAAAGTTTCTTTTTGAGTTTCTCAAAGGCAATATCTTGGCTTTTCTCCCAATGAAATGGAACTTTAGACTTAGTGAGATAATGCAATGGAGCCGCAAGAGTGGAATATTGAGGAATGAACTTGCGATAAAAATTCGCAAGTCCTAGGAAACTCCTTAACTCAGTGAGAGTTGAAGGAGGGGACCACTTAAGTAAAACATCAACTTTGGTGGGATCTACCTGAATTCCACTTTCACTAATCACATAACCAAGGTAAGAAACTGAAGTATTGCCAAAAGAACACTTGGAAGAATTGGCATATAATTGATTCTTCGCAAGAAGATCAAGTGTATGATGGATATGCCCAAGGTGTTCCTCCCAAGTTTTTGAGAATATCAATATATCATCAAGATATATTATTACAAATTTGTCAAGTACATCACGAAATACATCATTCATCAACCTCATGAAGGTTGCAGGAGCATTAGTAAGACCGAAGGGCATGACCAACCATTCAAAGAGGCCCATCTTCATTTTAAAAGTTGTCTTCCATGTATCCTCAGCTTGGATACGCACTTGATGATATCCACTTTTGAGATCTATTTTTGAAAAGAACTTAGCTCCTTGGAGCTGATCTAATAAATCATCAATGCGTGGTAGTGGATATCTATTCTTTACAGAAATTATGTTCAAAGCACGAAAATCAATGCACAATCTCCAAGTGCCATATTTTTTAAGAACCAACAAAATAGGTGAGGCACAAGCATAAGTACTTTCCTTAATGAAACCCTTAGACAACAAATCTTCTATTTGCCTTTTTATTTCTTCATTTTGCAAAATAGATTGTCTATACATGGGAGCATTAGGTAGTGAAGAACCAGGAATGATTTCAATGTTGTGATTAATTGTGCGAATTGGAGGAAGAGACTTTGGCTCCCGAAATATGTGTGAGTAATTTTGCAATATTTTATCCATTGAAGAGTGTTGCTTTGGAATGGATGTGGATGTAGGAGTGTTTTGAGAGCGAATGAAAATTAGAGCAACGTCACCACCTTTTTTAATTGCCCTTTTTGTTTGCTTGGAATTTAGAATGATGTTAGGAGTGTTGGTGCTTTTAATGAGAAAGACCTTACCATATTTTTGAAGTGTGTAGGTTCTTTTGAAAGCATCATAAACAACTCTCCTATCATACCGAAAAGGTTGTCCAAGCAAAATCCCACAACAATCCATAGGAGTCACATCACAAGTGACTTGATCTATGAAATGTGGGCCAAGTGCAAATTTTAATGTGCAAGTGTGAGTGATTTCTGAGCCCCTTCCACTATCCTTCCAACCCAAAGAATAAGGTTGAGGATGAGGCTCCATAGGTAACTTCAATCGCTCGACAATGGACCTCGCAATTAGATTTTTCTACGAGCCATTATCCACTATACAATCTGTTGCAAAATTATGGAGCAAATGAGCTCGAGTGATGAACAAAGCATCACGAGCGCCCCCTGATGAACTTACATTTACCAAGGTAACCTCATTGAGCTTACCTCGTAATTCCATGTATACTCTACTTTCTCCTACTGACTCAAGGGGACCTTTGGAAGCATCCTCCTCTTGAGTAGTGATGACTAAACTCTTCTTCTTAAGCTTAAAACAATCAGCTTTTTCATGACCTTTTTTCTTACAATAGTTACAAAACTTTTTAGAAGAAGAAGGTTTGGAAGAAGAAGAAGAAGGAGTAGAAGCGGAAGGAGAAGGAGAAGAAGGAGATGGAGAAGAAACATTCTTCTTTTGAGCAAAATTCTTCTTTTGTGAGAAAGAACTATTCCCTTTTGATGAGTTTGCAACCACTTGAGTAGCAGAGTGCGGAATGCCTGCGAATGCGCCTTAAAATTGTCCTCCGCAAGTTGCGCCTGGTTGAAAATTGAATCCAATGTTTCCATAGAAACAAACATAATTTCCCCGTACAAATGTTCCAACAAACCACTTTGAAATTTGAGAATCAAAGCTTTAATATCTTCCTCCACATTCAAAAGTATCCTGTACCTATTGAATTGAAAGATATATTCCTGCACAATCATATTAGTACCTTGTCGAAATCGAAACCACTTAATGACCAATTCCTTAGAATAATTGGAAGGATAAAAATTGGTCTTAAGACAGTCTACAAGCTCATCCCATGAGGTGAGTTCATCATGACCTCTTTTTCTTTCAACAAGTACTTTAGCTAAACCAGAAAGTTTTAGCTTAGCATATGGAACCATATCCTCATCTGAAAGCTGAGTATAAGAAAACCAAGAACTCATGTCAAGAATCCAACTATTCAAGACTTCAGGGTTCCGGGATCCATCATAAAGTGGCACTTCACAACGAACTCTCAAATGAGAATCATGAGCAGAAGTTGAAGCATTGTGGAGAGAAATATCATTTACCTTCATTGCAAGGTTACCAAGAACTTCTGCCATGGTAGTATCATTAGCTTTATCTGCTAAAGCATTTACAACATGTGCAAGTTCTGCCACTTGGGCAGCCAAGTCATAAGCCATGTGAAACCGGGTATAAGCCAGGAGTAAAAGGGAAAAGCACTCGAAAATCAAGGTAAAAATTGGAGATTCCTTGTTACAATGTTGTGCCCCTGAATTGAAAAATACTCCTAAGGCTCAAAATTTAGAAATTTAAACTAACCTAAGGTTTAAAATTTATATTTTATTAATTTAAAAATAACTTAATTAAAAATTAAATTTTAATTAATCAAAGATTAATTAATTTAATTAAGTTATTAAAAATTAAATTAATAAAAAATAAAAATTACATGCAAAACCTTAGAATAGTAAAATTAAAAAATTACAATTTTTACCCTTGATTTTGCCGAAACTGCACTCCACCCTCTATTGCATGAAATTCTGCAACTGTTGTTGCACGTTTCCCGAGGCGGTGCATCTTCAACAATTACGTTTCCAAGGGTAAAAAATTTAGCAATCTTGCAAGACAATTTTGGGAGGCACCAATACCCCACGCGAGGTCCGCCTAAGAGTTCCGACTGTCAAGCACCAGACGGCGTCGCACGGTGTCGGCACGGTGGCGGCTGCCCACCGTGGCAGCGCGGCCCCTAGCTGCGACTCGACAAGTCCGCAGCTCTACACCGATGCCGCACATCCACGATGTCGTCAAACCCGACTCGCTGGTCCGTGACGCTCGTCGGCTCTGACCGCTGCTCCATCCTGTACTGCCCTCGACACGTCGTGTACCTCGACACATGTCGCTCTTGTCGCTGTCGCGATCGCCGATCGTTGTCATCAGCTGTAGCGGACAACGAGCCGAAAGGCCGACCGACGCGTCAAAAGCTCGCGGCTACCGACCAAGCACCCACTGCTCGATCCAGCCGAAAAAGGCAAATATTTTAAATTTTTTATTTTTAATAAAAAAAAATATTAATTTTAATAAATAAATAAATAAAATATATATATATATTAAAATTATATATATTAAATTTAAATTTTAAATAACTTAATTATTAATTTAAAACTTTAAAACTTAAATTTTACAATTATTAGAATTAAGGTAAATTACCTTCAAAATTTCCCAAGAAATTTGTAATTTCTTTTCATATCACCAAGACCCCTTCAGTAGCTCTCCTTTCAAGATCCAGTCGACACACGACCAGCGTTTGAAAGGCAACCAGACCCAAGTCGACACACGACCTAGTATAGATGCTCCTCAGTCTTCAAGACTCCTCAATGGCAGGAACAAATGGCTCCCTAATGCGCATTTCACCGTAGGAGTAGTCCAAACCTGCCAAGGGATTTTTGTAAGAGAGGAATCGGGGTAAAATTCTCCTATACTTCTTGAGCATACGGAGAAAGTTGGAACGAGGATTTTGACGCCTAAGGAACTTCCTTCTGCGAATGGTCTTCAAGCTCCCCTTGAGCTTGAACCGAGTCCTCAATGAGAAAGAATTTCTCATAAAAAATAATCTATCTCCTACCCTCTCACCTCACAAGCCCTAGTGCAAACATAAACTAGGCTCTGATACCAATGAAAAGGATTGAAAATCCAACTAACTTCATATTATTTACAAACTCATTATATAGGCTCTAATGGCCCAAAATACATAACCAAACCCATCAAATCATGGATTTGATCCAATATGCTTAACCATAAGCTACAAAAGTGCAAAGGAGAATGCACGTAACTTCTAAGTTAAGAGGAAAGGAATAATGCTAACTATAAGATCCATTTTAGCTATCTTGAAGTACACACTTCCTACTTTGAGTTCACACTTCCTAACTAACACTCCTAAATGACAACTAGAAGATAACTAGTGCCCACAAGTGCATGTGAGAAGGAGACTCACTTACAATATTAATTTGCAAGAAATAAACTATGCAAACCTAGCTAGGAATTACTAGAGGGGTCATATGAGTGATCAAACATCAATCCTCATCAATTTTAACCCTGTTTATCAGTTACGTTTAGTTATAAATTTATGTTCCAAGTGTTATTTCTAATCTTCATATTCAAATATTCTCCTGTATTTCTGCATTAAAGGGGGGGAAGAAAACTGGATGCTTTTTCCCCCATTTCAGGGGTCCCCTTTTTGGAACCTGGTAACTATCTCCTGAGATACTGCTACCATTTTTCTAGAACCTGGTGACTGTCCCCAAATAATTATTGCTTTTATTACTGTTAAGAGTATGTACTATATACACATCTATTTCATAAAATTTTGGTTAATATCTCTCAAGGACTGAACGCATGCCCTGCTAACTTTAATTGTGAGTAGGGTAACATATATGATGCATTCATAAAAGTTCTTCTTTAAGCTGTATACTTCCTCTATCAATAAATGCCACTGGCTGTGAACTTTGATATCCTGTATCAATATGCCTCACATTTAAACATTGTTTTTGCCCTCCCAATTTCCGTATCAACTTAAATATATTTCGAAATGAATTCTCAATCATTCTCTTTCAGTATTACTCTTTACATCAAGATGTAACATATGTTCACTCAAAGAGAATTTAGCAAAGATTCATTGTGCATAGCTTGGAAATGACCAAGAATGTTGTAAGGTTAGCCCAATTTACCGTTGGACCAGCCAACAGAGATGTCCCAGAATCTGCAATAGCGGTACAGCCTTCAGCACAAAAGCCTGTACTAAAAACAATCCACTTTTTCTAAGGTGTCATTGAATTAGAACCGATTACTCAGTCAAACAAAACTTAAAAATCAAGGGAAGATATTTTTCACCTGTTGATTCATTACCGATAAGAAAGTCTCCCATACTAAACTGAACAAAAAAGCAACAGTAGGTCAGGAAAAAAGAAGAATTATGTAACTATCACACATTTGACTATAATGTGTAACAAGAACATGCATACATGTGTCCTATAACAGAAAACAATATGCATGGAAACTCATTATTGTTCTATAGTCTACCTGCCAGTAACCCTTCTTTGTAACAGGGACATATGTATGGTTACCCTTGAAGCGTTCAGGATTAACACCTCCAAATACTAGCTCACCTCCCTCTTTTTCATCTTCATTCCTGTTTAGCCAAAAGGAAAAGACAGGTTCTTGGACAAGGCCTTGGTTGAGCATGTTATACCTGTTAAAAAGCAGAACACAATATCTGAGCCAAGAATACCTGTAGAAATGCACTTCCTTAGTTAATGATGCAAATGATAGTCTATGAAGCCATCAAAAGAACTAAAACTATAAAAAGATTGTCTTCTTATAGGAGATCAAAATGGATCTCAAACTTGAGCTTAATGGAAAACGAAATTCAACAGTGAGCTTAGTAGTATCACTATAATGCAGAAACCAAGTAGGTTTCCACGAAATCCCATAAGCGGCCTGCAATGGGGAAAAGTTTATGAAAATTTTAGGACATGCTCTAGGTTATTTTCTTTACTCATTTATCAAAGTGCCAAAGGGGGCCACAACTTCTATTCCATAAAGACCACCACTGCCAGCCTCTGATAGTTTTTGTGCTGAAGACAATTTGAAGCAAATTTTGTGCATTCTTCTTTGAAGGAGAAGCCTAAGAGACTACATGAAATCAGGCAGTTACATTGTAGAACATAGGCAACCAAAACTCACCAGACCGGAACAACATTGTCAACAGCTATTTCCTGAAATCCAAGACCTAGAATACCATCAAACTTGGCCAACAAAAATGTTAACCCTGGTTCTTTTGTTGTCTCAGCAAAAACCTGCACCATGGGAAAAACCCCACTCTACATAAATTATTATGACCAGGGGAAATTGAATTTATTTAAATTAGATGGAAAAAACTTGAATTGAATTAAAGGTCTTGACATCCAAAAACTACAAACCTGGTTTTTCACAACAAGCTCCCCAACAGTGACATCATCTTTACTCAAAAAACCAGAAATTGATCCACTCCCGTAACTTATATCGCAGGATTCGCCTTCACAACCAACAAGTCAAAACATGTAAGTTTTCCAGCAATTTCCCAAGTGTTCCTTGGGCATAGACCGAACTAAGTAGTTTAAAATATATTAGTGTGGATTACAAAATAAATGGATAAACAATTGTGTATGGCGAAAGCTCCATCTGCTTGAGTAATGTCTTTAGTTTCAAGGAATATAATGGCCTCCTGAAGGGAACTTCCCTAAGTTTCTCAACTGGTATTGCTGAGAAAATTTAGGAGTCTTTCGCTACCAAATAGTTGGTTATCATATCTCATCTCTGCTACACTTTTTTTAGGACTGTTCGCTGTCATTTAATTATTTTTCCACACACATTTTTCGCCACTTAGCACTAAAATTATTTCGTGGGTGCCGCAAACTTTCAGCCACTCTTTCCAGTGGCTGGTAGATATATTCCCCCTAAATTAACAGTAGCCGCTCCAATTTAATAGGAGGAGCATGGCAGTAGCCTCCTTCTTAGAACCATAACCTGACTATCATTTAATACTCAAAATAATGAATCCCGCTAGAATGAAATTCAAGAATCTTAGTTATTTTACTTTAAATTTGCAAGTATCAGCCAACCAATCAATCACTACAAACGAACGACGAACATCGATACCTCACACACACGGCCGCCACAAAAAGAAATACACACAAGTCTACAACAACCACACACGAATTTAAAAAGACCCAAACATTAACTTCATAAAACAAATGACGAATTTACTCGTAAGGGCTTGATGTGCAGTACCATTTTTTTGATACGTGCTCGACTTTGATGACCTGTACTTTGGATGAAAATAGCAAGCCAGCTGCAAGACGAAACCTTATGTTAAAAGAGCTCCAAAAACATTTTACTCAATTTTAAACAAACCAGAATTCAGTGTCTAAACTGGTTATATAAAGTTATAAAAATCCACAAACCCTGATACAGACAAATTCATCTGAAGAATCCGACTGAATTACTTCTCAACTAATCACACGACCAAATTTGGAACTAACGAAAGTAATTAAACTTGCAGTTCTTACAGAGAAGTAGCATTTAGACGAAGGCACCCAAAGGTTGGAGCTCCCCGTGTCAAATATAACTTTAAAATTCTGAGTCGGGGTTCCAATTCCGATCTCTCCATAGTACTGGGCATCCAAGTAATTCTTCAGGGACACATAATCACCCTCATCGGACTCGAACTCCCGACCTCCTCGCGGGGCATACTTTCGAACAAATTTATCAGCGATATCACATTTTCTCCTGGAAATTTCACGACCGCGAAGAGCAGAACGATCCAGTGATTTCTTCTTCAGGGCAATCCGTCGCATCCCATCATCGGCGCCACACACGCTCCAAACACAATACACAACCAAGAGAAAGCACACTACTGCAGCTCTCGTCCCCATTGTCAAACACTTTTCTGCAACAACCAAGGTAAAATTTTCTCCCAATTTAGCAAGCAAGAAAGTTTATGATTTTGCTTAAGCCAGAACCAAATTTAGGCGGGGTTTGAGCGTGGCTCTTCAAAAGACCTGAGAAGCGTAAAATTAATCACAAAAAAAACATACAACATGGATATTTAAGGGAAGCCAAGCTTAATTTCCTAAGCGTATAGGAAGTTATGAACGTCATCCTATCACCTGGTTCTGAGACTTCCTTTCACTCGGCAGAAGTAATGTAGACTGCGGTTTGTTTCTTTATTTTAAAATATAGCGTGGAAGCGCTGGTTTTTAAAATAAAGACACCGGATAAGACGTGCAAGTTTAACTAGTAGTCAAAAAAGAAAAAAATTAGCTTCGCCAAATGCAAACTTCTAGAAGAAACGTTAAGATTCTCCTCAAAGACAATGTGGACCTCCTTATGCAGTTTTAACACTGTACGGTTGGTGGTGTCAGGATATATTGAAGCAACTGAATCTCCGTACATTTGTTTTTCAAATATATTATGGATCCAACTACCAATCTGTTGACTTTATGTTTTTGGTAGATTCGGTTTTTTTAATTTGTATTATGGATTTAATTAATAATCTTCAATAGTTGAAATTTTTTTAATTTGTATTATGGATTTAATTAATAATCTTAACTTCATCTCCAAAATTTTCTATTCCAAAAATAATTGGTTGGTTAAAAATGAACGTAGGATTTTATAGTGGTAGACATTCTATGTTTTATGTTTTTTTTCAGCTCCAGAGGCATGTTTTGATTTTATCTCACAGTGTTTGGTTCGAAATAGTCATATAGGCTAACGAGGTTCGTTATGACGTGTTTGGTATAAGTACATACAAAGTTAAGAAAATTTTATAAAACATTCTTATAAAGAAAAAAGACCAACCTATCAAAAGCATAGGTTCAATTTCAATTAAGCTTAAAGTGCCAAATGATATTTGGTGTAATGGCAGTTGTCTAGTTATCATTATCCATGTGGTTGTATGTTCAATATAAAATTAAGCTTAAAGGTTTTTAAAGGGTATTTCCATCCAAAAATAAATAAATTGTCTAATATTTTAATTATTAAAAAAATTTAACTATGTTCTTTAGATTTTAGGATATATTTAAATAAATTCTATATAGATTACTTTATTTTTTATATTATATTTAAATTTAATAAAAATTAAGATGTAAAAGATTTAAAGTTGAATTTGTAATTATAGTGTAGAAGTTTTAGATTGTTTTTTTATATAGATAAGGGAGTCGGTTACATCTACAGTCCTTTTCTACTATCAAGCAAGGTTCAAATCTTGGGGTTGCTCCTATAATCTGTATGCCACCTTGTTGTTGTTGACTCGGATTTAACTATATTTATTTTATAGCTTTTCATCATCTTAGACAAGTAATCATTCATTCCATATATAAATTTAGAGACCAAAATAATCCTAATAACTATTACACCATCATGATTGATCAAACCCTTGCAAAATATTTACTATTACTTTAGATATCTATACAAAGGATTAGTAGGTTTGAGGAGAATCATCATACTTGTTAGTTTTAGGTCCCAATATAATTAAGCCACAATATCTTAGGTCTCAATATTAATAATCAAGAGTACAATTAAATATATGAGCGATAAAACATATATCTAGGCCAATATAAATATAATAACATTCACTAGGGCAAAGTCCTCTCTATTCCAAATCTTTACATATGAGGGCTTTCCATTCCTAATTGTTGTTACCTTTGCAAGTAGGAGTGTGAATCCATCCAACATATTTTCCTCTCATGTCCTTTCTCTCTCAAAGTTCTTTGCGCATTATTTTTCTTTGTGGGTATTGCCTAGGTTCGTCCCTTTTCTCTAAATGACCTCTGTGTACAGCGGCATAATCCCTTTAAAAGTTTTCATGTCAAAACCTTTTGGACCTTATGTCTCCCCTAAGGTTGGTTGGAGCAGGAGGTATCTTTCGATGTCATTAGGGAAGATATTGATGGCCCTTGTATAAAATCTTGATGTCCAAACCAACCATTTTACTGAAGCTCGAGTCCTCTTCCAAGGCTTGTCTCTCCTATCCAGAATAAACTACCCTAACCTTATTGTCGAAGGTGACTCTATGAACATTATTAGAAGCATTGTAGGCACCCAATTAGCTTCCTGGAACATCTCCAGTTTAATCTCCAAGGTAAAGTTTTTTTTGAGCTCTTCCCCTAATGTCATTGTCCAACATGTCTTTAGGGAAGGAAACCAAGTCATTGACTTTCTAGCTAACCTGGGGATTTCTTTGCCTAACCTCACCATTTAGAATGAAATTTTTCCTCTCCCTAGTTGATGGTAATCCTAGCCTGTATCTCTTTTGAGTTTTCTTAGGATTCGATTTTCTTGGATAGCCACGTCTTCTCCATGTTATGGGAATTTCCCTCAAGTTGGATAGCATTTTTAGAACACGTTCTTAGAGGTTTCATCAATCTGTGGAATTTTTCTAAGTTCACAGGATTTATTTTCAACATACACTCTCATGCATGGCTTCAATTTTCGGGATATGTGGAGCTTGTGGCTCAACATGGAGAATGTCTTTGTGAGCCATACGTGGAGATATTGTAACTACACCATCTTCAATGAACACCTCTTGTAGGTTTTTTGTTGTGTGACAAATGACAAAATGGAGACATATGTTGTCTTACACAGACATGTGAGCAGGACACTTGTGCACATCCTCATATTACATATTTGCAAACTTACATACATGACAGTCATGCACATTCTCTCATTACACACTTGCACTCTTACTTACATAACACTTGTGTATATCCTACACGTACACATTTACATAAAGGGAAAATATAAATCACTCATCTAAACTATTGACTCAAATCATAATCATTACATAATTATATTTGTACCATAAAGGCACCATGGGGGTACATTTGCATATACCAAATAATGTAATATTCTCCAACACCCCCTTATTACATTATTTGGTTATTGAAAACTTTAGTCTTCAAACTTTATCGTCATGTGACCTTGCATTATCCATGAATCTCTGTTTGATATTCTTCTTCACCTTATTTATTTTTGCTTTGAATCCTCATCTATCTTCGTTCTTTGGTTCTTTAATATTTGCATCTTCATTATCTTGTTCATGAACTACTTGAGCTTCTTCTTCATCCTTGATCTTTGGTTCATATAATTATTTTATTTTTGCTTTCTTGCAATCTTGATGTTGTCTTGTAATCTCAAAACATTCACTTAGAGCATCATAATAATTTTCTAAATTAGATGTGCTTCAAATGTCAGTATTGCATGAATAATAAAGCATTGTTTTAAGAGATGATTCATTTGAATCACGTGTATAACAAATCATTATTTTTCTTTTTAGAATTTTAATCAACTCTTTTTGCTTTTGATTTTCATCCTTATAAGTATAAGTGAGGCTAATACCATATACATTATACTACCTATATCAATAGGTATTAAAATATCATCTTTTGAATTATCAATTTCTTCAACAAGTCTTGATTGTAAATAATATTCAAATATCTCAAAGTTTTCATTCATTGCTTCTCTAGAGATGAATTGTATTGCCATATATAGCTTTTCATTAGATGTTTCAATCAATTTGCTTATGCTAGATTTTATAACTTCCAATATTTTCTTTTTGATTATGAACTTCATATTTTCTTCCATAATAATCAAAGTTTGCAATTCAATGATTCAATTCCTTTGAAGTTGAAATCCTTTTATCTCCAAAGTTAATAATTGCAATTTCAAAAAACTTTCAAATATCCACTCAAACAATAAATTTACAAATTTTAAATCTTTTAAATTTTTCTAAACCTTTGAAGTAGCAAATCTTTTAACTCCCTATTTTATTAAATTTGTAAAATTAAAAAAAAAAACTCCAAATTTCAAAAAAATTCTAAATTTCAAATCTTCAAAAACTTTTAAAATCTTCAAATTATTACCTTCTAACTTTTCAAAATTCAAAATCTTAAATCCTATTTGAAGTAAAAAAATTTATCACTGTAGAATTAAATAAATACTAATTTTTTTAAAAAATCAAAGAATGCATACAATATTACAACTCCCACTAAATTTTAATCTATCTTAATTTTTCTAAAATTTTGCTCCAATAATAATTAGAAACTATATAAATATAATTTATCTTACCTTCCCTCATGACACCCTGATTCAAAAGTTAAACTATTGTTATATCTTTTATCATCGCTTCCACCAAATATAACGTTCAAATGTTACTACTGACCTTCCAACTAGCTAGTTATTTTTTTGTTTGCTTGTTCTATGCAATGCTTCAATGTTCTATTTCATTCTACATGCTTTAGCTAAGGTGTTATGATTAAGGTTTCTTTAGACAAAGGTGTTTGTTTACTATGTTATAGCTCTCTAGAAAATTATGCTAAGGAGTTTTTTTATCCAAAAGAAGCACTCTGGAAGATGACGCTTAGATACCCATATGCTTTAAGGTAGCACTCTAAATGATGATGCTCAAATGCTCAGTTGTACTAAAGAAGGTTCTCAATGTATGTATATTTCTTGGATGCTTGGTAATGTTTATGTAGCGCTCAGGTTACCAAAGTATGAAAGTGCATGAAATCACTGCTTTCCTTTATGTCCCGATGATTCTTTGTTAGCGCTTGAATCCATTGTAATATTTTGTGTCCCAGTGGTGCTCTGATAGAAATTGAATATGTTATTATTTATGTCTTAATGGTGCTTTACTACTATCCTCTATGTCTCGATGGTGCTTTAATAGTGCTTATATTGTTGCTTTCCTTTGTATATAGATAGTGCTTGTGTTCCCTACTTGTTGTTACGTCTAGAAAACGCTATGATAGTGCTTGTATTCTCTACATGATTTTACATCTAGATAATTTTATGATAGTGCTTGTGTTCCCTACTTGCTTTTACGTCTAGACAGTGCTTTGATAACTTATGATCATTGTTTTTTGTCACATCTAGATAGTGCTTTGATTGGCTATAAGATGATGCTCTTCAAAGCTCTTAAAAAGATACTTCAAAAAATTCATGACCAAGACTGAAATGCTATGAAGAGTTTTTAGTTATCCTGATCCTTCTAGTATATATCTTGATTAACCAAAAATTCTAAATATTTATGCCCCTATATTATTTTTATCTCTAAAGGTTTGTGATCTTCGCTTCTTCTCTATACTTTTTCTTCTTCTTTGATTTATGGAAGCTTATACTACTCTATATTGCTTCTATCCTTAGGAAGCTTTGATGCTTCTCTTCTCTATTTGAAGCTTTGATGCTCCTCTATTCCCTAGAAGCTTAGATGCTTCTCTATTATTTGGAAGCTATGATGCTTCTCTATCCTTGGTGTCTTAGGTCAAACCTAAGAACAATATGATTCTCCTATTTTATAGAGAATCCAACTATTATCAGGGTGACTTTGAATGTCCCCTCACGTCTAAATTTCTTTCATATCTGGTTGAGGCCTTATCTTCAGTGGTTTTTTTGAACCAAGTGGATAGACCCTAACATCCAAATCAAGCTAACTTTTATCTATCCCCTTAATATCTACTGAATCAAACCTTTAAAAATAGATTCTAAGTCTTCACTACTTTTAAAGTGGATAGACTCTAAATATGATGGTGCCTTTGAAATATAATTGTATCAAAAATAGTTAAGCAGTATCTTTGATACCACTATTGGCTTTTAAGCCAAACTATCTCAGGTCCCAATATAATTAAGCCACAATATCTTAGGTCTCAATATCAATAATCAAGAGTAGAATTAAATATATGAGCAATCAAATATATATCCAAGCCAATATAAATATAATAGCATTCACTATAATATCAAATATGAATGTAAATCACCAAAATTATTCATGTACAAGCATGAAATATACTTACAATACAAGAGATAATTGTGGAGATTAAATATCTTGCTAAAGAGTTTGAAGAAATTAGGTTTACACATATATTAAGGGAAGGAAACAAATGTGCAAATAAGCTAGCCAATAGAGAAGTTTTAAATGAGGATCGTGAAGTTAAATTATCCTTTCAATGGTTAGAGGAAGTAGAAAGTTTAGTTGAAGCTGACAAAAAATGTCGATTGCCTAAATCAATTAATGATTAAGATTTACTTTAATGTTTTCCATTGGTAATATCTATTTTTTTGTAACAATAATTTTTTTCATTTAGACTATTTATTATAATTTTTATAGTTACACTTTTGTTTCAGGAAGGAAACTAGAAATTCAGATTTTGTAAAGCAGACTATGATAGTGCGATGTTTTGGAAATATTACTCTACTAAGATGCAAGGCATAGATAGTAGAGGTGAAGTTTTGGCATTGTGAAGGTTTCTATAGAAAAATATCAAGAAAGATGCTAAATTATGGAGTAATTGTATTCATACGGAGATTTGAAAAGATCTAGAAAATGAAAATCAATAATTCAGACATTTTATGTAAAATGATGTAGGTTTCTAGCTATAGCATCTCAATTGAGATGAGATGTGTATCTATTTGTAAACTCTCAAGCTCTAAAGAAGAGAGTTTTAATTTTTCAAGGATGGAGGACCCGAGTACAACCCCTTATTATCAAACAAAAAAAAATTATACTTACAATACAATTACTCAAAATCTTTATATAAGCTTTATTATCAATGCTTGTTATGGTGAAAATTTTTTTCCCACTTACATTGTATGGAGATTTATCTTCATATTATACACATACAAAGGTGACTCTTCAATACTTTACTATTACACTCCTCATCTATTCGAGAGTTGTAACCTTTCCTATTCTTGACCTTTGGCTTCACAACTTGCCACTTGTATACAAGACTCTTCACTCTCTTCTTGCATGTATACTTAACACTATGACACTTGCACGCTTCTACATGACTCTTACTCTCCTACATGCACTCCTAATACAAGACACTTGTGCACATCCTCACATTACATTTTTATACACTTACATATATGACACTTGTGCACATTCTTTCATTACACACTTGCACTCTTACTTACATGACACTTGTGCATATCCTACACATAGACACTTACATAAAGAGAAAATATAAATAACTCATCTAAACTATAGAATCAAACCCTAATCTATTACATAATTACATTTGTACCATAAAGGTACCATGGGGGTACATTTTCATGTATCAAATAATGTAATATTCTCCAGCCACACTAGTGATCACATGTTCAATGTAACTCTTAGGTCAAGGAAAAATGTACAAATTTTAGTATTGTTTTGTATATTTTGAAAGGATTTTGATATTTTTCTTTAACATTCACTCGTTGTTAGGATCAAGACATTAGGTCTTCTAGAATTAGTGATATCACTTGTTACAACACTCTATGAATCAATTGTTGATAGAGTACATTCAAGTGTTGGTGATACAAGACATGTGTGAAGCACCGATGGGTTCAAATAAGGATTTATACTCTTAGATAAGCTAGGGAGATCATATCAATAGTCAAGCATAAATGGTTGTTTATTATATAAAATACATATTTTATTCTTTTTTTTACAAACAATATCATTTTGATGTCCCAATCAAAAAAATGTCTATAAAGACAACTATATATCTTAATATTATTGTGATGTACATAGTCTTCAAGAAAATCTTGATATACAGAAGGTATGGTCTTTAAGAGTTCAAATCAAAAGGTCAAACAAGTTTATTTATAAAGGCCAAAGGATTGAGATGGTATATTCATATATGTATCTTGGGGTCCTTTTCTATAGGCCACTATATTCTACCACAACTTGTCGGTTCTAGACTATCGGTTCTAGACTAAACAAAGGGTATCCCTCACAAATTGAAAAAAATAGTACTTTTAAATTTATTTTCGAGATGTCCAAACAAATATATACATGTTTCACTTGTTACACCTACTCTCCTATATGATGTTGACAATTGGGAGTCGAGTCATAGGAAAATAAATTAAAATCAAACAAAAAGATTTCTTATCTTAGTCTTGTCCAAACATATCCATCCCAAAATATATTTTTCTCAAGACATCATTCTTGTTGATTTTGGTATTGTCTTGCTCATTACAAGTTGTGATATTTTGGGTGCTGGCTCTTAATAGGTTATTATTTGATAGAATGTTGTAGGTACATACATCAAATATTCAAATCCTCTATCTAACTAGCATATCATGGGACCTACTTTGATGGTATGCCAAGACCTCTACACTTCTAGACTTCTTCCATATAATTTTGATAGATGAACCAAAGCTATATAAAAATGAGATCAATGAAGGTATCAAGGATGAGAGCTTTAGAGCATACTTATAGTCCAAATGGTTGGAACCTCAAGAATATATTTATTCAAATATTCAATAGTATTATAATTTAGGTACATTTACTTTGAGGATGGGATCGTCCAACACCTTAGATACATCTTTAAAGGATTTTTCGACACAGTTTAGATTTTTTTTCATATCACTTTCATATAGATATTCACCATCATATTCCTCAAGTGCATCATATATCTCGAATCTATTGCCTAGAATTAGAAAATGAGGATAACTTTTTACATAGATGCTCTCTTACTATGAGATCAGAGGTCAATTATTTTTATTTCTAGAAATTTACTTATTATTTCTATAACTTTTATGACCAAAAAGGATTAGAGACATTAGATCTTTTTAAAAGATGGTTGATATTCGTTGATACTTGGTTAAAGACTTGACTTCTATATTTCTCTCTAGGAGAATTATTTATTTTATTAACTAAGTTTCCCTTTGGGATTGGACATAAAACAACCTCATTATAGCATTGTAAATGTGATGGATAAATTTGTGAGACATCAAAGTACATAATTTACTTGTTCTGCAAATTTTTTAATTAAATGTTATGTTTCAAGATTGTAAAAGTTGAAGTTGTGTTTCTTATACCTTACTTTTTATCATACATTTTTCAACCTCATAAGTTAATTTGAATTTTCATAGCCATTTATGTTACTAGGTAGGGAACTACAACCACCAACAAACTATCTTGTTTTGCATATTGTTAGCTAAGCTAATAAAAATCCAAAAAAAATGTACAAAGTTCAAATTTTCAATGTTTTTGAAGTTGAAGAATGCATTATTTTCTATTTTCAAATTTCTAAATACAAATATGTTTTTTTTACAAGAAAAAAACTGTAATTTTATTTCAAGAATGAAAGAAAAATACACTTCTCAGGTGCCTTGGCACAAAAAAAAACCTAGATAAAATATATTACTAGGATTCAAAATAAATTTACAGTCAGATAGGTTAGAAAGAAATCCCCATCTTAAAAATAGCATGGGGATAATAAGGATACAGATTATTATAGATCAATACATAATCATCAAAATAACCTCCATGTCCATAACCAGGATAGAAACTAGTAGAAAGAAAAAAATAATAGAAAGTAAAGAAATAGTTAAAATTTGCCATAAAACTCTAATCAATGGATAGACCCATAGTAAAAATCTAGAGCTAGCATAGAAACTAGGGGTATGATATATGAATGAAAGACGAAACTCCATCCTTGATCTCTTCCATTTGCAATAAACCTTGTGGAACCTATTGACCTTATTTTGATAACGTATTTGCTTCCTAATTTAATTCCCTATAAACATAAGTAATAAAGATATTTTCAAAAAATAAAATTACCCCCAGAAGTTCATCTCCCATTGGTTAGAGTATATTATTTTGTAATTGAGTAAATCCATCATCTAGTTGATGACACGAGTAGAATCTTCAAAAAATTATAATTTTTCACATTTCTCTTTGAAGTACACTTCATTAGTAATATCAACTCTTGAAACTCAGAAAAATTGTTGGAACCCATCCCAAAACCTACTTTAAATTTGATATAGTGGATATTTGAGAAGTACATAATGTCTCCTATACTACTAAAAATTGATTGTCTTTAATTGGCCCCATCAAAAAAGCCCCATAGTTGAGACTTTTCAATGAACAAATTATCTACTTGTCGAGGTTTCTTATGTTTGCAAGGCTCTTTTTTGATTGAGACCAAATTCCCCACCTTAAGCATACCTCCATTGTTTCTCCTTCCTAAATATTTTAAACTCCAATTATTTGTTCATCTTCTAACCAAACTTGTTGAGAAAAGAGCATTTGATTAACAAATGTTTGATGTTTTCCTCCTCTAACCGACACAACAAATAAATACTTAGACCTTGTTTGCTTCTTCTCTGTAAAAATTCCCAATTCAAAGCCTTATTTCTCAAAGCTAACCACAAGAAAATTATTATCTTTTTTAGGGCCGACAATTTCCAAATTTGCTTCCACCACCAAGCAGACCCTTGGGGATCAGGGTTAAAACTTGATTTGCAGCCAAGCCTAGCCGTATACTAACCCTATATTTATTGTATACCCAAGAAATAGTATTTGGTTTAGCTCTTAGTTTGATATGACTCTTATTATGACTATTAATGTAAGCCTTACATAAAGTAGTTTGCTCATCAAAAAGACCCAAGATCTGATCTTGCTTCTAACCTTGGATCCAAAGACCAAAATAATCTGATTCCCCCACCTAATAAAGAAATTAAAAACCCTTGTCTCGTAAAGAAACTATCATAGATTTCGGTAACAAAATGTTTTCTCCACATCCCAAAATAGAATCAACCCCTATTCTAACTTATTCACCATTGCCCACTTTCCAAGCCAAATATTTTCCAATCATAGGAAAGGCCTATACTAGCACCTTCCATTGAATGAAAACATTTTTATGTTTTCCTTTAGACTTCAAACCCAATCTATAAAGGTCCTTGGACAAATATATTTTTGTTCAGTAATATTCTTCCATAATCCTTCTCTAATCAAAATCCTCCACAAGCTATTTGTTGCCAAAGAAGAACAAAAAAGATGGATATTTTTTAGTCCCCATCCACCTTCCTCCTTTGTCCTAGCAATACTTTGACACTTAACTAATGGAATGCATTCATGTTCCTTGCATCCATTACTCCAAATAAATTAGTAGTGTTTTCTTATTTTCTCTAAAACTCCTTTGGGAATGAAGGCCAAGGAGTGCCAAAACATAGAAATTGCCTCAAAAAAAATTTTTACAAGTGTTAATATCCCACCAATAAACAACCATCTATTACACCAATGGTTAAACCTAACTTCAATATTCTCTAAAAGCCATCCCTAGTCTCTCTTCTTGTAACTATTCGACTTTGGTACATAACCCAAATACTTAAATCCTTCTTGGAAATATAAGAGATTAAAAGAAAAAAGTTTTATCAGACCATGTTTAGTCTCCTACGCTAGACCATTAAAGCAAATAGATGATTTTTTAAAATTAATATCCATACCTATAGCAATACTATAAGTATCTAGGATTTCCTTCAACTTTCTAGCTTCCCTTAAACTGCCATTAGTGAACAACAATACATCATAAACAAATAATAAATGAGATAAATAAAAGACCCCCACTTTGATCCCATACATGGATCCTACCCTCTTTACATCCAAAATGGCTCTACTCAATCCTTTAGCAACCATAAAAAATAGTAAAGGGCATAAAGGACAGCCCTATCTTAGTCCTCTCAAGGGTCTGAATAATATAGAAGTTGATCCATCAATAAGAATAATAAAATATACAAAAGAAATGCATCCCATAATCCACTTCAGATAGCTAAAATCCATATGTAAGAGCATCAATCTAAGATACAACCAGCTAGTTATATCATAAGCTTTAGATAAATCTATTTTAAGGACCATTGCGAGAAGATTTGTAGTTTAATAGAGTGAAGGCCCTCTTGAGCAACTCCTATGGCTTCAAAAATTTACCTACCTGCTATAAACCCAAGCTGCTCTTGGGAAATAACTTCAAAGAAAATATTCTTTAATCTAATAGCCAAAATATTTGTAATGATTTTATAGCTACAATTACACAAAAAAATTGGTCTAAATTCATCAAAAGTTTCAAGCTTCTCCTTTTTGGGAATCAAAGCTAAAAATTTGGAGTTAAAAGCCCCCAAAACCTAACCACTCAACCTAAATTCTTGCATTACTTTGAAGATACTCCTCAAAAATATCATAGAGAACTAGAAAAAAATCCATAGGCCATCCATTAGACCTTATAATTTTATCATTTTGAAAGAAGTCATAACAACTTTTAGTTCTTCCTTTGTGACCTCCTTCATAAGTAACTAATTATCCTCCTTTGTCACAAAAGTGGGAAAGAAAGTAGTTAACTTTAAATTTTCCCCAATACTCTATCAGGTTCTTTGTAGATAGATTGAAAATATTTTACTCCTAGATCTGCTAAATCGAAGAATCTCCTAATGAGGGTCCCTTTTTCATTCTGCATCTCCCATATAGTGTTAACCTTCTTTCTATGACTAGAAAATTTATGAAAAACTTAGTATTTTCAACCCTTTTTTATCCATGCAACTCTACTTTTCATTCTCCATCTAGCTTTCCTCCACTCCAAGAATTTGTTCTTAACTTCTAGTTCAACTAGTCTTGTTTTCTCCTCCTCTATAAAAAAACTAGCCTCATTCTTTTTATGAAGTTTTTAAATTTCCTTCTCCACCAACTTAAGTTCTCTATCCATACTCTCATTTTTAACTACAATACAAGATGCCACAACTTCTTTTATTTTTTAAAGCAACAAAAAATTGAGAACTTATCGATAACTTGGAACTTTGGTCATAATCAATCCATTATTTTTTAATCAGTCGCTAAAATTCCTCTTCCTCTAACCAAATTCGATTGAGCTTAAAAGGATTGGTAGGTTTTGCCTCTTGACACTCTAATTGAAGAAGTATGGAAAAATTATTTGAGCCGCCTCCAGTCTTAACCCATGACCATTTTTTGTCTATTTCATTGTATAATGACTCTGAGATAAAAAAAAATTCCAACCTCTTTGAGATCCTAGCTTCCCCAACTCTATTATTTCTCTACATAGGTAATAAATTTATTGGTTTCAAATCAATTAAATTGACTTCTTCAATCGTATATCTAAAGTAATCAACAAGTCTATCAAGTCTCACAGAATATCCCCATGCCTCACTTCTATTCATAGTAAAATTTAAGTCCCCACCAATGATAATTCTTTCATCCCTAACACACCTCTGGGAGAAACAATCATCCTATAAGACCTACCTATATTCATAGGGACCATAACAATTAATAATCGATAACCTCAAACCCAAGTCTTTCAATAAGAATTTTATCCACAAGCCTAAAACCATAAACGAATAATTAATTAAGGATATTGAGTTCTTCTAGCCAATCAAAACAACCCCTAAATTTTTTATTCATCTAGGGCTAAGAACTCCCAATCCCTAAGCCATTTATTTAACCATTCAATGACTTTTGTACTCACCCCTATGGTTTCTTGTAGAAGTATAACATTTGGATTATGAATCTCCACCAGCTTGGCTAAGGCAAGTATTTTAGAGGGACTATCAATACCTCAGATATTAAGGGATAACAAGATCATTTAAACATATTAGAGGGATTTTATCTTGCTCTAAGGACCCCTTTGATAGATTTTTGTTTACCCTGTTGAATTTCCCTCAAATTTTTCTCTTGTGCATGAAACAAATAAAATATTTCCTACCTATTGAGGAAGTGGAAGAGTCCTTTATAAGGTCAAGACCTAACACTAACCTTCCAACAATTACACAAGTTCTCAACTCGGATTCCCTTTTCCTAGAATGTAACTATTTGTAAAAGAAACCAGTTTCCAAACCATACCCTAAAATAGATGCCTCCCTAGAAGATGAAGAACACAAGCTTATACTGAGAGGGGGGTGAACAATATAATATCACTTTTAAATTTTCTTTCCCAATCAATATTATGCAATGTATAGATAGCAATATCAACAACAGTAATCAAAGCAATGCACAAATCATCACACACAATAGAGACATCAAATTTACATGGTTCACCCAATGTGGGCTACTCCACGAAGAAAATATTTCACTAAAATTTTCTCAATCAATCTCTTGGAAATCCTTTCCCTATTATAATATTTATGGATCTCTATCCAAAGGAGATACCAATATCCTAATCAAGTTCATGGATCTCTATCCATATGAGAACTTCTTTCTCCTAAGCACTGACTGGTGATCTTCTAGAAGAACAATTTCCCCCTATGCTCTGGCTAATGGATCTCTATCCACTAAAGACACCTATCCTCACTACCCTGGCTAATGGATCTTTATCCACTAGAGACTATCATCTTCTATACTCTCTCTCCTCCAAAGCTCTATCTCAAATCTACACTAAACACAGTCCTTCTATCTAGCATAAATCTGATCAATCTTCGTCTCTGGTCTGGCACAAACCTACCCTCAAATCTACACCAAAATCTATCCTCAAATATGCACTAAACATAGTCCTTCGATCTAGCACAAATCTATCCTCAATATCTATCCTCTGATTTGCACTAAACACAGTCCTTCGGTATAGCACAAATCTATCCTCAATCTCTATCCTCAAGCCTTAACACAAAGCTTGACTTAATCTCAAATCAACTCTGTTGGATTTGCCCCAAACCTTAACTCAAGGTTTGAAAAAATCAATCAATCAACTCTTCTCTCAAGTCTTCTCAAATACTTGTCTCAAATTTGCTTTGTGAGCTTTTACAAAAGCTCACACCAATCTGTCCACAAGTCCTCTCTAGAACTTGTCCAATCTTCTCAATAAGTCCTCACTAGAACTTATCCAAATCTGCTCAATAAGTCCTCACTAGAACTTATCCAAATATGCTCTCAATCTGTATTGTAAGCTTTCACAAAAGCTCACACAAATATGTCCACAAGTCTTCTCAAAGACTTACCTCAAATCTGCTCAACAAGTCCTCACTAGAACTTGTCCAATATCATAGAAACATAAAGAGAATTGTTAGAGACTTAATATGCTCTACATTCATCACAATGATCAATCACTTTCAATCACTCTCTTAGAAACATATAGAGAATTGTTAGAGACTCAATATGATTCACATTCACCTCAATACTCAATCACTTTCTCAACTCAATTCAGAATATAGAATAATTTGTTTCATAAAACTTGAAAAATCACTTCACACATTCACTTGACTAGGCTCGACCAAATCTACTCAAGCAATCCCACATAACAATGATACTCATGTTCTTTCCAAATAATAGTTCAAGTTATTCACTCAACAACTCACTTCAACAACAATGCTTATAAGATAATCTTCACATAACAATGATACTCATGTTCTTTGCAAACCCTAGTTCGATTTCTTCACTTAACTCAAACACTTCAACAACAATGCTTATAAAACAAGGTTTTATCAACAACTCTTAATTCTAGAAAACCTTGAAGCATTAATTCAAAACACTCTCAATAATGCAAACCAAACAATCATTTTCACTCCAACTTTCCATTCACAATTTTCAATAATCACTCGCTAGGAAGAATATGCCCATACCTTTTTTTGGATGTAGAAATACCTTTAGAAAACCTGTCTTAATCACAATTTCTTCTTTCCAATTCTAATGGTTAAACACAACAATATCACTTCAACACTTTTCCAAAATATTCCTTGGACATAAAACAATCACAACTCAATTTATGCCTTATTGCTCCCTTTTAAAATTAACACTCATCATAACATACATAAAGATAATTTCCTTGATACACCTTATAAACTCCAACTTAAAATAATATCCAACACCATAAAAATATCAACCAAACACCTTACAATATTTTCAAAACATTTGAGCAAACAAAATTAAAAATTTAATTTTGCAAAAACCCTTATAACTCCTTTAGCAACCTACCAATTTAAATATGCAAAAATTAATTTTTAAATGCCCAAACTATATTCCCAAAATTTTCGACGACCAATTTACAAGCATACCTCTTTCTTCCCCAAAAGGGGATTTGGCGAGATTTGATCCGCCATCTCTTCTATCCTAAGTGCCTTAGCGCTTGGGAGCCCACCGCGTGGATTACGAATTCCCACGTGAAGGAAGGTAGAACCCCTTCCTTTTATGCCTCCACTCACCGTCTATTTCTCATGAAACTTGCACACCCTTTCCTTGCTTTGGATGCAACACAATTCGTAAGGCTCACAATTCTAAAGTTCGCAATAATAATTGAAGGTATGGTAAGGTTTGGTAGGGTGGGAGTTCCCCCTTATATACATGTTTTTAATTTCTCCTCACGTCGGTGGCGCTTTATTCAAAATCGAATTTCGAATATTAAATTTGATAACCCACCTTAGGGTTATTTAACCTTAGCTTAAATTAATTTATAATTAATAATTAAATTAATTAATAATTAATTTAAATAACTTTATAAGTTAAGTAAATTAACTAATAAATTAATTTATAATTAATTTATAATTAATTTTAAACTTCCTTTGCATAATATTATAATATTATTTATTTGGGCTTTTTCTTGCACTTTGGACCTCATCTGACTTCCTTGAACCGGATCTTGAAACTGAAATCGAAACGGATGTTGCCAACTGAAACTACCACTAACTAGTGTTGAAAGTTAGCCATCAATGAGCACTCATTGTTGACATCAATGACAACTTATCACTCAAAATGTCCAACAATATCCCCCTTTGTCATTGATGGCAACCCAAATTCTTTTTACCAAAACTTGACATTTTTCCTGTTATGCTCCCCCTGGGAAACTGCTCCCCTTGACTCAATGCTCTCTCCTTAAACCAAATATCTCCCCCTTACTCAAATCTCTCCCCATTTGAAATCAATGGCAAAGGATCATCTTTTGGGCTTAGGGTTAAGAATGAGTCTCTTAGCTTAGCCCCTCCCCCACCTCCTCTTGAGGTGGCTAATTCTAGGGTGGGAGTATTTCTACTCCCAGCAAGCACTTGTTTTTACCTTTATCCTCTTTCATTCTCATATGATCCTTTTGATTTCTTTGACTGTTCCTATTCCTGTTCCTGTCCATGTCCACATTCCTGTTCCTATTTATATCCATATCCATAATCTTGTTCATATTTTTTTTTATGTTCTTATCCATATTCTTGTTCTTGTTCCTATCTATGCCCATATTCTTCCTGTTCCTGTTCATGCTTGATTTTGGAATATCTGCTCTACACCATTTTGTTGTATGTCCATAATTATTGCACTTATAACACTTAATGTTATTATTACTTGGAGGTCCAAATATATTAGGATTTCTCCTATTGAAGCCATATCCTTTTCTATCATGAACCCTGTAATCCATTGCCTTGTGACCAAACTGATTACATAAGTAGCAATACCCATGGAAAAACTACCTGTTTTTGAAATTTCCATTTTCCTATCTTTCATGTATCCTACACTGTGAAGCCATGTGTCCAAACCTGTGATATTAGAAATATCTTCCATTGAAATTTCTTTGTCTTGACCTCATTGGTCTCTTAGTCTCTCTTAACCTATTATGATTGTTTTTCCATCTGTTTCTTCTTTATGCATTGTTCCTTTCCTTTTTGAACTTTCTGTTATCCAACTCATCCTTAGATGTCTCACTTTCTTATACACTGTCTTCTTCTGAAGTTTCTTCTTCTAATTTTTTTCTTCTTCAGAACTTGAGGTTGACTCTTCTTCTTGTTTATTTTGAGCCTGTTCAATACCAAAAACCTATTTTTTTTGTTTACCTTCTTTGTACTTTGATCATCTTATCCACAACCTTTGAGCTCTTTCTAAACTTGTGTATCTTATCCTCAGATTTTTCTAAATTTTCCCTTAGTAGAGATGCTTCTTGTTCTAACCTTTCACATTCTAAGACCTTTGCTTCTAACTTATCCTTGAACTTCTTTGTCATAGCCATTGACTTGTTTAGATCCTCTATAAGCTTTTCTCTTTCTTCATCACATTCTTAAAATTGAAACTCAAGTTTAGAGTTTTGCTTTCTTACCTTCTTTATTGTGTCAAGAGCATAAATGAGTTCTACCTTAAGATCAAATCCTTCTTTATCTGATTCTTCCTCTATTTGTTTGCCTTTGTCTACATCTTCATTTTATTTTGGCTTTTCTACTATGGGATCACCTTCTTCTTCTTCTTCTAGTGCCATTAGAATATTTTCTTCTGGTCCTTCAAGTGCATCCTCATATTCATCAACACTAAAAGTATAATCATTCCTTGTACAACTATCTTCAAGATGTCCAAATTTACCACATCTAAAACACTTGAGAATTATTGGTGACCTTTTCTTGACTTATTCTTTTTCTTCAATCATAAATAGGACTTCATATCTATCATTATTTGAAAAACTAGCATCACTATCACTTGAGTACTTACTTGCCTTTTCTGCATAGTAGCTTCTCTTTTGTCTTTGAAATAACTTCTTCCCTTATCTGCTTTGTCCGTCCTTACCTTTCTTTTGGTACTTGTATTTTCTAATTCCCTGTTCTTGTGATCCTATTTTTCTTCATCATTCTTATTTTTAGCTTCTTGAAAATCAGTTGCATAGTGACCATAATTTCCACAATTGAAACATCTAATAGATTTTACATCTTTGAATCTTCTTGAATCCTTGTTCCTTCTACCATATTTTGCTTCTTCATCATTGGATGACTCATTTCTTGATTCTGACTTCTTACTCCTTGTCTTCTTAATTTATTTGAAGGTTGCTTACTTCTTGGGATTAGGTTCTTTTGTTCTTAACTCAAAAGCTATAAGAATACTAAGCAACATATCTCTTGTCAAAGAATCACCATCCTTTGCTTCTTCTATAGATGAAATATTTTTACTAAATCTTGTTGGAAGGGACCTTAAGATCTTATCACAAACATTTGATTCATCCACATTAAGTCCAAGTTCTTACATAGTATTAACAACCTCATCTACCTAAAGTAGATAAGAACTAATGCCTTACTCATTCTTCATTCTTAATTCTTCAAATTGTCCTTTGAGATTTTGTATCCTTGCCTTTTTGACACTTTTATCTCCTTCATATATGCTTTGCAACTTATCCCAAATTCCTTTTGCATATTTACAATGCATAAATTTTATTGATTCTGTTTTATGTAAACCTCTCAGAAGTGCATTCATTGCTTTTGAATTGTAATGTTGTAGAAGCTTACCTTCCTTATATGTAGGTGGATCAACTGGTGATATGTATCCATTTTCAATTGCTTCCCAAATTTCATTGCCAAGTGCCATCAGGTGAACCTTCATTCTCATACTCCAATATATGTAGTCACTTCCATCAAATATTTGTGTTGAATGAGGACACATTCTTGGAATCCATTGTGTTCTTGAAAGTTTTTCCTTCAAGCTGTTAAACTCTTATAAAGGAACCCGCTCTAATACCAATTGAAGAACACAAGCTTATACTAATAAGGGGGTGAACAGTATAAGACCACTTTTTACTTTTCTTTCTCAATCAATATTATGCAATGTATAGATAGAAATATCAACAACAGTAATAAAAGCAATGCACAAATCACCACACACAATGGGACACCAAATATTTCACTAAAATTTTCTCAATCAATCTATTGGGAATCATTTCCCTATTACAATGTTTATGGATATCTATCCAAAGTAGACACAGATCCCTTAATCAAGTTTGTGGATATCTATGCACAGGAGAACTCCTTTCTCCTAAGATCTAACTAGTGATCTTCTAGAATAATTGTTGCCCCCACTACTCTGGCTAATGGATCTCTATCCACTAAAGACACTTGTCCTCACTGCCCTGGATAATGGATCTTTATCCACTGGAGATAGTCGTCTTTTATAATATGTCACCTCTAAAGCTCTGTCTCAAATCTATACTAAACACAGTCCTTCGATCTAGCACAAAATTTCTTAATCTCTGTCTCTAGTCTGGCACAAACCTGTCCTCAAATCTACACCAAAATCTATCCTCAAATTTGCACTAAACACAGTCCTTCTATCTAGCACAAATTTGTACTCAATCTCTATCCTTCGATTTGCACTAAACACAGTCCTTCGATCTAGCACAAATTTTTCCTCAATCTATGTCCTCAAGCCTTAACACAAAGCTTGACTTAATCTCAAATCAACTTTGCTAGATCTGCCCCAAATATTAACACAAAGGTTTAAACAAATCAATCAATCAACTCTGCTCTCAAGTCTTCTCAAAGACTTATCTCAAATTTGCTTTGTAAGCTTTCACAAAATCTCACACCAATATGTCCACAAGTCCTCTCTAGAACTTGTCCAATCTGCTCAATAAGTCCTCACTAGAACTTATCCAAATCTGCTCAATAAGTCCTCACTAGAACTTATCCAAATCTTCTCTTAATCTGTATTATAAGCTTTTACAAAAGCTCACACAAATCTTTCCACAAGTCTTATCAAAGACTTACCTCAAATATTATCAACAAGTACTCACTAGAACTTGTCCAATATCATAGAAACATAAAGAGAATTGTTAGAGACTCAATATGCTCTACATTCATCACAATGCTCAATCACTTTCAATCACTCTCTTAGAAACATATAGAGAATTGTTAGAGACTCAATATGCTTCACATTCACCTCAATACTCAATCACTTTCTCAACTCAATTCAGAATATAGAATAATTTATTTCATATAACTTGAACAATCACTTCACATATTAACTTGACTAGGCTCCACCAACTCTATTCAACCAATCTCACATAACAATGATACTCATGTTCTTTCCAAACCCTAGTTCAATTTCTTCACTCAAAAACTCACTTCAATGACAATTCTTATAAGATAATCTTCACATAACAATGATACTCATGTTCTTTGCAAACCCTAGTTCAAGTTCTTCACTTAACTCAAACACTTCAACAACAATGCTTATAAAACAAGGTTTTATCAACAACTCTTAATTCTAGAAAACCTTGAAGCATTAATTCAAAACACTCTCAATAATGCAAACCAAACAATAATTTTCACTTCAACTTTCCATTCATAATTTTCAACAATCACTCACTAGGAAGAATATGCCCATACCTTTTGTTGGATGTAGAAGTGCCTTTAGAAAACCCGTCTTAATCATAATTTCTTCTTTCCAATTCCAATGGTTAAACACAACAATATCACTTCAACACTTTTCCAAAATATTCCTTGGACATAAAACAATCACAACTCAATTTATGCCTTATTGCTTCCCTTTAAAATTAACACTCATCATAACATACATGAAGATAATTTCCTTGATACACCTTATAAACTCCAACTTAAAATAATATCCAACACCATAAAAATATCAACCAAACACCTTACAATCTTTTCAAAACATTTGAGCAAACAACATTAAAAAATTAATTTTGGAAAAACCCTTATAACTCCTTTAGCAACCTTAGAACCAATTTAAATATGCAAAAATTAATTTTTAAATGCCCAAACTATATTCCCAAAATTTTCGGTGACCAATTTACAAGCATACCTATTTCTTCCCCAAAAGGGGATTTAGCGAGATTCAATCCGCCGTTCTTCTATCCTAAGAAATTTAGAGCTTGGTAGCCCACCGTGTGGGCTACGAATACCCACGTGAAGGAAGGTATAACCCCTTCCTCTTATGCCTCCACTTGCCATCTATTTCTCACGAAACTTGCACACCCTTTCCTTGCTTTGGATGTAGTGCAATTCGTAAGGCTCACAATTCTAAAGCTTGCAATAATAATCGAAGGCATGGTAAGTTTTGGTAGGGTGGGAGTTCCCCCCTTATATACACATTTTTAATTTCTCCTCACGTCGACAATGCTTTATTTGAAATTGAATTTCGAATATTAAATTTGATAACCCATATTAGGGTTATTTAACCTTAGCTTAAATTAATTTATAATTAATAATTAATTTAAATAACTTTATAAGTTAAGTGTATGCATAAAAAGTAACACCATTGCAATAAAGATGAAACATTGTATTATATTCGGTAAATTTGTCCCTTGGGATACAAATTGACCCTTTGAGGGTGCCTTTTACAATAAGATGTCCAAAGGGGAAATCCCTTTTACACATAAAATATATGGTGTCTTCGTCTCTTCATGCTACAACAATGTGGAAGGTGGGTTTTTTGTGACCACCATGATGAGTGTGAGCTTGTTGAATCTGAACTTGGAATCTGTACACATGGAAATGGACAAGGGTTTAGTAGCACCTATCACAATGATAATGATAAAATATAAATGAAATGACTAATATAGAATGAATATAGAAGAAGATGAACAATGAATATGGCTTACATAGCATAATCTAGGCATCATAACTCTAGCATCCTCCTCCCCCTCTTTCTCTAGTCATGTGATGGTGCCTTTATAGGTCTTTGAGGATTTTGGAGGGAAGGACAGGTGGCAAGCTAGGGCTGCCAAGTGGCAGGGACTGGGTAGCCACCTATCTTGGGTAGTTGCAGTGAGTCACTAGAAGTATCTCACTTAATTAGGGAGATGTGGCAAGTGGGTAGGTGCAAGTGGTGTGAAGTGTGGAGTGAGATGTGAGATGTGAGATGTGGCAAGTGGGTAGGTGGAAGTGGAGTGAAGTATGAAGTTAGGTGTGAGATGTGGCAAGTGGGTAGGTGCAAGTGGAGTGAATTGTGGAGGGTTTCCCCATGTGAAGGGACAAAGGGGATAAGGGTGTGTGAGAGGTGGCAAAGAGGTCATAGTGATGTGGCCAAGACACATGTCCAATGAGGAGAGAGGGTATCCTAAGAGGATATTTCCCAGATTTAATAAAATCTATAAAATATAATTATGTGCAGGATTTTATGCCTAAATCAAAACTTAAGCACATAATGTTATGGATTCTGAAATGTGCAATGTGGATGAATAATGTTCAGGAATTATATGCCTAAGTTTAGACTTAGGCATATATTATTATGAAAAAATTGTGATGTGTGATGCTAATGAATAATGTGCAGGAATTATATGCCTAATTTTAGACTTAGGAATATATTATTATGTAGAATTATGATGTGTAATGCAAATGCCTAGATTTTGGTGTCTACATTAGGTAAATTAATTAATAAATTAATTTATAATTAATTTTAAACTTCCTTTGCATAATATTATAAAAGAATATTATAATATTATTTATTTGGGCTTTTTATTACACTATGGACCTCATATGACTTCCTTGAACCGGACCTTGAAACTAAAACCGAAATGAATGCTGCCAATTGAAACTACCACTGACTGGTGCTGAAGTTCAACATCAATGAGCACTCACTCTTGACATCAATGACAACTTATCACTCAAAATATCTAACAAAATATTCACCTGGTAGGTCAAAAAGACTTCTCCCAATAGCAAAAATATTTGGATCACAATCCCTATTCAATGTGTTTGAGGTTGTTGGCCCATTGTCCAAACCCCTAGAAAAGTCCTTGTCCTTAGGTCTTCTCTCTAAAGATTCATAAGGAAGTGTCCAAACTTCTTTATTACCTAATTCCATATTATTCTCCACTTGCATTGGATAGTAGGTGTTATAAGGCTTAAATGACTAACTAGAAAACTTAATAGAATTGAGTTTTAACCCTTTCACAACTTTCTTTATGATTGAGCTAATGGAAAACAGGTGTTGTTTGCAAAAGATGATTAAAAAGGGGTTACAAGGGAGTCCCTTTTACAAAATCACCTTTAGAGGCCACAAAATGAGGTTTTGTGAGGTGAAACCCCTTCTTTAGTAAGAGGTCAACAACACCTCAAGGGTCTTCCAACATTTCTTGGTTGGAGTGGGCTTACGACTCATGTGACATAGTCAAGTCTATCCTTAAGACCTACAAGACCTAAAAAAAGGGGTTAGAACATTTTGGATATATCTTGATCAAACCCCTCGTGTTCATAGACAAAAAGATACAAAATAAACTACTCTAATGATTAATTAAAGTTGTTGGAAAATAACTATAAATAAGCAAATATGATTTTACCTTTATGAAGGGTTTTGTAACATGTTGGTGCCTGAAATTGATATTTGAAAATGGTTGCAGGGTAGGGTGCAATTGTTTTTGGTCGTATGGTACCATGCAACTTTGATTGTGATATCCTAGCCAAATTTTGGGTGATTCAAAATGATGTTATGTAGTTATTGGAGCTCCTATCTTTACCAGGTTACCTTTAGAACATGCAAAATAGACCAATTTGGAACACAAAAAGGGTACAAAAGGATGTTTATTATGGTAGCAACATAGGGCTTAAGTGACCTCTATGGTGGTTGATGTCAAGTTAAGGCTTAAGTGGCCTCTAGGTTTATTTTGGTAGAGTCTAGGTATGCAAATGGTGGATTCATGAAGATAGAAGAAATGACCTTCTATTTATAGAATTTAGATAGGTCATGAGGGGTTGAGGTGTTCCCTGTGAGGTGTCCCCTGATGCGGTATGCCTCATAAGTGTATTTGGGTGAGAGAATACCTCACCCACCTACATGTCATAAATGAGCATGGGGATGTGGAGTGGGGTTAGGGTTAAAACCTAACTACGGTAGGGTTAACCCTGAGTTAAGAGTTGACTTGGGTGAGGTGGAAGATGACTCACCCCTAACCCATGATTTGAAACCCAAAAGTCCTAAAATGGTATTTATGGACTTAAATGCACATGGGGATTTGAAATGGAGCAAGGGTTAGTTGTGACTAGGGTTAGGTTAACCCTAGGTTAGTTGTTGATTTTTTGGGTGAGGTGGAGGGTGACTCACCCTTGACCCATGCTTTGGAGCATAAAAGTCTCCAAAAGCTATTTAAAGCCCTAAATGCACATGGGGAGATGTGTGGAGCAAGGGTTAAGGTTAATCCTGCTTAGGTTGACCATGGGTTAGACTAAGGTCAAATGGATGAGGTGGCACCTAGGCTAGTCAAAGAGTAGACTAGGTGAGGTGGCCATGAGTTATGTTGACCATGGTTAGAAGTTTGACTATGAAGTGACCTTGACCAAGGTTAGAGATTAAATTAAGGTTAGGAAAATATGATTGTCACATGAGGATCCAGAGTTAAGCGTAGAAAAGAGCTTAAGTGGCTCAAGGGGGCTTATGGATCATGCATGAATAATGATTTTGATAAATGAATAGTGTTTTGAGGCTAATATATACAAATTTTGTGGGTTTTGCAAATTGATCGGTTGTGATGATGGGATAAGTGGCAATGTGCAACTTTTGAGTGTTTACATTTTATCCCTTTTTGTACTGCATTGTGTGAAGCAAAGTGCAGTGTAAAAACTTGTGACACCAGCTTGATGGTTTTATTTTTAATAATATGAACATATGATGGATGGTTGTAGGTGATTATGGTATTTGTCATATTGCAACGATTGTTGGAAGAGTAGAAGCAAGATTGCCTTACTATCATGATCAATGTAAAATGCCCCAATTGTGGAAGGGATGCATGTTATTAATACTTTGTCTTTGATGAATTATTAAGATTGATTTGATTTGGTACATAGTTCAACCCTTGGTAGGTTTTTATTAGGTGCTTCATTCATGAGTGGTCTTACGACTACCACTTCAAGAAAGGTAATCCATGATTAACCTATAGACTCAAGCATTGGGCCTATCAAATATTTGTTTGAATTGGAGTTTTATTGAGAAGAGAAATTTTGCTTTTATTTACCCTAGCAAAGGAGGGATTGAAATAATCTTTGGCAAAGGTTCTTGGACAAACATAATTTTCAAGATTGAGTGTTTGATTATTGATCATGCACAAGGAAACTTTTTTTTTTAATGTCTACTCCCTCAAGCGATGAGTTAATGTATGAAGAAGTGAAAGGCAACTATGAATTGCTTGACAATATAATGTCATTGGATGAGCATGTGGTGGGTAGGGATGATGAAAATGATAAGTGATTATGGTTGGTTATGGCATTTGTGTTGAGCCATTTCTTTGAAGGAGGAGATGCATGATTGTCTCACTATTATGGTTAACGTAAAATACCCCAATTATGAAAGGGATGTATGTCTTTGAAAATTTAAATTTAATAAATTTTTGAGATTGATTGAATGTGATAAACTGACCAGCCAAGGGTAGGTGTCCTTATGAGGCTTCGATTTAATTTTAGTAGACTTGACTTGCCACCTCAATGAAGAGGATTCGTGAGTAACCATATAGACATTGGAGGAGAGCATATCACATTTAATTGAGAATTTTATTTGTGTTTGCCCTAGCAAAAGAGGGATTTAAGAAGGTCTTAGGTAAATTTCTTGGACAAACACACTTTCCAAGACTGAGTTTTTGATTATTGATCATGCATAAGGCAAACTTTTTATGTCTACCTCCTCAAGTGATGAGGTGATGAGAGGAGAAAATATGAAGCAGTGGTGAATGCTTGATAAAGTGGTCGATGAAGCAATAGAATGTGTTAAATCACATAAAATAGAATGAGAATGGAAAATTAGCATGAATTTGATGTGGAAGTCACCATTTTGTGCCAGTTCATAAAATTTGAAGCAGTTTAAGTTTGACCACAGGTTACCCTATGACCCAAATGAGAATGAAGAATTAGCATGAAATTAATGTGGAGGTCATCATTTTAGAATAGTTGGTAAAATTTGAAGCATTTTAAGTTTAGTCATAGGGTACCTTGCGACCATTCTTACAACTTTTATTGATGTGACCCATGTGCATTTTTTTGCATTTTGGGGGACCAAATGATTTCAAAATATAGGAAAACTATATATCCTTGGAAAGCTGTTTTTGAGACTGATCCAATGGTGGTGGTTTTGTGAAATTTGGATAAGTTTTAGTAGGGGAAAAGTGGGGTCAAATATGACATAACTTTTCAAGATAATAAATTCTAGGTTTTAGGCTTTTGATAGGGAAAATCGGCATGGATGATTAGATAGTCAATGTATGAGGGTGAATTGATGAATTTTGATGAAAAGTGGATAAATTTGTAGCATCTACAAATATTATGGATAGGAAGGGAGTGGATATACTTAGATGGTAGGGGATGAGCTATAATGATAGTGTGATGTTATTGTAATAGAGAGATGCATTGATAGTGTTAGAGAGAGCCATGGCGAAGGCTCAGAGTCAATAGAGTGATCGAGAGGTGATGGTGGTTAAGATGGCTAGATTACATAAGGAGGTCGAGCATCAAAGAACTTAGAGTGATGTGATGATAGTTGATATGGCTAGACTATATAAGGAGACAGATAAATAGAGGACTTGATTTATGTGATGGTGGTCAAGATGGCCAGATTGCATGAGGAGGTAGAGCAGTAGAGGGCTCAGAGTGAGGTAGCTACTTTGAGGGGATGCATGTAGTGAAGGACAACTTTGAGTGGTTGTTCTACAAAGAGATTTTAAGGGTGTGTAGGATAGAGGGATGGCTAGCAGGTCAAGGGATAGATGTCCTATCTCATATAGAGTTTGGGTCATAGTCGTACCAGAGTAGGAGGAGCACACGGTTAGCTATTATGTTGATGTCTTGAGCAAGGGAGTGAGTGATGCCACAGGCAAAGAGATCTACCCCAAGTCAAAGTGGTGAGGGAGTTTCAAGGAGGGATGAGGGACCTACTAGTAGATGTGAGGAAAGTGGAGAGACTTTTAGTAGGTAGTGGAGCTAAGGTAGCTTGATTTTTTATTTTTGGTGTGGCGTGTGTACCACCAATTTTTTGTATATTATAATGGTTGCCTATGTAGCGATGTACAACATGATGTATGTGTGATGTAGCCTATGGGTGATTTTGACTATGTACAAACCATTTTATGATATGATATATGATGAGCTATGCTAATGATATATAATGGTGTGATGTGTATTGATTGTGTATGATCTATATTTATGATGATTTAATACATGTGATTGAGCATTGATGATGTTATAGTATATGATATGTAGCATTTATTTTACTAACTAGGAGTATGCCACAATGTAAAGGGATGGATGCAAGAAGTGTTTTGTATGTACACTTGAGATGTGTGTATGTGGTCATACTCTTGAAATCCCGTATTTGGTTTTAATTATCTCAAAAGGTTGAATTAATCAAAGATAAAGGAATAGTCACACTAATCATGTACCCTATTATGTATTGTATGATGAATGCAATATTAAATGAACCTAAATCGATGTAGGCACTATAAATGATGTTGTGAGTATGCGATAAATAATAAAGTACAAACAAGATGAAAAGAACACTTGTTATTGGTAGAGCTAGAAGTGATGTTGTTTGCTCTTTGTTCCTAGGACTGTTGGATGTTTAGAAAAATTCCAAGGAAGTCAAACACCATAGTCTGAACAATCAAACTCATCTAGTAATAAATCAATATCCTACTTAAATCTTGAATATCCTGACTGATGTTAAGCCTGTCATGGACCTATGTGTGTACATGATGTTCATTTATTCATTTTGAGTGAGGTTGGACTAACCAATTGTAAACTTAATCGATTAAGCTAGCTCATCCACAAGGACACAATGGTTTATACAAATTAAGATCACTAATGTGGCATACATGTCACCACTTATAGGGTATGATCCATTGCCATTCATGCATCTATAGCCCTGATGGAGATTAGCCCCATGATCTATGGACCTGAGGATCTCAGGGATTCAATATTTTTTTATAGTGCTCTTTTGTTTCTTTTTGTGGTGCTCTTTTGGCTTTTGCTTTTATTTTTTTCCTTTTTTGTATTACTCTTTTATATTCTTTTTTTATAGCTTATACTTTTGTAAATCCTTAGGTTTGAATCATACAAATTATAGGATAAGCAAGCGAAATCATTCGCTTTATGGTAAGGCTTACACAAGGTGTTGTCCTCTCTATACTCAAAATTTAATTAATGTGTGGAATATGTGATTGGTATATGAAAGAACTTAAGTCAACCAAGGAAAGCTTCAAAATGCTTGTAAAATTTGATGGCATTCAATAAAGGTTGATTAGACTGACTATGAATGGTTGAGTAATAGAAAAACTTTTCGTTACCATACAACTAAGAATGGGATTGAACACCAATGCAAGCATGCTAACAAATATATTTTTAACTCTTAAATGGTTTATTGTATGCAAAATGTGGTATGCATATGTACAAGCAGAATGATTGACATGATAGAATACCTATGAATGCAGACTAAAGTGCAATGAACTTGTTCTTAAGTAAGAAAACCAAGTGATATAGGTGAACACTAATTCATGAATCCACACGTTTTACCTAGTTTACGCAGAGGGATCTTGATGGCATGTATGGATGCATATGATGAGTGAATTGAATACCAATGTTTTGTCGTATCAACATGATTGATGGATGCATATTATGATGGAAGAGGCTTGAAAGTGAGCATGTGAAACGGATGGAAAATGGAAAGAGAAGAAAGAAAGAAAAAGAAAAAGGTAGAAGAGGTGAAAGAAGGAAGAAAGAAATTTAAGCAATCAAAAGTATATAACTACTTGAAACATGACCATACAACATTGATATAGGATGAGGTAGATTCGAAGGAAAGGAGAGGATATAAAGGAACATATAAAAATTAAATGCAAGATACGTCGTTGATGGACGGTTTTTGTTTGTTTGCATTTTTATTATTGTTGTTATTGTTTTTGTATTTTTGTTGCTTTTGATATTGAATGTACAAGATCTATGCTAAGGCGATAAAACAAGAAAGGAATGGAAAATCAACCAAATGGATTTGAAGCCTTTGAAATGAAATTGAAAATTGATCAAAGGGGTTTGATGCCTTTCCTAAGAGATTTTAAAAAGAATGGACCAAATATCTTGAGGTTTTTGGTGAAACCTTTATTGCTAAGATTCTAAAAAGAATGTCCAAACACCTTGAGGTTTTTGGAGAAACCTATTTGTTGAAAGAGATTTTAAAAGTAATTGTCCAAATGCCTTGAGGTATTTGGAGAAACCTATTTACTAAGATTCTAAAAAGAATGTCCAAATATCTTGAGGTTTTTTAGAGAAATCTGTTTGCTAAGATTTTAAAAATAATGTCCAAATATCTTGAGGTTTTTGGAGAAAGCTATTTGCGGAAAGAGATTTTAAAAAGAATGTCCAAATGCCTTGACATTTTTGGAGAAACATGTTTTCTAGAAGAGATTTTAAAAAGATTTGTCCAAATGCATTAAGGTTTCTAGATAAACATATTTGCTAAAATTCTAAAAAGAATGTCCAACTACCTTGAGGTTTTTGGAGAAAGTTGCTTGCTGAAAGAGATTTTAAAAATAATTGTCCAAATACCTTGAGGTTTTTGGAGAAAACTAGTTGCTAAAAGGGATTTTAAAAAGAATTGTCCAAATACCTTGAGGTTTTTGGAGAAACTTGATTTCTGACAGTCTAAAAACAATGTCCAAATGCCTTGAGATTTTTAGAAAAACCTATTTTCGAAGATTCTAAAAAGAATGTCCAAATACCTTGAGGTTTTTGGAGAAACCTATTTGCTAAGATTTTAAAAAGAATGTCCAAATACCTTGAGGTTTTTGGAGAAACCTATTTGTTGAAAGAGATTTTTAAAAAAATTGTCCAAATACCTTGAGGTTTTTGGAGAAACCTATTTGCTGAGATTCTAAAAATAATGTCCAAATATCATGAGGTTTTTGGAGAAACCTATTAGCTGAGATTCTAAAAATAATTTTCCAAATGCCTTAAGGTTTTTGGAGAAACTTGTTTGCTGAAAGAGATTTTTGAAATAATTTTCCAAATGCCTTGAGGTTTTTGGAGAAACCTATTTGCTTAAAGAGATTTTAAAAAGAATTTTTCAAGTACCTTGAGGTTTTTGGAGAAACCTGATTGCTGAAAGAGATTATAAAAAGAAATTTCCCAATACCTTGAGGTTTTTGGAGAAACTTGTTTCCTAAAAGAGATTTAAAAAAAAAATCCTTTTTGGAGAAATTGTTTGCTAATATTCAAAAAAGAATTTCCAAATACCTTAAGGTTTTTGGAGAAACCTATTTGGTTAATTTGAAATTGAATTTTTGACCAAAGGGGTTTGTTGCCTTTGGGGTATTTGAACTAAATTTAAATTTTGACCAAAGGGGTTTGATGCCTTCAGGGATTTTGAACTAAAATTAAAGTTTGACCAAAGGGGTTTGATGCCTTTGGGGTATTTGACCTAAAATTAAATTTTGACCAAAGGGGTTTGATGCCTTTGGGGCCTTTGAACTAAAATTGAATTTTGACCAAAGAGGTTTTATGCCTTTGAGGCATTTGAACTAGAATTGAATTTTGACCAAAGGAGTTCGATGCCTTTGGGGCCTTTGAACTAAAATTGGATTTTAACCAAAGGATTTCAATGTCTTTGGGGCCTTTGAATTGGAATTGAATTTTGAAAAAAGGAGTTCAATGTCTTTGGGGCCTTTGAACTAGAATTGAATTTTGACCAAAGGGGTTCGATGCCTTTGGGGCCTTTGAACTAGAATTGAATTTTGACCAAAGGGGTTTTATGCCTTTGGGGCCTTTGAACTGAAATTGAATTTTGACCAAAGGGGTTTGATGCCTTTACGGATTTTGAACTAAAATTAAAGTTTGACCAAATGGGTTTGATGACTTTGGGACCTTTGAACTAAAATTAAATTTTGACCAAAGGGATTTGATGTCTTTGGGACCTTTGAATTGGAATTGAATTTTAACCAAAGGGTTTTTATGCCTTTAGGTCCTTTGAACTGAAATTGAATTTTGACCAAAGGGGTTTTATGCCTTTGGGGCCTTTGAATTGAAATTGAATTTTTACCAAAGGGGTTTTATGCCTTTGGGGCTTTTAAACTGAAATTGAAGTTATGACCAAAGGGGTTCAATGCCTTTGGGGCCTTTGAATTGAAATTGAATTTGATTTTTTTGTAAAAGTGAGGTAAATGGAATAATCTTTGATAAAAGGACACAACATTTTAAACCTGATAGTTGATTGTTTGATGAAAGCAAGGTATAAGGTGCAACCTTTTAAACCTAGAAATTGATTTGTTTGATGAAAGTGAGGCAAAGGATGCAATATTTGACAAAAGGACGTAACCTTTTGAACCTAGCAATTTATTGATTGATGATGGCAAGGTGAAGGGCACAATATTTAAACCTTGTGACTAATTTGGTGTGATTCATGGTATTGACATGAGTACATTCTAAATGGCAAGACATGAGAAGATGCCAACTCCCCAAGTCACAAAATTGGTTAGAAGGGGTGCAATATTCCCTATATAGAAATGTAGTTTGAAAGAGGGTGAAATCCCCCAATAATGGAAGGATTTTGAGGAGGAGAAACTCCCAATCATGAGAGATTGATTTAAAATGGGAGGAATAAGGAACTCCTCCAGATAGAAATGTGGTTTGAAAGAGGGTGAAGTCCCCTAGTCATGGAAGGATTTGAGGGGGAAGAAACTACCAGTCATGAGAAATTGATTAGAAGGAGAGGAACTCCCCTAATCATGAAAACAAAATGTTGGAAGAGGAGGAACTCCCCTAGTCATGTGATTGGTGTGAAGATATAGAAATGTCGATGAAAAGTAGGTAAATGGAGAGAGAAGGAAGTAAGAGAAGGCGGAAGAAGATTGTAGAATAGAAGTGGGGAGAAGAGAAGGAAGAGAAAGGTACCATTCATAGGTATGTAGTCACTCATGTGTGATCGTACAGTAATGACATGAAACTTTATGAAAGAAAGAGTGGGCAGAGGTGAGGAAGAAGGAGGAAGTAGAGTAGAGTCCAGGAGAAGAGAGAGGTAAAAGAGTTTTGATTAGGAGATGGAGAGGATATCATCAATTTGGATGATTCCTTGATTGATCATATCTTGAACGTAATGCTTAAAGATGTAACAATGGTTGATATCATTCTCTTACTAATGATAGTAAGAGCAAACTTGTGCATTATACGATTTGGATTTTACCCGATTTGGATCTTCTGGTCTTACATAAGGTAAGGTGATATGACCTGCACTGTATAGCTTTTGAAAGACATCAACAAGTAGCTCTGAGATGGAAGTTCAATTGCGGGGTGGCCAAGAAAGTCATTGCAGTTGAGCAGAAGATTGGGTATATAGTGATGGGATGATTGCTTGCCTATATTATAAAGGACCCCACCATGGAGGGTGAGGATTTTATTGAAGTGGAGGTATTGTAGGACCTTTCATGGCTATATTATGTATGGGTGTATAACACCTACAATCACGCAATCGTAATGCTCTAAGATGTGTTGCATACCAATCGAAGGAGGAGCTAAGGTTGATTTATGTGGGAAATATATGCATGTGATTAAGATGACTAAGGAGGAAAAGGAGGACAAGGGAGTTGGAGCATGCCCACTAGCTGACCTCATTGGAATGGAAAATGAGGTGATGAAAGAAGAGGTGGAGAAGGTGGTATTTGAAAAGGTTGTGAATGATGTGATGGAAATTGATGCAAATAGGAGAGAGCAATTCTTGCATGTAAGCTCGGGGGGGAGTGATACGACTAGCATAATGCCTAAGGTCATGATCATAGGATGAAATCCTATTGCCTAACATACAAGGTGGGCATGAGGAATGAGAGGAAACAAATGGATTTTGAGAATGGGCAGAGGTGGTTTCCTTTGAATGCCCTAATGAATTGGTTGGAGAAGAAGGGATCATGGGAGAAACCTCCATAGCTAGGAGCATTTGCACTCAATATTAAGCCTTAGGTAAGGACAATGATTGAAGAGTAATAGGCTAAAAAACCAATTTTTTGATAATTTTAGGCCAAGATGGCAGTTGTGTGAGTGTTTCTGGAGTTATGGAACCTTTATGTGAAACAAAAGTTTAGGTCGTAAGCTACTCTATGATTGTTTTGGGTTGCACCCTATCCTACAATTGTGATGAAACTAGTTATAGAGGTGATAGAGTTGTCTAAATTGTGTCCAAATATGTTTAGAAAGTAATATATAAATAATTTGTAGCTTGTTTTGAAGGTTTTGTAAGAGATTTCACAGCAAAAATAAACCTACTTAACAAGAGAAACGATGAACATGCAAGTTTTGTAAAAGTGTATTTTAGATGTACCAAAAAACCCTAAAATAGAAAAAGAGATGGTGGATATAATATATGAAGGTATGTTTATGCATAGTTTCTTGTTATATTGAAAGGTATGCAAGGGGTAACTATACATAAACAGGCAAATGACTTCTAATGAAGGTAATGGCATGGAAAACCTAGAGGGGATATATATAGAACCTCATAATAAAGAGGTGGCATTGTCTAAGATCTACTACTAGCCTAGCTGAGCTTTCACTTCACCGTTGAATGGGTGTAGTCATAAATGATAGTTGCACACTCACTAATTATATGAATCCCTAGGATTAGGGGCATCTAATCCTAACCTACCCCAAGGATCTCTCAAGAGTAGGGGATTCTTTGGTGATGAAGTCCAAAAACCACTCACGGGGGCTACTATGGTGTTTAGGGGTAAGCCAATGGAAGGAGATGAATTCCAACATCATTGGTCTTGATTGGGGGTTGGTGATGAAATCCAACCTTACCAATGTGAAATAAATATGAAGTGTGTGTGTGTGTATGCTACTTAGGAAATTTGGAAATGCTTGAAAAGAAAACTAGACTAAGAAAATGTAAAGCCTTTTTCTTTTTTGCTTTTTTAATTGTTAGGGAGTGAAATGCCCTTTCAAAATGAAAAGAATGTAAAATAAATCATGCAAATTATGTTTTGCAAGAATATAAATCTTATGCCAAGGAGATATAATGAGAGTCACTTGACCTCAGTGAACTATTCTAAGATTTGGTTAGGCACAAATTTGTTTACACTAGCCAAGATATGCCTATTAAGGTTATGGCTAGATGTCTCTTAGAGCTTTATATATGAGGTAAATATTAGAATCTTGCTCTCAACTCATGGAGATGAAGATATTAGAAGGCCTCTTTGTACCTTATGAAAGTGATTTAACTTTAAAATAATGCAACTATTTAAATAACTACCATGTATAGAAGCGAAGAAAAAAAATTGAAAGTTTGACCAAAGCAATTTTGGAGCCCTTCAAAGAAATTAACAAGCAAAAATTAAATGTGACCAAATGACTTTAGGATGTTTTGTAAACCTAAGAATAAAAATAAAATATTTTTAAAAAGTGCCCAAAGCAATTTCAAGGCTTGTGTAAAAGCAAAGGATGCTAGAAATCCTAACTAAACTTGTTGTTTTTGAACCAGAAAGACTGGTTTTTTAGACTTACCTGTGGTCTCTAGCTCCTAAAAGTGCTTGTGACTGTATTTTTAGGGTAGAACTATGTCTCAGCTTCGATCGTAGGGTACCCTATGACTAAAACTAGTTACACCCAACCTTGTGACTGAATCAAAAGTTGAATTTCTAGCAAATTTGGGTTCATTGATAGACTCTATGGTACGATAATTGGTTTGTGTTCAGGTACTTGCAATGAGTTTTACAAAACTCTAAAAACAAGAGAAAAGTGTTTTATTACACATGTAGGGACACTGTTGTGGTTGGTTGGTTTGGCCTATGGAGGCATGGTGGCAAGGGGTATAGCAATCCCTTATAAGGGCATATTAGTCCCCTAAACTTACCTGCAACTATTGAGTTGTTGTTGGTTGTGTAGAAACTAATTTTTGAACCAATTTTTGGCACTTGGTTTGGTTGCAAGGTACCCTACAACTGAAAAAAAATCACACCCTATCTTGTGACCCTAACTCGTAGACTATAACTACTCTTATATTTAACCTGAGTTGTGTTTCAAGGTTTTATAGGGTTCTGTGTTGGTTTTGTATCACCTCTAGCATAGAAAAACAATAAAAATTAGTCAACTATATCAAAAGTTAACTAAAATCAAGTAACGTGGTTGGGGTCCTATCGAGTGTGACAAAATGAGCTAATGAAAAATTGGTGTTGTTTGCAAAAGATGATTAAAAGGTGTTACAAGGGAGTCCCTTGTACAAAAGTGCCTTCGAAGACCACAAAATGGAGTTTTGTGCGGTGAAACCCCTTCTTCAGTGAGGAGGTCAACAACACCTCAACCTTCCAAGAGATCCTCAAGTTGGAGTGGGCTTACTGCTCATGTGCCACTATTGGTCAAACCTATCCTCAAGACCTGTAAGACCTACAAAAAGGGGTTAGAATATTTGGGGGTCTATCTTGATCAGACCCCTCATGTTCATAGACAAAAAGACACAAAATAAACTACTCTAATGCATAATTAAAGTTGCTAGAAATGATTGCAAATAAACAAATACAATGATATTTACCTATCTAAAGGTTTTGTAGCCTGTTGGTGCTTGAAATTGACCTTTGAAAATTGTTGTACGGTAGGGTGCAATATTTTTTGTCACAGGGTACCCTGCGACTCTGACTGTGATATCCTGGTCAAATTTTGGATGACTCAGAATGATGTTCTATAGTTGTTGGAGCTCCTATATTTGTCGGGTCACCTTCAAAACCTGTAAAATAGACTAATTTAGGACAAAAAAAGGATACAAAAATATGTCTGCTATGGTAGCAAGAGAGGGCTTAAATGGCCTCTATGGTTGTTTATGGCAAGTGAGAGCTTAAGTGGCCGCTAGGTTGATTTTGTAGAGTTTGGGTATGCAAATGGTGGATTCATGAAGATAGAAAAATTGGCCTCCTATTTATAGAATTTAGAGAGGTCATGGGTGCTAAGGTGTCCCATTAGGTGTCCCTTGTGAGGTGTCTCCTATGAGGTATCCCCTGCAAGGTGTCCCCTAATATGGCATACCTCATTAGTGCATTTGGGTGAGAGAATCCCTCACCCACCTACCTGTCATAAATGAGCATGGGGATGTGGAGTGGAGTTAGAGTTAAACCCTAACTATGGTAAGGTTAACCCTAGGTTAAGGGTTGACTTGGGTGAGGTGGAAGGTGACTCACCCTTGACCCATGCTTTGAAACCCAAAAGTCCTCAAATGTCATTTATGGACTTAAATGCACATGGGGATTTGAAATGGAGCAAGGGTTAGTTGTGACTAGGGTTAGGTTGATCCTAGGTTAGTTGTTGACTTTTTGGGTGAGGTGGAGGGTGACTCACCCTTGACCCATGCTTTGGGACATAAAAGTCTTCAAAATCCATTTAAGGCCTTAAATGCTCATGGGGAGATGTGTGGAGCAAGGGTTAAGGTTAACCCTACTTAGGTTGACCCTAGGTTAGACCAAGGTCAAATGGATGAGGTGGCACCTAGGCTAGTCAAAGAGTAGACTAGGTGAGGTGGCCATGAGTTATGTTGACCATGGTTAGGTTGACCATAGTTAGAAGTTTGACTATGAAGTTACCTTGACCAAATTTAGGTAAATATGATGGTTGCATGAGGACCCAGAGTTAAGCGTAGGAAATGGCTTAAGTGGCCCAAGGGGGCTTATGAATAGATCTTGATAAATGAATAGTGTTTTGAGGCTAATATATGCAAATTTTGTAGGTTTTGCAAATTGATCAATCATGATGATGGGATAAGTGGTAATGTGTGACTTTTGAGTGTCTACAATGACTCTATATCCTTCTTTAACAACCTACGAACAATGAAATGGAGACAAATAAAGTCCCAAAACTTCTTCATCCTTCTCTAAAGTTTTGATTTCAGTTTCAACAAAATCCTCTTTGCTTGTTTGTGCCGAATCATGAAGCACTACTAAGTTCTAAAAAATAAGTATCTCCTAATTGTTATTAGTTGACTTGAAATCTCCACTACTCATTTGTTTTCTCCTCCAAAATTCTATGTGAAATATTGAGTACATTCCTTAGCAATATGTCCATAAACATGAAAATGAACACATCTAAAAGGAATATTCAAATAGTCTAGGATTTGATTATGAATTGTATTCCCCACAACTATCTCCATACAATTCGGTAAGCCTTCATTAATATCCATCTCAACCAAAACACAAGCTATAGACCAAAAAATATTATATTTGAAAGAAACATCTACATCTAATGTTTTACCTAATGAATCTTCAATCTATTTCAAAGCTCTTTCTAACCATAACTCCATTAGCAAACTTGGATGTTTCACCCAGATTAGGATTCTCCTAGAAACTTCAGTCCTAGGATCAAAGCAAATCAGCCAAACTTTCAAAGCCAAAAAAGAAGACCCCCAATACCAACTACCTCCCAAAAACATTTGTGCATCTTCTTTAGAATAGAAAAGGAAACCTATTTATCCTCTAACAAGTAAGTGAAAAATCAACCCATATCTTAAGATTGGAATCCATTTTGCAACCACTCATTTAGTGTATTTTATGTCCATGAAACTTTCCAATAAAGACCTTTCCCAATAACTCTAGAACTTTTTCCATCCTCAGGTCTTTCCCAAGTACCATTATGATAGTCGACCTTATCTTTTTAACCACTTTATGTGCCTTGTGCACTTTAGTAACTAGAGTTGTAGACTATGCTAATTAAAATTTTGGACCCACTCCACTTAGGGCCTCTAAATCAAGACCTTTACCAATAAAACCAAAACCAAACAAAGGAAGATCCATCAGGAAAAGTGAGTTTGGTTTGGTAGGAGCTTGTTCAAAAAAAACTCCTCACAGTGAAGTACTTTCTCATTCATTAGACCTATCACTTGAGTATATTGTTTTGATACACCTAAGAGTGAGTAGTAAATAGGACAATAGACCTTATTTGAACCTACTAACATAGACTCCCTCTGTCCACTAAATTCTAATGATTTGCAATCTTATTCTGGCCACTCGAAAAACCCAAGGGCCCCCAATTCTCAACTTATAATTCTTGTCTAGAAATGGGACCCTTGGCCCTTGGAGTTGAAAATATGTGTTGCCCCTCAAAGGGGTCCTCTTAGAAGTCCAAATGTTCCTCTTCATTCTCCATCCAATAGAAATATGTTTTATTATATAAATTAATTCTTAACTGGATAAGAAGATAAGGGTCTATTGATATGACGACTACATTGTCAATATTAGTGAGGATGTTAGGGCCAAGATTTACTAAGAGTTCTATTCCAATGTCATTTTCATCAAGTATGACATGGCAGTGAAGCACTATAGTAATTTGGTTACTACCTTAGGGTGTCCAATATTTTGGAAAGGTGCAAAACTAAGGAATTGACCAATTAGAACCTCCTAGAAGCTAGTTCTATAGAATTAGTTTATGATGTGTGATCCACTCCAAGGGTGTGATTGGATTAATAGGAGGGATTCACTCACCAAGATATGATAAATATGCTCTACTTTTAGGAGCAAATTGCTCATTGAAATGTAAATAAAGGCAAGCATGGAGAAATCCCAAGGGATACTTAAAAAGTGATATTTTGTCATGTAATGGTGCTACTAACCATTTTTTTAATGCTTTGAAGTTGTTAAGGAGTTTATTTATAGGTATGTTACATTTAGAGGTGCATCATTTTTCTAACCCAAATATTTACTTTTATTAGAAGTAGAAACTTCTCACCCAAGGTAACTTAGGGGTAAATAGGAGCTAAGGGATTCCTTATAAACATATTTTAGCCTTGAGAAAATCAAAGTTGTATTTTTTTAAGTCCCACATTGTAATTGCTCTTCTTGGAATAATAAGATATTGTACAAATATTTTACTTTCTAATCATGGTATTACTCTTTTGGATTGTGAAATGTGTGACAATTATGGTGCTACTATTTTGTTATTCAATTTTCTCACATGTTAATTGATTATACTATGAAAAGGATAAAATAATGGAAGGGCCATCATGAAAGGCATCCTCACAACATCCTTTGATCTCTTCCCTCTTCTCGCTTTGAGACTAGGGGGTGTTGTGAGATTAAAGTCTAGTGTGTTAGGTTGATTGAATAACACCTACATTTATCCTCAAGAAAATGTATTTCTAAAATTATATATCATTATCTAAGCTTAACCTTAATCTATTCCTAATGCACATACAAAATGCAACAACCAAGACCCAGAACTAAAATGCTCTTTTGGAAATTATGATGAAGGAAATAACGATTGTTTTTAAGAGGCAAGGGTGCAAGAAGATGCAACAAACAAATATTAAGATGTAGCTACATTTGGTTTGGATTAAATGTTAAAGCTTAAATATTATATGATATCCTATATGATTAATACTAACTAGTTATTTATTCCCTTTTTGTTTGATTTATCAATAAATAAAAATAAAACCTAGTCTACGAAGACAACAAACAAAATTTACATCCTATATGCTTAAATAACACAGTTATGGAACAGAAAAACATGTTTTGACCACTATGGAATACTTACTAAAGTACAACCGATGGTATCACCTACCGATGGTGCTATCACTTGATCAAGACACAATATTATTTTTCCCTTATTGGAAGTTTATTTAAGGCTTGCTAGCTTGCTTTTTGATGTCACTTGAATTCTTGAGCTTGAAGGCTTGATGCTTGATTCTTGATGTTTGATGCTTGACGCTTGATAGTTGATTGGAATTACTTGCTTGGAGAGATCTTAGACTTGATGCTTGCAAGAATTCTTGGAGAAAGCTTCTTGAATGCTTGCAAGGATGATTTTCACAAGATTGTGGTAAGATTTTGGCATAATATTTCCATGCAAAATTAAAAAAAAAAAAACTATAATTCTAGAGATATTTTGACATATTTTTGTTACTCTAAAGCCCTTTATGAAATGGTCATCCCAAGTGCAAGTTTTATAGGTAACCATGGATCCTTGGGGGAAGAATTGCATTGAATATGACACCATAGAAGAAGGTAAGAATTTGAAAAGAGGATCAAGAGGAAGATCCTTGGGGGAAGAGTTGCATTGAATATGACATCATAGAAGAAGGTAAGAATTTGAAAAGAGGATCAAGAGGAAGATCATGAGAATAGAAACTTCTGGATTTGGGATCTGTTATAGGGGCTATGGATCAAATTTTTAGGGATTTGTTTTATTAATGGTAGGCAACTTGAAAGGGACAAAAAGATAAAATTCTTGATTTTAGCATATGATAATCAAAAGCACCAAGATGTGATAGCACCATCAATGCTATTGCACTGGTGCTTTCACCTCGTGACCATTGGAGGTCAAAAATAAGAAAAAAAATGTCAAATTTGAGAAGTTTGCAAAAGAACCATCCATGTTATTGCTCATGCCTTGGTGCTATCACTTTTAGAGCGAGAAATGCTTCACATTTGGGAATAAGAAAGGTTTATTCAATCTGGTTGATTAAAAGGTTGATTGATGAAGGCATTGGCAAACTTGAAGATTAACCATTGTTCAAAATTAGGTATCTACACACATACTCTCCTTGATACAACTATAACCTTATTTAATTTTATGTTATTTTCTTCAATATCTCATACCTTAATATTTCAAATTTTACTTCTATACATTTAATTTCTACAAAGAGGGCATACTCTCCCTTCTTCCAACTATTGAAATAAAGTTATGGTAATATTAGAAGTTAGACATTTTCATAATTCAACAAGTTTTTGGCATGCCTATTGGGACCAAGGGATTGATTTCCATATTGAAATTAAGCCTAGTCCTTTTAGAATCTAATTTTACATCTTTCAATTTTTGCATGTAATTTTGCAAGTGATTTGAGAATGGTGACTCCATTTTCAACCTAATAAAATTTTAAAAAATTTCATGGAGTAGCATTGAAAGTACTTAGAAATCGTTTATTTTATTTATTTTCACACCAAATTGCATTTTGTTAGTGTCAAAATTTATTACCAAAATTTGAACAATTTTTGCAGTCTTATTTTAAGGAGTGATTCATCCCCTATAGAGTGATTTATCCCATTTAGAGTGAGTTGTCTAGAAATTAAAATTCTCTCAGGTATTGATAGAGGATAGCTTGGTAATCAAGTGAAATTCACTCAAATTGATTCACTTGTCCCTTTTAATTGAAAAAATTTCTTTTTTGGAGTAATTAAATCCCCTGATAATTTTTTTATAATTTTCCCCTTTTTACCTTGAGACTTTGTCCATACAACTATATGGGACAATCCAAGCTTATGAAAACACACCCACAAACACAAAAATTAGGTAAAGAATTCTATCTAGTTGAATTGATATTGTATCAACAAAAAGAACATAAAATAAAAAAATAAGCTCACCATGTGGGTAAAAGGAGGTGATGATCCCAAAATTGATCCAATTCCAAGTCTAGTTCTATAAAAAGAGGAAATCCAATTGGTTGATCAATCTAATCAAGCTCAAAATCCCATGTCAAAGAAATTGATTTCTTTCAATCATCCCTTATTTTTTAATTATTTATTTCTCGTCCTAAATAAAACTTGATCATCCACTTGACCCTCAACTACACATGTAACCACTAACCTATTATATGGAATACCCCAAACGACCTAAGATTTTCCAAATACATCACAATATTTTAGTCAAATCGGGTCTATATTTGGTGTAGCTAATCCTCAAAATAATCAACCACTAGTATCCTCAAATGCTCAAATTGGAGTTAGTTAAACACCAACATCTAATGTTTGAATCAACTTACCAATAAGTATTATCCCAAAGCAATCATTACCTGATTCAATTAAGCAATATAATATTTAAAATGACAACTCCATTGATTCAACCTCCACTTCTATTAGAATATAATGTGCACTATGCCTACTTTGACACTTGTTAGTTCCTCTTGACACTTATCATGTATTCATATAGGCTTATGCCTATATGTTTTACTTCTTTGTATCAATACAATATCTCATCTTTGTTCAATACCAACATTTGGTATCAGAGCTAGGTTTGGACGTTCTTCTGAATAAAAAAATTAAATTTTTCTCATGCTCTCAAAAATTAAGAGCTCAACAAAGCACCACAACACGGAAAAAAATGATAACACACCATTTAGTCTGTGTCGGCAGTGACAAATGGGAAAAAATATGACCCAGAGTTGTCGAAGTTATCTCTAAATTAGTTTTTGGATGCACATTTGTGTGTCAATTAAAGATGATGATTTGGGAGTCCCTTGGAATCAATGTGACACTTGATGTGATTTATGGTTGAATTTATGTGGAAGAAGCATATCATGCGAGCATCTACCACCCCGCTCCAATGCACAGAAGACCCACTCTAGTGCAAGCATGGTGATTTTTAGGTTATGTTAAGTGGTGGTGTTTGATACGCTTTACCACCAAAGAGACTCAAAGCTATATTTGGACCGTGTGGAGTGTCATGGCCACGTGCAACGATTGGTGAGGGCAGCAGTAGTCATATAATGTGATGTGTGTATAGGTTGATTTTTTGGCCTTATTTGATTTTTTTTTAAAAGGGGGCCCTCATTTAATTTTTTTTTCAAGTGGAAGTAGAAGGCCCAGAGGGCCTATGTAATTCTCCTCCAAGGGAAAATTGAGTCTGTTTTTATCCCGATAAAGAGCAATGCCGCCATTGAGTGATGTTTTTTGGAAAGGTAGTTATTTTTCCCATGATGAATGTCCCATTGAGAGAAGAACATAGGGATATTTATAGTCATTGAAAAGGTTTTTCCGTGATGGACACATTGGTGGTGTCCATTTGTAATATTGAGGCTATTTTATTTAAGTTTTTAGCCTCAAAGATTATTATATTTTGAAGTTCACTCTCGGTTGAACCCGACACTCCCAAAATATTTATATGTGATCCTTGTATCTAGTAACCTTATCTATAGGACCTGGAAAATGCAGTGGTTGGTTACCCATGCATTTATATAGGATGATATGGTCACCATAAGGACACCTACTCTAGGGACTACAAACATAGACACCCTAGACTCTATCCTAAGTTTTTTTGGATCAACTTTTGAAGACTACAGACGAAGACACTTCAAAATATTATATTCTCTTCTTTCTTCTTCTCCTCCATATTTGGCTTCTATGGCTCATTTTATTGTATTTTATGGCTCGTATTTATTTTGTATTAAGGTGCATTTTATGCAATTACCGATACCTTCTAGATTGAGTTAACCATGAGGGAGGATCATATTCATAGTGAATCTAGTTAGTGACCTACAGAGGCAACAAACCTATGGAAGTGGTTGACCCTGAGGCACTTAGATGGTTGACCTAGAGGCAATAGACCCATGGAAGTGGATGACCCTATGGCAACAGACCGAGATGTATACATCATTGATCTAGCATTATTCACAGTTGGAGAGCCAAGCACAAAGAGCACAAGCCTAGACCAAATAATGTAATAAAGGAGGATGATAGGATTCTTTTAGAAGTCAACATTAAGGGGGAATGTTACCTAATGTTGACTTGTTTTTTTACATAGTTAGGATAGTGCACATTAATGGGGAATGTTAGAATATGATGTGCACTATGGCTACTTTGACACTTGTTAGTTCCTCTTGACACTTGTCATGTATTCATATAGGCTTATGCCTATATATTTTACTTCTTTGTATCAATACAATATCTCATCTTTGTTCAGCACCAACAACTTCTAGGATAATATAATCCATCTAATGTTAGGAATAGTATTCTCATAGGGCAAATACATGTTCTAGTTATATTACAAGACATGGCCCATAATTTGCACATGTCACTTGGTCAAGTGGGGATGTAAGGATTTCAGGGAAACCTCTAATGTTACCCCTAGCCAATCAACCAATGCAAAATTTATAGCAATATATACCTCATAATCAACAAAACCCTCAATAAGTTTTACAAATTCATACACCTATCCAAAATATACAAACTGTACTTAATCAAAATCAGACTTAACCAAATATACCTCCCATGCATAATTTGAATCCTCCTTTACAATTGTCATGGTAGACACCCAATTTTGAGCATATTATCAAGTCTTAAAAACTCACCAACATCTCTATCAACTAGCCAATCAAGCATCTATATCAAGTTGATCATCTTCAAGCCCCATCTAGCAACATTATTGCTCCAAAATAAAAAGCATCATGACTGAGGTAGTAGTGTCGATGGCACTACTGCTTGTTTGGCATCACTTTTTTTAGCATTTCAAAATTTGTCACTTCCCACCCAATTCTACGTGGCAACAATTTTTTAGCACTATCATTGTATCTTGTTTGCCTCTAGAACTTATCAAGCTAACACTATTGACTATCATAATGGTAAAAAATAAAAGTGCAACAAAGTTTCCACCCATTATCCTGATGACTTTTAAGCCATATTATCTTAGGTCCCAATATTTTGGATCTTGAGTAGACTCAAATATAAGAGCAATCACTATATAAAATGGTCAAAATAACTAATAACAATATTAATAAAATTGAAAATATGAATATAAATGGTCAAATTCATTCATGCAATAACATGAAGAAAACTTATAGTAAAATTGCTCAAAATATGCATACAAGCTTCAATATTAATGCTTGGATGTTTCATACATTTTCCAGATATTCTTCTATATCTTTCATGGAGCTTTACCTCCATAATATAACCTTAGAAAGGTGACTCTTGGACTCTTTTTCTATTGCACTCCTCACATATCCAGGAGTTGTAACCTTTCCTATTCCATACATAAGATAAACCTCTCATATCCTTTTGGCTTCTCATCTTGCCACTTGTATACATGACTCTTGACTCTCTATTTACATGCACACTTAAATCTATGATACTTGTACACTTCTATATAACACGTATACACTTCTACATGCACACCTAATACATGATACTTGTGCACTTTATCACATTACATATTTGCACACTTAATTACATGACACTTGTGCACTTTCTCACATTACACACTTGCACACTTAATTACATGACACTTGTGCATATCCTACACATAGACACTTACATAAAAGGTGAAATATAAATCATAATTTAAATTATAGACTCAAAACCTATTCTAATATTTACATTGTACCATAGGTACCATGGGGGTACATTAGCATGTACCAAATAATGTAATATTCTCCAACACCCCCTTGTATTACATTATTTGGTTATTGAAGACTTTAGTCTTCAATAGATGTCTTTTGCTTTTGTTATGTAACCTTGCATTGTGTATGATCTTCTGTTTGAGGTTATTTTCCATCTTCTTTCTTTAGTTCTTCTATCTTTGCTTCTTTGCTATGAACTTTTGGATCTTGCTCATGGACTGCTTGAGCTTCTTCTTTGTCTTTGGCTTCTAGTTCATGTGCTTCCTTTATTTTTGCTTTCTTGCAATCTTAATGTTATCCTATAACCTCTGAACATTCACTTAGAGTATCATAATAATTTTTTGAATTTGATGAGCTTGGATTTTCAATCTTACTATCATACAATGACATTTTATTACATGCTTCTTGAAGTGTATGACCAATTATTTTTCCTTTTATGATACATATATATACATATGTTATATATATATATATATATATATATATATGTTATATATATAACATATCTTAGGAGTTGAAGTCCTTTTAACTCCCACCTTTAAATTAATATTAAATCCTAGGAGTTGAATTCCTTTTAACTCCCTCTCTTAAATTAAAGTTCCTAAGTTTCCAATTCACCAACTTTAACCTTAACTTAGGACTTTAGCCTTAGCACCAAATTAATTTACCAATATAAAGGTAATGTTGCTTACCTTTTTACCTAGGTGTTGTAGGTAAGTTGGAGAGGAGAGGGCAATCCTCCAAGGGAGGTCCCAGGTTTAAATCTCCACCCTACCAAAAATTTGAATTGGGTACCCAAAATCCAATTGATAATGTTGGTGCGGGCAGGTTCGGGCGCGACTCCCGATGACTTTAACGGTGTAGAACCCCCTGATCATGGTTTCTTAGACCAAGGTGGCCCCACAAGGGATTTTTTGCTAAAAAAAAAAAAGGTTGCTTACCTTTTTCTACCTTTTTGAATATAACACGTTGACTATGGTAGGTAAGGAGTTTAAATTGCATTGATTCAAAATGTTCACAACAACACCACACAATAATGATTGACACACTCTTTTGTGCTCCTGATGAATACTACACTTTGATGGGACATTACACCTTTGTGTAACGTTTAATTCATGCAAATATTTTCTAGACTTACAACTTCCTTATCCCACCTATTAATATTTCTTTCTTTTGCAACAGAGAATTAAATGGTACTTCAGCTAGTTCTTTTTTATGTCTATAGAATAGATTGGTTCACCAAGCTTCAAGGAATGGCATTTTGACTGGTCTGATTTAGGGAATGATGCTTTGGTTGAACTAGTTCACTTCGTAAATGGCACTTTGATTTATTTGTTTCACCTTGCAAATGACAATTTGAATTGTCTAGTTCACTTCATGAATGGTGCTTTGGTTGGTCTAGTTTACCTCACAAATAGCACTCTGGCTTGTTTGGTCGACCACCTAGACTAGTCCATCTAGTGAATGGTACTATGACTGGTTGATTTGAATCATCATTGAAAACCTAGTGCTTTGAGATTGAAACTCCCTCCTTTTAAGAATGATCCTTCGAAAGCTTTGATGCTTCTCTTCCTATTTTTTTTCTTTGGATTTTCTTCCTAAAATATTCAATACTTTTCTTCCTTTCTCATGTTCTTACCTAAGTTTCTTAATATTTTTCTTCTCAGGTTCTTGCCTAAGTTCTTTAATATTTTTCTTCTCGAGTTCTTTCCTGATTTATTCAATGCTATCAAAACCTTCTTGAGACTAAATCCTTATATGTGTGATCTTTTCAAGGTCAAATATGCCCAAAAACTTGAGTGCTATATTTTTCTCAAGTGGCTTTGGCCACTCAATATGTGGTTCTCTTCTTTCAAAGAGAATCCAATTTAAAAATTAGGGTGACTTCTTATTTGTCCCCTCTCTAAATTCTTCAAGCCTTTGAGTAGAGTCCTTGTCTTCACTTACTTTAGAGTGGATAGACTCCAACATATAATTAAAATTTTCTAAAAAAAATTCAAATCAATGGAACCTTTATCATATATCGATCTACAAATTTAAAAATTGCAAGAAATATGAGTCTACATTTTTTTCACTTGAATCTTAATATAAATTCACACTAAAGACTTCCTCCAATGCTAACAATAGAGTCTACTCAAAGTAGCTATGATACCACTATTGGCATTTAATCCAGATTATCTTATGTCCCAATATTCTGGATCTTGAGTAGACTCAAATATAAGAGCATTCACTAGATTTAAGATAAATAATGAAGTTGAAGCTTGGGTGGATTTAGAAGGGTTAAAAATATGCAAACAATGAAATGGAACAGAGTATAGATGGAAGGTGATTCTCTCATAGTAACAAAAATAATTTTAAGGAAAGCAAAGACTCTATAGAACATACAAGAGATAATTATGGAAACTCAAGATCTTTCTAAAGAGTTTGAAGAAATCGTGTTTACACATACATTAATGGAAGGTAACAAATGTGTAGATAGGATAGCCAATAGAGGGGTTTTGATTGAGAATAGTGAAGTTAAATTCTCCTTTCCATGGTTAGAGGAAGTAGTAAGTTTAGTTGAAGCTGAAAAGAAATTTTGATTGCCTGAATCAATAAATGATTAAGTTTTACTTTAATGTTTTCCATTGGTAGTATATACTTTATTTTGTAATAGTAATGTGTTTTCATATAGACTATTTATTATAATTTTTGTGTTTGCACTCGTGTTTCAAGAAGGAAACTAGTAATTCAAATTTGGTAAAGTAGACTATGATAATGCGATGTTTTGGAAATATTAATCTACTAAGATGCAAGACATAGATAGTAGAGGTAAAGTTTTGGTATTGTGAAGACTGCTATAGGAAAATATCAAGAAGGATTCTAAATTTTGAAATATTTGTATTCATACAAAAAAATGAAAAGATCTAGATAATGAAAATCTAGAATTCAAACATTTTATGTAAAAAGATGTAGGTTTCTAGCTATAGCATCTCAATTGAGATGAGAAGTTGTATCTATTTGTAAACTCTCAAGCTGTAAAGAAGAGAGTTGTAATTTTTCAATAGTGAGGGACCCGAGTACAACCCCTTATTATCCAAAAATATATATATGATGAGAATTGTATCTATGTGTAAAATCTCAAGCTCTAAAGAAGAGAATTATTATTTTTCAAGGGTGGGAAACCTGAGTACAAACCCTTATTATCCAACAATATATCTATATAGATAGACATATAAATAGATAGATAGATAGATAGATAAGAGCAATCACTATATAAAATGGTTAAATTAAATTATAACAATATTAATAAAAATATCAAATATGAATATAAATGACCAAAGTCATTCATATAATAACATGAAAAAAAATTATGGTAGAATTGCTCAAAATATGCATACAAGCTTCAATATTAATGCTTGGATTTTTCATACATTGTCCAAATATTGTTTATATTTTTCATGGAGCTTTACCTCCATAATATAACCTTAGAAAGGTAATTTTTAGACTCTTTTTCTATTGCATTCCTCTCATATCTGGGAGTTTCAAACTTTTCTATTTCATATTAAAGACAAACCTCTCATGTCCTTTTTGCTTCTCATCTTGCCACTTGTATACATGACTCTTAACTCTCTATTTACATGCACACTTGAATCTATGACACTTGAACACTTCTACATGATGCTTATACAATTCTACATGCACATTTAGTACATGACACTTGTGCACTTTCTCACATTACACACTTGCATACTTAATTACATGTCACTTGTGCATATCCTGCACATATACACTTACATAAAATAAAAAATATAAAGTACACTTTAAATAATAGACTCAAACCCTATTATAATATTTACATTGTACCATAGATACCATGGGGTACATTAGCATATACCAAATAATGTAATATTCTCCAACATGCTCATTATGTTAGTCGCTTTGAATGCATCGTGGTATTGGAACTCACCAAGCCATGTAAATGATGCCACCTATCTGGCTATCAATCTTGATATATTCTCTAAAGGACTCCCTGAGGAAGTCTTGATGTCTTATAAAGCTAGCCCTAGAGGGAGCCAAAGAAATAAACATTCTCTACTAATGAAGCTTTGTAGAGATCAAATATCACATATATTTTTTGTGATAGCAAAATCTTGTCAACATTGTCTCTCATCTGCATTTTATACAATGAAGCCTTGATATAATCATCATCCATATGCTATCCTATAATAGAAATATCTTGTTGGATCCAACTTTTGGTGTCTCATTCTCCATAAGTGGTCTTCTCTTAAGTAATAGCAAGCCCTTCATCCTTCCATTATAGCGTGGGAAATTTCCCAAGGCTTTTAGGATTGTCATCAAATGGACAACCATTTGGTTGTGCCCTTTCATCCCTAAGACTTTTTCCATTGCTATTTGGCTATTATTTTATGATTATTTCATTGTTACTTACTAAATTTGTTCTTGTCTAACATCCAACTTATTTTTTATCATTTTATCTTTTATTATAGTTACAAGTTTTGGCATTACCTAGTTGTCTCTGTATGAATGCCACTATCTCTATCTTATTGTTTTTTCTTGCAAACATATTGTCAGAGCAAACTGATCTTATCTTCATCTAGTAGCTAGCTTATCTATTATCATTTAATTTTCACAAGAGCTACCTCTTATATTAGTGATTATTTTTAGCTTATCATTTTTATCAGGATCCTTGTACATCTTGATTATGGATTCTCACCAAATCACTCAAGTTAGGGATTCTTTCCTTAGAGACTCATTTTGTTATACCTACAAGTGGAACCATTGTTAGGTTACAATATTAGTAATGCCACTGCACCATGTTTCTATTAAAATAGAATATTAAGAGTCTATAGCCATAATTAATCACCAAGAACAAAAATGCCATTGGTTGTAAAAGTGTTGATGGTGCTATCACTCCCTAATGGAACTTTTTCCACTAACCTTATAGTCATAATTTTGGCTTCAACATCTTTTCTATTTTTAATTTCTAAATAGGAATATGATGATTAAGGAAGTGTATGTTCTACACTGATCTAGGAAGACGCCTTTATTGTGAGCTCACTCTTTTCTATCTTTCTTGCAAATTTTTGAAAGTACAAAGTCATCAATGAAAGCACCACCAAACAACACTAGCATCGATAATATGTTTTCCTCTCACTAGTGCTTTTTTTGTCAAGGTAGAAATAATAAAAACTTCTAATCCTTTCTTTGTAATAATAGATTAATTTATTTTTTGTCTATTCTGTGCTTCTATCAATTGTTCTTTAGTTATTTATTTATTTATGAAAGATAAAAATAAAAGGAAACAAATTATTATTTTAATGACATTAAAGGACCATCCATATCTTTGCATGTCATTAAAGGGTTAATTGCATGTAGTCATTAGGGCTTTTTTGATTGCATTATATTCTTACATCCTTACTTTAGTAGTAGATCTTCTTTATATTTATCATTAAAATTTGAAAAACATATAGTTTGTAGGTCTTGTCTACTACATTTGGTCAATGCATTTATAGTTTAGATAGGATAAGGCTATAAATTCAATGAAATATCTTAGGGATAAGTCATGTGTATTCTCTAATTAAATGCAACAAACATAGAACTTAGGCTCACAACTTCCCTTATCCTTGAGGTGAGACATTATGGACCTGATACCTTATGAAAATAAGGGTATGAGTGCATCTCGTCTTGTAGGCCAACTTAGAGTCCCCTATGACTTCCCCATCTCATAATTTGGTGAACTAAACATGAACACCACTATGGATCCCAAGATTCTTCATTGACTAATCCAAATTCTAGTCAAAGACTAAAATTTGTTAAACCTTAAGCAAGATCACTAAATATATTTTTGTAGATAGCACATATTAAATATAGATAGTAAGAACCTAATCAAAGACTAGTCCTACTAGGGATTATTTTTCTATCATATTAGTAACTTCCATACAAATCAATAGGATATATTTAGTATACAAGTCTGGGATTCCACCAACCCACATAGGGTCTCATGTGTACTTACAACTAGTGAGGAGTATATTATAGTAGTGGGAGTCATAAGGAGGTGCACTATAACCCCTAATGTGTCATCTTGGGCCATGAATACAAGAGGTCTCTTCCACTTACCATTGTTCTATATATCAACTCTATTGGACATTTCGAGTCAAAGTTGTTATTGATGTCAAGGAACGAAGTTGTCATTGATGTCAAGGAATAAGCTACCGTTGATGTCAAAAGGTCAAAAGGAACAATGCAAAGGTTAATGGCAAAAGAGCTTCATAATATTTATTTTTAATATTATGTGAAGCATAAGTAGAAGGGTTTTTATTAAAACCATGGAAGAGCAAAAATAAAAGGTTTTTCATAAAAACCCAAGGAGGCTTTTAAATTCATATTAGAAAGCCCAAGGAAGTTTTAATATTTTTTTTATAAAATATTTAAATTCAAATTGAATTTAAATTTTATAAATAAATATTATTTATACAAAGTGGTAAAACCTAAGAAGGCTTTAATCCTTAATAAAGCCAAAAATATTTAAATATTAATTTATAATTTATAAATTAAATATTTAAAAGTTAAAGCACCGACGTTTAATTTCAAGGTGGCATATTGGTATAAAAACCATATGCCTAAGTGGCAAAAGAATCATCCCTTGTTCGATTTACTAAAGGCCTGCGAGTTGTGTGTTTCATGCGATTTCATGCAAGGAAGAAGACAAAGTTTTGTCTTAAGTGCGTCGATGAAGAAATAACGTGAAAGAAGCCCTAAACCTCATAACCATCCAGCATGGTGGTCTGGTGGCAAGTTGGAGTGAGCTAAGGTGCTTGTGAGTGGGAGGACCCATGTTCGAATCTCATTTTGAGTGGACTTGGTCAGCATTTTGAGTGGACTTGGTTAGGCACCAAAGGAAGCAATGCAAATCCTTTTTGGGTGAGGCACCAAGAGGGAGAAGATAGAGCACATGGTGCTCTTCCCTCCCAAGGTGAGCGCCTAGCTCATGCGATGGTTGGAGCCACGGCTAGGGCGCTGGTAGAGGCGACGTCATGAGTTCGAGTCTCACCAAGGCAAAGGTAATAAATTTTTTAATATATTTTGTGATGCCTAAGGTTTTGACATAAGGTCCTAGGGAGTTAAAAGGGGTAGATAAAAAGTATTTTAATTGGTCATTATTTTGGAATAAGGAGTTAAGCTTTATTTTTAATAAAGTCTTTTTGACATATTGGCTGATTGGAGAAATAAGTGGATTAAAGTGTTGGTTAAATTTTGAGAGGACTTATTGCCATTGAGTTGTTTTGAGAAGGTGATTTTATTGACATTATTTTTGGTATTGGATATTATTTTAACTGGGAGATTATAAGGTGTATTTGGTCAATTATTTTTGTATATGTTGATGGATGCTTTCTTCAAGATGGAGTGATAAGGTGTATGTATGTTTTGATATTTGCATTGTACTTTTGAGAGAGTTTATCATCTTATAACTTCCTTGAGATTGGCAAAGAAGTGTTTGTGGTTGTGGCAGATTTTTGAGGTTCCTTCATCATCAAGAAAAAGGTATGGGCACATTCTTCCATAGTTGAGTTGATTGATTGGTTTTCTGGAAAACAACTTTGGAGTGAAAAGGACTTAATTAGGTTTCCTTATTGAGTGTGTTGAGTTAATGCTTCAAGGTTTTCTGGAATAAAGAGTTGTTAAAACCTTGTTTGATAAGCATTGTTGTTGAAGTCATTGGTTGAGTGAAGAACTTGAACTAGGGTTTGAAAAGAACATGAGTATCATTGTTATGTGAGATTGGTTGATAAGAATTGTTGGAAACATTTTGAGTGAGTGTTCATATGCTTGGACTAGGGTTTGTGAGCAAGGATTATTTCATTGAGTGATTGGTTGAGTAGAGTTGGTTGAGCCTAGTCAAGTGGATGTGTGAAGTGATTGTTCAAGTTCTATGAAATAAATTATTCTATATTCTGAATTGATTTGAGAAAGAGGTTGAGTATTGATGAGTGTGAAACATATTGAGTCTCTAACAATTCTCTATATGTTTCAAAAGAGTGATTGAAAGTAATTGAGCATTGAGGTGAATGTGAAGCATATTGAGTCTCTAACAATTCTCTATATGTTTCTAAAAGAGTGATTGAAAGTGATTGAGCATTGAGGTGAATGTGAAGCATATTGAGTCTCTAACAATTCTCTATATGTTTCTAAAAGAGTGATTGAAAGTGATTGAGCATTGTGATGAGTATAGAGCATATTGAGTCTCTAACAATTCTCTTTATGTTTCTATGAGATTGGACAAGTTCAAGTGTGGACTTGTTGAGCAGATTTGAGGTAAGTCTTTGAGAAGACTTGTGGATAGATTTAGGTAAGATTTTGTGGAAGCTTACAATACATATTGAGAGTAGATTTGGATAAGTTCTAGTGAGGACTTATTGAGAAGATTTGGACAAGTTCTAGAGAGGACTTGTGGATAGATTAGTGTGAGATTTTGTGGAAGCTTGCAAGGCAGATTTGAGACAAGTCTTTGAGAAGACTTGAGAGTAGAATTGATTGATTTGTTCAAACCTTGAGTTAAGGTTTGGGGTAGATCCAACAGAGTTGATTTGAGATTGAGTCAAGCTTTGAGTTAAGGCTTGAGGATAGAGATTGAGGATAGATTTGTGCTAGATCGAAGGACTATGTTTAGTATAGATTCAGAGGATAGAGTTTGGTGTAGATTTGAGGATAAGTTTGTGCTAGACCAGAGACAGATATGAGGTAGATTTGTGCTAGACCGAAGGACTATGTTTAGTGTAGATTTGAGATAGAGCTTTGGAGGTGATAGAGTTGAGGATAGAGATCTCCAGCTAGAGCAGGGAGGACAGGTGTCTTCTATGGATAGAGTTCCATTTTCTAAGGGTAGTGGAGGTAGAGGTCTTCTAGAGGATCACCAGCTAGAGTAGAGTTAGGAGATTGGTGTCTCCTATGGATAGAGATCCACAAACTTGATTAGGGGATTGGTGTCTCCTTTGGATAGAGATCCATAAACATTGTAATAGGGAAAGGATTCCCAAGAGATTGATTGAGAAAATTTTAGTGAAATATTTTCTCCGTGGAGTAGCCCACATTGGGTGAACCACGTAAATTTGGTGTCTCTATTGTGTGTGGTGATTTGTGCATTGCTTTGATTACTGCTATTGATATTGCTATCTATACATTGCATAATATTGATTGGGAAAGAAAAGTAAAAAGTGGTCTTATATTGTTCACCCCCCTCTCAGTATAAGCTTGTGTTCTTCAATTGGTATCAGAGTGGGTTCCTTCGAAAGAGTTTAACAGCTTGAAGGAAAATCTTACAAGAACATAATGGATTCTAAGAATGGATCATCAGATAATTCAGCACTAGTATTTTATGGAAGTGATTATATATATTGGAGTATGAGAATGAAGATTTACCTGATGGCACTTGGCAATGAAATTTGGGAAGCAGTTGAAAATGGATACGTACCACCAGTTGATCCACCTACAGATAAGGAAGGTAAGCTTCTACAACATTACAATTCAAAAGCAATGAATGCAATTTTGAGAGGTTTGCATAGAACAGAGTCCATAAAAGTTATGCATTATCAAGATGCAAAAGGAATGTGGGATAAGTTGCAAAGCATATATGAAGGAGATAAAGGTGTCAAGAAGGCAAAAATATGAAATCTCAAAGGACAATTTGAAGAGTTAAGAATGAAGGATGAGGAAAACATTAGTACTTATCTACTTCGAGTCGATGAAGTTGTTAATGCTATGCAAGGACTTGGACTTAAGGTTGAAGAATCAGATGTTTGTGATAAGGTCTTAAGATCTCTTCCAAAAATATTTAGTGAAAATATTTCTGCTATAGAAGAATCAAAGGATGGTGATTCCTTGACAAGAGATATGTTGCTTGGTATTCTTACAACTTTTGAGTTGAGAACAAAAGAACCTAATCCCCAAAAGGAAGCAACCTTCAAAGCAATTAAAAAGACAAAGGGTAAGAAGTCAGAATCAAGCAATGAGTCATCCAATGATGAAGAAGCTAATTATGGTAGAAGGAATAAGGATTCAAGAAGATCTAGAGATACAAAATCTGTTAGATGTTTCAATTGTGGAAAGTATGGTCATTATGCAACTGATTTTCAAGAAGCTAAAAATAACAATGATGAAGAAAAATAGGATCACAGGAACAGGGAATCAGAAAGATACAGGCACCAAAAGAAAGGGAAGGATGGACAAAATAGACAAGGGAAGAAGTTATTCCAAAGACAAAAGAGGAGCTACTATGCAGACAAGGCAAGTAAGTACTCAAGTGATAGTGATGCTAGTTTTTCAGATAATGATAGAGATGAAGTCCTATTTATGATTGAAGAAAAAGAAGTCAAGAAAAGGTCACCAATAATTCTCAAGTGTTTTAGATGTGGTAATTTTGGTCATCTTGAAGATAGTTGTACAAGGAATGGTTTCAGTTTTAGTGATGATGAATATGAAGATACACTTGAAGGACCAGAAGAGAATATTCTAATGGCTCTAGAGGAAGAAGAAAGTGATCCTATAGAAGACAAGTCAAAAGAAAATGAAGATGTTGAAAAAGGCAAACAAATAGAGGAAGAATCAGATAAAGAAGGATATGATCTTAAGGCAGAACTTATTTATGCTCTTGACATAGTAAAGAAGGTAAGAAAGCAAAACTCTAAACTTGAGTTTCAGTTTCAAGAATGTGATGAAGAGAGAAGAATGCTTATAGAGGATCTAGACAAATCAAAGGCTAAGACAAAGAAGTTCAAGGATAAGTTAGAAGCAAAGGTCTTAGAATGTGAAAGGTTAGAACAAGAAGTAGCCCTACTAAGGGAAGATTTAGAAAAGTCCAAGAGTAAGCTACAAAAGTTTGGAAAGAGTTCAAATATTGTGGATAAGATGATCAAGGTACAAAGAAGGTCAACAAACAAAATAGGTCTTGGTTTTGAACAAGCTCAAAAGAAACAAGAAGAGAAGTCAACCTCAAGTTTTGAAGGAGAAGAAACTTTAGAAGAAGACAGTGTAAGAGAAAGTGAGACATCTGAGGATGAGTTGGACAATAGAAAGTTCAACAAGGAAAGGAACAATGCACAAAGAAGAAATAGATGGAACAACAATCAGAATAGGTTAAGAGAGACTAAGAGACCAATGAGGTCAAGACAAGGAAACTTCAATGGAAGATGTTTCTCATGTCACAGATTTGGGCACATGGCTTCATAGTGCAGGACACATGAAAGACAGGAATATGGAAATAGACAACTTTTCCATGGGTATTGCTACTCATGCAATCAGTTTGGTCACAAGGCAATGAATTGCAGGGTTCATGATAGAAAAGGATATGGCTTCACTAGGAGAAATCCTAAGACATTTGCACCTCCAAGGAATAATAACATTAAGTGTTATAAGTGCAATAATGATGGACACACAACAAAGTGGTGTAGAGCAGACATTCCAGAATCAAGTATGAACAGGATAGATAGGAAGAAGATATGAACATGAATAAGAACAAGAATATGGACATGGATAGGAACAGGAACATGGACATGGAAAGGAACAGTCAAAGGAATCAGAAGGATCAGATAAGAAGAAAAGAGGATAAAGGTAAAGACTAGTGCTTGTTGGGAGTAGAAATACTCCCACCCCAGAATTAACCACCTCAAGAGGAGGTGGGGGAGGGGCTAAGCTAAGAGACTCATTCTTAGCCCCGAGCCCCAAAGGTGACCCTTTGCCATTGATGTCAAAGGGGAGAGATTTGAGTAAGGGGAGATTTAGTATTTGAGTAAAGAGGAGAGATTTGAAGAGAGCATTGAGCCAGGGGGAGCAATGTCCCAGGGGGAGCAGAACAAAGAAAAGGTTAAGTTTTTGGTAAAAATAATTTGGGTTGCCATCAATGACAAAGGGGGAGATTGTTGGACATTTTGAGTCAAAGTTGTCATTGATGTCAAGGAATAAGCTACCGTTGATGTCAAAAGGTCAAAAGGAACAATGCAAAGGTTAATGGCAAAAGAGCTTCATAATATTTATTTTTAATATTATGTGAAGCATAAGTAGAAGGGTTTTTATTAAAACCATGGAAGAGCAAAAATAAAAGGTTTTTCATAAAAACCCAAGGAGGCTTTTAAATTCATATTAGAAAGCCCAAGGAAGTTTTAATATTTATTTTATAAAATATTTAAATTCAAATTGAATTTAAATTTTATAAATAAATATTATTTATACAAAGTGGTAAAACCTAAGAAGGCTTTAATCCTTAATAAAGCCAAAAATATTTAAATATTAAATTTATAATATTTAATTCTAATTTAAATAATTTATAAATTAAATATTTAAAAGTTAAAGCATCGACGTTTAATTTCAAGGTGGCATATTGGTATAAAAACCATATGCCTAAGTGGCAAAAGAATCATCCCTTGTTCGATTTACTAAAGGCCTGTGAGTTGTGTGTTTCATGCGATTTCGTGCAAGGAAGAAGACAAAGTTTTGTCTTAAGTGCACCGATGAAGAAATAACATGAAAGAAGCCCTAAACCTCATAACCATCCAGCGTGGTGGTCTGGTGGCAAGTTGGAGTGAGCTAAGGTGCTTGTGAGTGGGAGGACCCACGTTCGAATCTCGACAGGCAGCATTTTGAGTGGACTTGATCAACATTTTGAGTGGACTTGGTTAGGCGCCAAAGGAAGCAGCGCAAATCCTTTTTGGGTGAGGCGCCAAGAGGGAGAAGATAGAGCACATGGTGCTCTTCCCTCCCAAGGTGAGCGCCTAGCTCACGCGATAGTTGGAGCCATGGCTAGGGCGCTGGTAGAGGCGGCATCATGAGTTCGAGTCTCACCAAGGCAAAGGTAATAAATTTTTTAATATATTTTGTGATGCCTAAGGTTTTGACATAAGGTCCTAGGGAGTTAAAAGGGGTAGATAAAAAGTATTTTAATTGGTCATTATTTTGGAATAAGGAGTTAAGCTTTATTTTTAATAAAGTATTTTTGACATATTGGTTGATTGGAGAAATAAGTGGATTAAAGTGTTGGTTAAATTTTGAGAGGACTTATTGCCATTGAGTTATTTTGAGAAGGTGATTTTATTGACATTATTTCTGGTATTGGATATTATTTTAACTGGGAGATTATAAGGTGTATTTGGTCAATTATTTTTGTATATGTTGATGGATGCTTTCTTCAAGATGGAGTGATAAGGTGTATGTATGTTTTGATATTTGCATTGTACTTTTGAGAGAGTTTATCATCTTCTAACTTCCTTGAGATTGGAAAAGAAGTGTTTGTGGTTGTGGTAGATTTTTGAGGTTCCTTCATCATCAAGAAAAAGGTATGGGCACATTCTTCCATAGTTGAGTTGATTGATTGGTTTTCTGGAAAACAAGTTTGGAGTGAAAAGGACTTAATTAGGTTTCCTTATTGAGTGTGTTGAGTTATATGTGTTTTTTATTGTTAAAACCTTGTTTGATAAGCATTGTTGTTGAAGTGATTGATTGAGTGAAGAACTTGAACTAGGGTTTGAAAAGATCATGAGTATCATTGTTATGTGAGATTGGTTGATAAGAATTGTTGGAAACATTTTGAGTGAGTGTTCATATGCTTGGACTAGGGTTTGTGAGCAAGGATTGTTTCATTGAGTGATTGGTTGAGTAGAGTTGGTTGAGCCTAGTCAAGTGGATGTGTGAAGTGATTGTTCAAGTTCTATGAAATAAATTATTCTATATTCTGAATTGATTTGAGAAAGAGGTTGAGTATTGATGAGTGTGAAACATATTGAGTCTCTAACAATTCTCTATATGTTTCCAAAAGAGTGATTGAAAGTGATTGAGCATTGAGGTGAATGTGAAGCATATTGAGTCTCTAACAATTCTCTATATGTTTCTAAAAGAGTGATTGAAAGTGATTGAGCATTGAGGTGAATGTGAAGCATATTGAGTCTCTAACAATTCTCTATATGTTTCTAAAAGAGTGATTGAAAGTGATTGAGCATTGTGATGAGTATAGAGCATATTGAGTCTCTAACAATTCTCTTTATGTTTCTATGAGATTGGACAAGTTCAAGTGTGGACTTGTTGAGCAGATTTGAGGTAAGTCTTTGAGAAGACTTGTGGATAGATTTGGGTAAGCTTTTGTGGAAGCTTACAATACAGATTGAGAGCAGATTTGGATAAGTTCTAGTGAGGACTTATTGAGCAGATTTGGACAAGTTCTAGAGAGGACTTGTGGATAGATTAGTGTGAGATTTTGTGGAAGCTTGCAAGGCATATTTGAGATAAGTCTTTGAGAAGACTTGAGAGTAGAATTGATTGATTTTTTCAAACCTTGAGTTAAGGTTTGGGGCAGATCTAGCAGAGTTGATTTGAGATTGAGTCAAGCTTTGAGTTAAGGCTTGAGGACATAGATTTGTGCTAGACCGAAGGACTATGTTTAGTACAGATTAGAGGATAGAGTTTGGTGTAGATTTGAGGATAGGTTTGTGCTAGACCAGAGATAGAGATTGAGGATAGATTTGTGCTAGATCGAAGGACTATGTTTAGTGCAGATTTGAGATAGAGCTTTGGAGGTGATAGAGTTGAGGATAGAGGTCTCCAGCCAGAGCAGGGAGGATAGGTGTCTTCTATGGATAGAGTTCCATTTGCTAAGGGTAGTGGAGGCAGAGGTCTTCTAGAGGATCACCAGCCAGAGCAGAGTTAGGAGATTGGTGTCTCCTGTGGATAGAGATCCACAAACTTGATTAGGGGATTGGTGTCTCCTTTGGATAGAGATCCATAAACATTGTAATAGGGAAAGGATTCCCAAGAGATTGATTGAGAAAATTTTAGTGAAATATTTTCTCCGTGGAGTAGCCCACATTGGGTGAACCACGTAAATTTGGTGTCTCTATTGTGTGTGGTGATTTGTGCATTGCTTTGATTACTGCTATTGATATTGCTATCTATACATTGCATAATATTGATTGGGAAAGAAAAGTAAAAAGTGGTCTTATACTGTTCACCCCCCTCTCAGTATAAGCTTGTGTTCTTCAAACTCTCTCATGTAGCAACGAGTATATAGAGGGGGGTCACATATATTAGGACCTTTAGGTATATATGGAGGTCCATGAGGTATATAGGTTAGATTAGGTTTATGGAGATAATGAGATATAAAGTTTCAAAACATCTTCTCTTTCTTATCTAATAAACTCTCTAAACAAATAAACTATTAAGCAATCCCCTTTCCTTTCCTAATCTAAACCTATTATTGAGAAACTCTATCTAACTTGTAGTGTCACTCATCAATTATCCATTGTCCCTGATACCACTACAAGGGATCATGACATCCACCTTTGACCTTGGGTATCTACCTTCAATCAAGAAAAAGAGGACTCAACACTTTATATTTCTCTAAGCCCTGCCCATGAAGAAGATGGGCTATTGATCTTCAAATGTACAAACCATATGACCCATTTATTATAGAAGCATAGGGAAGTTAGAGAAGCATTACTTATGGAAGGACATGAAACCCAAGGTACCTTTGTATGGGATGATTCATTAATAAATCGATCCTAATAGCATAACTCAAACCCCTTGTCAATAAGTCAAATGGACCCAACTTTTGGATCCATGAATACAAACAATAATACATTAGCATCTCATTCCATGAATTAAGATCCACCTATTGGCATTACATTAGTGGCTATTATAAAACAATCCCTCTCACCTCCATTGGTACATCATTCATCTATATCTACCCTTGAGGAACTATTACAGGGAAATGTTAGTTTCCCCACATCTTAATAGGTAGGCACTAGTTACACACCCCATTAGAATGTATCACCATTTGTCCCAATATTCAATATTCAACTCAATTTATCTTATTGTATTCAAACTAATACCACAACTATAATAATGAGGTTGGAACATATCTCAAACCCTATAACCTTTCATCATCCATATTTCAACCCTTTTGTCTCCAATACCATGGGAATGGATCATATGAGGCTAGCTTCAACATTCTATGTCTAGACATATTGGTCTACCTCTTTAATAAATCATCAAAATATCCCTTCTATCTCTCAAAATGTGCTTTCTATCTAATCAAATCCCATTTCTTCCCAGATTTAATCCCTAATCACCTAGAGTAATTGAAATAGCAAATGGTAATTCTCCAAGGGTTGTCTTCCAATTTAATCATATGTTGACTTGTGCAACCAAACTTTAAATCCCTTCATAACTAGTTGTCTTTTTTCTCATAAGTTTGAGAGACTAGTGTTTTAAAAGTACAAGGGGAAAGAGGATAACATTAACCGCCTTAAACCATTTAAAACTTGCTCATAGCAATATTTCTTATAACAAAATATTCTTTCTTAGAATTTCCCTAAGAGTCTTAGTAGTCCTATTGTAGAATGGTACTATCAAATACCAAGGCATTCCTTAAAATCTTTAGGAACCTCATCAGAATATTTGTTAAGCAGATCTCTAACTACATTGTGGTCACCATAAATGACCTATACCAAATTAAAAATTCCAAATACTAGAACTTTTTCAACTTTTTATCAAGGTGGTGACACCTAGTGGAAATATTACAACACATCCTCCCACCAAGGAACCAATTGGATATTTTATAGGAAAACACAATGAGCAACTAGCCTTCTACATAGAAATGGCTAGTGCGTCTTCATTTGAAGATGTGATTGACATGGCCAAGAGAGTAGAGACCACCCTCTTCAAACAAGGGCAATTAAATGGTAAGTGCAATAAAGAGGAAGATAAGCCTTCTTCTAAAAGGGGTAGTACAAGAACAAATATGTTGTAGGTGATGGAGTCATAGACTCATACCATACCAATAACATTAATGCTATCATGAACCTTCAAAAACTTGTCTTAGAAAAGCCTCAATAATAGAAATCTAAAAGGAGGTAATCTCATCTAAACAAACCCATTTAAACAATTCTAGAGGCTACTTAAAGTATAGATGATGGATCTCTTGCCTGTTAAACCTATCAAATCCATAAGAAAAAAGTTCTTTTTTTTTTACGAATGAGAAAGGTGCCTTCCATCGTATCAATAGTCATATGACCAATCCATGCATGTGATGAATATTAAAACATCAAGTTGTCATTTTATTGAAAATGATGTACTTAAATAAGCACAAAAGTATAACACAAATGCATACATGAATTGTTCCTCCAATAAACATGCTAAATCATGAGAATAACAAGAATATATTATCTAACAACCAAAATTCTAACTAAATCCTATCTAGAATATAATATGTCAAACTTATTCTAGCATGAGCTTATAGAAGCATCACAAAATACATGGAATAATCTATGCTAGCTAGAAAGGAAGCCTAGGACTAAACTAATCCTAAGACACTAGGGGAGCGGGTGACCTCCCGCTTAATGGGAGATCATCTTTTCAAATTTCTACTTCCTCCACGGCTTCTTTCAAGGATTTTTAGGTGGATATTCTATTTTTCTTGGCCTATTAGGCTTTTTTAATCTCATCTTGGTGCCTGGAGTTCTATTCCAGGATCTTCTTTATATTTTCCTACATTGTTTCAAGAAGGTTTTCTCTTGGTGTTCCTGCTTTGCAATGCTACCTAACAAAATAATCCTAGGTTTTCTTAGATGTGGGTAGTTTGGGAGGATTTGTTTCTTATTTGGTTTAGGAAGTGGGCTGACAGTGCTCTCCTCTATGGTTTTTCTTTTGGCCTTGGGAGGGGGTCATGTGCTTTCTAGTTTGCAGAGGTGGCTCTCTATTCTTTCACTAGCCTTGCTTCGTTTTAGGGTGGGCTTCTATTCTCCCATTCTACTATTGGCTAGAGGCTCTTTCTCTATGTTTATTTTTGGTCTTTAGGAGAAGACAATGGTTTTATTACCCGTAGATGAGAGGCTCTTATAGTTGAATCTGGTTTGAGGTTTTAGTGGTAGTTTTGGTTTAGGGATTTCCCGCCAGTTCTCTTCTCTCTATTCTTTTGGTCTTGGAGGGAGGACCTTGTGCTCTTTCATTTGGTAGAAGGGTTTTAATGGTTTCTTCTTGTTCCATTACAGGGTTGGGATTCTTGCAGATCTACTAGTGTTTATTTTGATGAACCTACCTATAATTTTTTTTGATCTAGGTAGAGATCACATGTGTTGATTGTTTGTTGTAGTGAAGGGCTTCCTGAAATCTAATGTTGTGTATGATCTACTTCACATTTCAAGGGTATCATTTCTTGGCCAAAGGTTTTTGGATCTGGTTGTGCATCACTTTCTTTGCAGGATGACCTTGTAGTCTATGGTTAGGGTTCTTGCAGATCTATTGGTATTTTTTTTATGAATCTACATGTATTTTTTTATCTTAGGGGAGATCATGTGTTGATTGTTTTCTACAATGGAGGACTTCCTAAAATATAACGTTGTGTATGATCTATTTCACGGTTTGAGGGCATAATTTCTTGGCCAAGGTATTTAGATCTAATTTTGCATCACTTATCTGCAGGAAAACCTTGTAGCCTATGGATCCTTTATTGGATTGTTTCATTTTCAAACCTCCAAATATTCGGTGTGGGTTATCTTTTAGATCCTATGTTTTTCTTACTTTGATCTGCTCGATGTTGATCTTTCTATGTTCTAGTAGGTAGACCTATGAAGTGTTTGGACTATTTGGTTTTCTCCTTGGCAAGAAAACCTTTTTCAAATTTTAGTGTATGGGACTGTTAAGTTTTCTCCTAGACAAAAAAACCTTTTTTTTATTTTTAATGTATAGGATTATTTTGTTTTATCCTAAGTGGGAAAACCTTTTTCAATTTTTAGAGTACGGGGAAGCCTATCTTCGTGGTTTTAAGGTTTTATTTTTATGGGAATACCTATTTTAATTTGTGTGGGGATGTTTCTTGGTGTGTCCAGAAACTTGCTTTTTGTCTCTGTTCTTTTCTAGAGATGGTTATGAGGAGATTGTCTCTAGGTTTCTTCTTTGGGATTGTCTCCCTATTTCTAGGAGGTTGTTTCATTTGTTTTTTCCTCATTGTAAAAGGTTATGGGATCTTTTCAAAATCCCTTTTACCAATGAAAACACATGATGTTCTCATTAGCGTGGGACTCAAGAACATGGTCTAATACCTCATCGACAATGGTCAAATTGTTCTTAGTTGCTATGACTCCTAGTCTTCTTCCAATCAAGATATAATAATCTTCTAAAATCCATTACCTAATAAAAATTAGAACCAAAACATAGAAAATATCATTCACTATAGGAATGTACCACATTTGAATCAAGGGATGGTAGGTATGCTGTATTATTCCAATTATATCTCTCATGTTTGTATTGTAAGTATATAACACACAAATCAATTATTTGATCAACCTTAAAGATCTCATCTGGTCCTTTGCAAAAAAGAACTACTCCACTTGAAGGACCTCCTCTAATCATCTAATTAAGGACCAAGAATAAGGGTGCTTTTTATTTTCTTTGAAAATTTGAATAAACCCCTACCAAGATTTCTCTCCTTGAACTCATATCCTCTTTGGCTTATAGAGACATATTACTTAAAATCATGAGGGGATAGATTGTTCTTCAAGACCTCAACCTTGATGGCCTTTCTTCCATAGTAGCATCCATTAGGGATACTCATGCTACCATATAATTCCATGAGGATGATATTCCTCAATCCTCTTTAGTTTGAGATGTCATTATATATTACAAGCCACATCGATGATAAGTTCATCAAGTGAATCTTAGTTGATAATTATTATGGTCTCAATGTCTATAGCCTAAAATTCATTAGTCATTTTGGGTCAACCAAAAGGATTTATAAAAAACCAACCTTGTTATCATAGCTTTCGATAATGGAGAATGTGAAGCTAGTGGCACTATAGTCTTAGTCCTTATGACTTAACCTATAATATTCTTCTTAGAAGGCTATGGATCCATGATATGCAGGTCATCTCTTCAAATCTCCATCAATGCCTTAAATATTAATACAAGGGAAATACTTATCATATCCTAGCTAACCCTAAATCATTTTCCTATTGTCAAGTAATAAATATCAAAAATCCTAAAGCTTACCTTTGCCCTTCTCTAAATATATATCTTTAGTCATATTTGTCTCCTTCTCATTATCCTATCACTGATGCATTGAGGTCTCTCACTCAATAATTTAACTAATAATGAACTTAAGAGTTAAAGTGTTAATTCCATCTTCATTAATATAACAAACTAGATAATGGTTAATTTGTTTGGACCTAGCCAAGCTTCCTTAATCTCTCCAAACCTTTGGTCTACCTTATAGCAATAAATTTAAAATAATTCAAATAGGAATTTGTTCCTTTGTTTGCGTTGGTACTACCAACAATAAGAAAATCCATGGAAATAATCCTTACCTAGTTGAGTGATAGTATACTTCATGCTTTTTGTCAAACTCATATCCCATCCTAAAATAGATGTTTTCTAATATGATATATCGAGTAAAAGGGCTCGACATGTACAATAAAGAAATTAAATAACACCTATAATTTAAATTTTAGATGGGTCTCTATTGGTTAGATTATACTTCTATTCGTAGCAAGTCCCTACCTTCTTTTTCTTCTAACAATAAGGAATATGTCGACCATATTGATCAATTTTATAAGGCATCCCATGATCATATCATTTCTTTAAAGGGGTTATATTAGGATGAGGATGATGACAATGGGTCATCACTCATAGATCCTAAATTTTACAAATTTACCTGATTCATCAATATAATGTTTTAACCCTAGCTTATCCCTAGATCATAAAATATGAAAACACCTATAAGCATGAGGACGTTAAGAATGATCCTCTCCATGATGGTCCCTTATACTATCTAGAACAAAACAACTTTTATTTTGGGGTATCCTTTCCCCATATCACAAATGTGTCTATCTCATAATAAATTGAAAACAATCAAACTACCTTGGATCCTACATATCTAGAGAATTTGGGAGTGCTTCTAACTTTATCTCAATTAGAAGACTAATCCTATACTCTAATTAAGAAAATTGTACATATCAATATTGGGAGTTTGTATGAGCCTAATATCCTCAAACTAGCCAAGTTATTGACCCTAATTGAGCATGAGGAATAAGCTAAGCTCTTGATAGAGTTCAAAAATATTTGTGCTTGCTCCTATGTCAATATGCCTAGTCTCAATCCATCCCTAGTTTTCCACTACCTAGTTTTCACTCCTAGTGAAAATCTATAAAGCAAAAATTGTAGAAAATGCACCTTAAAGTTGAAATTTTGGTTAAATAATAGCTCTAAACACTACTCAATGTTAGATTTGTCATCGACTATTCTGACTAGATTTCTAACATTGTGTCTATTTTTGAGAAAATAGGTGGTATTAGAATATGCATTGACTTTCAAGACATTAACAAGGTATATCCCATGGATGACTTGCCTTTACCCAATATCAACATGATCAACGATTTTATTGTAAGATGTGGAATGTCATATTTAATGAATGGATTCTTAGGCTATAACTAGATCAATATCACTCTTGAGGAGCAATAGAAAATAACCTTCACCCTATATGGGGAACCTTCTACTATCAAGTCATGCCCTTTGGGCTAAAACTGTAGGATCCACATATTAGTGAGGTATGACATACATATTTCATGACATGATGTATGACATCATAGAAAACCATGTCAATGATATTATTGGTTGGTCTTTTAATTGGTAAGATCATGTTTGGGACTTAATATACATGTTTAAGTGGCTAAGAGAGTATAAGGTATGAATAAAGCCTCAAAAGTGCATATTTGAGGTTATGTCAAGAAACTTGTTGATATTCATAGTAGCCTAGTGTGGCATCAAAGATGATCCTAACAAGATATTAGCCATTATTGACATGATGCTCCCTGAAAACTCTGTTCCAACTTAGAATCCTTCAAGGCAAAATCCAAGTCATTAAGAGGTTTACCTTTTAGTTATCAAACAAGTATAACTTTTTACTAAACTTTTGAGGAAGGATGCAATTATTGAATGGGATTTTGAATACCAATCTACCTTCAATGCTCTCAAATCCTACCTTTTTTCTGCTCCTATCCTTGTCCCGCCTGATCCCCCTAGGTCCTTGTTTCTATATATATCAACTATCAACCATGCTTTAGGATTTATGTTGGCACAAGCAATGACCAACATAGAGAAATTTATAAGCTACATTAGCTATAATTTAGTCAATTATAAAGTTTGATATACGTCCTTAGAAAATATTTGCATAGCCACAGTGTTTACCTCTCAACAACTTAGACATTATATGCTTAGCCATAAAACCCTTTTCATCGCAAGATTTGATCCCTTACGATACCTCATGTTTAAGCCTTACCTATTAGGGAGAAATGCTAAGTGGGTCATTGTATTTTTTGAATTTGATCTTAAATTCCTCAATTAGAAGTCTATGAAATGCCAAATCATTATTGACTAGCCAACAACTACACCTTTAGAAGCCAACCAACCCATAGTGGTAGGTTTTCCTAACACGGTAGTCTTCAACCTTGAAGCAGACCACCAAAACACTTGGACCCTAGACTTTGATGGTGCTAGGTGTTAAAGGAGTAGAGATAAGAGTCATTTTAGTCACTCCTAAACAATAGTTGATCCTTTTGTCCTTTAGGTCAAGTTTTCCTATATTCAAAACTCTTATATTAGGGCTACATATGGAATTAGCTCTTCAAGTTAAATTTCTTTAAATATTCTCAACTAGTAATGAACCAATTCAATGATGTCTATCAAACGAAAAATTATAACTCAATCTATAGAAAGATATTGTCATTAAAATAATGGTGGATTTTGATAAAATCATTATTGATGTTATCCCTAGGTCTACTAATTACCATAATGATGTTATGTTCTTGATAACATCTTTCATCCCATTAGAGCTAGATGATAAACAAGTTATGATTGTCATTCAAAAAATTAGGTAACCTTCAACCCTAAAATCTAGTCAACTTCTTTTAGAAGTATTTTTTGTAGAAGCAACCACATCCCTTGATCCTTGGTATAAGGGTATCTTTTTTAATCTTAAGAATTGCACTTTCCTTGATGGTTTGAACCACAATAAGAGCAAGAGTATTAAGAAACGATCCTATTATCATGTCATTATTGATGCTATATTTTTATTATGGTACCATTGATGGTATATTTCTTAGGTGCTTATACTCTATCAAAGACCAAATAATCATCAAACAAGCCCATGATGGATCATACAATGGTCAATTTAGTGGTTTACCAAGAAACTCCTATAGATGGAATATTATTGACCCTCCATTGAAAGTTACTCTTGTGACTATGTCAAGTGGTGTGATAAGTGTTAAAATGGTGATAACCTTATCCACACTCCACACCATACTCTTGAATACTTGACCTTGTCATTGCCTTTCTCCATTTGGGGATTGGGTATTATTGGGTATATAAACCCCATGTATTTTGATGGATATAAGTTTATCATCATGGCTACTAAATACTTCAAGTGGGACGAAGCTATACCTTTAATCTCAACCACTAGATTACAAGTGTCCAAGTTCATCCTTAACTATATCCTTAGTCGTTATTGCATTCCCTTTGTTATAATCTTAGACAATTGAACACCTTTTAAGAATAAGGATGTCCAAAAAATTTATGCCAAGTACAAGATTTAGTACAAATGGTCCAATCCTTATTATCCTCAAGGAAACGATCAAGTTGAAGACTCTAACAAAACTCTTATCAAAATCCTCAAGGAGCTTGTCAACAAGATTAGTAGAGATTGGCATCTCTAATTGTATCTAGCCTTATGGGCCTATCACATTAGTGTCAAAACTCCCATTGATATGATGCCCTATGCTTTGGTCTATGAAATTGTAGTCTTCTCCTTTGAGTTGGTTTTTCCTTCTTTATGCATCTTGTTTTAGGATACCTTTATCTAAGATGAATATCATCTCACCCATCTTAACTAGTTGGAACTACTTGATAAAAAGTGAATCCATGCCTTATATCACCTAAGGGTCTATCAAAAAAAGCTTAAACATACCTTTAGAAAGTAGGTATGATCCCAATCCTTTGAATTTGATGATATTATTCTTATAGAGAATAAAAAACAACAATACCAATATTAAGCTCAAAGAAAATTTTAAACCTAATTGGCTAGGTCCATATATCATCATTTCTAAGTATGGTTTAAGTGCTTATTACCTTATCACATTTGATAAACAAATATTAAAGAACCAATGAAAAGAATGTGTGTTAAATGATATTATGTCTAAATTTGTACCAACTGCCTATTTGCTTTTAATAGCTTATTATCATTTGCTTGTATCAACCAGACTTCATATTTGCTTGTATATACATGACTATTTATATTTGGACTTCCTATAGCATAGAGTTAGGAATCCATGATGACATGCATAAGATGATCCTAGTTACGATATATTATTTCCCTTTTACTAGGTGATTGATGCAAGTGGATACTTCCTAGTCCCATCTTGCCAATAAATTATAGTTTGTACAATATAATCTTCATTCTACCTTAATAAAATCTCTTATCTTCATCCTATAATCCTTTCTTATCTCTATCTCATCAGTATCTTACAACATGATGAATACTACAATGTTCACATGTGCTAATGGTAAAATCAATATTGTTATCTCTTATCTTGTGTATATCATCATATCCCTTTGGCCTTTTATACATTAAACATGTAGGAAATATGTATCACATTGGATTCCTTCTTGACTTGGAGTGAAATCCATAGTCACATCAACCACATTATAAGTCCTTTGTAACATTTATCTAGTGGTAAATCATTGTCATTTGAAACATCTCATAATTCCTCTATAACATTCATTCCATAGGCAAGTCTCCAATTAGAAATACCATATGGAATTTTCTACAAGCAAAGCAAAAGTCCTTTAGACTTCATTTAAAGGTAAATACATTAGTAGAAGTCATGCATGGAATTTACCTATAAGCAAAGAAAAATTCCTTTAGACATTTATTTAAAGGAAAATCCATTAGTAGAACTCTTGTATGGCATTTGTCTAAAGATAAAGTAAAAGAACTTTAGACATTTTTAAAGGTAAATTCATTAGCAAAAGTCATGTGTGGCATTCATCCATAGACAAAGTAGAAGTCCTTTAGATATTTTTTTAAAGGTAAATCTATAAATAGAAGTCCTCTATGACATTTGTCTAGGGTGTAACACCCTACGGAATTTTTTATGTGAAAAATGAACAATGTTTTGATGTGATTATGTGATGGCATAGTTTCTTTCATGATGATTAAATAATAGAATGATTGCTTTCTTTAAAGCATGGAATATGGTACTGCTGATGTATATGTGGATGTAGTATCAGGTACCTTATCCTCAATGGCACTATGGGTAAACCACCTGCCATGAAGGATATAGAGGGAAATTATGATGGTGGCTTGCTCATCAAACAACTTAGGGTAACAAGAAAAATTACTCTTCATGTAGATGCATTGCATTTGTTTTTCCCCCATAATTCACACCCTTGGGCTAGGAAGTTGCTTGTAATGAGCCTCCTTAAAATTGGTCGATGATAGCATTAGTCTATCTTAAATGAGATCATCCATTTGAGGATAAAATAATGGTGTGAAGCATTGATGGGTGCATATTTATGTTTATTTATGTTATACTTAAGCTTTGTTAAGCTTTGTTTGGTTTTCCTTTAATTAGATTTATTATTTTGCTTGTAGGATAGATTTAATACTTTAATTGAGTAAAGTATTAAATAACTTAATAATTATTAAAATTAATTTAATTGATTATTGTGGTAATGCTATAATTTTATTAGTATCTTGCAACTTTTAGAATAATAATCATGAGTGTAGGTCATTAAGAGGTGTGCCACCCTAATAGTGAATAGGGTGGCAAACATCTTTTACGTTAACACATTCTTGGGTGTTACAAGGCAACCACCTCCATGTACGGCTAAGGTCCTCCCTCCTTATGCTTCTTAAGAAGGATGGCCACCGATTTTTGGGCTACTAGGTGATGGAAAGGTTGAAGATAATGAGGAGTGCAACATGCCATTGGAGAAGTGAAGGTGAGCTTAAGGAGTCCAGATGATATTTTAAGGTTGGCAACTTTGATGTAATATCTTTCATTTGCATTACTGTATATGCTTGATTTTTTTGTTCGATGTGTGTGTGGTTTTACATTTGAGGTAAAGTGCACTTTGGTTTGAATGTTGCCTTGTTGCTTTTACATTCTTCTCCTTTGTGATGTCATTGGGTTATCCTCATTGTGGGAACGAGTGTTGTTAGTTGTGGGTGGTAAATGAAAGCCTAAAAATCGTGCACCAACAACAAAGTAAAGATAGCAATATATATAATTGAAACACGATGATAAAATAGTGAGATGGAACCCTCTTTATATTAGAAATTTTCTTTTTCAATGTGTTACAATTAGATCCCCTCTACGGGGATGCTACCCTATTGGAAATTTGAGGTAATTTGAGGCATTTTATATTGTTATTGATGTCACATGGATCATTGATGTCACATGGATCACATTGAGTTTTGATGGCCAAAATATTTTATAAATAAGCATTTATGATATTTTGGAAAGCATGGCTTTTATAGGGTTTTTATGAAAACCAAGGCAGGCAAACTAAAAGGTTTTATTTAAAACCATGAATGGCAGATTTGAAATGGGTTTTTCTTAAAACCCAGGTTGGCTTTTCGTTTCTTCAAAAAAGGTGCCCTCGTGAAGGAAATAATTAATTTTAAATTTTTAAGTTTAAATTTTAAACATTTATAATTAAAATTAAAATTAATATTTTATTATTGCCGACGTCAAAAAGGAGGAGGTAAATAATATTAAGTCATAGCCGACATCAAAAGAAAAAGGTGGGCATATATAAATATGCCACTAAACTTTTTATTTTTTGTAAGTCCTCGACGAAGATAATTCGTTCAAAGCACTAAGGGAGCAGAAGTGTTGTATTCATTTGAAAACTAGCAAAGAGAAGAGGGAACAAAGGTAAGGGAGGTTCCTTACCTATCATCGTAGGCGCTTGTGGCCTAGCAGCAAGAGGAAGGCACGTAAGGTGTTTAAGTGCCAGCAGATCTGAAGTTAAAATCCCGTCGGTGTTGGTTTTTGCAAGGTAAAAAGGGAGAACCTTTTGCGCACGTGGTTTTTGAGGGTAAGTTCGAAGGAAGCAAGAAGGAGGTCTTGCGCTCTTGGTTTCTATGTGAGCGGTTGGATCACGTGGTTGTTTGTGTCATGGTTTGAGTGGTGCAGGGGTAGCAATAGGGGATCGAATCCCATTGAGGTTAAAGGTAAGTTATTAATTTTTCCAAATATTTTATTTTTCTAAGGTTGCCCTAGGAGAGATAAGGTTTTTGGTGCATGTTGTGAAAAAGAAATATTTTTGGTTATTTTTCTTTTAGAAGTATATCATATTATATATCATTGGAAAGCTTATTTCGAGGGCTATTTGATTATTTTGTTTAGAAGGAGAAATAAGGTGTACATAAAGAGATTTCTATTTTTGTAAAAGGGTTCAAGTGAAGGTTGTTTTGTTCTTTTCAAAGTGTGTTGAGTGTGGCAGATTTTCCAAAGGGGTTTCTTCATCTTCATAAAAGGTATGGGCACATTCTCCTATTGATTGTTTATGGTGGTTGATTTTTGAAATATCATTGGAGGGAAAAGGATTGTTTGTGGTTTCCTTTTTGAAAGTGGTTGATTGAATGCTTCAAGGTTTTCTGAATTGAGAGTTGTGTTTAAACCTTGTTTTATAAGCATAGTTGTTGAAGCCCATTGGTTGTGAAATAACTTGAGTTATAAAATAACATGAGTATCATTGTTATGTGAGATTTATAATTGAGCATTGTTGGAAACATTTGAGTTGGTTGATACATACTTGGACTAGGGTTGTGTGAGGAAGAATTGTCCCTTGTGGTGATTAGTTGAGATTGAGTTTAGAACATATTGAGTCTCTAAAAATTCTCTTTATGGTTCTATAAGACTTGGATTGAGTTGAGTTTAATAAGCCTAGTCAAGTGATGTGTGAAGTGATTGTTCAAGTCCTATGAAACAAACTATTCCATTATTCTTATTTGAGTTGAGTTGATATTGAGCCTAGAACATATTGAGTCTCTAACAATTATCTTTATGCTTCTATGAGTTGATTTGAGTTGAGTTGAGTTGATATTGAGCCTAGAACATATTGAGTCTCTAACAATTCTCTTTATGCTTCTATGAGTTGATTTGAGTTGAGTTGAGTTGAGATCATTGTGAATCATTGTTGTCATCCATTGAAGAGTACATTGCCATTCATTATTGAGTTCATTTTTGAGCTTTGCCTTGATAGATTTATGGATGATATTTGAGTGCTACTTGAGCATGATTGATTGAGCCTTTGAGAAGGCATTTGTGGACAGTTTTAGTGAGCTTGTTGGAGCAATTTTGGGCAAGTTCTTGGTGATCTTGCTAGAGCAGAATTGGACAAGTTTTGTGTGAGCTTTTTATTCAGTTTTGAATAAGTTCTGTGTGAGCTTGTTATTCAATTTTGGACAAGTTCTGTATGAGCTTGTTATTCAGTTTTGGACAAGTTCTATGTGAGCTTGTTATTCGGTTTTGGACAAGTTCTGTGTGAGATTGTTATTCAAATTTGGACAAGTTCTGTGTGAGCTTGTTATTCAACTTTGGACAAGTTCTGTGTGCGCTTGTTATTCAAATTTGGACAAGTTCTATGTGAGCTTGTTATTCATATTTGGACAAGTTCTATGTGAACTTGTTATTGCCTAGCTTTGAACAGATCAAAGAAATCATTGTATTGGATATTTCTATGTGAAATTTTATAAGGATATCAGCTTGTGGAGTACCCCACATTGGGGGAACCATGTTAAATCTTGTGTCTCAATTGTGTGTGGTGACTTATGCTCTTGCTTACTACTGTTACCTGAGTTTTTAATGCACACTGCTATATTTGGTTATTGCAATTAAGGATATTAATTAATATTTATTTGGAAAGAAAGTAAAAAGTGATTTTATACTGTTCACCCCCCTATCAGTATAATCTTATGTTCTTCAATTGGTATCAGAGCGGGTTCCTTCGAAAAGGCTAATATTGATATGGAAAATATGAAGCTGAATTTTATTTAAAACAAACATAGGACTTAAATAAGCCCAAAAGGAAAACCGTAATCCTGGAAATGATGAACTGCTCCAAGGATTTACATACACAAATTCGAAAAGGCTAAAATTGTAAGCCCTATAATGTCGAAAACAAAAACACCTAGACCTAGACCATTCAACGGAGGAAACAAACAACTCACGTTGATTATTTTGCAGACTAAGTCCTAATTACATTATCCTAGGTCTAAAAATAAATTAGCCCTAAGTCTAAGTTTCCTCATCATTCGTCCCAACAAAAGAAGCATTGGACTCCAATGCTTTTAACAAAGAGGGAAAATCTTGGGATAGAATGTGAGCAGAAATCCAGCGAGCCTGATGTGGAAATTGGCCTCAACAGGCCACAAGATATGAAGTAGAAGCACCCTGGCGTGTCTGTCGGGTCTTCGTATCAAAGACTGTATCGGCATCAAGCAAAAGCTGAGCATCAAGAACCACATCAACTGGATGAATGATGGTTGGAACTATTTCCAATGTGGAATCATAGTATGGTTTGAGAAGATCAACATTGACAACATCATGAATGCCAAGATGAGCTGGAAGGTCCAAGCGAAAGGTATTCTCAGAGATTTTTTGAAGAATAGTATAAGGCCCGTAACGAAGAGGCTTGATTTTGCTATGTGCATTATCTACAAATCATCGTTTGTCAAGATGAAACCATACTTTGTCACCAACCTGAAAGGAATGAGGTGTGCGATGCTTGTCCATCTGTTGTTTCTGCTTTTGTTGAGTCTTCTAAAGAATTTGAACCACTTTGGCTTGAAGATTCTGCAAATGTTGCACAAAAGAGGTGGCCTTGTCTTGTTCCTTCTGAATGTGCATTGTGGCTGAAGAAGGTAAAGACAAAGGTAACTCGTAAGGAGCAAGTGGTTGAAAACCAAAATACACTTCAAATGGAGAGTTCCCTATAGAACTGTGGATGGCCCTGTTGTAGGCATGCTCAATGTGAGTGAGGCTTAAATCCCACTTGGTTGGAGTGGAATGATGGTAAATCCTCAAAATCTGAACTAGAGTACGATTAACTACCTCTGTCTGCCCATCGGATTGTGGATGATAAACAGTAGAGAAGTTAAGAGATACTCCCAAAATCTTCCAAAGTGATTGCCAAAAGTGACCCACAAAGTGTGAGTCACGATCAGAGACAATGCTGGTAGGAAGACCAAAAGAGCGCCATACCACCTCAAAGAAGAATTGGGCAAGATCCTGTGCAATACTTGTCTTGCGACAAGGAATGAATTTGGCCATTTTGTTGAATCTGTCCACCACAATCATGCTTGTGTACTGTCATTGGAAAACCACTCAAGAGATCCATGGAAATGCTTTCCCACGGACGAGAAGGAATGGGCAAAGACATGCTCATTCCAAATGTCCTATTGGCTGATTTGGAGCAATTACATACTGCACATTGTCGCAAGAAGTGAAGAACATCTCTTTGCATGTGTGGCCAAAAGAAAAACCGATGTAGATGATGAAGAGTTTTCTGCCTACCAAAATGTCCCCCATAGAGTGTGGAATGAGCCTCCTTTAGAAGAGACTCCCTGTTCCCATGAGGAACACAAAGTTTGTCCAATTTGTACAACAATCCATCCTGAATATGAAAGTCCTGAAGAGCTCTCAAATTTTAAGAAGGATTGGAAAGTTGGTGGAAAACTTTGCAAAAATCTGGATCCATAGGATACTCTATAGGCCAAGTTTGGAAGCCAAGATGAGAAGTAGTGACAATTGTCAAAACAAGTGAAGGAGGACGACTCAGACAATCAGCCACTACATTGTTTCGTCCTTTCTTGTACTTGATTACCAAATGAAATTGTTGCAAGTACGATGCCCATTTCATGTGCCTAGCTTCTTCAATTTTTGTTTGAGATTGAAGAAACTTAAGGGGCATGTGATATGTATGAACAATTGTTTCTTTTCCCAAGAGATAATGCCTCCAATACTTGATTGCTTGAACAAAAGCATAGAACTCCTTATCATATGTAGAATAATTATTCTTGGCCTCTGAAAATTTTTTTGAATGATAGGCCATCGGATGGCCATTCGGCATGAGCACGACTCCAAGTGCAACTTGTGAAGCATCAGTTTCTATCTCAAATGGTTGAGACAAATCAGGAAGAACAAGAACTGGTGCAATACTTAATTTGTGTTTCAATGTGTCAAAGGCTTTTTGTTGATCCTTTGTCCACTGAAACCGAACTTTGATCTTCGTCAAATAGTGTAAAGGTGTAGCAATAGAAGAATATCCTCCAATGAACTTGCGATAGAAATTAGCAAGTCCAAGAAAACTCCTTAACTCCGTGATTGAAGTAGGAGTTGGCCAAGAGAAGATAACTTCAACTTTGGAAGGATCTACTTGCACACCTTTTTCACTAATTACAAAACCAAGATAGGCAATGAATGTTTGCCCAAATGAACACTTTGGAAAATTTGCATACAATTGGTTCTTTCGAAGAGTTTGAAAAATCGTTTCCAAGTGTTCCAAATGATTCTCCCAAGTGGAAGAATATATAAGAATGTCATCCAAATAGATGATTACAAATTGATCTAGACAATCTCTGAATACTTCATTCATCGACCTCATGAATGTAGCTGGAGCATTTGTAAGGCCAAAGGGCATGACAAGCCATTCAAAGAGCCCCATTTTGGTCTTAAATGTTGTTTTCCAAGTGTCTTCTACTTGAATTCTCACCTGATGATGCCCACTTTTGAGATCAATTTTGAAGAAGAATTATGCACCTTGCAATTGGTCCAAAAGATCATCAATGCGAGGAAGTGGATAAAGATTCTTGATTGTAATCTTATTGAGTGCCTTGAAATCAATGCATAATCTCCATGTGCCATCCTTCTTCAACACAAGCAAGATAGGATAAGCACAAGGGGAAGTACTGGGTTTGATGAACCCTTTAGTCAACAATGCTTGAATTTGCTTTTTAATTTCTTCCATTTGCACTATTGATTGTCTATACATTGAAGAATTAGGAAGAGAAGATGCAAGAACAATCTCAATACTATGATTAATCTGTCTTTCAGGAGGAAGACTTATGGGTTCTTGAAAAACATCAAAAAATGATTGAAGTATTGAATGAACTAAAGAACTCCTGTTATTAGTGTGCTTAGGTGCTTGCTTTTCTTCTTGAATTGGTCTGATGAAGATGAGTGCTAATTCCTTTGCTTGATTTATAGCTTTGCATGCTTGTCTACAACTCAACATCAAATTATGTGGTGTTTGTTGTGTACTTCTGATTATGAAAGCCTTATTATCTTTATGCAAAGTGTATGTATTTTTGTACCCATCATGTATAGACCTCCTATCGTATTGATAGGGTCTTCCAAGCAACAAGCCACAACAATCCATTGGAGTTACATCGCACACAACCGAGTCCACAAAAGAAGTATTGAAAGCAAAATTCACAGTGCAAGTGTGTGTGATGTCGGATGTAATCCCATTGTCCTTCCATCCCAAAGGGTAAGGATGAGGATGGGGATTCATCGGTAACTTCAGTTTGTCAACAACGAACCTCGCAATTAGATTTTTCTACGAGCCGCTATCGATTATACAATCAACCATAAAGGTGTCACTGAGATGGACCGTAGTCACAAACAAATTCTCATGATCACCTTGTGAAGTATTCATAAGGGTCAATTTGTTTAACCCTGCCAATTCCTTATAAGGCTTACGTTCCCTTGTAGCCTCAATGGGACTTTCTTGTGAGTCCTCATTGGAAGGCTTTACAACTAGGGATTGTTTCTTCACATTTTTCAACTTAAAACACCTCTTTTGAGTATGCCCTAGATTTTTACAATAATTACAAATCAAATGTGACTTAGAAGAAGAAGATTTTTGTGAAGAAGAAGGGGGAGATGAAGAAGAGGGAGAAGGAGAAGAAGAAGATTTAGCTCCCTTGGAAGATTGTGGAGAAGCCTTCTGATTTCCTCTCGACGTAGAAGAGCGAGTCCCATGCGATTGCTCCCTCATTTCCTCCTCTGCAAGAAGGGCTTGATTGAAAGCCATGTCAATGTTAACAATCAACTTGTATTTCATCTTCTTGTAAATGGGTTCCTGCAAGCCACTTTTAAATTTGTTAACAAGTTGTGCTGCATTATCCTGTATAGAATTCAAAATTTGCAACTTGCTAAACTGAAAAATATAATCATGAACAATCATATAGGAGGTTTGTCAAAGACGAAGCCACTTGATCTCAAGCTCAGGGGCATAGTTTGAAGGATAAAAATTATTCTTCAATACTCTTTGCAATTCATCCCATGTGTCAATGGGATTTTGGGTCCGTTGTCGATCAGTGACAAGGACCTTGGTAATGCCAGAAAGTTTTAAATTTGCAAAGTTAACTTCCTGATCCTTTGCAATCTTGATATACTGAAACCAACTGTCCATGTCCAAAATCCAACTATTGAGGACTTCGGGATCTCGCGAACCAGTGTAAATCGGAACCTCACATTGTTGTTGCACTTCATTAGAAGTAACCTTATCAGCCAAAACGCTGACAATTTGGGTTAATTGAGCCAACTTATCGGCTAATTCGGAAGCCATTTGACCCCGAGTGATCGCCAACAAGAATTGTCACAAAAAGACAAATTACAAAATGTGCAAATAAAAAGTGCCCAAAGTAATTTGCAAAAATTTACAAATTTTGCAAAATAAATATTTGCACAATGTCTTTAAAAATAGTCAAAATTTGACTTGAGGTAAAGACAAAAACAAAAAGTTTTTTTTTTTTAATTGAAAATTCAAAAGGCTTTTTTTTTTTTTTTAAAATTAAAATTGATGGAAATATCCTTTTGATTTTGTTTGAAATGGGCTAATATTTAATTAATACCAACGTGGCAAATGGCGGTCAGCAAGCGTGCAACAACGAACAACAACCCGGTCGATCTGTCGACTCGGTTCACACGAAGCAAGCTGTTCACGCGCTGCAAACTGGCCTCACATAGCAAAGTTGTATTTGCTGTCCACGTGCAGTAGAGCCTTCCACGCGGACCACGAACAACAGAGGGATACGTCTGCAACGGTGATTCTGCCCGAAATGGCAGAAGAACAGCATCTGATAGACCGAAAACAGGTTGATTCCATCGTCCAAAACACAGAGCCCAGCAAAAACAATCGTGGCCTATAAATCTACCCGCGTGCACTGTCGTGTCTATCGTTCACAGTAGCCAGAAATGGTTTCTAGCATGTAGGCCAAGGGAAAGGTGTTTTATCATGATCAAAATTATTAGGCGACAGCGATCTATTTTTTTTTTGATATGGAAAATATATCTGGCACTAACGGCATCAACGGGCATAGGAAACTGCAAGGATATGCGAAATAGGCCGTAGCACTGGCACCAAACAACAGAGCACGACGGTGAAGTCGGCTCTTAGCGTGTTCCCAAAACATGAAAGTCGTAGGAACAATCTGCTGATGATCGTGCACGAGGTCGAACAGGCGTGGTCATCAGGAGACGTCGAAGTTCGTCGTGCAACGACGTGGATAGCCGATGTGTCGAAATTCGTAGCCGTGTAGGACCGCGGTTGGCTAGGAAAAAAAAACTCCAGAATATTAGAAATTACCTGGCATGCAGGCCAGAAGGTTTCGGGCATCCAACAGCTTCAAAATCGGCCAAAATTGGTTAATGGCAGCAAGTGGATTGCCAAGATTCGACGTCTTCGTAAAAATTGTCGACAGCGGCTTCAAAAATGGATGCAGGAAAACCAAAATCAACGTAGGTCGAATGGTACGCCGAGAAGAATGCCTACCGCGATAGCTGTCGCACACAAAAAAAAAATTATAAATTAATTTGTATCAATCCTTCTCTCGCAAACCGACTGGATACCCGCCAATTGGTATTCACCATGCACAGAAGACAACAAAATGTTGTAAAAATTGTCCACAATATTTTTGTCGTCAGTAAACTTGGACAGCAAATTTTATCAACAAAACTGGAAATTGGCAGCAATTTTTCTGCAAGAATGGCAGCAAAAATTTTGTAATTTTCCCTGAGCTTCAACTGGAACAGGAATAGAATTATGGAGATCGGTAATTACCCAAAACCTCCAAAAATTCCTAAGCTCTGATACCGATGATATGGAAAATATGAAGCTGAATTTTATTAAAACAAACATAGGACTTAAATAAGCCCAAAAGGAAAACCGTAATCCTGGAAATGATGAACTGCTCCAAGGATTTACGTACACAAATTTGAAAAGGCTAAAATTGTAAGCCCTATAATGCCAAAAACAAAAACACCTAGACCTAGACCAGTCAACGGAGGAAACAAACAACTCACGTTGATTATTTTGTAGACTAAGTCCTAATTACATTATCCTAGGTTTAAAAATAAATTAGCCCTAAGTCTAAGTTTCCTCATCAAACATCTTGAGGGTAGATTCTATAAGAACACAGATGGCTTCTTAGAATAGATCATCTACAAATAAGGCTCCATTATTTTATTTTAACAATTATGTTTTCTAGAGCATGAGGATGAAGAACTACTTGATATCACAAGGATATGAGGTATGGTAAATGGTTCAAAAAGAGTATAGAGTTGAAGGTGATCCCGAGGTAGATAAGACTATCAGGAAATTGGTTGAGATCAATGCAAGAGCAATGAATTGTATTTTAAGTGGGCTTCGTGAGACAGATTTTGTAAAAGTCATGGTATGTACTTCAACTAATGAAATGTGTACCAAGTTGCGAAATACTTATGAAGGATATTCCAAGGTAAAGTTGGCAAAACTACAAACTCATAGAAAAGATTTGAGGAATTTAAAATGGAAGATTCTGAAGATATTTCAAAGTTCTAACTTCGAGTTGATGAGATTACTAACACCATGAGAGGCCTAGGTTTTGAGATGAAAGAATTTGAAGTTACTCAAAAGGTTTTGAGATCACTTTCCATGAAATATGATTCTAAGGTTTCAACAATAGAAGATATAATGGATATCAACAAGTTAACAATGGAAGAATTGCAAGGTACTCTCATAAATTATGAGATGAGGGTAAGTAAGCATCAGGTTCCAATAAAAGAGATTGCATTCAAGGCTTCAGAAAAAGAGAAAGGGAAAGTTTCAGAGATGGATAGAGTTTTATATAATGATGAGGAAACTAACTTCATCAAAAGGAATAAGGACTTAAGGAATTTTAGGGATATAAGGAAAGTCAAATGCTACAAGTGTGGTGATCTTGGTCATATGCATACAAGTGTCCACATGAAGAAAATAATGATGATGAAAAATAGGATCACAGAAGAAAAGAAGATGGAAAGCATAAGCATGACAAATATGACAGATTCAAGAAAAATAGGTATGAGAAGAAGAAAAAATTTTGTAAGACAAAGAAATCTTACTACATTGTAGCAGCAAGTGATAGCTCATATCATAGTGATAGAGTCAAATCAGATGATGCAAAGGAAGAACATCTATTTCTAGGAATAGAAGGTGAAAGAGAATAGTGCTTTGTGTGTGGTCAAAGAGATCACAAAGCAGGATATTGCAATGGTTTCAATGATAGTGAAAACAAAAAAGTCTCACTTGTGGTAATATAAAAGGAAAAGGATGAGCCAAGTAAACAAAAATTAGAAATCAAAAGGCTAAAATAAGAATACAAGAATCTTGAAAACAAGATTCGAACAGATGTCAAAATCAGAGAAGAACTACTTCAAACAATCAGTAATCTCAAATAAGAGCTTCAAAATGCAAAAAGGATAGAAAAAAGGATGAATGAATAACTAAAGGTAACCATGGCAAGACATGATACATTAGATGAAAAGGTTCAAAAAGGAGTGGAAACTTATTTTAAGGTTGTATCTTACTTCCAAGAAAAGTCACACTCAAAAACGAAAGGAAGTTTTTAAAAGATGAAAGCAAGAAGCACCTAAGATTTGTGAGGAAATTTCCAAAGTTCCTATGGCTCCAAATATTCAGGTTGGTTCTTGTTTTGAAATAGGTGAATCAAGTTCAAAAGGAAAAGAAATTATTGAAAAGAAAAGCAAGGAAGAAACTAAGGAAGAAGTTTTAGATACTACAAAGAAGGTTCAAGGATGTAATACACAAGTTGAAAATTATCATAAGGATAATGGTCAAGAAATATATGAAGAACCAAGGTATGAACAAAGGGATTTTCAAGGACATTGTTTTTCTTGTAATGGATTTGGACATAGGGCTATACACTGCAGGGTCTATGGATCAAAGAAGTTTGATTTTGCTAGAAGAAACTTCAAAGAAAGAAGGTATGGTTTTCAGGGACATTGCTTCTCATGTAACATGATTGGTCATAATGTTTTTCAGTGTAAATGAAATGAGCAACATGGTTTTTATTTTAGAGCTACACAATTCAGAAGTCATAATGGTCATGAAAACAGAGCTTCACAATACAGGGTTCAGGAAAGGAATGGATATGGAAATTATTTTAAGAATGAATTCAAGACATGGGCACCATCCAAAGGATCCAAAGTCTAAAATATCAAGTGTTTCAATTGTAATAACTTTGGGCATATTGCAAAATGGTGTAGGACTCAATTCCAAACAGGTTCAAGGCAAGAAGGTCAAACAAGTTCTAGACAAGAATATCAAGTAATTAATCAAGAGAAGGATATCAAAAAAACATGGAAGGAAGTTGATAGAGGAAAGAAACAAAGTGATATGGGATTAAAAGTACTCCCACCCCAAAATTAATCACCTCAAGAGAGAAGGGGGTGAGGGGGCTAAGATTAAGAGACATATATTTTAGCCCCATAGGTGTCCCTTTTGCCATTGATGTCAAAGGGGGAGAGATTGAGTAAGGGGGAGAGCATTGAGTTAGGGGGAGCAACCTCCAAAGAGAGTATTGAGTAGGGTAGCAGCCTCCATAGAGAGTATTGAGTCAGGGGGAGAAACTTTTATTCTCAGAGTTGGTTTTTGTAGTGATTGTGGTGATTTGCATTAGAGGTGTTGCCATCAATGACAAAGGGGGAGATTGTTGGAAATTTGAGGTAATTTGAGGCATTTTATGTTGTCATTGATGTCACACGGATCATTTACGTCACATGGATCACATTGAGTTTTGGTGGCCAAAATATTTCATAAATAAGCATTTATGATATTTTGGAAAACATGGCTTTTACAGCATTTTTGTGAAAACCAAGGCAAGAAAAATAAAAGGTTTTATTTAAAACCATTGATGGTAGATTTGAAATGGGTTTTTCTTAAAACCCAGGTTGGCTTTTTGTTTCGTCGAAAAATGTGCCCCGGTGAAGGAGATAATTAATTTTAAATATTTAAGTTTAAATTTTAATCATTTAAAATTTAAATTTAAATTTAAATTTAAATTAATATTTTATTATTGTCGACGTCAAAAAGGAGGAGGCAAATAATATTAAGTCATAGTCGATGTCAAAATAAAAAAGGTGGCCATATATAAATATGCCACTAAACTTTTTATTTTCTCTACGTCCTCGACGAATATAATCCGTTCGAAGCACTAAGGGGGCAGAAGTGTCGTATTCGTTTGAAAACCAGTGAAGAGAAGAGGAAACAAAGGTAATGGAGGTTCCTTACCTATCACCATAGGCGCTTATGGCCTAGAGGCAATAGGAAGGCGCGTAAGGTGTTTAAGCGCCAGCAGATCCAAAGTTCGAATCTCGTCGATGCTAGTTTTTGCAAGGTAAAAAGGGGAACCTTTTGCGCACATGGTTTTTGAGGGCAAATTCGGAGGAAGCAAGAAGGAGGCCTTGCGCTCTTGGTTTCTATGTGAGCGGTTGGCTCACGTGGTTGTTGGTACTGTGGTTTGAGTGGTGTAGGGGCAACGACAGGGGATCGAATCCTGCTGAGGTTAAAGGCAAGTTATTAATTTTTCCAAATATTTTATTTTTCTAAGGTTGCCCTAGGAGAGATAAGGTTTTTGGTGCATGTTGTGAAAAAGAAAGATTTTTGGTGATTTTCCTTTTAGAAGTATATCATATTATATATCATTGGAAAGATTATTTCGAGGGCTATTTGATTATTTTGTTTAGAAGGATAAATAAGATGTACATAAAGAGATATTTTTGTTTTTGTAAAAGGGTTCAACTAAAGGTTGTTTTGTTCTTTTCAAAGTCTGTTGAGTGTGGCATATTTTCTAAAGGGTTTTCTTCATATTCATAAAAGGTATGGGCACATTCTCCTATTAATTGTTTATAGTGGTTGATTTCTAAAATATCCTTGGAGGGAAAAGGATTGTTTGTAGTTTCCTTTTCGAAAGTGGTTGATTGAATGCTTCAAGGTTTTCTGAATTAAGATTTGTGTTTAAACCTTGTTTTATAAGCATAGTTGTTGAAGCCCATTGGTTGTGAAAGAACTTGAGTTAGAAAAGAACATGAGTATTATTGTTATGTGAGATTTGTAATTGAGCATTGTTGGAAAAATTTGAGTTGGTTGATACATACTTGGACTAGGGTTGTGTGAGGAAGAATTGTCCCTTGTGGTGATTAGTTGAGATTGAGTTTAGAACATATTGAGTCTCTAACAATTCTCTTTATGGTTCTATAAGACTTGGATTGAGTTGAGTTTAATAAGCCTAGTCAAGTTATGTGTGAAGTGATTGTTCAAGTCCTATGAAACAAACTATTCCATTATTCTTATTTGAGTTGAGTTGAGATTGAGCCTAGAACATATTGAGTCTCTAACAATTATCTTTATGCTTCTATGAGTTGATTTGATTTGAGTTGAGTTGATATTGAGCCTAGAACATATTGAGTATCTAACAATTCTTTTTATGCCATTTGAGTTGATTTGAGTTGATTTGAGTTGAGTTGAGTTGAGATAATTGTGAATCATTGTTATCATCCATTGAAGAGTACATTGCCATTCATTATTGAGTTCATTTTTTAGCTTTGCCTTGATAGATTTGTGGATGATATTTGAGTGCTACTTGAGCATGATTTATTGAGCCTTTGAGAAGGCATTTGTGGATAGTTTTAGTGAGATTGTTGGAGCAGTTTTGAGCAAGTTCTTGGTGATCTTGCTAGAGCAGAATTGGACAAGTTCTGTATGAGCTTTTTATTCAGTTTTGGACAAGTTCTGTGTGAGCTTGTTATTCAGTTTTGGACAAGTTTTGTGTGAGCTTGTTATTCAGTTTTGGACAAGTTCTGTGTGAGATTGTTATTCAAATTTGGACAAGTTATGTGTGAGCTTGTTATTCAACTTTGGACAAGTTCTGTGTGAGCTTGTTATTCAACTTTACACAAGTTTTGTGTGAGATTGTTATTCATATTTGGAAAAGTTCTGTGTGAACTTGTTATTGCCTAGCTTTGAGCAAATCAAAGAAATCATTGTAATGGATATTTCTGTGTGAAATATTATAAGGATATCAGCTTGTGGAGTACCCCACATTGGGAGAACCACGTTAAATCTTGTGTATCAATTGTGTCTGGTGACTTGTGCTCCTGCTTACTACTGCTATCTGAGTTATTAATGCATGCTACTATATTTGGTTGTTGAAATTAAGGAAATTAATTGATATTGATTTGGAAAGAAAGTAAAAAGTGGTCTTATATTGTTCACCCCCCTCTCGATATAAGCTTGTGTTCTTCATACCCATGATACAAATATTACAATATAATATCCAGGTGCATTGTAAATGATATTCTTGCTAATGTAGTTCATCTGGGAGAGGGTATTTTATGATCGCCATGAGGAGAGTGATGTGAATCTAGCGCACCTTTGTCATCTATTGGTCATATTATTTGCACACAAAGAAACAAGAAATGTATCAAAAGCATATGTAGGGCCTACCGAGGTTGGATTTGTATTAAATATGATAAATGTTGAAATATAAAGAAAGTAGATGCATGAAATAAATGTAAACTAAGTGCAAAAATCAAAAAAATAATATACCATGCAAATCTAAAAAGAAATTTGGAAAAAGCAAGTCTTTGTCCAAGATCATCTCGGGTTGAGATGACCTTGTCTACGAACCATATAAGGTCAAGACGATCACTATCCTAATATTATGTCTTTTCCAGATCAACTTTGGGCGGCATCCAAGATACCTCGGGGTGTGTTGTCAATAGATTGTTGCATTGGGAAAGCGACTTGATGGATCAAATTGATCACTAGTGTGAAGATGTTTGATTATGCAGAATATAGAAGCATGACTTTCAATCCCTTGCAGTAATCTGACAGCATGGTCTCGACAGCAAGGAGCTTGGAGGATAAAAAATAGGTAGCACTTTGTTACATGAAAGCTTGAGCTTGAGGAATGATTTTGGCAGCACTTCATTGCTCAAAAATTTTAATTGTCGGTCTCTAGAAACTTTGCACTATAAATCAGGGGTTCAAATTGAGGAGGTGAGTGCCAATTTATAGACTTCTCAAGTGGAAGCTAATAATGGCAAAAGCACCCTGTATGAAAAAGCAAAGAGGCAGTTCGCATTAAGGAAAGTGAATGCTTAACTCTAAAATATCATGTGATTGATAATTGTATGTATTTTTCTAATTTTGGCCCATGTAAGGTGCTTAATGCCTTTTACACGATCATGTGCAGGATTAATTGGTAGTTTCGGCTGCCAATTATGCACCTTTTTATTTTTAAACTTGCTTTTTGACAGTCATCTCGGGTCAAGATGACCATGATTTGGAGGTTGTCTCGGGTTGAGATGACCATGGTTTTATGGGGAATTATGCTCGTTTAAGTGGTGAAAACCACTGTTTTAGCCCTAAATATACCCAAGGTAGGTTATGTGGTCTAAAAGGAGTCCATTTAAGTAGTCTCCTCAATATGATGTGTTTTAGGTGTCTATAGATACCCCTTTTTGGGATGCTTTGTGCAAAAGCACAATGCAAAGCAAAAATAGAGAACCTAAAATGGTCAATTTGATGGTTAATGATATTCATTGATCAAATCAATATAAGATACCCCAATCATGAAAAGAGCATGTACTTTTGAATCATTGCTTCCAACTCATTGATGGATTTTATTTTAGTAAAATTTTTAGCCATGAGTAGACATTATGATAAGAGTCCATAATCGATGGCTTTGAGTATACTAAATTTTTGGTAACCTTTCAGTCATTAGAAGACAGGCTTTAGTCTACACTTTAGGATTTAGGGATATCAATCAAGCAATTTAGCAACCCAGTTTCTTTTGTTTGAATTTGTTTTTTCTTGTTGTTTGCCTCAATCAAGGAGGGTGTATTATTGTCTTTGGCAATGATTATTGAACGAACACAATTTGTATTTCTAAGTGTTTGATTATTGATTTAATTTTGAATTTATATGACTACCTCCTCAAGCGACAAGTCGATGGAGGAGATGGAAAATGATGAAAGCGATGAGTCATTTGACCAAAATGAGATGATGAGCTCGGGTGACTTGGGTAATATTGACATTTTTTAGGCCTTATTGGCTCAGGCACTCCACAAATGTTAGGGGCCAGTGGATCTAGGTAGCCTCATCGAGACGAGGTCGAGGGTAGTGGGGATATTGGTGGCGTAGGGTCAACTTGAGGGTTTATATGTATATGCTTCTCTTTTTTAGTGTGAGGTCTGAGGACCTTCTCCATCGTAGATTGCAGGTATTTTATACCTAATGTACTATTCCATGATATATATATATATATATATGATCTTTTCAGTTATGTATATCATGTTCTTTAATGCTTGTGTTATTTCATGTATGGTGTACTTATGGATGCAATTACGGATGATTGATGTATACCTAGACATTATAGATATGATTATGCATGTATGTTACAGCTAGTATGTATGCATAGACCTAGGTATGCATGTGATGCATTAATGACATGATGATGCAAAATATGATTTGTATATTTATATGATAAAAACATAATGAATGAATCTAAGATGCAAAAACAAACTAAGTGTAAGCACCACAAAATGTATAAAAGTCATTAATCAAAATGTTAACCTTTTCACAAAAGTCATACATTTGAAGGTGAACTATATGGGATAAAATGTAATATGACAAAATATAAATGATGGATGGGGAACAGTGAGAGGTCACAAGAGAACAACGAGGTTTTTGATGAGACTCAAACACTCTACTTGACCAGTCAAAAGTTGTATATTGACCATACATGACTCTAAAAGATAAAAATATTCTAGGAAGACCTAGATATTCAATATCCCTGTGTGTTCATAGTGAAGTTCATTAATATTATGTGTAATACTACCCCATTTCTAGGACAACATTTATAACCCATTATTGTAATGGGGATCACCCTATGGTCATCATTACCTCAATTTTGTACGTGGTTGGACTAGACTACTAGGCAATACAAGCCACCAAAAGCTAGCTCATCCATAAGCTAACATTGGTCTATACAAAAGAAGGTCACTAATGTGATAGACATATCACCATGCATAAGGCTACTCTATTGCTAGGCTGGCATCTATAGCCCATTGTTGGCGATGGAGATTGCCCCATGGCTTTCAAAAACTGAGAATTCCAAGGATTCAAGCTCTTTTATCCCCTTCTTTTCTTTTGATTTCTTTTTTGGGATACTTGTTCCTTTTTGTGGAAGAGCAAGAAATTTATCTTTTTAAATTAGGGTACTTGCTTCGTTTTGAGTGGAGAAAGGGATTTTATTGCTTTGGGTAGGGGGAGCTTATCCTTTTGTCAATTATTAGTATTCTAGACCATGCACATAATAGGATGAGCAAGAGAAACCTTTCATTTAATGGGAAAGGACTTCATTTTAGTGTCGTCTTTCCTTGTGCAAAATCGTAGGTAAATGTGTGAAATTGTATTGGGATTTTGAGATATGCAAGGTATAATCAAAGTAAGACCCTACCTTCAAAAATCAAGATAGTTTTCTACAAAATCTGAAAGGAAAACTAGGAATGACTAAATGACCGAAAAACCCTATTGAACACCCTATAAAAACTTACTCGATGAGGAAAAAACACAAACACCTAGGACAAGAAATGTGGATGGAAATGATTTATTGGATGTGTGTGTTTTCCTTGTGAACTTTTGGAAACTAAGAAGTGTGCATAAAATAGATAGTGATCGTATGAATATCATTGTTGATGGTCATATAGTATCTACCCTATCTTACAAGGATCCCTTAATAATTAAAAGATCATAAGAAAAAGTGCAAATGATGACAAGAGAAAAGGTTTGATTAAGACTCATGATAGTCATACAAGCATGGTGCTCTACAAAATGTAAATAGTGAAAATGAATGTGTGGTGTGTGTAAGTCATTTAGAACTTTTGAACATTAATAGGTGTGCGTAAAATAGTCAGTGGCCATATGAACATCATTGTTGATGGTCATTTGGTACCTATCCTATCTTACAAGGACCCCCTAAATGGTCAAAAGACCACAAAGACATGTGTAAGTGATAACAATATGTAAAACAAAGTGATGCTAATGCAATGATTGATATGCCTAATGCAATTAACCAATGAAATGTAGTAATGTGTAATGCATGATAATGTAAGCAATGCAATGTTTTTGTGATTTTTTTGATAGATTGTATTGAAAATAGGTTTTGAAAGGGACCCCAAAACCTTTTACAAAGAAACCAAGGTCAACAAACCCAAACTAGAAGTAAAAAGGGGCTAACAGTCGAGATGAACCAAAACAGACAAAGGGAAATCCCTACGAGATGATCTCGACAAACCAACCCAAATACACTTACAAAAGGGATGGTCCTGGGGAAGATCCCATCAAAACTAGAACCCAAAATCAACACCATTAGTTTTTGAGGTTGATATTTGTAGAAACATTGACGTTCGTAGAATCCTTGGCATTCTCGTAGAGGGACTTGAGCTGGTAGTGAAGCTCCTCCAACACCTTTGTAGCTTGCTGATAAAGAGTAGCTGCAGAGATTTGACCATTATGTTAAAAATGAGGTTGAGAATGAAGTTGTGGAGGGCATTATCAGAGGAGACATATTTGGGCTCAAATGTCAAGTCCATGTTTTTGTTTTTGTTATTTTATTTTATTATTATTATTACGAGGAAGGTGTGATACCTTAAGCATCCCCAAAGTGTTTCGTGATGGATGAGTGTGGAGAAGGTATGATACCTTGATAATCCTCAAATTGTTTGATTTTTGGTGATGTGGATGACGGGGGAGGTGTGATACATTAAGCCTCCCAACTATTTTTCTGGTGGATGTCGAGGTTCTTATGATACAGGGTGAATGGACCATCTATGGGAAATGCCCCCCTATCGATAATATCTTAGACCACATTTTTAAATGTGAATAAATCATTGATATCATGACCCTTTTACTTGTGATAGAGGCAACAATAATTTTCCCAATACAACTTGGATTTAGATCCTTTAGGGTCTACAGGGTTTACGCCAGGTAGACCAATTATTTTTGCATCCTATAACTTTTGAAAGATGGTCAACATGGGCTCAAATAGAGGGGTCCAAGAATGGGGCTACCATTTTGAATGAGGTGGAAAATGTGGACTGGGAATGGGGATGCCCCCTTCTCATTTAGATCTTGGACCACCTTTTTAAATGCATAGCAATTGTTGGTGTCTTGGCCCACTAGTTGATGATAAAGTCAAACGTGATCTTCTATATATGACCTGTGATGAAGTTTGTTGGCACTTTTTGGTTTTATTTCTAGTAATGTATTAACTTGTGCTTCATAAATCTTTTGAAATATGGTTGAATTAGTCTCCAAAAGTGGTGGTCACAAGGGGATCTTGAAGGATTCTTGATGTGGATGTCTAGTTGTGGTTGATTTTGAGGTTATGGAGGAGGTGGTTTGTCCTAGGATGTGGTTTTTTGAGGTTGATTATGACTCAACTATAGCTCAATGTTTATGAGTTGAGTTAAAATTTGTTATATAATTGGAGTGTGTTGGCAACTCAATTATAGATCGATCCAAGATATGTTGTAAGCCCAATGGAGTTGATTGCTTGTATTACAAAGTGAGAGGAGGTTGACTGCAGGTATTAGAATTTTGTGATGGTTGTATGGATGTTGATGAAGTTTGATGGCAATTGGTAGGTAGCTAAGATGTATCTGGTGGGGGTTGGAGAGGTATTTATGATATTAGGGGAACGTTAGATGAAACTACAGGGTGTATAGATCAATTTGGATGTTCTTGGTCCTTTTTCACCACTTTGATCATTCTCATGAAACCTTTGGGAGGTCATCCCATGTCTTGAGCTATCTTGATAAGGTGAGTGAATGTGATATATTGTGTTATGTATTCATTGAGTCTTGGGCTAGTCATACGTATGGTGGCTTGTGAGAGGTGGGATGATGATGAGGAGGATGTGGTTTATGATAGGATATATGTTGAGGTTTAAGTTTCTTCCCTTGTATGGCATATGTGAATGGGTATTGTTGAAATGGTCGAGATCAAAGGCACGGGAGGCGGCTTCGATGATTGAGACGTGGATGCATGGGTTGGTGATAATGGTGGTGATGATATGGATGCGTTCTTAGGATTCTTCATGGGAATATCTGATGCATGAGAAGGGTTCTCTATGTTTGTTGATGATGATTTTTGCTTTGATGAAGATATAACAGATATTGGTAGAGGGATTTGGTGAATGTTGGGTGGATTGGGTTGAACCTCTAGATACGTTGATGGTAAAGAGGACTCATTGGGATGTAATACCATATTACAAAATTTAAATGGTTTTGAGTCTTCAAGAACACAATGCACTTGACCTTCATGTATGTATTTAATACATTAATGTAATATTGAAGGTACACACCTCATGTCTCGAATCCAGGACCGACCAAGTAGCAAATTATATTACATGGCCCCTTTTAGAACATGGAAGAGTGTGTGAATTATTTTTAGTCCAACCTAAATAGGAAGAACTACTATCTCAATGGTAGAACACAATGCATCATTGAATTACCAAAGGGTGAATGTGGATGTTGTGATGTGGTATAATGGAAGGTTGAGGTATTGAAGGGCTGATGTGGTGATGATATTGATTACGAAGCTCGTGTCGATCAAGGTACGCTTATAAGGGATCCAATCTATACTAGTAATGATATGGAGAGGAGGATCCAGTATGTCAGTGGGTATAATATTGATCTCATGGTCATAAAAATTTATTGCATGCTTGTTCCAATGTTTTATTTGCTTCACAAAATTAGCAAAAGTGTTGGGGTCTTGCAGTTATAATTCAATCAATTTCAAAATCTCCATTAGATCTTCTCAATGTGGCTTTGATTCTTGTATAAAATTGTATATGGAGAGCCTATCTAATATCATTATTAGACTTTGGGTCATTTTATTTCTTATTGATAGCACCAATCGAGGTGGAACAGGTGTAATCGGATTGGGGTGAGGAGGTGCCTGCGATGTTGAAGGAACATTATTAGAACTTGCATTAGGTGCGGGTTGATTTGGATATCATCTATTCCTTGTGAAAATACTAATCATCCCCACAAACTCTTGGTGAGGTGTATGTAGGCAGCAAATCCACCTCCTAGAAGAAGAAGAAGTGAAAACAAGATTTGCATAATTTTACTAGTCAATTTTGCTAATTGTACGATTTGTCAAAATTTATACATGTAGGATTTGGTCTAATTATACACATGTGAAGTTGTAAAACGTACAATTGGGGGTAATTGTACAAATATCATAAATGTGCAATTTGAAATTAGAATGAAATTAAGTGAAAAGTGCATTTAAGGTTAATTTGATAATAATCAAATTAGACTTAGGAAGACCTTAATGCAAGTTGATTGTTTACGGGGATGGTAGTTGTAAATAGTGGTTGTCTCAAGAACTGCTTTGGAATGACCTGGGTAAACATTATAAGGATCCCCCATTCAATTTTGATGGTTGTTCATAGTTCAGGGTTGTTGTTGTTGTAGACCATAGTTGTTCTTGGTTGTTCATTGTGATTGTTCATTGATAATTGTACAAATATATTCAACCATAATAATGAAAGCAACATTACAGTTGTGAGTTATTGTGAATTCTATTGTGCATGTGGATGGTGATTCCAGATTGTGTGTTTTGTGCAAGTATGACCAGAATGGTGTGGAATATGGACATTGTGGCAATGGAATTATACTAATTATGAACTCTTAACCCTAGAGAATGTTGAGGAATTGATCCTGCATATTATTATTGTTGTACAAAAATATTATTATGTTAGTATAATTTTTGGAAATGTTGGTAATGATAATAATTCAATGGTAATGAATTAGGCTTTGCGTGTTTTGAAACTATGTTGGTAATTGTATTAGAAAGATAACCCAATTATCTCTTGGAGAAGAATGATGTGCAAATTGGCAAATTTCTAAATAAGGAATTTAGCAAGGGTTTGGTGAAACCGTACATCTTGACCACCAAACTATACAACTAATCATTTACCCAAATTGGCAGTGCAATTGCATAGTTGGAACTTATCAATTAAGGAAAACTAGGGTTTTGGAAAAATTGATTACAAAACTATTAAGTTTACATTCCAAAATGACTTCCAACAAAGTGACTAAGTGGAAAATTATACCTGATATTGTGTTGTATGATTTGGTGATAGTACAAGCATTTTTAAGTCTTTGGTAAAACATACAAGGCAAATCATACAACTTGTACGATTTGGGGCAAAAGCTATTATAATCATTGGGATTCATCTCCAAACCTCCCAAATCACCTTCCCCTTTGGTAATACTCTCCCCTATGCTATAGTGGATTGGTATGCACCTAATTCACCTGCTTCAATTGTTCTGCATGGTTGGTAACTGTTGTGTTTATTTCATGTGTGGGCAAAGGGTCTTTGAAGACTCCTATGTTTTGATTATTTGGGGCAAGAGGATTGTCAATTTGAATCTCTTGCCTCTCAATCATATCCTATACTATATTTTTAAATATGTAACATGTTTGGATGACATGACCCCTTTTTCAATGGTAGGCACAATATAGATCCTCCCTATGATACTTTGATTTAGGTTGATTAGGGTCTACTGGATGGATCTCAGGGAGATTGATTACATGCACCGCACATAATCGATTGAAAATCAATGCTAATATTTCTAGCAAAAGAGTATATTGTCATGGTGGTCAGTATTTTTGGTCTTGCTTTTGGTTTTGTTGTGGATGATATTGGGATAGTGTAGGTTGAGACTAGTAATTAGGCTAAGTTGGTAGTTGTGGTGGTGTTGCTTGGTTTGAGGATCCAAGGATACTCAAAACAACTTGATTTACTGGGGCTACCTTCTATTGTGTGTTACCTCCATTAGCATCCTTTTTTATCCATTCCTTTTTATGAAGCTTAATATCACCTTCCTGGACCTTAATATACTCAATGACCTTAGCCTATGCTAGGGTCTCCTCGAAGGTTCAATACTGTTGGAGTTGTAGCAAAAGTGAGATTTGCTTCGAACAACTCATAGTGAATAATCTGGTAAGCTTCATTATGGGCAAGGTGAAAGGTAACATGATTATTATTGCTCCCCACTGATTATCGTAGTCCATGACTAGTTCATTTTTGAATTGTCTAAGATTGTACAAGTTAATCCATATTACTTTTTTCCTAATGCTAAACGAAAAGTATTCTAAGAACGCATTTGCAATTTGTTCAAAGGAATTGATGCTATGTCATGGTAGATGATTATACCGTTCTAGAGAAGGCTCTACAATAGTTATTAGAAATGTTCTTAGCATGATGGCATCATCATCTTGAAGATAAAAGTATACATTCATTAAATGAGTGACATGCTCTTGAGCATTAATCTTTTATAGCTCAGAGTAGTTGACCATTACTTGTTCATTGTTGCAATTGGGTGCTCTTGAGCATCTTCGTCTACTTTGAATTTATCTAATTTTGGTATTTCAAATTGCTTAGGATATGCGGGTGATGGCACGGATGGGTGTAATGGTTGGTTGAGAAGTTGATGCAAGGTAGGTTTTTGGTAACCTATGTCTGATGTTTGGTTCTCTAAGGAATTAATGTGGTCTATAAGCAACTTATATGCATCTAGAAAAATGATTTCATTTGCTCACCTTTGCCCTCAAGGAGGAATCACAGGTGGTTGGGTGTTTTCAACACACGCATCCTTATAAGGTAATTCATGGTATGTGTCGATTGGTTCTTGATATTTTGACTATGATTTTTTATAAGGGTCGTACTCTTCTAGATAAGTGTATGGTCTATTTTGTTCAGGCAATTAGTGCCTTTGAGGATGTATGGGCGTTTGATTTGATCGTGCATGAGGTAAATGATTTTGGTTTGGTCATGATGGAAGGTTTTGATATTGCGTAGGGCACCTTATGTATTGTTGTGGCCTATGAGTACTAGGTGTAGGTATTGTTTCATGAAATTCCTTTTGTAACTACTCTTGTTATACCCTTTGTTGATATAACCTTTGGAGGTGTGACCGTTGTTGGTCCACCTGTTAATGATTTAATTGTTGGTGGTCTAATCATATTTGATTCAATAGTTGTTGTTGGTTAATGTTTGGCGTAGGTGCTTGATGATTGTGGTTTATTTGCTTAGATGTATGGGGTATGTTTACCCTTGTATATATAATATGGATGGGCTTGTCATGTCTCTCACCCCTAGTAGGATCTACAACCTTATTTCTACAATTCCTAAAGGTTGCATTGACCTGGTATTCCAGTTTGAAAGTGAGCTTTGTGTAATCAGGTAGTGTAGAGGTACATCATTCTTGAATGAATGATCTCTCTTAGAACATATTAGGATTTGTATCCTCCTTGTATATAATGAATGCAAGAGTCAATATGGGTTGCTTGCGAGAACGATTGTTAACATGTGTATCCTCTTGATCATGTTCTTGATTTATATATGGATGCTTAGTTGGGGAATCCTGGTAGCAGTCATCTTGGTATGGATGTACTCTTGCACTGCTTTTAATGGTTCTCTAGGATGAGTCGTGATGCAAATGTGCAACACTGCCCTACAAGACCCCTCAATGGGTGGATGATTATTTTTATGAAAATCAAGCAAAGTACCTAGATTAGGAAGGTCTTATTTTTTATTACACTCAGGACCTGTGGGTGCTTCCCGAATAGGGATTTCTTGAAGGTTAGATTCCCTATATGAGATATCCAAGTTACAATGCATGTCAGGGTGCTAGTCATGAATGGCAAGGTCCTCTAGACTATATCAAAGATGTTCTATTTCTCCTTGTGGGTATTCAACAACACTGGATCTTGATTGAGCTTGATTGTGTGTTTTTACCATTGTTTAAACTATGCAAACAGTAAATAAACAAATAGCTAGAAAGGAAAAAAAATTGAATTTTTTATTTTTGTTGATTTTTTATTTTGTTTTTTATTTTTTTATTTATTTTTTTGTGTTTTGATTTTGAGATCCTATTCTTATGAAAACTAATGAAAGGTAGTTTACGCACACCCCCTTGTGAGGAATGCAACACAAATAATAAAAATATCTTCCTAGGATGTTGGATATGGTTGATGGGTATCCTAAGGAAATAATTTACCTCCCGAAAGAGATTGTGTTGTTTGAGTCTTGCTACTTGCCTAGCTAGGCTTTTGCTTCACACTCAGGTATGCTTGGACAAGAATGATAGCTATGTTCCACTTATTATTGAGCCTTGTGGTTAAGGGACATCTAATCCTAACCTACCTTGGGATGCACCCAAGAGTAGGGGACTTTTCAATGATGAAATCCAAAAAGCCACTCGTAGGGATTGTTATGGTTTGTAAAGGAGCTAATACACGGTGGAAGATGAATTTCCATGTCGCATGATTGCTATCATTCGTTAGTTATGAAATCCAACTAACTGATATTATATTACCTCATGAGTGTATGGGTTCATTTTAAAAAATTTTAAAAATCAAATAGAGAGCATACAAATAATCTTTCACTAAATGCAAAATATGTGCATTTAATTTTCAAAAAACCCTATATGGTATTCAACCTTTGAGCAGGAAACAAGGCAAGCAAACTAGACAAATACAAAGAGATAAAATCCCATACTAATATGATTGCAAATAGAGACCATCTTGACATGATACAGTTGTAGACAGTGACCATATCGACCTAAGATGGTCACAAATAGAGATCGTCTTGACCTAAGGTGGTTGTTGTCTGATTGTTTTAAACCAATAATTTTTTACAAATGCTTTAAATATATATTTTTCTACGTTCTCTTCTAGAAATAGAAAAGAGAAAGATAGTAGAACTTACCATGAAGGCCTACATTTGCAAAAGATTTGTTGTTTGGTAACTATTTTTGCTCTTGCTTCGAGGATGTCTATACTTGAGATGATTGTTGTACAGTAGTCGTTTAGACCTGAGATGGTTATGACTATGTACTTGTAAAAGCATAAGTTTATCATTAATCAATCAAAAAGCTAAAAATGGGACTAGGCCCCACCATGATTGCCATATAAAAGCTCAAAAATTGTGCATCAACAACAAAGTAAAGATAGCAATATATATAATTGAAACACGATGATAAAATAGTGAAAGATGGAGCCCTCTTTGTATTAGAAATTTGCTTTTTCAATGTGTTACAATAAGATACCCTCAAATGGGACACTACCCATGATATAAAAATTAGAATAAAATATCCATGTGCATTGTAAATGATATTCTTGCTAACACAGTTCATCTGGTAGTAGGTTTTTTGTGACCACCATGAGGAGAGTGATGTGAATTTGGCACTCCTTTATCATTTATTGGTCATGTTATCTACACACAAAGAAACAAGAAACATATCAAAAGCATATGTAGGGCCCACCGAGGTTGTACTGTATCAAAGATGATAAATGTTGAAATATAAAGAAAGTAGATGCATGAAATAAATGTAAACTAAGTGCAAAAATCGAAAATTTGATTTTTTATGCTAATCTGAAAAGCAAATTGAAAAAAGCAAGTCTCTTTCCGAGACCGTCTCAATTCAAGACGACCATTGTCCTAGGATTGTGTCTTTCTGATACCAATTTTGAGCATCGTCCAAGATGCCTCGGGGTATGTTGTCAATGAATTGTTACGTTAGGAAAGTGACTTGATGGATTGAATTGGTCACTGGTGTGAAGATGTTTGATTACGTGAAAGATAGAAGCATGACTTTCAATCCCTTGTAGATATTTGACAACATGGTCTCAGCAATAGGTGAGTTTGGAGGATAAAAAATGGGAAGCAGTTCATTGCATGAAAGCTTGAGCTTGAGGTACGATTTTGGTAGCACTTTGTTGCTAAAAAAAATTAACTGTCAATATTTAGAAACTTTGCACAAGAAATCAAGGGTTCAAATTGAGGGGCTGAGTGCCAATTTATAGACTTATCAGGTGGAATCTAATAATGGTAAAAGCACCCTACATGAAAAAGCAAAGAGACAATTCACATTAGAAAAAGTGAATGCTTATCTTTGAAATCTCATGCGATTGATAATTGTATGTGTTTTTCTAATTTTGGCCCATGTAGGTCACTTAATGCCTTTTGTGAGATCATGCACGAGATTAACTAGTAGTTTCAACTGCTAGTTATGCACCTTTCTATTTTTAAACCTACTTTTTTATGGTCATCTTGGGTTGAGATGACCACAGTTTGGAGGCCATCTCGAGTCGAGATAGCCATGGTTTTATGGGAAATTGTGCCCATTTAAGTGATGAAAACCATTGTTTTAGCCTTGAAGCTACCCAAGGTAGGTTATGTGGTCTAAAAGGAGTCCATTTAGGTAGCCTTAGGTGTCTACAATACAGTTTTCTTTTGGTGTTCCTCCTTAGCGCACCTCCTTCTTAGATGTTGTCATTTGCATCAGTTGCTATCGAGGCTTGCATACCTGATGAAGTCTTTTGTAGTCGCATAGGATGTTACTAGTCTATGAGTTGGTAGATCTTAGATTTTTCACCCACTCTATTCTCTTGAGTTTGTTGTCATCCATTGTTTGACCTGGTTGAGGAAGAGTTGAGCAGTAACTTGTGTTAGAGTTCATCTTTTTGAGTTGGTTCACTTGCGAGTTTGATATTTATTGTAGATGGTCAGTGCTATTCTTCCTTGCTCTTTGGTTGCTATGAGTTGGGCTTTGTATCTTGATTCCATGAATTTTTGTGTGCCTAGTTTCTATACCTTTCATTTTAGGGTTGCTTGACTTTGTGTTTCGTTACCTTTATGTTTTTGAGTGTCGATTCTCATGCGCTTTGTTTTAGGGTTGTTTGGCTTTGCTTTTGTTTTATTTTAAGGTGATAACGTTATCATGTTTTTAGTGTGTAATTATTTAATTAAAGTACTTTTTTGCATCGCATTTTAATTTAGGGTAATTTTTGTGCCTTTCTGGCTAAAGTAATTAAAGAAAGGAACCCTTATTTTAAGTTATTGTTTTGGATTGTGAGAATCTTGAATTGTTCTTATAAGAGAAATTATTTATAGTGATTCTTGAGATCCATGTGGGTTAAGGGATCATTATAAAGATAAGTATGGGCTTATCATGTTTGATATGTTTGGTTTATTTGATTTTGTAAGAGAAATTATTTATAGTGATTCTTGATATCCATGTGGGTTAAGGGATCATTATAAAGAGAAGTATGGGCTTCTCTTACTTTGATATGAATTGATTAATCTGGCTTTGTAAGAAGAAAACTATTTATGATATTTTCTAAGATCTATGTGGATTAAGGATCATTATAAAGGGAAGTATGGGTTTCTCCAATAATTGATATGGGATGTTTTATTTAAAAGAATGTTGGGATCATTTCTAAGAGATGTAGGATTCTCTTCTTGTAGCTTGCTTGTTATGTGCATGGTTGTTGCATATTAGAGTAAGATATGATTTAAGTTGCATTGCATTTAGAGCTATTTTGATCCCTAAGTAAACTTCATAAATGGTGGGTGGTTCTTTCCATCAAAGAAGTTGGCAAAGACTTAGTTGGTTGGAGACTTTAAAAGATGTTCTTAAGCCCTTCAAAAATAGAGGGATATTATTGTAATCAAGCAAAGGCTTGAATTGATTAAAAGAATTATAATCTTGACTTTAGTTTTCAAATATGATTTATGATGTTCTCTTTATGTAATGAGGAGTTGTTTTAAATGTGGTTATTGAATTGGTTAAGTTAAGCATTAAATGTTGGTTTTGTGTAGTTGAATGATTATGTTGTTTAATATTAACTAGGAGTTTCATTCCTAAGTAATCTTAAAAAATGGTTATTATGATCTAATTGAAATGCATGCTTATGTTAGAAGTAAATTTTATCTTGTTAATGCATACATGTTCATGGAAAAGCTTTTGAGTTTTGTGTTTGATAATAGCATAGTTTTGGTTTATGGTTAAGAGGAATCCTTTGTCTTGCACTTTTCATTTGAGATTAATCATGTTATGTGTTTTTATGCTTAACACTTTGGTTTAAATTTATAATATTTTTTATGTTGTTATATATCCTTGTGAAAGGTAGGGTTTTTCTCTTGTTAACCATGAAACCCAATCCTAGGAGTTGTGTGAATGCAATAGTCAGGTTGTTAAGAGTCGTAGAAGGAGTTGCGAGCATGCAATAGCTAGGACCTCATGAACCTGGAAGGAGTTGTGTGCATACAATATCCAGGGTACTTGTGAGTAGTCACGCCTTTATTGAGAAGGATCGAGAGTGTGGGAAGAACTTATTCACAATACAACAGTGGTAACTTCTTGATCGTGTAGGATCCAAAGATCATGTTAGTTTTATTTGAAGTGGTGATAGCCTTAGTTAGCCCGTAGAGGTGTGGTAACTAATCACCAAGGCTCTACATAAAATAATCTATTTGGCTATCTAGGAGGATCTAGAGTCAGGTTAAGGAATTGGTGTTCCCCTTTAAGTATTATGGGCCTTAAAGGGTAATCCCTACATTGTGGTCACATGGTCCTATATTGAGAAGGGTATAGGAAAGGTGGGGGACCACTTATGGAATCCTTCTAAACATGTAGGTTTAGTAAGGTGAACCCCATAAACTATGAGAGTTGTCCTCTCATGTCCACTGAGTGTCTTTTACAGTGACTTAGAACTCAAATGTGGTGAAGCCTTGTATGTTGAAATATTTATAGCAAGGGTGTTTTCCTTGAGAGCCTTTGTCTTATAAGTGCTCTAAAAAAAATGGGTTGGTAGTTTTGGGTTGTTACATAGGGACAAGGCTATTTCCATTTGGCACATCTATAAAGTACTCATGAAACATGTATTTCAAGAAAAATTTATATACAAATTTCAAATAAATCATAAAATGCTCCTTTGGCATTTTCTTGGGGTCATGTATCATAGCAATGTGTTATGACATTATCTAAATTCCCCTTACTTAGAGCTTCATCTATATTATATCATGTATCATAGAAATACCTCTTAACATTATTTAAAATCCCCTTGGGTATAGTTTAATCTATATTTATCTCATACCATAGCAATTCCTTATGACATTATCTAAATTCCCCCTAGGCAAAGCTTCCTCAGTATCATAGTGATGCCTCTTGGCATTATCTAAAGTCCCACTGGGTATAACTTTATCTATAATTATATTTTATCATAGTAATATTGTATTATAGTTTTATCTAAATTCCCCTTGGGCAGAGCTTCCTCTGTATCATATCTTATATTAGAGTAGTGCCTCCCAAAATTATCTAAAGTCCCCCTAGGCAAATCCTTATTTGTATCATAGCAATGTCTTACAATATTATCTAAAGTCCTCTTAAGCAAATATTTATCTATATCATAGCAATGCCTTATGACATTATCTAAAATACCTATGGACAAATCCTTATATGTATCGTAGTCATGTCTTACAATATTATCTAAAGTACCCCTGAATAAATCCATATATGTATCATAACAATACGTTATGACATTATCCGAAGGCCCCCTAGGCATGTCCATTTATATCTTGTAAGATAGCAATATGGCACTATAAAAATTCCCCTTTGGAATATTATTTATGTCATTTTAATTAAACTCCATTAAATACATCTTAATCATATCATTTATACATCCAAAATTCAATTTTATTCTCTAAATCTACTCATCAAAAAACCTTGTCATCTGTAGATCTTAATCAATTAAACCTATAACATTAGTATAATCATAATAATCGTATGCCCACATCATCCCATCCTCATCATAAAACATAACTTAAAATAGCATCATCGGTTATCATATGAAGTATAAACCAAGACAACTAATCATAATAATTTAAAAAACCATAGCAAATAGTACTCATCCATAGTATGAAATTCATGCAAGATCATAATAAATGTTTATATATATATATATATATATATATATATATATATATATATATATACATATCACTAATTTTATACATCATAATATATACAATCCTCCATATATGGTATGAACAACAACTACAAAAATTGGTCCTTGTAAGGGTAGCTAACTTTAGGATCTAGTGTTAGGTATTTTTCTCCTCCTCCAAGTGATGGTGGCATCTACACAAATCACTACAAATACCAAGTCATGGACCAAGAATATGTCCATAGTGTCCTAGTCTTCAATTTAGTAAATAAATATAGACAATGATATACTAGTACAACTTTATGGTAAGTAGTCATATAATAGGTCAACTGCTCAACCTTCACTATGATTTTTGTTTGTACATATGCTAGCTTTGTCAAATGTCACTATTGTGTGACAGCCATTTGGTCCAAGAGAATTTGAACCAACATATTATCACTAGGTCCACCTATTGATATAGACTTAACCATAACCATACCCCTCTCTATAGTTAGGCTTAGGGTAGTTTGTCGTATCATAGAGCTCTAGAAAATAAGTTATCCCTCTATGTTGTCCAAGTTGCTACCTTTTCCTGAGCCAAGTTCCTCTCTATCAAGGCTGCTAGTAATGCGACTTGGAGACTAGCCACCAACTGGGCTAGTGCATCCATATCTGCCTCCATAGTAGACTAAGTTAGGTATTGCTTCACCTATCACAATCATTGATATTACTCCCCTACTCTTATTGTTATTACTTCCCTTTGCCTAATTTAGTGGTAATTTGGGTATTATCTTAGCAATGGCAAAACCACCTGCTATGCTTCTTGGGGTCGCCTCCCAGGTCATATTTGTTTGCTTGTCCAAGGCTAGCTATAATCACCAATAAATTATAAAAAGGTCTAATACCATTCCTATTTATTAATTTTGACTCTAGGTCATTGGCTCCTAGATTAAGAATAATAGAATTATCCATGTTTAGCTTTAGATATGTGTTGGGGTTCAATTTAAAATAATCCCATGTAGATATCTAGTACCATACTAGCCCTAATAGAATCCCTTAATTTAGCCCAAACTACTAGACCACTCTATTTAAGCAAAAAAGCTCATAGTGTCCCCATAGTCTGGTGAACCATCTTACCCTCATGATTTAGGCTACCTAGAAGGAATCATATGCCCACACTAGATGTTTCTTGTAGATATGCCTTGTTACCTACTCCCAAATTAGGTCATCATTCAATCTTTAACCTCTCTCAAAATACCTCTATAAGACCTCTTGCTGCCTTACCTATAGATAAGGAATCCAATGGTATGTTATTGGAACCTTGAAGTCCCCCACATATATTAGAAATATTGGTAATTGCAACACTACTATGTGATCTCATTCCTAGACCTATAACAGTATATAGCATGATAGTCTCTTGCCTCCTTTATAAACCACTTGGTATAGAAAGTGATACAATTTAGTCAAAATGATCGATCCTTAAGGAAACACTATATAATGCTCAAGCATGTATGCAACTACGTATCTCTTTTCCTATTTTATCACCCTCTAGTTGGTATCTCTTATGATCATTTTGAACACTAGTGCATATAATAAATTTGTCTATCTATCTAGTCAACCTCTAGCATATGTGATATTGATATCAATGCCAGATCTCATAACTAGGAATTACACATCCTTGGTGACCTTCTCCTAGATTCATTGTTGATCCTAGATCGTGTAAATACAGACCACATATATAGACACACTCAATATCCACCACACATCCTTCGATGTGACTATGAGCTCTCCACAAGGCAACTAAAAGGTATTCATCTCTAAATACCATCTCTTTGCCAAGGTTGTCAATAGTTTCCTATTTAAATTCATCTTCATTATTAAAGACACATGGTATAGCCCTACTACCACCAAAAGGACATGGCCTGTAAAATCTATGAGATCCAAAATGGTCTCCAGTATATGGGGTCTTCTCTCTTGATAGTCTAGGGTTTGTAATATCTCCTACAACTAATCAAATCGATCACTCATTAGTCTTATTGAAACTCACATAGATTAGCAAAAAATCTAATTTGAAAAAATTGCCACGATGTGGTGAATGTATCATTAGGTTGGTGATAATGCTTCTAGATGGCAAAAGTGCCATAAAAACACAAAATTCCTATTAGCTAGTTCTAGCATTGGTGCAATAGTGTTGCCATTACACAAAAATGTTGCCCTTGTCTTTGGGAATATTTTTTAATATAGAAACATGAAAAATATGACTTTTAAAGTCTCTTTCGTAGACATTCCCTCCTTCTCATACCATTGGTGGCCTCACTTGGTCTGCATGATTGTGCCATCAAGATTAGTGCTACAATCATGTGTTCAAAGCTCTCTATTCATGATTGTTAGTGATAAAAATGAATTTATTTTTAACTCTCTAACCATTTTGTCCCCATCCCATCTTAGTCAATTTCTACTATTTGTTCTTAAACTTCACCATTACACTAGTGTGTATCTTAGTCAAGTCAAGTTTCCTTGATCAAACTTGATTTTCCCTTCAAAAATCAAGGGGGCACATAGGGACACTATAGAATTTAATGTTGTTAAAAAGGTAAAAATCATCATTGTCAATAATCAACAATGTAAAGGCATCAATCATATTACATCATAAATCCTCAACAACATCAAATTTATTTATCTCAAAATTGGTTTATGAAGGTTATTTTTTGACACATTCATCATCCAATAAGTACATAAAAATAGAAAAATATAGGAACCTAATTTTGATCATATTAACAAGACTCCAAAACTCACTAGTATCTCTATCAACTAGTCAATCAAAAATCTAAATCAAGTCGATAATCCTTAAGCCCTATCTAACAATATTTATTGTTGCAAAATTAAGTGTTAATATTGAGGTGGTAGCATCAACAATGCTACTACTTGACTAGTAGTGCTTTTTCCAGCATTTCAAATTTTATCACATCCCACCCAATTCAGCCTAGAAAAATTTATTTGGCACTAGTTCCATATCTTTAGCACCACCAACACTTTTAAAGCTAACACTATTGATTGTTACAACAAAAAAGAAAAGCACAAAAAAACTACCACCCACTGCCTATGAAACCTAAGCCATGTCAGGCCAAGCATGTCTACCATCCTAAATGCATCATGGCCTTGGAACTCACTAGTCCATATAAATAATGCCACCTATCTATTTATTGATCTCAATAAATTCACTATAGAACCCTTGAGTAAGCCTCAAATTCCTATAAATCTAGCCCTTAGGAGATTTAAATAAATAAAAATTTCTAATGGCGAATCTCTATAGAAATCACTCCTCGCATCTATTTATTATAATAGCAAAATAACATTGGCATTGTGTCTCATTTGCATTTTGATAATAAAGCTTTGATGGAATCAACACCTACATTCTATCCCATGACAACAAAACTCTGTTGGATCCTATTGTTGTTGTTTTTTTGTCTACATTGGTGACCTTCTCTCAAGCAACAACAAGCCTTTCATCCTCTCATCATAGCATGGGGCATCTTCCAAGGCTCTTAGGGTTGTTACATATTGACAACTACTTGGTTGTGCTATTTTATCCTTCATTTTTTCATTGCTATTTTGCTATTATTTTATGATTCTTCATTATTTCCTGCTAACTTCACCCTTATCCAACATCCAACTTACTTGCTATCATTTTATCTATCATTATAGTTATAGGTTTTAGCATAAGTTAGTTTTGTATGTGGCTAAAAAATTGTATAGTCGAATGAAGAAATCGTTCTATTATGAAAATGGTATGTTGAATGCTTAAAGAAGCAAAACTTGGTCATAAATATTGGGTAAAGGCTATTAATATTGCAATATACATTCAAAATAGATCTCCACAAGAATAATTAGAAATATAACTCCTAAATAAGCTTGGTCAGAACAAAAGCCTTCAGTAGTGCCCCTAGGAATATTTTGATGTAAAGCATATGTGCATATTCCAAAACAAAAAAGAACAAAATTAGATACAAAAAAATTATGTGGCATATTTCTTGGATATGATGATGTCTCAAAATGATATATAATAATTGATCCAGTCACAAAATGTTGAGCAAGGTGCAGCAACAGTATTGTCATTATTGTCAACACAGTCAGACAGATCGGTTGATGCAGTGGACAGGAGTTAAGAGGTTCTTCAGAGTATGTACAAGTGATTTTCCAAAAGATCGAAGTGGCCCATATGCTAAAAATCAAAAGAAAATCACAAGGAAGAAAACTGTCGCGATATCGCGACATGTTGAGCAAGAAAGAAAAACTGTCATGATATCGCGACATGTTGAGAAGAAAGAAAAACTATCACGATTTCATGACATGTTCGAAAAGAAAGCGCAAGCAAGAAAAACTATCGCGATTTCATGACATGTTCGAAGAGAAAGCGCAAGCAAGAAAAATGTCACGATTTCACGACATGTTCGAAGAGAAAGCGCAAGCAGAAAAACTGTCATGATTTCACGACATGTTGGAAGAGAAAAAGGCAAGTAGAAAAAGTGTCGCGATTTCGTGACATATTGCAAGAGAGATTGTACGAAAGAAAAAGTGTCACGATTTCATGACATATTGCAAGAGAGAGAGTCCAAAAGAAAAAGTGTCACGATTTCACGACATATTGCAAGAGAGATTGTACGGAAGAAAAAGTGTCACGATTTCATGACATATTGCAAGAGAGAGAGTCCGAAAGAAAAAGTGTCACGATTTCGTGACATATTGCAAGAGAGATTGTATGAAAGAAAAAGTGTCACGATTTCATGACATATTGCAAGAGAGAGTGTACGAAAGAAAAAGTGTCACGATTTCACGACATATTGCAAAGAGAGAAAAGAAAAAGAGAGAGAGAGAAAAGTGTCACGATATCGCGACATTAGAAGAAAGAGAAGGAGAAAAGTGTCATGATATCGCGACATGTCGACGTTTTCATGACCCGAAGGCAAGAGAAAGAGCAAAGGAGAAAAAGTGTCACGATATCATGACATGTCGCATTTTCATGACTAAAGGAGGAGAGAGAAAGTAAGAAGGCAGAAGTGTCGCGATATCGCGACAAAAGTAAAGAGGAAGAGTACGGAGGAAATTTAAAAAGAAGCAAGGAGGAAAGTGTCACGATATCGTGACATGTGTTTTTGCGGGTACAAGCCAAGAAAAGAAGCAAGGAGGCGAAAGTGTCACGATATCGCGACATGTTGTGTTTTCACGGGTACAAGCCAAGAAAAGAAGCAAGGAGGCGAAAGTGTCGTGATATCGCGACATGTTGTGTTTTCACGGGTACAAGCCAAGAAAAGAAGCAAGGAGGCGAAAGTGTCGCGATATCGCGACATGTTGTGTTTTCGAGGGAAATCCGAGAAGAGGACAAAGAGGCAGAAGTGTCACGATTTCGTGATAGGTCGCTTTGGCGTGAGCTAAGAAGAGAACCCAACTGAAATAAGATATGTGACAGTTAACTGAAGTTATACGATTATAGGGGCCGTTGCAGAAGAAAATCATGCAGCTAAAATAAGAAGAGTTAACTGAAGTTAGTACGATAGTTACAGGTGCAGTTACAGAGAAAAATCATGCAGCTAAAATAAGAACAATGAACTGAAGTCAGAATGACAGTTACAGGGCCAGTTACGGAGTGAAATCATCGAGCGACGGTTAAACTGAAAGTCATCAGTCGAAGACCAAACAAAGAGCCGTAACTATTAATAGGTTGCATGAGAGAATACTGTGTGATAAAGGAGTTACATATAGAAGTTTCTATTAATAAGTTGCATGCGAAAATATGGAAGTTAAAAATAGAGTCAGAACTTTGTTATAAAAGGAGGTCTGCGTGGAGAATTATGGTGCTAAAAAAGAGGGAAAGTGTTGCAAAAAGAGGGTTGGAAGAGTGTCGTAAGAGAGCGTTAAGCAGAGCCGTGAGAGCCGTAAGAGTGTAGTAAGTAGAGCCTTAAGTGTGTGTGGTGTTTTGGTGAATAGCGAGAGAGGTTGGGTTAGCAATAGACCAATCAGGGTCTTGTATAAGCGAAGGCATTTTTATGTCAATCTTATAGTTTCAAAATTGTAGTCCAAGTTGGTGCTTGGAATTAGGGGTTGGTGCTCCTTTCTGTTGGTGTAGATAAATTAGGGGTTGGTGCTCCTTTCTGTTGGTGCAGATAAATCAGGGGTTGGTGCTCCTTCCAGTGGGTGCTGGTAAATTGATTGTAAAATTGGTATTTTGCAAAGGCTAGATTTGGACGGGAATCCAAGCAGTCATTTTTGAGGAGTAGCCAAATTGGTGAACCTCGTTACATCGTGTGTTGTGGAATGCTCTCTTGTTATACTTGCTTTATCTAATTTTAAATTTTCATTGTTTTGGCGTTAAGAGTTGTAGATTTGAATTTAAATAGCTACATTGATTCACCCCCCCTCTCAGTGTCATTGTGAGACTAACAATTGGTATTAGAGCCAAGTTCCTGAACAAGCTTAATCAGCTAAGGTGATCTTGGAAGTGAGACAATGGCAGGTGGTGAAGGATTCTCATCAAACAAAGCACCATTGTTTGATGGAACTAATTACGCATTTTGGAGACTCAGGATGCGGACATATCTGTGTGCTTTGGGATACGACATTTGGGAGTCAGTAGACAGTGGATACACAATACCCACCACTCCTCCAACCGATGTTGTCGATAAGAAACTGTTTGAGAATAACTCTAAAGCAAAGAATGCTATCATGTGCGGTTTAGTGGACAACGAACTGATAAATATTATGAGTTGTAAAATGGCAAAAGACATGTGGGACAAACTAAGGAGCATTCATGAAGGAGACGACAAGATCAAGGAGGCCAAGTTACAAATGCATCGAGCTTAGTTCGAAGCATTAAAGATGAATGACGATGAGAACATAGAGGCATACATGCTGAGAGTTAATGGAATCATTAATGCGATTAGAGGACTCGACGAGGAAATGGAAGATGTTGTCATCATGAAAAAGGTACTAAGATCTCTTCCCCAAAGATTTGATTCTAAAGTTTCAACAATAGAAGAAGCTAAAGATCTAAATACTTTTAGTATGGATGAGATGCATGGTTCTTTGACTGCATATGAGATGAGAATAGGAAAAACTAAACCCACAGGACAGAGAAGCTGCTTTTAAAGCACATAAAAATATAAAAGCAGAACAAGAATCCGAGGAAGAAGAGACATCGGATGAAACGGAAGCAAACTTTGTTCGAAAACTAATAAGGGGAAAAGGAAAATACAGAGGAAAGCTACCATTTAAGTGTTTCAACTATGGAGGCATTGGGCACTTTGCAACTAAATGTCCACTTAATGAGAAAAACAAAAGTGATGAAGGTTCACACCAAGAAAGAAGTGACTGGAAGAAGAAACCAAATTTTAGAAAAGGCAACTTCAAGAAGAAAAGTTTCATATCCAAGAATGTCAGCTCTTTTGAAGACAGATCCGGTGAGGATTCTGAAGAAGAAACAGGTGAAGCTCTTTTCATGGCATTCGAAGAAGAAAAAATAGAGGAAAAATTTGAGGCTAAGGCTGAAGTAGATCCGGAAGGTGAGTTGGTCGTTGCACTTAAAGAGCTGAGTATAGAAAGGAAAAAGAATAAGAAAATTTCAAGAAAGCTTGAGGATGCCAATGAAATCATAACCAACTTGAAAGTATAGATAGACGAATTTAAGAAAATATCTAAAGATATCGAAGTACAATTAACCATGAAAATAGATGAGTGCAGCAAGCTAGAAGAAGAGATTGTTGGTTTAAGGATGCAGCTAGAAGAGATGAATCAAAAAATGAGTTGTTATCACAAACTTGAAGAAAGTTCTGTGAATCTGGATAAGATTATAAATAACCAAAGGACTACAGGCATCAAATTTGGTTTAGGCTTCGTCGAAGGAGAATCATCAAATGGATCAAAGGCCATAACTATAGAACCCATAAAGAATGAAGATAAGATCAGGGTTGATCAAGAAAAAATGAATCATGCTAAAGAAAGCAATAATGCCAGGCACGAGAGGAGTATTGACAATGATGGATTCACCAATGTCACTCATCAAAGGAGAAGAAGATTTATGGCTCCCACTACAAAATGGCAAAGACCATCACCCAGGTTCACTCATTCCTTTTTCGGTTATTGTTTTAAATGCAATGGTTATGGACATAAGATTTCAGATTGCAAGTATAATGTAGGACAAAGGAACTTTACCAATAGAAATGTTTTTTCACCGTTGATGGATTATGCAGTAGAATGTTATAACTGTCATAATTTTGGGCACATTGCAAGAAATTGTCGAAGTACATTTGCAACAAATAAACATCAAGGAAGAAAATTTCAACCAAATGGTTTGAGACAAAATAGAAAATTTCTCGAAAAACATGCACAAGCTATTGACAAAGAAAAGTCAAAACAAGTGACCAAAATTGTAATCAAACCAGAGTGGAAAGAAAAGGAGCGACCCAAGGAAGAAAAGGAATCCTTGATCGTATAGACAACATTTAAAGCACAGAACAAATCTGCACCATGGATACTTGATAGTGGATGCTCCAGTCATATGACAGGTGACAAACAAAAATTTGAGAAGTTATAGAAATATGAAGGTGGTTCAGTAAAATTTGGAAATAATGATGGAGCTAAGATAGTTGGCAAAGGTTCAGTTAAGATCAGTGATGGAAAAATCAAGTCAAAAGAAGTCTTGTTTGTGGTTGGTCCGAAGCATAACTTGTTAAGCGTAAGTCAGATTTGTGACGAGAGGTCATGAAGTAATTTTCAAGAAGCGGGGTTGTGAAGTCGGAACAACAAACTATGGAAAGTTGATAGCAACTCGGATCAAGGACATCCGGCAACCTGTATACTCTCTCGGAGACTTTCGAAGGAGCGTGCTTGATTGGACGAGAAGAAGAAAATTGGCTGTGGCACAAGAGGCTCGGTCATATCAATTTTGACAATCTAGTAAAAATCAGCTCAAAAAGGTCAATGAGAGATATTCCCACCATTGGCAAACCATTAAATAGCATTTGTGCTTCATGCCAAAAGGGGAAGCAAACTAGAGCCACATTTAAAACAAAAGAGTACTTCACAAGCAAACCTTTAGAACTAATACATACCGATTTATGTGGACCCATGAGAACGCAAAGCATAAATGGTGACAAATACTTTATGTTGTGCATAGATGACTATTCCAGGATGACATGGGTACTATTTTTGAAGCTTAAATCAGATGCCTTTGAGATGTTCAAGATTTTCAAAAAACAAGTTGAGAATCAAACAGGAAAAATGATTAAATGTTTAAGATCAGATAGAGGAGGAGAGTTCATTTCTGAGGAGTTTGCAGAGTACTGTGAAAAATATGGGATTAGGAGACAATTTTCAGCAGCAAGGACACCTCAACAGAATGGTGTGGTAGAAAGAAAGAACAGGACAGTGCAGGAAATGGCACGGACTATGTTGACTGAGAGCAAAATAGCAGACAAATTTTGGAAAGAGGCAGTCCATACTGCGGTATACATCCAAAATAGGTGCATGTTGAGGACGCATGAAAGCAAAACTCCGTATGAGCTGTGGTTCGGTAAAAAGGCAACAACAAGATACTTTAAAGTTTTTGGCAGACAAGTGTTACATCAAAAGAACTCAAGATAATCTTGGTAAGTTTGAAGATAGAGTCGATGAAGGTATTTTTCTTGGCTATTCGACAAAAAGCAAAGCCTACACATGCTACAACAAGAGGCTAAAGAAAATTGTGGAGAGTGTCGATGTTAAAGTTGATGAAGGTAGGGAACGAGAAATAAGCTATGAAGAAAACTACCCAATTTATGAAGAGGTTATTGAAGGAGATGAGGAAAAGGAAATGGAAAAGAAACAGAAAATTGACTCAGATGATTTAAGTAGTGATTCGGAAGAGGAAGAAAACAAGAAATTCAAAACAGGCAGCTGCGAGAAAAATCATCCTAGAGAGCAAATAATTGGAGACCCCACAGTTGGTGTTCAGACAAGAAGAAGAGTAGTAAGTAACTACTCTCTATTATCCAAGCATTGAGCCCAAAAATGTTGTTGAAGCAAGCAAAGATGAAAGTTGGATGACGGCAATAAATGAAGAATTAGATCAGATCGAGAAAAACAAAACCTGGGAGTTAGTACCAAGACCTGCAAATAAAAATATAATCGGTACTAAATGGATTTTTTGAAACAAATTGAATGAATATGGACAGGTAGTCAAGAATAAAGCAAGATTGGTCTATAAAGGCTATGCACAAGTTGAAGGTATTGAATTTGAGGAAACCTTTGCACCAGTGGCTAGACTAGAGGCAATTAGAATATTTTTGGCTTTAGCAGTTCACAAGAATTTCAAAGTTTATCAAATGGACGTGAAATCAGCATTTTTGAATGGAAAACTTGAAGAAGAGGTCTATATTGAGCAACCAGATGGTTTCCAACTCGGTGATAATCCCAACTTCGTCTGCAAGTTGAAGAAAGCATTGTATGGCTTGAAACAGGCACCCAGAGCATGGTATGCAAGGCTAGACAACTATCTTACTCAACAAGGGTTCAAAAAGGGTATGGTGGATAGCAATTTGTATGTCAAAATAGAGAATGGCCATCTCATTGTCCTTGTTGTATACGTAGATGATATCATTTTTGGCAGCAACAATGATGAGTCGTGTAAAGATTTAGCAAATAAGATGCAGAAAGAATTTGAAATGTCAATGATTGGTGAACTTTCGTATTTCCTCGGACTGCAAGTTAATCAAAATGAGAAGGGCATATTTATTTCTCAAGTTAAATATGTGAAAGAGATGCTAAAAAAGTTCACAATGGAGGATTGTAAGCCTATTAGCACTCCCATGACGACAGGTTGCAAGTTGAGCAAGGATGACAAATCTCTAGATGTTGATCAAACCATGTACAGATCTATGATTGGGAGCCTACTGTATTTGATAGCTACTAGACTAGATATCTTGCAGGCAGTTTGCATGGTAGCACGATTTTAGAGCTAGTCCCAAGGAGACTCATGTGACAAGAGTGAAGAGGATTCTTCAGTATCTCGAAGGGTACTATGGAGTATGGGTTATGGTATCCGAAAGGTAAGGATTTCACCCTTATTGCGTATTCAGATGCAGATTGGGCAGGATGTGTCGATGACAGAAAGAGTACCAGTGGAGGTGCATTCTATCTTGGAGACAGGTTGGTTGCATGGCACAGTAAGAAACAAGAGTCAGTCTCCTTATCCACAACAGAGGCAGAATATATTGTAGCAACTACGTGTTGTACGCAGGTCTTATGGATGAAACAAACCTTGAAAGATCTTGGCATTAACTTCAGTGAGCCAATTTCAGTTAAGTGTGATAACACCGGTGCCATTAACATCTCAAAGAATCTGGTTATGCATTCTCGCACAAAACATATTGCTATCCGATATCACTTTCGAAGGAGAAAGTTGCGAAAGGTGAGGTTAAGTTGGATTTTGTCCCAACTACAGAGCAAGTAGCGGATATCTTCACAAAACTCGTTGCCCAAGGAAATTTTTGAGTACCTTCGCAATAAATTGGGAGTGGTCACGCTTCCCAAGAACTGACTAGCTATCGGGACCACATTCTCGGGGGGAGCATTTATATATTTGATTATCTTTTTGCTCATGTTTGTAATTTTTGCTAACTATAATAATTTGTGCTCGAGAATGTTGTGCATGGACTCGTGGGGAGTCTGCAGTAGCCCTTTGGTATTATTGTCAAAGGGGGAGAAGAATTATAGGAAATTGCACGTGTGTTGCCAACAATTCCAAAGGGGGAGATTGTTGAGCAAGGTGCAACAACAATATTGTCATTGTTGTCAACACAGTCAGACAGATCGGTTGATGTAGTGGACAGGAGTTAAGAGGTTCTTCAGAGTATGTACAATGATTTTCCAAAAGATCGAAGTGGCCCATATGCTAAAAATCAAAATAAAATCACAAGGAAGAAAATTGTCGCGATATCGCGACATGTTGAGCAAGAAAGAAAAACTGTCGTGATATCGCGACATGTTGAGAAGAAAGAAAAACTATCATGATTTCATGACATGTTCGAAAAGAAAGCGCAAGCAAGAAAAACTGTCGCGATTTTGTGACATGTTCGAAGAGAAAGCGCAAGCAAGAAAAACTGTCACGATTTCGCGACATGTTCGAAGAGAAAGCGCAAGTAGGAAAAACTGTCGCGATTTCGCGACATGTTGGAAGAGAAAAAGGCAAGTAGAAAAAGTGTCATGATTTCGCGACATATTGCAAGAGAGATTGTACGAAAGAAAAAGTGTGCCGATTTCACGACATATTAAGGCTGGATTTGGATGGTAATCCAAGCAGTCATTTTTGAGGAGTAGCCAAATTGGTGAACCTCGTTACATCGAGTGTTGTGGAATGCTCTCTTTTTATACTTGCTTTATCTGATTTTAAATTTTCATTGTTTCGGCGTTAAGATTTGTAGATTTGAATTTAAAATAGCTACACTGATTCACCCCCGCTCTCAATGTCATTGTGAGACTAACACAAAAAAATTGAGAGTAGAGATGTGATATTCGATGAAGATAACAAAGCAGATATTGAACATCCAAAGGACAATATATTTTCTATCTTATATATTACACCAGATAAAGAAGAATCTTCAAAATACAAATTATAAACATTTAATGAACTAGTTGAGGACTCGAAAGTCATAGTCTCATCACACAAAAAAGGCAAAATGATATATAAACACTCTCAAAGAATCAAAACTAGAAAGACTATTGGATATTACCACTACAAGACCTCAAACTCATAGTATGACAAGAGAAAGAACAAATATGGGACTAATGAGCTCAATAATAGAACCAACATCAATACAAGATGCAATAAGACAACCATAATGAAAAACAACAATGGAATCATAATATACAACACTAATAAAGAACAAAATATGGGATTTAGTTGATCTACCCAAAGGAAAAAATAATAGGATGTAAATGGATTTACAAGATAAAATACAAGGTAGATGGTTCTATTGATAAATATAAGGCACAAATAGTTGCAAAATATTATGCCCAAACAGAAGGAATCGACTATGAAGAAACATTTGCACCTACAACAAAAATGACTACTATTTGAACAATTGATGCACCAGCAACTCAATTTGGTTGGAAAACACATCAAATGGATAATAAATGTGCATTTCGTAATGGTGATATTGAAGAGGAAGTATACATGATTTGAATAGAAGCATTTTTTGTTGAAGGACATGAACAAAAAGTTTATAAATTAAAGAAATCACTATATGGATTAAAACAAGCCCCTAAAGCATGGTATATTAAAATTAATAACCATCTACTACAACACAATTTTAAAAGAAGTGCATCTAATTCAAATCTTTATATAAAAAAAATTGGATATGAAATAATAATTCTTGTAGTATATGTTGATGATCTAGTAATTATAGGAAGTTCAAAAACACTAATAGATAGTGTGAAAAATGATTTGACAAAAGAATTCAAAATGATAGTTTTGATACTTTTACATTATTGTCTTGGCCTATGAATTTGTCAAATGGAAAATAGTATCATATATCATATTGACTCTGAAAAAATATGCAAGAATATTACTTGAAAAGTACAAAATGAAAAATTGCAAACCTAAAGATACTCCCATGGAACAAGGGCTACAATTATCAAGATATGATGAATCTCCACAAATATCTACTACTATGTATCATCAACTAATCGAAATCTTCTATACCTTACAAATACTAGACCCATTTTTTTGTTGTAAATTATCTCTTTAGATTTATGCAAGATCCTAAAAAGATCCATTGGAAAACAACTTAAAGGTTACTACAATATGTTAGTAATACCATAAAATATGGTCTAAAGTATAAGAAACATAAAAATTTCTATTTACAAGGATATTTAGACACAGACTATGCAAACTCAATACATGACAAAAAATCAATGTCAAGCTATGTATTTCATCTTATATCATGACCTATTTTATGGAATAGTAAGAAACAACATGCAAGATTTCTCTCATTGATATAAGCATAGTATCGAGCAAAAAAAGATGTTATATGTGAAGCACTTTGGTTATAGTACATTCTATCAAATATGGGGATCAAAATAATTCCTACAATATTAAATTGTGATAATCAAGGAGTTCAAAAATTAATTAAAAATCTTGTGTTTCATGAAAGAACAAAAGCTCAATGTCACTTTATCAGAGATCATGTTCTAGATCATCATATTCAAATAAAATATGTATCTATTGAAGATCAACTTGCAAATATTTTTATAAAAGCACTTGGATGAAACAAGTTTAAGTTATTTCAAATCCATATTTGCATAGTCAAAAAATCTAAATGAATACAAAGCACCTTCATACAAAATAATGTAACATAGGGGGGTGTTGAATGTATTACATTATTTGGTACCTTGCAAGATTGATGCAAGTACCATGCAAATAGCTTAGTTTAGAGTGTGTTTAATATTTGAGTATATAGTAGGTGTCATGTAAGTGTGGAGTTATGTAAGAGTTTATCTTTTAGTATTTGCATTAATTAGAGCCTTTGTCCATGTGTGGATATGTGGAGTTGATAATAGATTTATTATGTGTGAAATATGAAGTGTTAGATCTCCTGTGCATTTGAGGAGATGAAAAGTTTATGTAAGTAGAAATGTCAAGAGTCTTGTGAATATGAAGTCTCATATCTATGTGTGTATATATTGAAGACAACACATTGTAATTGATATAGAAGAAATTTTTGAATACATTGTAGTTCATTGTTATTATCATGGATTGAATATATTATGTGATTATTTGATCTTGATATATTGTGAGATCCTGTGAGGAATATTGAATTGTTAACACATAAATGTTAACAAAGGTTATGCATGTGTCATTAGATAAATCAATATATCTCCCTACATAGGTTAACTTTTGGGGGTCCCAAGTAGTTATAAACCCACCTAAATTGTCTAATGAACTTATAGCCTCATATTCAAAGCATCTCTAGATTTTATTCCAATCTAAATCCACAACACTATCCATCATTTTGGTTTCTTGCAATAAAATCACAAGAGTTTTATGGTTTTCAACAAGTTTAGATAGATAGTTTTTCTTTAAGGGATTACCCAATCCCTTGCAATAACAAGAAAGAGCTATCATTTTTTAGAGGATTTTTTATTTGGATAAATTTGTAAACTAATCTGATATTTATTCTAAATACCCTTATGGGTTTGCTCTTCCCTTAACACTTGGTTAGACTTTTTACTCCTTACTACTGAACAGGTTTCCAAAGTACCTCCTAGAATGACTATTTTTATATGTTAAGTTTCTTCAACCTCCTATTCAGTTTTATCACCATACTAATATGATTCTTTAGTGGTATTAACCTACAATAATCCATCAAAGGACTTTGGTCCTTTTTTTAGATTCTCTTGTTGGGTATCCTAAGGGGTTATTTGTTCATTAATAGGTTTACCCACTATTTCTATGCTTATGTCTTGATTTTCATTCTTAAGTTGTGGTTTTATTTCCTCCTTTACATCAATTGTGAGGATAGCAAATCTATTAGATATTTGGGGATCTTGTTTTCTCTACATGGCCCCTTTAAAAAATTTTGATCTACAAGGTCTTATTGTTAATAGTGTGGAAATTAGTTTATTTTTCTTTCTCCACTTGTCCTGCCTTAGAAGGGAAGTTTCTAGAGAAATATCTTGTAGACACCAAAATCTAGCCACTTGTCGTCTATCCAGGTCTTTCCACCATTTTTACCCATTTATTTACATATATGTAGGTATATTATTTAATATATATTAAAATATTAATATTTAATATTATATTTAATAAATGTATGTATAGGTGTGTAAATTAATCCCAGCCATCCATATTATTTTAATCCTAGCCATTCATCCACCTTGATCCATGCCACATACCCAGATTTAATCTCTACCCTTCATCACGTTTTAATCTTGACCACACAAATGGTGTCATTGAAACCCTAACATGCCCTAGGGAAGATTATAAATAGGAGTTATTTTGATGGCTCAACCCCTGATTTTTCTTAGCAATTTGTGTCTTTGAGTTTCCTGAGTTTTTCATCCTATGTAGCCTGTGTTTTCTAGAGTTCCTCGCATCCTTGCCTTCGCTTTCGCTCACCCTCACCCTTACATATTCTACCACATCCATCACCATAGCCCTTGCCTGAAGTACATCTGCTTCTATAGACTTTACTTCAACCCCTGAATGCCCCTTTGCTACTCTCGAGCATCGCTAGGCACTTTTTGTTATCCCTGAGCATGCACAGGCATTTTCTGCTACCAACAAGCACCCGCGGGTGTTTCAGAACAAATTTCTATAGCCCTACTAATCCTCGAGTGTCAATAGGGTATCTTCGCATCATTTTCCTGCAACAACTACTACATACCGGAGAACATTAAGTGAACAAGGTAAATCCAACATTGATTTATTTTATTTCATGTATTTTCATATTCTGCTCACTTTTTTTATATTGCATAGCTAGGGTTTGTATTAATTCCTGAGGGTCTCACACTCTGGAGCCCTCATAGTCACTACTAACTTGTTTGCTATATTTTGTGTGTAGATTTGGAAATACTACACCTATATTGTGTAGTTGCTTAAGCTGGAATGACCTAGTATTGGATAGCCTAAAGCCCACTCACCTCTGTTGGGATCAAAAGTAAATTTGAAAACACCACCAACACTGTTTACTAGGATTTTGGAGAACCCTAGTATTGTATTATTTTGTATCAAAAGAAATAAAATTCTTTATTGTAACATTGGAGATTTGAGACTCCCCTCATATCAATAAAATTATCTCTTTTGTGCAATATTGTCTCTTGGTTTCATCTTTCTATTATATTTGGTGTTTCGCGTTTGCATCTACAAATGGCGATCACGATGGGACCCCCTAAGGGTTTCTCATTTTGATTTAATTTTTTGACTAACTTGCTATTTTTTATCTTATCTTGCAGGGTTTTCAAAATCACAGATCGCACAATTTTTGTTGGATTAGGGTTTCTGATCAGAAGGTGCGTGAACGCCTTGTGGCGCTCGAGGGTCATCCAAAAATACCTAGGGGTATTTCAAAAGTTCCCAAAGGTGTTTTATAGGAAGATACAATGATTTTGTAGGCTTCTCTATAAGTCTACAAAAGAAACCTTGAGCTTTCTATTTTTACGTATTTTCATATTCTTATGTTTTTATAGATTTTTGGATTAAAAATAACATCACTAATAAATCTGGTAAAAACAATCATTATAGTTTGCATTCTAGGCATTATATTAGTCATTACATTAATTCACACATTTCTATTTTCCATTCAAAGTTTCTGGTTTTCTAGTGTATTGCAATTGAAAAATCTTGCATCCTGGTTGCATGTGAATTATTAAAATTGCATAAATTAGACTGCATTTTAGGGCTAGAAACCTTTCCTTTTGCTGGTCTAAGTAGCAACATCATTAATGTGTCAAAAGTATCCCCACATTGGGTGATTCCATGTGGAGGAGTGGATGAACCCCCTATTTTTTAGAGAAGGATTTAAGCGGTGTACTTCAGATTCTTTGGAGAAATTGATACTCTTAATGTTGGATTCTTATTTAGACTAGTGAAATAGGTTGTTTCTAATATTGTATGTGCACCATAGAAAATAGTTTCTTAAAAGGAATCTCACACACACACTTCACGTTTCATATTAAATAGTAGTGGTTGGATTTCATCACCAGCCATTGCTTGAGATTTGGTGACGTTAGCTTTCATCTCCATCCATCAATATCTGCCCCTAGACACCTTAGATTACCCCCAAGAAAACTTATTGGATTTAATCACCAATAAGAATCTCGTTGCCCAATCCAAGCCATAGTATTCACCCATTTCTAATTTAGATTATCACATTGAAACACACGAAATAAAAATCTAAAAGAATGAATTCACATTAAAATGAGATAATCAATGAATGAGGTAAGACACATCTATTGAATAAACTTAGTATTGATTTGTATTAATTTGATTTTTGTGAAGTTTCAATTCTGCATTTCATTTGACTGCACAATTTGCATTTGGTTTAGTTGCTTATGGTCTTAACAAGAAATCAACATAAAGTGCTAAATCACAACAATTCCATGGAATATTCATCCACCTTCCCCACCACTTCTATGGTAGATTCCCCAAGTGTGACATAGAAATATTTGTCTACGGGCCCTTCACACATTGTACGAACTATTAATATCTTGTACAAGTATACCAACACTTCCCTTCCTCAAACAGAATTATCTTCACCATCCATTGACCGCAATATCACCCACATAGACATGGCCAAAGTAGAGGCTCTATGCAAATTAGTTAACTATGTCTTAGAGCCCATTCATGATTCCCCTAGTCAAGATCCTACTTTACAGTAGGAACTTGCTCATTCCCAACCATCCAGCTTTACCCAGGTGTACACTAACCCTCTTTTTGAGGCATCGGTTGCACCTTCCTCTCATGTATACATTCCCCAATACCCAAGTGCTCCTAGCACTTCTATCACATATGCATACGCATCCACCTATACCAACCCCTTGTATGAAGCACATGTAAATGCTGATTCACAAGTTTTCGCCCCCCAAGTTACCATGCCAAGTGTAACTTATCCCTTAGCCACATCTTCCATGCCATCTAAATCCATACCTTCCACTTCTTATAGAGAAATTCATTAAGCATGGGAACATTTAAACAAATTTTTGAAGTAGTGTCAAGATACTCAACAATAAGTGCAGGTGAACCCTAAGCCTCTACCAATTTCTATGCAGCCTATCCTCATTAACCAAATTCCATCATGGGAACCACAATCGTCTATGGTTTCCATCCCTACTCCTCCACCAAACCATACCCATACCAATTCCATCCCCATAGGCCAACCCAACCATAGTCCCCATGCATTGTCCCCATTCCAACATTCTCCATCTCTTCATCATAAATCTCCTCTTCATCAATTCCCATCAACCTCACCTAATCATCATCAATCCTATCATCATCTAGTTACTCCACAACATTTTTCTATAGCACCTTCTCAAAATAATTAGGGGATTCAAGGCTTCCACATCCCTCGGGAAGACCCTAGAATAAAGGCCATGCAACAACAAATATATTAGTTGATACAACATACTCCTAGTATGACAAACCAGAAGCCAACCCTATCTCAGTTGATCAACCAACCCATTCACCCTTCGGTACCATCATCTCCATATCCGATAGATTTCACGATGTTAAAATTTAATAAATTCAAGGGGATTGAGGACACCAAAGAGCATGTAAGCACATTTGTACACTCATGCTTTAGAATTCAAAATTATAATGCTCTCATTCTTAGAATACTTCCTTATACATTAGGTGGAGACGCCATAGAGTGGTACAACCAATTGTCTAGTCATAGTATTTATACTTTCAAACAAATAGTTGACCAATTCTTTGAGCACCTTGTCCTTAATGTTAGAAATAAAGTCTTATTGTCCAACGTTTATGCTTTAAGACAACATGACGATGAGTCTATCTATGATTTTGGCAATCGTTGGAGGGTCATCATTACCACATTGCCATTCACACTACCAATGGAAGAGCTTATCAAGATATTCACCAAAAGTTGTTTAAAACCCATCTCTTGGATGCTTCAATTATAGACATATCGCTCATTTGAAGAATCTCTAGCACAGGCTAGTGTCATCAAGGAGATAAAAATCCAAGAGGGCATACTTAAGCCTAGGAAAAATGAATGGCAAAATAGGGACCAATACAAAAGTAATTATTTTGGCCAATCAAAATCAACACAAACCACTTCAGCCAATCAGCCTAATCATGTCAATCAAGTGGTCATGAGCCAGTCGATAATGGCTCAACAACAATTGGTGCAACAACCATCATAAAAAATTACCTATCATACGATG